>JAQPPZ010002979.1:7855000-9277500 GCA_028583015.1 Wollemia nobilis
AGAGAGTTTGCAATTGATAAGAAAACATATTAGATGGTCATTCAAGGAGGGGAGTTATGCAAATTTTTGGTCTAGTTCTTAGTTGAAGCCTTATCCTCTTATCACTGACTAAAAATGATAACCATTTACTCAAGCATGCCTAGCATGTAAAGATCCAAAGGTAAAAGACTATTATTATAAGTAACAACTCTAGATCATGGATTTATTTTAGTAATTTGGTTGAAGAAGAGGAACTCAAATAAATTACATATGAACTTCAAAAGGTGCTTCAAGAGTTTTATATGTCAATTTTTACAAGAAAGGATGAGTTGGTTTGGAATTTATCAAAGGATGGTGGAAATTAGGTCAAGTTGGGATATGAGGATTTAGAACAATCAAAATTTCCTTCTCCCAAAATATTTTCCTTGGAAGAATATTTGGTCATTAGAGGCTCTCCCTGAGGCCTCAACATTCCTTTGGTTAATAGTTCAAAGTAAGATTCTTACAAGAGAGAGTCTACAAAGAAGATGATATTATGGACCCTTTATGTGTGCCTTGTGTGAGAAGTATTTAGAAACATCATACCATTTACTTTTTCATTGTTTGTTTGTTCATGTCATTTGGGGTTATTTTTTTTTTTAAATATAAAATTATATTGGGTAGCTCCATAAATATTGAAAGAGTTGATGAAATGTTGGATTAATTATTTTAAAGCTAAATCGTTATCTATTATTTGGAGTATTGACCCTACCATTATTTGTTATAATTTATGGCTTGAAATAAATAACATAATTTTTAAAAATAAATCTCAAAACCATGCCCAAGTTTGGAACTATATTATTGCCTCTCTTGCAAAATATCTACAAATATGGTGCTTGTCATGGGAAGTCTCAATTGTAAACAAAGAGGTACTAATAACTTGGCTATAGGATTTAAACATACATGGAAGATTCATATGTGACAATGGAACTAAAATAAAGGATTTAATTTGATCTATGGTAAAATGGAAATGTTCAAAAATTAGGTTTATAAAAATTAATTTTTATGGTTCTTCTATAAGAAATCTAGGGAAGACTGGTGGAGGTGGTGTTTTTAGAAATAGTGAAGGTAAAATTCTCCTCAGTTATACATAATCATATGAAAATTCAACTAATAACTATTCATAGACTAGGGAACTTCTTACAAGGATTAAAATTATAGTAGAAAAAGTATGGAAACATATTTTAATTGAGAGGGATTCATAAATTATCATCAATACTAATAACAAAAATGGATGTGGAGATGGAAGTTGGAGCCTAGTATTTTGGGATAGAGAGTGAGAAACCTATGTTTTAATTTTTGTAATAGCATTTGCCAGTATTCACCATGAAATCCTAGCGGTGGAAGAAGTGTTCTAATTGATGTAAAAAATCAAAACACTAAAGTTATGTTGTTTTTACAAGAGGACTATAGGTGAAGCTAGAGACATGGCATGCAGCGGGTGTGCAAACTAGAGAGCTTGGTCATATTAAGGTCACCTAGAAAGTTAAACTATCATGCAAAGATCCAAAAGTAAAGAATACTTTATAAATAGTAAACCCTAGGAGTTGTAGAGTATGATGGAAGAATTTTGTGCTACTTCGAGTGTAGGAGGATTTAGTTCTTTTAGCAATCTTGAGATCTTCAAATATGGGATAAAACCAATGGGTTCATCCAAAGTGTATCGATGCTTCAAAACCTTACCATGAATGTGACGAATATTATTTCTAAAAAAAATCGAAGCAAAGGAATGTTGATAGAAAAAAGATATAGAAGCGAGTGCGAGTCAGGAGGGAGTGCGAGCTGGGAGAAAGTATGAATTGAGAGCAAGTGTAAGCTAGGAGGGAGTGTGAGCTAGGAGGAAGTGCATGTTAAGAGTGAGCCCCAGTAGCTAGTTTGGAAGGAAAGTTAAATTTGAAAACCCTATTGGAAAGTAAGGATTCCCTAGTTGAAAGTATGGATGCCCAAGCTGAATATAACCAAAACCTCAAATATATGGTAAGTTTAATTTAGGTAGAAGATGTTACACTAGAAGTGACTATCAAGGATGAGATGATTGAGCATGATATAACAGTTTTTAAAAGCAACGGATTAGTTTCATAAACATTACTCAGGTTTTTTGGATTTTAAGATTGGATCAAGTAGAAGTGGGAATTGAATTCAAATTACACTATGGATTTTCTTCCTAAAGATTTTTTCTTGTCATATTTTCTAATTCCAAAAATAGGGATGAAATATTGAGTGGTGACCCATGGTTTACAAGGAGAGATACCCTTTATTTAAGACCATGGAATGATTTTTCTTCTTGAGATAAAAAAGTTAAGAATCTTTCGATTTGGGTTAGGATTTTTGAACTTCCATATCATCTTATCAATAAGAATGCTTTGAAGAATATTAGAAACACCCCACAATAATTCAACAAGTAAGGACTAACTATTAACGAGCAGGGGCATGCTATTTATACTATAATATGTGTTGCTATGGATATTTTAAAACCTTTGTCACAATCTATTAAGATCAAATCTAAATTAAGATAATGGGATCAACAAGTAGATTATAAAAATATTGCATGTTGTTGTTATAATTATTATGAAGCTAGCCATTTGGCAACAATTTGCAAAGTAAAAACTATGAAGAAAGAGACAAAAACCTTTGGTCATAAGATAAATTTCAAGGTAATGCAAGGAAATCATACATTATTAGAAAGTAGATCAGATCAAAAATATTCTACTCCTAAAGAAGGGGTAAATAAATACTATCTACAACATCTTATGGTAAAGACCACCATAACTCACTTGGATCAGCCATTAGAAGAAACAAAGAAGTACATAAGGGATAAACAAGTACAATATATAAGTTCGAGTTCAAAAGGAATTAAAGGTGTAAAGGAAGATGTGGAGGAAAATCCTAACACAAAGACAACAGAAGAGATCAAGATCTTTCTAGGTAAATCATCTTCATTTTTCTCAAGTAGTATAGAATCCTCTCCTGGTAATAAAAGTGAAAGTGGTATAGAGGTTATTCCTTGCACTTTAGGGTTTCAAGAGTAGCATAATAAATAAATGAGGATGGAGGAAGTATGTAACAATTTAGGATTTTTGGGTAGAATAAGAATGTAATTTCTTTGGAACTGTATTATTTTATTTCTTGCAAAATATCTACAAATATGGTGCTTGTCATGGGAAGTCTCAATTATAAATAAATAGGTACTAATAACTTGTCTATAGGATTTAAACATACATAGCAGAGTCATACGTGACAATGGAACTAAAGAAAATAATTTACTTCGATCTATGGTAAAATGGAAATGTTCAAAAATTAGGTTTATCAAAATTAATTTTGATGGTGCTTCTAGATGAAATCTAAGGAATACTGGTGGAGGTGGTGTATTTATAAATAGTGAAGGTAAAATTCTCCTCACTTACTCGTAATCATATGGAACTTCAACTAAAAACTATGCATAGGATAGAGAATTTCTTACAAGGATTAAAATTGTAGTAGAAAAATGATGGAAATATATTTCAATTGAGAGGGATTCATAAATTATCATCAATGTTAATAACAAAAATGGATGTGGATATGGAAGTTGGATCCTGGTATTTTCAAATAGAGAGTGAGGAACCTATATTTTAATTTTTAAAATAGAGTTTGCCACTATGCACCATGAAATCCTGGCATTGGAAGAAGTGATCGTGCTGATGCGAAGAGCAAAACATTAAAGTTGTATGGTTTTTTCTAGGAGGACTACAGGTGAAGCTTGAGCCATAGTGCATGAACTAGATATTCTAGTCTTATGAAGACCACCTAGAAAATCAAAATATTATGTAGATATCCAAAAGAAAAGGAGATTTTACAAACACCAAATTCTAAGAGCTGAAGAGTACAATGGGAGGATTTTGCCCTGCTTAGAGTGGAGGAGGATTCAATTATTTTTGTAATTAGATATTCAAATATGGTGAAAAATAAATAGGTTCATCTAGAGTGTATCAATACTTCAAACCCTTACCATGAATGTGGTAAATATTGTTTGTAAAAATTTATCGAAGCAAAGGAATACCAAGAGAAAGAAGAGACAATAATGAGTGCAATATGGGAGGAAGTGTGAATTAGGAGGAAGTGGAAATCAAGAGTGAGTGCTTGTTGAGAGGGAGTGCGAGCTAGGATAAAGTGCAATCTAGGAGTGAGCCCTAGTAGGTAGTATGAAAGGAAAGTCATATTTTAAAGCTCTAATGGGAAGTTAGTATGCCCTAGCTAGAAGTATGGATGCCCAAGTTGAAGATAAGTGGAAGAGCAAATATATGGTAAGTTTGATCCAAATAGTAGATGTTACACCAGAAGTGACTATCAAGGATGAGATGATTGAGCATGATATAAAAATTCTAAAAAGCAAAGGGTTAATATGTAAGTTCCATAGATCTTGACTAGGATTTTTGGAGATTCAATATTAGATCAAGTGGAAGTGGAGATTGAATTCAAATTGCTCTATGACTTTTCTTCCTAAAGGTTTTTTCCTTGTCACATTTTCTAATTCAGAAATTAGGGATAAAATATTGAGTGGTGACCCATGGTATAGAGGGATAGATTCCCTTTATTTAATACCATGGAATGAATTATTTTCTATTGAGACAAAAGCTATTAAGAAGCTTTTGGTTTGGGTTAGGCTTTTTTTATTTCAGTATCAGCTTATCAATAAGGATATTTTGAAAAATACTATAAAAATCCTAGGAGAATTCATCAAGGACTAACTATTAAGGAGTGGAAGCAGGCTATTTATACCATAATATGTGTTGCTATAGATATTTCAAAACCTTTACCACAATCCATTAAAATTAAATCTAAATCAAGAGAATGGGATCAACAAGTGGATCATGAAAACATTGCATTTTATTATTGTAATTGTTATGAGATTGACCACTTGGCAAGAGTTTATAATGTGAAAACTATGAATAAAGAGAGAAAAATTTTGTCACAAGATAAAATTCAAGGTAATGCAAGGAAATCATACATTTAAGATGAGAAAGTACAATATGTAAGTTCAATGTCAAAAGTAATTAAAGGTGTAAATAAAGATATGGAGAAAAATCCTAACACAAAGACAACATAAGAGGTCAAGATCTTTCTAGGTAAATCATCTTCATTTTTCTCAAGTAGTATAGAATCCTCTCTTGGTAATAAAAGTGAAAGTGATATAGAGGTTATTCCTTGTATTTTAGGGTTTCAAGAGTAGCATAATAAATAAATGAGGATGGAGGAAGTATGTAACAATTTAGGATTTTTTGGGTAGAATAAGAAGGTAATTTCTTTCGAACTGTATTATTGCCTCTCTTGCAAAATATCTACAAATATGGTACTTATCATGGGAAATATCAATTATAAAAAAAAAGGTACTAATAACTTAGCTATAGGATTTAAACATACATGGAAGAGTCATATGTGATGGAACTAAAATAAAGGATTTACTTTGATCTATGGTAAAATGGAAATTTTCAAAAATTAAGTTTATCAAAATTAATTTTGATGGTGCTTCTAAAAGAAATCTAGGAAATACTGATGGAGGTGGTGTTTTTAGAAATAATGAAGGCAAAATTCTCCTCAATTATTCAGAATCATATGGAACTTCAACTAACAACTATGCATAGACTAAGGAACTTCTTACAAGGATTAAAATTGTAGGAAAAGGGATGGAAATATATTTCAATTGAGAGGGATTCATAAATTATCATCAATGCTAATAACAAAAATGGATGTGGAGATGGAAGTTGGAACGTAGTCTTCTGGGATAGAGAGTGAGGAACCTATGTTTTAGTTTTTAAAATAGACTTTACCACTATGCACCATGAAATATTTGTATTGCAAGAAGTGATAATGCAGATGCAAAGAGCAAAACATTAAAGTTGTATGGTTTTTTCCAAGAGGACTACAGGTGATGCTTGAGACACAATGCATGAACTAGAAAGCCTAGGCCTCTAAAGGCTACCTAGAAAGCCAAACTATCATGTAGAGAGCCAAAATCAAAGGAAAGTGTACAAACACCAAACCCTAAGAGCTAAAGAGTACAGTGGGAGAATTTTACCCTTCTTGGAGTGGAGGAGGATTCAATTCTTTTTGTAATCAGATCTTCAAATATGGTGAAAGAGAAATGGGTTCATCAAGAGTGTATCAATACTTCAAACCCTTACCATGAATGTGGTAAATATTTTTTCTAAAAAATTATCGAAGTAAAGGAATACCAAGAGAAAGAAGAGACAATAATGAGTTTGAGTCAGGAATCAGTGCAATATGGGAGGAAGTGTGAAATAGGAGGAAGTGGAAATCAAGAGTGAGTGATTGTTGAGAGGGAGTGTGAGCCAGGAGGGAGTGTAATCCAAGAGTGAGCCCTAGTAGCTAGTATGAAAGGAAAGTCATATTTGAAAGCCCTAATGGGAAGTTAGGATGCCCTAGCTAGAAGTATGGATGCCCAAGTTGAAGATAAGTGGAAGAGCAAATATATGGTAAGTTTGATCCAAATAGCAGATGTTACACCAGAAGTGACTATAAAGGATGAGATGATTGACCATGATATAACAATTCTAAAAAGTAAAGGGTTAATATGTAAGTTCCATAGATCTTGACCAAGATTTTTGGAGATTCAATATTAGATCAAGTGGAAGTGGAGATTGAATTCAATTTACTCTATGATTTTTCTTTTAAAGTTTTTTTCCTTGTCACATTTTCTAATTCAAAAATTAGGGATAACTATTGAGTGATGACCCAACGTCTAGAAATTCCCTTTATTTAATACCATGGAATGAAATTTTTTTGTTGAGATAGAAACTATTAAGAATATTTTGGTTTGGGTTAGGCTTTTTGGATTTCCATATCAGCTTATCAATAAGGATGTTTTGAAGAATATTGAAAATACCCTAGGAGAATTCATCAAGGACTAACTATTAAGGAGTGGAAGCATGCTATTTATACCATAATATGTGTTGCTATAGATATTTCAAAACCTTTACCACGATCCATTAAGATTAAATCTGAATCAAGAGAATGGGATCAACAAGTGGATTGTAAAAACATTGCATTTCATTATTGTAATTGTTATTATATTGGACACTTGGCAAGAGTTTATAATGTGAAAACTATGAAGAAAGAGATAAAACTTTCATCATGAGATAAACTTCAAGGTAAAGCAAGGAAATCATACATTATTAGAAGGTAGATCAGATCAAGGATATTCCACTCCTAAAGAAGGGTCAATGAAATCCTATCTACAACATCTTCTGGAAAATATCATGATAATTCACTTGGATCAACCGTTAGAAGAAACAAAGAAGGATATAAGGGATGAGAAAGTACAATATGTAAGTTCAAGTTCAAAAGGAATTAAAGGTGTAAAGGAAGATGTGGAGGAAAATCCTAACACAAATACAACATAAGAGGTCAAGATCTTTCTAAATAAATCATCTTCATTTTTCTCAAGTAGTATAGAATCCTCTCTTGGTAATAAAAGTGAAAGTGATATAGAGGTTATTCCTTGCACTTTAGGGTTTCAAAAGTAGCATAATAAATAAATGAGGATGGAGGAAGTGTGTAACAATTTATGATTTTTTGGATATAATAAGAAGGTAATTTCTTTGGAAGAGAATCCTTGCACTTTAAAGTTTTTAGGGCAATATAAAGAAGAATGTCCTTTTGAAGCTATTCTTTGCTCTATAAATCCTTCACAACAAGATAAACCGAGAGAAAGAAAAGGAAGAGAGATCCAAACATAGAATGTCTTCCCACATTCTTTGCATAGGCTGTCTTCCTATGGTAATTAATATATAAGGTTGCCTGTCCACAACCATGAGTTCACGTTATTCCCTTATCTCATTTCTTATTTGACCTTTGAGAGTTATAAAATTTTGAAGGTCTCTTTTTAGAAAACTTAAAGATAATCAACCAAAGTTTAAGTTAATGTACAATAAAGATAATCAACTTCAATGCTAAGGGTTTTATTAAGATAATCGACTAAATTTTAATGTTAAAGACCCATTAAAGATAAATAAAATTCTAAAACGACAATAACAAATAGTAAAAGTAAATCCCAAAAAAAAACTATAAACTTTTAGAATCTCAATATAGCAATTCCCAAAAAACAATTCCCTAAACTTAATTTTAGTTTCTTTATTTTGTAAATTTTCAAGAAAACGTCAAAGCTCATATCAACCATCTAATTATTTCAAAGCATTACAACTTATATATATATATTTTTTTCAGTTCACTTCTTTAAAGAATAGATATAAGTTCCTCACTTAATATGGTCTATCAAACCTTATTTTGCGTACCTTCTCTAAACATTGTTTCCAATAAATGGCTAAGCAGTATTTAATCATATAGGCTCGTCTTTGACGACCTTTGGCTTATTGCAGAAGGCGTTTCGAAGTTTATAATTTTTAAATAAAAATCCTTTTATCTAGAATATCTTACTTCCAAGCTTCATAATATTTTCATTAAACTTTTTATCACCTATGTCGCCGTTAGAAATTTTTGCTCAAAACAATGCTTCGATACGATCTAACAAGTGAATGGGAGACAACAAATATGTTTCTAGCTTTCGATATTCATTCCCTTAGACCAAACTCAGCAAATGTACGCCATGGACGGCGTTGAGTGCAACTACACCTTCAACACAATTACGTTTTCAAAATAACATTTGACATTTCCTTTACATATTAAATTAAGAAACGAAACTTCCGTTACCTCTAATCCAAAACGTTAAATTATTTTTCAGAAAGAATAAATCCCCTTTGAAAGTAATGTTCACGCCAAGGAATATATATATATATATATATACTTCAAACAGATAATATCAATTAGCCTACGCTATATACAAAAACTCTGAAAAGCAAAATTGAATCAACAATAGAAAGCTCGGCACTTGTTCAATCCTTCAGTGTCCTATTAAATTCTTCGTAGCGGGTAGTTAACAAGGGTCAAAACGGTAGCCCAAGGGAAATATTTTGTTTTTGTAATGAGAAGCTACATATAGTTTATTAGAAAACTGTAGAGATTGGATAAAAATAAATAATATTATTGTTGAGGTTCATTATCTATTACTTGTAAGAATATTTATAGAGAAGGAAATCAGGTAGTAGATAAATTAGCAAATTACGGTGTTGATCTTCATCTTAGTGAAATTCAAATTCTAGAAGGCAATTGGTCAAGTGAGATTTTATCTCTTAATAAAAAGAAGAATATATTTAAGATAAAAAATAAATAAATAAATTGTGATAAAAAGGTATGTTGCAGCAAATGTAATATTTTGGTATTTTGATGGGAGTGGCCCCCAATAAAAGCCACGTATAATTTATTAATAAAAAAACATTAATTAAATGATCTTCATAGGACAAGAGAAGAATTTAACAAAAACCAATACTTTTATACATAATCTAACATACTATTGATAATATACATTTGAATACAATGCTAATAATGTTTTTCAAAAATATAGAATAATGATTAATATTAAATAACCTAAAACTTAATAAAGAAGTTACAAAATATAATGTTATATATATATAGTCAAACTTGAATCTATCATGTATCTCAGCTTAATAAAAATATCCATAAACTAGACCTCATTAACATTTATCATTAAGTTCACATCACCTAATAAAAAAATTGTCTATGAACATAGACCTCATTAAACATATTGCATTGAAGTTGACATTACATATTGGTTGCAATGACCATAAATGCTTGAAGGGTGACATACTACATAAATAGGATAAAAATATCATAAATATTTAATATACGTGAGAGAAAAAAATGCATAAAATTCACATGTTGGGAACAAAGCTCTACTAGGATTTGCATATAATGACACTGCCATTGCATGCAAAAGCCTCAATAAGGTGGAATGGATGTGGATTGCGGGGCTTAGGTTTGGCTTTCTTCGTATCCAACACTATTCGAAAATTATAGGTAATTTTTATTTTTTTGTATCTTGTCATATAAACATCATAGATTAAAATTGCTTTCTACCTATCCATGGTTATTGGTGAGGGCCCTTAGGGGCCCTCCCTCTGCCCCTTCTCCCAAGTGGTCCTTTGCAGACATAGTGAGGGAGAGACAAGAAGTTGAGGATGAATATTTGAGCAATGATACCTTAAAATCCATCTTCTCTATTGCTACAACCAAGAAGCCAATGGATAAAGGTTTCCAATCTAGAGTTAATGGTTGTCTTCCCTAGGCTACCCACCATCCCAAACTTGTTATTGAACAAAGTTTGGTGGCTAAAAATATTTTGTACAGGAGTAACCATGATCTAATATGTAAGTTTATTGGCATGAGACCATCTCTAGGGTTTATGACCTCATGGATTTGAAAGAACTAGGAGCCTTTAGGGGATATTTCAATATTCCTCATTAGTAATGGATATTATATAGTGAGTTTCTCTTCATGAGCAAATAGGGACAAAGCTTTTGAATCAGGAAAGAGAAGCTATGGAGCAACAAGTCTTTTTGTGCAACCCTAGAAGCTAGGATTTGATCCATGAATGGAACCCACTGTAGTGGTTGTTTGGGTTCGATTATATGCTCTACCAATGGAATATTGGTGCAAACTAGTTTTTGAGAGATTGGGTAATTTCTTGGGACACTATCTAGGAGTAGCCAAAGATACGATGATGGGAGCTTCAACCATTTATGCTCGGATCTATGTTGAGATGGATCTTAATCACCTACTACTAGCTAAAATAAAAATAGATATGGGGGATTTAACCTAGGTCCAACAAATAGACTATGAAGTGATCCCCTTTCGATGTAGGATTTATCATAAGCATGGACATCTTGCCTAGTTGTGCCCTGAGACTATCCAAAAGGAGCCCATCCCATCGAAGGCTAATGGCAATGATGACAAGATGCCTAAGAAGAAGGTAGAAGCTCAGCCCACAACCTCAAGCCTAAATACACTAGAAGAGGGTTTTGAAGCACCTAAGAGAAAGAAAAAGCAAAAGAAGAAGGTAATACAATCAAACTAGATAGAAGAGAGAAACCTAAATAGGTATGAAATTCTTAATACCCTAATGGACATGGAGAATGAGATAATTATAATGGGAGAACCACAAGGGGAAAATTTGCCCTCTAAAAATATGTAGTAGTCCAACAGAGGATAACTCAACCAGCGTTGGAGACCAATATCCAACCCATCCCAAACCATATTTCCATAATAACTTTAGAGAACCTCAACCTTGCTATGGTCTTGGTTGATAGGGATGTCTCAATGAAAGATAGAGATAAAGATAGAGGGAAGCCTACTCTTGGAATTCAACAAGCAAAGAAATGATTAAAAAATCCCAAGCCAAGAGTGTGGGATGAAAATCAAACCAGGAGCAATTGGCAATGGAGGGTGACCAACTAGTAAACCAAGGAAGAGTAAAGTAGATTGATACTTATTGGGTTCAGATTCCCAATGATTGTACAATCATGGAATATTAGAGGCTTAAACAATAGGTCTCATCAAATTGTTGTTCATAGTTTAATTGAAAGTCATCATTCAAATTTTATTCTCCTTCAAGAGATGAAATCTTCAATATAGGTGATGGATAGAATAACCAATAAAATATGGAGACAGGCAGAGCATATGGCTATAGTATCCTAGGGTGCTTTAGGGGGTATAGTGACTTTGTGGAATCCTTTGAACTGGACAACAATTGATCATGTTGTAGGAAGGGGGGTTCTCACATCTCTCTTCAAGAGTAAGATTTTAGGAGAACTTTTATTGATTTCAAATTTCTACGGTTCAAAATATTTTGGGGAGCAATGCCTCCAATGGGTAATTTTACAAGCAAGTAGGATAGGAAAGGAAGAGGTGAATTGGATAGTGGTTGGTGACTTCAATGCTAAGCTTTCAACTAGGGATCAGGAAGGGGGCATCCCATATTTGGATCAAGGGGATAAATTTATGATCTCTAAAGTAAATCAACTCAATTTGATTGATGTCCAATGTGTAGGGCTTTATCATACTTGGACAAACAAACAAGCAGGGTTGGAAAACAGGAAGGTAAAGCTAGATAGATTCTTGGTGTTTGAAGAGGATTTTCTACGATGGTCACTCAAGCTGGAAATTCTCAATCATACAAAATCAGACCACTTTCCAATTCTCTTGGAATGGGATATGGGCCATAAATATTTCTCTAGACCATTTTGGTTTGAGAATTTTTGGCTGGAAAAGGAGGAGATTAGGGATAAAATCCCAGTTTGGTGGGAGGAGGGGCACCCTACCCATGGGACAACATTGTTTGGAGTCTTTAAACAACTCTAACATGTCAAAGCTCAACTCAAAATCTAGAAAAGAAACAATAAATCAGACTTTCAACTTTAGAGAGTTCTATTGGTTGCAAGGATGGAGGAGCTAGCCACACTCTTTTAGACTGAAACAAACATAGAAGACTTGAAATAAGAAGATGAGCTGGTCAAAAAAGAGTTAGAGAGTATAGACAAACAAGAGGAGATCTATTGGAAACAAAGAGCCATAACTTCTTGGTTGCTAGAGGGGGACCAAAATACTAAGTTCTTCCACCACTCGACCTCAATAAGAAGACACTCCAACACACTTCCCAGCCTAAAAGACCTTCATGGTAATGTGATGGACACTATCCTCATGTATGCAACTTGCTATAAATTTCTACTTTGAAAATATTTTCTCTACTTCTACCCATCCTAATCTTGCAGTGCAACAAGAGATACTTAATTGTATCCCATAGATTATAAAAGTTGAACAAAACTAGGCCCTCTTCAAAACTATGGATCTAGAGGAGGTGAGACACTAGTTTTCAACATGAGAACTAGAAAGTCCCCAAGTCCTAATGGGTTCCTAATTGAAATTTTCTAGGATTTTTGGGATGACATAGGGGAGGATGTAACTAGGGCAGTGGAAGAATCTCATGTAAATAAAAGCATACTCAAGCTATGAACCACACTTTCTTTACTTTGATTCCTAAAGTGGGAGAGGTTTCTAACCTTGAAGACTTTTGCCCAATTGCACTTTGCAATGTAGTCTATAAAATCATTACCAAACTGATGGTTGAAAGGCTCAAAAAGGTACTAGATAGTATTATCTCTCTAGAGCAAGGAGGATTTGTGGAGGACCAAAAAATTTGGATGGAGTAATCTTGGTACAAGAAGTAGTTCACACATTGCATCAAAAAGGTCAAAGAGGTATGTTTATCAAATTAGACATGTCTAAGGCCTATGATAGAGTCCCTTGGCAATTTTTGGATTGAATGTTAGAGAACTTTGGTTTCTCTCAAGGTTGGAGAGAGTGGATCATGAGTTGTGTCTCTTTGGCCTCTTTCTCAGTCCTCATCAATGGTATTCCCTCAATTCCCTTTTAAGCCTCTAGGGAAATTTGACAAGGAGATCCTATATCCTCGTACCTATTTATTATTCTTGCTAAAGGATTGGGTCGATTTCTTTGAAGGAATAGGAAACAAGGAGTTATCTCAGGAGTGCAAGTGGAAGCGATGAATCTGACCCATTTATAATTTATGGATGATATAGGGTTGCTTGGGGTGGCCAATGTCAAGGAGGTAAGAGCACTCAAAGTTGCCTTAAATACCTATATAGAAGCCATAGGCCAGGAAGTGAATGCAATCAAGTGCAAGGTAGTGTTCTTTAATACCAAAGAGGGGATCCAAGATCAAATTCTAAACATCTTAGGTTTGGGGACCAAGTTTTGGTCCCTATCGAGATTATAAAAAACATTAACTTTTTTATTAGGGTAAAAAGGGGTTTTAGGGTCCCCAAACCTGTACATCAAGCTATGTAAGATAGTACAATATGTTGCAACAACCTTACAAAATACTATCATCCACTTACTACTATGACTAAACCTTAGAATACCACATATCGACAAAACAACTTCCAAAACATGATAGATTAGTAGACCACTTCCAAAATAGAAACTTAAAAAAAATGTAGCTACCACCCAATCATAACAAAAACAACAATCCAAAACCATTGGGATGTTATAGAGTTTGTAGCCGATGAGTCTTTTGTTTTTTTTTTATTCTTTAGCATAGGCTCTTCCTTCTTTAGAGTGGCAAGATCTTAGAATGCATTTTTGCACTTCAAGCTCTTGAGGTAATATCTAGTTATAAGATCTTCATTTTTAGAAAACTAATTGTCACCAATTGTTTCATAATTAGCTTCAAGAATACTATATGAGGTGCTAATATTTTCCATTGAACTAATTGGATGGTCTTTAGTAACCATTTGACTTTTATCAATGATCTTATTTGAATTCTCCTTTCAGGGTTGAGTCTTTTTTTGCTCACTTGATTCTTGCTAAATAATTGGTACAACTGGAGGATAAGCTTCTTCCTTGTGAACTAGGATGTTTGAAGGTTCAGGATCATTCATATACAAGGCCTTCTCCTCCACCAAGGAGAAATCAAAGCACAATCGGATGATCAAGCATCTCTTCTTCAAGTGGTCATATTTCTAACAACCATAACATTTCAAAGAAGTTTTCATATTCAATATTTTGGATCCATTCCCCTTTGCTTGAGGAGATAGTAATGGATTGAGGTCAAGGAACTGAAACATCCATTCAAACAACCAATCTTGCTTTACTCATTAATTTTACTGGAAAAAATTTCCTCTTTTTGGGTATCCATATACTGGAATGCATCAATGAAATTACCAATTTTGATGAATATCTTATTTCCTCAAAACTCCATAGGGGTAGCATATAGATTCACCTAGACTGGGAAGCCATCAAATTATTTTTTAAGGGAGTTGAAACTTGGATTCTAATTGCTAATAAGTTTAAGTTTTAGGCCACTAAATAGAGAAATGAAAGGATGAGATCTTCTAGGTAGGGGAAAATAACAGATCCTTTTTAGTCAAGTCTATCTACAATTTGCTAGTTGTTAGGACTCCTCCATGGGTCCCATATTTCAAAGTATGGCTTAAGGATCTAACACCAAAGGTGAATACATTTTTTAGGTTGGCAACTCAGAATATGATTTTGACCATTGAAAATTTAAAAAAATAGGTTAGTCGATACTAAACAAATGTTTCCTTTGTGATGCTAAGAGGAATAGACAATCCATCTATTATTTCAATGCTCATTCTCTATAGAAGTTCTGAAATTTATTTTTAATTTTTTGGGACTGAATTGGGTGGTGTCGAGTTCACTTGTTGATGTTTTTGCTTAATGGTTATCTCCATTTTACTCTCCAAGATTAAAATATTTTTGGAACTTTTGTATGCCACATATTTTCTAGCAGGTGTGGAAGGAGAAGAATAGTAGGATTTTTAAAAACTTTAAAAGAGATCCTACCTCTATTTATTCCAGAGCCTTGGCTTCCACTCTAATCCTCTCTGGCTTTGGAGGAGGGTAGATTTGAGGAGGCTGAGCTTGAAAGAAAAATTGGCTTTCAAAAAAGCAATAGGGTTGTTGGTCTTCCTGGTCCTAATCCTCGAGCCCTTGTGAGGTGGGAACCTCCTTCTTTGGGCTGGGCTAAACTAAAATTTGATGGAATTTCAAAGGGTGATCTTGGTAATGCTAGCACTAGTGGGGTGGTTAGGGATGATAGAGGTGGGTTTCTATTGGCGTATACAAAATTCTTAGATATCCATAATTGCCATGTTATGGAGGCCAAAACCATTTATCAAGGTTTCCTGCTTGTGGAGAATATGGGGTACAAAAAATTTTGCATTGAAGAAGACTCAATATTATAAATTTGGTCAAAGGTGATTCAATCCCTAGTTGGAAAATTGAGGCTATGATTATGGAATCTAGGTGGATTCTTCAGGCTAGAGAGGATAGGGAGATAAAGCATATATTTAGAGAAGGAAACAATCACACTAACTTTATAGTAAACCTTGGTAAAAGTCTCAATAGTTTATCTGTTTGGAGAGATAATTTTCTCAAATGTCTTCAATTGGATTTAGCGATACATGCTTCTTGATGCTCCATAATATTTACTATTTATGAAGAAAAATTTTGTGCACAACTATGTGGGAGTTTTGTTTGGATGAGGGGCTCACAAACCTGTTCTCATTTTATTTCTTGTATCAAGTTGTAGCTAGTTCACTTGGTGATGGGTGTACAGTTGTAGTGCTTTATAGTTTTTCTTATATCTGTATTGATGGTCTTAGGCCAATTTTTGTGGGGATCCAAGATCATATTCTAATACCAAAGTGTTCTTATATTGTTCACCCCCATCTTAGTATAATCTTGTGTTCTTCAATTGGTATTAGAGCGGGTTACTTCAGAAGAGTTTAACAACTTGAAGGAAAAGCTAACAAGAACACAATGGATCCTAAGGAGGTGTCCTCAAATAATTCAACACCAGTATTTTATGGAAGTGACTATATGTATTGGAGTATGATGATGAAGATCTACCTGATGGCACTTGGAAATGAAATTTGGGAATCAGTGATCCCTTAGTCAATCCTCCTACAGATAAGGAAGGTAAACTTATACAACACTATAATTCAGAATCAATGAATGCACTTGTGAAAGGTTTTTGTAGAATAGAATCTATGAAAGTTATGCATTGTAAAACTGCAAAAGAGATGTGGGATAAATTGCAAAATATATATGGATATAAAAGTGTCAAGAAAGCAAAGATGCAAAATCTCAAAGGACAACTTGAAGCATTAAGAATGAACGAAGAGAAAAATATTAGTGCTTATCTAATTTGAATTGATGAGGTTGTTAATGATATGCAAGGGCTTGGAATGAATATTGATGAATCTGATATTTGTGATAAAGTATTAATATCTCTTCCAAAAATATTCAATGAACAGGTTTCTACTATAGAAGTATCAATGGATGGTGATACTTTGACAAGAGATAAGTTGCTTGGTATGCTCACAACATTTGAGATAAGAACAAAATATCATATTCCCTAGAAGGAAGCAACATTCAAAGCAATAAAAAATACAAAGAGTAAGAAGTCAAAATCAAGTAGTGAGTCATCTAGTGATGAAGAAGCTAATTATGGTAGAATAAATAAAGACTCTAGAAGATCTAGATATCTAAATTCTGTTAAGTGTTTCAATTGTGGAAAGTTTGGACATTTTGCAACAGATTGTCAAGAACCAAAGAACAACAATGGTGAAGAAAAATAGGATCACAAGAACAGGGAATCAGAAAGATATAGGCATCAGAAGAAAAGTAAGGATAGACAAAGCAGACAAGGAAATAAGTTCTTTCAAATATAGAAGAGGAGCTACTATGTGGATAATGCAAGTAAGTACTCAAGTGATAGTGATGCTAGTTTTTCAGACAATGATAGAGATGAAGTCCTATTTATGATTGAAGAAAAAGAGCAAGTTAAGAAAAAGACTCCAGTTATTCTCAAGTGTTTTAGATGTGGTAACTTTGGACATCTTGAAGATGATTGTACAAGGGATGGTTATAGTTTCAGTGATGATGAATATGAGAATGCACTTGAAGGACCGGATGAAAATCTTCTAATGGCTTTAGAAGAAGAAGTAAGTGATCCTATAGAAGACAAACCAAAATAAAATAAAGATGTGGACAAAGGCAAACAAATAGAGGAATATTCATAAAAGGATGGTTATGATCTAAAGGGAGAACTTATCTATGCCCTTGACATGGTAAAGAAGGTAAGGAAGCAACACTCTAAACTTGAAATTCAGTTTCAAAAATGTGATGAAGAGAGAAGATTACTCATAGAGGATTTAGAAAAATCAAAGGCTAAGGCAAAGAGGTTCAAAGATAAGTTAGAAGAAAATATCTTGGAATGTGAGAAGTTAGCACAAGAAGTGGCACTACTAAAAGAATATTTAGAGGACTCCAAGATCAAGATGAAAGGGTTTAAAAATAGCTCAAAGAACTTGGATAAGTTCATCAAGACACAAAAGACTACATCAAGCAAGACATGTCTCAGATTTGAATAGGTTCAAAAGAAATGGGAAGGAGAGTCAACTTCAAGTTTTGGAGGAGAAGAAACTTTAGATGAAGATACTTCAAAAGAAGACAGTGTAAAAGAAAGTCAGACATCAGAGGATGAGTTGGACAATAGAGAGTTCAACAAAGACAGGAACAATGCACAAAGAAGATATAGATGGAACAACAATCAGAATAGGAGACCAATGAGGTCAAGACAAGGAAACTTCAATGGAAGATGCTTTTCATGTCATAGGTTTGGGCACATGGCTTCACAATGTAGAACACATGAAAGATAGGAATATGGGAACAAACAACTTTTCCATGGGTATTGCTACTCATGTAATCAGTTTGGTCACAAGGCAATGAATTGTAGGGTTCATGACAGAAGAGGATATGGCTTCACTAGGAGAAATCCTAAGACATTTGCACCTCCAAGGAATAATAACATTAAGTGTTATAAGTGCAATAATGATGGTCACACAGTAAAATGGTGTAGAGTAGACATTCCAGAAATAGGTATGAACAGGAACAGGAACAAGAACATGAATATGAACATGAATAGGAATATGAACTGGAACATGAATAGGAACATGGATATGAACAAGAATAGGAACATGAATAGGAATAAGAATAGGAACATGGATATGAACAAGAGGAATGTAGACATGAATAGGAACATGGACATGGATAGAAATAGTCAAAGGAATCAGAAAATTCAGATAAGAAGAAAAGAGGATAAAGGTAAAGAACAATGCTTTCTGGGAGTAGAAATACTCCCACCCTAGAATTAACCACCTCAAAAGGAGGTGGGGGGGGCTAAGCTAAGAGGATCATTCTTAGCCCCGAGCCCCAAAGGTGACCCTTTGCCATTGATGTCAAAGGGGAGAGATTTGAGTAAGGGGGAGAGATTTGATATGTTTGAGTAAAGGGGAGAGATTTGGTATTTGAGAAAGCATTGAGCCAGGGGAGCAATGTCCCAAGGGGAGCAAACAAAAGAAAAGTCAAGTTTTTGGTAAAAATAATTTGGGTTGCCATCAATGACAAAGGGGGATATTGTTGGATATTTTGAGTCCTTAAGTCAAAGTTGTCATTGATGTCACCGGATGAAGTCATCATTAATATCAAGGACTTCGTCAAGAAACAAAGTTGTCAAAGTTGTCATTTGATATCCAGGAAGAAGCTTCAAATAACGCCAAAGGTCAAGAGAATCAGTGCAGAGGTTAAAGGCAAAAGGGCTCCATAATATTTCAATATTATATGGAAGCATAAGTTAAAAGGTTTTTCATAAAAACCCAAGGAGGCTTATTGCAAAGTTAAAAGGAGGTCTAATATTTATTTTATAAAATATTTAAATTCAATGTGAATTTAAATTTTATAAATAAATGTTATTTATACCAAGTTGTGCAATAAGAGAAGGTCTTAATAAAACCAAAGGGTTTTATTAAATTAATTTATAAAACCAAAAGGTTTTTATTAAATTAATTTATAACATTTAAATTCAAATGAATTTAAATCATTTACAAATCAATTCGAGCGTCGACGTCTAATAAGGTTGGAGGAGCACCGACATGTTTGAATAAAGAAGGGAAGGCACTATATATACCATGCCTTAGGAGGCATTCAAATTATCCTTGCTCGAATGATTATTGCATGTGAATTGATTTAAGTTGAGCTCATGAGAAAAGACAGCGAAATTTGTGTTTAATGTGACAGCGATTGAGAATAATTTGAAAGCACCAAAATTTTGGGAGCCAGCTAGGCAGCATGGCCTAGTGGCAAGGAGGCATTGGTTAAAGCGTTGAGGCATTGAGTGGCCTGCGTTCGAAATGCGGTAGCAATGTTTGCGTTGGTGTTGGAAGCACCAAGGGAATGACACACATTTTGCTTGGAAGAGAAGGGAGGTTCTTAGAGCACGTGGTGCTCTCCACTCCTCAAGCGAGCACTTAGCTCGCACGATGGTTGGAGCCATGGCTAAGGCATTGGTCGAGGGCTACGTTGGGAGTTTGAATCCCTTCCAAGGCAAGGTAATATTTTTGATAATTAATTTTTGGTATTGCCTAAGGTTTGGAGCTAAAAGGTTGTTGAAAGGGTTTGTTAATTGAAATTTATTTTTCAATAAAGTTTGGAGTTAAAAGGTTGCTTAAGGGGAATGTTAGTTTGAAATTTATTTTTTAATAAATTTGGGAGTTAAAAGGGGTTGTTAGTTGGAAATAGTTGAAAGGGTTGCTAGTTGAAAATTGGTGTTTGTTGGAAATTGTTTTTAATAAAATTTGGAGTTATAAGGAGTTTGATTTTATTTTTAAATAAAGTCTTAATTATTATATTTGTTTATTGGAGGAGTAAGAGTGTTGATTTTATTTTTAAAGGGACTTTTGCCAAAGAGATTATTATGAAGGTGTTGGATATTATTTTAAAGTTGGAGTGATAAGGTGTATTTTTGTTTGATATCATTTTGTATTATGATTCATTGAGAAAATTATTATCTTCTAACCTTTCTTTGAGATTGGCATAGAAGTTGTTGTGGTTGTGGTAGATTTATGAGATCCCTTCATCATCAAGAAAAAGGTATGAGCACATTATTCCATAATTGAGTTGATTGGTTGGTTTTATTGAAAATAAGTTTGGAGTGAAAAGGACTTGATTAGGGTTTCCTTTTTAGAGTGTTTGAGTTAATGCTTCAAGGTTTTCTGGAATAAAGAGTTGTTGTTAAAACCTTGTTTTATAAGAATTATTGTTGAAGCCATTGATTGTGTGAAGAACTTGAGTTAGGGTTGTGAAAAGAACATGAGTATCATTGTTATGTGAAGATTGTTTTATAAGTATTGTTGTTGAAGTGAGTTGTTGTGCAAAGAACTTGAACTAGGGTTTGAAAAGAACATGAGTATCATTGTTATGTGAGATTTGTTGTTGAGCATTGTTGGAAATATTTTGAGTTGGTGGTTATACGCTTGGAGTAGGGTTTTTGAGCAAGGATTGTTTCTTGAGTGATTGGTTGAGTAGAGTTGGTTGAGCCTAGTCAAGTGGGTGTGTAAAGTGATTGTTCAAGTTCCATAAAACAAACTATTCTATATTCTGATTTGAGTTGAGAAAGTGATTGAGCATTGAGTGTAGAACATATTGAGTCTCTAACAATTCTCTTTATGTTTCTATGAGATTGGACAAGTTCTATGTAGACTTGTTAAGTAGATTGGCAAGTCTTGAGGAGACTTGTGATGATTTTGTTTTTAAATAAAAAAAATAATTGTGTGGACTTATTGAGAACTTTTGGATAAGTTCTATGTGGACTTATTGAGCAGATTTGGATAAGTTCTGTGTGGACTTATTAACCAAATTTGGACAAGTTCTGAATGGACTTGTTGAGCAGATTTGAGCAATTCTGAGTGAACTTGTTGAGCAGATTTGAGCAAGTTCTGAGTGAGCTTGTTGAGAAGAATTGAGCAAGTTCTGAGTGGACTTGTTGAGAAGAATTGAGCAATTTATGAGTGGACTTATTGAGAATATTTGAGCTAGTTCTGAGTGGACTTGTTGAGAAAATTTGAGCAAGTTCTGAGTGATCTTGTTGAGAATATTTGAGCAAGTTTTGAGTGGACTTGTTGAGCAGATTTGAGCAAGTTTTGAGTGGACTTGTTGAGAAGATTTGAGCAAGTTCTAAGTGAACTTGTTGAGAATATTTGGGCAAGTTCTGAGTGAACTTGTTGAGCATATTTGAGCAAGTTCTGAGTGGACTTGTTGAGTAGATTTGAGCAAGTTCTGAGTGAACTTGTTGAGCATATTTGAGTAAGTTCTAAGTGGACTTGTTGAGAATATTTGAGCAAGTTCTAAGTGGACTTGTTGAGTATATTTGAGCAAGTTTTGAGTGGACTTATGGAGAAAAGTTTGGTGCATATTTGAGGATAGGTTTGTGCC
This sequence comes from Wollemia nobilis, assembly GCA_028583015.1. Classification (NCBI taxonomy): domain Eukaryota; kingdom Viridiplantae; phylum Streptophyta; class Pinopsida; order Araucariales; family Araucariaceae; genus Wollemia; species Wollemia nobilis. The sequence goes on from JAQPPZ010002979.1 coordinate 7,876,802, forward strand.
AGACCAAATATAGAGATTGAGTAGATTTGTGCTAGACCGAAGGATTGTGTTTAGTGCAGATTTGAGACAGAGCTTTGGAGGTGATAGAGCAGAGAGGACAATAGTCTCTAGTGGATAGAGATCCATCAACCAGGGTAGTGAGGATAGGTCTTCTGAGTGGGGATAAGAGTCTTCAGTGGAGAGAGATCCACAAGCCAGTGTAGTGGATGCAGTAGTCTTCTAGAGGATCACCAACTAGAGCAAAGGAGAAGGAGTTCTCCTATGGATAGAGATCCATGAATTTGATTTAGGGGATCAACATCTCCTTTGGATAGAGGTCCATAAATATTGTAATTGGGAAGGATTCCCAAGAGATTTATTGAGAAAATTTTAGTGAAATATTTTCTCTGTGGAGTAGCCCACATTGGGTGAACCACATAAATTGTGGTGTCTCTATTGTATATGGTGTTTTATGCATTGCTTTGAATACTATTGTTGATATTGCTATATATACATTACATAATATTTATTGGGAAAGAAAAGTAAAAAGTGATCTTATATTGTTCACCCCCCTCTCAGTATAAGCTTGTGTTCTTTAGGTTCTAGGCTCCAAACACACCAGATTAATCCATGCAAGGGGCTATTCCATTAGCCAAATATATTTCTAGGAATAAATCTTGAGTCCATCACCCAAACTCCACCTGCAAAATTTGGAGAGTAGCACCTTCAAATTTTACAAACTCAACCAAAAAGCTAAAAAAGAGGTCGAAAGAGGATCAAAAAGAAAAAAATTCTCCTATCTCAAGTATCTGACCGATGAAATGTTGACCCAACTAGTTTCAATTTGATTTTTCAACTTCCATCCCTATTTTATAACCAAAGCTTTATTCATCTACCTGATATTAAGGAGACCTAAGCCACTATCTTTTTTAGGTTTGTATAATTTTTCCAACCAAGTGAATTTTTTTCTCCTCATCAAACCCAAACCAAAGAAATAGCTTTTGAATGTGTTCAATATTTGATCAAATCTTGTTAGGAATTATGAACATAGATAAGAAGAAGGTTGGAATGCTTTTAAGAGTAGACTTTACTAGGGTAGCCTTTTTGGCTTAACTAAGGAGGGATCATTTCCACCCGACTAGCTTCCTCTGTAATATTTCCACCATAGGTTCCCAAAGTGAATTCTAGATCCTACCTTTAAACAAAGGCATTCCAAGGTAAAGATATAGGATGGCTACCACCACACAATCCAAGATGTGAGAAATTATCCTCTACCTCACTAAGGGGGTATTCAAAAAGAAAATTTTGCTTTTTATATAATTTATCTTTTTCCCAACGATAATTTCAAATACCTCTAGTATTTCTTTTAGCATCTTTACATAGGAAACTAAAGCAAGGATGGAGAGCAGAACATCATCTACAAATTAGTGATGAGAAATAGTATCCATCAATAAAGTGGGCTTGATACCTTCCACAAAGGGTTCTAGTCGATAGCCCTACACAGAGCTTCTACCACTAAGATATAAAGGTAAGGGGACAAGGGGTCCCCTTGGAGAATACCTCTTAGACTTGAAAAATAACCTACTAGGGACTTATTTATTAAGACCAAAAAATTGGTAGAAGAGATACAAGCATGGACAAGTTTTATCCAACTTTAGCAAAAACCAAATTTTCCCAAAACCTTAAAAAAAAAACTCCCATAAAACCCTATCATAAGCCTTGTTCATGTCTAATTCGAGGAGGATGCCACTACCACTTTTATTAGATGAATGAAGGATTTCATGGATAGTTATGATACTATATAGGATCTATCTCCATGGAATGAATCCACTTTAGGTTTAATCAATCAATGCTGGAAGAAAAGGTTTTAATATATTAACAAGGACCTTTGTCAAAATTTTATAAACAATGTTACATAAGCTAAGGGGTCTAAAGTCACCAATTTCCTTTTCACCAACAATATTGTGGATCAGAGTTAAAAAAGGAGAATTCACTTCAAACAAGATATGATTGGATGTTTGGACCTCCTGAAGGGCATCAACAATATCCTTACCCATGATATTCCAATACTTTTGGAAAAAGAGAGGGAAACCCATCAGGACCTAGAGTCTTCATTCCTTCCATCACAAATATAGTAGCTTTACCTTCCTCGTTGCTAAAGGGAGAGATAAGGGTTTGATTCATATTAGCCATGAAAATGCTGGGAATACTACCAAGCAACTTATTTTAGGTTTCCTCATTACAAACCTCTTCCACCTTGATGAGATTTCTAAAAAAGCCACAACCTTAGCTCTTATATCCTTAATGTGAGTAGCATTGGATCCATCAACTTTTTAAATTGCTTTAATATTGTTGATGCTTATGTGCTTCAAGGCCGTTATGTGAAAAACTTAGAATTTTTATCTCCCTCCTTTAGCCAAAGTGACCTAGACTTCTATTTTCACAAAATGTCCTCCTTGGAAATACTATTATTAAATTTGGCCAACACCTCCTTTTCTTTGTATCTGATATTTTGAGATTGATTTTCAAGTTGTCTCAAATTCAATAGATTTTAGTTGACTTTTTAGGTCTTTATTTTGAAAAATATTCCCAAAAACTCTTTTATTTCATTCTTTAAGGTTGCTTTTAACAACTCTAAGCTTCATCAAAATTTTGTAAAGGTTGGAGCCTTGGACCCTTGTCGACCACTAGTTTTTTATTTCAGCTTTCAACTTAGGATGAAGGCACCATATTGCCTTAAACCTAAATGTATTGGGAAATTTGTTTTCTTCATGGTCCACTTAAAAACATAAGGGGTTATGGTCGGAGCCAATTCTGAGCAAAGAATAAAGAGATAAATTCCCAAACAATCGAAGGCACTCCTTGGAGATAACCCTATCCAATCGGATTTGGATGAGCTAGTTATCCACTCTCATGTTGCTTCAAGTATACCTTAAACCCTTCAACTCAACATCTAATAGCTCATTTTTATTCATAAAATCTACAAACTCTTCCATGATTTTCAATATTGAGGAGTTTCCTCCTTTTTTATCTGAAAAAAATAGAGGGAATTAAAATTCCCTGCTAGGTACTAGGCTTCTTGAGAAAAAATCCTTTTCATGGAACCTATATTTTACCATAATACATTTCTACTAGACCCAGAGTTTATTGCATATACATTAGTCCTAACCCACCTTTTATTACTTTCTTTATTGTAGAAGAGAATATTAATAATCTTATCTGAGGAAGAAATTACCAATCCCTCAAACTTGTTGACATTCCAAAGACAAAAGAGTCCCCAAAGGAACCATTGGCTGGGATTACAACAAAATGAGATTCTTTCCAAATCCTTCTTCTAACAAATTCTATATTCTAACCATCCAACTTGGTTTCTTGTAAAAAAAAATATCAATAAAAAATTATTTACGCAGGGAAGCGACCACTCATTGTTAGAAATCCCATTCAAGACCATAATATCCCAAGAGAGGCACTTAATTTATAGGATTTGAAATTACATTTATTTTCCCTAGATACCCGATGGTTACTCTGGCATAAATATTCCATCTTTAGTTGTCTTACTCCTATAGCCTTCCCTTTTTCAAGTTTGAGTAGAGCTTGAGATCCATTCATGATCTCAAAATAGGTCTCCCTCTTCCTCATAGCTTGTTATGAGGCTTTCCTATATTCTTATCAATACCCACATATACATTGCACTTCCTTTTTCTTTGATTTTTAGGATACAAAAAAGCTTTCTCCAAATAGGCCTTTGGGGAGCTAATTGGAGACCCTACCTCAGGGGTCACCAATTGAATCATAGGATCCTCAAGAGTAGAACCAATACAAAGTCCATCGAAGGAATTATGAAGAAGAGTCTTAGAAATAATGGTTTTAAAAATGATATATGACTAACATACCTCAATATCACCAAGCTTCAAGGTTATGTTCTTCTCCTTAGATGCCTTATCCATCGCCACCAGGTTGGTTAGGGTCAATTTTGAGGGTTGTAAAATCTCCTCCTACACAGCCTTTAGCTTATAAAATCTCTTCCATATAGGGTTGAGCTTTTCCTTTCCCCACATTTGAGAAATTACCACCTAAATTCTTTGATAGGACTCAGCTTGAGTTCTCCTTCTAGATCCATTTCGTTCTTGTATATCTCTTTTCCTTCTTTGTCTGTGCCTTGAGGGGATATTGGTTCACCTAGTGACCCAATTTTCCACATCCAAAGTATTGGGTTAACCTATTATCGTAAACAATGGGATGGTCTCAAGTTACCAAGAATGAGATAAGCTTGATAGAAGAGGGAAGATCCACCTTTGGATCTACCATAACATGTATTCTTTCATACACCATTCTTTATTTGGCTTTGGTTGTCATATCGATAAGAAGGATATCCCCGACAACCTTTGCTACACCTCTCAATACATATTCATACCAAAGATAGTAAGAGAGGTTAGGGAGACGAACCCAAAGAGGCACAAACTTATCCCTTTGCATATGAGGATTGCAATCAAGTTCTAGCTTTCATAAAAATAAATCTCTCTTGCCATAGAACTAGGGATCTCCCCTTAGGATATGATTTACCTCTTCCATGTAGTTTAATCAAATATAAAAAAGGATTTAGATATCACTAAAATTTCTATCGAGCCTAGAGATTTCCACTTTTCTAGTGCCCATATTTAAATTGAATCCAGGTCTAGCCTCACCCCCTAAAACTTTCTCACAAAGTCACAACCACCATCACCCATGGTGAACTTAACTAGTCCACTTAGGATGCTAATGGAATTTTCCATAGGGGATATGTTACAAATAGGTTTTGATAAGGTCTCCCTAAAACCTTTAGATGTCATAACAACATACAAAATATCGAGTCTTGATTTTTTAGGAGAAAACTATGGGCCATGAAAATGGGACCCAACCTCCAGCTTACCTTTTGATGGCCCCTGGCTTCCTGAAGGACCCATGAAGCTAGTATATGGATGATCTATAATTACCACATTTGCATCCAAGTCATTTGCTACCTCCACATATTCTAAGAACTCCCACAACCCTTTCACAAACCCACATAAACCAGATTCAAAGTCTCCCACTCCCACCCTTTTCCACCTTGATCACCACCATTCAAATTCTAGATATCACTCCTCTATCATGTTGGAAATAGATTCTATTCCATAATTTGGATTATGTAAATGTATCCTCCAAGATACATACTTAGATTACTTTATGTGCAAGTTATCTAGTTACTTCATGCAATGTAATAAATTCACAAGTGTCAATGTGTAAGTTGTACATGTGCAAGTTATCCCTTGCACAACTAGTTATCAAGTATCATATTTTGCTTATATAAGGATGGCCTCTTAGATATATAGAGATAGATTAATGGGACATAGTCAGATAGCGCAGCTTAGTGGATAGTGTAGTTCTTTATGCCCTACCATTCATTGGTGATGGATACAATGTAGATCGGTAGTTTTTTTAATGGAGTGCTCATTTCCTCCATATCTACATTGTAATATTTTATATGATTTATATTTATAGTATACTTAAATCATCTAGTAGATTTACTTTCTTTCATGTTATTCTGCATCTTGTGATTGTTATCTCCCAAGGCTCATTCATCAAAAGCTAATAGTGGTATCAGAGCCATGATAGATCTAGTCTATGTAGGTCAATAGGGAAACCACCATTATCAGTTAGCCTAAGATTTTTATCAAACTAACACACCATTGGACTAGCCACTATCAAAATATATCAGAAGAATCTAGGTGGTAGATTTTGGAAGAGTCACAAAGATAAGACTAAAAGTAATCTTAATTTCAAAAAAATTGAGATCATTTTCATCTAGAGTCTTTTTCACAAAATTGTTAGGAAAACTTGTGAAGACTAGGACTCAACACTCAATCCACTAGATTGACAAATAATCTAGTGAATATCATCCATATTATATAGAATTTACTAACTAGTGCCTAAAGTTTCTTTTGTTGCAGGAAATTAATTCTCAAAGGATTGGGACTCCTACGATAGAAATCTAGGAGACTCAAACTTCATTTCCCGAAGGTTGGCATACCCTCATAGTGCAAAAGTCATAGAAGAATAGGCCATATAATCCTTGATATAAAAAGGCCATAGAAGCCTTGAAGAAGAAGCCATAGAAGCCTTGATACTAAAAAGGCCATAGAATCCTTGATATTGAAAAGTCCATAGTAGCCTTGATATTGAAAAGGCCATAGAAGCCTTGATACTAAAAAAGGCCATAGAAGCCTTGATACTAAAAAAGGCCATAGAATCCTTGGTACTGAAAAAGACCATAGGAGCCTTGATATTGAAATAGGCCATAGAAGCCTTGGTATTGAAGAAGAATATCTTATTTAGAAGTTGACTAAAATATTTTAGTACTAATATCTTTATTGCAGGAACAAAATATTCAGTTAGTTGGGAGGCTTCCTACAAGAAATGTAGGAAGAGTATCTTCTTCAGAATCAACTCAATGCTGAAGTAAAAATGAAGAGGTCAGGACAAGATCTCGTTATATAACTTCTAGTATTGGAAGAAGAAGAAGGACTAGGAGAGTCATGCTCAAAGCCAAGAGTAGTAGAATTAGAATATCCAGGAAAATATCTCATTACCAACACTTCTAGAAGTAGAAGGTTGAAGAAAATATCTCAAGGAAGACCATCAAAATTTGCTAGATAAAATACCTTTTGAAGGTCTCGTCGAGCATCCATAAAAGGCTATGAGAGCCTTTTTGAAGATCAAGATAGTTCTTTGAGAACTCATTGGAGAAATCCACTACCAAGGTGATCCCCTGATAGTGAGGGACTTGGGATAATTATCGCCATCTGAAAACAAGCCCAAGAGGAGAATTTTGCAAAGAGTGACAAATATGTGAAGAAAATTTTGGTAAGGAGTACCAAATTTGTGAAGAAAAATTATTCAAGGAGTGCCAAAGCCTAGAAGAAGTTCATGCTTGAACTCAGAATTTGGAAAAAATACTTGAAGATAGAATAAGCTCACCAAATATTGGAGATTTGAATATTGCCTCCCACAGTAATAAGGCACTACTTTAGATAAATATAATTCTCTAAATCTATAGCATAAGGAGGAGAACACAAGAGGAGAACAAGCCACCAAATCCTAGGCTCATGAAATAAATTTTGAGACCATCATTTGGTGAAGAAGAAGTTGTTCAGGACATCCTACTTGAAGCAACAACTTGGTGTTTTTAGACACCAAGGTCTACATCCTCTACAAAGGTGGTATAAGAGCTACAAAAAAAGATATGCAACTTATGGTGCAAGAAGATTCATTAATTGGATTACTTATCAGATTTATTAGAGCACCTGCATTTGGATTAAAATTACAAAAAGGAAAATAGATTACAGTATTCTAAAGTGCAAAAGAAAATAGATTTTTTTAAATATTATTTGTAAATTTATTAGGAGTTGATTATATTTCATATTAGCTTCTATAAACTACCTATTATCTACTTTGAAAAAAAAATAAAAAAATACTAAGTCCTACAACATTGATTGTAGTGAAATTGCAGAATAACTCCTAAAGATTCATTTTAGGTTATTCTTGATTAGTTGCATAAAATTATTAGTGCATGACTTTGAGATTTTATTGGAGTGATAAGGTGTAATATTAGTGCATTAAAAGTTAAGGACTTGTACTATTATACCACTCTCAAAAAGAAATTAGCTTTGTGAAAGGCACAAAATATGAATTGTATCAAGTGTCTAAAGACACTATTGAAGCACAAAAATATGCAACTTGTAGTGGCCAATAGAAGCCACCAAAATGAGTTAGAATCCTCCAAAATTTGGAGAAGAACTTAAATAACCAAAAACATAAATAGAAGCTTATGAAAGTGAGACTTGGTGAGTCTCAAAATAAAAAAGATTTACAAAGTTGAATGCAAGAAAAAAGTGCAAAAAATTGCATCGATTAAAAAGCTTCTATCTACTATTATTGAAACTTGGATTTATTATAAAAGTGTCCAAGCAAAAAAGGAAAGGTGTGTCTACTCTTTAAATACAACCTCAAGCCCTTGTATTGCAGGAAAAATCTACCATAAAACTCGAATTTCAGATCTGGAAATAGAGTGCTATAGAAGGCATATTAAAAAGCCTTATTATACATTATTATAATACATTATATGCACTACTCTAATCTGGGTTTTGACAACAAAAGAGCAGATTTGGAAGTACCACAAAAAGGCACATTTACTACAGGAAAAATTAGCCAACGAAGGTCGAACGTCAGCACTCTTCTTCCCAAGATAGAAGAAGCCACTCAAGGGCTCATCTTGGACGTACATACCTGTAGAATCAAATCTCATTTTAGATATTTCAAGAGCTACATTTATGTATAAAAGTGAGTGAATATCTATTTCTAAAAATACATCAATAATGTATAAGGGATTCAACATGATTGGAGGTATAAAAGGAAGAGCAAAAGGTGTTACATTCATGGTCTCTAAATTGAAGAAGACCATCCATCGAAGGAAGCTCCAAATCATCATCCAAGCTCCATATTGCATTGTCTATCTACCTATAGGAAAATAGATTGTTTGATGTCCAAGCAATGTAGCAAAGCAAAGGGATTCAAGAGTTATAATATCCATATTCAAAGATATTACAATAACAAACTCCATGCATAAATAACACTTGGTATTATGGATATTATTTCTCTCTCAATATTATAGAAACTCCCACATAGGATTTATAAGCAAAGCAGTGACACATGTATTCTTCACCAGCTTCACACGAGTGCCCATACGATTTAAAATTTCTTTAAGTGCGTTAAAAAAATACTTGGAGAATTACATAAAGAAGGAAGCACTCACTTGTAATGTATGTGCCACATGTCACAATGTCCATGATCAATTGTCCTTGAAAGGCAGTCAAAGTCCAAGTTTAGAATGTGTGAGTGAAGCGCAGCCAAAGATGTCCAAAGAGGGAGCAAAGCATAGTCAAAGAAGGAGTGAAGCACAACAAAAATGTTTGAAGTGTAGCATGGAAGATAGGGGGAAAGAGCATTAAAGACTCTTCCATTTTTGAAGGTCAAACCTTTAGTGCCTACGTACCAGCATTCAATATTAGCTACTCCAAGGAATATCCATTATTTCAAGCATCTAAGGTACAACTTATATTTTGTTATACTCAGTCGTATAAAGCGTTGAACATTGATAAGATATTACATCTAAAAAGGTAAGTTCTCAGTCCCATTTATTATTTCTTTCATAAGTTGGAGATATAAGGGTTATAAACTAATGTTAAAACTTAGGTTTTGAAAGCAAAAGGGGTAACTTATCTTATTATTTTAATATTTGAAATATTACTTAGGAGGAATAAGGAATTCAACTTGGATTTTTGTAGATATTATTATTATTTTTTTTTTCCAAACTTGGGAGCCACAAGGATTACTCCATCAAATTTATTTTATCGAAAATTAGAAATAATCCAAGCGATATAAAAGAGGTTATTAGGGTTTCTATTAAGTTTGGATAAATATATATTTTTACTTGTCTCAAATATTCAAAAAGGGGCAAAAGAATTCCAACATCAAAACCTCTTCAAAATTTGAAAAAAGTGCTTAGTTCAATTAGGAGTAATAAGGTGTTAAGAAGTTGATTTTTGATTCTTACAAAACTTGTACAAAATCAACCAAAATTGAACTATATTCTTACAAAAAGCACTAGAACATACTAGGGAGACATAAGGAAGTATACAAATCTAAGGCTTGATATTAGGAATATTTAAAATGGCATCTAATAAATTCTTCCTAGCAGAATCTCAACTTCTCAAGGGTCCTAATTATTTTTCTTGAAAAATAAAGTGAAAGCAATTTTAGTATATGAAAAAATTTGGGATGTTGTTAAAGGTAAAACTCAGAAACCTACCACATGTGAAATAGAAATCCTAAAGTTTGAATAAAATGATTCAAAGGCCTTAATGATAATAACTTTTTCTATCATTGATGAGATTCAACCATATATCAATTCAGCCAAAAATATTTAGATGCATGGATAAGGCTAGAAAAAAATATTTGAAGGAAAGAATAAGGTAGCTCTTCTTCATTTGCAAACTCAACTTCACTCATTTAAAATGAATAGTGGATAAAGTATAGAACTAATCCTAAGGAAGGTAGTAGATATTAAAGGAAAATTGTTAACCTTAGGTGAAACAGTTAAATATGAACTTCTTACTCAAGTAACCATGAGAGCACTTCCAGAAAAATATAAATATTTGGTAACATATTTGCAAGTGTTGAGTAAATATACTTCTTTTGATGATTTAGTCAATATGCTTCAAGAATATGAAGGAGAAAATACTTTGAAATATGAGATGACTAACACTGCATTGGCATCAAAAGATAATCCATAGAAAAATATTACTTCTTCAGAAAGAGGATGAAAAATATGTTATTGTTAGATCTGTAAAAAGAAAGGATACAGTACCAGCTATAGTAGATATAATCCTAGAAACCAGAACCAAATAAATCATATAAATCATGAGAATCAGTTTGAGCCACGACAATACCAAAGGAACCCTCATCAACAATAATCTCAGCAACATACCAATTATCCTCAACTTGAATATTAGAAGAAAAATAAAAAAAGTCACCTGGTTCAAAGGATAGAAGAATTTGAAGAACTGGAAGAACCCACAAAGTATTTTGAAGTGAAATCTCTATCATAAAATGTAACATACTACAGAGGTACTAACTATTTTCTTGAATAGGTTACAAAGAATGCAGAGGAATAAGACTACGAATATCAAGCAGAAGAAGATGAAGAAGATCCATATTGAAGACTAATGCCTTCAAAACCCAAATAATGTAATACAGGGGGTGTTGTAAATAGATTATATTCTATCATTTGGGTTATGTAAATGTATCCTCCAATATACATACTTAGATTACTTTTTTTGCAAGGTATCTAGTTACTTCATGCAATGTAATAATGCACAAGTGTCAATATGCAAGTTGTACATGTGCAAGTTGTTCCTTGCACATCTAGATAGAGTGTTGGCCAAGTATCATATTTTACCTATATAAGGATGGCCTCTTAAATAGATAGAGATAGAGTCAGTGGACATAGTCATATAGTGTAGCTTAGTGGATAGTGTAGTTATGTATACCTCACCATTCATAGGTGATGGATACAATGTAGATCAGTATCTTTGTTAATGGAGTCCTCATTTCATCCATAGATACATTGTAATATTTTATATAATTTATATTTACATCATACTTCAGTCATCTAGTAGATTTATTTTCTTTCATGTTATTATGCATCTTGTGATTGTTATCTCCCAAGGCTCATTCATCAAAAGCTAACATATCAAACCCTTGTACCTCCACTCCACGCACCTTTGACACCACTACTCAGATATCACTTCTCCCTTGGAACCTCCACTCCATGCACCTTTATCCATGAGAAACTCACTCATTATGCCTTTTACACATCAATAAAAAATTATATAACTAAATATCATCAAAAAGTGTTAATTTTTAACCAATTAAAAAAATAACTTACAAAATATTATGGTTCCATTATCACTAATTAAGCTCCAATATATAGGCATATATCTAGTGTTTTGGTTTCAATGTGTTGTGTGTGTTTTTAATAGATCACTTGAAATAGAGGCATTAGGATATTTTCTAACAATTATGGTATTTCAACAAACTATATACCAGTACTTGAAAATTTAGCATCTATCATCTAGAAAAATTTGAATATGGGTTTTCACCTTCAAAGTCTTATGTTTTTCAATTATTTAAATTTATGTCATTTTATGAAATCTAACATATTTATTTAAATTAAAATTAAATGTAAATTTTTAGAATTATATAAACTCATCACAAAATTAAGGGTTTTAATCGAGTTTAAATAAATATTAAGAATATCAAATAAAAATAATATCTTCTTTTAATTTGATTATATGGGATTGAGATAGACCTCACCTCTACTACATCATGATCATATACGTAGTGGTATTACATCATGCATATATAACTTGGCAAGATTCCAACCTTGGTCTTATCTTTAAAATATTGATTAAGCTAAACTTATTAAAAAATATATTGATTAAGCTAATACCATTTGATAAATAAAAAGGAGATTTTAAATTAAATTTAAAATAATATTATTTCTTTTTATAAATTTATTTTCAAGGGTTGTGGATTTTAATTTTGCTTGTAAATATTCTATGAGAAAACATAAAAACTCAAAACTAAATTATAAGATTTTTGTAAAGTTTAGGGTTTAGAGATACTTCTTGTACAACTGATCCAAAAGAAAAAAGTTTAAATATTGTTCAAACAAATAAATATATGACATTATCAAATTTTGTTTTTGGATTTTTAAATATATAAACACAATTTTTTCATACATAGGGGAGTTGGTTACATCCACACTATTTTTAGTAACTGCCAAGTGTAGGATTCAAACCATAGGGGCTACTCCAAAAAAGCCTATACCACCTCGTTATTGTTGACCCGACATGAGGGGTACCATCGGTTTCTCAAGATTTGTACTATCATAATCGTTCTAGCACACACTCAGAGGATTCAGATCAAACTCCTACCTTTGCAACAAGCATGCCCCTGAGTTTTGAACCTAGGTCTCTTCTTGGTAAGTGTTTGGCCAAACAGATAACTACCAATCTGCTAGCCTTTGGGGAAATATATAAACATAATATGATAATATCACATTTGCAAGAGCATGCAGCGTAATTATTTGAGGATTTTTTATAAAAACACTTCAAGCCTTAGGATATGGATTAATTTTTTAAATACCTTGGAAATGACTAAAATAAAAATAGTCAAAACCTTTTGTTGGGCATGCAAATGACACATTTTCAAAGGTAAGCCAACATACTTGGAACATAAATGTGTTCCCTCTTGAAAGAGAAATATTTTTTCCCAAGGTTCGGGTATTCCAGGTCTTGGTTAGTGCGGATAAGTCAAAGGTTGGTGATAGTTGTTCCTTCAAGGGGCCTTTGCTAGTTGTGACTCAAAAGATAGATTTTCTAGGTACAATGTCTTTAATTTTTTTTAATAATCTATGTGTGGCTTCTATTGGGGGCCACTCCTATTACAAAAATAAAATATTACATTGCTCTTGTTACATTTCTAACAAGTTAATTAAAGCATACCTATCTTTGCCTTTCTATAAAAGATATTCTCCATATTCCTCAAACTACTAAGTTTCTATAATCAACTCTTTTTTTAAACTAACAACAAGAACAATCCTTACATGACACTCCAATAGATAGAAGGAAAATAAACATAACAGTCATCCATCAAATAGGAAATGAGTTCGATTATTTTTATTCTGTAGCAAAGGTTCTTCCTCTTGTAGAGTGGCAAGATCTGAGAATACATTTTTGTACTTCAAGCTCCTAAAGTAATATCTAGTTGTAACACATTTTGTAGGATCTTCATTTTTAAAAATTAACTATCATTGTTGTTTCATGATTAGCTTGAAGAATACCATATGAGGTGTTAATATTTTCCATGTGACTGTCTAGATGGTCTTTAGTAACCATTTGGATTTTATCAATGATCTAATTCAAATTCTCATTTTTGGGTTAAGTCTTTTGTTGCTCGTATGATTCTTGTTGGACAATTGGTGCATCTGGAGGATGAGATTTTTTCTTTTAAACTAGGACATTTGAAGGTTTTGAATGATTCACATGTAGGGCCATAAAATCTTAGGAAGAAGTTTTCATATTCAATATTTTGGATCTGTTCCCCTTTGCTTGAGGAGATAGTAATGGATTGAGGCCCAAGAACTGAAACATCCATCCAAACAACCAATCTTGCTTTACTCATTAATTTTACTAAATAAATTTTCCTCTGTTTGGGCATCTATATACTGGAATGCACCAATGGCATTACTGATTTTTGTGAATATATTCTCTCCCCAAAACTCCATAGGTAAAGCATAAAAATTCACCTAGACTAGGAAGTCATTCACTTATTCTATAAAGAGGTTGAAATTAGGAGTTCAAGGTCTTATATAGACAGCCCTTTGTTTGAAAAACCAATTATATCTATAATCTATAATCCTATCTCTATCTTCTAAATTAGAAAAGGAAATAGAAAAGAATTTTTGGATAGGAGAGTTACTTGGAATTTTGTATTGGTCCACCAATCTTCAATGTGTCCTTTGAGATCCTCTAGGGCTGGTATTTTACCCTTGAGTTTGCAAATAATTGTTTGAGCTTCATGATCAATAATATCCAACCTAAATTCATCCTCTAAAATCTTAATAGAGGGCAAAATTTCATCCACCCATGAACTAAAATATCCTTGAGAGATATTTATTTTGACCAAAGAGGCTTTCTCATAAACTGAAGAGATGATATGTGAATAACCCTCTTCCTTCAACACTTGATTGCATTTAGGGTTTTCATCCCTTTCATGAATACTATAGTCAAACTTGTCACTTTGTTCCATCGCTTGATTGCACCTAAGATTTACAATTTCTTTATTCATGTACAATGTCTTTAAATTGAATGCTTAACTGTATAAAAATAATTCTACTTCATTGATATTGCAACATATGTGAGATATGTAGAATTAAAATGGGCAAAGAAAGATAATTTTTAAGCTCTAAAAACTATGGTTTCCCAATAAATATCATTCAATGCACTTAAGATACATCGTGCATGTAATAACAATGAATATTTTGAAGTTGTATGAAATTTTAAAATGCAATTATAGAAAACCAGCTGCAATGCTTTAAAAGAAAATTAATTTTCTCCTAATATAAAAAAGCTTCAAATAAATATTAAAGGTTTAGGGGCAAGGAAAATAAAATAAAATAAGCCAATAATACCCTAAACTTTAGCTCTAACTCAATAAAGAGACACTTCCAATTTAAAAATAGCCTCGGCACCACCAGCATTCACACAGCTTGAGATCCGAGATGGTGCAATATTCAAAGGAGAAAAGACTAAAATATTCTAAATGCAACCACCATTAGCATATGTAGATTGAATATAGAAATTTCAAAAGCCTTATATCATAAATATGATTGTTGAGTACATTGATTTAGATGGATTACAAAAACAAATCTCATAATGATAAAATTTTGGTTCAAAAATACCATCCCACTACAAAGAGAAAATGCTTTAAAATAACTAAGGGTCCAACTAATAGAGGGTTTTACCAAACCTTCTAACAAACTGGCAAGTCATTTATACAATTTTTAGGCTCTCAACCTAGCCCATACTTTCACGATATTTTAATCATAAAATCTCTTTCCTTTCTTCGGGTGAATCAAATCTGGGATTTGATTTTCCTATCAATGATGTTCTTGTTGTGAGCTCCTTAGGATTGTTTTTGCCTTGACCATGCTACATTTAATTTTAATTTCATTTGAACCTCAGGCTTACTCACTTGGAGCTTAGGATTTTATTGGTTAATATCTACCTGTTGAGTGATATTTTTGTCCAATCACAAGAATAGACTCACAATCAAGATTCTGACTAGATACCCTCTCTTGCAACAAAATATTTGGGATTTCCCCAAGGTTCGATTTAATGTGTTTATTTTTTTGCAATGCTTACTGAAAATGTGAAATGCCAAAAGTTAATTGGATACCTCAGTGTTGCATATGCTTTTTAACAAGGTGCCTATTTTGGTTGATTTGATTTGCAAAGATTTTTTTGTTTATGGAATTTATGAGAAAAAATATGAAATTATTGATTAAATATTTGCTTCAAAACATAAACATTTGAAATGTGATTTAATTAATTTTATCTCAAATTGTTAATGTTTACACTTGGTTATTTTGAATTTTTGATAAATATTCTACCTTAACCTTTGAATTTTTTTTTGGTAGGTAAAAGGTGAGGGTTTTGAAAGGATCCGACAACCTTGTACATAGAGCTCCAAAAGGAGTCATCCAATCACCAAAACTTGCAATATTTAATCTAGCACAAAGGCAGACTCAACGAAAAAACTACCAGAAGAAAAATAATCAAACTTACATTCCCATCCAAATTGATTTTATCTCAAATTGTTAATCAAATTTTATCTCATATTGTTAAGATTTGCATGAGAATAAAAATGATTGAATCTAAACTTTGCAATATAAAAACTTTAAAATATCATATTAATTATTCACTTTAATGAAGAATTGAAATTTATTGAAATTTCAATTTTACATAAAATAAAACTAAACGATTATTTGGAAAAACTATGCAAAGTTTAAAACTTCAAATTTTCATTAAAAAAATGTGAATTTATGTAAAATTTTAATTTTAATTTTAATTTTGAAATTCACGTATTTCTTTTTAGGGTTTTGATTTTTTTTATTGATAAAATTAAAAAAAATGTAAAAGCTAGGGTTTGAGAAAATAAAATAAAAGAACAAGTCGCTATAACTTTTAAAATTTCAACCCAAATATGTATAAACAAATATTCTAAACTAAACCAACATTAATCCGACCAGTCTTCACATAGTCCAAAATTAATGTGATGCAATCTTCCAAGAAAATAACACATTATATTAAAATAAATAAATAAGTATACCATCCGCATGCATACAATTTTATTTAAAATTTCTAATATATTGCAAAATAAAATATATTTAATTAATACTCCTTTAGAATACCTTGCTTTAACCGATTTCAATGGGTGAAATTCCTTCAGTCCAGCAACCAGGGAGGAGATGCTCTTCCACAAAATCAAATTTCCATCATGCACTTGCTCCAAATTGTCTCCAACCTCTTTTCTGTGAGTTTCAATGGATATTTAAAACTTAACAAAAAACCCTTCGTTTCCTTTTCTGCTTGTTTAGTCTTATAATGCTTTATTCAACAGAAAATTATTCACTTTCATATTCTTTCTTTTTCCTCAACTTGTAACTGCAATGCCTTTCATATTTTTGAAAAAATTTCGATAACTCTTTTGTCATTATATCTTGTCAGTTTTGCAAGTCATCTATCTTTATTGTTCATTTCCACTTGTCGTTCGCTCTCCAAACCTTAACTAGAATATGCATAATTGACTGTAATTATAGAAAAATACAATAATAAACTTTCTATTCTAAAACTTGGCATCGATCTTTACATTCACAATAAAAAAAAAAAAAATTGTGTAATTGTCCATAAGTACCAGCATCATTATTCTTATTGAAATGATCATTTCTGAATTCTCTTTAATAAATCGTCCATGAAAATTTACTGAACAGTTTTGATTTATGTGTCATATTATTATAAGAAATGGAAGAAAATTATGGCACCCATAATTTCATGATTTCACCTGTAGAATCCCCAGATTTTGTTGGTTTTGGTTTTGTGTATGGCGATTGTGATTTGCTAGTTATTATTTTATTTTATTTTATTTCAAATGGTATTTCATGCAAAAAAAATTTAGGTGCGTGGATTCTTCGAAGCATCTGATTTTGATAGCGCATTTTACCCCATGGTGAATTTGTTCCCTTTGCATGCATATCAAGCTATTCTTCCCATATGGAGATCTGCTTCGTGCAAACACCATCACCATCATACTACTTTTCTCGCATTTTGAAAGTAACATTGACACCATCTAGATACATGTCCTCATCCACTCATTTCAAAATATAATTATTCATGTCTAGATTCCTTTTAATCAAGTCATTCTGATAGTATTATTCAACAAACCCATGATAGCACCATCATAACTCCTGTCATAAATGACCTCTGGTGCTACACAATTCAATATGTATCAAATTTTCCACCATGTATTTAACTTTTCCATTTACATCCATCAGCATATTTTTTGGAAATAAAAAATAGATCAACATCTCCAACACGTACATTTCCAGTTAGATCTACTAGATATTTATCATGAATACACTTCTTCTCCACTTTGCACCTACCTTGGAAAAACTATAGGGAATGTGGAACTGAGAAAGCTCTTATTATTATGAGGTGTAAATATAGATAGGAGATTACCTTGGAAACATTGTTTGAGTACATCTCCATTACATAAGAAAATAATAATCCACGTGAGTCATGGTCAACAAGAATCACCTACCACCATTCTCCAAAATTATAAGTAAATTGTGAATGATACTTTCATTTTATCAAATGAAAGATCCCCAACTTTCGAACTTGATGAGACGATATTATACAAGGTTCGATGTACTACAAATACCCCTTCCAATATGTTTTCTTATGTTGGTGAAACTCATTTTTCTATTTCAAAAATTTAGAAATAGTTTCATTCTCATATGCCTATTGATTTCATGTTCATTTTGCTTCATTTTGATTTCATCTCTCTGCACTGACACCCCTTATCGACCTTGCACACCACTATAACTTCTTTATTTGAGTTTTCATTGTAACACCTAAAATTAAACCATTTCTTGTGAACACATGATATCAACAAACCACAAGATCAACACGAACAAATCACAACATGAAACTTGATTAGCAGAAAGCTTTGGCAATTCTACTGGGTAGTCCTAAGCAGAAGATTTATGTTTATAAGAGATAAAAAAACACTACGGATCCATTAATAGCCACAATGATCATGTTAATGTCATGGGAGACAAAAAATTTCTTCAAACAAATTTATATCCATAGCATGAATGTCACCATTTTTATTTGTGGCAAACCCACCCATCACTGCCACATAACAATGCGTAGATTTAATCCCATCATCCAACCTCAATTACTAACATATATAGATAGGTACTCAATAAATAACATAGTCATTGGAGGTATGGATATTTAAGGTATGATATTTTTGATGGTGACATTATTTCTCCAACTGGTTCTATTTGGTTTCATAAATCCACTAGATTTGAGCTATAACTTGGCTCAAACAAATGGATGATTGTAAAATGACATTTTCATGGAAACCATATCTTACTTCTGCGTGGCAATTTAGTCTCATATGTATCTAGGAATAACATGGTGGAAGTTTTATCAACACAATAGGCACTAATCCACTTGACTCAACTATGCCACTATGTGGTGCCTTGGTATCCATGGTATCTTGAAATCTATGCTTGTAGATACCTTGACATTCATGCCCATATATGCCTTGTAAATCATGCTTAATGACCGTATTGACCTTGTTGAGGCGTTGCATCCACTGGTTGGCTAGGTTGAGGTTCGTATCGAAAATCATACCCATAATTTTGGTAACCTGGATACCTGAACAAGATACATGATTTTAGCCTTAATTTTCTTTCAAATAAAAAAATCTTAAATATTAAAGCTTTATTCTTCTTTTTCATGTGGATAGTGAGAATTTTTCATAAGCTCTATAAAAATAATATAAAGTGAAATAAAATGAGAATGATGAGAATTTATTTTTATTTATTTTTTGTTTTTTTTTTTTGTTTTCTTTCTTTTTTTTGATTTAAAACAAAATCTAAAAAATATTCCACTTTTGTACAACTCGATTGGGCTCATTAATAAAGGATTTAGAATCAACCTCATGGAGACTAAACTTGCGTAAAATTTGAGTGAACCTAATGATGATTAAATGGAAACTAATTCAAAATATTCAAAGCAAAACTCCACATCAACATCAAAATTTCAAGTGGGTCCCCAAATTGGGGTAAGTTGTGCAATGGTAACAAAAAATGGTGACTCTACTAGAAATTATCGTGAGCATTTTGGATAAACAACCCAATATAAAATCAATAAAATGAAAGATCTTTTTTTTATAGAAAACATCTCAGAAGGGATACCACTTTCGAGTAAGACCCAAGGAGGCAGGGGTATCTTTTCCGCAAAAATTGCCCAGGGCTCACACTTGGCCTACCACCTTTGACATACTCAAGGAGTAAACCTGAAACAACAAAAAACAATAACACACAAACACAAACACAAACACACAATAATATAAAATAAACGTGCTCGTTGAGTGTGTCAAAAATATAAAGCACAACCAAACACACAAAATAATATTAAAAAACACAACATGAACCACACAGATAAACATAAGAACAACATAACAAAACATAAAAATGACAAAAACAATAGAACGCTAAAAAAAAACATGAAAAAAAAAAACCAAAACCTAAAAAAAAAAACAAAAACAACCAACAACCAACAACAGACAACAAACAAAAATAAAAATATAGAAAACACTCACACACCAAAACACAAAAATACCAATTAACACAAACATACAAAAACACAAGAACAAGAACAACAAAAACACAATAACAATAACAAAAAACACAAAACAACAAAAACACAAGAACAACAAAAAACACACACACACCTCAAAAAACTAAACAAAAAAAGAAAAAAAAATTGAACACAACAATTACCTTTCTACACCAAAATACTTTTAAGGCAAGAATCAACAGAGGAAACAAAATAAATTTTATTTTGAGCTAGGGAACTAAAAAACCCTGATCAAACCAAAGAGAAGCAAAAATAAAGCAAGAATAAACTAGGTACCTCAAGAACTAGAGTCATCCAAAGAAATGATAGAAAGAAGGGCTTCCCTTATTTGTGAAACCCACCATCTAGGAGGGTGGTTGTAGCAAGTAATATCACCTTTGTCCAAAGTGTAATTAGCTAAAGCATTAGCACTCTTATTCTGATCTTTGACCAGATGATTGTAATCAACTTTCAAAAATCCCATCTGGATTAACTGAAGCTTCTTAATAATTCATTTTATTTTCCAATCAACCTTATGATTCTTAGAAGTCTTCAAAATATTAATCATGAGTTGAGAGTCAAAATCAACTAGCACCTTTTCCCATCCAACCTTAGAAACCTCTTGAAGGCCTATGAGGATACCACACCCCTCGAAAAGGTTATTGGATATAATACCAAAATTTTTAGCAAAAGTAAAAACCAAGGAGCCATTTGAAATTCTACCAATTCCTCCCACACTAGCTTTTCTAGGATTCCCTCTAGAGGCTCCATCAGTATTAACTTTTTAAAAATCCTTAGTATGAGGTTGCCAATTTCTTGTTCTATCCATCTTGCAATTACTCACATTCCCTTTAAGATGGTTGCCCTTAGAAGAGTTAATCTTCAATATTTGCATCACTTGATCCCATATTTGGTGGGAGTTTTGGGGGTTATTAAGGATTTTTTGGACTAATTCAACTAAGTTGGCAATGGTATTTTGCCAGAAATAGTGAATATCCCTCCTATCTTGATTAAAAGTTTGGTTGTTCCTTTCATTCCAAAAATTCCAAAGAAGAATGGTAGAACCCATCCAAACTAACTGCCTAATAAAATGATCAACACCCTCTTGTTTAGACCAATCCCTCCAAAGTTGTTCAAAAGTAAAAAAAATGCACCACTGTAAGCCAAGTAAAGTGGTCATTATCCTCCATAGCTTAGAGGCTAAAGTAAACTCAATAAAAATATGGTTGAGTTTCCACATTATCTCCACACATTTCACATCTAAAAGGGCCATGAGCTTTTGATCCCATAACTGAGAAATGATATCAGATGATTGGTTAGGATTATTATGGCATAAGGGATAATAATATTTTTCCATCCAAAATAATATTTTTAATGGGACCAAGAGAGATCTCATATGAAGGATGCATTGGATATCTTGTCTTTGTCTTTCTAGGATTTGAATAGGCCAGTCCTCAATAGGGATCCAATATCTACCAACCTTCAAATTACCAGTATGGTACTGACAAAAAATAGCCACCTTTATCCAGTTAGCTCGATGAAGCTCCTCCATACAAGGCCTCCAATTGGGAAATCGAGTTATCAAAGGCTTGTGACCATCCCAAGAATCTATCCAAAAATTTACATGTTGACCATTATGAATGATCCAAAATAATTTTTCTTTATCAAATCCTCACCAATATTAAGAACTGCTAAAATGGGAGAACCTTTGGTAGGCAATTGATAGCGAACAAGGTCTTCAAGGCTTTTGTTCTAAACATATTTAGCATGAAGATTATTGGCCCAACGAGCATTGGGGTTATGCAAAATCCTCCAATATAATTTAGTAGCTAAAGCTTTGTTGTTATTAATAGCAGAACAAAATCCTAACCCCCCTTCATTCTTAGAAATACATAAAGTATCCCATTTCACCAAGGCCCATTTTCTTTTCTCCTTAGTACCACTCCAAAGGAACCGATGACTTATTTGATCCACTTCTAGAAGAACAACCTTTAGGATACTCAACACAATAGAAACATCAATAGGAATAGCTTGAAGGATTTATTTTACCAAGGTGATTCTACCCCTAGAAGAAATCCACCTATTTGTCCACTTTCCAATTTTATTGACTTTGTCCAACAACCAATTCCAATATTTTTTTTTTGTCTTTGAATATTTATGGGAATACCTAAATAAGTTATCGAAAGGAAGGTCTTCTTATATCTTAATTTATCCAAGGCCATGGATTCCTATCTAGCAGAGCAGTAAAAGAAAATGACTTTAGATTTGTCTTCATTGATCAATTGTCCTGTAGTCTTAGAAAATAGCTAACTAATTGCTTAATATTAGAAGCTTCCTTAATTTTTGCTTTACCTAAAATATTAGAGTCATCAAAAAATTGAAGATGAGAGATAGGTCTATCTCCATGATCAATGGTAACTCCCTCAAAGGTTTTTTTTTCTCTTTTTTGTTATAGTCCTACCCAAGTATTCAACAAGAATGATGAATAAATAAGGGGAAAGGAGGTCACCTTGCCTAATACCTTTGGAAGTTGGGAAAAAATGAGAAGGCCTACCATTGATAATAACTAAGTAGAAAACTGAAGAGATACATTCCATAATCCAATCCATCCAATCCTGAGAGAAACCAAATTGCCTCAAAAAATTTATAAGTGCCAATCCACTCTGTCATAAGATTTGTATAAGTCTAACCGAATGAACATGGAAGGAGATTTTTGCATATCCATGGAATGGATGTCTTCCTAAGAAATAACTATCTCATCCACTATTTGACACCCTTCCACATAACCCCCTTGTTCAGGGGAAATAATCTTATGCAAAAGAGGCTTCAACCTTTCTACCATGATCTTAGTAATGATTTTGAGAAGAACATTGCATAAAGTAATAGGTCTAAAAGCTGGGATATGACCAGCCTCTTGAGCTTTTGGACCAAAAGTAATATAAGTTTTATTGATAACCTTAAAAATTTCTTTGGCTTTCTTGAATTCTTCCACCACCTTGAATAAATCAGCATGAAAGATATCCAAAAACTCTTGGTAGAACTCAATGGAAAACCATCAGGACCTGGGGTTTTCTCTTTTTGTATTTTAGAAACTACCTGTTGAAGCTCATTGATAGTAACAAGGACAATTAAAATAGATTTATCCTTAGAAGTGATAAGAGAAGGGATTGCTTGAAGAACATTTTGTTGAGAATTCGATTCAAGAGGAGTAGCAACAAAAACATTAGAAAAGTAATTGACAACAATAGAGTTCATGCCATCCCATGTGTAGACAACATATCCAAAATCTGATTTCAGGGAAGAAATTAAGTTGTGAGATCTTCAAGCTAGAAGATATTTGTGGAATAAATTGATGTTTCAATCTCCTTCTTTGAGCCATTGAATTCTAGATTTTTGCTTCCATAAGAGTTCTTTTCTTTTTTTCCATTCCTCTAACTGAGCTGTGAGATTAATTTCATCTGCACTTCTACTCTCTGTGAGGTCATTTAAATGGATTTTCTTATTCAAATTTTCAAGCTGAGAAATAACTTCATGTTTTTATGATCCCCAAACTCCTTCCAGTTGCAAGTCTTGATTTTGAATTTAATATATTATAACATTTTGGTAAAAAAATGCATCTTAGTCCCATACCTAGGTTTACCATCCACCATTGTTGCACTCAAGATCTAAAGGAACTGTATCTAAGCCACATTAACTAAAAATAAAAAGGAGAGAAACTCACATTGGTTTTCCATGTTTCCACCATGACTGGCTAGTGATTCGAACCAACATTGTTAAGAGTCTTCACTTTAGTAATGTGACCATGAATTAAGAAATTTTCAGAGAGCAAGAACCTATCCAATATTTCCATTATACAAGCTAAGTCTTACCTTCTATTAGACCAAGTCATAAGGCCATTATCTAGTTGGATGTCAACAAGATGGAGGTTTGCAATATATTCACTCATGAGGTCAGTGCTCCTATCCAAATTTCTATATCCCCCCATTTTCTCATCTACAGATAGGATGGTATTGAAATCTCCTTCGATAAATATCTAAGCTTCAACAAAATGGGAGATAATATAAGTTATATCCTTCCACTGCCTTCTTTTTTCCTCCAAAGTAGTCAGAGCATAAACAATATCATAGAGCATAATTTGGTTGCAATGTCTACTTTGAATAGCTATAGCCAAAACACTCCAACTACCAACCATATGGTGAATAACTACCACTTTTGGGTCCCAAAGGCAAGTAATACCACAAGAAGTCCCCTGAGAACTGATGGAAAGCACTTTTCCATCTGGCCAAATTTTACTAGCAATTGATTCCATTTCCTTTGTTGACATCTTCATTCCTTAAAGGAAAACAAGATGTGGATGATTTTTTAAGGCAAAGAAATGAAAAAATAAATCACAATAGTACACTAGTATACGAAAAGAGAAACTTAGCACAAAAAAAATTATCAAAAAATAAATTTTAACATAATGGCATACACAAAAAAACTTTACAAGCACGATTGCAAAAACTCGAAATGCTTCGTAAACGCGTTTCGCACCTATGTGCTCATCAGTATGGCTGATGAAAATTTTTACAACCACACTTGTGTGTATAAAAATGATTTCGGTCACACATGGAGACCAACGGTCATGCCACGTGGTAGAAATCAAGTATGCCTATGGAAGCGTGATCTAGGGATATGCCAATAATAAATGGCAGTGATAGCCAAGATCCGCTAAAATAGCCGCTAAACCTTCTTCTAAGTGTCACGAAGAATAACAAAGTGGGATATATCCAAAATTTGGATAGTGATAGCCACTAGTTATTAATTACAATAATTAAAATTGCACAAAATTTTAAAATTTAAAATTACACAGAATTCTAAAAATTAAATATTGCATGGGCGGCTACACATCCTTCTAAGAGTAAAAAATATAACAAAGTGGGATATGTCCAAAAGGTGGACAATGATAGCCACTTGTTATTTATTACAATAATTAAATTTGCACAAAACCCCAAAATTAAAATTGCAAAAATAATTAAAAAATAATTTTGCATGGGTTGTCATGTTTTAAACAAAGTGTTTGACTGCATCAACAACTAGCATAGAGTTGCACCAATGGCTAGCATTATTTTGCTTGAACGGCTGAGATTGAATGTGATGAAAACTAAAAGATTTTATTTTTGCAAAGTAAGTCCCTCAAAGACTTGCTATTTTCCCAACATATAATTCCTTTGCCAAAATGTGATAATTCTTGATCTGCGGCACAAGCATCAAACAAAGGATTAAGAACCATTTCTTTGATACGTAATTTTTTGGTGAACTCACAGTTGACTAGCTTCAACACAATGGGGGTGCTACGATGTCTGGTTCTCTATCTGTTATGCAACCTATCCATAATTTTTTGCAATAAGGTAGGCCTGTGTGAAAAATTGACTTCTGCAAATAAAGGTAGGAGAAAGGCTATAGGATAACCTCTGGCTCTGAGTCTATGGAAGAAGTTATGCTTCATGGCACTGAAACCCTCTAGTTTTTCTTCCCTGGAAAGGATCCTACGAAGTTCACTGAGGATGAATGCTTTCTTCTGATGCCATGGGTGAAAGGAGGTAAATGGAATGTATTGATATACATTCATGGATTTTTGAAACAACCTTGTGGACAATTTTCCTATTGCAGTTAACTCGGTAGATTTGTAAATGATAATGTCCAAAATGTTTACCTTAGAGTCTGAAACTGTGGTAGTGATGTTAATGTTGTCATACATGGCTCCATAACAATCTAAAAATTGTAGAAGCAGAGACCTATCTCCATGCCACACTCCAAAAGCATCATCAATATACCTTTTGTATAAACATAAATTATCTGCAACATGTGGCATTCTCTCTAGAATTTGATTTTCTAGATGATAGAGGAAAAGATAAGCATAAACAACTGCAAAGTTGCTGCCCATTGTAGTGCCTCTTCGTTGTCTATAGAGTTTACCATCAAAATTTAAATAATGTTGATTTAGCACCAAGTCCACCATCTTCAAAATGAACCGAATTTTACCTGTAGAAAATCTATCCTTGATAAAAACTTCAATGGCCAAGATACCTACTGCAATAGGGATACTTGGGTATAAAATTTCAACATCAAAAGAAAAAAGGATGCAGTCCTGAGGGAAGTTTTTTCTTGTATGAGACTTAGGATTGAATCAGAATCTTCCAAGTGGTTTTTTTTCTCCAACAAAATTGGAAAAAGTTGATGGTGCAACCACTTAGACACAGGTTCCAACAAGTACCCACAATATGAACAAATTGGCCTACCCACCAAAGGTTGTTTATGCACTTTTGAAATAAAAAAAAAGTCAAGGTTTGGAAAAAAAAAAAAAAACTAAAAATAAATTAAAAAGAGTAGCCCATGGAATTGATGTCACCTGATCATAAACTGCAACATCTGATAATTGTCTAAGGCTTTCTGATTGATACCAATCTCTAGAGAGGATGGTGAGGCCTAAATTTTTATCCGTAGGTCTTATGACAATGGAGAGATCTGCCTGGAGGTCTCTCAAAGCACGAGAGAGTCTTCTAGAAAGAGGTTGTAGTGATAGCCTTAGAATGGCTATGAGTTGTTTTTCCAACCATCTTCTACTAGAGTCCAGGATCCCAGAAAGGGGTTGGTACTCTTCTGGTGGATTCCAAGTTGGATTTGGAACTCTGAAGACTGGAGGTGGCTGGTCCACCCAAGAGGTTGGATTTTTACCTCGAGGTCCAAAAAACCATTTGATTCTGAGAATACGAGCCATGTCTTCAAATTTTCTATGAACAGAATCCACTGTCATTGCAGGAGGTTTGGGGAGAAATTTCAACCCCAAGCCTAGAAGTTCTTTTTTTGCTACACTCAATTTTTTCTCAGAAAAGTTATGTACAATGGCATTGGTGATGATGTCGTCTATCACATACACATTGCTTCTACTAAAAATCTATAAGCAATGGTCTGACGGTGTGAAGATGACACCCCACTAGTTCAGTTTTGGTTTACGCCATTTCTTGGTGGTTGGCCATGAAAATGCTGCCAACCCTGCCCTTGCTGCCTGTTTGCAAATCTCACATAGTTCTGATTTTGATTTTTTGAACCAAATCTTGGGGTTGAACTTCCATACTCCTGATGCGATTGCTGACGCGCATGAGGTGTGGGTATGTGATCTTCCCATATGACTCTGCTCTGAGAGCGAGGGTGATGTCTGCTCAATGATCTATTGTGCCAATCATTTTTTGGCCTCCATGATTGTCTTCCATGGGCTTGGGGTGTCCTTGACTGTGCACGAGGTTCATTGTTGTTTTTTTAACCCATTTTTTGAGGTAGAATGACCATTTTTGTTACCAGATCTATTGCATGGAGAAGAACGACCAAGAGAGTTTTTAGATCTAACTTTCCTTGAAAGATCCGCTACAACTTTTGTCAAAGTTTGTAGTTCTTTATAAAGTGGGGCACACTCTTTCTTTATTAGGGAAGAGATTGAGGTGGAAGCCTCCCCCATGACTGTGTCTTCCACATGTTGCTCTGTAGTAGCTCTGGCAGCAACAACTTGCTTGGTTGTTTCTTTGTTAACTCGACACTCCAATATGAGGGCTTTCTTTTTGCTATTAAAATCTCATTCAATGCGCAACTTCCATCCAGATGCTATTTTAGAGTCTTGAAAAAAAAGTGGTCTAAATAGCTCTACCATATGATCATTGAATTTATTCTCCACTGTCGTGCATTCTTGCTTCAATGAATCATGTAGTTTAACTTGAGCTGCAATGTAGACTTATGTGCAAGACATTTGATGTTGTGCAACTAGGGCTTCAAGATATTTCTCCATATCTTGTTGAATAGAGGCATTTTCAATCTTCACTTTTGGATTTTTTATGCGAAGACTATGTGGAGTGATGCCTTCTTTCAAATATTTTCTAAGTTTCTCCACGAACTCCTCAGTTTTTATTGCTTTCAAAAAAGAGGATTTATATGTCTCCCAAAAATTATTGGTAATTTCTAAGAGATTTTGTGGCACCTCTGGAAACGATGTCAAATGCGAATTATTTCCTAAACCAGCAGCATGGGAACTTCCAGAAGGCTCTCCAGAGCCTATGGCTATTCGTGGACGTTTGCTTGATAGATCTGGAATCTGTGCATTATTGTTGCAAGCATCGTATTGAACCAGTGCAGCGTGTGAGGCCATTGAAGACTCTTTTAAGGTAAAGAAATGAAAAAGCAAATCATAGCAGTACACTGGTATACGAAAGGAGAGAAACTTAGCACAAAAAAATTTATCAAAAAATAAATTTTAACATAATGGCATACACAAAAAAACTTTACAAGCACGATTGCAAAAACTTGAAATGCTCCGTAAACGCATTTCGCACCTATGTGCTCATCAGTACGGCTGATGAAAATTTTTACAACCACACTTGTGTGTATAAAAATGATTTTGGTCTCACGTGGAGACCAACGGTCATGCCACATGGTAGAAATCAAGTATGCCTATGGAAGCGTGATCTAGGGATATGCCAATAATAAATGGCAGTGATAGCCAAGATCCACTAAAATAACCGCTAAACCTTCTTCTAAGTGTCACGAAGAATAACAAAGTGGGATATATCCAAAATTTGGATAGTGATAGCCACTAGTTATTAATTACAATAATTAATATTGCACAAAATTTTAAAATTTAAAATTACACAGAATTCTAAAAATTAAATATTGCATGGGTGGCTACACATCCTTCTAAGAGTAAAAAATATAACAAAGTGGGATATGTCCAAAAGGTGGACAGTGATAGCCACTTGTTATTTATTACAATAATTAAATTTGCACAAAACCCCAAAATTAAAATTGCAAAAATAATTAAAAAATAATTTTGCATGGGTTGTCGTGTTTTAAACAAAGTGTTTGACTGCATCAACAGATAGCATAGAGTTGCACCAATGACTAGCATTATTTTGCTTGAACGGCTGAGATTGAACGTGATGAAAACTAAAAGATTTTATTTTTGCAAAGTAAGTCCCTCAAAGACTTGCTATTTTCCCAACATATAATTCCTTTGCCAAAATGTGATAATTCTTGATCTGCGGCACAAGCATCAAACAAAGGATTAAGAACCATTTCTTTGATACGTAATTTTTTGGTGAACTCACAGTTGACTAGCTTCAACACAATGGGGGTGCTACGATGTCCGGTTCTCTGTCTGTTATGCAACCTATCCATAATTTTTTGCAATAAGGTAGGCCTGTGTGAAAAATTGACTTCTGCAAATAAAGGTAGGAGAAAGGCTACAGGATAACCTCTGGCTCTGATTCTATGGAAGAAGTTATGCTTCATGGCACTGAAACCCTCTAGTTTTTCTTCCCTGGCAAGGATCCTACGAAGTTCACTGAGGATGAATGCTTTCTTCTGATGTCATGGGTGAAAGGAGGTAAATGGAATGTATTGATATACATTCATGGATTTTTGAAACAACCTTGTGGATAATTTTCCTGTTGTAGTTAACTCGGTAGATTTGTAAATGATAATGTCCAAAATGTTTACCTCAGAGTCTAAAACTATGGTAGTGATGTTAATGTTGTCATACATGGCTCCATAACAATCTAAAAATTGTAGAAGCAGAGACCTATCTCCATGCCACACTCCAAAAGCATCATCAATATACCTTTTGTATAAACACAAATTATCTGCAACATGTGGCATTCTCTCTAGAATTTGATTTTCTAGATGATAGAGGAAAAGACAAGCATAAACAACTGCAAAGTTGCTGCCCATTGCAGTGCCTCTTCGTTGTCTATAGAGTTTACCATCAAACTTTAAATAATGTTGATTTAGCACCAAGTCCACCATCTTCAAAATGAACCAAATTTTACCTGTAGAAAATCTATCCTTGATAAAAACTTCAATGGCCAAGATACCTACTGCAATAGGGATACTTGGGTATAAACTTTCAACATCAAAAGAAAAAAGGATGCAGTCCTGAGGGAAGTTTTTTTCTTGTATGAGACTTAGGATTGAATCAGAATCTTCCAAGTGGTTTTTTTGCTCCAAAAAAATTGGAAAAAGTTGATGGTGCAACCACTTAGACACAGGTTCCAACAAGTACCCACAGTATGAACAAATTGGCCTACCCACCAAAGGTTGTTTATGCACTTTTGGAATCAAATAAAAAGTGCAAGGTTGTGCAGTTTCAGGAGAGACTTGCAATAAAAAAGACTTTTCTTCTCTAGTTATGATTTTAAAAGAAACTGCACTATTAATTGAAAGCCTGAGTGAATTAAAAAGAGTAGCCCATGGAATTGATGTCACCTGATCATAAATTGTAGCATCTGATAACTATCTAAGGCTTTCTGATCGATACCAATCTCTAGAGAGGATGGTGAGGCCTAAATTTTTATCCGTAGGTCTTATGACAATGGAGAGATCTGCCCGGAGGTCTCTCAAAGCACGAGAGAGTCTTCTAGAAAGAGGTTGTAGTGATAGCCTCGGAGTGGCTATGAGTTGTTTTTCCAACCATCTTCTACTAGAGTCCAGGATCCCAAAAAGGGGTTGGTACTCTTCTGGTGGATTCCAAGTTGGATTTGGAACTCTGAAGACTGGAGGTGGTCGGTCCACCCAAGAGGTTGGATTTTTACCTCGAGGTCCAAAAAACCATTTGATTCTGAGAATACGGGCCATGTCTTCAAATTTTCTATGAACAAAATCCACTATCATTGCAGGAGGTTTGGGGAGAAATTTCAACCCCAAGCCTAGAAGTTCTTTTTCTGCTACACTCAATTTTTTCTCAAAAAAGTTATGTACGATGGCATTGGTGATGATGTCATCTATCACATACACATTGCTTCTACTAAAAATCTATAAGCAACGGTCCACTAGTGTGAAGATGACACCCCACTGGTTCAGTTTTGGTTTGCACCATTTCTTGGTGGTTGGCCATGAAAATGCTGCCAACCCTGCCCTTGCTGCTTGCTTGCAAATCTCACATAGTTCTGATTTTGATTTTTTGAACCAAATCTTGGGGTTGAACTTCCATACTCCCGATGCGATTGCTGACGTGCATGAGGTGTGGGTATGTGATCTTCCCATCTGACTCTGCTCTGAGAGCGAGGGCGATGTCTTCTCAGTGATCTGTTGTGCCAGTCATTTTTTGGCCTCCATGATTGTCTTCCACGGGCTTGGGGTGTCCTTGACTGTGCATGAGGTTCGTTGTTGTTTTTCCTGAACCCATTTTTTGAGGCAGAACGACCATTTTTATTACTAAATCTATTGTGTGGAGAAGAACGGCCAAGAGATTTTTCAGATCCGACTTTCCTTGAAATATCCGCTACAGCTTTTGTCAAAGTCTGTAGTTCTTTATAAAGTGGGGCACACTCTTTCTTTATCAGGGAAGAGACTGAGGTGGAAGCCTCCCCCATGACTGTGTCTTCCACATGTTGCTCTGCAGTAGCTCTAGCAGCAACAACTTGCTTGGTTGTTTCTTTGTTAACTCGACACTCCAATATGAGGGCTTTCTTTTTGCTATTAAAATCTCGTTCAATGCGCAACTTCCATCCAGATGCTATTTCAGAGTCTTGAACAAAAAGTGGTCTAAATAGCTCCACCATATGATCATTGAATTTATTCTCCACTGTTGTGCATTCTTGCTTCAATGAATCATGTAGTTTAACTTGAGCTGCAATGTAGACTTCTGTGCAAGACATTTGATGTTGTGCAACTAGGGCTTCAAGATATTTCTCCATATCTTGTTGAATAGAGGTATTTTCAATCTTCACTTTTGGCTTTTTTATGCGAAGACTATGTGGAGTGATGCCTTCTTTCAATTTTTTTCTAAGTTTCTCCATGAACTCCTCAGTTTTTATTGCTTTCAAAAAAGAGGATTTATATGTCTCCCAAAAATTATTGGCAATTTCTAAGAGATTCTGTGGCACCTCTGGCAACGATGTCAAATGCGAATTATTTCCTGAACCAGCAGCATGGGAACTTCCAGAAGGCTCTCCAGAGCCTATGGCTATTCGTGGATGTTTGCTTGATAGATCTGGAATCTGCGCATTATTGTTGCAAGCATCATATTGAACCAGTGCAACGTGTGAGGCCATTGAAGACTCTTTTAAGGCAAAGAAATGAAAAGGCAAATCACAGCAGTACACTGGTATACGAAAGGAGAGAAACTTAGCACAAAAAATTTATCAAAAAATAAATTTTAACATAATGGCATACACAAAAAACTTTACAAGCACGATTGCAAAAACTTGAAATGCTCCGTAAACGCGTTTCGCACCTATGTGCTCATCAGTACGGTTGATGAAAATTTTTACAACCACACTTGTGTGTATAAAAATGATTTTGGTCTCACATGGAGACCAACGGTCATGCCACGTGGTAGAAATCAAGTATGCCTATGGAAGCGTGATCTAGGGATATGCCAATAATAAATGGCAGTGATAGCCAAGATCCACTAAAATAGCCGCTAAACCTTCTTCTAAGTGTCATGAAGAATAACAAAGTGGGATATATCCAAAATTTGGACAATGATAGCCACTAGTTATTAATTACAATAATTAAAATTGCACAAAATTTTAAAATTTAAAATTACACAAAATTCTAAAAATTAAATATTACATGGGCGGCTACACATCCTTCTAAGAGTAAAAAATATAACAAAGTGGGATATGTCCAAAAGGTGGACAGTGATAGCCACTTGTTATTTATTACAATAATTAAATTTGCACAAAACCCCAAAATTAAAATTGCAAAAATAATTAAAAAATAATTTTGCATGGGTTGCCATGTTTTAAACAAAGTGTTTGACTGCATCAACAACTAGCATAGAGTTGCACCAATGACTAGCATTATTTTTCTTGAACGGTTGAGATTGAACGTGATGAAAACTAAAAGATTTTATTTTTGCAAAGTAAGTCCCTCAAAGACTTGTTGTAGTCACCAAAATCTAGGCATTTACATTTCACCACATAATTATGCAATATAAAATATTTTCCTAGCTCTAAAATTAGGCATAATAATTCATGTACATTTCATCCACATTGCACATCATAATTCTGCATAATAATATATACCTAAATCTAAACTTGGGCATAAAAATCCTGCACATTAATCTATTTTCCAAATTTTAGTTAAATCTATAAAATCCCCTATGATAGCTTGTGTCTCCATGTGACACTTGTCCTAGCCACCACTACCCCTCACCTTGCCACATCTCACACACATCACTCCACTTGCACCTACCCACTTGCCACATCTCACACCTCACTCCACACTTCACTCCACTTGCACCTACCCACATGCCACCACTCCACCTAAGTGAGACACTCTAAGTGACTCACTGCAACTACCCAAGATAGGTGGCTACCCAGTCCTTACCACTTGGAAGCCCTGGCTTGCCACCTATATTTTCCCTCCAAAACCTAAAATTACCTATAAAAGCAACACCATTCCATCAAGCAAAGGGATTGGAAAATATATCACCATGCTATCAAAATCGCTATAAGGAGTCACCAATAGTCATAGAGTTTGAGCCATCGAGGTCCCAAATCCAAGTTTTTAGGATTTCTACCATCTCTTTACAACCGTGAATCCATGGTTACACAGTACCAACCACCCTTCCGTGGTTACATAGTCACAACCGCAAGCCCGCGGTTCCGTAGAAACTACCAAAATTGGTTTGGCCATATCTCACTAATTCGAATTCAGATTGAGCTAAAATTTTGAGGGTAAGTTTTTGACATCCCCCAGAATGTCTCCATAAATATTTAGGTCATTTGGAGTAGCATATATTAGTAATTTATCAATGTTTTAGCAAGGCATTTTTAAGTTTTATTTCTAAATTTTCTGCAAGCATCCATTCAAGGTTTTTAAGTTCATTGGTTTCTAATCATGTATACAGGTGTTTTTGATTCTTTTTTGACTTCCATGTGTATAGGATATAGGTATTTTAATAGCTATTGAAGCTAGGAGTGGCCCATCATTGGATACTCAAGCCCACTCACCAATTGGATTAGAGCAAAAGAAGACTAAAGACACCACCAATCATTTGATTAGCCAAAGGGGTTTTTCCCTCTTTGTGCTCATTGTATCATGTGAAAGCAAGCATTCACTTATTGTAATCATACCCATGTAAACTCAAGGCAAATAATTTGTAAAAATAAGACTAAGGCTCCAGTAAAGTTTAATATAAAATTCATTTATTTTGTAATTTCTTGTATGTCATTGTGTTATTTGCAATGTGTTGTCTTATTTTACTTACAAAATGGTGATCACGGTGGGATACCCTAAGGGTATTATTTTTTTTTTCCTTGCTTAATTTATTTTATTGATCTAATTTTTGTGGTTGTATTGTTTCTAGATTTTGAGCATGTGAGGATTCGATATCAAGATTGACGGATCTAGGACCTACCATTGTTTGACCTTGCTACTGAGAAATCATGCACATGCGATTGGATGCCTGAGAAACCACACACCTATAGTTGTAAACTTGAGGAAATTCACATCAATGGTTGCAACCCTATAGAACCATGAACCGATGATTGAAGCACACTGGAAGGAGCGGTAAAAGGAACATAGGTTTGTACCCCTATACTTTATTTACTCTTCTTTCAACTTTAGTTTTGCATACAGGATATATTGGGAGTTAGTAATGTTTACCCCTTGTTTAAATTTAGGATCTTAGTATTAGACACATTTACATTCAAAAAAAAAATCAAAGAATAAATCTGCATTCTTAAGCTAGTAAATAGAGCATATGCATAGCCTGGTTAGCAATAACCTGGGTGCATTCAGGGTTAGAGCTTGCATTACCCTTATTCTGTTATTTTAGCTGGACCCAAACATTCACTATTGGGATTTCCCAAACACCCATGTGTGGTTGGTAAACTATGCAAACATGATTTACCAGAACCAACCGCCCACCTACGGTTGGCCTTGATAATAGACCTTGGTCAAATCTTGCTCAAAACTAGCAATTTCAGCCCTTGTTCTATCTTGTCTACTAATTCTCTATTTCCTAATTTTTGCATTATGTATTAAAATAGAATTGCATGGTAGTATTGCATTCCACAATAAATAATGAAACCTTTGCACACACACATGTATCATCAAAATATTGATAAGGTTGGATTTCATCACCAACCCCCAATTCAGACCGGTAATGTTGGAATTCACCTCTTTCCTTTGGCTTACCTCTTAGATATCCTTAGATAGAATAGGACACTCTTTTAAGTCAGTATAGGTCACTCATGTTCAAAATTCCTCCCACTATTGGAAATTCTTGTCAATTTAGAGTGGAAGAGCTAGGCGAACCCTCCACATATTGTGGGTTTTAAGTGGTGTACCCTAGAATCTTTTGAGAAATCGTGTTTGGCACTAGTGTTCCTAGTCACCACCTAAAGTGAGCTCCCTTATTTCAAGTAAAAAAAAATATTTCAGAATTCCAAAAAAAATAACATCAAAACACACTAAAACTCGAAAAAAAAAAGTTAAAACCTCCAAAACTTCAAACAAAAAAATAAAATAAAAATTCCACAAAAAAAATAAAAATCAAACTTTGCACAAACTTTGGAATAAAAATATTGTTTGTTTGTTTTCTTTGAATTTTGTTTTATATTGTACTTCCATCATGCATTCACACACCTACATTTGCATTCCATGCATCATCACACCTTAGCGTATGGTAACGACCTATGGTCAAGCCAGAATATTAGCCATAGTTCAAAGCCAGATGTCTTCTCCCATGGATCCATATTAGTCTTGTCAGACCCCTAACACTTTGCTAGTAGGGAAAGTTAGTGTAATCCCTAACATATTCCAAAACTTAAATGTAGGGCCCTCTAGCAGTGCCCCTATTTCAGACATATATATTATGCATAGGCTACCCATACTGCTATTCCTGAGACTCCTAGGAGTGAGCCATACACACCAACGGATTATTGTGTCACACTTGTAGACATGGAAACTATTAGGATGTACCTGAATGCAGCTAATATGGTTTTTCCATCATTTCCATTACTTACCATTCCACCCTATATAATCCCATAATTCCATCAGGAAGCCACCTTTTCATACCCACAATAGTCTAGCCAAACCTTCATGAATCCACTTTTTGAGCACACTACTATCACCATAGCCTACACCCATCCATCATCATATAACCAATCTCCCATCATCATACCAAATAAATAGTTCATTTGCACCAATCCCCTTTATATAGCACCCATCAATGTTGCTTCACAAATCCCTATGTCCATTCCATCCATAACACCCATAGACACCATGATTCATAACCCCCTTCCTTCAGCAACAATGCAATTTGCCACTTACCCACCACTTTCATCCACCCACATGGTTGCCACACAACCAATCCAACCATCCAATTCATACATGGCCATATCCTCCTCATATGTGATTGCCATGCATCAAGCCTTCTTGTAGTTACACCAGATGATCCTAGATAATTATAACCAAGGTGTTAATATTGATCTATTATAGAATTTCTAGGGAGTTAACCAGAACCAACCACCTACATCCCAATCTCATAACTTCTTAACTCAATATTCATATTGGGTGATGCACCCCCCAACCACCATGGCCTCTAATCCATATCATCACGTGTACTCTAACCCTTCAAGCCAGCATACTATCATTCCACCATATTTTCATTAGCAACCCTCACTTCATCAACACACTATGCTCATGCTACAACAAATTTTGAATCATCTCACAAATATTGAGATACAATTGAGTCAACATCAACATCACCCACCTTATAAACCTCATAAACCTCATCCACATGGCCAATACCATCCAAATCATCATACCCATACCTATAACCCTCTATCTGAGCCCATGTCAATCATATTTCAAAAGTTACAAGATGCAAAAACAATTATTTTACTTGAAATACATCCTATAGACACCAAAACACATAAATCTAGGTCGTATAAGCAAGAATATTATTATCTCTATCATTGATAAGTGGGCCATGACATCAATGATTGTAAAGCCTTTAAAAATGTGGTCCAAGATCTTATCGACAAGGGGGTCTTTTCCATTGAAATTCCAATAATCACATCCAATCAAAACCCTGGTAGTCAACAAAACCATTGTGGGGATACTCAAGGTATCGTACCTTCCCCATGCTCACAAAGCACAAAATATTGTGGGGATACTCAAGGTATTGCACCTTCCCCATTCTCACCAAGAATAAAATATTGTGGGGATACTCAAGGTATCGCACCTTGTCCATGCTCACCAGGCACAAAACAAATTGGGTATTATTAAGATATCACACCTTCCCCCTCAAATAAACAAAAAAAAAAGAGCTCCAAAGAAATCAAAACTCCTTTGGTCACATTCAATTCAAAAGGCTCCAAAGGAACTAAACTTCTTTGGTCACATTCAATTCAAAAGGTTCCAAAGGAACCAAAAACTCCTTTGGTCATAATCAATCCAAAATATCCCAAAGGAAATTAACCCCTTTGGTCAAAACTCATTCTCAAAATGCTCCAAGGGAGGCACTCCTTTGGTAAATTTTCATTCAAAAGGCTCAAAGAGAACCAAAACTCCTTTGGTCACATGCAATTCAAAAGTCTCCAAAGGAACCAAACCCCTTTGGTCACATTTCAGTTCAAAAAAATTATAAAAATTAAAAATAATTAAAAATAATAAATATAAAACACAAAAACATGTTCATACACATTGTATTTTTAATACATCTCATTCACAATCCCACTTTCATTGCATTCACACATTCCACTTCCATTGCATTTGCACATTCGTATCATTTACATCCATTCATGTCGCTTACCATATTAATTATCATCCACTTAGGTTAGATAATTATTCATTCACTGAGTCTTGTTGCCTTAATTAGGGGTACCTACGGTCTAGCATTAGTCCAATTTTACCATCCAAAACCATGTCAAAAAAATAGCTGCAATAAAACCCCATAGCACTTCATTTCTTTGGTGGTCTCTGGTTTGAGGAATCTCTAGGTGTTTTCGATCACTCAACCACTCCTAGTGTTTCAAACAACTTTAATTGAAAGTTGAACAATCCTTAGGTGCTAGAGGTTATTCCTAGTTAATCAAGAATTCCTCTTGGACCATACACATCAAAACACATAAGAACATTGTGAACCTTAGGAATGTCGAATTCATACGTTTCTATTGCCATCAAGTGAAAGGTTTTCCCTATTCATCCAATTATGCACTTGGTCTAGAAATATAAGAGTTGACAAAAGGACAATCTCCACCTTCATCCCCCCCAAAAAAATCCCTTGCTCTTCATCAAAGCGAGCAAGTATCCCAAAAAAACATTGCCAAAGCAATAAAATCCCTTGCTCTTCCTCAAAGCAAGCAAGTATCCCAAAAAGTATGTCAAAGCAGTAAGTTTCCCTTGCTCTTCCTCAAAATGAGCAAGTATCCAAAAAAAAAGAAACATGTTGCTCCATCACAAAAATGAGCAAACTCAAAAATCAAATCCTCAAAATCTAATGCAATAAATAAGGGAAGGAGATTGAATCCTTGGAACTCTTAGTGTATCAAAAACTATGGGATGATCCTCATTACAACAATGGTCTGAATGAATCCTGCCTGGAAATGAGGTATCCTTATGCGTGGTGCCACATTTGTCATATTAGCGACCTTCTTTTGTATATACCTATGGCTGCTATCAGATGAGCTAGCTTATTGGCATAAGTTACAATTGATTATTTTGACCTATTTCATAATGAGAAGTAAACAATCATAGCACACACAATTGATCTTTGAGAACTTTGAAAACACTAGGACAACCTTATGAAGAACACAAGCTTATACTGAGAGGGGGGTGAATAGTATAAGATAAAACTTTTCAATCCAAATGATAACAACAATAATATGAATGCAATAATAAATTAATGCACAATTTCTATACACATAAGAGACAATGTTTTTACATGGAAACACC
Organism: Wollemia nobilis; assembly: GCA_028583015.1. Classification (NCBI taxonomy): domain Eukaryota; kingdom Viridiplantae; phylum Streptophyta; class Pinopsida; order Araucariales; family Araucariaceae; genus Wollemia; species Wollemia nobilis. The sequence goes on from JAQPPZ010002979.1 coordinate 7,915,828, forward strand.
CTCTCAAGAGAAAACCACGGCAAAATATTGCTTATATTTTTTTTCATTAAATTTCATGGGCACCAACCCATAGGAGACACCAATCCCCTATACAATTTCATGTACACCAATCCACAAGATACACCAATCCTCTATACAAGTTTATGGACAACAATCCATAGGATACACCAATCCCCTTTACAATTTCATGGAAACCAATCCACAGAAGACACCAATACCCTAGCTCAAGTTCATGGACACCAATCCATAGGAGACACCAATCCCCTTGCTCAATTTTATTGAAACCAATCCATAGGATACACCAATCCCCTTGCTCAATTTCTAGTCTAAAACTCTACTTAGGTCTATCCTCAAATCTTGCTCACAAACACTGCTCAAATATTTTCCCAAATCTGATCACAAAAACTGCTCAAATATGCTCCAAAATTTACTTACAAATACTACTCAAATCTACTCCAAATTTTTCTCACAAACTCTACTCAAATCTTCTCATGAACACTACTCAAATCTGCTCCAAAATCTGCTTACTAATGGCATCAAATTCTTCACCTTTTCTTGAGTTTGCATTCTTCAACTGAAAGCAATACAAACATATTCTACCCATAATTATTTTATCTTCATGAACATATAGAGAATGATATACTAGTGTTGGAAGATTCAAATGGCCATAATGTCCTTCACATTCATTAATTATGTCACTTCCACATATCTCACATTTATTACATTTTAAAGGTAGCTCAAGTCTAGCATTAGTTAACTTGTGTGTTAAATTGGAGATGCTAATACCTTGTTTTTCTTCCACTATCATGTGCATCTTTTCTTCTTATTGAAATGGTTGAATTGTCCTTCCTTTTTAATTGAATGCTTGGGTGAATATGTGGACTTAATCCTCTTACTCTATTCCTTGAAGCCTTAACTTATTTCAAATATGTGACCTCCAAATCTACCTCAAAATGATGATCTTCCTTTTGTATGTGCTTTTCAAATATGCCTTAATAATTATGATATTCTTTTGAAACTTATTAAATAAAAATTTGTAACAACAACATGACTCCTTATATCTCCCTTTTAAAATTTGTAAAATAAAACTTTATAATAACAACATGACTCCTTATATCTCCCCTTTTATAACTTGCAAAATAAAACTTTATAATAACAACATGACTCCTTATAAATCCCTTTTATTAAATTTAATTAAAAAAATTACCCTTACCTTGCACAACAAAACTTAGCAAGTCACGAATGATATTTGACCTTATGACCTCTAGTAGTGCAATGTCCTAATGTGGGCTCGTGACCAATTGAGCTAACCCAACGGTTGAAACCAAAGGGGCACAATAAAATATATGGATTCTTCATCCTGCTATCTTGAACAACAAAACCACAACAAAATAGTCATCGAGGGGATTCGACCTTTGAAACTTTTACATCGTTGCACCCTAACACAAGCTAGGAAATTGGTTGGGCTAACCCGACGATTGATATTAAAGTGGCACAATCAAATATTTAAACCTTCCATACCTTGCACTTCAGTCACACAGTAAAAAGCTACCGAGGGGATTCAAACTTTGGACCTTCTGCATCATAGCGCCCTAACATGGGTTAGCAATGGACTGGGCTAACCACCTAGTTGAGATCAAAGTGGCACAATAAAATATTTAAAGCCTCATTTGGATTACTAATATGTCACTGAACTCACGCTCATCTCTGGGATGTCCTCCCTTGTATTCTACTCACTACTTTCTCTCCTCTCGAAGAATATTCAAATTGCTTTCCATATCCAAAGTGAATTAATGGCCTCATATTAATATGCTTCCCTTTTGTCATTTGTGCCCAAGGAGGTTGACCCATGCATTTAAAAATTTGAATTTAATTTCACTTTTGTATGGTGCGCTCAAGGAGGTCGGCCTATGCAGATTATAATATTTAAACTTTTATATATTTAAATCTTTTGATTTAAATATAAACCTTCCACTTTAATATTTAAATATTTTATTTTAATATTAAAGCATATAAAATCATCTTTTAATATATCTACCTTGACATCAATGACGACATTAAATCACCCTTGAAGATATCTGCCTTGACATCAATGGCAACTAAATAATTCTAACAATATCCCCCTTTGTCATTGATGGCAACCCTGCAAAGAAACTATCCTTTACTGAAATTGGATCACAAGTTGCTCCCCCTAACTGCTCCTCCTTTGACATCAATAACAAAGGCTCCTCGAGGCTATAAGATAAGACACTTGAAAATGCCCCCTTACTCCCTGCTCTTACTGAGACAATCAATGATGATGTGGGAGTAAAACTCTCAAATTACTATGCTCTTTTTCTTGTTCCATTTTCTTTCTCCACACTTTGGAGGTCATATTCTTTTGAATATATTGACTATTCTCCTTCTTGCTTGACTTTGTAAGTTCAAGGAACACTGTTCTACACAATCTAGTTGTATACCCAAAATTATTACATTTGTAGCATATTGATGAGCCTAAAAAATGCTCATATTTTGTATGGGTTTCATCGATTATTATGCGGCAATATAATAGGAACTATGTACCTTTATGAATGATTATGTAATTATTTAATAGAATTGTGTGTGTTATTTAATTTGTGTGTTTTAGTGTGTTTTTTATGGAAATGTAGTTGATTTTGACATATTTGGATCCGTCGAGGTCATTCATGGACCTGGCACTTTGTTTCTTTTGGGATCAAAGTATGATGAGTAGGCGCCTTCCTCTTCAAGGAAGGCACCAATAGAAGGTAGGCACCTTCCATATAAAGAAGGCACCCAACATACTTAGGTGCCTTCCACATAAGGAAGGCACCCCATACAAGGCAAAGCACCTTTCGTATAAATAAGGCACCCACATCAGTAGGCGCATTCCATAGGAAGAAGGATCTCAACATCAGTATGCTACTTCCACATACGAAAGGTGCCTGTCAAAAGCATGTGAGGAAGGCACCTTCCTCATAAGAGAAGGCACCTCCATTCTTCGCCAGTTGACCAAGTAAAGTGATGTGGGCAGAGTTGACCGATGTCATTCCAGTTCCACATCACACAAGATAATTTTGGGAGTTGCACCAATGGATGAGAATGTCTTACCTACTCCAGGTGAATCATGCACCAATCAGCGAATGCGCTGCCATTAGGAACAATGCCTGTTTTAGCAGATGTCGATTACATTTACCAGACTAACCCAGTTTAGTCTAGACTAAACTACTATTTTAACTTCTTTGTAATAGAAGATCTATGTGTGTGCTATATAAACACACACACACCTCTCTGATAATCATCTAGAATCTAGATTGAGAATACATTTGTTATTCTGAGGAGGTAGAAGCATTGTAATAATTATTTTGCAAATACAATAAAGTTTGAAAGTTCCTAACTACATGTTCAATTGGAAGGGAGCTGCTGGAGCCTGGGCCCACTCCAATCTAGTATTCCTTCCCTTTTACTTGTGCTTTCTTAGATTAATTTCTTTCTTTCATAGGTTTATTTTATACACTATTATTTTCATTTCCATAGTACGTTTACTTTTATTATGCACGTATGAATATTTACATTCTCAGGATTTAATTATTCATACATAAATTATTGTGGTGTGTATGAATGATTGAAAATCCTTTAAACCCCCCAATAGTATAATTAGACAGACTCATATCAAAGTGGGTATTGTAAGTGATATTTTTTTAGACACTTCTAAAGTTTATGAGGCTCCCTGGGTTGACAATTTAAATGATCGAGCAGTGACAAAATAGGATTAAAATTCACCTGTGTTTGGCCTGCAACACATATGATGTTGTAGTCAATGAGAGATGTAAATGAATTGAAATTCCTCTTGGTGAAAATAGAATAGTTCTTAGCACAGACCCTATAATTTTACAACTTTATGAAAAAATTGGTTACATGAGAAACAAATACCATGGAAGAAATATTGAAACCTGTTTGATTACCTTGGAGGATATTACCGCATGGTTCTCTCATTGTTATTTATGTGATGAACTTTGTTCCTTGATGATTTTTTTTTTCATCCTTCTTTATGCTTCCACTTGTCAACACATTAGCATAGGTATTAGGCTCTTCTTTAATCATTTTCTTTAATGCCTTTGTTCCTTTTGAGCTTGACTCCACATTTTTTTCTTTTGACTTTCTTCAAAAACAAGTCCAGTATTTATAACCGCAGATCTATGTGCTTTGAAAATATCATCCATAATTTTTGTGCTTCTCTCAAATTGATGTAGCTTATCATTAGATTCATTCACTTTCTTTCTTAGAGAGACAATCTCATGCTCCAGTTTTTCACATTCCCACTCTTTTGCCTTTAACTGCTCATCCATACCTTATTCAACTTTAACTTTCAAGTTAATAAGTTCTTGCGATAACTTTACCTTTGTCTTCTCATCCTCTTTTACTTGAGTCTTCATTCTTGAGTTCTTCTTTCTAAGCCTTTTCAAATATTCAAGTGCAACAACAAGTTCCTCTTCTATGTCAACTATGGCTTCCTCTTCATTTTTTGGATATTTCTCTTTATTTTGGTTTTCAATCTCATGAGCTTCTTCTTTCTCCTCTATGGCCAAAAATAGGATTTCTTCACTTTCACTATTGGAGAGAATTTCATTATTGCTGGAATAACTGCTTGCTTCCTCAACATAAAGACTTTTCTTGTACCTTTGAAATATTTTATTCTCATGCTTGTTTTGACCGTGCTTATTTTTCTTTTCATGATAAAATTTTATTTCTTTATTTTTCTTGTATTCATTTTCTTATTCACTGCTACTACTTCTAGCTTATGGGAAATTAGATGCATAGTGACCAATGTTACCATAATTAAAACATTTTATAGAATTCATACCTTTGTGTTTTCTTGGAACCTTCTTATTTCTTCGCACAAAGTTAGCTTCTTCTCCATTGCTTGATTCTTCACTTGACTCTGGTTCTTTATTATTTATCTTATTTTAAGCTTTAAACATGGTCTCCCATTTGGATATTTGATATTTTTCAATCCTCGTATCATAGGCTATGATAATTCCATGTAGTTTGTCCATGCTTAAGATTTTAATATCCTTCATTTCTTCAATCGTCGAAACCTTTGCATCAAATCTCATAGGAAATGACCTTAAGATTTTTTGAACAATCTTAGAGTCTTCAATATTTTCTCCAAGTCCAAAAATGGTGTTGACAACTTCATCAACATGAAGTAGATATTTGGCAATATCTTCCTCATCTTTCATCTTCAAATATTCAAACTTCCTCCTATGGGTTTGAAGTTTTGTCATTTTAACCTTGTCGTATCCTTCATATGTTTTTTGTAACTTGTCCCATATTTCTTTTGTTTAGGTGCATTGCATAACTTTCACAAACTTAGATTCACATAACCCACTTAATAATGCATTCTTTACCTTGGAATTATTTTCAAATGGTTTCTTACCATCTCGATCTGTGGAAGGAATTGTAGGTGGTGTGAACCCATCCTCAATATATTACCATATATCGTAGACATGTGCCATCAAATAAGTTTGCATCCTTATTCTCTAGAAAGTATAGTTAGTCCCATAAAATAATTGAGCCCTATTTGATGAAAAATCTTCTTGGCAAGACATGTGTGTTCTTATAATATCTTCCTTCAAGTTGTTAGGCTTTCACAAAGGAACCTACTATGACACCAATTGAAGAACATAAACTTATACTGAGAGGGGAGGTGAACAGTATAAGATAAAACTTTTTAATACAACTAAAAACAACAATAATATGAATACAATAATAAATCAATGCACAATTTCCATACACATAATAGATAATGTTTTTACGTGGAAAAACCCTCTCGAGATAAAACTATGGCAAACTATTGCTTATATTTTTCTTCAATAAATATCGTGGGCACCAACCTATAGGAGACACCAATCCCCTATACAATTTTATGGACATCAATCCACAGGAGACACCAATCCCCTATACAAGTTCATGGACACCAATCCATAGGAGACATCAATCCCCTATACAAGTTCATGGACACCAATCCACAGGAGACACCAATCCCCTAGCTCAAGTTTGTGGATACCAATCCACAAGAGACATAAATACCCTTGCTCAAGTTTATGGACACAAATCCATAGGAGACACCAATATCCTTTCTCCAATTCATGGACATCAATCCATAGGGGACATCAATCCCCTTGCTCAAGTTCTGGTATAAAACTCTACTCAGGATGTCCTCAAATCTTGCTCACAAATACTACTCAAATATTTTTCCAAATCTACTCACAAACACTGCTAAAATATGATCCAAAATCTACTCAGAAACATTGCTCAAATATGCTCATAAACACTGCTCAAATTTGCTCCAAAATCTACTTACAAAAACTACTCCAAAATTTGCTCATAAATACTGCTCAAATTTGCTCCAAAATATGCTTACTAATGGTATCAAACTCTTCACATTTTCTTGAGTTTGCATTCTTCAACTGAAAGCAATACAAACATATTCTTCCTAGAATTATTATATCTTCATGAACATATAGAGGATGATATATTGGTGTTGGAATCTTCATATGGCCACAATAAACTTCACATTCATTAAGTCTATCACTTCCACATATCTCACATTTATTACATTTTAAAGGTAGATCAAGTCTAGCATTAGTTAACTTACTTGTGTGTTGAATTGGAGATGTTAATACCTTGTTTTTCTTCCACTATCATGTGCACATTTTCTTCTTCTTAAAATGGTTGAATTGTCCTTCCTTTTTAATTGAATGCTTGGGTGAATATGTGCACTTAATCCTCTTACTCTATTCCTTGAAGCTTTAACTTGTTTCAAATTTGTGCCCTCCAAATATGCCTCAAAATGATGATCTTACTTTTGTATTTGCTTTTCAAATCTGCCTAACTAATGATGATATTCTTTTGAAACTTATAAAATAAAACTTTGTAACAACAATATGACTCCTTATATCTCCCTTTTAAAATTTGCAAAATAAAACTTTATAATAACAATATGACTCCTTATATCTCCCCTTTTATAACTTACAAAATTAAAATTTAAAATAACAACATTACTCCTTATATCTCCCTTTTATTAATATTAATTAAAAATTTACCCTTACCTTGCACAGAAAAACTTAGCAAGTCACGGATGAGATTCAACTTTCTGACCTCTAGTAGTGCGACGCTCTAATGCAGGCTTGTGACATACTGAGCTAACCCAATGGTTGAAACCAAAGGTGCACAATAAAATATATGGATCCTTCGTCATGCTATCTCGAACAACAAAACCACAATAAAATAGGTATTGAGGGGATTCGACCTTTGAACCTTCTGCACCACAACACCCTAACATGGGTTAGCCAATTGGTTGGGGTAACCCAATGGTTGAGTTTAAAGTGGCATAATCAAATATTTAAACCTTCCATACCTTGCACTTCAGTTGCACAACAAAAATTCATCGACGAGATTCAAACTTCGGACCTTCTGCACCATAGCACCCTAACGTAGGCTAGGCAACCAGCTAGGCTAACCACCCAGTTGATATCAAATTGGAACAATCAAATATTTTAAATCCTCCTTTGGATCATTGCTATGTTACCAAACTTGCACTCCTCTCCGGGACGTCCTCCCTTGTCTTCTACTCAATGCTCACTCTCCTCTTGAAGGATATTTGAATTGCTTGTCATTTCCAAAGTGAATTAATGGTCTCATATTAATATTCTTCCTCTTTTGTCATTTTCACCCAAGGAGGTCAGCCCATGCATTTAAATATATGAATTTAATTTCACTTTTTTATGGTACGCTCAAGGAGGTCGACCTATGCAGATTATAATATTTAAACTTTTATATATTTAAATATTTTAATTTAAATATAAACCTTCCACTTTAATATTTAAATATTTCATTTAAATATTAAATAATATAAAATCACCTTTGAGGAGCCTTGACATCAATGACAAAATTAAATCACCCTTGAATATATCTTCCTTGGCATCAATGACAACTCAATAATTCTAACACCTTAGCATCATGAAGATTGGCAAGATCATATACGAGTTTGTTTGAGATCACTAGGATGGTTGAATATTTGCAAAACAACTCTAGATCCTTTATCCCTAGGGATAACAAAGTCACAAGCAAGCTTCCATTCCATACCTCCATCACATAGTCATAAATATCATAGTCCATTTCATCTTACAAAATATGGTTAAACTAGTAGTACTATATTGGTGCCCTTGATTAAGAAACAAAGGCAAAGTTTGTTAAAAAATGATCCATAACTTATTTGAATGACAATCAATAATGCAACACAATTCATTCATTTGTATACACTACCAAAAATTGTATTCATTCATGATACATTCATTTCATCACATACACACCAAAAAAAAATAAACAAAAAACCAAACAATCCATCACTACACATATACATGCACAATCACATCAACAACTAACTTGGGAGTTTAAGGTCTCACACCTACCATAAGGAAACTCGTCATTACATCAATTCAAAAGGCTCCAAATGAATCTAACCCCTTTGGTTAAATTTCAATTCAAATGGCTCCAAAGGAATTAATATTTTTGGTCAAATTTTAGTTCAAACATGCTCCAAAGGAACCTAACTCCTTTGGTCATATTCAATTCAAAATGCTCCAAAGGAACCCAACCCCTTTGGTCAAATTTCATTCCAAATGCTCCAAAGGAGACACACCCCTTTGGTCAAATCATTTCAAAGGCTCCAAAGGAACCAAACACCTTTGGTCAAAATATCCTCAAAATAACCATGTATCTAGTGATATACTCTAGCCACCTAGCGGTTGTAGCAACTGGTTATCCATGCAATCTGATAGGATGAGTATATTACAATAAGGACACTTGTTGGATTATCACTCATGCAATAAGGTCAATTAGCTTATCAGTTTCATTTATTTTCATATTTCACCCATTTGTCACTTGGAAAAAAAATCCAATCACATTCAATTCAAAAGGCTCCAAAGGAACATAAATCCTTTGGTCAAATGTTAATTAAAAAATATCCAAAGGAACCTAACCCTTTTTGTCAAATTTCATTTCAAAATGATCCAAAGACACCTACACCTTTGGTCAAAATAATCCAAAAAATCTCCAAAGGTAACTCAATTTCTTTTGTCAAATTCAATTCAACAGACTCTTGATAGAATCAAAGTTCTATAATCTCAACTCCCTAAGAAAGCCATGCGGCTGGACTGCTCCAAGGGATATAGGTGTGCATTTTCTTCTTCCACTCAACCTTAAGTGGTCCTTGTATCTAGTGATTTACTCTAGTCACCTAGCAGTTGTAGCGACTGGCTATCCATACAATCTGGTAGGAGTATATTACCATAAGGACAATCATCATTAACACAATCTAAAAAGCCCCAAAAGAACAATCATTTTTGGCCAAATCAATACAAAATGCTCCAAAGGTACCCAAATTCCTTTGGTCAAAAACAAATCAATCAAAAAACATAAAAAACCACAAAACAATATAAAACTAAAAAAACAAAAAACAAAAAGCTCCAAAGGTACCTCAATTCCTTTGGCCAAAAAAAAAACAATCTAAAAACATAAAAAACCACAAAATAATATAAAACTAAAAAAAAAAAAGGCAAAAAGCTCCAAAGGTACCAAAATTCCTTTGGCAAAAAAAAAATCAATCAGAAAACATAAAAAACCACAAAACAATATAAAGCTCAAAAAAAAAAGTAAAAAGCTCCAAAGGTACCTCAATTCCTTTGGTCAAAAAAAAAAATCAACAAGCTTTTAAAAGAATAGGAATGCTCTCATATCAATTCCCTAAGAATGCCATGTGACTGGACTGCTCCAAGGGATAGAGGTGTACATTTCTTTCTTCCACTTAGCCTCAAGTGATCCTCGTATACAATAACTTATCCTATGCACCAGGCCATTGCAGTGACTAGAAACCCATGCAATACGGTAGTATGGGTACCCTTTAAAATTGATTCACCTCATGCAAGAAATAAATTATTATCATCTCAATTCCCTAAGAAATCCATACGGATGTACTAGTCCAAGGGATAGAAGTGTGCAATTACCAATAATGGTCAAAATCACAATTGTTACAAAAATAAAAACATCTATTTCATTCTAATTATTTTCATCTTTGTCATTTGCTTTGTCACTTTCATCATTCATATCTTCTCCATCAACTCATTGCTTTAAGGGGTACATAATATCTACCAATTATAGTCTCAAATCAATTCAATATTCAAAACACTCAATCATGCAAATTACGTTCATTAAAGAATCATTACCAAAGACTATCATACACCCTTTTTTCTAGGGTAGATCACAAGCAAAAAACTCAATCAAACAAATACTTGGTATACCTAAAGCCTAAAGTGTAGACTAAATCTTATCTACAAATGGATGAAAGGTTTGCCGAAAATAAGTTTATCAATTTTTCAAAAGTAATGATTCAACAATGAGCATCTTTTTCATGATTATGGCAACACGAGCTGACTTTTATTTGTGATTATCTTACAAAAATTCCCTTTAAATGTAAATGGCTACAAAAACATTGTAAAACCCTCCAAATAATCATCTCACATCATCATCATCTCGAGTGAACCTTATATCTAGTGATTTACTCTATAAACCTGGTGGTTGTAGTGATTGGTTATCCATGCAATCTGGTAGGATGGATAAATTACCATAAGGACACTTATTCAAATCATTTCACATCATCACGTTTGAAATTGAATCAGGTTGATCCTTCAATTTTTGAGTGACTTGTGTTCAAGAAAATTTTCCCAAGTTTGTCATTGATGCCTACTCCTTGGGGTTACAAAACATGAAAATTTTATACTTCATTTTGCATTAAGGAATTTGCTACAGTCACTAAGACAAGCCCCTAGGATGATTGGTTCATTTACTTCATAATATTGCATGTCAATAATACCAAAAGGTAAATTTGTGATAACACAAGTCCACCCCAAACTTGGGGCATACAACTTGATCTTGATTTCCAACATTTGCATCCATCACATCCACCCCTTTTCATCATTCACATTTGGTCAATTGGCTCATGGGTTTCATCCTTTACCCATTCTCCAATTGAGGGGGTAAGCAAACAACTCAAAATTTTTCAAAAATCATTCATTCTTATGCGTCGAGAAGATTTAAGTCCATTCATCCAATAAATACATGTTTTATTTTTTTTTGCACCGCATGGTATTTTACACAACACGTTACAAAAAGGGGCATCTCTAGACACCAAAATCTAGTCATTTGCATTTCACCAAATAATTTTGCATAATAAAATATATGCATATCTCTAAAATTAGGCATAATAATTCATGTACATTTCATCCACATTGCACATCATAATTTTGCATAATAATATATGCCTAATTCTAAACTTAGGCATAAAAATCCTGCACATTAATCTATTTTCCAAATTTTATTAAAATCTGGAAAATCCCCCTAGGATAGCTTATGTCTCCATGTGACACTTGTCCTAGCCACCACTACCCCTCACCTTTCCACATCTCACACACATCACTCCACTTGCACCTACCCACTTGCCACATCTCACACCTCACTCCACACCACTTGCACCTACCCATATGCCACCCCTCCACCTAAGTGAGACACTCTAAGTGACTCACTGCAACATCCCAGGATAGGTGGCTATCCAGTCCTTACCACTTGGTAGCCCTAGCTTGCCACCTATATTTTTCCTCCAGAACCTGGAATTTATTATAAAAGCAACACCATTCCATAAAGCAAAGGAGGCTAGAAAATACATCATCATGCTGTCAAAATTGCTGCAGGAAGTCACCAATAGTCACGGAGTTCGAGCCATCTGATGAGGCCTAGAAATGCCTCATTATTACACTATGTTTGACATATAAAATAACTGCCATATTACCAAACATGACAAATTTAATGTCCAAATAGTTTATTATAATATATTAATTGTTAAATTTTTGCATGATTTTATGTTAGGAATACTATACCCATGTTTTGACTATTTTCAGCATTCTTGTGATTATTTTTGCTTGATTAAGTAGCAAATAAAACATGAATTTCAATTAGCCAAATGTGGTATGTTTATGTTCATTAAATTTAAAATGGAATTTGAATATTTTACCACCTTTTAAACTGATTTGAAATGCAATTTGGCATCAACTTTCTATGACTGTGCATCAAACTGTCAACTGCAAAAAAAAAACAGCCATACAAAAACCAGCAAGTTGTCACTTTAATATGACTTGGAATTTGTCAACTAAAGAGGAGGAAAATTCTTGGAAATAGTTGAGGGAGGTTAGGGATGACTCTTGAACCACCTGGAAGCATTCCCACGCAGTACAAATGGCAGCAACAAGAAAAAAATACTAAAAAGCAAGAACAATTGGAAAATGCATAAAAAATCAGAATTATGCAATTATAAAGAAAGTCATAGAATTTGTCAATGTAAATGGACGGAAGTGGTTGAAAACAATTTATAAGAGATAGGAGAGATATCCCATCCACTTAAAACCCACTTATTATCCATTTTTGTTGCATCTAAGAATAAAGCTATTTTATAGCCAGATATTCCAAAGATGCTCCAAAATAAGGGGGAAAAGATGCCAGTTTGAGTCTAAAATATATTTGAACACCTAAAGTAGTAGGGAAATGATATTTTAAGGAAGATACAGGTGTAAAATATATTTATAAGACTCCTCCAACGTACTCCCACCACTGAAGATGCCTTCTAAGGGCCAATGAGTGTTGCTGCAACATAAACTATCCAAAATAAGACTTATTCAATTGCAGATTATTTGGCAAATCACTGTAAAATAGTAAATAGGCTAATCTGAGCACGAGATACATTTTAATATTTTATTATAGATAACACATATCCCTCCTTAGTTAAGCTATTAGGATTAGTTGATAGGATATTAGTTAGTAGCAGCAAATAGCATAGTGCAGCATTTTCTGTTACAGTTCTAATAGAAATAAAGTGTAGTTCTTTTGTTAATTTATGTTCATGAGTGTGAGTGTTAATTAGCTAAAGAGCAAGTTTTCCACCTTCTTCTAGATTAGGAAGCTTGGGCCCACTTTCAGGCCTAGAAGGAGGACTTTTATGACATGTTTTTTTATAATTTTTCTACAGCAGAATTAATAGATTGCTTGTCATATTTTATTTTCTTGTTTTAAGTTTATGTGATGTTATTTATGTTTTCTATTATATTTTTGTGCAGCCAATGTGTGTGTTTCAGCTGATAAATTAATATTAGACCTCTGTTTTCTCCTATTTTCTCTATTTTCCATGTTCCCCTATTTTTATGTTTCGGCAACTTTTAATTTTTAGTAGATTTCATTTTGCTATCAATTCTTGTAGCAGAAGCTTGACGACCTTTTGTGGTAGGACATTGATAGGTATTTTTAGCATAAGTTTTATTTCCAAGCATCATTTCAATTCTACAAGAGTAAACTAGATTTCAATTCTACAAGCATAATTTAGGATTTCAATTTAGCAACATTTTAATTCTATTATTTCAATTCTATAAAAGTAAATTAGATTTCAATTTAGCAATTTCAAATTCCTGCACTTATAGTTAACTTTCAATTTCTTCAACTTAGAATTAGTTTTCAATTATTGCAAGTTTCCATTCTGCAGACTAGGTTTAGTGTGACACCAAAGGCTAAACCAACATATGTTTCACCCAATAAATGTTTGATATTTGAATACTTGAATTGTACTCTGCCCTAACTTTCTATCGTAAATAGCCTTGGACACCACCCCAGATTGATAAATCATAAGATTAAATGATGTTATTAACGACATGCATCACCATCGAGATCCCCGATCCAAGTTTTCAAGGTTTCTACCATATCTACACAATCACACATTTGTGTTTACATAGTCCCAACCCCCCTCTTATTGTTACTCAACCACCCTCCCACAGTTACATAGTCACAACCATAGGCCTGGGGTTCCACAGAAACTACCAAAATCATTTTGGTCATGTCTCACTCATCCGAACTCAGATTGAGCTAAAACTTTGAGGGTAGTTCCTAAAATATCCCATGACATCTCCATTACTTTTTAGGCCATTTGGAGTAGTAGAGATCAGTAAGTTATCAATTTATTAGCAAGGCATTTTTAAGTTTTATTTCTATGTTTTATACAAACATCCATTCAAGGGTTTTATGTGCATTGATTTCTAATCATGTATAAATGTGTTCTTGACCCTTTTTTGACTTCCATGTGTGTAGGATATAGGTATTTGAAGATTTATTGAAGCTAGGAGTGGTCCATAATTGGATACTCAAGCCCACTCACCAATTGGATTGGAGCAAAAGAAGACTGAAGATACCACCAATCATTTGATTAGCCAAAGGGGTTTTTCCCTCTTTGTGGTCATTGTATCATGTGAAAGCAAGCATTCACTTATTACAATTATACCCATGGGCACTCAGGGCAAATGATTTGTAAAAAAGAGACTAAGGCTCCAATAAAGTTTAATACAAATATGCGTGATTGTGGTCTACCAACAAGGACGTCGCTTGCATTATCGATGATGTGACCCAGGTTCAATCCCCATGGTGAATACATATAAGTATTAATAAAAAAAAAGTTTAATACAAAATTCATTTATTCTGTAATTGCTTGTATTTCATTGTGTTATTTGCAAGGTGTTGTCTTATTTTGCTTACACTTGTTATTTTCCCAACATATAATTCCTTTACCAAAATATGATAATTCTTGATATGCGACACAAGCATCAAACAAAGGATTGAGAACTATTTCTTTGATACGTTGATGAACTCACAATTGACTAGCTTTAGCACAATGGGCGTGCTACGATGTCTGGTTCTTTGTTTGTTATGTAACATATCCATAATTTTTTGTAATAAGGCAGAAAAATTGACTTCTGCAAATAAAGGTAGAAGAAAGGCTACAAAATAACCTCTGGCTCTAATTCTATGGAATAAGCTATACTTCATGGCACTGAAACCCTCTATTTTTTCTTCCTTGGCAAGGATCCAGCGAAGTTTGCTAAGGATGAATTCTTTCTTCTGATGCCACGGGTGAAAGGAGGTAAACGAAATGTATTGATATACAATCATGGATTTTTTAAACAACCTTGTGGATAATTTTTCTATTGCAATTAACTCAGTAGATTTATAAATGACAATGTCCAAAATGTTTACCTCAGAGTATGAAACTATGGTAGTGACGTTAATGCTATCATACATGGCTCCATAACAATCTAAAAATTGTAGAAGCAGAGACCTATCTCCATGCCACACTCCAAAAGCATAATCAATATAACTTTTGTATAAACATAAATTATTTGCAACATGTGGTATTCTCTCTAGAATTTGATTTTCCAAATAAAATATAAAAAGATAAGCATAAACAACTATAAATTTGTTGCCCATTGTAGTGCCTCTTCATTTTCTATAGAATTTACCATCAAACTTTAAATAATGTTCATTTAGAACCAAGTCCACCATATTCAAAATGAACCAAATTTTACCTGTAGAAAATCTATCCTTGATAAAAACTTCAATGGCCAAGATACCTACTGCAATAGAGATAATTTGGTATAAAATTTCAACATCAAAAGAAAAAAGGATGCAATCCTGAGGGAATTTTTTTCTTTTATGAGACTTAGGATTTAATCAAAATCTTCCAAGTATTTTTTTGCTCCAACAAAATTTAAAAGAGTTGATGGTGCAACCACTTAGACACAAGTTCCAAAAAGTACCCACAGTATGAAAAAATTGGCCTACCCACAAAAGGTTGTTTATGCATTTTTGGAATCAAATAAAAAGTGCAAGGTTGTGCAGTTTTAGGGAGAGACTTGCAATAAAAATTACTTTTCTTCTCTACTTATGATTTTAAAAGAAACTAGACTATTAATTGAAATCCTACATGAATTAAAAAGAGTAACCCACGGAATTGATATCACATGATCATAAATTGTATCATCTGATAACTGTCTAGGGCTTTCAGACTAATACCAATATCTAGAGAGGATGGTGAGACCTAATTTTTTGTCTATAGGTCTTATGACAATGGAGAGATCTACCCGGAGGTCTCTCAAAGCATGAGAGAGTCTTCTATAAATAGGTTGTAGTGATAGCCTCGAAGTGGCTATGAGTTGTTTTTCCAATCATCTTCTACTAGATTCTAGGATCCTAGAAAGGATTTGGTACTCTTCTGGTGGATTCCAAGTTGGATTTGGAACTGTAAAGACTAGAGGTGGCCAATCCACCTAGGAGGTTGGATTTTTACCCTAGGATCCAAAAAAACATTTTATTCTTAGAATACAGGCCATGTTTTCAAATTTTCTATGAACAGAATCCACTGTCATTGTAGGTTTGGGAGAAATTTCAACCCCAATCCTAGAAGATATTTTTTTGCTACACTCAATTTTTTCTCAAAAAAGTTATGTAAGGCGGTATTGGTGATGATGCCATCTATCACATACACACTGCTTCTACTAATAATATTTAAGCAATGGTCCACTAGTATGAATATGACACCCCACTCGTTCAGTTTTTGTTTACACCATTTCTTGGTGGTTGGCCACGAAAATGTTGCCAACCCTGCCCTTACTACTTGTTTTCAAATCTCATATAGTTTTGATTTTTATTTTTTGAACCAAATATTGGGGTTGAATTTCCATACTCCTGACGTGATTGCTGATGCACATGAGGTGTGGGTATGTGATATTCCCATCTGACTCTACTCTGAGAGTGATGGTGATGTCTGCTCAATGATAAATTGTGCTAGTAATTTTTTGACCTCCATGATTGTCTTCCATGGGGTTGGGGTGTCCTTGACTATGCAAGAGGTTTATTGTTTTTTTAACCCATTTTTTGAGGTAGAATGACCATTTTTGTTACCATATCTATTGCATGGATAAGAATGGGCAGGAGAGTTTTTAGATTTGACTTTCCTTGAAATATCCACTACAACCTTTTTCAAAGTTTGTAGTTCTTTATAAATTTTTGCACACTCTTTCTTTATCAGGTAAGATATTGAGTTGGAAGCCTCCCCCATGACTATGTCTTCCACATGTTGCTATGTAGTAGCTCTGGTAGTAGCAACTTTCTTGGTTGTTTATTTGTTAACTTGACACTCCAATATGAGGGCATTTTTTTTGCTATTAAAATCTCGTTCAATGTGCAACTTCCATCTAGATTCTATTTCAGAGTCTTAAAAAAAAAGTGGTCTAGATAGCTCCACCATATGATCATTGAATTTATTCTCCACTATCGTGCATTCTTGCTTCAATTAATCATGTAGTTTAACTGGAGCTGCAATGTAGAATTATGTGCAAGACATTTGATGTTGTGTAGCTAGCGCTTCAAGATATGTCTCTTGTTTCTAAGTTTCTCCATGAACACCTTAGTTTTTATTGCTTTCAAGAAAGAGGATTTATATGTCTCCCAATTTCTAAGATATTTTGTGGTACATCTGGAAATGGTGTGACAAGTGAACTATTTCCTGAACTAGTAGCATGGGAACTTCTAGCAAGCTCTTCAAAGCCTATGGATGTTCGTGGATGTTTGCTTTATAGATCTAGAATTTGCGCATTATTGTTGCAAGCATCGTATTGAACCAGTGCAACATGTGTGGCCATTGAAGACTCTTTTAAGGTAAAGAAATAAAAAAGTAAATCATAGTAGTACACTGGTATACGAAAGGACATAAAATTTACATAAAAAAACTTATCATAAAATAAATTTTAACATAATGACATACACATAAAAACTTTACAAACATGATTGCAAAAACTTGAAATACTCCATAAATGAGTTTTGCATCTATGTTCTCATCAGTACGGCTAATGAAAATTTTTACAACCACACTTGTGTGTATAAAAATGATTTCGGTCACACATGGAGACCAACAATCATGCCACATGGCAAAAATAAAGTATACCTATGGAAGTGTGATCTAGGGATATGCCAATAATAAATGGTAGTGATAGCCAAGATCTGCTAAAATAGGTACTAAACCTTCTTCTAAGTATCATGAATAATAACAAAGTTGGATATATCCAAAATTTGGACAGTGATAGTCACTAGTTATTAATTACAATAATTAATACTGCACAAAATTTAAAATTACATAGAATTCTAAAAATTAAATATTGCATGGGCGGATACACATCCTTCTAAGAGTAAAAAATATAACAAAGTGGGATATGTCCAAAAGTTGGATAGTGATAGCCACTTGTTATTAATTACAATAATTAAATTTGCACAAAACCCCAAAATAAAATTTTCAAAAATAATTAAAAATAATAATTTTGCATGGGTTGTCGTGTTTTAAACAAAGTGTTTGACTACATCAACATCTAGCATAGAATTGCACCAACGACTAGCATTGTTTTGCTTGGACGACTGAGATTGAATGAGATGAAAACTAAAAGATTTTATTTTTGCAAAGTAAGTCCCTCAAAGACTTGTTATTTTCTCAATATATAATTCCTTTTCTAAAATTTGATAATTTTGTATATGCGGTATAAGCATCAAACAAAGGATTGAGAACCATTTCTTTGATACGTAATTTTCTGGTGAACTCACAGTTGACTAGCTTCATCACAATGAGAGTGCTACGATGTCTAGTTCTCTGTGTGTTATGCAACCTATCCATAATTTTTTGCAATAAGGCAGGCCTATGTGAAAATCTGACCTCTACAAATAAAGGTAGGAGAAAGGCTATAGAATAACCTCTAGCTTTGAGTCTATGGAAGAAGTTATACTTCATGGCACTGAAACCCTCTAGTTTTTCTTCCCTGGAAAGGATCCTATGAATTTCACTAAGGATGAATGCTTTATTCTAATGTCGTGGATGAAAGGAGGTAAACGAAATGTATTGATATATATTCATTGATTTTTGAAATAACCTTGTGGACAATTTTCCTATTGCAGTTAACTCGATAGATTTGTAAATGACAATATCAAAAATGTTTACCTTAGATTATTAAACTGTGGTAGTGATGTTAATGTTGTCATACATGGTATTCTCTCTAGAATTTGATTTTCTAGATGATAGAGTAAAAGAAAAGCATAATCAATTGTAAAGTTGCTACCCATTGCAGTACCTCTTCGTTGTCTATAGAGTTTACATTCAAACTTTAAATAATGTTGATTTAGCACCAAGTCCACCATTTTCAAAATGAACCGAATTTTACCTGTAGAAAATTTATCCTTGATAAAAACTTCAATGGCCAAGATACCTACTGCAATAGGGATACTTGGGTATAAACTTTCAACATCAAAAGAAAAAAGGATGCAGTCTTGAGGAAAGTTTTTTTCTTTTATGAGACTTAGGATTGAATCAAAATCTTCCAAGTTGTTTTTTTGCTCAAACAAAATTGGAAAATTTTGATGGTACAACCACTTAGACACAGATTCCAACAAGTACCCATAGTATGAACAAATTGGACTATCCACCAAAGGTTATTTATGCACTTTTGGAATCAAATAAAAAGTGTAAGGTTGTATAGTTTTAGGAGAGACTTGTAATAAAAAAGACTTTTCTTCTCTAGTTATGATTTTAAAAGAAACTACACTATTAACTAAAATCTTGAGTGAATTACAAAGAGTATCCCATGGAATTTATGTCACCTAATCATAAACTACAACATCTGATAATTTTCTAAGGTTTTCTAATAGATACCAATCTTTAGAGAGGATAGTGAGGCATAAATTTTGTTCGTAGATCTTATGACAATGGAGAGATATGCCCAGACATCTGTCAAAGCATGAGAGAGTCGTATAAAAATAGGTTGTATAAATAGCCTCAGAGTGGCTATGAGTTGATTTTCCAATTGTTTGTTACTAGATTTTAGGATCTTAGAAAGGGGTTGGTACTCTTCTGGTGGATTCCAAGTTGGATTTGGAACTCTAAAGAGTAGAGGTGCTCGGTCCACCTAGGAGGTTGGATTTTTACCTCAAGGTCCAAAAAACCATTTTATTCTAATAATACATTTCATGTCTTCAAATTTGCTATGAATAGAAACCATTGTCATTACAGGAGGTTTGGGGAGAAATTTCAACCCCAAGCCTAGAAGTTCTTTTTCTGCTACACTCAATTTTTCTTAAAAAAAATTAGGTACAATGGCATTGGTGATGATGTCATTTGTCACATACATGTTGCTTCTACTGAAAATTTGTAAGCAACGGTTTGTCGGTGTCAAGATGACACCCCACTATTTCAGTTTTGGTTTACAATATTTCTTGGTGGTTGGCCACAAAAATGCGGTGAACTCTACCCTTGTTGCCTGTTTTCAAATCTCACATAGTTCTGATTTTGATTTTTTGAACCAAATATTGAGGTTGAACTTCCATACTCCTGACATGATTACCAATGTGCATGAGGTGTGGGTATGTGATCTTCCTATAGACACCTAAATCATGTCATGCTTAGGGGATCTTCTCATAAGAACACATTCATAAGAACAAATGACATAATCTTGGACTTTCCAAGCATCAATAGTGGTTCTCACCACTCATTTGGGGCCTTTTCAAGCCATCCAAGCCTAGCCGCTTAAGCAAAAAGTGGCCATATCCTATCCACTAAATCCTAGAATGGTAAAACCTTAGCCACTACAGACGACAACAACCATATCTTAGTCATTGTAGACGATAGCAGCTAAACCCTAAAAGTAGTTTTTACCAACAAACAGGCCTAATCACAGGTGGAAGTGGCAGTATGCATGCAATAAAGGTGAGTGGGAGTAACTTTGCATTCTTTTTCATGACCATTTCACATAGGAGACTTGAGTTTGCATTTATAATTTAGTTAACTGGTCTCCAAACATAAACAAAGGACAAAATCTTCTCATGCTAACGAACAGTTTGCATAGGAGACTCAAGTTGGCAGTTATATTTCAGTTAACTGGCTTCCAAACATAGAAAATACAAAAAGCCTCTCATGGTAACTTGCACTATGCATGAGAAATTCATTCCTAGGGCTTGGAAATAGACCTAGGGTTTCACACTATAAAAGGTGCAAGCCTAAGAGCACCAAAGGGGGCATCTTTTGTCAGAGGGGAGATCCATCGATCATCATCCATATTTTAATCTATCAATATTGGTCATTGAGGAGAGCTTTCGATACTTAGAGAGTTCCCTTGGAGATCATGTGTACGACAAAGCCTTGACATATTGGAGAGCATAGAAACCATTATTTCAACATCATATACAATCTTTGATCCATAGCTTTGGAGCAAAGAGGACGATAATGACTTTAGCATCCACTGTCTTGGACAATGGCCTGTAGGCTTAGCTTAGGGTTTAGACATTAGATTCATTATTTTTTTAGCACATCATTAGGATAGCATCATTTCATTCATTCACATTCATAACCTTAGTCTAATTTTTACTTTCTTTCATTTGTTATACCCATTGCTAACAACCTCATCCATGGAGGTATTCCTAGACATCTAAGCATGTGTTGTTGTTTCATTGTTTATAGGGCCATAGGTTAATCGGACAGAATTTGCAACATACGAGAGCAAAATGGATCCCTCTAGGAAATAGACCTGGAGAAGGAGGCATTTGTAAGCCCTCATAAATTTCTATGTGCAAAATCGGAAAGCTTTTTGAAAGTGCACCACCTCTTCGTGAAAGGGGTACTCTTTACCTACTTGTAACCTCATTGTATCGAAATGGGCATCCCTAAGAGGGACCGACATGTAACCGAGTTTCAATACGAATAAAGAAATCCATCTTTATTAATTTTGTGTTATGTGCTTTTCATTGTCTTTCATTTCATCTTGGGTTTTTAATAACATTGCAAGTAGAGTAGAGTAGTGTGTGCATCTCGGGGTCACTTCATATGGCGATCACGGTGGGACCTCCACTAATTTTTCATTTGCTATCAAAATACTAACTTAGTTTTGTGTGCAATTTTAGCTGCTTTGATCTACAGTTGCCAGAAATCAACTGCTCTGAGCTATAGTAGCCAATATTTAGTTGCTCCTACTAAAAATGGCCAAAAACCAGCCGCTTTGGTCAACAACGACCAAAACTAGAGTGCAACAGAGATCAAAATACTGACTCTCTAAGCTGGATCAAATGTTGGTACAGCTTATCTGATATTTTATAGCTTTTTGTCTGCTTCTGTGTGTCTAAAATAGAGAACTTAAAGCACATTTACGTTTGGAAATTGAAAGAATAAAAAGAGAAAAAATTAAGCATTCTGCATATATTAGACCTTCTTTTAATTTTCCACTAGGTATTTCTAGGAACAACGGCTTATGCCTGAAAATTTTGCCCTAGAATCCAACGTGATAGATATTGTATATTGTTTGCATGCTTTGAGGCCTTGCTAGAGTATGTAGCTACATGAAATAAAGTGTGCTCATTCAAATCATAGTAGTTCATGCATCTTTCTAAATATTGAAATATATTTTTTGAACTTAGGCATATAGGAAAGGCTCAATGCTGTTATATGATGCACTTTATGTTATGCAAGATTAAAATGAACACCACACACACACATCTCATTTAAACATTGGGGAGTTGGATTTCATAACCAACCTTCAATTTAGTTTAGTGATGTTGGAATTCATCTCCTTCCACTGGTTTACCCCCTAGAGTTTCCTATAAATGGATTGAGAAACTTACTTATAGCGACACTAAGTTACTTATGCTCAAACTGTCTCCCACTGTTGGAACAATCATTGGTTCAGATTGGAAAAGCTAGGTGAATCCCCCATTGGGTCTTTAACGGTGTACCCTAGCTTCTTTTAAGAAAATTATGTTTGGCATGGGTGTACTTGATTTTCACTATGGATGAGTCTTCTCATTCTTAATCCAAGAACAAGAGCAATAAATCAAAAGAACAACACATCAAAACACACCAAATATTTTAGGGCACACTTAAATCGATAATCAAAATAAACATTTGTTTGGTATTGTGTGGCTATTCCTAAATCGTAACTCAAAATATCAATTCATAGACAACATGGTCGAAACAAGAAGTAAATACCCTCGGTCTGATACCGAGGGAGGTACTAAAGCAAATTATACCCATAGGCGGAGTCATAGTAACATTGAATGACCTACCCGTAAGACTGTGAGACGTAGCTCCGTGAGCCTAAGGGGTGATAACTCAAACCTTGGGGTATCTCCTCGAGAAACCCCAATTAAGGAACCACATCATGGAACAAAATCACATAAAAAAAGAGGCTTCACAACCATACTCATCAAGGAGACATGAGGATACCTGAAGGGCCTCCTCTAAACACATAGAAACATCTCAAAGATGTGAGGAAGCTTCAAGGGATTCCTCCTCACATGGACATAAATAAGGTTCTAAAACTCATTCTTCACATAGGTATGATGATACTACTACATCTCCATCCACATGGAGAAAACATGTCACCACAAAGCCCTCTTCATCAAGAAGGCAAACAAGAGTCACAACACCTCAAGATTCATAAGAAACATATGAAATAGGTCTCCCCATCGAAGGGCAAGAAACTAGAGCTACATCTAGCCATGGTAATCAAATAGAAGAATCCCTTCATGCAAAAGGAAATATTCTCATATACTATGACCTCATAGGAGTGAATGGCACCCCATGGGACTAGCCATGGAAAACAAGACAGGTAGACGAGTTGGATCGATTTCCTACACGACCAACTCAAAGAATTGTAGCTACTGAGAACTCTGCATCTGGAAGCTAAAGAACTTTGACTTCTAAACATGTCTCTTAGTTTGGGGGTACCTCAGAACAACCCCACAGTAAACACTAGGATTTTTATCATAGGGATACTAAACAGTACATTGAACAAGTCACATTAGCTAGCAAGAGTACAGGTATAGCAGAAACCTTCTCGAAGAACCTACAAGTCAAGACAACAAGAATAGAGTCAAATAAACATGAGTCTTCTATGATAGCACAAACTGACCAAATGAGGTGGTTAGAAAATGCATTACGTAGGGAGTGATAGCTAGTGGAGGCTCTCGAATAGTATAAACAAAGATAAAGACTCTTGTGCCAACATGAGCAGTGCTTAAGATAGCAGGCTAAGTGGCTAGCTCTTAACCATTTATAGACAAATGGTGGTGACCACCAAAGAACTAGATGTGTCGACTCACCTAAGGAGAGGTGCACTAGACAAGATAGACCACAATGAAATCCCCCACCAAACCATGAATGAAATCCAACTAGTGGGGAAAGGGCAAACACAACAAACCAGGATCACAATCCTGAGTCCCCTCATAGGAGGGAGAAAAATAGAATAAATCAAATGGATAGATATTTACCTCCATTGCCACTGCGAGTAGGCTTACAAGAGGAATAAATTCGTGCATCAAAGGTATTTCAATAGGTTGCTAAAAATATGAAAGCCTTTGAGAAACAAGAGGCAGCTGGCAACTTGCCAACATTGATAAAAATACACAACCAACCATTGTGCCCATCAATACCTAGCCCTCCATATCCTAAGAATTTTGAGATACCTAGGTTAGAAAAATTAGAGGGTGAATAGGATGCACAATATTATGTCACCAATTTTATCAATGCATTTTTCATTAAAAAGATAATGATGCTCTTATGCTAAGAACTTTCATTATGATATTTTTAGGTGCTGCCACTCAATGGTTCAACCAACTACCTAAGCATAGCATAACCAACTTTGAACAACTAGTAAATGCATTCTTAAAGTGTTTCTCCTTTGGAGCTAAGAAAAAGGTGAACCCTTCAGACCTAGCCAACTTGAAATAGTATGATGATGAGCCAGTAATGAATTATGGGAATATATGGAGAAAAGTCATGGTGAAATTATCATTCTCCATTCCCACATAAGAGATCATTCACATGTTCACCAAAAGTTTCTCTAAAAACATCTCCCTCTTGCTACAACTTCAATAGTATCCTTCATTTGATGAAGCTTTGGCACAGTCCAAGCTCATGGAAGAAATAAAAGTAGATGAGGGAACCATTAAACTCTAAAAAAAAATGAGTGGAACAAGAATGGTAAGAATGACAAGTACAAACAAAAGCAGGGCAACCCTGCTCCAATAAATCAAGTCGTATTGGCTACACCCAAGTATGGGGGTGCATAACAACCCCAGAACTATCAAGCACATCCCCCACCATCCAATTACGACCAAAGGAAAAATTAGGGGTGAAACAAAGAATGCAAGCCGCCTCACTTTTTCATGCCTCTAACAGCATCAATGCAATCAATATTTAATCAGTTGAGCGAGGCCAAGAGGATCAAATTTCTTGATATACCTCTTATATATCCCAACCATCCTAAGCCAAAAGGATATAGGGAAGATCAATTTTACCCTTATCATAGGATACCGAGGCATGACATTGAGGCTTGCGTTGGTTTTAAGTATCAAATGCAAAACATGATTGAGGCGGGAGAACTCAAAGTTGACAACCCACTGTCTCTCAATAACAGAGACATGGGCATATACAAAAACCCATTACCAAATCATGAGGCCCCTAGAGATCAAGGTGCCCAAGTCAATCAGGTTCGAGCTGATATACCTACCCACATATGTGTTGGGATGGTTGATATTGTTAACATAGCAACAAGGACTAGGTGGTATGGTCAACCGCAACCTCCTGTAGCTCCCATGAATGTCCTAGAAGCTCCTAGGCAAAGGTAATACAACCTTCCAGGTCCACCAACATGACTTGTGGTAACTATCTAGAGTATATTGGAGCAAAACCTACAGATGACTCCAGCTAAGTTATTTATCTATGAGCTCATACAATAGTCCACAAAGCATAGGGAAACTTTAATGGAAATTTTAAGAACAATTGATCTCCAACCGCAAGATACGAATGCATTCACTCACTTTATGGGATAGGTACAAGAATTCCAAGAACCTGTGATTCGATTGTATGATCATGAGATTAAGACAGTACCTGCTACCCTACCAGACCCTCCGCTAAACATTGTAGTGGAAATCAACAACTTACCTTTCAAGAGGGTCTTGGTCGATACAAGTTCATTGATAAACATCATTACAAAAATAGCAATAGAGCACCTCAAGATCCCCAAGTCTAATATTGTTCCAGGAGCTTACACATTGAGATTTTTTAATGATGCTTTATGCAATATTATGGGAATGATAGTCCTACCCATCAATTTGGGGCATAAGACCATCCCTGTGATGTGTCATATCTTGGAATGAGCCATGTAGTACAACATCCTCTTAGGGTGTCCTTGGATAAGGATGATGAAGTGTGTGCCTTTGATCTTGCACCAATGCATCAAGTATGTGCATGAGAACAAAGTCTATGTGGTTCTGGCCGATGAAGAGCATTTTAAATACGTCCATCAGGTGGACATTCTAGGATAATTTGTAATTCCTTCTACCCACATGTACATAGCGCCTTCATCCCCAACCACACAAGTGGATAACGAAGACAAAAGGGTAAGAAAAGACCCATGCACATCAACACCTCCTGGTGTACTCAAAATAGTCAATGCTTCTAAAGTACCATCAACATCAAAACCAAAAGATAATTAGAAGCTAAAGGCACCCTTAGTCAAGGAAGAAAGGCCATTACTAAAATGCAAGGTCTTATGGAAGAAGAATATCTTCAATATCAAGATGAAGATAGTGATTACCACCCTCCTTCGTTAGTTTCATTCGTAGGGTCATCCACGTCACATGCATCAATACACTTGGCAAGTATAGTCATGGGGGAGTACCTTGTATAGAACATTACCTTTATGCCTATCATTGAGTCTGCACAAAACATGGGAAGGCCTAAGGACTTGAGGTCGCTAGTGGGAATAATGGTTCCACTTGGAATCCCTCCCAACCAAACTAATTTTGTCTATGTCGGCCTGGACTATGCCCATAAGTCTTCATACATAGAAGAGGATAGTGACGAATTATTCATGGTCAATTTTCGTTACCTCTCTAACCCTGAGTTTGCTCTAAGCTACTTTGAGCATTGCCATTGGCATGGCTATGGCCTTGGCATATATGAGCAGGGGCATAAGCGACCATACAAGCCACAATATCAGCTTCCCTCTGACATATTTGGCTTAGGCTATTATATCAGAGGTCGAGATGACTCTCTTGTAGCAGTATTGGATAGATTAAGCATAGGGCTAGGAGATGAGATCAATTTCATTCCTTATCACCCCCTAAGAACAAGAAATTTGAGCAATAGGCAAGTGGCCACGATAAACGTACCGCCACCAAAAATTTATCATCCAAACATCTCAATTGATTCCACCCCAATAGGGTACAACTTGTGGGATGAGGAGAATGGATATGAAGCAAGTGATGATGAGGCGAAACTTGGCTTAGCTTACCAAGAGCCTCACTATTTACAAAGATTCACATGGTCCATCTATGATGAGAGTGGATATACATCAGATGAATATGACTATGAATTAGAAGACTCAAAATAAAGAGCCTACTTAGGCCTAAGCCATCAACCCATGACTTTGGGGCAAGATACAAATGCAAATGGATTCTTCATAAGTGACGAAGAATATGAAGATGAAATAGAGATGCCCTACTTAGGTCCAATACATAAGCCCCTTGTCTTAGGGCCATATACCAATGCTAATAGTTTTTGGATAAGTGATGATGAATTTGAGTATGAGACCAAAATGGTTTATCTTGGACCTCACCACTTGCAAAAATTCAATGAGCTAGTAGAGAGGGAGGCAGCACTATGTGCCATGGATCCTCATCTACAATTTTTGGGGAGACCTATTGAACTAGCTGCCATTCACCAGATGGTAAATCCCCCTCTGCCTATATTTAGAGAGTGATTAGAGCCCAATGATCCTATTTTCCACCCTGCTCATGGTCCAGATCTAGAAATTTCCATTCCTCCAGAGCCTCATCGTAAGTATGGAAGGAAAACCCCTGAAATGAGATTCCACCCATGTGGTCCTGGAGATTTCATCCCATCTAATATCCATTGATTTGAATACTCCACTTCATAATCTAGTAGATCCTACCAAATCATTGCATCTTGATATAGAGGCTATTGATTGGGATCACGCTAATTTGCCCATAGAGCCTGAAGACCTCTTCCCCAATGAAGAGATGTTGCAGTCATTCCATTTTGCATCAAGTTGTGCATATGTCATTTTCCATGTTGGTTTGGAACCTGAGTCAGTAGGTCTTGTAAATCGCACCAATCACATTCATTTGAGACCCACCTCATCAGCTAGAGGATGGGTCACATATGGCTATAGAAGCGACTTTCGAGGTGGACATCAACGATGATCCTAACCAACCAAGAAAATTCAAGTTCATAGAAAGTCTATCTCCAAAGGAACAAGCCATCCTAATCCCTCTCCTCAAAGAGAGGCCAAATATTTTTTCTTGGACTTACAAAGGCATGCCAGGGATAGATCCAAAGTTAGTCTTTCACAACATTTCATTGGATCCCATGAAGAAGCCGATCAAGAAAAATCTAAGGAAATTGCATCCAACCATCGCTTTGATGGTGAATAATGAATTGAAAAAACTACTGGATGCAGTATTCATAGTTCCTATAGACTACTCTGAGTGGGTGTCAAACATGGTACCCATGGGGAAACCTGACGGAAGAGTTTGTATTTGCACAGATTTCAGAGATTTAAATAGGGCAACACTAAAGGATTCATTCCTATTGCCAAACATAGATGCTCTTGTATATGCAACTGCAGGTCATGATATGTTCTCCCTAATGGATGGTTTTTTTGGATACAACCAGATCCATATTAAGCCCGAAGATCAACATAAAACTACTTTCATTACTCTTTGGGGGACATTCTATTACAAATTTATGTCATTCGGTCTCAAAAATATTGGTGCCACATATCAGTGGGCCATGACATACATATTCCATGACTATATGCATAAGATATTGGAGAATTACATGGATGACTTACTAGCCAAGTCGCTATTGTGGCAAGAGCACGTCGAAGTCCTGAGACAAGTATTTGATCACCTCATAGAACACAACATCTGATTGAATCCTAAGAAGTGCATATTTGGTGTAACTTTTGGTAATCTTTTGAGATTCATCGTATCCAAGAGAGGCATTGAAGTCGATCTTGCAAAGATAAAGGCTATATTGGAAATGGCCGCCCCTACCAACATTAGGTATTTGAGGAGCCTACAAGGCAAGATAGCATCTATCAAAATATTCATCGCATAATTATCAGACAAATACCGACCTATGAATCAGTTGCTATGCAAGGAGGTTCCCTTTCATTGGGACGAAGAATACCATCAAGCCTTTGTAGAGATCAAAACTTATCTGGCAATGCCGCTAGTATTGGCTCCACCAAGGCCAGACATACAATTTTTGCTATATATATCGGCTACTGATTTTGTATTGGGTACCATGTTAGCCCAAAATAATGCACAAGACAAAGAGCAAGCCATATATTACATTAGTTGCACCTTGTATTGAAATTAGGAGCTCAGGGTTAGAAACCAAAGGAGTCAAAAATAATATTCATTAATCATTAACATAAAACAATAGGTTACTAGGTTTAAATAAATATAAAATAAACCATAAGCCTAACTTAGGGGAAGAGAATAGGGAGAAAGAAAATAGGGAGGAAAAGAGGAAAGGAAATTGAAATTGAACTCTCTCTGCCGCCCATGCCATCCAAACTCCGTCGTCCACGAGGTAAAAAGGTAAGGTCCAAAACTTACCATGGTAAAACACTTTTTACCACTTGTAATTTCCAA
Source organism: Wollemia nobilis (assembly GCA_028583015.1). NCBI lineage: Eukaryota > Viridiplantae > Streptophyta > Pinopsida > Araucariales > Araucariaceae > Wollemia > Wollemia nobilis. The sequence goes on from JAQPPZ010002979.1 coordinate 7,945,522, forward strand.
CATTCTCCCCCTTAAAGTTGAGAGGACTGACTATACAGTCTCTCAACTTTATAAATTGAGCTTTATCCATTGCTTTGGTGAATATGTCAGCAATGTTATCCAAAGTGTTACAATATTTAAGCTCAACAATCTTCTGTTCCACCATATCTCGTATGAAGTGATACTTCATATCAAAATGTTTTGATCTTTTGTGGTGGATAGGATTATATGCCAATTGAATGGCACTAATATTATCATAATTTAGTTTTGTTGGACTACTTTGAATTTTTCCAATCTCTTCAAGGATTTTCCTCAACCAGAGGACTTGAGTACTAGCATGTGTAATGGTGATATACTCTTCTTCAGTAGATGATAAAGCTACAACATATTATTTCTTGGAACTCCAAGTTATTAGTCCTGAACCTAGACTAAAACAGTTCCCTGATGTAGATTTTATGTCATCTATATTGCTGCCCCAATCACTATCACTAAAACCAACTAACTTCACTGAGTTACATTTGTGGTAATGGATTCCAAAATCCAATGTACCTTTTACATATCATAAAATTCTTTTAGTTGCTTGAAGGTGCAGCTCATATGGACTTGCCATAAACCTTGAAACTAGAGAAACAACATATTGTATATCAGGCCTTGTGTTGGTAAGAAACATCAGACTCCCAACCATGCTCCTGAAAGTGGTCATGTCAACCTTTGGTGCTCCATCATCTTTGCTCAGCTGGATTCCATGTCCTGTTGGAGTTGCAAGTGATTTGCACTGCTCCATGACAAATTTCTTTATCATGTCTCGAGCATACTTATGTTGACATATGAAGATCCCTTTCTCTGATTGGTGTACTTCCATGCCTAGGAAGTATCGCATTAACCCGAGATCTTTCATCTCAAACTGATTCATCATGGAGTTTTTGAACTCCATATTCATTTTATTATTACTACCCATAAATATGAGATCATCTACATATAAGCAAACTATGAGGATGTCTGTTCCATTCTTGAGGTAGTACAAATTTGGTTCACTATTGCTTTTAGTGAATCCAAACTCATTAAAATAGCCATCAATGCGTGAGTACCAAGCTCTTGGTGCTTGCTTGAGGCCATAAAGTGGTTTTTTCAATTTATAAACAAGGTTCTCTTTTCCTTGTTCTTGGAAACCTTGAGGTTGCTGAACATACACCTCTTATGTTAAGTATCCATTTAAAAATGCACTTTTAACATCCATGTGTTGTATTGCCCATCCTTTGTGAGTAGCTAAGGAAAGAACTATTCTAATTGTCTCCTGTCTTGCTTCAGGAGCAAAGGTTTCCTCATAGTCAATACCATATTTTTGAGTAAAACCTTTTGCAACTAGTCTTGCCTTATGTCTCTCAATGCTTCCATCAGCATTGAACTTGGTCTTGTAGACCCATTTACAACCAACACATTTTTTACCTTTGGGAAGCTTTACAAGCTCCCAAATATCATTCTTGTTTATAGAGGATATCTCCTCTTTCATGGCATCTTGCCATACATTTTTTGTACATGCCTTTTCATAGCTATATGGTTCTAGTTGTGTAGTAGTCAATAAAGCATAATTGACTACATCTCCTCTTGGTTCGTGAGATTCATCATCTTCGGACATGTGTAGATTTTTCAAGTTTGGATAATATGTCATCCATCTCACTAGCTTGACTTCTAGTGTATCTTCGTTGGAAATTCCTATCCAACTTTTGAGAAGATGGATGACTTTGTAGTGTTCTCTTTCCTTTATTGGTCTCTTTCCTTTGAGAATATGGATCAATATCCATAGGACTTGGAGCACTAACAGATCTCTAAAATATTTTTGAAGAATTTGGGGGTGCCTTCAAAGGAGTTTTGCTTGGACTTGGTGTACCACTGGATGTACTCGAAGAAGATTCCTTATGAGGACTTTGTGGTGGGGTACCACTGCTATTCTTTGGTTGTAATTGTGAGGAACTTTCAGAATTAGATCCTACATCAACAAATTTTTGGTGACCCCATTCTCCCCCTTCATCAAAAATTACATCCCTTGAGATTATTATTTTATGGGTCTTGGGATTGTAAAGTCTATATCATTTTGTGGATTCACAGTACCCTACAAATATACAGGCTTGACTCTTGGGATCAAGCTTCTTTCTTTTCTCTTCTAGAATATGTGCATAAGCTAAATAACCAAAGACTATGAAATGCTTTACATTTGGCTTCTTGCCGTACCATCCTTCATAAGGAGTGATACCATCTAAACTAGAAGTTGGAATTCTATTTATAATATATGCACTTGTTCGAACTGCATCTGCCCAATATGTGTTTGTAAGATGCTTATTTTGAAGCATTGTTCTTGCCATCTCAACAAGGGTGCGGTTTTTTCTCTCTGCCACACCGTTCTGTTGTGGAGTATAGGCAGTGGTGAACTGCCTTTTAATCCCATTTTCTTTACAATAGCGCAAGAATTCATTGGAGGAGTACTCACCTCCTCTATCTGTCCAAAGACATTTTATATAGTAGTCACTTTGTTTTTCTACATTATTTCTAAAATCTATGAAGCAATCAAATGCTTCATCTTTATGTTTCAAAAAATAAATCCAGCACATTCTGGAAAAATCATCTATAAAAATAGGAAAATATGAATTTTTTCCTAGACTTTTAGTTTGCATAGGACCACAGATGTCCGAATGCACTAGCTGAAGAGGATAACTGGCTCTCCAGGCTTGTCCTTTTGGAAACTTCGATCTTGAGTGCTTTCCCAAAGCACATCCTTCGCACACTTTCTTATGATCTTGAATTTTTGGAAGTCCTGTCACCATAGCTTGAGAAGTTAACAATTTCAAGCTAGCAAAATTAAGGTGACCATATCGCAAGTGCCACAATACACTTGGATTTGAAATAGCAACATTCGCAAGTTGTGCTCCCCCTAGCTCACCAAATTTCAGAGGGAATAACCTATTTTTGGTCATAGGTACTTGTGTAATGACTCTATTACAATTGTTTTTATCAAGTATTGTACATATGCCTTCATCAAAAACAAGTTTGTAATTCTTCTCCATCATTTGCCCAACACTTAGCAGATTGTGTTGGAGCTTTGGAATGAAATAAATGTCATTCACTTTTTTAAGGCCTTCTTTTGTTGGAACCTCCATGGCTCCAATGCGTTCTACTTGCAATTTTTTATCATCCCCTAACTTAATATGGGATTTATAATTTGAATCTAAAGTAGCAAAGAGTTCTTCTTTATCACTCATATGATTGGAGCAACCAGTATCCAAAATCTATGTATCATCTAGATTTTGATCTGATTGTCCATAAGAAAGAAAAAGATTAGATGGGTCTTCTTCTTCTCCATAGAAGGAACCATACTGATTGCTTTGTCCTTGTGAATTTTTTGACTAGAAGTCACAAGCGAAGTGTCCTAGTTTTTCATAATTGAAGCAAGCTATTTTGGACTTGGTACTGCCTCATTCTTGATTTCCACCACGACCTGAATTGCCACCTTGATTCTGGTTGCCTCCTCTGTTTTGATTACCTCCTCTATTCTTATTACCTCCTTTGTAGGAGTTAGCTCCTCTTGAGTTGCCTCGACCTCTGCCTCTTTGTTGTTGTCCTATGCCTTTGCCTCTTCCTTGTCCTCGCCCTGTGGCTTCGTTAGAAGTGAAGGCATTGTCTTCATCTCCATAGCTTGTTGAAGGTGCCCCTTGTAACCTCTCCTCGTGAGAATTTAATGATCCTATTAAGTTATCAAATGTGAGAGTAGCAAGGTCTTTTGATTCTTCGATTATGATTGTTATGTGATTCCACTTAGGAAGAAGTGTTCTCAACACTTTCTTCACCACTGTTTCAGGTTTTGTGTCATCACCCAAGGTTTGCATCATATTGACTACGGCTTTGACTCGCACGCAGTAATATCCAAATATTTCATTTTCTCTCATTCTGAGATTTTCAAAATCTCTCTTTAGTGTTTGAAGCCTGACTTGCTTCACTTTATCATTTCCTTGAAAACCTTCTTGCAAGGCCTTCCATGCATCTTTAGCAGTTGTGCTAGATGCAATCCTAGGAAAGATACTTTTAACTAATGTCACTTGAAGTAGGGATAGGGCAGAAGAATTATTCTTTTGGGATTCTTTTAGGGTTTTCTTGTCAGCTGCACTCAAAGTAGTCCAATCCGTTGGAGTTGTGTAGCCTTCTTCTACTATGTCCCATAAGCCTTTTCCAATGAGTAATGTCCTCATTTTTATGGACCAAGTACTCACAATCATCCCCATCAAATTCAGGGATAGGTAGATTGTAGTTTGATGCCATTACAATCAAGAACAAAAAACTACTTTTATTGTGCAATTACAAGAAAATAAAGGAAATTACAAATATCAAGCCTTGCTTGATTTACCCGTTCACAAATAGATTATTCTTCTCGATGAGACTGTTATTTCTGGATTCACAAAATTTTCAGCAACTTCTTCCTCGTCATCACTGATCAAGATGATTTTTGGTGATGCGGGTTCAAGGATTTCTATGAAATTGCTATAATGAGTATATTCTGATTCTTTTGGAGCAATTGGGATTGATTCAGATTGTTCAAATCTACTTCCAAAAGAATTATCTTTTGAGTTTGCTTTGTAGCCTAAATCAGGATTCCTCTGATGTGATATTACTGCATTTTGTAACTGAGAAATAGTATTTAGGCCAAGCGTACGCACATGTTCATCAAAGTTTTTAGCGTTCATTCTTAGTAACAAATTACAGAGAGCATGATAACATCCATTCGACCTTATCATCTAGCTACCCTGTAGAAAATTTCCTTGAAATTTTCTTTTTACAACTTATTTCCTCTTAGGAAATATCTTTTAAAAAACTTCTCTAAATTTTCACCTTTCAAAGCGTGAAAATTTTTTACATATATTTCCTCTTAGGAAATAATTTTATCACAAATTTGATAAATAAAAACCCCTTTTAAAATAAAATTTTAATGTATTAAAATATTAATTTTAAGTATATTTTAATAATAAAGTTAATTTGATAAAAAATAAAATTAATTTTTATATCAAAAAACTTTAATTTATCAAAAAATAAACTTAAAAAAAATAACTTTAATATATAAAAATTTTATATTTTTTTTAAAGATGCTAAGGTTTTCTTTTAAAAAAAAATTAATACTCCCGCGGGGATTCGATCCCGCGTCTTCGTGGGAGAGAGCGCCCTAGCTGGCGCTCAAATGCCAGTCGGCCCCTATGGTTGATCCGAAGGCCACAAGGAGCTAAAATGTATTTGAAGCACCCGGTGCTTTGATTTTATAAAAAAAATCATGGGACTTTAGTCCCACATCTGTAGTGCGGATGATGCTTTGAAGGTTTAAAAACCCTTGGGTGCGGGTATGTTCTTGATTGCCTACAGGCAATCGAGACCGCATTTTGCCTCCTGTGCAAGCCGCTCCTCCTTTCACCATGTGTCCTGTGTTGTGTCTCCTCTCACCACGTGTCTTGTGTCTTCTGTCCACCACTTGTCCTACGTCGTCCATTCGCTAGGTGTCCAGTCCGCTATGTGTCCTCATCTGGTTCACTCCTTGATTTACATGCCTCCAAGGTCACCTCGATTCGTAAGCTACGGGCTAAGCTGACCTCCTTGAGATCTATGCCTGCCTCGGTTTGCATGCTACAGGTTGACCTCCTCCTCGAGATCCATTCCTCTCTTGTGCAATGCCTTCCAGCCTCGCTTCCAGCCTGCTCTGATACTAGATATTGAAATTAGGAGCTTAGGGTTAGAAACCAAAGGAGTCGGAAATAATATTCATTAATCATTAACATAAAACAATAGGTTACAAGGTTTAAATAAATATAAAATAAACCATAAGCCTAACTTAGGGGAAGAGAATAGGGAGAAAGAAAATAGGGAGGAAAAGAGGAAAGGAAATTGAAATTGAACTCTCTCTGTCACCCATGCCATCCAAACTCTGCCGTCCACGAGGTAAAAAGGTAAGGTCCAAAACTTACCATGGTAAAACACTTTTTATGAACCATAATTTCCAACACCTTGGTGAGTTATGAGCTAGGATATGCGTATGTTGAGAAATTGTGTTTAGCATTTGTCTTTGTAACTCGAAAGTTGTGACACTACATGTTGAGCCATACGACCTACGCCATATCAAAACAAAATCCTCTGCAGTACATGATGAGCAAGACATCACAATACATGTACTACAAAGTGGATGATGTTATTGATAGAATTTGATCTAGATTTCATAATCCAAAATTCCATCAAGGTACAAGTCATAGCAAATCAATTAGCAGAGGCACCTCTTCAGGATAATAAGTCTCTCACTATAGAATTTCCTGATGATGTAGTCTTCGCATTATCAAATCTGCTAGAACTCGAATAACCTAATAAGGAAAGAGACATTTCATTGTTCTTCGATGGTTTGAAGTGTGAACAAGGGGGTAGATTAGGGATTGTCTTTATCACACTGCAGGGTGCTCCATTGCCCTTATCATTCAAAATAGACTTCCCATGCACAAACAACAATATATAAAATGAAGCATTGATCCTGGGACTCCAAATAGCCACTGCAATGGGCATTAAAAGACTAATTATATTTGGTGAATCCTTGCTCATAGTAAACCAGGTCAAAGGACTATTCCAATGTAGGTGCCCACTCCTAAAGACTTACAAGGAACTTGTTGACACCTACCTATCCCGGCTAGAATGGTACATCAAATATATTTATAGACACCATGAGCTCTTTGGAATCCTTAATCCCTTAGAATTCATCTATTGATTTTACAACCGTTCATGTAAAAGTGCTTTCTCACTCAACAATACGTTGTGAAGATTTCAACAGTAAAGAATCAGTCAACATGATCAATATCGAGCCAAATCAGGATTGGTCCTTTGTAGCTAGAGATTTCTTGCAAATGGTACCTTTGGGGTCTTTGATCTCCCAAGGACCTATAGAGTGTGGTGCAACCATACACCATAGAGTTGTTCCTTAATCCATGTTCACCAGCTCAAAAATACAAGAAAAGCAAGCCGTATTTTCTATAGAAAATTTAGCTTATCAGGATTGGCTTTCCCAACTACGGGACTTCCTAAAACTTGGAATAGTACCTCAAGGTTTGTCGCATACTGAAAGGTGAACGTTCAAACATAAAGCAACAAGATACATATTTCTAGGAGAAATCCTCTACATATGAGGATATGATGGAGTATTACTTCGTTGTCTTGAGCCCTAGGAAGCATCTTGGGCAATTTTGTAAGCTCACGATGGTACATGTGGAGGGTATTTCAATGGCATGGCCATTGTTAAGTACATCTTGATAATGGGTTACTATTGACCCACCCTAGAAAAGGACTATTGTGAGTATGTCAAGAAATGCAGTAAGTGCCAGTATCATGCAAATCTAACACACTTACCATCACAAGTCTTGCAACCCATCCAAGCAGCATGGCCATTCCCACAGTGGGTACTAGACTTGATTGGGAATATCTCACCCCCATCCTCAGGCCAACACACATTCATAATAACAACCACATAATACTTAACTAAATGGGTAGAAGTGATCCCCTTAACATCAACAACTGGACCAAGGATTGTGGAGTTTATACTCCACAATATCATAAGTCATTTTGGGGTCCTTTCAAAGATAATATTGGATAATGGGCCATATTTCAAGAGCAAAAATGTGTGTGCTTTAATGAAAAAATACCATATTTAGCATAGTTTTTCAAAGCCTTATTATCTGCAAGCAAATGGTCAAGCAGAAGCCTCAAACAAAACAATAATCTTCATCTTAATGAATACGATGCAAGACAATCACAAGGATTGGCACATGCAGTTGCCTCTTGCACTATGGGCATACAGGACTATTATACAGACTCCCACTGGGGCAACACCGTTTTCACTAGTATATGGCACTGAGGCCATCATGGCACTAGAGTTGGAAATTTTGACTCTACGCATAGCATTAAAGGACTTCATAGATGATGATGCTACACGGCAAGGCCGCCTTGATCAGTTGATGCTTCTTGATGAACGTCGATTCAATGCTTTAGATCATCTTTGCATTTACCAGGATCACCTTGCACGAGCTTACAAGAGTAAATTCCACTTAAGGGAATTCAAGGTTGGAGATCTAGTGCTCAAAGAAAACCAACAAAATTTGACTTTGCTGCCGCATCTGCTAGATAAGTTCGCGACAAACTAGATAGGCCCATACATGATTTCACAAAGAGTTGGACCTGGAGCATATCGCCTTATATCATTAGATGGTTTTGAGGAGCCTGAGCCTCTCAATATCATTCACTTAAAGGTATTCTACACATAAAACACAAAAACATTCAAATATGTCATAAAATACAAAAAAAATCAAAAATGTCAAAAAACACAAACAAATCATAAAAACATAAAAAATCAAAATCAATCAAAGGCTCCAAAGGTATCCAATCCGTTTGGTCAAAATCAATTCAAAATTCTCCAAGGGTATTCAAAAGCTTGGTCAAAATCAAATTAAAATGCTCCAAAGGCATTCAAGTCACTTGGTCAAAATCAAATCAAAAAGCTCCAACTGTGGCTTATCTGCTTGGTCAATTTCAAATCAAAAAGCTCCAAGGGTACTTCATGCTACTTGGTCAAAAATAAAAAATCCCCAAAGCCATAATAAGCTCTTTGATCAAATCAAACAAAAATACAAAAACAACATAAAAATAAAAAATACAAAAACAATTGCATTTCATATCTTGCATCCACATCATTGCATTACATTTTCATATACACTACAATTGCATATGTTATGAGAGCCTTAAAAGTGATACCATAGTTTGTCGTACAAATCATTCAAATTTGTACCTCCATTAACATATGTGTGTAATTGTGTTTTTCAACACAACCATAGTTGTTGCTATACATAAATATACTAAGGTTTTTCGGTTAATCAACCACACCTAGTGATCTTATCAACTTTTGTGGAAAACAACTTCGATTAGTAGAAGGTAAGGTCTAGCTATGATAATGCCTTGGATATTCAAGATCCTGTCACTAATTGAAATACTAAAATCCTAGCTGGTACAAGGAAAATATGAAAGCTGCAAAGCGGTCTAGGTTACCTTAAGCAAAAAGGATTTTCCTTGCTTATCCCCCTGTACAACTGATTTAAAGGTGTTGAGAATTGGTAAAAGGACAAGCTTTGCCTTATCCAAATCCCTTGCTTAAATCAAAATAATAAAAATCCTAAAGCAAAGTACATATTCAAAAATCCAAGCATACAAACCAAATTTCATAGCAATGATCCGATAATCAAATCAAAAAATTCAAAGAAATACGCTCAAAGAAAAATCAATAAAAAATAAACAGTGATTTTCATCACTACATATGAGCAAAATAAATAGTGATTATCATCACTACAAAATCCTCGCTCAAATAAAAAATCAATCAAAAATAAAATCGTAGCACTGCATCTTCCCCTACGAATGTGCAAATTTTATGCTCCTCACTCTCTCTAGACCACCTAAAACTGTAGCACTGCATCCTCCTATCCATAGTTATGATCTCAACAGGAATCCCCTTTGGGCGATCTACCATAATGTGCTCCCATCCCCAGACCTACAGAAGCCAACTATAGGTGATGCTGACACGACCCCTTTGGTGGATGTGGTATAGCTCGTCATAACACTGAGCCTGTAGAGACCTATCCCATGCATATATGATAGGCTCCTCACTGTCCATCAGGTCTTGAACCATCCCAAGGAGGTTCCAAGGGAACCTCAAGCCTGAGAAATCTAAGATAAGGACAATTTTGATGACCATCAAGAGCACTACATGCCTCATTGTGAAAATGTGCTCTCGGTACCAGTGAATGATAGATACTCCTCCAAACTTGTTTTCCTTGAGACCATCCTCAGAATGCCTCCTAAAAACCTGAGTAAAGATAGCCACCTTAGCATTAGTGGCCAAAGAAACAGTAGCCACCCCATCAAAAGGATTCAGAAGATCTTGTACACATCCTCCAGCGTAATGGTCATCTCATCGATCGGAAGGTGGAAGGTATTAGTCTGAGGGTCCCAGCGATGGGCCAAAGTTGTAAGGTAAGCTTGGTCTAAAATAAGGTGAGGTAATCTAGTACCATACTGGAGCCCACGAGCCTTAAGCCACCTCCAATCCGTGTCATCCAAAAAAGGTAGGAGGTCACTCATGAGCCTCAGGTCTGAAGCTCAAGTATTAAGGATCTAAACAAATAAAAAGAAATATAAAACACAACTACAGTGCAATACAGGCTAACGAGTACAAAATTTTCAAAAAAATAAAAACTATCTAAAAAATCTAATAAAAAGCAAAAATTGTACAAAACAAATGGCTAAGGGATTTAGCCGATGTCACCTACAACAGTTGGAAACTAATCACTAGAGATAGCAGCGGCCAAGACCCAACGGTCAAATTTTTTACCGTTGGGGTTCAAACCTGGCCGCTCTGAGCAACAGTGGCTTAGAATCGGTCGCTCTGAGTGACAGTGGCCGAGGGACAACATAGCAAACCCATGAACCCTCGGCCAAAAAAGAATAGAAAAAATCAAAATATTGCAAAAATAACATAAAAAGATCAAAAGAGAAGGGAAAACGAAAAAAAATTAAAGGTAAATTCCCACTCAGGCATCAGATCAAAGCTAAGTCCAAACACGCTTAAAATGGCAGCAACAGGTGAATAACAAAAAAATTTAGAAACCCTAGGCTAAAGCCACTAACAAAAAAACAAAATAAAAAATGGGGACTAACCCACCAGAGCATAAAGTAAGCTAAACCTAGCTACGAGTTTTGATTCGTTACCAACAGGTTTAGTGAGGTTCATTTTACCAATTACTTAGTGAGGTTCATTTTTACCCAAATAAAGGAAAAGAGGGTTAGGGTTTAGAAAAAGAGAAATAATCGAGAAGCTCTAGCTCCTCCAGCAATTGATGTCTCACCCTACGCAACCATGTCCTCGATGCCAAGTAAACTCCAAAGTCGCAACCATTGTTGTCACACCAGAGCTCTGAAAAGTGAATCTTCAACAATGAAATGAAAGGTCAAACCCTAGAAAATGCAAATTTTGTATTTCTTAATTATGCCTTGGTCGTTGTTGACATCAGCAACCCGAACTTCTTAGTCGCTTAAGATGACAGTGACCACAAGCAAGAACTCAGAGACCGCTGGACCTCAACCAGATCCATAGATCAAAACAAAAGGTTTCCTCCTTGAGATATCACACAAAAATAGCAAATATACACACTTTTATGGTTTAATATCATCATAATGTTTAAAATATCAAAAAAATCACATAAAAGCATAATCTCAGGTAGGCCTCATATTCAGTCACCTACTCTATCAACTCGGCGATTGCAGCGATTTGCACTCCATGTATTTTGATGAGATGAGTAGGTGATCATAAGGCCACTTGGGGCAAAAGAATTTCATTTTGGAATTACGATGTGCCACCCTTCAATCTCGAAGAAGACCAAGATGGTCGTACTGCTCCATGGGTGCGAAAGGATCATCCTAATTCCCCTATGATATCAAAAACATTAAACCAAAGTGATACAATCTAAACATAAATAGAATCATTCATCCTAACTCCCTAAGAAGGCTATTGATAGTCGGACCACTCCTCGGGATAAGGATGGATGATTATCATAAACAATTGGAATCACACTTGGATGTGGGATTACCCATTAAAAATAACAAATGCTAGAAAGGAATTAGATTAGTCATATTGATCAAGCGACTTGTCGCTTCATTCATTGTCATTTCTTCACCAATCCATTATGTGAGGAAGTAGTTCAAAGCTTCAACATAATCATAATCAAAATCAATAAAATATCACTTGATCATAACAAAATTGTGTTCATCCTATGAATCATTTCATACAACAATCACAAATTTCCTTTGTTTGCTAAGAATGTAAGCAGACATGACATCTTCAATTGTAGCTCTCCTATCGGTTGGAATTGTTGTAGCAGCTGAAGCTACCCAATTGATTTTGAGGAATGAGTGTAATTTAACATGCCCAAGCCACTGAGCTAAGTCCTTCGAACATTAAGGCAATGATTCAATGGATGTGTGTCATCTTGCGTGATTGGGCCATCCAGCGTTGATCAGGCCATTGATCACCATACACCCTACAAACAGATCAGTCTATGTTTTTTCTCAGTGTTGTGTTTTCCACACAGTGCGTCACAAAAAGGGGATTCTATAGACACCTAAATCATATCATGCTTAGGGAATTTGCTCACAAATACACATTCATAAGATCAAATGACATAATCTTGGACTTTCCAAGCATCAACAATGGTTCTCACCACTCATTTGGGGCCTTTTCAAGCCATCCAAGCCTAGATGCTCAAGCCAAAAGTGGCCAGATCCTAGCCACTCAAGCCTAGAGTGGCCAGACCTTAGCTACTATAGACGACAGTGACTAGATCTTAGTTGTTGCAGATGACAATGGCTAAACCCTAAAAATAGTTTTTGCCAACAAATAGGCCTAATCATGGGTGAAAGTGGCAGTCTGCATGCAATAAATGTGAATGGTAGTAACTTTGCATTTCTTTTCACGACCAATTCACATAGGAGACTTGAGTTTGCATTTAGACTTTAGTTAACTGGTCTCCAAACATAAACAAAGGACAAAAGCTTCTCATGCTAATGACCAGTTCGCATAGGAGACTCAAGTTGGCAGTTATATTTTAGTTAACTGGCTTCCAAACATAGAAAATATAAAAAGCCTCTCATGCTAACTTGCACTACGCATGAGAAATTCATTTCTAGGGCTTGGACATAGACCTAGGGTTTCATACTATAAAAGGCGCAAGCCTAAGAGCACCAGAGGGGACATATTTTATCAGATGGGAGATCCATCGATCATCATCCATATTTTTATCTATCAATATTGGTCATTGAGGAGAGCTTTCGAGACTTAGAGAGTTCCCTTGGATATCGCGTGTACGACAAAGCCCTGATAGATTGGAGAGCATAGCAACCATTATTTCAACATCGGATACAAGATTTGATCCATAGCTTTGGAGCAAAAAGTATAAGAATCATTTTAGCGGTTGTTGTCTTGGATAGTGGCCCATAGGCTTAGCTTAGGGTTTAGACATTAGATTAATTATTTTGTTTAGCACATCATTAGCATAGCATAATTTCATTCATTCACATTCATAGCCTTATTCTAATTTGTACTTGCTTTCGTTTGTTATATCCATTGCTAACAACCTCATTCGGGGAGGTATTCCTAGATATCTAAGCATGTGTTGTTGTTTCATTGCTTACAAGGCCACAGGTTCATCGGACAGAATCTACAACATACGAGAGCAAAAGGGATCCCTCTAGAAAATAGACCTAGAGAAGGAGGCATCTATAAGCCCTCATAAATTTCCATGTGCGAAATCGAAAAGGTTTTTTAAAGAGCACCACCTCTTCACGAAATGGGTACTCTTCGCCTATTTGTAACCTCGTTGTATCAAAATGGGTATCCCTAAGAGGGACTGACATGTAACCTAGTTTCAATACAAATAAATAAATCCATATTTGTTATTTTTGTGTTATATTCTTTTCATTGTCTTCCATTTCATCTTGGGTTTTTAATAACATTGCAAGTAGAGTAGAGTGGTGTGTGCGTCCCGGGATCACTACACTTCCCATATGACTCTACTTTGAGAGTGAGGGTGATGTCTGCTCAGTAATCTGTTGTGCCAATTATTTTTTGGCCTCCATGATTATATTCCATGGGCTTAGCGTGTCCTTGGTTGTGCACAAGGTTCATTGTTATTTTTTTAACCCATTGTTTGAGGCAGAATGACCATTTTATTATTCTATCTATTGCATGGAGAAGAACGGCTAGGAGAGTTTTCATATCTGACTTTCCTTGAAAGATCTGCTATAGCTTTTGTCAAAGTTTGTAGTTATTTATAAAGTGGGGCACACTCTTTCTTTATCAGGGAAGAGAATGAGGTGGAAGCCTATCCTATGACTATGTATTTCACATGTTGCTCTGCAATAGCTCTGGCAGCAGTAGCTTGCTTTACTATTTCTTTGTTAACTTGACACTCAAATATGAGGACTTTATTTTTGCTATTAAAATAGCATTCAATGCAAAACTTCCATCTAGGTGTTATTTCAAAGTCTTGAATAAAAAGTGGTCTAAATAGCTCCACTAAATGATCATTGAATTTATTCTCCATTTTCATGCATTCTTACTTCAATGAATCATGTAGTTTAACTTGACCTACAATGTCGACTTCTGTGAAAGATATTTGATGTTTTGTAGCTAGGGCTTCAAGATCTTTCTCCATATCTTGTTGAATAGAGGTATTTTCAATCTTTACTTTTGGCTTTTTTATGCGAAGACTATGTAGAGTGATGCCTTCTTTCAAATTGTTTCTAAGTTTCTCCATGAACTCCTTAGTTTTTATTATTTTCAAAAAAAAATATTTATGTCTCCCAAAAATTATTAGAAATTTCTAAGATATTCTATGGCACCTCTGGAAACAACGTCAAATGCAAATTATTTCATGAACCAGCAGCATGGGAACTTCCAGAAGGCTCTCTAGAGCCTATGGCTATTCGTGGACGTTTGCTTGACAAGTCTGTTATCTACGCATTATTATTGCAAGCATTGTATTGAACTAGTGCAGTGTATGAGGCCATTGAATACCCTTTTAAGATGAAGAAATGAAAAAGCAAATCACAATAGTACACTGGTATATGAAAGGAGAGAAACTTAGCACAAAAAAAAAAATTAACATAATGGCATACACAAAAAATTTACAAGCACAATTGCAAAAACTCAAAATACTCTGTAAACCCATTTTACACCTATGTGCTCATCAGTACGGTTGATGAAAAATTTTACAACCACACTTGTGTGTATGAAAATAATTTCGGTCACACGTGGAGACCAATGATCATACCAAATGGTAAAAATAAAGTATACCTATGGAAACATGATCTAGGGATATGCCAATAATAAATTACAATGATAGCCAAGATCCGCTAAAATAGCCACTAAACCTTCTTCTAAGTGTCACGAATAATAACAAAGTGGGATATATCCAAAATTTGAATAGTGATAGCCACTAGTTATTAATTACAATAATTAATATTGCACAAAATTTTAAAATTTAAAATTACACATAATTCTAAATATCAAAAATTGCATGGGCGGCTACACATCTTTCTAAGAGTAAAAAATATAACAAAGTGGGATATGTCCAAAATGTGGATAGTTATAGCCACTTGTTATTTATTACAATATTTAAATTTGCACAAAACCCTAAAATTAAAATTGCAAAAATAATTTTGCATGGGTTATCGTATTTTAAACAAAGCGTTTGAAAGCATCAACATCTAGCATAGAGTTGCACCAATGTCTAGCATTGTTTTTCTTGGACATATGAGATTGAATGAGATGAAAACTAAAAGATTTTATTTTTACAAAGTAATTCCCTCAAAGACTTGTTATTTTCCCAACATATAATTTCTTTGTCAAAATGTGATAATTCTTGATCTACGGCACAAGCATAAAACAAAGGATTGAGAACCATTTCTTTGATATGTAATTTTTTTATGAACTCATAGTTGACTAGCTTCAGCACAATGGGGGTTCTACGATGTCTGGTTCTCTATCTGTTATGCAACCTATCCATAATTATTTGCAATAAGGTAAGCCTGTGTGAAAATTTGACTTTTGCAAATAAAGGTAGGAGAAGGGCTACATGATAACCTTTGGCTCTGAGTCTATAGAAGAAGTTATGCTTCATGGAACTGAAACCCTCTATTTTTTCTTCTTTGGCAAGGATCCTGTGAATATCATTGAGGATGAATGCTTTCTTCTGATTTCGTGGGTGAAATGAGGTAAACGAAATGTATTGATATAAATTCATGGATTTTTGAAACAACCTTGTGGATATTTTCCTTTTACAATTAACTCGATAGATTTGTAAATGAGAACATCCAAAATATTTACCTCAAAGTATGAAAATGTGGTAGTGATGTTAATGCTGTTATAAATGGCTCCATAACAATCTAAAAATTATAGAAGCAGAGACCTATATCCATGCCACACTTAGAAAACATCATCAATATACCTTTTGTATAAACACAAATTATCTGCAACTTTGGTATTCTCTCTAGAATTTGATTTTCTAGATGATAGAGGAAAAGATAAGCATAAAAAATTACAAATTTGTTGCCCATTGCAGTGTCTCTTCGTTGTCTATAGAGTTTACCATCAAACTTTAAATAATGTTGATTTAGCACCAAGTCCACCATCTTCAAAATAAACCAAATTTTATCGGTATAAAATATCCTTGATAAAAACTCCAATGGCCAAGATACATGCTGCAATAGGTATACTTGGGTATAAATTTTCAACATCAAAAGAAAAAAGGATGCAATCCTGAGGGAAGTTTTTTTCTTTTATGAGACTTAGGATTGAATCAGAATCTTCCAAGTGGTTTTTTTGCTCCAACAAAATTGGAAAAAGTTGATGGTGCAACCACTTAGACACATATTCCAAAAAGTACCCACAGTATAAACAAATTGTCCTACCCACCAAAGGTTTTTTATGCACTTTTAGAATCAAATAAAAAGTGTAAGGTTGTGCAGTTTTAGGAGAGACTTGCAATCAAAAAGACTTTTCTTCTCTAGTTATGATTTTAAAAGAAACTGCACTATTAAGTGAAATCCTAGGTGAATTAAAAAGAGTAGCCCGCACCCAGGTGTTGTAGGTGAGTTTGAGAGGAGAGGGCAATCATCCAAGGGAGGTCCCAAGTTCGAATCTCTACCCTACCAAAAATTTGAATTGGGTACCCAAAATCCAATTGATAATGTTGGTGCAAGCAGGTCTGGGTGCTACCCCCGAGTGACTTTGACGGTGTAGAACCCCCTGTTCATGGTCTCTTAGACCAAAGTGGCCCTGCAAGGGGTTTTTTTCTTAAAAAAAAAAGAGTAGCCCATGGAATTGATGTCACCTAATCATAAACTACAGCATCTGATAACTATCTAAGGCTTTATGATCGATACCAATCCCTAGAGAGGATGGTGAGGCCTAAATTTTTATCCACATGTCTTATGACAATGGAGACATCTTATCAGATGTCTCTCAAAGTGTGGGAGAGTCTTCTAGAAAGAGGTTGTAGCGATAGCCTCAAAGTGGCTATGAGTTGTTTTTCCTACCATCTTCTACTAGAGTCCAAAATCCTAGAAAGGGGTTGGTACTCTTCTAGTGGATTCCAAGTTGGATTTGGAACTCTCAAGACTTGAGGTGTTATCCCGAGGTCCATAAAACTATTTGATTTTCAGAATACGATTCATGTATTCAAATTTTCCAATAACATAATCCACTATCATTGCAGGAGGTTTGGGGAGAAATTTCAACCCCAAACCTAGAAGTTCTTTTTCTGCTATGCTCAAGTTTTTCTCAAAAAAATTATGTACGACGATATTGGTGATGATGTCATCTATGATATACATTTTACTTCTAAAAATATGTAAGCAACGGTCCTTCGGTGTGAATACGACACCCCACTTGTTGAGTTTTGGTTTACATCATTTCTTTGTGGTTGGCTACGAAAATATTTCTAACCCTGCTCCATGACTGTGTCTTCCACATGTTGCTCTGTAGTAGCTCTGGCAGCAGTAGCTTGCTTGGTTGTTTATTTTTTAACTTGACACTCCAATATGAGGGATTTCTTTTTGCTATTAAAATCTCGTTCAATGCACAACTTCCATCCAAATGCTATTTTAGAGTCTTGAACAAAATGTGGTCTAAATAGCTCCACCATATGATCATTGAAATTATTCTTCATTGTCGTGCATTCTTGCTTCAATGAATAATGTAGTTTAACTTGAGATATAATGTAGACTTCTATGCAAGACATTTAATGTTATGCAGCTAGGGCTTCAATATATTTCTCCATATCTTGTTGAATAGAGGTATTTTCAATCTTCATTTTTAGCTTTTTTATGTGAAGACTATGTGGAGTGATGTCTTCTTTCAAATTTTTTCTAAGTTTCTCCACAAAATCCTCAGTTTTTATTGCTTTCAAAAAAGAGGATTTATATGTCTCCCAAAAATTATTGGTAATTTCTAAGATATTATATGGCACCTCTAGCAATGGTGTCAAATGTAAATTATTTCATGAACCAGCAACATGGGAACTTCTAGAAGGCTCTCCAGAGTCTATGGTTGTTCATGGATGTTTGCTTGATAGATTTGGAATCTGTGCATTATTTTTACAAGCATTTTATTGAACCAGTGCAACGTGTAAGGTCATTGAAGACTCTTTTAAGGTGAAGAAATAAAAAAGCAAATCACAGCAGTACACTACTATATGAAATAAGAGAAACTTAGCACAAAAAAATTATCAGAATTGAAATTTTAACATAATGACATACACAAAAACTTTACAAGCAAGATTGCAAAAACTCGAAATGCTCCATAAATATGTTTTGCACCTATGTGTTCATCAGTACGGCTGATGAAAATCTTTACAACCTCACTTGTGTGTATAAAAATGATTTTGATCACACATTGAGACCAATGGTCGTGCCACGTGGCAGAAATCAAGTATACCTATGAAAGCGTGAACTAGGGATATGCTAATAATAAATGGCAGTGATAGCCAAGATCTACTAAAATAGCCGTAAAATCTTCTTCTAAGTGTAATGAATAATAACCAAGTAGGATATATCCAAAATTTGGATAGTGATAGCCACTAGTTAATAATTACAATAATTAATATTGCACAAAATTTTAAAATTTAAAATTACACAGAATTCTAAAAATTAAATATTGCATGGGTGGCTATACATCCTTCTAAGAGTGAAAAATATAACAAAGTAGGATATGTCGAAAAGGTTGACAATGATAGCCACTTGTTATTTATTAAAAAAATTAAATTTGCACAAAACCCCAAATTTAAAATTGAAAAAATAATTTTGCATGGGTTGTCATGTTTTAAACAAAGTGTTTGACTGCATCAACATCTAGCATAGAATTGCACCAACGGCCAGCATTGTTTTGCTTGCACGACTGAGATTGAATGAGATGAAAACTAAAAGAATTTATTTTTGCAAGTCCCTCAAAGACTTGCTATTTTCCCAACATATAATTCCTTTGCCAAAATGTTATAATTCTTGATCTACGGCACAAGCATCAAACAAAGGATTGAGAACAATTTATTTGATACATTTTTGTGAACTCATAGTTAACTAGCTTCAGCACAATGGGGATGCTACTATATCTAGTTCTTTGTCTGTTATGCAACCTGTCCATAATTATTTGCAATAAGGTAGGCCTATGTGAAAAATTGACTTCTACAAATAAAGGTAGGAGAAAGGCTACTGGATAACCTCTAGCTCTGAGTCTATGGAAGAAGTTATGCTTCATGGCACTGAAACCCTCCAGTTTTTCTTCCCTGGTAATGATCCTGCGAAGTTCGCTAAGGATGAATATTTTCTTCTTATGTCGTGGGTGAAAGGAGGTAAACGGAATGTATTGATATACATTCCTGGATTTTTGAAACAACCTTGTGGATAATTTTCTTGTTGTAGTTAACTTGGTATATTTTTAAATGATAATGTCAAAAATATTTACCTTAGAGTATGAAACTGTGGTAGTGATGTTAATGATGTCATACATGGCTCCATAAAAATCTAAAAATTATATAAGCAGAGACCTATATTCATTCCACACTCTAAAAGCATCATCAATATATCTTTTGTATAAACACAAATTATCTGGAAATATGTGGTATTCTCTCTAGAATTTTATTTTCTAGATGATAGAGGAAAAGATAAGCATAAACAACTAAAAATTTTATGCCCATTGCAGTACCTCTTCGTTGTCTATAGAGTTTACCATCAAACTTTAAATAATGTTGATTTAGCACCAAGTCCACCATCTTTAAAATGAACCAAATTTTACTTGTAGAAAATATGTTCTTGATAAAAACTTCAATGGCCAAGATACTTGTTGCAATAGGGATACTTGGGTATAAAATTTCAACATCAAAATAAAGAAGGATGCAGTCCTGAGGGAAGTTTTTTTTTTTTATGATACATAGGATTGAATCAAATTATTCCAAGTGGTTTTTTTGCTGTGGAAAAATTTGATGGTGCAACCACTTAGACACATGTTCCAACAAGTACCCACAGTATGAACAAATTGGCCTACCCACCAAAGGTTTTTTATGCACTTTTGAAATCAAATAAAAAGTGAAAGTACCATTTTTGTTATTGGATATGTTGCGTGGAGAACAACGTCTAGCAGAGTTTTCATATCTGACTTTCCTTGAAAGATCTGCTATAGCTTTTGTCAAAGTCTATAATTATTTATAAAGTGGGCACACTCTTTCTTTATCAAGGAAGAGACTAATGTGGAAGCCTATCCCATTACTATGTCTTTCACATGTTGCTCTACAATATCTCTGGCAACAACAGCTTGCTTTGTTATTTCTTTGTTAACTCAACACTCAAATATGAGGGCTTTATTTTTGCTTTTAAAATATTGTTCAATGCGCAACTTCCATCCAGATGCTATTTCAGAGTATTGAAAAAAAAGTGGTCTAAATAGCTCTACCATATGATCATTGAATTTATTCTCCACTGTCGTGCATTCTTGCTTCAAGGAATCATGTAGTTTAACTTGAGCTGCAATGTAGACTTATGTGCAAGATATTTGATGTTAGGAAGCTAGGGCTTCAAGATATTTCTCCATATCTTATTGAATAGAGCTATTTTCAATCTTCACTTTTGGCTTTTTTATGTGTAGACTATGTGGAATGATGTCTTCTTTCAATTTTTTTCTAAGTTTCTCCATGAACTCCTATTTTTTTATTGCTTTCAAAAGAGAGGATTTATGTCTCCCAAAAATTATTGGAAAATTCTAAGAGATTATGTGGCACCTCTGGCAACAGTGTCAAATATGAATAATTTCATGAACCAGCAACATGAGAACTTCCAGAAGGCTCTCCAGAGCTTATGATTGTTCATGGACGTTTGCTTGACAGATCTAGAATTTGTGCATTATTGTTGCAAGCATCGTATAAAACCAGTGCAGTGTGTGAGGCCATTGAAGACTCTTTTAAGGTGAAGAAATAAAAAATCAAATCACATTAGTACACTGGTATACTAAAGGAGATAAACTTAGCACAAAAAAAAATTATCAAAAAATAAATTTTAACATAATGACATACACACAAATACTTTACAAGTGCGATTGCAAAAACTCAAAATGCTTCGTAATTAATTTTTGCACCTATGTGCTCATCAGTATGACTAATGAAAAATTTTACAACCACATTTGTGTGTATAAAAATGATTTCGATCACATGTGGAGATCAACGATCATGCCACGTGGAAGAAATCAAGTATCTCTATGGAAGCATTATCTAGGGATATGCCAATAATAAATGGCAGTGATAGCCAATATTCGCTAAAATAGCTGCTAAACCTTCTTCTAAGTGTCACGAATAATAACAAAGTGGGACATATCCAAAATTTGGACAGTGATAGCCACTAGTTATTAATTACAATAATTAATATTGCATAAAATTTTAAAATTTTAAATTACACAATTCTAAAAATTAAATATTGCATGGGCAACTACACATCCTTCTAAGAGTAAAAAATATAACAAAGTGGGATATATCCAAAAGGTGGATAGTGATAGCCACTTTTTATTTATTACAATAATTAAATTTGCATAAAACCCCAAAATTAAAATTGCAAAAATAATTTTGCATTGGTTGTCGTGTTTTAAACAGTGTTTGACTGCATCAACATCTAGCATTGAATTGCACCAACGGATAGCATTTTTTTTCCTTGGATGACTGAGATTGAATGAGATGAAAACTAAAAGATTTTATTTTTGCAAAGTAAGTCCCTCAAAGACTTGCTATTTTCTCAAAATATAATTTCTTTGCCAAAATGTGATAATTCTTGATTTGCGGCACAAACATCAAACAAAGGATTGAGAACCATTTCTTTGATACATAATTTTTGAACTCACAGTTGGCTAGCTTCAGCATAATGGGGGTGCTACGATTTCTAGTTCTCTGTCTGTTATGCAACCTATCCATAATTTTTTGCAATAAGGTAGGTTTGTGTGAAAATTTGACATCTGCAAATAAAGGTAGGAGAAAGGCTACAGGATAACCTCTGGCTTTGAGTCTATGGAAGAAGTTATGCTTAATGGCACTAAAACCCTCTAGTTTTTCTTCTTTGACAAGAATATTTTGAAGTTCACTGAGGATGAATGATTTTTTCTAATGTTGTGTGTGAAATGAGTTAAACTGAATGTATTGATATACATTCATGGATTTTTTAAACAACCTTGTGGATAATTTTTTTGTTGCAGTTAACTCGGTAGATTTGTAAATGATAATATCCAAAATATTTACCTTAGAGTAAGAAATTGTGGTAGTGATGTTAATGTTGTCATGATGGCTTCATAACAATATAAAAATTATAGAAGCAGAGACCTATCTCCATGACACACTCCAAAAGCATCATCAACATACCTTTTGTATAAACATAAATTATCTGCAACATGTAGTATTCTCTCTAGAATTTGATTTTCCATATGACAAACAAAAATACAAGCATAAACAATTGCTAATAAAATTGAATATCAGTAAAGATAAATCATCTAATAATATCCAAGAAGTATGGGGTTAAATAGTTTCAATTAAAAGTAAGTACTTCACTTGCTTCAACTTAGTGTGTGTTTTGTGCATTCATTCTCTATTTTTGAATCAATCATAAATTTATCATCTATTTTACAATTAGGATTTTTAAAGATGTCACTCATAAAAATTTACCTCTGCATTGCTCCACTGCTAATCAAGCATCCATAGCTCCGGTGGAGATGACCTTGATCTCTTCTAGACCTTGCTCTACTACCATTCGGGCATCTATAGCCCCGGTAGAGATTATCTGAAACACCCAAGCATTTGATTGATTTGCATTTTTTCTTTTTTTCTTTTTTTATGAGCATTTAATTGCTTTGCAAATATCATATGTGCCTCTTGGGTTAGAGATCATCTAAGGCTTAAGATGGAGTGTATAAAATTTTCGCCTAATCAACAAACCAGAATGATTTTATCCTTCAAGATCAAAAATAATACTTAAATGTGGTGTTACATGTGAAGCTTCAACAGAATGTTGTATTACTTCAATATCCACTATTTTAATCCACAATCCATGAATAACTACTAAATAATCCAATCTCCTTAGCTTCAATTTCACCTAATTTCAAACAAGTTATTCATCTTCCATGACTAAGAAACATTTCCAACAAAGTGACAAAAGTTTATTGCAACTACACAACTATACCACAATCTGGAAAACAAAAACCAAAACATGTTGTGAAAGTGAAGAAGCAAAATGTGAACATAAACCAAAACACAAAATTTGGCATGAACCTGTATTATTGAAAGACAAAAATGAAAAAACAAAAATTCAAAAATGAAAAACAAAAAAACAAACAAACAAGTGATGATTGTATCCAAATGGTATGTACAAACACAAAATTATGTATAAGTGAATGCAAAATGAAACAACAAAGTGATGTACAAGAAAGTTTGCAAAATCAAAAACTATGTACAAAAGATGAATATATACAAGTGATGGATATGCTTTCTATCTCAGGGATGGAAATAGTGCTTTAAAAACTGCCCATTGATAGGCAAAGGAATGTTCTCTCCACTTAAATTCTACAATCTAAAAGTATTTTCCCCAAGAATCTCAAAAATTTGGTAGGGGCCTAACCAAATATTGTCAAATTTATTATGATCACCCTTCCTTTCGTGTGCTTTATCCCACAATAAAACCAAATCAGCAATCCTAAAGGCTTTGACCTTGGCTCTCTTATCAAACCACCTTTTAAAAACCCCCTGATGCTTACTAAAATGTTGTAGGGCATCTTCCCTCTTTTCATCTAGACTCATTAAGTGAGTAAATCTTACCTCTGTTTTATCATCAGTTTCAAGATAATCTTTCATAAACTGAAGAGTCTACAATTTTAGGTTAGCAGGAAAAATAGGCTCTTGACCATAAACTAAATGATAAGGAGAAGTGCCTATGGACCCTTTTGATCTAGTTCTATCCACCCATAAAGCATATTTCAACTTGTTATCTCTAGGATTCATTTCTAACAATTTCTTAATGATGGACAATAAGTTTTTATTAGTAGATTATGCTAAACCATTACCTTGTGGGTAATAATTTGAAGAAAAATTTATGCTTACCTTATTTTCGTAAGCCCATTCTAAAAACTGAAGTGAAGTGAAAGCAGAACCATTGTCACAAACAATAGAATATGGCATACCAAATCTAGTAACAATGTGTCCTAAAAATTGAATAACTACTTCAGAAGTACAGTTCTTAGTGGGAATGGCTTCAATCCATCTAGTACAATAATTTGTGGTGGTTAAAATGTATTTGTGGCCAGGTGAAGAGTTTGGGTTTATAACTCCTACAAAATCTAAACCCCATTGTGCAAATGGTCTAGCCTCAAATACGAGTTGTAAAGGCATGGAGGCATTTCATTCTCTATTGGTGGTAATCTGACATGTATGGCAAGAATGAACATGGGCATGGGCATATTTGAAAATGTGGGGCCAATAGTAACCAGATCTCAAAATTTGGTGCATTGTGGCATTAGCTGATCCATGCCCAGTCCCATACTTACCATGAAAATCCTTAAGAATTTGCATAGACTCATCCTTACTCAAACATCTAAGGAAAATTCCTTCATGATTTCTTTTGTATAACACACCAAATTTAATCATAAAATTAGAGATTTTTAATCGAAGTGCTCTTCTTTACGTAGCATTAAAGTGATCAGGGCACTTACCATTCAAAATAAAATACACAATGTCATTATACCATTCATCCGTGGTGATGCTTTCTATAGTGTATTGTTGACACGCGATTTGAGGATCGATTTCAGCTAGAGACTTTATCAAACCTTGTCCTCTAACAAGCTTCATCAGATGGATCTCTAAATCAAACTCCTACAAAGTAGCCAGCCATTTGCCTCTCCTTTCTCCCAGTTCATTCTGCATCAACATTGTTTTGACAATTGGGTCAGGTACTATTGCAAAAATTCTACTATGCAAAATGTAATGTCTAATCTTCTTCATAGTTTTGAAAAGAGCATATACCTGTTTATCCAGAATAGTGTATTTCAACTGTGCATATTTTAGTGGTGAACTCAAGAAAGCAATAGGATTTTCTGAATTATCTTCGTTCTTTTGAGTTAATACACTAGCAAAAGAATGCTCAGAAGCAAATGAATAAATATAGAAAGGTTTCTTGTAATTAGGACTCACAAGCACAGGTGCAGAAGATATTGCATTTTTAACATCCTAAAAAGTTGCTTTAGCTTCACCAGTCCAATTAATGTTAGCATCCTTTTTCAACATATCATTTAATGGTTTGACTATTTCAACAAATCCTGAAATGAATTTCCTGACAAAGTTGATTTTCCCAAAAAATGATCGTAATTCTTTTTTGCTACAAGGAAGAGGGATTTTCTAGATGGCTTCGATTCTTTCAGGATCTATGAAAATTCCATATTTTGAGATGACATGGCCTAAAATTTTACCTTCAGTTACTCCAAAAATACACTTTTTGGGATTTAGTGAAATGCCATGCTCTCTACACTTTTGAAGAACTTTTCTCAAATCATTAACATGGTCAGATCTGTTCTTTGAGAAAATAGGAATGTCATCAACATAAATAACTATGCATTTACCTATCAAATCTCTAAATGCATAGTCCATGGCTCTCTGAAATGTGGCACCTGCATTAAGCAATCCAAAAGGTATTCTTCTATAAGCAAAGGTACCCCACTTCATGGTAAAAGCAGTTTTCATTCTATCTTTTGGGTCAATAAGAATTTGGTTATATCCAGAATAACCATCAAGAAAAGACATCATCTCAGAACCATTCACCATTTGCAAAATATGATCAATGGAAGGCAAGGGGTAGTTATCTTTTTGTGAGGCCTTATTGAGATTCCTAAAATCAATACACAAATGGATTTCACCTGTTTTCTTCCTAACTGGTACAATGTTTGCTACCCATGTAGAGTGTCTGATTGGAAAAATAATCTTAGCATCTAACAATTTCTTAACCTCTTTTTGTATAAGAGGCTCTAGCAATGGGTTAACTGGTCTTTGTTTTTGTCTAAATGGTTTTGAATCTGGCTTTAAAGGAATAGTATGTGTTATGATGTTTTCATTATAAGTCTTTAAATCCTCATAACTCCATGCTATTACATCAACGTAATATTTAAGAGCTTGTACAATCCCTTCTTGTTCATGATGAGTGCAAGCCTTTCCTATGAGTACATTATGTGGGTCTTTACTAATCCCAAGATCAATAGAATTATAAGCATCCTGCGGGAGTGAGGTTTTATTACAACTTTTGCTTTTGTAATCAATATCAAAAAGCTTTTCGAGAGAAACTATACCTTTAGGAATCACATTGATTTTCTTTGTTACCTCATGATCTTCATTTTCATCTTCTTGCAATCTTTCATCCTCATCGATCACCTGATTTTCAAAAACCCTTGAATTAGTTACAAAATTGAAAATGTGGCGATCACTTTCAAATACTTGCAAATTTTTCACATTATCTAGAATAGAAGGACAAGGTATTAATTCGATTGAAAACTTTTTTAGCCTTCTATTATCAATAGGTTTAAGAGTACTTGCTTGCAATAGCTAACGAATCAACAATTCGATTGTTCTTCCTAGATATCAATGAAATATTGAAAGCATGGAATTCATCAATCAAAATCCTAACTCTATTTTTGTAATGAATTAGCCTTTTATCATGACATGTGTATTGGCCTTTCACCTATTTAACAACCAATTCTGAATCTCCTAGCACTTTCAAACATTTAATGTTTTTCTTTAAGGCTAACTACAATCCAAATATCAAAGCCTCATATTCTACCGTATTACAAGTGCAAGGAAACTGTAATCTATAAGCTACCAGAGATGACTTACCTTTAGGACTAATCAATTCCACACTAGCTCCACTACCTTTTTTGGATTTAGATCCATCAAATTTAAGCATCCAAACAATATTTTCATCCTTAATTGGATTAATAGATGGTATTTCATTTTCAGATTCACCTACATCCAATTTTGTTTCCAAAGTGTAAACACCTAACTCAGACTCATTGTAAATAATTTCATTGGTTTTGTTATATTTAGTAATCAAATCCTTGAGTCTAGGTTCTCTTTCAATTTTTATTTGATTAGAAACACCCTTCCATGGTAGCCACATATGTGAAAAATCAGTGGTCATATATCCGTTTAAGTTCCTAGACCAATCTCTGCTCAACAACATTCCATACTTATCAGGTATATCTACAACATGTATATCAATATATTGTTGTATCCTAGGTTCTGAGGCTAGTTGTATGTGAACATTCTTAAGCATTCCAACCACATGAACTTCAGATTTATCTAGTTGAACAACTATTCTGTTAGAAGGGATGGGTTTCAAACCCAATTTTTGATAAACAATGTGAGGCATGACATTACCGGATGCTCCTGAATCAACAAGACAATTGTGCATATTTCTTCCTACAATTATTATGGTCAAAATAAAGGGAGGAGCTTCTCCTTTGTCCCTTCGTGAGGCAAATTGCGCATCCATGGCTTTTTGGGATTCATTTTTGCTTTGATCACCAAAAGCCTGCATAAAAAATTCTTGCTGATTAGTCAACTTAGCAACATCAAATAAATATATATTCGCTTTTGTTTTCTTTAAATCCTCCACAATATTATATGCAATTTTTTCATGTGGTGGTTGAGGTAGATCAAATTTAGATGGAGGCATGGGATTTTTACTAGCTTGTGTGTCAGGAGGAATGATGGTGTCATTTGGGGGAGTAGAAGAAGTAAATGGAGCTTTAGTCTTACTCCTAAGCTTGTAATTATGATTTCCTTTTTTAAATTGTCTGAAAGCTTGAACTTCCTCTTCTATAGACCCATCATACCCTTCTTCATCTTCTTCAGTTGATTCAAATGTTTCAACTACTAGCGTTGATTCTTTCCCTTTGCTAGTACTAGCTTATTGGGAAGGATCTTCATCTAAAACAATTTCCATGTTATCCATCTCTTTTTGTAGAATATCTAGTGTTGTTTTGAATTCAGGGCACTCATTCTCACTATGTTGTGTCATAGAATGTACCCTACACCAATTTTTTAAAGCTAAATCCAAAATATTAACAATGGTGCTGGTTTGATTTGCATTAATAGGAGCATTGGTTTGATTGGCAATAGGATTGGGTACTCCTCCATTGTTTGGATGAGTATTCCATGGTTTTCTTTGAAAACTAAAATTTCTATTTTGATGAGAATTTTGAGGCAATTGTTTTTGTATTTGAACCATGTCACTACTGAGTTTTTGGACAACCCTCTATAGGTCATTTACCTGAGAATTAGGTTCATTATTTTATCCTACAGTAGTTTGATTGGTTGAGTTATTTGTAGTAGTGGGATTTTGAAAATTTGGCAAATTTTGATTTTGAGCAACATGTGAAAATACTATGTTGTTTTGATGAAATATTGATGCATTTGGAGTGGGTGTTGTATTAAATAATGTAGGCATGGTTTGAGCATTTGTTTCAGCCATTTTATGAGTGGTGAATTGATTTTCTAAATATTGTGGAGTGGTAGGATAAGTGGGCGTGATAGGTGGATTGTATGGCAAATTGAAGTTATTGAATGGCATGGCATTCAACATTGGCATTTGTTGTGACAAATCTTGATTGATCATAGGCACTTGATTATAAGCACCTGGCTATCCTATGGAAGGCAATTATCCTATCCCAAAACCTTGTGGCATCAACTATTGTTCTACAATCAAAGCCTCATTGTATGCCATGGGAAGTGTAGTGATTTGAGGAGCTCTCCTTACAAACATAGATGTTAAAGGGTCCAATGCCCTAAAGTACATCTGTATGGCAGTAACTACCTAAAGAGTATAAGGAGCAACTAACCTACTATACAATTTATGGAAATGAGTATTGAACAATCTCAAAGGTTCATTAGGCTCTCTCTTGGCTGATGCAAACTGATGATAGATTACAACAGGATCTATGGGTAGCCTAAATTGATTCACAAAAGTTATTTCCAACTCAGCCCAAGATGTAATGGAATTGGCAGGTAAACTAATGTACCAATCATATGCCATTTCATCTAAGGTGAGAGGAAACATTCTGCAAGCAACATCCTCATGTTCAACTTGTAGTCTAATCAAGGTATCCTTGTAAGCTTGAATATGCTCTTCAACAATTCTAATTCCATCATGTTTATATTTAGGTAAATACCTTTCTATGTTTTTGGGAATGTCATGGGCTGATCTAGAAATGTTTAAAGGACTACTATGAGCACCTAACCAAGCTGCAATTCCTGCCATTGGAATTACTAGTGGGGGAACAAATGGGATGATGGGTAGCGATGAACTGCTACTAGGTGGAATAACAATCGACTGACTCTTAGACCTTCTGATCCTCTTTGTAGGAGAAATGCTATGGAAAATAGTATCTTTAGAAGCCTTAGATCTTGTGATTATGATTTTTGGTTCCAGCTTTGATAATGAAAACAACAAGTGTTTAATGATCTTGAAATGAAAAGACTTCCAATTTTCAAATGTTTAACTGATAAATCATCATGTTCATTAATAAATGCATCAATTAAACCATAACAATAAGGAATATTCTCAATTTGTAAAATATTAGAATCAATACATCATAAATTAGAGAATTTCCAACAATAAATGTGAACAACTTAAAACCAAAAACTTCGTAAATCACATCAATTACCTTCAAGTAGGCCCTCCTTCTAGCGCCAATTCTGTTGAGTGATATTTTTATCCAATCACAAGAATATACTCACAATCAGGATTCTACCTAGATACCCTCTCTTGCAAGGAAATATTTGTGATTTCCCCAAGGTTCTGTTTAATGTGTTTATCTGCTTGCAATGCTTAGTGAAAATGTGAAATACCAAAAGTTAATTGGATACCTCAATGTTGCATATGCTTGTTAACAAGGGGTCTATTTTGGTTGATTTGATTTGCAATGATTTTGTTGTTCATGGAATTTATGAGAAAATGTGAAATTATTGATCAAATACTTGCTTTGAAACATAAACCTTTGAAATGTGATTTAATCAATTTTATCTCAATTTGTTGATTATTTTGAAAATTCGATAAATATTCCACTTTAACCTTTGAAAATTTTATTTCAATTATCAAATTTTATCTCAGATTGTTAAGATTTGCATGAGAATAAAAATGATTGAATCTAAACTTTGCAATATAAAAACTTTAAAATATCATATTAATTATTCACTTTAATGAAGAATTGAAATTTATTGAAATTTCAATTTTACATAAAATGAAACTAAATGATTATTTGGAAAAACTATGCAAAGTTTAAAACTTCAAATTTTCATAAAAAAATGTGAATTTACGTAAAATGAAAATTTGAATTTTAATTCTTGAAATTCATGTATTTCTTTTTAGGGTTTTGATTTTTTTTTATTTGATGAAACTTAAAAAAAAATTAAAAGGCTAGGGTTTGAGAAAATAAAATAAAATAACAAGTCACTGTAAATTTTAAAATTTCAACCCGAATCCGTATAAACAAATATTCTGAACTAAACCAACATTAATATGACCAGTCTTCACACAGTCTAAAATTAATGTGATGCAATATTCTAAGGGAATAACACAATATATTAAAAAATAAATAAGTATACCATCCGCATTCATATAACTTATTAAAATTTCCAATATATTGCCAAAATGAAAGATATTTAATTAATGCTCCTTCAGAATACCTTGCTTCAATCGATTACAATGGGTGAAATTCCTTCAGTCCAGCAACCAGGGAGGAGATGCTCTTCCACAAAATCAAATTTCCAACATTCGCTTGCTCCAAATCGTCTTCGACCCTTTTCCGTGAGTTTCAATGGATATTTAAAATTTCAAAAAAAACCCTTCGTTTTCTTTTCCACTTGTTCATTTTTATAATGCTTTCTTCAACAGAAAAGCATTCACTTTCATCTTCTTTATTTTTCCTCAGCTTGTAACTGCAATGCCCTTCGTTTATTTAAAAACTCTTCGATAATGCTTTTCTCATTATATCTTTCTAGTTTTACAGATCATCTATCTTTATTGTTCGTTTCCACTTGTCGTCCGCTCTTCAAACCTTAACTAGACTGCACATAATTGAATGTAATTATAGGAAACTATAATAATACACTTTTTGTTCTGAAACTTGGCATCAATATTTACATTCACAATAATTTTTTTTTGGGTGTAACTGTCCATTAGTACCGGCATCATTGTTCTTATTGAAATGACAATTTCTAAATTCTTTTCAACAAATCATCCACGAAATTTTGCCGAACAATTTTGATTTATGTGTCATATTATTATAAGAAATGGCAAAAAATTATGATGCCCATGATTTCATGATTTCACCCATAAAATCCCTAGATTTTTTTGGTTTTGGTTTTGTGTATGGCGATTGTGATTTGCCAGTTCTTTTCTTTTTATTTTTTTTATTATTATTATTTCAAATGGTATCTGGCACAATAATTGTCGTAGGTGCATGGATTCTCTGAAGCACCTAATTTTGATAGCACATTTTACCCCATGGTGAAGTTGTTTTCTTCATGTGCATATCAGGCTATTCTTCCCATATGGAGATATGCTTCGTGCAAACACCATCACCGTCAAACTACTTTTCCCACATTTTGAAAGTAACATTGACATCATCTAGATTCATGTCCTCCTCCACTCGTTTCAAAAGATAATTATTCATGTCTCGAATCCTTTTGATCAAGTTATTATGAGAGTATTATTCAGCAAACCCATAATAGCACCATCATAACCCCTATCATCAATGACCCCTAGTGCTACACAATTCAATATGTATCAACTTGTACACCATGTATTTAACTTTTCCATTTGCATCCATCAACATGTTTTCTATAAATAGGAAACAGATCAACATCTCCAGCAAGTACACTGCCAGTTAGATCTATTGGATATTTATCATGAATACACTTCTTCTTCTCCACTTTACGCTTGCCTTGGAAAAATTGTAGGGAATGCGAAACTGAGGAAGCTCTGATTGTTGCAAGGTGTAAACACAAAAACAGATATTACCTTGGAAATCTTGTTTGAGTACATCTCCATTACATAAGAAAATGACAATCCACCCAAGTCATTACCAACAAGAATCACCTGCCACCATTCTCTAGAATTATAAGTAAATTGAGAATGACACTTTCATTTTATCAAATAAAATATCCTCAGCTTTTGAACTTGATGAGACAATAATATATGAGGCTCGATGTACTACAGATACCCCTTCCAATATGTTTTCTTATGCTAGTGAAACTCACTGTTCCATTTTAAAAATTTAGAAATGGTTTCGTTCTCATTTGCTTGTTGATTTCATGTTCATTTCAATTTCATCTCTATGCACTGATGTCCCTTACCGACCTTGCACACCACTATAACTTCTTTATTTGAATTCTTATTGCAATACCTAAAATTGAACCATATCCTATGAACACATGGTATCAGCAAACCACAATCTCAACATGAAACTTGATTAGCAAAAAGCTTTGGTGATTCTACTTGGTAGTCCTGGGCAGAAGATTTAATGTTTATAAGAGATAAAAAATTACTATGGCTCCATTTATAGCTACAATGATCACGCTAATGTCGTGGGAGATGAAAAATTTCTTCAAATAAATTTATGTCCACAGCATGAATATCACTATTTTTCTTTGTGGTAAACCCACCCATCGCCACCACATAATAATGCACATATTTAATCCCATAATCCAACCTCAATTACTAACATATACCGATAGGTACTCAACAAATTACGTAGTAATTGGAGGAATGGATATTTAAGGTATGATTTTTGCGATGGTGACATTATTTCTCCAACTGGTTCCATTTGGTTCCATCAATCCACCAAATTTGGGCTGTAACCTGGCTCAAACAAATGGACGACTCCAAAATAGCACTATCATGGAAACCATGTCTTACTTCTATGTGGTGATTTAGTCTCATATGTATCCGAGGATAACACGGTGGAAGGTTTATCAATGTCAATAGGCACTAATACACATGACTCGGTTGCGCCAGTATGTGGTGCCTTGGTATCTGTGGTACATTGAAATCGATACCCATAGATACCTTTACATTCATGCTCGTAGATGCCTTGTAAATTATGCCCAACAACCGCATTGAAGGTTCCCAGGCACTATGTCCGTTGGTTGTCCGGGTTGGGGTTCATCTCAAAAATCGTACCCATAAATTTGGTAACCTGGATACCTGAACAAGATACATGATTTTAGCCTTACTTTTCTTTCAAATAAACAAATCTTAAATATTAAAGCTTTATTCTTCTTCTTCACGTGGATAGTGAGAATTTTACATAAGCTCTATAAAAATAATATAAAGTGAAATAAAATGAGAATAATGAGAATTTATTTTTTATTTATTTTTCTTTTTCTTTTTTTTATTTAAAACAAAATCTAAAAATTATTCCACTTTTGTACAACTTGAGTGGGCTCATTAATAAAGGCTTTAGAATCAACCTCATGGAGACTAAACTTGTGTAAAATTTGAGTGAACCTAATGATGATTAAATGGAAACTAATTCAGAATATTCAAAGCAAAATTCTACATCAACATCAAAATTTCAAGTGGATCCCCAAATTGGGGTAAGTTGTGCAATGACAATAACACTACCAATCGTAACAAGATCTAAGAGCTTGGAATCATGAATTTGGGAAAGCTCTTATTGTTTATCCCTAGGATTATGGATTTGGGGAAGCCCATGTAGTTTTACCATAAAACTATGGTTTTTGGGAGGCCCTCATAGGAATTCCCTTCTTGGGCCATGTAGAATCTCCTTAGGATCATGAATCTAGGGAAGAACTTGCAATATCTCCCTAGGATCATGGATCCATGGAAGCTCATGTAGATTTACCATAGAATCGTGGTTTTTTGGAGGCTCTTGTAATAAATTCCTTCCTAGGCCATGTAGAATCTCCCTGGGATTGTGGATCCATAGAAGCACTTGTATTTTCACTCTAGGATCGTGGATCTAGGGAAGCCCTAATAGGAATACCTTGGGTACATGGATCTGGGAAAGCATTGGTAGGAAAACCCTAGGATTATCAATTCAGGGATCGTAGATCTAAGGAATATCTTATAGAAGTACCTTGAGATCATGGATCTAAGGAATAACTTGCAAGAACACTAGGGAAAAGTGGTTCAAGGGAGGTCCACATAGGAAAATCCTTCTTTAGCATTTGGCATAGAAGGGAAATATTTTCAATTTTTTGAATTAAATTTAAGTGGGAACTTGAAATAAAGTAGAGAAATTTCTCTCCCTAAGATTATGAGTCTTGGATTGGGCGAGAAAAGTTTAAATTTAAATATAAAAAAGAACGAGAATTTGATTGAAAGCAAGTGCATTTCAGGATTTGATCCACATGATAAGAAGGTGTTCTCTAATTTTAGGATGATCTTGCAACCTCCCTAGTAGCACAATCCTTGTAGCTCTTTTGTGATCCATTGATGATGATCTGGCTAATTCCAGTTCTAGGTCCTCCCTTGAAATTGACTTGACTAATTGGGGGGCTCCCTCGAGAGTCTATGTTGATCTACTACTTAGAAGCAAGAGGTCCTACCCTATCCTTTGGAGGTTTAAAAACCTTACAGGTGGGCCATGCTACCTTTATTGTCCTCAGATCTCTTTGTTCTCCAATCCTTAGTAGAGAAAATAATCTTATGGCCAAGCATTGGATGTCTTCTCTGAGGTTCGTTTTCCTTCTATGGTTTATCATATCGGATCTTGGGTGGATCCTTATTTCTTGGACCATATTCTCTTTATTGGATCTTGTTCTTTCATTGCTTTGTAGTTGTTCAATATCTATTCTACTCCCCTCCTACTGAGACTTTGTCTCAATTCTTTATTTTCCAAGACTCCTGTCTTGGTTTGGTTTCCTGCCATGGCTTTTTGGTTTAGATCCTGAGGTATCCCTTTCTTATGGTTTTGTTTGTAGGGTCTCCCCTATTTTGACTCTATTCTCTATTCTTCTTCCTTTAGTTCCTAGGATTTAACCTTGTAGGATCCTCTCTGGAGACCTCCTTTTGTAAAAGGTTTAGGACCCTTTCAAAACCCCTTCCATCGATCAATAAAAAAAAACAAGTGGGTTGGGAATTAATTTTACAAAAATTTTCCCTTGTATTTTGACACCATATGTGCCATGCTAACATCACCATGATGTCGACTCCTTGGGATTATTTTTCAGCCGCACTTTTGACATTCCTTCTTAAATTTTAATCCTATGCTTTCTCGATCGCAAGTGGATTAGTCATTAACTTCTCTGCGTTTGTCACTCTGCACATTTGCCTGGTCAACATGCAACTTTGTAATTCCCAACAGCCATGTTAGATATTTTGCACAGCAAAAATTAAAGACATTAGAATCTTATTATTATTATTATTATTTTTGTAAAGTTTCTCATTTTTAAATTTTAATTATTTATTTATTTTTATTTTTTTATTATTTATATCCCTGTCTTGCTCTCTCCATTACATTTTTAAATAATTCATGCACTTTTCAAATATTTTTTAACACGTTTTTAGGATTTTTGATAATTTTACGATAATTCTTTTGCATTTTCGAGAAATTCACCCTTTCGTAATGTTGAACTACATTCTCTATGCCTCAAAGTCATCTTGATGCTAGTTTTCATTTACTAAGATTTAAATTTGTTGGCTTCTAATATTTCCTAGCTTCTTGTGCTAATTTTCAATTGTCGAGGATTTTAATTTCTTTGTTTCTACATTTCCTAGAGTTTCCAACATAAATAAGCAATTACACACTTTTGAGCTTCCAAAATAACTTCCACTTGCCAGGGTTAATTTCTAATATTGGGGCTTAAATCCTCTTTTTTATTTATTTTTTGCTTCCCTCCAAGTTCAATCTTTAATTTATATTACCGAGACTTTTAAATCTTACGTCACTACCAAAAACATTGACTTTGGTCTGTAATTTCCATTTTTTTTGTTAAGTCAGGATTGATTTCCAATTATTGCCTAAATTTCTCCTAAGCTTGGAATTGATTTCCAATGGTCAGGGTCGTTTTTTGCATTTTCTTTATTCTTATTGGGCTTCTTATTTTTATGAAGTGTTTCTCCTTGAATATATGCTATAAGAACATCATCCATTTCCATAGCATAAGTCAAAGTAATTTCAATTGCTTGAGGTAACATTTCTAATGGCTTGGTAAAATTTCCAATGGCAGGGTAAAATTTCTAATGACCAGGCTGATACATAATTTCCAATGGTCAGGCATAATTTCTAATTATCAGGACAATTTTTCATTGTTGGGGTAATTTTACATAGTGGCAAAAACTCAATCCCTAGGTATTTAAGATTTATCATTGACGTCGTCTTGGAAATATCTTGAGATTGATTTTCTTGGGCTTGATAATTTATACCCCTATTCGGGGTTTTTACTTTTTGGGATTGGCAATTCTAGGATTGGTTCATTATTTCCCTTTGGATTTTTGGGATTGGTGATTCTAGCATTGATTCATTGTTTTGCTTTTGACTTTTTGATATTGGTAATTATGGGATTAATTTATTATTTCCCCTTTAGCTTTTTGAGATTGGTAATTCTAGGATTTGATTCAATATTTTCCCTTTGGATTTTGGGTTTGGTAATTCCAAGATTGATTCATTATTTCTTCTTTGACTTTATGGGATTGGTAATTCTGGGATTTCCAACTCTTATGCTTACATAATCTTGGATAAAAATCTGATTTTATGCATTTTTCGCTTTTTGGGTGCGAAAATGATTTCCAATAGCCGATAAATGATTTCCAAAGGTCTGAGCATTTCCAATGGCACGAGATTGGTTTTGGTATTGCATAATATTTTGATTTGCCAATAGCATTGACCTAATATACCCTTAAACTTCTCCTTGATTCGTTGGACTTCTGATTGGGTAATTTTTTCACTTAGTTTTCGGACATACACCCATTTTCTTATATTTTTTCAAGAGTGATCCTAGTCGTGGTAGCTTGGATAGCCTGCATAAAATAAGTAATTAGGCCTCAAAGCTCTTTGAAACATAAGCAGATTTATACTTTTTAAAAAACTTGTTTTGAGGAGCATCTAATGAAAATGATTTCATAAGATTTTATTGAGTATTGCCATAGATATAGGGCCCTAAAGTGAGGACTATGTGATTAGGTAGGCACTTGCAAGCAATCATGATAGCTAGACAACTTGTTAAAAATGAGCCATCTAGGAGGTAAATTCTTCTTAGAATATAGGAAAATTTATACTTTTCAAAAATATCTTTTTAAGAGGAATATAATGAAAGTGGTTTCACAAAATTTTATTGAGTGGTTTAAGAGATATATTATCTAAAATTGAAATCATTTATGTTGCCAAGAGGAAATTCAAGACTACAATACCTAATTTTAAGCAGTTTTAGGGTGCTAAGGGCATGGGAATATAGGCATGCTAGTACTTGTTGGAAAGCTTATTTGATTCTAATCTAATAAGAAATGTTATTTTCCACTTTAAAAAGTTTAACATACACAACAATGACAATAAGCATCACAAAAAATTTAAAGCAAATGAAAATTGGGCATCTATAAGTACAAGTTTCCAACTAAAAAAATTTGAGTTTTTTCTTTTTATGATTGGATATCATGTACAAGTCCAAGCAAACAAGAGAAAACTCACCAAAATTTTAAAATTGGGTTCCCATTCCATGTAGACTAAGGTGTTTTGTGCAAGCACAACATCAAATGGTGACTCTACTATAGAATGCACCTAAGCATTTTGGGAATAGAAAGAACCCCCTTTGAAACAATAAAATTTCAAAACCAACAAATCCAAAAATTTGGCATCCATACAAGGTTTGGGTTAAGCAAATTTACCTAAAATCAACACTCTATATTTTTCAATAAAAGTGTATGCGTGTGAATTCATTCTCATTCAATATTCAGTTAAAAATTACCATCACATTTGGAAATTAGGCTATTTCACCCTTGACCAAATATTGGTCTACTGATGATGAGCTTTGTCACCTGGGTAGACATATCACCAACTATCGGATATTGCTCCATTATCATATAGGAGTTTATAGCCTTGATGAAGTTATCTCTAATCCCACTCTAGACCTTGCTCTACTGCCAACCATGCGTTCATACTCGCGATAGAGCTCGTTTGAGTCACCCAAGCACTTGGACCTTCTCTTCTTTTTTCTTTTTTCTTTTTTTGAATCATAGATATTTTTTTAACATAGAAAAATTTGCAAGCATTGGGGTTTTCTTTTTGGGTTGGGGATAACTATGGCAAACATGAGGGTGAACATTCAAATGTTTTTTTCTCAAGAACCAAACTACAATGATTTCATTCCTCTTGATCTAGAATCCTTTTAAATTAATTTCATTGTGAAGTTGCAACATCCTCTTAAATTATCTCCATATTTATTTATTTTATCCCAAACAATGTATATACTCCAAATAGTTGATTAAATCAATTTTGTCTTCACTAAATCCAGAGTAGGACCTTTCATCACCAAATTGTACAAAAACACTCCCATATGATAGTAACCAACAGTTGGTTGCATCTAGCCAATCTGAAACAAAAAAGAGGAAAGTGCAAGACCAAAACTAAAGATAAAAAGCAAAGCAAAACAAAAATGAATCAAAACAAGATCAACACACTAAAACACTTAAAATAATAAACTATTTGAAAATCTTATTTATAAGGTAAGACTAGAATATTTTTTATTTGAAAAGGGTCCAGCCAAAGGGGTCAAATTTTCCATGATTAAATTTTTGAGGGTCTCAAACATGGTTATGATAATTTGGGAGATGCATGTGATGATAGGCATACTATTTTTTATTGGCCTCCTCCCACAACAACACCAGATCTAAAATCCTAAGGTATTTATTTTACCTCTCTCACCCCACCAACTTAATTCAATCCTAGTTACACTACCATGTTTGGACTTTGATTCGTTAAACTTAAGGGTCCATAACTGGTCTTCAAATATTTTTTGTTTACTTTGTAGGGTCTCCACTACCAAATTATTACTTTCAATTTTTATTTCCATTGCCATAGTGTAAACCTCCAATTTTAGCCTAGAGCACAAAACCTCGTCATTATTCTACTCAATGGTGAGATACTTTAGCCTTGACTCTCTTTTTATATCAAATTGATTAGCTATGCCATGTCAAATAATTCACACATGCAAAAAATAATGAATATCAATACATTGTTGTATCTTGGGTTTAGTAGTCGATTGTATAAGGACCTGATTTAGCATCCCAAACACATTTACTTATGTCTTATCCAATTGAACAATATTCTTGTTTGAGTGAGTAGGAATCAACCCCAAATTTTTACTAACAATATGCGGCATCATATTTTCAAAAGCACATGAATCCATAAGGTAGTTATGTAAATTCTTACCAACAATTCTAATAGTCAACAAAAAAGATGGAGATTCTAGTTTTTCTTTGTATATAGCCACCTGAGCATCAATAGTCTTTTGGCTAGATATATCTTTAATTAAAATAATCCTTCTGGTCAATTAACTGAGCTTCCTCAAAAAAAATATTTGTCTTGGTTTTCTTAAGGTCTTCGATTATATTATATCCATATTTGTTTTATTTTGATATTTTCTCTGTCTATGGTAATAATGTATTAACTTTTGGCTGCATAAGCATTGTGGGATGCTTAGGTGGGACAACACTTTTTTTGGCATACTCATTAGGTGGGGTAGAAAATTTTATGAGAGATGTGGAAAAATTTAGTAGTTCTTTCCCTTTACTCTAAAGAATATAATTGTTCTCTTGGAAACTGCTAGTAAGCTTGCACCTCTTCTTCTAGGTATTTTTAGGTTCCTCATTATCCATTCCTAAGAGCTCATATGCTTATAAAATTTAGGTAGTCCCTACATTTTGAATAGCTTGGTTTCTACAATCCTCATTAGTGGGCACTAACTCCAAAATTTCCATCTCTTTCTGAATAATATCCAAATTAGTACACAACTCTAGACAGTTAGTTTCACCATGTTAAGCAATGAATGGACCCTACACCACTTGGGCAGAGCAAGGTCAGCCAAATTTATAGAAATGTATGTACTATGATTGGATTGATTCTAGTTGTTAACAGGATTTGGAACTCCATTATTTGGATGAATATCTCATTGGTGGTTAGCTCTTTGGAAATTGAAATTCCTATTTTGAATGTTATTTGTAGGTGAGTTTTGAGGAACTTGCCTTTGTAATTGAAGCATATCATTGCTCAATTTTTGAACCATCCTTTGTAAGTTATCTAACTTGGGATTTGGGTTATTAAGTTGACTTGGTATCGGTTGAGTCATTATATTGTTTGCAAGTGTAAATGTGTTCAAAAATATAGCTAAGACTGGTAGATTATTTGTTGGAGGTGTAAAATTAAGAACATGGTTTGTGGTTACCTAATTACCTAATAATGTTGGAATGGTCTATTTATTGCTCACATTAGGCATCATTTGATTTAGGGGTGTTATATTAAAAGGTTGGTTTTGGTTTGGATACATGACTCTTGGTAATGGGTTCAGCATGGGAAGGTACAGTGTAAAATCTTGATTTATTTATGGTATCCAATTACAAATCCCTAGTTGTACAAGTGAATGTAATTGACCCAAACTAAAACCTTGAGGTATTAATCGTTGTTCAATTATTATAACCTAACTATATTCCGCTGGCAAGGATGTTATCTAAGGATTTCTCCTCACAAACATGGAATTTAATGGGTCCAAAGATCTAAAATTCATTTGGATGGTTGCTTCATTTGTGAGGATGTAAGGTGTCACCAACTTGGTGTATAACTTATGGAACCTAGTATTGAAAATTCTCAAGGATTCATTAGGTTCACTATAGGCAGAGGCAAATTGATGACATACCATAGTTAGGTCAACAGGTAATCTAAAATGGCTGATCAATGTTGCTTTTAGTTGATCCCAATAAGTAATAGATCCTGAAGGAAATCTAATATACCAATCATAAGCAAAATCATCCAATGTGTGTGGAAACATCCTATAGACAACATACTCATTCATAATTTATAAATAGATTAATGTGTCTTTGTATTCCTGGATATGTTCTTATGCTAACCTCATCACATCATGCCTATACTAAGGGGGATATCTTTCAACATTCTTAGGCATATCATGTGGAGACCTAGGTATGTATAGAGGACTGCTCCCTACTAACCATGGAGCAGGAGTTGCCATTGGTGGACCTTATGGATAAGGACCTTTAGTTCCTACTTTTGATAGTCAAGATGTGTAACATAAACACTACATCAAGAAAAATTAATTTCAAAGAGTCATAGCCCCTACCTCTAGCACTATTTTTGTTGGATGTGCAAATGACATATTGTCAAGGGCAAGCCAACATACTTGGAACAAAAATATGTTCCCTCTTGAAAGGGAAATATTTTTCCCCCAAGGTTCAGGTATGTCAGGTCTTGATTGGTGCAAATAACTCAAAGGTCGTTGATACTTTTTTCTTCAAGAGGTCTTTACTAGTTGTGACTCAAAGATATATTTTATGGGTACAATATATTTAAATTGAATGATTAACCATATAAAAATAATTCTATTCACTAATATTGCAACATACGTGAGCTAAGAAAAATTAAAATGGATAAATAAAGATAAATTTTAAGCTCTATGAACTATGGTTATCCAATAAATATCATTCATTGCACTTAAGATACATTGCACATGTAATAACAATGAATATTTTGAAGTTGTATGAAATTTTAAAATGCAAGTACATAAAACTAGCTCTAATGCTTTAAGAGAAAATTAATCTACTCCTAATCTAAATGAGCTTCAAAGAAAGATCAAAGGTTTAGGGGTAAGGAAAATAAAATAAAACAAGTCAATATTACCCTAAACTTCACCTCTAACTCAGTAAAGTGATAATTTTGATTTAAAACTAGCCTCGACATGACCAATATTCACACAACCTAAGATCCGAGATGGTGCAATCTTCAAAGGAAAAAAGACTAAAATATATTAAATGCAACCACCATCAACATGCGTAGATTGAACATAGAAATTTTAGAAGCATTATATCATAAAGATGATCACAGAGTACATTGATTCATATTTATCCACTTTGATTGATTACAAGAACATAGCTCAGAACGATAGAAGTTTGGTTTAGAAATGCCATCCAACTACATAGAGAAAATGCTAAAAATAAAAATAAATAAAAAAATAAGGGTCTAGCTAATAGATAACTCTTCTAATTGACTAGCGAGTTGATATGCATACAATTTATGGGCTCTCAACATAGCCCACACTTTCATAATATTTTAATCACAAAAATCCTATCTTCCTTCCTTCAAGTGAACCAAATTTGAGATTTGATTTTCCTTCCCATGATGTTCTTGCTGTGAGTTCCTCAAGGTTGCTTCTACTGCATCCTCAACCATGCTACATTTTATTTTTAATTTCATCTACACCTCAGGCTTATTTATTTGGATCTTAGGATTTGATTGGTTAAGATCTACCAATCACAAGTGGGTTGGGCATTAATTTTATGAAACTCTACCACTTGTTGCATTCTGACACCATCTGTGCCATGCTAACGTCACCATGATGTTGCTTCCTTAGGATTATTTTTTAGCCACACTTTAGCCATGCCTTCTTAAATTCTAATCCTCTATTTTCTTGGCCACAAGTGGATTAGCCATTAACTTCATCGTGTCTGGTGCTCTACACATCTGTGTTTGCCTGGTTATCATTTACACTTCCACGTCTGCAACTTTCTAATCCCGAGCAACCATGTCAAATATTTTGTAAAGCAAAAAATTAGAGACACTAGAATATTATTTTTTTATAAAGCTTCTTAATTTTTAAATTATCTATTTATTTATTTATTTATATCCCTACCTTGCTCTCTTTTATGAATTTCACTTTTCGATAATTTTTTTGACACATTTATAGGATTTCTAGCAATTTTACGATAATGTTTTTGCATTTTTGGAGAAATTTTATCCTTTTATAATGGTGGGCTACATTATCTATGCTTATTAGTTGTTTTGGTACTTTTACTTACCAAGGTTTTAATTTGTTTACTTTTAATATTTCTCGGATCCTACCCCCAAGATCTAGGTGGATTGATAAGTGCTAGTCTAGCTGGGCACTTACCAAAAAGAGACACCCAAGTTCAAACCTTGGAGGAAGCCTATTGCAAAGGTAGTAGTTTGATCTAAATCCTCTAAGTGCACGCCAGACTGATGATGATGGTACGAATACTAAGCACCCGATGGTCCATTTTATACCAGGCTATAAAATAATGATGTGGAATAGGTTTGGTGGATGCAGCCCCTGCGATTTGAGCCTTGCGCTTGTCAGCTACTAAAAATAGTGTGGTTGTAACCAACTCTCCTATCAAGCAAAAATATATATTTCTCGTCTCCTAATGCTACTTTTCAATTATTGAGGCTTTTAATTTATTTGCTTCTACATTTCCCTGAGCTTCCAACATAAATAAGCAATTACACACTTCCAGGCTTCCAATATAGTTAGTTTCCCTCAAGTCCATTCTTTAATTTATATTACTAGGATTTTTTAAATCTTAAGCTTATGTCACTACCAAAAACTTGACTCCCTGCTATAATTTCCATTTGTTTTTTGTTAAGTCAAGATTGATTTCTATTTATTGCTAAGATTTATTTGAAGTTCAAAATTGATTTCCAATGGTTGAGGTTGCTTTTAGCATTTTTTATGCTTATCGGGATTTTTTTTAACTAATTGCTTCCCTTTAATATATCATGTAATAACATCATCCATTTTCAGAGCATAAGTCGAGGT
Organism: Wollemia nobilis; assembly: GCA_028583015.1. NCBI lineage: Eukaryota > Viridiplantae > Streptophyta > Pinopsida > Araucariales > Araucariaceae > Wollemia > Wollemia nobilis. The sequence goes on from JAQPPZ010002979.1 coordinate 7,989,510, forward strand.
AAATTCAATTGTCTAGGGGGTAACATTTTTAATGGCCCAATAAAATTTCCAATGGCAAGGTAAAATTTCTAATGGCCAAGCTAATGCACAATTTTCAACTGTCAAGCATAATTTTCATTCTCGGGTGCCAAATTCCAATTGTCGAGTTGAATTTCCATTGCAAGGGCAATTTCACATAGTAGCAAAAAATCAATCTCGAAGTTTTTAAGATTTATCATTGATGTCATCTTGGAAATATCTCGAGATTGGATTTCTTGGGTTTGATCCTTTATAGCCCTATCTGGGCTCTTTACTTTTCAGGATTGGCAATTCCAATATTAGTTCATTATTTCTCTTTGGCTTTCTCGGATTGATAATTCTAGGATTGACTCATTATTTTCCCTTTGGCTTTTGGGGATTGGTAATTTTGGGATTGTTTCATTATTTTCTCTTTGGCTTTTAGGGATTGTTAATTTGGGATTTATTCATTATTTCCCCTTTTACTTTTTGGAATTGGCAATTCCGGGATTTCCAACTCTTATGCTTACTTAATCTTGAAAAAAACTTTGAATTTGTGCATTTTCTCTTTCAAGGTGCGAAAATGATTTTCAACGTCCCGAGATTGGTTTCGGTATTGCATAAGATTTTGAGTTTCCAATAGCATTGACTTAATCTACCCTTAAACTTCTCCATGATTGACTAGAATTCTAACCAGCGCAATTTTATCACTTAGCTTCCAGACTTACACCTATTTTCTTATATTTTTCCAAGAGTGACCTTGGTCATAGTAGATTGGATAACCTGTAGAAAATAAGCAATTGCGAGTCTCAAATTTTCTTGAAACATAAGAAAATTAGACCTGAAAGTGAGGATTGCATGATTTCATAAGATTTTATTGAGTATTACAAGAGATATTGGGCCCAAAATTGAGGATTGTGTTATTAGGCAGGCAATCAAGATAGCTAGACAACTTTCTAAAATGAGTCATTAAGTAGTCAATTCTTCTCAGAATATAGGTAAAATTATACATTTTGAAAAACTCTTTTTCAAGAGGAATCTAATAAAAGTGGTTTCACCAAATTTTATTAAGTAGTGTAAGAGACATATGGTCCAAAAGTGAAACCATTTGTATTGTCAGGAGGAAATTTAAGACTACAATGTTTGATTTTAAGCAGTTTCAAGGTGCTAAGGCTATGGGAATATAGCATGTGGATACTTTTTAAAAAGCTTATTATGAGCCTAATCTAATAGGAAATATTATTTACCATTTTAAAAAGTTTACCATACACAAAAATGGTAATAAGCATCACAACAAACTTAAAACAAGCAAAAATTAGGCATCTATAAGTAAAATCTTCCAACTAAAAAAACTGAGTTTTTCTTTTTTGATGATTGGATATCATGCACAAGCCCAAGAAAACAAGAGAAAATTCACCAAATTTTTAAAAAGTGGGTCCCTAATCCATGCAGCTTGGAGTGTGTTATGCAAGCACAACAACACCTACATGTATGCATATAAACTTTTTACACATTTAGCTTCATTATAATAAAATAAAAAGTGTTATTAAATAGCATTAGCTCAATCGAGTTAAATTGCTTGACCTTAAAGGAGGAGAGCTAGGTGAAAGCCATACATGCATAATAGTGAAGTTTTTGTAATATCACTATGTGTCATGGTACATGTATAGTAGCCATGTTGTAATACCACTATGTAGTCATGGTAATACGTGTTGTAGGTGAATTGGAGAGGGTAGGGCAATCCTCCAAGGGAGGTCCCTGGTTCGAATATCCACCCTACCAAATGCACATCGGGTACCCAAAATCCAATTGATAATGTTGGTGCAATCAGGGTCGGGTGCGACTCCTAGGTGATTTTGACGATGTAGAACTTCCTGGTCATGGTTTCTCAGACCAAGGCGGCCCTACAAGGGGTTTTTCATTGAATTCAAAAAAAAATATGGATGAAGCTTATTTCAATCCTATATAACCAATTATGAAAAAACAAGTGTTTTTTAGAACATGCCAAAATTTACCTTTACATACGTTTTTATGGTCCTTTTAGTGTCTACTCTATATCGATCCATTTTGTTGGTTCTACTACTTTCTTTAATGACCTCTAATCTCTATAAAAAGTACATATTGTTGCCTTTGACTTGTGTATTATTTACTATAAGAAGTAGAGATGAAAGGCAAGGGTTATGGGCCTTCCCTCTTGTTATCTTGAGGTTCAATGTGGTGCTAAGGTTGCACTACATAGCGTCATCCTAGTTGTAGTGTTGGCCTTCCCTCTTCTTGTCTTGGGGTTCAATGTGGTGCTAAGGTTGCACTACATAGTGTTGTCCTCGTGGTAGCATTGGCCTTCCCTTTTTTCATCTTAGGGTTCAGTATGGTGTTAAGGTTGCACCACCTAGTGTCATCCTAGTGGTAGCATTAAGATAATGCCAAATGAAATGAAATATTAAATAAAGTATAAAATAAAAATGAAATGTTGAATACTAATTTCATAATATTTAAGATGCTACAACTTAAATTATATAAATTAGAAATTGAATAACAAATAATTGAATATGAAAGTATAAAAGACATGAAACTTGTAGGTGATCACAAAATAAGGGTAACAACAATATAATAATTTAATCAAATTGTTATAAGTAAATCTATAATAAAAATGTCTTAACACTTATAAATCAAACCTCTATCCAAAGTTTTAATTAACTATATTTGTGTACTTATTTAATAATTTTATGGATTAAAATACCTAGACAATTACAAATTTGACTTGCACCCAACTCAGACTCATTCTAGAATATATAACATTATCATTGTGCATTTATTGACCAATTCCTAATCATCTAATTTTTAAATAAAAAAAAATTCAATGATTTTGTTCAAACATAAATTTAGGTTTTCCAATTATGCAAAACCATCTCAAAATTGATGTCTTTAGTTGCTTTTGAATAACTCCTAGTAATATTAAATAATAAATGAACATTTTATTATTTTTACAAATTTGGCTTTACATTGTTAGTTATTTTTCAAAAATCTTTCAAACAAATAAAAAAACTAAAAACTAACTAATACGATATGAATATATTTTTTAACAAAAACCCCAAAAAATTTGTATGTTTATTTTTAAAGAATTGTATGGAATTGAACGAGGTTCCACCACCTCAATTACATCATCATCACATTGTGGTATTATAACAATTTAGCAATTATGCATGTATATTTTGATAACATTTGAATCTAAATTTGAACATCCTTTATATTAAAAAATAACATGGATCATGCAATATTGAGGGATATACGACCTTGAGAAGTCAACCATCCAGAACAAGGGCAATGATGATTTTTCAAGTCACGAAAAATGAAATTGCAAATATTTGTCAGCTAGAGTTCAAATGATGGGAAGAGCAATGAAGGGCTAGGACTTCAATGAAGCAAGACATTCTGTCTGGACTGAATTTTTCAGCTAAGTTTTTTTTCCCTTCTTTATCTTAGAAATTTTGCATGCAAATTATTATTATTTTTTTATCAAATATTATATTTGCTATAGGATATTCTGATGAATTTCAACAGATTTTGAGTTTTAGTTTCCTTTCCATAGAATGACTTATAGTTAAATCTTTAGAATTATATCTAGTGGTAGAGGTTAGTGAGCGCACCCTAGAGAGATCCTCGTTGCTCCAAGATAGGGCAGTTTTTGGTAAATTTAATGGGTATTGGCTAGGGGTTTTAGCCTTGAGAAAATGGATTGATAGGAGTTGGAAGTCTCCATGAGTGATTCTATCATTTCTTCCCAAAGGTTTCTTCCTAGTCATTTTTTGTTCTAGGGAAGAAAGATAAAAAATCCTAAAAGAGGATCTTTGGTTTATGGGAAGAGTAAGACTCTTCCTTACCCGTTGGTATGAAGGTTTTCACCTAAAAATATAAATCTATCCCTAGTACCAATATGGGTTAAGATGTTTGGGTTACCCATTGAATTTTGGGAAATAGATACCTTCAAGGCAATAGGCAACACTCTAGGAGAATTCCTTGAGAAATTAGATACTACAAAAGATGGATTTTTGGTTATTTATGCTTGGATATTGTTCATGATTGATATAAGTAAAGCTTTACCAGAATCAATCATTCTTAAGTATGGGGATAATATGTGGATCCAAACCATAGATTATGAAAACATATATTTTAGATGTAGAATATGTAATGAGGTGGGGCATACTAAGATATCATGCCCTAAGAAGAGCCCAACAGAATCATATGTACAAAACTGCAAGAGAAACTTACAAATGAATATCGATGAAGATGGTTTTCAAATTCCAAAAAACAGATATTGAAAAATAAAAGAAAATAAATAGTGGATACCAGTAAGGAAGGATATTGGAAGAAATACCAACTCTTTTGAGGCTTTAGCCTATGAAGAAAAAGTAGATCAAAACTCAGAGGACATGGTACAACATGTTCAACAAATTAACAAGGAACCATGTATTCAGTATGATCCTAATTTAGGAAAAAACATATATCTTGAACTCTCTTGAAGTACCATGCACCATTCAGGAGAAAAAAATGGTAAATAAAATGCAGTTTTATAAGTTAATACCTCTGCCATTAATAAGGAAATACCAAAAAATGAGTAGACAAGTCAAAAGCTTATGTAGCAGAGCTAGGAGAGTATAAATATGATGAAAAATAAAATTATGAAAGAATATTGAGGAATGGAATAATAAGACCTACTTCTAATATAGGCAAGGAAAAAAAGAGGAAAACCCTCAAATTATCAAGCAAGATCCAAGGAAGCAAGAGCAAACATAGAGAAAGGAACACAAACTAAGTTGGTTGAACTTATCTTTACCAAACAACAAAATGATATTGGTAATACGCAGGTGGGGCCAACAACACCTAAAAACACATGATTATCATATCATGGAATATAAGGGGTGATAATGCCCCCTCAAATCAAAGGTGTATTTGAGACCTCTGTTTAAGTAATAAGCCTGATATTCTTTGTATCCAAGAAACTAAAATGGCAAAATAAGTTTCAAAAACTATGAAAGCAATATGGGCAAGATGTGAATGGGATGATGTGGATTTTGAAGGAGTGGCAGGGGGTTTCTAACTTATTGGAAACCTTCTAGAATATCCTGTGTAACCATTCATAAAACTAGGTATTGGATAGCCTCTTTAGTCACTTGCTACTTTGTAGATATTTGTTTCATCCTTATCAATGTCTATGGACCTACAACTCAATCAGGTAGATTAGAATTTTGGAGTGGGATTGAAGCCTTTATGAGAAGTAAAGACCAAGAAATATGATTCATGATCATAGGAGATTTTAATGTCATAACCAAGTTGGAAGAAAATTTTGGTAGAATTAGGAAATTAACCCAAAGTATGAAAGATTTCTCAATTTTTATTCAAAACAATAATCTATGGGAGGTTGAGTTTGAATAAGACAACTATACATGGACCAATAATAGGAGAGGCCAGAACCTAATAGTAGAAAAATTAGACAGATGCATACTCTTAGATCATTGACTATATGAAGGAACTTGTGCTAAAATTAATACCTTAACAAGGATTGGTATAGATCACTGGCCAATAAGAGTTAAAATGGTGGTAAGTGAATTCAAAAAATATTATATCCTAAATATGAGTAGATGTGGGAATACCATCCTCAATTTGTTGATATGATAGCACAAAAGTGGTATTCTTTAGGAAATGGTGGGCTATATGCTCTTCCAAAATAAATTAAATCTATGACATCTAGATTAAAAGAATGAAACAAGAACACTTTTAAAAATATTTTTGAGAAGAAAGAACTTAAAGATAAAATTTCAAAGTTCTAAAAAGGTGATCATAATAATCCAATCTTAGAGGAAAGGGAGTTGCTTAGTGAATATCATAATATTTTGAGTACAAGAAATTTTGGAGATTAAAATCAAGACAGACTTGGTTAAAAGGAGATAAAAACACAAATTTTTTTCATAGGATGGCTATAGTACAGAGATCAACATCCAAAATTAGTATAATTAAATCAATAGAAGGGGTTTGGATTGAAGATCTAGGTGAAATTAGAAAAGAGGTAAAGTATTTTTATCATAATATTCTAGGATCAAGGAGATTGAAGTTTTTGATGATAAACTTCTTCAAGATGTACCTTCAATTATAACGAATGAAGACAATAATAAACTGGTGGAGCCTATTACTCTAGAAGTTCATTTAGCTCTTTTAATAAGGATAAACCCCTAGGTCCAAATGGGCTCTTTGCAGCTTTTTACCAACATAATAGGGATATATTGAAGGATTCTTTATTGGTGGTACAGTGTAGGGTAAAAAAATACATACCTTATAAAATAACTGCAACATATCTTATCTTAATTCAAAAAAAGGATGTTGAATTGTTTGGTTCTTTTAGATGCATAAGCCTATGTAATATGGCATATCATATTATCTCCAAATTGATGGTGAATCGATTAAGGCCATTGTTAGACAAAATTATTTTAGAAGATCAAGGAGGATTTGTGAAAGGGAGACAAATTCTGGACAGGAAAATAGTAGTTCATGAAGTTATACATTTAGTAGCTTTAAGAAAAGAGAAAGCAATGATCTTAAAACTTGATATGAGTAAAGCCTATGATAGGGTTAAATGGGATTTTATTTTTCTATTTTAATAAAAGTTTGAATTTGGTAAAAAATGGGTTAGATGGATTAAAGCTTGTGTCTCTATAATTTCTTATTCAGTGTTGGCTGATAGGTTAGTAACATAATATTTTAAAGCCAAGAGAGGCCTTAAACAAGGAGATCCTCTATCTCCTTATTTGTTCATTATTATGGTAGAGGTTTTGAATAGGAACTTAAATAAGGCTTACAAAAATGGGCTTATAAGTGGACTTAAGGTTACGAATAACATCGACATCACCCATCAACATATTGTAGATGATACAACCCTTTTTGGAAGGGCAAAGGATAAATGAGGCTAGAGCTTTGAATAACTTTTTAAATGACTACAAAAGAGCATAAGGGCAAAATGTTAATAGGACAAAATCCAAAATTTACTTCCTTACCAGTCCAACTAATATCAAAGCAAGAAATTGCAAGTTACTTCAAATGGAGGAGGCATATTTACCAGCAACTTATCTAGGGATGCCTTTATTTGAGGGGAGAATGAGGATAGAATTATGGAATCCAATTATTAGTAAATTTTAGAATAAACTACCATTTTGGAAAGGTAGATGGTTATCGTTAGCAGAAAGAGTGCAGTTAATTAAGTTAGTCTTACAGGCCATTCCAACATATAATATATCATTGTATACTATGTCAAAATCAGTTGAAAAAAGTTTAATCTATATTATGCAATCATTTTTATGGTCAGGTTTACATGATAAAAGGAAATTTTTCTTTGGTGAAATGAAGGTGTGTGATGATAAAACTAGGGGATATCTTGGTTTAAGAGTTCTTACATATGCAAACTTAGCTCTTAAAAGTAATCTTTAGATTGTACAAAGAGAGTCAAAGACAATGGGCAAGAATTCTTCTAAGTATGTTGAGCCCAATGACCCAAGTTTAATATTTACTGCATTCTCTTTATCAAATGGTTTTGCTCTTTGGAATGGTTTAAAAAAATCTATGATCTAATGATTAAAGGTTTAAGATGATGTAGTGAACCTAATAGAGAAAGATTGATTATAATGCTAGAATAATAAAAATGAATCGCTTTTATTAAGGAATTGTTGTTGTATTGTATGGGGAACCCAACAATTAATTAATAATTATATTCTTCGATGCCTCAACTATACCAAATGAAATGCCTATTTCTATGAGTGTGAAGGTGTGATCAAATGTCACAACCTTTGTGAAAGAGAGAGTGATTAAATAATTAACTAATAATGTGATTAGTATGGTGGTTAGGAGTAGAATCCTAACATGCCACCTTCCTTAAAAAGAGCTTTGTCCTCAAAGCTCAAAGTAAGGAGCTTCGTTGCTTGTTTTCCCAGTTGAATTTGTGCAAGTTCTTGTACTATTTTAATGTCACTTTTTCGAAGGCAAGGATATATTTAAGGTCGAAGCATTAGTGGGGGGTTGCTAGAAAGAATAGTAGAATCTTCCTTAGGAGAATTGTGATGACGATAGACTTTCACTTTAGCCAATTCTTCCTGTGTAGAATGAATGGAAAATAAAGGTGCACTCACTCTTTTGCCTCCTTTCTGAATCATGCTGCCTATACGACGAGAACTCACTATTGGCAATGAACTTGTGTGTAGTTCTTTGAGAATGTATGTGTTGCCTTCATTGTTTACTGCATGGATGTCTACCTCATCTTTTTATGGTGCACCGAGCACTTCTTGTACATCGACCTCATTTCCTTCATTGTTGTGATCAGGTGCTTTGGTCATGTCGTGCACATCTTCCTCACCTTCTTCCTCTATGGAGTGACAGGGATCAACTATATTCAATAAATACAATGTTTGTGTAGCACAACAATGAAGGGGCCCAAATTGCTCATCACAAGTATAGCAGAGGTCGTTCGCTCATCGCTCCTCCATTTCTTGTAGGCTAAGGTACTTAACTGGCAAGGGTTTGTGTTTTGGAATAGTGTGCGTGAATGTCGATTTATCAATAGGTTGCTCCCCATGTTGACGTTGAACATTGAATGTATCATCGGCTAACAAGGCTAATCCAATGGCTTCCTGTAGGGTGCGAGGAGTGTACATCATGATCTTCACTCTAATTTCTTCTTTCAATCCATTGATGAACCCACTTATGAGGACTGATTCATCCAACCCTGTGATGCAATTGGCGATATCCTGGAACTGAATTTTATAAACACTCACTGATGTGATTTGACGTAGGTGGGCAAGATTAAGTAGCAAAAGTAGGTTGGGGTCGTGATATATTCTTCCATCGGCCATTTGCATAGTCGTTTGGTGAAAAGGTGTCGCAAAAAGTGTTGAAAGTCGTCAAAAAATTTCTTGAAAAATTATCGTAAAAAATTGCATAAAAGTCATCCTTCGACCATTGCGGTTAGGTTTTGGAGATTTTATAACCTTCGTAAGTGGCAGAATTAGCGAGAATTTTCAATGCCTTGACAACTTTTAGCAAGAATTTGCAATAGTAACAAGTCTTAGCAAAATTTATATTAGGGGCAACTTTTGGCAATGTGTAGCAAAAATTGTGCAATATTTTAGCAAAATTTCAAGATTAGCAGTTGTTCACAACTATGCAAAATTTGGTGTCAACTTTTTTGTGGCGGCACTCCGTGGTAGGGTCAAGTGGAGACAAACGACACAAGGCACAAGGTCGGGTGGAGGTGCAGGCGGGCAAAAATGACAGTCGAGGTGCAGGCGATCGACACAAGGGACGAGAGGGGAACAAGGTGGTAGTGGCTGAACGAGTGGGAGGTGGTAGGATCGAGGGGAACAACGAACATGAGCGATCAAACAGTGGTCAACACAGTGTGAATTTTGAGGTCAACTTAGTTGAAGTTTATTGGACCGATTCTCGCACGAAGGCTTTCGAGGAGGAACGTGACCGAAGTCACACTGAAGTGTATGTGGTATACTTGTTATAAACCTCTTTGTAATTTCCGCCTTGCCTATGTGGGATTTTATCCCAAGATTTTTTTTTTTTTAAATCTTTTCCCTTCCCTACACTTGGCGGTGAACTCCTTGCCGCCGTTCTCTTTTTCCAACGTTGGGATTTAAATTAAACCTTAGTTTATTGATGTTTATTTTATAATTTTCAATCGCGAAATTGATGCAACTCGTCGAAAATGACTCTATACGCTGCAGAAAGATTTTTTTTTTTATGGACGGTTTAATTACTGTATTCGTCGGTGAGCTGAAAAAATAAACGCTTGGAGAATATTTAATTCGTTTGCGTTTGCCAAATGAGCAAGAATTTCATAAAAGAATTAAAATTTATGTGTAATCGCTGAAAAGTTCGTTCCCGATGGCCGAAAATTAGTTCTTAAACCTTGTAAACTTTATAAAATATATATATTTTTTCTTCTCGCTGCCTCGGAGTCGCCAGAAACTGCAAGGCTTGTATGTTCTTGCTTGATCGTAGAGTGGGTAGGAGTTTTCGTCGGTGTGCTAGTGATGGTGTATAGGTCGTCGTTATTTATTCAGATGTCCTGCTTTGTCGTCGAGGCCGATCGCTATGGATGTGATGCTGCTGCTATGGAAAATTCCTGTCGATGCAGGTGTTAGTCGCAGATTGTCGGTGAGTAATACGAATGGTTGGTGCAGATTAAGGATGATGACCACTTATATTTATATCTGAGACTATTTTTAACCCTGTGCTTGGCCTGCTATTTCTCGCTGTCCCGATTTTTAATAATACCTTCGAGTCTTAGTAGTGTATGACAATGGTTGAATGTGGTAAAAAACAAAAACTCGATAAAAATGATAAATATGTCCTTTTGGATCACGGCTCTGATACCATATGTAGTGAACCCAATAGAGAAAGATTGATTATAATGCTATAATAATAAAAAAAATCGCTTTTATTAAGGAATCGTTGTTGTATTGTATGGGGAACCCAACAATTAATTAATAATTATATTCTTCGATGCCTCAACTATACCAAATGAAATGCCTATTTCTACGAGTGTGAATGTGTGATCAAAGGTCACAACCTTTGTGAAAGAGAGAGTGATTAAATAATTAACTAATAATGTGATTAGTATGGTGGTTAGGAGTAGAATCCTAACAGATGGGTGGTGGCAACTCGAGAAAAAATATATATTTGGATGGATACTTGGTGTGATAAAAAACCACTCAATATAGATCCAATTTTCAAACCTTGAATGAGATTGCTTCAAGACAAATATGGTGATAGGGTTTCAAACATTTTGTAAAAGGAATAAGAAGGAAAATGCAAATGGAAAGAAGATTTTTTAATATTTTTTTACAAGTATACAAGACATTGATGCTAGGAGGCAATTGAGTAGAAAGATAACAACTATGATTATTCCGAGGGGAGCTAAGGATAAATTAATTTGGGAGTTGAATAGCTTAGGAGAATACACAACAAGAAGTGGATATAATGTAAAGCACAAATAAATAGTAATATCACTAGAATATGGAGAGATATTTAGGATAGCTCAAGCATTTTCTAAAGTCAAAATGTTTGTTTGGCTAGTAGGTCATTGAAGAATTTTATCTTGGGATAACCTTATGAAATGGGGTTTTCATGGCCCCTCTTAATGTGTTCTTTGTTAAAATGAAGATGAGAGTATAGACCATCTCTTGGGACATTGCTCAATAGTCTAGAAACTATGGCAATGGATTCTTAATATGCTTGGTAAATGCATGGTGATGAATAGTAGAATTGATGAATGGTTAAAGCAATGGCAAAGCACTTATACAAGTGAGGCTTTATAGACAATATGGGATATATCAAAAGATACAATACTTTGGACTGTATGGCTAGAAAGGAATAGAAGAATATGAAAGGAAAGAAAAGCAGTTTAGAGGTAATGAAAAGGAATATATGTTTGGCCATAAAGTAGTCTAAACCAACCCTATCAACTCGCCATGTCCCTAATATAGAAGTAGAGAGCCTTGATAGATGGAGTTAAGTCATTAAATGGAATTATGATGTTGGGTACAAGAAAAGCAAAAAGAAGACAAACAATATAAAGTGGAAACTACTAGATGTGATGAAGCATCTAAAAAAAGTTCAAAACCAGCAATATGAGGAATAATTAGAAATAATAGAGGAGATATTTTGTCTCATTACGCTTTCAATAGTGGATTTAAGACAAATAATGAAGCTGAAGCTTTTGGGGCTCTAGAAGGTTTCAAAATATGCAAACAAATGGAATGGAACACAGTATGGATGGAAGGTGATTCTCTCATAGTAATAAATGCAATTTTGAGGAAAGCAAAGGTTCCATGGTTAAATTCTCCTTTCCATGATTAGAGGAAGTAGTAAGTTTAGCTAAAGTTGACAAGAAAATGTTCTACCTGAATCAAATAATGATTAAGATTATATTTTTGTGGTTGCACTTGTGTTTCAAGAAGGAAACTAGCAATCCAAATTTGATAATGGTAAAGTGGACTTTAATAGTGCAATGTTTTAAAAATATTAATCTACTAAGATGCAATGCATAGATAGTAGAGGTGAAGTTTTGGTATTGTGAAGGCTACTATAAAAAAAACCTCAAGAAGGATGGTAAATTCTAGAATATTTGTATCCATACAAAAAATTGAAAAAATCCAGAAAATAAAAATCAAGAATTCAAATATTTTATGTAAAATAATGTAAGTTTCTAGCAATAACATCTCAATTGAGATGAGAAGTGTATCTATTTATAAACCCTCAAGATTTAAAAAAGAAGAAGTTATAATTAAGGGTGGGGGACGCGAGTACAACCCTTTATTATCCAGCAAAGAAAACAGGATCATCAAATTTTATTTATATTTTTAAATATGTAGACATAATACCTATAAAATTTTTAAAAAGGCAACAAAAATTAATATTCTTATTAAAACTTAAAATAGGTAACATAAATTAATATTCTTATTAAAAATTTGATGTTTAAATTAAGACTTTTTGTTCAAATATATGTACACACCCCATTAACCTGAAAACACCATATGAATAATTTTTTCTTTATCTAATGTAATAATAATTATTACTTTTTATTTTAAAAATTTTACTTTTAATATGGGAGAGCGTAATAGTTCGGGCTTTGGCTCTTCTTCTTCGGAAGGTACAAGGTTCAAACCGTGGCGGAGGCAAGTGTGTGAGTGGGTGTGGTGGTTGTGTTAAATTCCCTATTGATAAGCATAGCTCTCGGCTTTACGAGGGGTCATGGTTGAGAGGAGAATGCTGAACCGAGGTCATGGTTGGGAGGAGAATGCTGAGCCTTGTGCGTTGGTTGTTGGTTGTAGGGGTTTCTCACACTAACCAAATTAAAAAAAAAAACATAATAAATCAGTAAACAAAATAAATCAACATTATATTAATCATTTTAAAACATAAAATTGAAAATAACTATTGTTTGATTCATTTCAACAAATTTTTAATAAAACAAAGTATGGTTGTTTGGTCTTTTCTAATGTAAAATAAATGTATTGTTTTTTTAATAAGATTAAAATGAATCCTATCCGTACTACATCCTAGACAATGGTATTACAACAAAGCTTGATTTATATATATATATATATATATATATATATATATATATATCATTTGGCAACATTAGAACTTGGGTCTCTTCCTTGAAATGTTAGAAATAATAACATTTTATTCAATGAGTTTATGAGGAGTGGGGTTTGAACCTTAAACCTAATGCCACTTAATTCAATGAATTTATAGGAGTTTTTATGAGTGGGGTTTGAACCTTAAACCTTTCAAAAAGTATCAAAACCCAAACCACTATAGTAAATTTACAAATAAATATATTATTACAATCACTTCAACAATTTTTTAATAATGTAAAGATTTCTCCATCACGTTTCGCTCTATTTCAAATCCCTGTGAATGATTGGTCGAAACTTCGTTCAGTTGATCAAAACCTACCTTCAAGGCCCATTCAAATGCGTGCCTTCATGATTGTTTGTTATTTTCTATTTTTTTTCAATGTAAAACGAGGAAAAAATGTGTGTTATTTGAATTAAAAATGTATTTTTTCAAAAACTCGGTTATATAAAGGATTGTGTATGTGCGTTCCCTTAGCCCATTAGTTATACTTGGCCTATGCTTCAACCAAAAAAAACATAATGAATATAATTATGATTTTATTTTTTCTTATTTAATATTAATCATTATCGATCATCAATAAAAACGATCAATTTGATATAAATTGATAATGAGACGGAAAGAATAAAACATATAAAAACTGCAAGCTCACTCAAAATCTCGGCTACCGGGTTCAACAAGCTTCTCCAGATGTAACAAAGACGCGACCTTAAAAAAAGTTTGTCGTGGCTTTATGTTAATATTATAAACATATTATTTATTTATAAATAAATATATATATATATATATATTATAAACATTGTAATAATTCTGAGATATGATTAACTTACAAGATATATACCTATTTATTAATCCAGAACGAACCAGAACGAAGCATTAGGATGGTGGTCTGTAATCATCCTCTTTAATAAAAATAGTGTTTAAAGGTGATTGTGTACTTCATAAATTCTATATTAAGATTACTAATTGAGTATAGTACACTACTAATACTAAATACTGCAGGTAAATGTCACAAAAAGTAAAACATTGAATCGAGAGTTCTCGAGTGATTTGCTAACATATTATCATCACATTTTGTTAACATCTTTGTTTATATGCACTCGTGACCTGTAAAATTTTAATTATGGAATATGTCACTAGATTTGTATCATCACATGTGTGACACTTGTGGCGTGTTACATTTCAATCATGGAATATATCACTAGACTTGCATCATCACATAAACCGGTTAGAAAACAAGAGGACCAACCCCCAAACTCATGTCCAAACTCAATGTTAAAGAGGTAAAGAATCCCAATAGAGTGGGACCAAGAACTTGCACATTTAAGCCTATGACCCCATTGCCAAAGAGTATGTCAATTGTTGGGGTTTATAAACCACTCAAGTCCCACAACACAATTTATGTGGGATTATTCAAACACACGTTACACTAACAAGGCAGACAATTATTAACGTAGAACGAAATTTGAATCATGTAATATACTGTTAGAAATAGATTATATTACATCATTTGGATCATGTAAATGTACCTTTCTTGGTACATACCTAGGACATTAGATTACTTGAAGGGGAAGTTATCTAGTTACTTCATGCAATGTAATAAATGCACAAATGTCAATGTGTATGTTGTATATGTGCAAGTTGTTCCTTGCATAGCTAAATAGAGTGTTGACCAAGGAACCTATTTTCCTATATAAAGGGCCATAGACATAGAGCATGATATAGCAATAGGAAGTAGTGTAGAACACTCTCGTGTGACGTAGCAGAGTGTGATGTAATGTGATGGAGTGTGATATGCTCAAAGCTCATTCTTGAGCAATAGTTTTATTCATGGAGTGTTCATTTTCTTCATAGCTATTTTGTATTCATTTATATCATTTCTATTTATAATATATTTTCAAACATCTCGTAGATTTACTTTATTTCATATTATTTTGCATCTAATCACTCATTACATATACTGCTAAGCAAGAGGACCACCCCACACACATGCCCAAACTCGATGTTAATAAGAGTGAAGAATCCTAGAGAGTGGGATCAAAGACTTTACACCTTTAAACCTACTACCCCATTGGGAAAGAGTATGACAAGCATTAGGGTTTATAAACTCCCACAACACAGTTAATGTAGGATTATTCACAACACACTACACTTCCAAGTATTAACGTGGAACGAAATTCCAATCATGGAATATGTCACTAGACTTGCATCATAACGAAAATAAAATATCTTTTAACATCCTCGACCAAAGACTTGCACCTTTAAACCTGCTACCCCATTGGCAAATGTTGGGTTTATAAACCACTCAAATCCCACAACACAGTTAATGTAGGATTATTCACAAACACACTGCACTAACAGGCATTAACGTCGAACGAAATTCCAATCATAAAATATACCACTAGACTCACATTATAACGAAAATAAAATATCTTTTAACATCCTCTAAACTAAATACTATGTTGTTTTTCTATATGTAAAAAGTCACATAGATACAACCCTACCTTCTTCCAGATTCAAACCTACCCTCTTTCGAGATTCAAACCTCGGAAGTAGTAGGAAATATTCTCCATTACTCCTTCAAAGCGATAAGAACTAATGTGGTCCATATTCTCCATTACTTCTTCAAAGCGATAAGCACTAATATGACCACAAAGTAAAATCCCACAATTAAAAATAATAATAAAAATAAGTCCTTAGAACTCCTATTTAAAATAGGAAATATTCTCCATTAGTTCTTCAAAGCGATAAGAACTGATATGACCACAAAGTAAAATCCCATAACTAAAAATAATAGTAATAAAAAATAAAAATAACCCTAAAAAAAAAACTTTAATGCTCCCATCACACATTACTTTGCATCTCTTCTTTATAAGTGCCCGGAATGGAAGGTTAATTTTAATGTTATCTGGATTTTTTCCAGCAGGCTCCATTAGTTTCGAGAAACTCTTCACCTAAGTGCAAACGGGTAATGAGAAATCCTTGTAAATTTCAAAAATTACTGTTAAGGAGACAATTTATTTTGATATGACACCTGACATTAACCAAAATTATTAAAACCTACAATCTTACATGTTTCAGGATGTGCCGTATGACCATAAGTATGAATCCACCTTTGTTAGATTTAAATGGCTTCAAATATTGTCGTCTTAAATAGGATGGGAAATGGGTTACTGTGTACTGTGAGTGTAGGTCACAGGAGGTCAGGTCAAATAAAATAGTTGTCTAGTCAGAACTCAAACATGTATTTAGTTTTCTTCCACTAAATATCAGTCCTAAATGGTCTCCTTTATTGTACATACTAATTATAAAAATTAATTATATATATTTTGCATGTCTTTTGTTCCCTCAAGGCCCTTGATACTCCTGTTAACATGAAGGATGGAGAGATCTAAATATTCAATGAAGATAATGTTACACTTTTAATGGAATTAATGTGTTAGTAATTTCTTAATGGCTGAAGAATCATTTAATCATATCACTGAAGTATGAAGCAAGTCAAAAACCCAAGAAAGTTGTATAGTCAGAAATTTGTGAATTCCACAACCCATGAACTTCACAATTACAACAAAGAATACAGAAATTTTGCATTCCAAATATCACATACTTTCACGAGAAAACTTTGTGAATTATACAAATCTTCCACTTCACTTATTTTTTAAGTTCTAAACGTCACCTCGCTTTTCCCAGAGATGAATTCACCTCGCTTTTCCCAGAAATGAATTTTTTGGATCCCGTAAGACTATTAGTTATGAGGTTTTGTTGTGAACATAATCCTCATGAAGCCCCAGGCACAATAAGTCCATTAAATACAGATGTATCTTTCAACTGTAAGGTTACTTTGACATTGGCCACCTATTCTGCAAAGAAGAAAGTCAATGGATCTCTCTCTCCACAATACTCCTAACAAACATTATACTCAAACTGACCAGATTGTATTGAAAGCTTACAAAGAAACCATCTAGAGCTCACCTGAGAATTCAAAGAAGATCCATAATTTACACAAAACGAATCTACATGCTGTTGACAACAATGCTGCTTCTCACTGTAAGATGATAGAACTTCCAAACTTGGACATTTATGACCATAATAATCTACTCCAATATTTTCTTCTCCAACTTCATCTGACCAATCGCCTTCATCCTGTCCATCGCAGATGGCCAAATCTTCATATTCTTCATCAGACCTTGTGCATTCCTCGTCCACGGAGCCTTCTAACTGGAACACAAAAATTGCATACAACATGACATTGAATCACTTAAAATGTGACTCAAAAAACTAAAACACCATCAATTAAGAATCTCAAAATTGGTTCAATAAAAGGATCTCTAATTCCGTATGACTTTCAGCTGTTCTTGATTAATGATGCACCTCATCTTGAATTTCTGCATTTCCTGAATCACTGAGATCTTCATCAGTGTCAACATCAGGAACATCATCTGGTTCTTCATCACTGCCTGGAACGAGCATATCTTCTGTAAGCTAAAGTAACATAATATACAAATGTTAGCAATAAAATTCAACACAAAGAACCACATAAAATTATGTACCTTCTCAGTTTGTGGAATAAACATGTAAAAACTCTTCAGCTGTTTAATCCCCAAGTCAATGATCAAAGTATGTCCTTGCCTTCTATATGAAATAAATTTAAAACTACGCAAGAAAAGCTAACAAATTAATATACGCTAATTGCAAAACTGTATCAGTAGTCCTAAGTTTGCATACATCAAACATGAAAATTTTCATATTTAAACCATGTCATGACAAACTCTGGTTAGCACTGGCTTACTAGTAAGCTATAAAACCTCATTTCACAATTATTAGCACCAACCTGCCCTTTTCATTGCCAGCCAAAAGAGTCTGCACACCCCTCTCTTTAAAAAATCCCAATATTTACATATATTACATTTTTTCCTATTCAATTGCCAAAAGATTTTATCGGGGCCTTGCCGATAAATTGTTGAACACAAATTTTTCAACATCTATTATTAGGCACTGTAAACATCTTGTTCATATTTTAATGTAGATAACACATCAAAACCACCATTTCGTTCATATAATAGATGAAGCCCAATGGGGAATGCCAAAAACAGTTGTACGGCATACATCATAGAACCAACATTTGTAAATGATGAAAACATGTTTTTCTCAGATTAGTTTCTGACACATGACGAAGAAAAGAATTCAAAGAATAGTCCCTCTATGAGGATAGTTCTGTGAGAAACACTTGAAATACCCAATAGAAGTAAACAATATGCATCTAAATGATGATACAATGAGGGTGGCAGAGAACGATGAGTACCTCCTTTGCCGAGCGTGCATCAGAATACCTAGGTGTACTTGAACATGAAGAAAAGTAACGGCTACCAGTTTCAGTACCATCTGCCCTAGAACCATCAATACTACTGCTAGCATGGCTAGTGCCTCCAGTATCGTTAGGCCAAGCACTAATACCAAAGTTACCAAACTGAAGATTAACAGGCTCTGCCTTCCCAATTTGTAGAGGCCCATACATAGGATTCCCAACACCATTTTCAGTTCCATGTTTCCCATTGTTGTCATGTGACTCAAATGGCCAAGCCTTTGCCACAGACCCATCGGTATTAACAAGAGCCATAAGGTGTCGTTGTGATCCTTTCCTCTGAATAAGTTGAAACATCCCCTTTGAGGTAAGTGAATTTGCAGCACACTGATTTTTATACTCTTCTTCTACCACACTAACAGTATTTTTAGTATGATCATAAAGTGGTTCACCTGCATCACGTCTGCGCAAACAGCTAAAAACTGTAGCATGTATAGCAGCCACACTTCTATCCACATTAGTATTGTTTACTTTTGGAACCAAATTCTTCTCAGCTCGCTTGCACAAGTAATCTTGGATTGTTCGTATGTTGCGAATATATTTCACATATTTGTTTTTTGCAGGATCTAGTGTCATATATTTTGCTCGAACAGCAAAACGCTCCAAGTGCTTCTCTTCACTTGCAATATAAATCATGAACGGTATTATCGAAGGATGATTTTTCATGAGCCCCATCTGTCAGAAAGAAAGAATCAGTTTTGACTTTATCAAAGAAGAACATGCATTGCAACTCTCTCAGCACAGTGCCCTGTGACTAAAAGCATTAAATAAGACAAAGAAGCTCACCACAAAATTAAGGCTCAAATGAACGCCTTCAACTACTACAGATTCCTTCCTTTCTTCCCATGCAGTAATTAACCTGTTCAGGCTGTCCATTACCATTTCACTTTGTGCCTTATAACCCTCGATAGCCATAACTTTAGATCCTAATGCTTCAATACCCAAGGTAGCTTCCACACCCTTTCCATCGTCAAGGGCTTGCAAATTGCTCTGCTTTTCAGTCAAAGGTAAGTCATGCAGATTAATATTGCTTGCTTCATCTCTGTTAGATGAAAGACCAGGTCCCTGAGCAGTAGACTGCATGGTGACAGAAATACCTTGAAGCTTCTTTGCTTTCTTTTTTGCCTTGGCCTCTGCTACACCAACTGGATCTAGAAATTCCCCTGCATGATATGTTGAAGCCCACAGCAAAGGATTTTCCTTTTCATCAACAAAACTCCTCATCATATGCCGAATAGAGTCAGTAGAAATGACGGTCGTTACCCCAAGTCTACTAGCCTGTTATTAGTTAGAAAGTTAGGTGAACCATGTATTGGCTCATACACATGATGAAAGTTAAACATGCATCGTATGTCAAAAGTTCTTAAAACATGTGAAAAGGTATTCTATGATAAAAGCAAAGTTTTTCTAGAAGGAAATAAATGAGTGATATCAAAATAATAAACCAAGCCAGGTGTTCTATGATAAAAGCAAGTTTTTCTAGAAGGAAATAAATGAGTGATATCAAAAAAAATCAACCAAGCCATCCATAACGTAAACAGTGGTCATTGCACGTATTTTATAATGTCAAAACTTATAATTAGTGTCCATTATTGTCACAAATCAATATTTCCGTATATGAATTAGATGAAGTACAAAGAATGGTCAAACAGGAAAATCATCCTATTTCATTAAGAATACATAAATCTACTGGAGCATATATCAACTTATGAGAGGTTATTCAACCGAACATTCAGTTTTTGTGCAGTCCAAATGTGTGTGCTTTAACTTTTTCTGATATTTCATCAATTCCAAAACTTGAATGTGTACCTCTAGAATCTTGTTTAACTTAAAAAGGACCTCAATAGAAAAACAAGAAGACCTCAATTGTAAAGAACACAGGTCCATCTCATCAACTATGCTCTACACAATACTCTTTCCACCTATATAAAGTATCCCAAATGTACCCACCCCAAGAAGAAACAAATTGCAACTCATTAATCACTAGAGCTTCTTGCCTGTGTTGAGATAAGGTTGGAAAGGCCCATGGTAAGATATATGTATGGAGAATCTTAAGAAAGACTAATCAGTGCTAAGGATTTTCAATACACACCAAAATCCTCTATCATGATAAATGCTAGAAATTTGCTAATAAAATGCATGGACTTATGCAGAATACTGTGGCGGCCATAAAAAACCAGACAACCTGCCCAGATTTGTGACGGCTACCGATTCCACCATGTAAATTCAAAAGAAAAAATGCATGGACTTATAACGAGCTACAAAACAATAAGATTGAATAAAGATATGCCTAACTCTTTGATGAGAATAGCTTATGTTAAGTGAAAGATGATCATGGAATAAATAGCTTCTTGCTTGCCAAAAATAAGTTCAAAACATTATCACAAACTAGATTGCAGATATCCGACATCATATACAACAAAAGTTAGAAAAGATACATTGAAATCTAACAATTTCAGGGGGAAAAACATTGGAATCATGCTAGCTTTCATATTGTGTAATGGGCCAAAATACAATAACAAAAGTATTTGCCAACTTGTGGAGTATATAGTATTTTCAATGACGACAAAGTCCCTTTCTAGCTAAAATTTATATTCTGAAAGTTTCTAGTTTGTAATGCATACATCTTGATCTAACAATAGATGCAATTCAGTGTACAATTTGTTAGGAGTTATGTATAATATGAATGTAAGTTGAGTAACCACTCAACACATGGTTTGTAAGGTTCACTAGGGGACAAGGGTAGTTGTAGGCATAGTTGAGAAAATCAGCAAAAAAATCGGCGGACTCCCCATTTTTTGGGGCATCGGTGATGTTTTGCCTATTTTTTCAAAAAATTTGCAAATTTTTTAAGGCTGTGGTTGATTTAGGGTTTTTTTATGCAAGCCCATTTTTCATCTGTTAATGTTTGAACTTCAAAGTTTAAAGTTTAAAGTTTAAACCCTAAATCTGAAACCCTAGTTTAGGGTTTCAGGGTTTCGGGTTTTTTTTTCCTCTTTTTAAGTAAATATTGCTGCCTGATAACTATGTATGCAAGCCCATTTTTCAGCTGTTAATGTTTGAAACTTTGAAGTTTAAACCCTAGGCCCTAGGGTTTGGGTTTAGGGTTTGTTTTTTTTCCTCCTCTTTTTAAGTAAATAAGTAAATATTGCTGCCTGGTAACTATATATGCAAGCCCATTTTTCAGTTGTTAGTGTTTGAATTTTAAAATATAAACCCTAGCCTTTTGGTTTAGGGTTTAGGTTTTTTTCCTTTTTTTCAAGTGATTGTAACTTTGTTGTTACTTGTTTCCATGTGCAAGCATATAAAAAATGAAACCTTTTTTTCCTTGTTACTTGTAACTTTGTACCTTTTCATATTATAAGCAATACAAGATGTGTTTTGTCACTTTCATGTGTACTTAAAGCTTGAGCCTTGTATGATGTCTTGACATGAATTATTGCTTTTATTGCAATATTTGATTTGCATAATGTTAATTCATTATAATATGCATGAAAAAACTTTTTTTCAATGAAAAAACTTTTTTTCAATGAAAAAATTTGTTTTCTTCGGTTTCTTTTGCCAATTTTTTCCCCTATTTTTGTTGATTTTTAAAAATGTTGATTCCGTTTTTCTCACCTACGGTTGTAGGATATTATACCATATTTGGGAATTTATTGCATTTTAATACTCTTGCACTTTCATAATGCAATTCATTCAAAGTTTAAGTTCTAACATGTGGTATCAGAGCAAGTTGAAGGAAGAAAGAATTCGAGACACAAAAAGCCAAGGTGCACTCTATTTGAGGAAAATTTCAAAATAAAAATTCCATGGAATTTTTTTTTTTTTGAAAAGTTTCAGGGTGGAAAACCCTTTTTTTTTTTTTTTGAAAAGTTTCAGGGTGGAAAACCCTTGCCAAAGGCAGATTTAAGCAAGAAAAGGAAGCTATTGAAAAGCTCCTTAAGAGAAAGATAAAAGAATCCATAGTATCTTCTTTGCAAGAAAAAAAAAGTTAGTATCAATGAAGTTGTTTAAAGCTCCTTAAAATTTCAAGTCATTGAAGCCATTTTAAAGGTTTTAAATAAAGAAAGATTGAAGAAGTGTTTTTTAAATATAGAGACTGAAAATACAGTCCATTAAAGCCATTTGAAAGGTATTCAAGAGAAATATTAAAGATGGCTAAAAAATAGCCTATTAAAACATTTTTGAGAAGTACATTGAAAAGAAGGTTGAAGAAATTTAAAAGGCTCATATAGCCCATTAAATTTTTTGGTGGAAAGGCTTTGAAAAGATTAAAGCCTCCTAAAATTGAAAGCATTTTTGCAGTGATAAGCCAAAGAAAAAAGCCTAAGCTTCTTAGATTGGAGATCTAAAACACAAAGAAGAAAAGACTCCTTCAAGAACGCAGCGATTGCTCTTGTGGCATGTTGGAACAGAATTAGTTCGACATCCAAGGAAGTGTTCTAACTGGCATTGTAAATGCATAGAAGGCAAAGAACCCATGCACAAGAACGTTTTTAACAAGAAAGCCTAAGATTAGAAATTCCCGCTTGCACCAAATGACAAGGGAATCATTAAGGTTAACAGTTAACAGAGGAAGTATCCCGTGCGTCAGCAAGATGGGTCCCCTATGAAAGGAAAGAAACCCTTGCCTTGAATGAAACACTCACTATATAGAGCCGTTCCTTGTGGGTGCAAGGCCAGATTTTCTATGCTTCATGATCAACGGAGGGTACAAGAAGAGGAGCAGAGGCAACCCGGACAGCAACCCAGGAAGCAATCCGATGCAAGTTTCGAAGAACTCAAGCAAAAGTATCTGTGAAGGATAACAAGGTCCATTTGAGATGAAACAAAAGCAAGAGAAACAAGAAATATTTGCGTAAGGTTGAACTCCTCCAAATGTTGTTGAGGCAATTGAGAGAAAGCAGGTGAAAAGAGAAAAAGTGAAGAAGCAAGAGTGTGACTGTGAGAAAAAGTGAAGAAGCAAGAGTGTGACTGTGCAGAGATCCGCCGGAAGCATTTGTAACAGGAAGGCCAAGCAAAAGCAAATAAAAGAAGCACAGATGAATAGCAGGAATAGAGCCCTGCCATTGTCACATAAGATACAACGAAACAAAGACGTGAGGTTAGTGAAGCATACAAAGGGCATCGCAAAAGAACGTTACCAGAATGTGAGAAGGTGAGAATTGCACTCACTCAGACAAAGTTCTAATTACCTATATACATCAGCATTACACAAAGGAAATAAGTAAGGCATTGTCAAAAGTTTAAAAGGACACCAAGGATTAAGTTGAAGCATCTTCCAAAAGCAAAAGAGTATGTAAAATTGTGAGTTGATATAACATATCTTTTTGAGAAAGAAAGAAGGGAACAAAGATATAAAGTTTGAAAGATCTTCTTGATTAAGAGAGGCATATTATTCCTTTTAAAAAGGATTCGAAAGATTAATATTTGAAAAAGAGAAAAAGAAAGGGAATATTCCAAGAAATATTCCATAAGTGGAAGTAGCATTCCCTCTATTTGGCAAGACAAAATTCTCTCGCATTTTTTGAAGTATCATTTGAAGTCCGAGTATATACTCGTCAGAAAGAGCATTTTAAGGTGGAATCAATAAAAGAAGAATATTCAGATTTTGTGAAAGTTTATCATGGCTAGTGGAGCACCAAAGTTTTTGTTGCCAGATTCCCAATTGTTGAGGGGAAACAACTATGTTGCTTGGAAGACCAAACTCATGACACAACTTGAGTTTGAAGAAGTTTGGCAAGTAGTAGATGGAAGCATTACCTGTCCTACTGAAGAAGGAGAAGATAAAGAAAAGTTTGACAAAGCAAACAGAAGACAAGACTAATCATCATGTTTGGAGTAACGAATGAGGTCCCAGCATACATTAAAGATGCGACCACAGCCAAAGATGCATGGGAGAAGTTGAAGATAATATTTGAAGCCAAGAATCAAAATCAGATTATATTCCTCCAAAGTCAGCTCCATTCTCTAAAGATGAAGAGTGAAGAAAAGCTAGAAGGATTCATGAGAAGAATTGCAGAATTGCGAGCATCATTGCAAGGAACTCAGGTCTTTGATGAAATGCTAGTTCCTATTATTTTGAGATCACTTCCATCGAAGTACAATATTTTTGTGACAACATTAAGTGTTACTAAGCAAATACCAAGTTTTGAGAAGCTAGTGAATCTACTTCAAAAGGAAGAGGTATCACATTCAAAACAAAAAGAGGAACAAGTACCTCTTAAAAGGAAGCAGCCATTCAAAGGTATTAAAAAAAAACTCTCATCACAAAAAAGAGCATGCATTAGTTGCACATGCCCACACGCATTAGCTGCACAAGTCCAACTCAATAATATCTGGTATATTGACTCTGGAGCAACCAGACACATTACAAAAAGAAAAGATTGGTTCCAAAATCTAAGGTATTCAAGACATGCAAGAAAAGTTTCTCTTGGGGATGACACATCCTATGAGATAAAAGGCACAGGTGATATAAAGTTGCGACTTAGATCATGAAGATGCAGAATCACAGAAGTTCTATATGTTCCAAGACTCACAAAAAAATATGCTCTCTGTCAATGAACTACTTGACAACAATTTAAAGGTCGAGTTTGATAAGTAACAAGGATCCAAGGTTTGCATAATTCGTGATAAAACTAAAAATTCCAAAATTATTGCATATGGAAAAGGAAAGGGAAATATGTTTGAACTTAACACAATGCATCATGACAACTTAGCATTAGTTATCGACTCCAAAGTATCTGCATCACTTTGGCATCGAAGATATGGTCATCTGAGCTATGGGCACCTTATTGCATTACAAAACAAAAAATATTGACGGTCTTCCTCCTTTACCTAAATCTATAGTTGGGAAGCAACATCGAGCTCCTTTCAAAACTATAGAATACCAAGCGAAGGCATCTCTTGATTTGATTTATACTGATCTGTGCGGACCCATGGCTCCAAGTTACAATGGGACTAGGTACTTTTAAGTCCTTGTTGATGATCATACATGGAACATGTGGGTATATTTTTTGAAGAGCAAAGATGAAGCATTTTTCCACTTTCAACAACTTAAACCCTAGGTAGGAGACCTCCACGGGAAGAAGACCCATGTCCTCCACTCAAATTGAGGGGGGGATTTTTTTTTTTTGAAAAAATGACAAATATATTATATTTATAGAAGTTGTATTACAAAGTAAAATGAGTTGGATAGGAAACAAGGGAAGAAGAAAATCCTCCTCCAATCCCTCTTGGCTCAAAAATTAGCCATAAAAATAATATATAGGTGTGTTTGTTGAAAACATCACCCGAGGCCACCATAATACAATTATCCATACACATCAACATTACCATAGTTGAATTCCAATTTTTTTCAATCATCTGAATTTCGTAGACCAGCCATCTATCTTCATGATGTTTTGAAGTCATTATTGGCATCTTGAACATGTCTGCTATCTGTTTGTACCACCTTTCGCATCCCTTGGATTCTTTGGAACCAACTTATCTGATTTTCCATCTGAGAGTCCACATATTGCCCTTCCTCCAATTTTTTTCCCCATTTTGCTAAATAATCTGCCACCCTATTCCCCTCTCGCTTTATATGAGTAATAAAAACATCTTGAAAAACATTCCAAATCTTTTGAACTACTTCCACCTTCTTTCTCTCTCTAATTCCCAGCACCTAAAAGGGTCTTATCAGATCCAAGAATACAGCCCATACCTGAGAGTCTGTCTCTATCCATAGCTTATATAAATGTAGATTTGCAGCTACCATTGATGTTAACAAGATCGTATGTCCTTATGCTTCATTATTTGTTGTCTCCCCCATACCTTCTACTCTCCATTACACCTGTTCTCCTTTCCAATTTTGTATGATAATGCCAAAACCAGCTTTTCCAGGATTTTTAGTAGAAGCCCCATCTGTGTTTGCCTTCACCCACTCTCTGGGAGGCGGTCTCCACTCTATGTTATTCGAGGATATCTCACCTGCGCAACCAACCCTTAGTTGTTTTTCTTTTACAATTATTCCAAAGCTCCTTAGAATAGTCACTTCCTCTATTTCTATGTTTGTTTCCTCCTATAATCTAATGGATAGTGTTTCCATTAACTTACTCATAATCCTCTCCCAAACTTGCTCCCTTGTTCTGTGCTCTGATCTAAATATGCATGCATTTTTTTCTAGCCATACTTGCCACCATATGGAGCTAGGTCCCAGCTTCCATGCCATTTTCATTGTTCTAGTCTTAAATCTGCATTGTTTCCATTTCTCATAAAAGCTTTCCTGGATCTCAAAAATTTCCCAATGCAATCTCATCTGCCTCCACCAACTGATCCATATGCCTTTGGCAAAAGAACACCCAAAAAAGAAGTGATTCAAGGTCTCCTCTGCCTTTCCACACATAACACATTTGGAAGGTCCGTAGAAACCTCTTTTTCTCAAATTATCAAATGTCAAGCACTTTTTGTGGTTAATTAGCCATGAAAAAATGTTAATTTTTGGCCATCCTTCCTTTTGCCAAACAAATGTCCATGGAAGTGGTGTTGGGGTAATCTCATATCCATAGACTACCTTGTATCCCTCCTTTGCCTTATAGATTCCCAACTTACTTCCTCCCCATCCAAGTATATCCCTCTTAGAACCATCTTGAACTGGATGTCTTTGGAGATGTCTCCACAGTTTTTCGGTTAGTTCCTCTGTCTCGCTCACTGGCCATTCTCGGGGATATTTCCACTGTAGTAAGTTTGGCACATGTTGATTCCATGATTTCATATAGTAAGAGGCTTTCCACCACCCTGCCTTTTGGAGCTCTCCTTTCCAACTCTCCATCTCTGGGAATGTTTGAATAATTGGTTGAGATTGATTCCATGAATCCTCCCAAAAAATAACATCCTTTAAAAAAGGTATGGCTTTATTAACTCCTAGCCTGCTTCCATTGTTCTCCATACTGTAGATCCCTCTCCTTCCACTTTGAGTCTTGGGATGTATTTCTCAGCCTCTACTAGGTAATATTTGGCTTGTAATAGTCTGCTCCATAAGCCTCCAGTAGTTGTAAACCATCTCCAATATAGCTTCCCTGCTAGTACCTTGTTGCTTTGGGATGTTGATATTATCCCCAACCCTCCTTGTTTTTTTGGTTGGCATATCTTCTCCCACCCAACTAGTGCTATTTTTTGTTCTTCCCTTGCACCTGACCACAAAAAATTTCTTGTGTATTTGTCAATATCTTTTAGAATTTTCTTTGGAGCCTAAAGTATGGAAAATTTATAAAATGGCAGAGCTTGTAGCACAACTTTAATCATTGTAAGCTTTCCTCCCAAGCTTAGCCATTTGTGTGTCCAGTTGCTCAACTTAGCTTGAAGTCTGTCAATCAACCCTTTCCACTCCTTGCTTTTTGTTTTCTTTGCAGATAAAGGTATTCCTAAATACTATATGGGTAAAGGAGTTTCCATGAAGTTTAACAACTGTATAATTTTGTCTCTCACCCTCTTCGTTGTATTGAAAAAAACTATTTGAGACTTATTTTCATTAAAAGTTTGCCCAGTAGCTTGAGTATACCCATCTAGAAATTCTTTTATGTTTCTTGCTACTAGGAGATTGGCTTGACTAATAAGGGCAATGTCATCCAAATTGGAGGTGACTTGTCTCAATCTAAGAACTTATTTTCAGACCCCTTAGCCTCCCCTCTTGTCTCCTTTTTTTAACTGTCTCCCTAGACCCTCTACATAAAGGATAAAAATGAAAGGGGAAAGAGGGTCCCCTTGCCTCAACCCCCTTCCTGCTATGAAAATGGGAGATGGACTACCATTTACCAGAACTGAGAAAGATGTAGTCTGTGTACATGCTTTTACCCAGTCTCTCCACTCCTCTGCAAAGCCCATTTTTTCTAAAATCCTTTGCATAAAGGACCAATCTACTCTATCTTAAGCTTTAGAAAGATCTAATTTAATAAACATACATAGGTCCTTTTGCTTGGACATTGTGTGTATTACCTCCTGGGCCACTACTATTCCATCTAGAATTTGTCTGCCTTCAACAAAACCACCTTGCTCACTTGAAATCAGATTTGGTAAAAAAGGTTTTAACCTCTCTGCCATAAGCTTTGTTAATATCATGTATACTACATTACATAGTGAAAAAGGACTATAGTTCTCAATTATCTCACTAGGTGGGCCCTTAGGAATTAAAGTGATAAAAGTATGATTCAAGGCTTTTAACATTTGCTTACTCTGACTGATTTCCTCCAGTGCCTCCACCACTGCTTGACCCACAATTTCCCAAAAATTCTGATAAAATTCAATGGGGAATCCGTCTAGTCCTGGGGTCTTTCCTGTTTGCATTTTTTGTATGATTTGTGATGTTTCTTCCAAAGAAATTTCCTCCATTAATAATTTATTGTGTTCAACTGAGGGGGGGAATTTCCTAGCAATGAATTTTCAGATTTTTTGAAGAAGCATGGCATTCAACAACTGATAGCAACCTGCTCACCACAACAAAATGGTATTGCAAAACATAGAAATAGAATAATCATGGAAATGTTACAAAGTATGTTGAAGGACTCACAACTTGGACACTCATTCTGGACAGAAGCTATACATACAACAGTTTACTTACTCAATCGAGCATCCATTGCTTCACTTGAACATATCACTCCAGAAGAACCATGGAGTGGACACAAACCATCAATCTCTCATCTTCGGGTATTTGGGTGTACAACATACGTACACATTCCAAAAGAAAAAAGATACAAACTAGATGAAAAAGCTCAACAATGCATCTTACTAGGATGCAGTGATGAATCAAAAGCCTACAGACTATTTGATCCAGATTCAAACGAAGTATACATTAGTAGTGATGTTTTTGATGAAGGACAAGAATCTTCATCTAACTCAGCTCCAATAATGATTGAAAGTGATGAATAAAATACAAATGAAGAGTTGTTCAGTGATATCAATGATGAAGAAAATCTATCTACTCCACCACAACATACAAGGAGAATGCACATTCCAAAAGAAAAAAGATATAAATTAGATGAAAAATCTCAACAATGCATCTTACTAGGATACAATAATGAATCAAAAGTCTACAGACTATTTGATCCAAATTCAAAGAAAGTATACATTAGTAGTGATGTTTTTGATAAAGAAGGACAAGAATTTTCATCTAACTCGGCTCCAATAATGATTAAAAGTGGTGAAGAAACTACAAATGAAGAGTTGTTTAGTGATATCAATGATGAAGAAAATCTATCTCCACCACAACATACAAGGAGAATGCCTAAATGGTATACTAGTACATTGAAAGCATCTAGGATAAATGGAATTCCAAACACCTCTTCTACAAGACCAAGAACACAAAATATGACTCACAATGAACAAAAGATGGCTCTAATGAGTACAGTTGAGCCATCTATAGTACAGGAAGCCCTTCAATCTCCTGCTTGGAAAAATGATTTGCACATTTAATATCAAGCACTATTAAAGAACAAGACTTGGGATCTGTTGGAGAATATTACATTATTTGGTACTATATGAAAGTACCCCCATGGTACCATTGTACATTTGTAAATATTAGATTAGGGTGTGAGTTATTAGATTAGGGTGTGTGATTTATATTTCCCTAAAGTATGTGTCAATGTGTAGGATGAGTCCAAGTGTTATGTAGTAAAGTGTGCAAGTGTGTAATATGTGAGAGTGTGCAATGTGTCATATAGGTTAGTCAAGAGTCATGTGTGTAGGTGTCAAGTATACAAGTGAAGAGTCACATGTATGTGGCAAGATGTAAAGTCAAGAGACATGAGAGGTTTGTCTTATGTGTGGAATATGAAAGGATGCATCTCCCGGATATGTGAGGAGAGCAATAGTCAAGTATTGAAGAGTCACCTTCTAAGGTTATATTATGGAGAAAGCTCCATGTATTGTATTGAAGAAAAATATTGAATATTTGTAATACAAGAGATCTTGTATATTTGATTCATCAATAATATAGTGAGTTTGTTCAATTTGTGATATTATTATTATTGTTATTTCATGAATGTTAAATTTAATTTATTTTGACCAAAGCATTATTTGATTCAATATTATTACCTATTAAAAGATCCTAGATATTGGAACATGTGATTTAATCTGGCTAAGAAGCCATCAAGATCTTGTTGACCTTCCACCAGGAAAAAAGCCTATTGGATGCAAATGGGTCTTCAAAGTCAAATATAAACCTAATGGCAATATTGATAAACACAAAGTAAGACTTGTAGCAAAGGGATATGCAAAAAAAGGAATAAGATTATGAAAAAAAAATTGCCACTACAGAAAAAATAAAATCCATCAAAATTATCTTTGCTCTAGCCGCACAATTTGGATGGAAAATTCATCAAATGGACGTGAAAAGTGTCTTTCTCAATGGAGATCTAAAGGAAGAAGTCTATATGACTCAACCAAAAGGATTCATCATACCTAGACAAGAAACAAAGGTATGCAAATTAATAAAATCTCTTTATGGTCTCAAACAAGCTCCTTGAGCATGATATATAAAAATAGATGAACATTTTGGAAGGCATGGGTTTAAAAGGAACCCATATGATCCAAGTTTGTATCACAAAGAATAAGGGGGGAGATCGTATTCATCAATGTGTATGTAGATGCTTTGGACATCACAGGAAGTTTTGAAAATATGATTCTAGCTGCAAAAGAAGACTTGAAGAAATATTTTAACATGACCAATCTCGAGTTATTACATTACTGCCTAGGATTGGAGGTAAAACAGAACCACCATCACATATTTGTTTCACAAAGCAAATATGCTAAGAACCTCCTTAAGAAATATCATATGGAAGATTGTAAATCTATAGCAACTCCTATGGAATCAGGTCTACAACTCTTGTGCTTTGATTCCTCTCCTCCAATTCAACGCTCTATCGACAATTAATTGGGAGTCTCATTTACCTAACTTACATAAGACCACATATCAGTTTTGAAGAAAGCTATCTCTTCGTTTCATGCAGGAACCAAAGATGATATGTTGGAAGGCAGTAAGGAGATTTTTAAGATATATACAAGGCACTACTGAATACGGTCTGGAATTCAAGAGAAGTGATCAATACCTCTTAACAGGTTACACAGATGCGGATTATGCTAGTTGTATCAATGACCAAGAATCCACCTTTGGTTATGTATTCTTTCTAGGATCTACACCTATATCATGGGGAAGCAAGAAACAACAAACAGTTGCTCGATCTTCTACTGAAGCAGAATACCATGCAGCAGGGGGAGCTATCTGTGAAGCAATATGGCTGAAACATATGCTGACAAATACGTGAGTACAACAAGATAAACCTACAATTATGCATTGTTGTAAATATGGTCCACTAATACTTGTTCATAATCTAGTTTTCCACGAAAGGACCAATACATGTCGTGTCACTTCATCCATGAACATGTTCAACAGCAGAATATCCAGCTCAGATTCTGTCCCACTCAGGAACAATGAGCAGACATCTTCACAAAACCACTAGGACGAGTCAAATTTGAAGAATTCCGAAGTTTCGTCTCTAAAACTATGATGTAATAAGTAGGGGAATGTTTAAGAGTTATTACGTCATGTATAATGTGAATGTAAGTTTAGTAACCACTCAACATATGGTTTGTAAGGTTCACTAGGGGACAAGGGTAGTTGTAAGATGTTATGCCATATTTGGGCATCTATTGTATTTAAATACCCTTGCACTTTCATAATGCAATTCATTCAAAGCTTAAGTTCTAACACAATTCTTATAGCACACATGTATTTGAGTGAAAAGAAAGCACCACCACTTTATCGGAAATGTATGTTAAATAGCAAGGTTTTAGACTCAAAGATTGCCTTTAAGAGATTTATTTCTACGATGTAGCGCCTATAAAGGGACCAAGGCCTATGACATCTCAAATAAAGTATAGAGGGAGCTCTTCAAGAAGCAAGACTAGACTATTTGACAGAAAACTATCAAAGAAGACAAAAATCTCGACTAATGCCACTTCTCAACGCACAGTTGTATTTCATTAACTAGCAAGTTCTTTCAATAAATTAAAAAGCAAGATTAATTACCAGTAATGCTGACAAGGTTGACTTGCCACATCCACTTGTACCACAAAGTAAGATCGTCATTGACTCCTTCCGCTCTCGTATTCTGTCAGAAACAAAGATATTGTGGTAGATAGAAGTGAAACATGAAGAACAGAACAGCTTGGAAAACCGGCATTCAAACTTTAGCATATTAACCTTTCTGATCCAGAACAAAGGCCAACATATAACTATGACTTACAATTATAAAGTATAAGCCTTGGCAGACATGTTTACTCAGTGTCCTAAGCACATTTCAGCTCCTTCAAGTCCAATTCATTTTGCTGCTATTCTACATAAATGTTTTTAAGCAGCTTCCCTTGATGTCTAGCCCCACTAACCATGCAAAGTTTATGAAACCAAATTGCCACTCCAAGTAGAGCAGCCTTGTCATTGCCAACAATGCTACATTTCCACTCTCTAAAAACTGTCTCTAGTATGCCATAATCAAGCATCAAGTATTCCTTTATATTATGATGTTACTTTTCATACCTGTTTTATTCTAGCCATGGTTTCAGACTACCCATTAGATTATTCTCAAACCTTGAAACCGAAATCATGTATTCCAACTTTAGTAAGAAATTATTTAGAGAATAAAAAGCATCACAAATAGAAGAAATATATGCATGCACACACTTTTCATTAAAGTTTATAGGATTAGCTCACTATGTGAACTTTGACAAATCAGCAAACTCAATGAATGGTTCCTATCAGGAAAAGGAGTCACTCCTTTTAATTGCAGTTTTTCAAGAAAGTAGAGAATTTGAAAACCATAAAAATGGAACATACTAAATGTTATATGAACTAGACCATGTCTCACAGATATATGCTTTACTGTAAGCATGTTAACTCAATAAGTATAAAAATAATAACAGGTATTTAGCATTTCATCAGGCCAAAGTTTTATCAATGCAATTCAATAGGGTTTTATCTCAATTTTCAACAACTGTTCAATTCCATTCACCACAACATTAAGTAAGCACGGAAAATCAAGCCTCAGACTCTTAAAAAGTGCTCTAAAATGCTAAAAGAATATTGAAAGGCATATAACATCAATGGAAATTCTAACATTTATACATGAAAAAAATTATTCATTTGTTTAACATGTTCTATAAACTTTAAACTAAGAGGACATGCCTCATGAAATTGTTAGCTGTTCAATTCCTCTTATGTAAAATGTTTGGTACACCAAAATGGAATTTTAAGCATATAAATACATAGAGGACCTTAAATACCAACAGACCCTCTAGCTTAAATAATGTCGACAGGTCAAATAACTTTAGGTGAGCAATGTACAGGGCATTAGTATTAACTCAATAATTGGGAGAAAATGTTGGAGAAAGTAGAATGTATATAAAGCATGCCTTCTTCAAAAAAAAGTTAACTAATTGCGAGATATAACTCAATGTAGCTTAGGCTGAATTCTGTACAAACCCTGGGGGAATGGTACAAAGAGCAAGAAATGGGTAAAAACAATCAAAATGTGTGAATCTAGGAAACTAAAAACCAATCCTGCAATTTTGCTTCATCACTACTGGGAAAGACAGATAAATGTAGAATATCTAAGATGGTAATATATCTTGTACAGCTATGCCTGTTAGGTGGTCTCTGATTAGATATATTTTTCAAATAAGCATTAATTGCTTCTGCAATATATCTTCTTTCCTTAAAATAAACAAAAACAGTTAT
Organism: Wollemia nobilis; assembly: GCA_028583015.1. Lineage (NCBI taxonomy): Eukaryota > Viridiplantae > Streptophyta > Pinopsida > Araucariales > Araucariaceae > Wollemia > Wollemia nobilis. Next base: position 8,023,826 of record JAQPPZ010002979.1, read on the forward strand.
TTGCAATACATGATTGAAGACCACAAATTACATCTGCAATGTAGCTCTCGTACTTCACAACCAAAAAATATAAAAATCAGGCAACAAGAATTTTACAGCACAAAAGCACTTAAAAAGATGGAGGGGAGGGAGAGAGGAGGATACCTGCAAGCTAGAATCAAGTCAGCTCTTTGTTTTGGTCCCACATATTTGTATTCAGCAAGAGCCTCACAAACAACATCCAAAAATTCATTCCGTTCAACAATTATTGTGGTCTGTCTCTTGTACTGCTGGAATGGTTTGTTTCCATCTTGATTATCATTCTCATTAGTAGATTCATTGTCAACTTGTCCTTCCAGAGTGTAGCTATTTACAGTGTTATCCCTTGTACTTTCCAGAGAATTCTGACAAAGGTTAGAAAGGGGATGCCCATCCTTGACCAGGTATATTCCTCTACTTGAACTTACATTTCTCATAACCTGAAACACCCTTTTACTAATCTGCAGATCACAACAAATAGAGACGCAATCACCATCAAAGGACACAAATAATTTTCTATCCTTAAGGAAATATCCAAATGTGAAAGATAAATAGGCAGAATTCAAATTGAAAGAGTATTGTTCAGGTAGGATTTCTGCCAGAGTATTCTGATTTTTCCACAAAATACATAACTGCTCAACTACAACCAAAACATACCAGTATGTGAGAATGACATGTCATATAGCACATCATGTGAGGTCTTTGCCTTATTTTGGATTGGAGGGCTCTACTTAAGCTACTCTCAGACCAAAAAAAAAAACATGCTATGAAAAAGCTGTTCTTCACTAATAATATTCAAAAACATAATAAACATAAATCACGTAGATGAGGTAAAAGAATTTACATTCCAGTAATTTATTAGATATTTTAGGTCACATTCAAAATTCCTAAGAGGTTGTCCTCTCTTTAGTAATTGGGTACATGACAAGGCACGAAAGCCTAGAAGAAACATAAGTAGAGAAACACAAACGACGTTGTATGTGATAGAAAGAGAAAGATAGAAAGGCATAGGAACGAAGAAAGAATATTAATGTCCAAGAATAACCAAAAGAAGTCAATAAGATTGCCAAATATAGGCATGTGCCAATAACAAAGTGAATGCATAAGACATCTACAGATATAACCAACAAAAACATTAAGATGTATAATGTACAAGAACATATCACTTATGTGCAAGATAGTTGTTAAAAGACTATCAGCCATCCAAAACGAATCAAGGATTATTAAGTAGATCTCATATAACTAGGTAGGGAGGAGGAGATTAGAAATTAAAAAAAACAAATCCTGTAATATACAAAAGTAAGCTCAAGATATAATGGTACAATAAAATATAGGATGCCTAGTCCGTGTCAGGACAGCGCATTGGTATGGCTTTGGGCTCTTATTGCGGAAACCCAAGTTCAAATCACGAGGAGGGTGGCCCCCGTTGTGCCCCCAACTGTATGCTTTGGCTGTTAAAGTATCTCCAACAAAAAAAAGAAATAGGATGCCTAGAATATGGGCATTCAGGAGTGACTATCCATGCCTATGTAAAATCTTCCATGAATCAAGATGAATAGAGTTAACCATTAAACCATCTAGTGCACTCAATTGAATGAGTACCTAGGTAGTTGTGTATTCTGTGTGGTAAACCAAGATGCTCCATACTGCATAACAAATCCATGGTCATCTCTAGCACCCAAACAATGCTTCTACTCCAGCATTTCATCAATAGGCTAAAAGAAAGAGTTGATAAATATAGTACCGGGTGATGCACATATGGTTTGTAAAAGGCATATCCCACAATGAACAAGGAGTTTTGATACAAAGAGCAATAGCAACCTCCAACCTCATAGTAAGCACGGTGCCAATAAATGCTCGTTTGTCTCGTCTTCAACTGGTAATAGTTTACAAAAAAAAAATTGGTCTATAGAGATTTCATGCTTTGCTTCAAAACAAACCTGATGGAATCCAACTCCAATCTATGCTTGTGGGGTCTCCAACTCATGCAGGCAATGTCAATGAAATGTTGAAACATCTTAGGGAAGTAATAGCATTGTTTACAACCTAAAGGAAATGATCCGATAAGTTTGTTGCTAAGTGGTTAGGTTTTATGCATAACTCGAAAGCAGATCCTATAAATATCATCATGGATAAATTCCTTTATATTCTTATAGGAAGGAATAAGACTTTGTTAAGCACCTAAAGTTATATTAGACGGAGGAGACCTGTAAATAGCAATGATTATACATTTAAGAAAAGATTGTCTTTATGTATCAACAATGTTTATAGGAGTTATTTCACTAGTGGACCATGCCATGTTTTGGGAAGATCAAAGACCCAAGAGGATATCAATGCCTTCGAGACATTGTATCCACTAAATTGGAGCCTGTGGAGGAAGAAAGATGATATTCAAATACAAGGAGGGATGTGATCCAAACACTGTTTGAACAGTACTAGTCGATGTGTCTTTGCGCCATATGATCCATCAAATACTTATGTATCCTTATGTTGTACTCCATGTGAGTGCCACTCAACGTGATCAAGACTAGGCCACCAAATCTATAAGTTTAAAGAATGGTTTGAAAATAGCATCAAAAAGCTGCATGTTAGCTCCATATCTTGGAAGTGTAACTAAGAGAACAAAAGAAAGATAACCGCTATAAAGCTTGAGTTTGGATGATGGATGCATGCTCATGAACTAGACTCCTCGATAACCATAAGATGTGGTATATTCTTCTTCCTATAAAAAAATAGAGTGATAAACTTTATTGATGGTCGTGTAAGAGATCATAACCTTAGTATTCTTAAAGTTAACATCCAGCCTTTCATTATGAAAAAGCTATGCAAGTGAATCCAAGTTCTATCACAAGATAAGGGTGAAGTCCTGATTTTCATTTTATGATTTCATTCTCGTATTAAGTGTCTCTAAGATACTGCTCGAGCTAATTGATGTCAAGTCCAAAAGGATTTGGAAGAAGTGGACATCTATGATTAACTCCAGTGGTACGTACCATGAATATCTCAACAAATTCCAATATGGCAGGCTTATAAAGGTGCGTAGCTGCAACAAGAATGATCCTGCCACTCCAAGCATGCACAGCCTTTTAAATAGTTATCTCAGTGAACTGAATTCGAAAGCCTTTCAAAAATCCAGAGACCCGCAATTAAGGAAAATCCAGAGACCCACAATTATGAAGATAGTTTCCTTAATAATGGTTCCAAGGGTAAAAATATGATCCAAGCTCTGTTCATCTATACAGAAACCTGTTTGGCCTTTAGCTTTAAATTTAGCTTTCTTATCCAATCAAAAAAGTAACCATGGTTTTCATATGCAGTTTGGCAAAGAGTAACCAATTAGAATGGTCTTATAATTTCCAGAGTCCAATGTGAGGTCTAAGTGATAAGGTAAACTGTAGCAGACAACTTCCTTAAACAATTCACCAATGGGGTAGAAGAGCAATCTCATATCATAATTCACAACTCCAAAGCATAGATCTTTAACATCTGCAGCTTTTTTGGTTTAGATTTTTTGGATGGCTTTACAAGAAGATGTGACCACAAAAAAATACAGGATTGAGAAGCATATACTAAGGACAACAAAGACCAACAACCAAAGTGGCACATTTGAGATACTAACCAAATCACTGCAGAGTAGTCCTCCATCCAAATTATAGAAACTATGAGAAACACCCAGAGTCATTTGTCATATAAATTTCACTCAGAAACAATTATACAGATACAGTAATCCTACCTCTATATTAATAAAATGAGCACTGGATCAACAGAAGCAGAATCAAACCTCCAGGGACATATGTTCAAAAAGGCACATGAAGAAATACCTTTGAGGAACAGGATAGAATCGTTTCAGAGTGGTTCCATTCAGAATTAAGCATATATGTAATAATGGAAAGCCTCAATGTGGCCTATTCAATCAACTAATGCAGCAAGTCAAAAATAATAAAATACAGCTTAAAAAAGCCCCCACGTACGAAAAGCAAGCGTAGGACAAAGAGAAACACTAATAAGACAAATGAAAAAACTTTTAAAAGATGCACCTTCCAGAAAGCGCATGGGAATTAATAATAATGTGTTGCCAAGATTAGACAAAGGCCCACTACCAAGAGATCTTAGAGAGCATAAATTACAAATTTCCAAACAAATAATAAATAAGTTGGTGGGAAACGTTGACAGTGATCATAAACTATGTAAAAATGCCAGCAAGAACAACGTAAACCATACTTTCTGCACAGGAGCACTAACCTCTAGAATTGTTTAAAATGAAAACAACAAACCAAGCAACTCATTATAGACATCGATTACCCAGCAACCCCAGTAAATATATCCCATGGAACTGAAACACGAACCTAGAACCCTAGGTTCGTAAGTGAATCAGCTAGAGATTTAACAAGCTACAGAAAAACTCCTCGAAGCATATAAAATCTGCTGATCATGCAACAACGATCTACAGATTCCAGAGTTTCCTAAAACAGGTAACCCACACAGAATGAAATTGGCAAAAATACGACTCCGGACAAATCTTTACCATTCTTTGGCCTAAATTCAAATATGAAATTCCAATTTCTGCGACACGGGCGATTGACTAGTAAATTTACCGTCAATTCTAACTTGCGGAACAATCTCTGCAGAGAGCAACACTTAAAACACCGTTTAACAAGAGAATCAAAGCTTTCGCCGTCATTTGATGTAAACTGGAAAATATTTTCCAAAAAGCAAGTACGGCCAAATAGTACAGGAAAACAAAGGAAATCACCTTGAATGCGTGACGCGGCTTGCATCCCATAAGCTGCAAAGTACTCTGCAACACCGAACGCGTATACCGAAAACGCGAATTAGAAGAAATCACTTTTTCTGCTCCTTCCTTCTGTGCTGATGCTGCACTCTGTTCATCGCTTACAATAATGTACAGAAGCTTCGGCGGCTCTCCCATTCTTTTATCCGTGCTCCCTCCCAGCTGCTAGATCATAGCACAACACGATATTCGTCCATATAAATATAAACAAAATTCAATCACAACCGCAACGTAATATATACTCAGATGCACCATTCTCCCCGCAGGACAAGGCACAGCGGGTTCTACACCTTAAATTACTTGACGATTATACACTAAAAATACGTCAAGACTGCAAGCACCTTAAAATAGTCGTCTATTATACGCTAAAAATACATCAAGACCGGACGGCGATTTAAAATCGCTAAGCATAAACACATAAAACATGCATAAACAGTTAAAGAAACTTCGATTTTTCGCAATCATTGATAATGGTGGCACACAATGCGGGATACAGCAATGCAAGTGCTGCAACGCTCGAATTGATAAAGGCCTGAGAACTTACTCAAACGGACAAGCTTTTTGATTTGAACGTATAGGTTAATGTTCAATACCTACCTTCACTGTTGCCGCCTGCGGCTTGAAAAACTGTCACGTCTCAGGTTCGAAATCCCCGGCCTTCAAATACAAAGTTTGACGTGATACCTAAGCCGCTGTATTCTGATACTCTCTTCGGACGGCAATGTCCATCCACATCCACATTCACATCCATTGCTATTGCTGTTGCTGCGGCGGCAGTGCGTTAGTTTTAACGTTAATGCCTTCGTTATCATGATTACGATCAACGTTTGGATTATTGCAAGCATGAATTCAAAGCCTCTGTTGTTGTTCACGCTGCCCGACGCAGGATTCTCCACCCGTCCGTACGCTGCTGCTGCTGCTGTTATTCCAATTCCAGTTATATTTTTTCTTCATTTGTTACTTAACTAGTTTATTGAATCCAAGCGAAACTAGGTTTAACCGATCCGTGGTTAAGGCGGACCAGTTGGAAACGACGCTTCTAACTGCTGTTCGACTAGGGTTCCGTGGCAAGGACACTGCAGTTAGGCAGTCGCCGTCTAGACTGCACCTTTGACAGGTGCATCATCGTGCATGTCTGCTAGGGACCTACGTGCTATGGCGATTCGTACCCGCGACCTCAGCTGACCGTGGTCCCTACACGCACACGGCCATTGAGACTCTAGGCACTGGCTTTCGATGGAGTCTGCTAACCAGAGTTAGGAACTAACTTGGTAACCAATCCGGCGCAGATTTAGATTTAGATTGATATTTATTTAGATTTGGAATTTTAACTCTATGGTCTGGTTAGCTTTGCTTAAACACTTGACAGACAAAATGATGCGGCCGACAGGTCGATAAGGCATTGATTTACGTCAGATTTACGTCTGATGACATAGACGCCAAAATGTTTGTGCACAGGTGTCCCGAGAAGGAGCTTGTCAACACGCGCATTTCTTAATTGTCGTGCCACTTTCGTCGACGTCTCGGAAGGGGCGCACGGGTCATAAAAATATCTTTTGCTTTTCTTCGCTTACTTTACTCCCCGTAATGTGAAATGTGACCCCTCTCTTTTGATTCAACCATTAAACATCATGTTCCTCCTCATTATTAGATAAGAGAATTTGTTTGGATTGCTCTCAATAAATTTATCTGTCTGGTTCTTATTGATTCGACGTGAGATGGAGACCACTTCTCAAGGTTCGTATGGTCATCGTCGGTTTGCTGCATATTTAGAGGATTGAAATCAAACTACCACCTTTGCAAAGGGTTGGCTTCCCTCCAAGGTTTGAACTTAGGTTTCTTCTTGATAAGTGTCCAACCACACCTACATTTACCCATTCATCTAGCCCTTGGAGGTGTTGTAGCCTATCCTTTGATTCAACTATTAAACATCGTGATTTTGAAGTTGTGATAGATTCAGTAATACTATTGGATATTGTCACCATAAATCTTAGTTGTATAGTTAGACAAAGTTAATGTAACCCGATCTTCCAAGGCATCAAATTAGAGCAGTCAACTAACAAACACTCAACTCTTGTGTAGCACAGTTGGTGAAAGTCTTGGGTGATGGTAGAAGCCGACCCAGATTCCATTCCCTTGGTGTTCACCTTATAAATAAAAGGTGCAATTAGTGAAAGTCCTATGTGCTTATAGGGGCCGACAAGGCTCCATTCCCATGTGCCCACCCTATGAGTCGGCACAGGGGGAATAGTTGTATATTATTCCCCTATTGACAATAGTAATTCTTGGCCTTACGAGGGATCATGGTTGGGAGGGGACTATTCAGCCCTATGAGTCGGTCGTGTAGGGGTTTATCACACAAACCACAAAAATTTTGGTCCCCAAGGGTTAGGTGGATTGGCAAAGGCTTGACTTGCCAAGTATTTGCCAAGAAGAGATCTAGGTTCAAACCTTGAGGGTACATTGCCAGCTTTAACAAAGATAGTAGTCCATGTTGAATCCTTTGAGTGCGCGTCAAACCAATAACAACAGTACAAATCTTGAACGACCGTGAACTCCATCCCACCTCGGATTAACAACGAGACGAATAAACTGTTGAATACAATCCCTATGGTTTGAACCCTGCTAACTTACCAATCACTTGATCCCTATGGTTTGAACCCTACTAACTTGTCATCAGCCACTAAAAATAGTGGCTGTAACCAACTCCCCTATATAACAAAAAAAAACACTCAACCTTTACCATGCAAGACATTGAAACAAAGCAAGAGCAACCAATTGGCTATCATCCAACTCATCCCCTTTCTTTATTCAAATAAAATTTTAAAAACATTATTGCTAGGGTTTGAAGGCTAAGCTTTAGCTGTTCGTAGTTTCGCAGTAAATGTCATTAGAGAGTTTTTTTTAATAATTAATAACTTTGGTTATTTTTAATTATATTTTATTTTAACTTAAATTTATTAATAATGAAAATTATAATTAAAAAGGCACCTGGGGTGCACCGCAGCGGTACAGGCTTTGGCTCTTTTTTGAGAGGTCCAAGATTCAAACCACGGCGTGGGTGAGTGTGTGAGGAGGTGAGTGTGTGATGGCTTTGTGTTAAATTCTCTATTGATAAGTATAGCTCTCGACTTTACCAAGGGTCATGGTTGGGAGAAGACTGCTCAACCCTACGCATCGGTTATAAAGGTTTTTCACAATAACAAAATTTAAAAGAAAAAAATTATAATGAAAATAATAATAATATTTATTTTTTGAAAATATTTTATTAAAAAATAACTATTAAAAGCATATATCTACGTGTTGTAGATGAGTTGGAGAGTGTAGGGCAATCCTTCAATGGAGGTCCCTAGTTCAAATCTCCACCCTACCAAATGCACATTGGGTACCCAAAATCCAGTTGATAATGTTGGTGCGATCAAGGCCGGATGTGACTTTCGGGTGATTTTGACGGTGTAGAACCCTATGGTCGTGGTTTCTCAAACCAAGGCGGCCTCGCAAAAGGTTTTTTTGCTAAATTCAAAAAACTATTAAAAACATAGACCAAAGCGGAATGTGGACGAATATAGTTACCTTGTCATTAGATTTTGTGATGTATGTTGTTTTTTTTGTTCTAGGCATGAGGGATGAGGGATATATCTACAAGAAGAATTATAGCATAATAGGGCAAGAGGCTTTGGGAATGGTATATACAGTATAAAAATTTAGACATTATTTGTTTGTCAATCTCATCCCCTTCTATGTAGATCATCAAGCAAAGAGAGGCTTTGGGAATGGTATATGCAGTATAAAAATTTAAACATTATTTGTTTGTCAATTTCGTCGTCTTCTATGTAGATCATCAAGCATTGATGTATTTAATCAATAATCAACCATTCACAGATGAGTTAGTAGGTGGCTTGTCACATTGTAGGAGTTTGTGTTTTGTGTGGTGGTGAGATCGGGAAAGAAGCACATAATAGCGGATTAGCTGTCAAGGATTCACAAAAGAATTTGTAGGAGCGTTGGATGAATTTCTAGACGCTCATTTATTTGCAATAATTGCACTACCATTGTAATATATGTGGGTGAATACTTGTCGATAGGAGACAAGAGCTGACGACAATCGAGAAAAAGAAAATCGTCCTCAAATCAACATCAATCCAACTAATAGCTAGATTATTGTAGAAAATCAGACTAGATGGAGTTTTGAGGTGTGCAATGGATGAGGAAGTAAACTCAATATTGAAGGAAGCTCATGAAGGGTTTATAGAAGGGCACATATGACCAAATGCAATAGCGAGGAAGGTGCTTTTGGCAAGGCTATGTTGGCCCACCCTCTATCATGATGGAAAGGAGTTTGTGACAACATGCGATACATGTCAGAGAGCTTGGAGACTATTGAGGAGGGACTTTATGCCATTACATCCATCATAGCCATAAGAGTTGTTCAAAAGATGAGGTCTAGATTTTATAGGACCATTGAGAATCATTAAGAGAAAATATCGATACATTGCTATGGTAACTAAGTATTTAACAAAGTGGGTGGCAAGGGTGTTGTCCAACAATTCTACAAAAGAGCAATGTACATTTCTTATACAAATAGGTAACTACAAGATTCAACGTACCTCTTTAGTTGATGAGTGATTGCGGAGTAAACTTTGTCAATGAGATTATTCAAAAACCCACCATGGAATTTAAGATCTTGCACTCATTGTCCAGTCGGCATTATTCTAGGGAAAATGGGTAAGCAAAAACAACGAAAAGGTCTTGGTTTCAATAATGTATAAAACATACAGAATTGAAGATGCTGATTGAGAGGAAAGATTGTCAGCAATTATATGGACATATAAAACTACATATAAATCAACGACAAACCATATACCATTTGTATGGAAAATTAAGTTCCTAGTACAAGTTTGAGAGTGGCCATGAAAAACTGTTTAGTTTACCTTGTCATTAGATGTTGGGATGTATGTTGTTTTCTGGTTGTAGGCATGAGGGACTATTTATGTATACCCACACGAAACAAAATTTTGTGGTCCTTCCATACATAACATCAACGATTACGATTGCAATTGCAAGTAGATAAAATCATGAAGAAAGCCACGGATGGAATTTTCGGCCACTCAATACTGATGGCAACAGAGAGGCCGTTTTGCTTCAAAAAGAAAAAGTACAGTGAAAGACATGTTTCGTTTTTCTTTTGTTTACACGACAAATCATTCAATTTGATTCTCGTTTCCTTTCTTCATCATCGATTTCACGTGCATGTTGAGATGGCAATTAAAATTAATGTAAAATATTCATGATATTGGATATTGGCTAAGACGTTATCATTCTATAAAAGTAGAGCATATTGTTTTTACTTTTTTTAAATTATATTTTATATTTTCTCCGTATCCTTGGAACATTTTAAATAGTCAGAAGGGGTCAATATAAAGGAACATATAATATAAAGTTATCCATAAGCTTCCTCACATTTAATATTATTATTATTTTTTCAATGAATTTTATAAGTTTGAAAGGGATTGTTTCGTTGTTTCCATCTCTCTTTTTCACTTCTTAAATTAGAGTAGAAACGTGGAACCAAAGAATGAACTTTTTATTTACAATTATTTATTTAATTATAGTAATTTGAATATTATTTATAATTTAAAAGTTGAAGAATTTAATTTTTAAATTAATATTATTTGATTTAAATATTAAAGTTTACTTATAGAATTGGAATCTTGGTTTTAGATATAAATTTATTGCTTTCAATCAATTGTTTCAAACTCATTGGGCATCCATAAATCATTATTATTAAGTTAATAAGATTAAAAAATGTTATAAATTTATTGATCATTTTTTAAAAACATGTTAAAAAATGTTTACTATTAATATATCGCAATAAGATTCTATGGAACTTTGTTTTACAGTATCCTTTCACAAATCCATAACAGGAATGCCTCCTCCTATGTATAGTAAATCCACGGTCTAATATATCCAATATATCTACAACAGGAATACCTCTTCCTTTGTATAATAAACCCATGGTTTGATATGTGTAATACTCATGGATTTTAAAAATTACTCTACTTAACTAATATCTTTGTGTGAAAAATCCTCTTCTTTGAATAATGTGCACAAATAAATTGTTCAGATTAATAGTGATTGTAAAATAGGATATGCTTATAAGGCATTACATGTAGCAAAAGCTTGGTCATTTCAAAAGCATGATTAAGGTTAACGTCCTCATAAATTATATTTGAATATCATTTTATATTGGATATAAATATTGCCTAAGATATTTATGTTGTTTGGATGATGAGGGTTATAATACCATCATTCAAGGAGAAATCAAGCCTTATTAGTTTGAAACAAAACGTCGATCGAAAATTGAAGAAGGCTCAAAGGAAGAGATGTCTTTTATACACAATACATATGGATGAAATAAAGGAGGAGAAAGCTTTGACCTACAAAGACTACTCATTTTTAAATGAATACTAGGTGTTTTTACCAAGAAATTTTTGGGATTACCTCCCTACAAGAAGTTTGAATTTTTTATTAATATTATGTCAAGGACTAAACTGGTCTAAGTTACCATATAGGATGACCATAGCTAAACTTTTGAAATTGAAAACTTAGTTGAATGATTTTTTATCAAAGGGTATGATTTGACCTAATGTATGACCATGTAGTGGTCCAATCATTTGTATGAAGTAGAAGGATAGAACTTTGAGGCATTGCATCAATTATTGAATGCTCAACAAAATCATAATGAAGAAGTCATACCCTCTTCCTCGGATTGATAATTTGTTGACCAAATGAGGGAGGCAACTATATTTCCAAAGATAGATCTCAAATCAAGGTATCATCAATTAAGAATTAAGGAGAAAGGCATTCATAAGATTGCTTTCATAACCTAGTATGAGCACTATGAGTTCACAATGGTACCTATTGGTCTTATGAATGCACCTACAACTTTCATGAACTTGATGAATAGTGTATTTGAGGACTTATAAGATAATTCATAATCATATTTTTGGATGACAATCTAATCTATTTCTAAAGTGAGAGGGAACACTTTGAGCACGTCATAATGGTGATGAATGGATTGGGAGAACATTAGCTTTATGGAATATTGTTTAAATATACCCTTTTATAAAAAAATATGTGCTATCTAGGACACATAATAACTATATAGAAGGAATAGTAGCGGACCCATCCAAGATCAAAGTGATTTTAGAATGACCAACCTTTAAGATAGTACATGAGGTACATAGTTTTATGGGTTTTGCAAGATATTATATGATATTTGTAAAAGGATTTTCCCCATCACTTTTTCATAAAAAAGGCATAATTTCTTAATGGTCATAATAGTGTGAAAAATTAACAATAGCTTCAATCTTAACAGTGTGTGATCCCAATGGGAAATTCACCACATATGCATCAAGTGAAGCGTCAGGCATAGTACTCATGTAGGAGGAGTAGGTAACATTATATGAATCCCACAAGTTGAATATTTACAAGAAAAAATATGCACTTCATGATTTAGAACTCAATGCAATCATGCACACACAACAAATCTAGTGATATTATTTGATGAGCAAGCCTTTTAAATTGAAAACTATTCATCAAGGGTTATGGTATATCTTTTTTTAACCTAATTTGAATGTAAGATAGTGAAGATGGTTGGAATTTCCCTAGGAATATGATTTTGATATCAATTACATTAAGATTAAAGAGAATAGACTGGTAGATGCTTTGAGATAAAGAAGACATATGGTGCCCCTTTATACTATGAGAACCACATTGAAAGAACAAGCAATAAATTACTCTCAAAATGATACACACTACAATTTTTTTTTTTGTAAGTACGTTTTAACTGGGTCCCAGTCCCAGATATACAAAAACCCTTGCCAGGGTGGTGGATATTGATATTGCAGAAACCTTGTAATGGTAAATAGAAGCCAAAGGCCTAGCAGAATCCCTCTCAGGGGATAAGCATGACAACAGTCCCACGCAGGGGATTAAGACCTTAACATCTACGACCGAATAGCCCACGCAGGGGCATTCCTTTCTAGCATAAAACCCTACCCAAAAATGGTGACAGAGCCCCAAGGGCTTTCCAAAAAACAAAAACTTGAAGTAATAAAAAAGGACCAACATAACAAAAACAAGCCAGGGAAACCGAAAGGGAATCCCTAAGGGTCGACCTCCGTGGGGTTCTCCTTCGCGTCCGCAGTGAGCTCCTCCAAGAAGCGCTTCATAGCCTCGGTGGTACTTTCGAACGCAGAAATGAAACATTTAATAAACATTCTTGTCATGCGCTTTGATGTTTCAGGGGCGGGGTCCGAGTCCCCGCTGTTATCATCAGGGACATTAACAGGGGAGTTCTGGCTTGACTCCGTTTTGATCTTCTTGGTCCTCGATGATCTGCGGATCACAGGAACATCCTCAATTATGGTTCTGCGCTTTCCCAATGCCACCTTCTTGGAGGATGGGGTGGGCTTAGACGGGGTAGACTGCTTGGGGGGGTCTTCTTGGATTCAGGGGTTTGATACTCGGGATCCGTCTCACTGACCAAGGGCTCGCTGGAAAATGAGTGAGTTGGCGAAGACGCAAGGGGGGAACGGGAGGGCTGGATTGGAGGGGAGTGGCTGCCAGGGGAGGATTGGCGGCAACATGGCGGAAGAGAACAGCGAAAAGGCCCTGGTGGGTGGGAGGGGAGTGTTTCTTGCGAGCGACAAAAATCGATAAGCGGACGGAGCGGTGGAGGAAAGCGGGAATGTTCATGGGCTTGTAACCACGGAAGTGGTTGACAAGAGCCAGATGGAAGCTGGACATCGGCTTAGCGGGATCGTCAGAGGCCAAATACTGGATCAGGGGAATAGCGACAACGGACCAAGGGGAGGGAAGGGAGGTGCATTCAAGAGAAACACCTATCCATTTGAACTCTTGGTAGTTGGGGAACCCCTCCAGCTCGGGCTCCCAACTGTGCTTGTCGCGGAGGACGCGGCGACCAGACAGGGGAAGGCCAGACACCTCAGCCATCAACTCGGGGGTAACCTTGAAACGAACACTACGGATTACGACAAAGCCATTCTTCCACGTCCGGATGAAGTCAGCAAAAATATCAGCTTTGGGGCCCTAGAATTTACTCAGGAAGGGCTTCAGATTAAAGGTGTCGATAAAGGGTTTTGCTAGAGGGTCAAGCTGGAGGGAGCTAGGTTCGATGTATGCCATAGTGCCAGGAGGAAAGGACAAGGGAAGAGATAGCGACCAGGGCAAAGGGTGACGAACGATAAAAGGAAGGACAAGGGGACTGTTTAAAAAGGCCAGCAAGGGACGATTAAGCATGCCGATCCGATCGGGGAGGGGACAGGTGGACAAAGGCCAGGTAGGGTGGGGATTGGTGATAGTTCTTGGGCCTGAGTCGATATGGGGAAACGAGGATATCCAGAGCCGCTTGGATTCGGTGAGGATGGGCAGGGAAGCGGATTGGATAGGGGCATCGAGGGTGGCGTTGGGGCATCGCAAACCATATTGGGGAGCGTAATTGAGGAGACCAATCATCCACATGGGAAATTGATGACTGGCGATGCCAGCAAGGATGCCAATCGTGAGCCAACGATGAAGGAGGAGCTTGCTGGAGAAGATACTCCTAGGAACAACTGCAAACCTAGAAAAGAAACACATTGGTTAGCGAGGAGGGGGTGACACGAACCTGCCTTGCCTGTCAGCATCTGCTACGTGGGAGACACCCGATGGATTAGAATTGTGCCACACCATCAGCGAAGATTGAATAAGACCCATGTTGGCAAGCTGGTCAGCGAGTTTGTTTGCTTCACGAAATACGTGGAAAACTGCCACCTGGCATTGCTGACCAATGATAACTTTGCTTTCTCGGATCAGCGAGCTAATGTTCCAAGGGGGATTTTTATCAGTTTTGATGTAACGGATGATGTTCAGAGAATCCCCCTCGATGTGAAGATGGATACGAGAGTCTTTGATCAGGTTCAAACTATGCCAGAGAGCCCAAGCTTCAGCAAAATTATTTGTCTGGTGATCGAGGTTCTCAGCAAAGGCGAGAACGATCATCCCTTTGTGGTCTCGGATGACCCCGCCAGCTCCTGATAGTCCCGAGTTCCCTTTGGATGCCCCATCAAAATTTAGCTTTAAAAAACCTACGGGAGGGGGATTCCAAAGGGCCAACCATCTGGGATGGGGAATGGGGTGAGGGCGGTCGGGGATAGGGATGTTGAGGGATTGGAAAATCTCCCCTTCAACCTTGCCAATCGGGGACTTAGACCAAGGGAGTAATTGGAGGTTTTCAGAGGCATAGGCGATGGCTTTGGTGGTCGTAGATATGGCATCGTTAGAAAGGGTGGAAAACACTCTGCGATTGCGCTCTAGCCAAATCTACCAAATAAGGTGGTGGAGGCAGATCCTCCAAAGAAAGGCAGCATTGGGATTCTAAAAAGGGGTAGGCCATTGGATAAAGAGATCCCGGAGAGTGCGGGGTTGGGCCCACTGGATTTGGAATAGGGATAGCAAGTGGTTAAAACTCCCTTGGGTGAACTCACAATGTAAAAAGAGGTGGTTGACCGATTCCCCATTAGACAGGCAAAGATGACATCTATTAGGGATAGGGATGCCTCTTTTCATCAGGTTGTCAGTGGTGAGCACTTTGTTTTGAACAACAGTCCAGGAGAAAAACCCAACCTTAGGGACTAGGCGCTTGATCCAAACCGACCCAAACAGGAAGGCAAAAACTTGGTGGTTCAATAGAAAAAAGGGGCCGCTTTGGGGAAAAAAACCCTTTTTTCCCCCCCCCACAAAAAGAATCTGGAGTGGTTGCAATAGGAATAATGGTGGTTCTGAGAAGCAGATCCAGAGGAAGGGAGGTATTCATTCATGAAGGACGATCGAGGGAAGTATTTGCTCTTGACAATCACCACCCATTCTGATTTGACATTGGTGTAGAGTTTCCATGCCTGCTTGGCGAGGAGGGCAAGGTTCAGATTGGAAGACCTTCTCAAACCCAGGCCCCCTTGGGATTTAGGTTGACAAACTCTGTCCCAGTTAACAAGGTGGATTCTACTTTTTTCTTCAGGACCTGACCACAGGAAATTTTTTTGGATTTGCTCAATCTTGGCATGAACAGATGTTGGGGCTCTGAAGACAGACATGAAGTAGACTGGAATGCTTTGGAGGACCGCCATAGTGAGGGTAGCCTTAGCTGCCTGGGATAGGAGGGCACCCTTCCAGCTTGCAAGTTTGCATTTGAACCTTTCGATGACATTATCCCACATGGACTCTTTCGGGCTCTTGATGAAAAGAGGAAGGCCCAGGTAAGAGGTGGGTAAGCTCGAGATTCTGCACTATAGGATACGGGTGATCTTGCACTGTCTGCTATCTAGAGTGTTAAGGAAGAAACACTCACTTTTTGTGTAATTGATTTCTTGGCCTGCTACTCTGGCATAGGTGTCAAGGATAGATTTGATGGACTTAGCTTGGATGACTGATGCTGAAGAAGCGGTAATGGTATCATCAATGAACTACTGGTGAGAAAGGGGGGGCATGGTGGATGAAGCTTTGATCCCTTTCACATGCCCAGAAGCACAGGCAGACTTGAAAGCTCTTCCCAGGGATTCTGCCAGGATGATGAAGAGGAAAGGGGATAGGGGGTCACCCTGCCTTATGCCTTTATGAGTCGGGAAATAACCTGCAGCTGAACCATTAACGAGCACAGAGAACCATGGCATCGAGATACAACCTTTGATGAGCTTGATCCATTCTCTATGAAACCCAAACTTGGCAAGGACTTTCAGAAGGAAATCCCTGTTGACTCTGTCAAAAGCTTTGCTGATATCCAACTTAAGAAACATGGCTGCCTTGCGGTTGCAGTGAGTAGAATGGAGAGTTTCATGAAGGGATATGATGTTGTCTGTGATAGATCTGCCTTCCACGGAGCTGCCTTGACAAGGATCGATGATAGCAGGGAGAATCTTCTTTAGCCTCAGGGCTAGGGATTTGGTTAAGATCTTGTAGATAATGTTACAGAGACTAATAGGCCTAAAATCTGCCATAGTCTTGCAGGGGTGGGTTTTGGGGATCAGAGCAATGAAAGTTGAGTTAGTCCCTTTTGGAATGGACTTAGTCGATTGGAGCTCGATGATGGCTTTGCAAATGTCTTCCTTCATAATGTCCCAAAAGGTTTGAAAAAATCGAGGGGGAAAGCCATCTGGACCAGGGGCCTTGTCAGCTTGCATGGAGAAGAGAGCAGTCTCGATCTCTTTCGGAGAGAGGGTCTGAATCAGGGTAGCATTCATCTCTGGAGTAACCATGGGGGGAATGTTCTGAAGAAGGGATTCCTGGGCTGCCAAGTGGGAGGGAGAGGGATTTCCCATCATATTACTAAAGTAAGCAGACGCTTCTGATCTGATCTCAAAAATGTCTTGGGAAACAGAGCCATCAGATAAGGTGAGTTCTCTGATTTTGTTGGAGCTACGGTTTCGCATCGTGGAAGCATGAAAAAATCTGGTATTGGCATCCCCATATTTGAGCCAGAGGGCTCGGGATTTTTGTCGCCAGAAGGTTTCTTCTCTAGCCAATATGTTGTGATACTCAGACAACAGCTGACTCTCCTCATTCCTCAGCTGAGGAGTCCATTGGTCATGATGGATTTGCTCCTCCAAAGTCTTAAGTTTATCAATAATGAGCTGCTTGTTCTCAAAGATGTTTCCAAAAACTTCCCTGTTCCAAATTTTGATGTTTTCTTTCACTGATTTGAGTTTACGAGAAACTCGGTCAATGGCAGATCCTGAACATGGAAGATTCCACCACTCAGAAATTCGTTGTTTGAGGTCTGGGTGGTGAATCCACATGTTTTCAAACCTGAAAGGGGTTTTGAAGGATGGGGCCTTGTTGGATTCTAGGAGGAGGGGTGAATGGTCAGACCCAATTCTGGGGAGGGATGTGAGGAGAGTATCGCCAAAGAGAGGGATTGCTTGCTGAGATAAGAAAAATCGGTCCAGCTTGACTTGAATGTGATCTTGCCCTGCTCTTTTGTTGCTCCAAGTAAAATGGCAGCCTCTGATCTGAATGTCCATAAGCTCATTACTCGACACAAAATCCTGGAAATCAGTTATGCTTTTGGAGGGAGTGGATAAGCCACCTCATTTGTCGAAAGCAAATAGAGGAGAGTTAAAATCCCCAGCTAACATCCACGGGAGGGCAGAAAAAGCAGTCTTGAGAAGGGACAAGGAAACCCACAGCTGGTGCCTTTCCAGGGGATTGTTGGGGGCATAGATATTGGAGAGGACCCATGTGAACTGGTTGGTCTTGCAATGGAAAACCATGTTAAGGGTTCTGTTGGTGAAGGATACCACCCTTCCCTCAACTTGGAGAGGATCCCAAAGGCAAAGAAGGCCCCCAACCGATCCCTCTACGGGGGAGGAAGCCCACTGGCAGTCTTTCCAGACTGATTTGATGATGTTCGGGGTTCTCGCTGCATCAGCTTTGGTTTCTTGTAACATGATGATGGTGGGTTTGGAATCCTTTCTGATGGTTCTGACCAGTCTCTGCTTGCCTGAGCTGTTAAGCCCTCTGATGTTCCAAGAGAGGATCTTCATTTGGATACTTTGGAAGGTTTCTTACCGCCCTTGGTGGGTACGGGAGGGGGTTTGGGATTCTTGGGATCGTCCAAGGGCTGGCCGAATAGATCAGGGAAGAGGGTTGTTTGAACCCCATTTGTGACTTGATTCTCAGTGTCTTTCTTAAGTTGGTCGGACATAGACGGTCTGCCTCTCTTTTTGTCACCTCCTGTATCCACTGGCCCTTTCTTACTTCTGGTGATGATGGAGCTAGAATTCGAGCGGTTGCGAAAAGGGCTGGACGCCTCCTCAAGGGAGTCAAAAACTGACTTGGTTGGAGACAGAGGTTTGGCTAAAGAAGTGGTGGGAAAGCCCTCCTCGAGGGGAAGGGGGGAAAGGGATTTAGGAGAGGTGGGAGAGAGCGGAGAGGTGGGAGGGGTTGGGGAGAGTGGTGCGGCCGGAGAGGGGTCGGGTAGGGAAAGGGAGGGGAGGGGAGGGAGTGGAGGCAAGGGGGAAGGAGAAGGGGGGAAATGGACTCGGGAAAGAGGACATCATCATCAACACCAGAGAGAGGACCAAACTTGTTGGGAAAGGCAAAAAGTGAACATACCTGGTTGGAACTTGACGGAGCTTGGTGGGGGAAGGATTTGTGGAAGGGGACTTGTTTCCCTTTGTCAGTTTTCCCTCGAAAAGGGCCACCAGTAGCCTTGGGTCCCGGGTGGGTGACCGGACGCTGAGCAAGGGAGAGCTGGGGTCGAGGAACCTCTTTGGCAGCTTTCAACGAAGGGCATTGGGATCTGAGGTGTCCCTGAGCCTGGCATTCGATGCAGAACATTGGTTTATTCTCATACTCAATAGCTTGGCACCACTGGAAGTCCCCATAGATGAGATTGATGCGAGTGGGAAGCTGGGATGCCAGGTTCGTAGACACGTAGATTCTGGCAAAGGCCATTCTGGATCGGGCTTTTGTTGCCGGGTCAAAGGCAACCAGGTCTTCGATGTATCCTCCGATCCCCCGAAGGATGTCTTCATGAAAAAACTGGATTGGCAGGTCCGAAAGACGAACCCAAATGGGGGCGACATTGATGTCCTGAGTTTGGGGGTTGAAACCCTGTTCCCATTTCTTAAGGAATAGACTTTTCCTGCCAAAGAACCACGGTCCTCCGGTGAGGATTCTTGCATAATCATTCTGGTTGTTCAACTGAATTAGAAAGAAACCCCTGGAAAGTGCAACTAGCTGAAAACTTCCCTCTGTTCGCCATTTGAAACTGGCCCATCTTCTGATAGACTCCATGTTAGGTCGGCCTCCAACGAATTTCCCAACCAGGGACAGGGATTCGAGGGAAAGTTTTGGAGCCATGCGAGAAATCGGGATAACCATATTTTCCTCGGAGGTGACCAGGGGGGAAGGGAAACCACTTCAGATGGTTTGGGAGAAGGGGATCCCGATACCATCGTGCTGAACGATAGACCGACCGAGGGAGGGGATTTGGAAGGGGGAAAGGGGGGAATGAAACCTTCCGCCCAAGGTCTCTACGTCCCACCCGGATCCGGATCGGGGGCATCGGGATCATCCGTGAGATCGACAGGGATCTCGCCTGGTTCCAAATCCCCGGGGAGGGTTTGGGAAACCCTGCCAGGGAAAGCCAGGGCAGCTGCGGTCGAAGTTGATGCTGATGCTGTGGGAACCATTGCAGAGGGAGCCATTGCTGTTGAAGCCATCAACAAGTTTCATCCTTTTCTTGGAAAACCAACTCAGTTCGATACACATTACAATTTGGTAAAGAAGGCCTTAAAGGATAATGCACATAAGATATTAGTTTGAATTAAATGGTATAGTCCAATTTAAAGGTTCCATGCACATACCCAAGGAGGGATAATCGAGATATATTGTTGAAGGAAGAACACTATGTCACATAGTCAGGGCATCTAGGAATAACAAATATGGAGTTCAACATGAAAACATTATATTTCTTGCTAGGACTTAATAGGAATGTAGTGGACTTTATATCCAAATACCTCGAGTGCTAGCAAGTTAAAGTTGAGCATGTGCATCCAACTAGGATGCTTTATCCTCATGACATACTTGAGTAAAAGTGTCATACTATTAGTGTGGAATTTGTACAAGGATTACCTTTTTTCAAGAAATAGCATGATCTTATCTTGGTTGTTGTGGATAAATTGACAAAGGTAGCAAATTTTATACTTGGAAATCTCAATGATGACACTACCACAATGGCAAAAGGGTTTGTTCAAGATATTTTTAGACTGCAAGGAGCATGAAGGTAATAATATTGGATATAAGCAGCAAAATAACCTCTATATTTTAGATAAATTTGACTATAGTGTTAGGCACAAAACTTAACATCAACTCCTCATATCACTCAAAGATAGATGGACAATGATGGGTGTCGTTAATCCTATTAAATTTAATTATCAATCAGGGGTAGCGTCCTTGGCTATATGCACTAATTAATATAAGGGATATTATGGGATATGGATTTATAAGCTCCTAATTAAAATATGCTTACCGAAAATGAAATATCACTCTTGCATAAAAGTAAATCACACTTACAAAAATTAAAATATTCTTTGTAGAAATTAAATCACTCTTGCGTAAAAGTAAATAACACACTTGCAAGAAAGGAAATATAATCTAGCAACTACATGAAACTACCTTGAGAAAATAAATAAATAAAGTATTATACAAAGTTATTATTTACAAATTATAAAAATATACAAAGGACGTAAAAATAAAAAAAATAGAAATTCATTAATTAGCTTATGAAAACATCTTACAAAGATGATATTTTCCATTGTGCTAATAGAGTGGGCCCTTACTCCTTAGCCCAATGGAAAGTAAACCTTAATTTAAAATAACATTAAACATATACACAAGTGAGAAAATGATGTAAACATATTTTATTAAGAAAGGGATGAAATTACTCTTTTACAATAATCTTCAACTCCTACATCCATCCTCTTCCTCTTATTTTTTTTTCAACTCCCATCATGTTCTAACCTCTACAATGCATTATGCCTCCTCTTTTATAGAGATGTCATATGAAACAAACCACTAACAACTTACTAACATAATTTATTTCCAATTTGAATTGGTTGGAAACAAATCCAACCAATTCTATACAAAGAATATAACAACCAAGTTGGTTGGAAACAAATCCAACCAACTCTAGACAAAGGAGATAACAACGAAGTTGGTTGAAAATAAATCCAACCAACACTACACAAAGGAGATAACAATGAAGTTGGTTGGAAACAAACCCAAAAAAATCTTATACAAAGAAGATGGAAAACTAAAATAGGTTCATGAGGATTCTAACTAATTTGGATCTATCTAAATTAGTTGGAAACCAATCTCAACAAATCAACTTTTTTTTAACTACCTTATATATAATCAAAGTAGTTAAAAATTGACTCACACCACTTGCCTAAGACGCAAGATTTTGGAGGAGGAATGATGAGGGAAAAAAGTAGAGAGGGTAGGGTTCCGATCCCTTCCCTGCTCCCCCTCCCCTGGTTCCTGCACAGTCCCTGGCTCATCCCAGGTCATCCCTCCCTGGGATTGTTTGTTGTAGATGATCTCCTTGAGGGAAATCCTTCTCCTCTTTCTGCACCTGTCCCAGTCGATCAGGGTTCCCTTGTTTGAGTTTTTGTCCTAGTGCTTCCCAGGGTTCCTTGTTGTTTTTGGGATCCCTTCCCTTTTTTCCCTCAGGCTTCCCCCTGGGGTTTTCTACAGGTATTTGGCATGGATCTAGTTCCCTGTGGTTATCTAGGTGGTGGGGGTGATTGGTTGGGTTTTTTACGGCTTCCTAGGGTTTCCTTTGAGGTCCTTACTGCTTTGGGGGTGGTCTGGGAGGGCCTCTTTCCCCATTTTGCTAGTGAATCCTCTCTAGGATCTTGTGGCTGTTGTTGGTCCCATACCTATGGGGAGGGCCCTCTTCGATTTCCTGCTTGGAGGCTTCTTTGTGCTGGTTATGCTCCTTGATGGAAACCCTGGGAATTTGTTTGGCATTGGGGGGGCTTTTTCTTTGCTTGGGTTATTCCCAGCCTCAGTCCCAGTTCCCTAAAGTTTCTCCTGTGCAAGGATGGGATTCTTGGCCCCTGCTGTTGGGGTTCTCTGGGTTCTACTACATTTTTCAAATCATGGGGGGATTTGATCTATGCATGCAGACCCTGGATCCCCTAGGCTAGGCTCCTATCTTTGTGGCTATTACCTCTTCCCGCATGGGATCCCCAATCCCTGTATCCCTGGTCCCTTAACCTATTGTCTTTTCTTGCTGGTTGTCCTAGGGGCGAGATTATCTTGGTGGTGCTTTCTGGCTACTTCCCGATGGGTAGGATCTCCTCTTTGTTGGTTTTCAGCTACTTCCTACTAGGTAGGATTCCCCCTTTTTTTTGGGCAGGATGGTTTCCCGCTGGGTGGGATGGTTTCCCGTGGGGCGGGATTCTCCAAAACCGCTGGGTTTCCCGTTGGGTGGGTTTTTCTCATTTCCTACTGGTTTTCTCGGGAGGCGGGATTCACTTGGTAGAGGTTTTTGCTATTTCTCGTTGGACGGGATCTACACTAGGATGGATTTCAGCTGCTTTCTACTGGGCGGGATTCACTCTTTGGTGGTTTTTCGACTGCTTCTCGCTAGGCAAGATTTATATTATAATGGTTTTTTGCTGCTTCCTGCTGGGCAAGATTTACACGATGGCGGTTTTCAGCTACTCCCCGCTGGGCGAGATCTTCAAACTTACCTTCCTTCGAAATTGGTGGTTTCCCGTTGGGCGAGATTGTTCAAATTTACCTATTCCCGCTGGGCGAGATTTTTATTTGTTTTTCATTTTTAGGGTATTGGTGCCTTGGGCCCAGAATTTTGTTGTAATGGCTTATTCTCAACATGTTATTTCCAACTCTTATGTAATCAGGTTTTTGGATCTTAGTTAAAACCCGCTGTAAATACAATAGCTACTTATAAAAAAAAAAAGTAGTTAAAAACTAATCTTCAGCAATTATAATTTCTATCTAACAACTTGATTTTATAGCAATGGATCTCCTCTAGCATTTCCATATTTATTTTCCACAAGAATAGCTATTGGAAATAGAATAAGCATTTTTGTCTTTCTTGCCAAGCTGAAAATAGAAATAAGCTTCTCCCACATGGAGAAAAATGACAGAACAATTGTATGCCTTCATGTGGTGCCTTAAGCATGTTCATATATTTCATCCTACCACATCATGCACTATTTCTACCATGTCTAACACTCTTATCCCACATCCTTGTATTTTAGCACAATTTTCCTACATATTTCCATAGCACTTAAAATTTGCTACAAAAATGTTATAGAAAGTTTAAATTTAGCTCTAGAATGCTACAGGATGACTCCAAAAGGATAAAAACTCTAGGATGATCTACAATCCATCATATCTTTGTTGTACCATCTTTAAATATTATTAATTCAATGTCAAAACAAAGCTTAAAATCACATAGAAACCTATTTGAAATCACTTGGTAATGCATTTTACCTTTTCACAACTTCTAGTCATAATATTAATACAAATTACAACCTCGTCCACTATTACACATACATTAGAAGAGTAACGGTATTTCAAGGCCTCATCGAACAAATTGATGAAGTAAATTAGGTTTTGGAAGATTTAATTATAATGTACTACATAACTCAGTAGTACCAGTGGGAATAAGACTTACCATTGGTGGAATTTACTTACAATGATCTCTACCACTCCAACATAGGGGTGGTTCATTTTGAAGTGTTGTATGGTAGAAAATATAGAACACCTTTCAATTGGGATCAAGTGGAGGATAGATTGGTTATGGGACTAGACATGTTAAAATATATGAAGGAACAAGTTAAACAAAGAAGATAAAGATTAAAAGAGGTAGTATATAGATAGAAAAGTTATGCTAATAATAACCAAACTCAAAGGAAATTAGAGTTTTTGTAAAGTTAAATCTATAAAAAGATCCATTAAATTTGGAAAACCAACTAATTTAGCTTCCAAATTTGTGGGACTACTTGAGATACTAGAAGTGGTAAATCTAGTGAAATACCCACTTACTCTACCTCCTTCCCTTTCCTCTATTGATGATATTTTTTATGTATCATTGGTAAAACTATATCATGTTGATGTTTCACACATTCTATACTAGAAATCCATAGAGGTTCATGATCTAGGCATACTTCTAGTTTATCCAATTAGAGTGCTCGATAGACACTCTTTGCAATTAAGGATTACATATGTGTCATAGTGTAAAGTCTAATGGGACCAATACTCAAAGGAGAGTGCCATACCCACATGTTGTAGGTGAGTTGGAGAGGGTAGGGAAATCCTCCAAAGGAGGTCCTTGGTTCGAATCTCCACCCTACCAAACACACATCGGGTATCCAAAATCCAGTTGATAATATTGGTGCGATCAGGACCGAGCGAGACTCCCGGGTGATTTTGATGGTGTAGAACCCCCTGGTCATGGTTTCTCAGACCAAGGCAGCCCCACAAGGGGTTTTTCACTAAATTAAAAAAAAATGAGAGTGCCACTTGGGAGAACATTGATGATATAAAATAATTTATCATCATTTATTTTCTTGAGTAGTTTTATTAAAAAATACTTATTTTAATTATAAATATATAAGACTCATTCGTGTTACAATTATAATGTTTGATAATAACAATATAAATTTGTAATATGATATCAGTTATATTTTGGTTGGAAATTATAATTGATGATGTACACTAACAACTTTTTGCTTAGTCATTAGGACTATGACTCTTTTGGTGAAGTACATCACATTCCACAAATTTCTAAAATTTGTAGAATCATTAATCAATAATTATTCATAACTAATAATTAGAGATTTGTTAATGTTTAACAAAATTTATAAATGAATTGGCTTACTCTCAAAACCTATGCAAGCGTGTATAGCCCACCCTCTAGACAAAAAAATAGGGAAGGTATCACCTAGTCGAAGGTGACAAATTTAGGAGAAGTAATCATCCTAGAGAGAGATATCACATACCACGTTCATATGCATCAAAATAATTAATCTTTACCTGATCGATAATTGTTTTTTTGTGAATTGAATGTTGTTTGTTGAATATTGATGAATGCTTAAATTGTATTAATATTTGTATACATATTTAAATGTTTCTTATGAAATGAAAAGGAGCATATAGAATGGATAATTGTCAAATGGTCACAATAACTTCAATTTAAACACCATGTATATTATACAATTGTTGGCTTTTTATCCAGATTCAATCATAGGTCCCAATATCCAAGATCTTGTGTAGACTCAAATATTAGAGCAATCAATATAGATGGCCAATATCAATGAACATAACATTCATGAAAATAACAATAATAAGGAAATAAATGGCCAATATCATTCATGAAATAACATGAAGAAAACTTACAATAATATTGCTCAAAATATTGTATACAAGCTTCAATATTCAACTCACTAGTTGCATCAATATTTGAACTACTATTGCTCTCCTCACATATTCGAGAGATGTTGATGAGGGCATCACATTAATTTGATATGTTAGTTCCTAGGCATAGGTTATTTTCTATAGTTTCTAGGTTCATATTTTAATTTTGCTAATAATGTAATGTGATCCTATATACTCACATAGGATTATAGTTGGATTCTAGATAGCTTTAGTTAGATTCTAGTTACAACTATTAGTTAACATCATATTTCTTTCCTCCCTATTTTCCCTCTAGGTGCGATATTTGGAAGAATCATTATGTATTTTGGGAATTCGTATACCTATAAAATCTTAGCAAATAAATGAAATTTTAGGTTGGTTTTGAATCCTCAAAATTGATATCAGAGCACCAATCCTAACGCGTGCTCAATTTTCGATTGGAAAAATAAAAAATTTCATTAAATTTTTGTGGCATATCATGGTTTGCAAATTTTTGATCAAAAACTTGGCTGGTTAAACTACGTGGTAGAAGACAAAGCACTGTTAGCAGGAGCACCATTGGAAGGACCACCTCCACCACTGATCGCTAGTAGATAAAAGATCATGCAATGCCCCCTAGCCTCTTTAGGATGCACACCCCCTAGCCACTACAAGCGGTGTGAAAAGCCACCAATGACCACTAGGATGTGATCGAATACTAAAAGGCTATTTTTTCCTTATAAATGGGTAAAAATTTACTTGTGTCCCACATGTGGGATATTAAATATGACTTTGAGCTAGTGTCGATTTTGGCCTCACCATTTTTAGTGACAACCATGCCCTATTTGGAGGATTAGCCATGATTTTGGTGGGATAATCAAAATGGACGATTCTTTGGTTATTACTATAAAGTGAATTGCCCCTCAAGCAATATTCAGTAGTGTTCCAACCAAAAATCGAGTGATTATGGTCATGTGTTGACCTTCCCCTTCCTCGATCATCAAATATTTTTTTATGGCTTCTAAATGAAAAATTGCCTCTGGACACTCTTTCCTCCCTTGATGATTGTGGGTGGCTTTAGATAGAAGCTGGTAGAAACTACGTGTCAGGTTATCAACCATAGTGCCTATAATTTTTTGGTTATCAACATTGTATTTGCAAAGAATTGTGTGTGTTGTAGGATCTATTTGGTTCCCTTCAAATTTGTTCACATGTAGGTTGTTTGTCAATCGGGTTCTTTCCTTCCTAATCGATGACTTCGGTGTGGAACATTTGATTTTTCTTCCAAACCTAGATAAACCTATGATTGCTATAATTATTGGGTGAAAAAATGGACGAGCGTTCGTTTGATTGGCATGGGCATCTTTTATCCCATATTTGTGGTGGGATGGCTCTTGCATCAGTTTAAGTGTGCAAAGTACCCCCTATTAAAGTGACCACCATGCGATGGTCAGGAGTAATCCTACATGGTGGCTGTTGCATCAATTGAATATGTGTGTCTGCATTGGAGTGTGCTAACTGATGCCTTGTCATTGTTTATTGTGGATTTTTTTTTCACTTTTGGTATAGTGGCCTTCCACCTAATTGGTCATGACAATATGAGCTACTTGTACCCTATCAACTTTTTTTTGTTTAAAGGTATACAAAATTTGGTAAGATACAAAGTGAAAGACTCTGACTTAAATAGAATCACAAGAAATATTAAGAATCACAGTTGGAAAATAGAAGGTAAACTCCTTATATATTAATAATGTATATTCTTGGATGATTCTAAAACCAACAAGACTACCCTATTAAATATGATGTTATGGGTTGCCTATGAAAAGGTCACACCCTTTCATAATAGGTTATAAGTAAAATAATATAGAGTTTAAGGTTGGTTAGGAGATAGATCCTAACATGCCACCCCTCTTAGAAAAGCTTTGACCTCAAAGCTGGAATGTTGGAAAATGTTGCTGGATATGATGGAGTGTTTCCCAAGTAGCGTCTTCTAAGGGTAGACCTTTCCACTAGATCAAAACTGCTGTGATATCTCGGTTACGAAAGTGACGAGATCGGCGATCCAAGATAGCTTTGGGTTCGACCAAAAGTACTCCATCGTCAGTAAATTTTGGAAGGGTAGTTTGGAGAGTGATATGTGCTCCAATTACTGGTTTAAGGCAAGAAACATGGAATACGGGATGAATTTTGGAAGTTGGTGGTAACTCAAGTTTGTAAGCAATGACCCCAATACGTTGGAGAACCTTATAAGGTCCATAAAATTTGGGTGCTAACTTCTGAGAGCCTTTTTGTTTGAGAGATGATTGACGGTATGGTTGGAGGCGTAGGAAAACCTTATCACCCTCTTGAAAACTATGCTCGCTCCTATGTTGATCGGCTTGTTGCTTCATGCGATTTTGGGCGATGTGTAAGTTCTCTTTTAGGATCCGCAGAATGTCATCTCGAGTAGAGAGTTTCGTCTCCACCGCTTGTACCTTTGTACTCCCGAGAATATAAGAAGTGAGTGATGGCGGTGTTTGGCCATATAATGCTTCATAAGGAGTCATTTTGATGGATGTATGGTATGAAGTGTTATACCACCATTCTGCTAATGGAAGCCATTTTACCCAATGGAGCGGTTGAGTAGAAACGAAACAACGAAGGTAAGTTTCTAAGCATTTATTAACAACTTCAGTCTGGCCATCGGTTTGAGGATGGTAAGCGGAGCTCATACGAAGTTGAGTACCTTGTAATTTGAACAATTCCTTCCAAAAAGTGCTAGTGAAAGTTGGGTCACGATCACTAACAATCGTTGAGGGCATACCATGTAATTTAAAGATGTTATCAAGGAAAAGGTGGGCTATAGTACTAGCGGTGTAAGGGTGAGCCACAGGACAAAAATGGGCATATTTGGATAAACGATCTACTACTACAAAAATTGTTGTTTTTCCGCCTGATTTTGGTAGTCCTTCAATAAAATCCATAGAAATATCCGCCCATGTTTTGGTTGGTATAGGAAGAGGTTGAAGTAATCCTGGAGTAGCAATTGTCTCCCCTTTATGTCTTTGGCAAGTCTCACATTCTTTTACAAATGTTTTGATGTAGTTTTTCATACCTACCCAATAAAAAGATCTAGTTACTCTTTTATATGTCTTTAAGAACCCTGAGTGTCCGGCAGTGGGTGAGGTATGTAATTCATGGAGAAGTTTTTCACGATAAGAGGAATTAGGGGAGAGGACCATCCTTCCTTTGTACCTTAATATATTATCCATCCAAGTGTATGGAGGTTTGCTATTAGGATTATGTTGGAGTTGTTGAATTATTGTGTGGGTAGTAGGATCATTAATCCATTCTTCATACACCTCATCTAACCATTTAGGAATAAGGGAGGAAAGAGCATGGAATTGAGGCATGTCTTCAAATTTTCTAGAGAGTGCATCGACCGCCATGTTGTCCTTTCCCTTTTTGTATGTAATTTCGTAATCATAGCCAAGTAGTTTAGTAACCCACTTTTGTTGTTTCGGGGTATTAGTACGTTGTTCCAAGAAGTATTTTAGGCTATGATGGTCAGTGCGTATAATGAAATGTTGTCCAATAAGGTAAGGTCTCCAATGTTGAATAGCGTGAACAATCGCCAACATTTCTTTTTCATAGGTAGAACGGGCTAGATTCTTTTTAGAAAATGCCTTGCTTGTAAAAGCTAGAGGCCTTTCATCTTGCATGAGTACGGCTCCTATTCCTACCCCCGAGGCATCACTTTCAATGATGAATGGTTTAGAAAAGTTGGGCATAGCTAGGACAGGAGTGGTACACATTGCATTTTTCAATGTAATAAAAGCTTCATCCGCTTGAGATGACCATTTGAAGGCATTTTTCTTAAGTAATGTTGTTAGAGGAGCTGCGATTTTACCATAATTTTTGACAAATTTTCGATAATATCCTGTTAGCCCAAGAAACCCTCGTAGACTTTTTAAGGTTTTTGGAATAGGCCAACTTTTTACATCCTCAATTTTGCGAGGATCTACCTTAACTCCTTCCTTAGAGACAATGTGTCATAAGTATTTGATTTCTTGTTTTCCAAAGGAACACTTTGATATTTTCGCATAAAGTTGATTTTCCTTCAAGATTCTTAATGCTTGGCTAATATGGTTCAAATGATCTTCCCATGTTTTGTTGTAAATTAAAATGTCATCAAAGAAAACTAAGATAAATTTACGAAGGAAAGGGTGAAATACCTTGTTCATTAGACTTTGAAAAGTGGAAGGAGCATTGGTAAGGCCAAATGGCATCACCAAGAATTCATAGTGCCCTTCATGAGTGCGAAAGGCTATCTTTGGAATATCCTTTTCGTTAACTCTGATTTGGTGGTAGCCCGATCGTAAGTCTAATTTGGAAAAATAGGCAGCCCCATGTAGTTCATCTAATAGCTCGTCTATGACCGGAATAGGAAATTTATCCTTGATGGTCATTTTGTTAAGTGCTCTAAAATCGACACATAAGCGCCATGACCCATCCTTCTTCCTTACTAATATAATTGGAGAGGAGTAAGGGCTTCTGCTAGGTCTAATGACCCCTGCCTTAAGAAGCTCTTGTACTAATTTCTCTATCTCGGTATTTTGAAGATATGGATAACGATAGGGCCTAATATTAGGGGGTTGATGCCCTGGAAGTAGTGGAATAGTGTGATCGTGACTTCGTTGTGGAGGTAGTCCTTTTGGTTCATTGAATACTTCTTTATGGTGTTCTAAAATATTTTGTAGCTCTGGCGCCTCCTTTTCTTCGTGAGTAGGTTGGATTGAGAACAATTGGGCTACCATTCCTTTGCTTCCTTTACGGATAATTTTCTCCATTCTATGAGAACTTATGATTTGTGAAGGTCCAGATTTTAAGCCCTTGATAGTATAAGTTTGGTTCTTCTCTGTGAACTTCATCCATAATTCATCAAATTCCCATTGAACTATGCCCAATGTTCATAGCCATTGTACTCCTAGTACGATGTCACAACCTCCTAAAGGTAATACATACATGTCTCCTTTCATGTTATAATCCCCCATAGTTAGTTTTATATTTCTGCATTTACCTTTACATGTAATTTTTCCTCCATTTCCAATCATCACTTCAAAATTATTGCAAGGATATATAAAACAATTAGCTTGCTTAGCCACCTTTGGATCGATAAAATTGTGCGTGCTACCAGAGTCTAGGAGCACAATAAGGTTTTGTTTCTTAAAATACCCTTTTACCCTCATCGTTTGTGGAGCAAAAAATCCAGCAAGGGCATTGAAGGAAACTTTAGGTGTATTTTCATCATCACTTTCAGGTGTGTCGGATACTACTTCCACTTCTATCTCAGTTTCTTCTTCGGTTGAATTGCCACAGTCCGTAGCATCCAGAATATACAACTTTCGTGAGGCGCATTTATGATTTCGGTCAAATTTCTCATCACAGTGGTAGCAAAGACCTTTAGCTTGTCGTTCCTTCATTTCCTCGAAACTAAGACGTTTAATTGGTAGGGTTGGGTTAAGTTTGGGGGTTGTGTAGGAGTTTTGTACCCTTCCATTTTGCATGGTTTTGGGGTTAGTGTAAATGTTTGATGATTTCCCCATGGGTGGTTTTCCCAATCGGTGTTGTGCCTTGATTTTATCCTCCGCTAGTTTCGCCAATCCTATGGTCTCCATCATGTTTGTGGGTTTATACATTTGTACCTCTATTCAGATTTCTTCCTTTAATCCACTGATGAAACAATCTTGAAAGAAAGAAGCGTCTAACCCGGTTGTTCGATTTGCCAATATTTCAAATTCAGCTTGATATTCTTTTACTGAAGTGGTTTGGCATAATTTGGTGAGAGCTCCTGTGAAATTTTCAAAAGCGCTAGGTCCAAACCGTACTAATAGATTTTGTGTAAAGTTGAACCAAGTAGGAGTGTCATTGGTTTTTTCGAACCATTGGTACCATTGGATGGCTTCATTCTCTAAGTGAAAGGATGCAATATGCACTTTTTGTCTTTCAAGAATTTGATTCAACGAGAAATATTGCTCTGCCCGATAAATCCAGTTTGTAGGATCACCGCCTTCAAATTTTGGAAAATCTAACTTGGTAGTCCTGGGTAGGATGGATGTTTGTGGCCCTCCCAATGGTGTCCGGGGTGGTGATCCTCCGTTAGTTTGATTCGTTTGCACTAGTGCCATATTCTGACTGACAGAGTCTAGTTTTAAGTTTAATGCGAGTATTGTTTCCTGGATTTCCTGTGTCTTAGCGGCGTTCTCTCGAATTTCTTGGAGAAGTTTATCCATATCTAGTGACCTTCTTCCTTCTGCCATGTGAAGTTTTGTGGTATATTTTTTCTTGTCTTGGTTATAAATTAGCAAGGTTTCGGTGAAGAGTGCCAAGCCCTTTTCAAATTTTGTGGTTCACTTTCTTCTTTAGAGCGAAAAGTGCAACTTTTTCAAAGTTGTTTGACAACTTTAAAAGTTGCTCGATAAATTTTTTCAAAAGTTGAAAAATTTGTTATCAAATTTTTTCAATTTTGTAAATTTTTTTTTTTGTTCCTCCAATTAAATGGATTCAAAGTTGTATTTGAATTTTTTTGGGTGAACTGCCCTTAGTAGTTTTTGTTTATCACTATATTCTGTTGTTATTATAAGAAGGAAGTAGGCACACGAATACAAGTAGAGGAGTTGTAGGGCACGATGGGGCACAACATGAAGCAGAAGAGCATGACACAAAGCACAAGGTGGGGCATGACATGAAGTAGAAGAGTGGCAAAGCACGACACGAAGCATGATGTGGGGCATGGTATGAAGCAGAAGAGCGGTAGAGCATGACACAACACAAAGTAGGGCACGACAAAGTAAACCAGGTGGCATGGACTACGAAGCAGGGGAGTGGTAGGGCGGCATAGCACAGGTGAAGGAGGCGTAAGAAGTCAAGTCAATGAGGCATGTGTCAGTAAGGTAAGGTAACTTCGATCGCATGAAGGTTTTTTTGTGAAGCGTGATCGAAGTCACAGCTTATTCTAGGTGCTTCAGTGAATATAAGGGTTATAAGTTTTTAAACATGCCCGATGTGGGATTTTAATCCCGAGTGCTTTTTAAAATTTCAACTTTCTTTCCCCCCCTCCGGCGTCGAAATAATTTTTGTCAGAGTTTCTTCTTCTCGACGACGGAAAACCTTATAAACCTTTGGTTTAATTTAATTTTTGTTGTCGTCTTTTTGGAAAGTCATCGAAATTTTGACTATACGCCTGCAACGTATTAGTCGATGCCAGAAGGTGTATTTTGCTAGATTTTTCAACGTATTTCTTTTGCAGATCAAAAATTTTGCAGGGTTGGTGACGTTTCGTAGTGACCAAGGTGTTGGATAGTATTATTTTCCCTCTACTTCATCGGAGAACGTCACAAGTGTTGTTGTGATAGCAAAATTGCTATTGTTACATCTACTGATCGACCAATGCTGGTTTATAACTTGCTCACTTTGTCATTTTAGCATTTTCAATGTGTCAACAAGATCTTATCACGTAAGAGGAATTTTTTTTTTTGCTTCACACTAGCTCTGATCCAAGTTGGTAAGATACCAAGTGAAAGACTCTGACTTAAATAGAATCACAAGAAATATTAAGAATCGTAGTTGGAAAATAGAAGGTAAACTCCTTATATATTAATAATGTATATTCTTGGATGATTCTAAAACCAACAAGACTACCCTATTAAATATGCTTGTTATGGGTTGCCTAAAAGGTCACACCCTTTCATAATAGTTTATAAATAAATAACACAGAGTTTAAGGTGGGTTAGGAGATAGATCCTAACAAAATTATACAAAATTCATTTAATTATTTTTAATTAACTTAATTTAATTAATTAATCAAAAGATTAAATTGCATTATTTTTGTAATTTTATACCTTAAGCAAAATTTACACAAATTTATTGTAAAAGCCTATGAGGCTAATACCTTTTTTGCAAAAATTTTGCACCCCATCAACATTTGGGAAGCTTTTTGGTAAACTTCCTACAAGGCAACAATTGTAAAGCCTTTTAACTCATTGTAAAGTACTGGAACAAGCACCATTGTAATTGCACTATGAGGTAAAATTTTGTACTTGAGACACCTTGGCAGCCCTCCTAGCTTACATAAGGGGTCAGATGGATTCTGATTTGGTAGAGGAAATGGCCACAATAGCTGCAGTCATTAGCCTTTTGCTCGATAAGGTTCAAAATATAACTGGGCCTAGAGGATCTAGACCTACCCCTGTCCATCACTCTCAAGTAAAATGTGAGGTCAAAATTTATGATGAGTTTCGTGATCCAGATATCCTAAAAAATTGGATTAGTGATATGGATACCTGGTTTGAGTATAGCAAAATTCAAAAAGACAAGCAAGTCTCCTTTACCAAGTTCAAGTTTTCAAGCATTTCCAAAGTCTTGATAAGCACTCGGGATTCCATTGATAGTTGGGATGACTTAGTGTAAGCATTGAAGGAAACCTTCTATCCTTCTAATTTTGCTAAAGATCTTGACTTCCAATGGCTTTGTTTGAGGTAAGGATACCACATGAGTGTCCAAGACTACATTGGAAAGTTTAACAAATTGAGGATTCTAAATGGAATCCTAGACTCAACTCCAAAACTAATCAATAAATTTAAAAGTGGCTTGCAAGATCCACTCTTTAGGGAGTTGAAGTATACACCTTGCACCACTTTGAATGAAGTGTACAATAAAGCACAACTTGAAGAGGAGAAAATTACTACTAAATCAGGTGCATCTCACTCTTTTGGTGCCTCCAAAGCACCCAAACAATTTCAACAGTAGCAACAACAATCAAAAAAGGTAAAATAATGTTCTTCTCCTTCTCCTTCTCTCTCTTCTTCTTCTTCCTCTTCTTTTAATGGAAATTTTTTTTGTAATCATTGTAAGAGATGAGGGCATACCGAGTCTGAGTGCTTTAGAAAGAAGAATAATTTGCTTGTAAAGGAGGCACCACAAGATGGGCCCCTTGAGGTTGGAAGTGAGGCTAGGGATTATGAAGAAATTTAGGGTCAAATCAACCATGTGACCCTCATGCACCACAAATGTCATCGTGATAGTTTGTTTGTCACAAGAGCACATCTTCTACACAACTTTTTTATGACTTGCATTTTCAATAACTGATCGTAAACCAATATCATTGCTAAATCCATAGTTGATCAACTCAAATTGTCTATCAAACCCCATCCTTCCCCATATTCACTTGGATGTAAGGATGAGGATTTAGCCTTTGCAATCATAGAACATTGTATTGTGTCTTTTGCCTTTGGACCACACTATGTGGATCGAGTCACTTGTGATGTGACTACCATGGACTACTATGGAATGATTCTAGGCCAACCCTATCAATATGATAAGTAGGCTTGATATGATGCTTTTAACAAAACATACACCATGCATCATAAAAATAAGAACTTTCTTATTTACAATCTTCCACAAGCTCAATTATTGATGTCTTCACCAAGGATTGCCTTAGTATCTTGGCCTAAGGAAATTCATGCTTCTGCTACTCAGGAGGTCATTCCTCCTTCTTCATCAATACCTCCTTATTCATCAGTACCTCCTCCCACTGCTCCTACTCCTCTTGTTGTTCCACTACACTTCAACAACCTCCTTCAATTATGCCTCCATAGGTTCTAGATGTTTACCAGACTCTACAACTTTTGAAGCAAGCAATTGCTCCTCATCTACTACTTGGTGAGCGAGTGATTTCTTGAAATTGTTTCTCCACCTTGGCATCTCGAGGCTTCCTTGATATTCTTCCAATAGAATATGATATATGTATGCAATGGTTGGTGACTCATAATTCTACTTGTATTGCAAAAGCATTGGAGTCCAATGCTTATTTAGTGGGGAGGTATGATGAGGGCATCATATTCATTTGATTTGTTAGTTCCTAGGCATAGGTTAGTTTCTATAGTTCCTAGGTTCATATTTTATTAAGTTTGCTAATAATGTAATGTGAGCCTATATACTCACGTAGGATTCTAGTTGGCTTCTAGAGAGCTATAGTTGGATTCTAGTTACTTAGCTATTAGTTAGCATCTTATTTTTTCGCTCCATATTTTCCCTCTTGGTGTGAGATTTGGGAGAATCATTATGTATTTTGGGCATTCGTATGCCTATAAAAGCTTAGCAAATAAATGAAATGTTAGGTTGGTTTTGAATCCTCAAAATATGCAACCTTTCCTATTACACACATAATATAAACCTCTCATACCTCTTGGTTTCACATCTTGCCACTTGTATACATGACTCTTGACTCTCTATTTACCTACACACTTTACTTTATGATACTTGCACATGCTTAATTATACATTTGCACACTTTATTACATAACACTTGTGCACATTCTTTTTTTTTTGCTAAGTTGATTTTTATATACAAATTGGGTGTTTTAAGAGGTGCAGCGACCCTGGGAAGCGACGCGCCATCCACTAACTACTCTACTTGTGATTCGATTGAATCCTTTAATGTTAAACATGCAATAAATGAAAGGCATAAAGCAGATATAACCAGAATGCAAAGAAATAAATGAATGAATGCTTTTTGTATTGATATTCCCAAGATCCGGTTACATATGAATCCCTCTAAGGGATACCCTTCATTTGATACATGATTTTACACACAAAGAGGGCAACAGGTGTATAAAATATCCCCTCGCATAGGGGGCACACTTTATCAAGCTTCCCGATGATGCACACGAAAATGTATGAGGGCTTACAGATGCCTCCTTCTCTAGGTCTGATTGCTAGAGGGATCCTCTTGCTCTCGTATGTTGTGGATTTTCTCGATTGAACCTGTAGCCCTAAAATCAATGAAACAACAACACACACTTAGATGTCCGAGATTGCCTCCCTGGATGAGGTTGTTAGCAATGAATAAGCTCAATGGAAACAAATGCAATGAAACTAGTACTATGAACGTGAATAACTAAAATAAAGCTTATGCTAATGAAATGAAAGAGAAAGTAGAATAAAAGAAACTAACACCTAAAACCCTAGACTAGGTTGCGGGCCACTATCCAGGACAACGGCCGCTAAGGTGAAATCTCTCTCTATTGATCCAAAGGCTATGGGCTCAAGTCTGCTACTAATGTTAAAATGATTACCTTATGTGTTCAGATTTGCCCTCCAATACGATAGGGCTCCGCTACAAGAATCGATCTCCAAGGGAAGCTCTCCAAGTCTCTAGAAGCTCTCCTCAATGATCCAACCTGTTCAAAGTTCCGATGTATGATGTTCTCTCTCTCTGATTGATAAAATAAGGTCCCCTAGTGCTTTTAGGTTTACTCCTTATAAAGTGTTTGAAGCCCTAGGTCAATGTTCAAACCCTAGGACTGAATCCCTCATGCGTACTAGGTGTTAGCATGAGAAGCTCTTTGTTTTTCTATGTTTAACTGAAGTCTAAATTTGGACTTAAGTCTTCCATGTAGACTGGCTGTGAGGAGGAATGCAAAGTTGTCCCCGCTCATCCTTATTGCATGCAGACTACCACTTCCACCCAAGATTAGGCTGGATGGGTGGAAAAATGCATTTAAAGTTTAGCCATTATCATCTGCAGTGGCTAAGGTTTGGCCGCTCTGAGCTACAATGGCTGGATTCTGGCCGCTCTGGTCTACAATGGCTAGGCTTGGATGGGCTGAAAATGCCCCATATGAGTGGTAAAAACCACTTTTGACACTTGGAAGGTCCCAAGGTTTAGTCACATGACCTATGAGTGTACCCATGTGAGTAGTCTCCCTAACCATGACATGTTTTAGGTGTCTACAAATGCCCCTTTTTGTGATGCGCTGAGTGATAGACACAACGTGGAGCGAAAATGTAGACTGCTATGTTTGTAGGGTGTAAGATGATCATTGATCTGATCAACGTTGGATGGCCCAATCATGCAAGATGACACGCATCCTTGAATCATTGCTTCAACATTTGGAAGGCTTAACTTAGCATAGGGCTTTGCACATGTTCAATCGCACTCATTCCTCAAACACAATCGGGTAGCTTATGTTACTACAATGTGATCCGACCAGAGGAGAGCTACAAATTGAAGATGTCATATTTGCTTATGAACCCAACAAATGGGGAAAAGTTTTGTAAGAGTTGAGTGCAATGATTCATAGGATGAACGCAATTTTGACATGATCGAGTGATCTTTTGTTGATTTTGATTATGATGATTTGAAGATTTGAACTACCCCCTCACACAATGAATTGGTGAGGGAAGGGCAATGAATGAAGCGACAAGTCGCTTGACCAAATATGACTGGTTTTGGTTCCTTTCTAGTATTTGTTCTTTTAATGGGCAATCCCCCATCCAAGTGTGATTCCAATTATTTATGATAATCATTCATCCCTATCCCGGGAGCGGTCCGGCCATAAATAGCCTTCTTAGGGAGTTAGGATGAGCGATTCTATTTATGCTTGTATTGCATCACTTGGCTCAGTGTTTTTGGTGTCATAGGAGAATTAGGATGATTCCTTCATACCCATGGAGCAGTCCGACCATCTTGGTCTTCTTCGGGATTGAAGGAGGCACATCGTAATTCCAAAATGAATGTTTTACCCCAAGTAACCTCATGGTAACTTACTCATCTCACCGAGTTGCATGGAGTGCAAATCGTTGCAACCGCTGAGTTGATAGAGTAAATAACTTGATAAGAGGCTTACTTGAGATTTGTCTTTATGTAATTTTTTTATTATTTTGAACATTATGATAACCATGAGTCATCAAAATGTGTTTATTTAATTTTTTGTTGCTTCTCATGGAGAGAATCCCTCCTATTTTTGCTTAGGTTGTTGGCCGCTGTCAGGTCCAGTGACCCCCAAATGCTTGCTCGTGGCCGCTCTCATCCTAAGTGGCCAAGAAATTCGGGCCATTGATGACAGCAGTGGCCAAGGCATAATTCAAAAATATAAAAAGTAACCCTAGGGTTTTGACCTTTCACTTTCACTAGCTATCAATTTGCATTTTAGAGCTCTGTAGTGAAAGTGACTTCTACGATTTGGAGTGTTGTTGCGATTCGGAGGATCATGGCTGCACAGGGTGAGGCATCAACGAGCGGAGGAGCTAGAGCTTCTTAGGTACTCTTCAAAACCTTAACCCTATCTATTTCATTTTTGGGTAAAATGAACTACACTAAGTAATCGGTACAAGAACCTCATTAAACTTATTGGCAACGAACCAAACCCATAGTTAGGTTTAGATTAGGATTTGTCATGGTGGGCTTGCCCCCATTTTGCTTATTTTCAATTTTTTTGTGATTTTTGGCCTAGGGCAGATGTTTTTGTCATGTCACCCATCGTCTGCTGCTACTCAGAGCGGCCAACTCGACCTATGGTTTGGCCACTATCACTCAGAGCGGCCAGATTTGAATCCCAATGGTCAAAAATTTGACCATTGGGGTTTGGTCACTGCTTCCACAGCGACCAATTTTTGGCCGTTGTAGGTGACAGTGACAGAACACTTAGTTGATTTTTATAAAATTCTTGAATTCTTGAAGTGATTAACTAATTTTTTTAAAATTTTGACTTGCTTCCTTGAAATATGTTACATGATTAGTTGCATTTATTTCTTTTTGCTTGGAATTAGAATAGCCTATCATTATTTGCACGATTTCCATGTTTTATTATGATTTATGCCTCAGATGCATTGTAGTTATGCTTTATTTTCTCTTTTTCTCTTAGATTCTCACTACTCAAGCTCATGACCCAAAGCTCATGAATGACCTTCTACCCCTTTTGAGTGCTATGGACTAGGCCTGGCTCAAGGCCCATGGGCTACAGTTTGTCACTAGGTTGCCCACTATTATGTTAGATCAGGCTTACCTTACGGCCCTAGTACACCGATGGGACTCTCAGACTAATACCTTCCACCTTCCTACCGATGAGATGACTATCATGTCGGAGGATGTGTATAGGATATTCTAGATCCCCTTTGATGGAGTGGCCATTGTCTCTTCGACCACTAATGATCATGATGTTGTCTTTCTTCGGGTGTTTGGAAGGCATGCTGTAGATGCCTTCAAGGACACCAAATTTGGTGGTGTATCTATTGTACATTGGTACAGGGAGAGGGTCTTCATGGAGAGGCATGCAGTGTTGTTGATGGTTATCAACAACATTCTTATTCCAGATTGCTCAGGCTTGAGGTTCCCATGGAACCTCCTTGCGATGGTCCAAGATCTGATGGACAGTGAGGAGCCCATCATCTATGCATGGGGTAGGTCTCTATTGGCCTAGTGTTATGATGAGTTGTATCACATCCATCGATGGGGTCACATTAGCATCACTTGTAGCTTGCTCCTACAGGTTTGGGGATGGGAGCACATCAAGGTAGATCATCCCAGAGGACTTCCTACCAAGATCATAGTTATTGAGGAGTGGATGTAGTGCTATGCTACTAGATGGGCTCGAGGGTGCGAGGAGCGCAAGAGCCATCCTCATGCGGGGGAGCTCTCCCACTACACTACTACTTTTACTAGGCTGAAGGTCGGAGATATCATGTGGCATCTATATCATGAGTGCCTAGCTTGGGATGACCCGACTAGTTTCACAGCTAGGACATGGCGTGAGTGGTGGCTCATCGGCCACAAGGTTGGCATCAGGGAGTATTTCTTCTACTCTCGAGTTCTTCATCAATACAGGTTGTAGTAGGATGTGCCACTAGTTCCATTTTTGTATAGGCGTCTCACAGTAGAGGGAGACCTTCCTCCTCCATAGATCATAGAGCTTTTTGATGAGGAGGATGCCCCAATAGTTGACCCAAGAGTCATTAGGGGAGTCATAGATGCATTTGTGCAGTGGTGGGGGATCTGATGTGGCATGGTGATGGTAGCTTGGGCCGCAAGGATGATGGTGGGGATGATGGTATAGATCCAATAGGGCATAGAGTCTAAGCCAGGATCGAGGTATGGGGCCAGCCAGTAGAGCAGGTGGCAGTGGAGGAGCAGGAGGCTCCTAAGGAGGATGAGGAGGAGCTAGATCCCGAGGAGAGAGATTCTCCTATGAGAGCATAGTTGCATGAGGTCGAGGTTGAGCTTCAGTCGACCAAGATCTAGGTACAATAATGAGATGCTACCATAGCCCAATGAGATGCTACTATAGAGTAGCTCACACTATAGATCTAGGCTTTGTAGGCTACTATCGAGGGTGGTGCTGCTAGGATGCAGTTTGTTGTTCCTCCTTCTACACCATAGAGTGATACCGGGGTAGATCCTAGGGTAGACACAAGGGTAGAGGTTCTACACCTATAGTCATTGCTAGATGAGTATGAGGAGCAGATCTAAGGGTATGTCTCCCATATAGCCTCTCTCCAGATGCAGCTTAGGAGGCATAGAGTTGTCCCTAGGGAGGCACCAGGTGCAGGTGGCTCATAGGTCAGTAGGCGCTCCACCTCTAGGTAGTCTTTCATCCATCCTAGCCAGAGGACTCGGACTCGCATAGAGAGACCAACAAGGTCACATCACTCTACGCATGACACAACCATAGGGGGAGGTGATGTCGGGGGTACAGGCCCTATGTTTGATTGATGATGCACTTGGATTTTATTTTTGAGGTCTGCTTGACCTATATGACTGTAGCCTATGGGTAATTTTGTATATTCATGCACTTTGAGATACACATTCTGAGACATATTTTGAGACACACATATTTATATGAGACTTTGCATTTATGCTTCATTATGTGTGTCATTTATTGCTTATGTTTTTGTTTTATTTATGCGATGTTATGATGGCATTATGATGAGTTGATATATATGTGTTAGATGATAGATGATATTTATGATGATATGGATTTGAGATGGATGCTTATGTATGTGTTTATGTAGATGCTTATATGATTTGATTATTGTGACATGATGTGATGTATCATGAGTTGATTTGATGATGGATTTATGATTCTATGTATGGATGAATGCAATGATGTGATCTTGATGTATGGATGGATGATTTATGAACTATGTATTTATGGATGTAATGTTTATTGTTATAATGTGTGTTTGATTTTGATTTCAATGTGTGCATCTAACTCATGCTATGATATGGTGAATGCAGTATGTAATCTAATGTGAATGAACTTGTATGTTTTAATCACTTTAAAACATAATGGATGCATATGCTATGATTTTGACAATTTAATGGGTGATACCACATAAAGTATAACAACCATGAATGTTTAATAATAATTCTAATCATAAGAATTAATTATTTAAACCATCCATATGTGCAATGTAATGGTGTGGAATGTATGTATTTTCTGGATAAGCTTCTGTAATTTAAAAGATATAAAATAATCAGTGGTCGTCTAAATATCATTTTTGACATATATCTGGTATCTAGTTTAATATTATTTTATTAATACCCCCTAATTTACAGAAGCTTATAAAGAAAGTTGATGATGTGATTGATGATATGATTTGTTGCTATGTAGGAATTTTTTGAGGTTTTTCTTGAGACTTCAAACACTCTAGTTATCCTATCAACAACTATGTACTGACCATACAAGACTTTTGAAAAGCAAGGCTTTCACCATGTCCCTGGATATTCATTATCTCTGTGTGTGCAAATGAATATATATTTTGAGATAGAACCCAAGCATTTCCTCCGATGTTAGGTGGGATTCTTTCAGCCCATTGCTAAGATCAAGGATCCTCAAGTGTTCATCTCATCCTTATGTTGGACTTAGTTGGACTATACCACTAGGCAGTATTGGGTTACCTAAGCTAGCTCATCCACATTCAAACATTGGTCTATACAAATGCCAGAAGCTAATGTAATAGACATATCATCATGCGTAAGGATTTCTCCTTCCAGTTTTGTGCAATGCTGAGAATTCCAGGGATTCAAGCTCTATTCCCTTTTTTTCTTCATTTCATTTGGGATACTTGCTCACACTTAGTGATGAAAATCACTGTTTATTTTGATTGATTTTTTTTTTCTTGAGCAAGGGATTTATGTAAGGATGAAATTCACTTGTTTGTTTCGACTTTGACTATTGCTTGATTTTGGGATTTTGAATTATGACTTTGGAAACTGGAATTTTGAATTTGTGCTTTGTTTCGGGATTTTTGCTTGTTTTA
Organism: Wollemia nobilis; assembly: GCA_028583015.1. Lineage (NCBI taxonomy): Eukaryota > Viridiplantae > Streptophyta > Pinopsida > Araucariales > Araucariaceae > Wollemia > Wollemia nobilis. The sequence continues at coordinate 8,066,711 of JAQPPZ010002979.1, forward strand.
ATGAAAGCAAGGGATTTATGTAGTGATGATAATCACTCATTTTTGGGTAGGGTGGAACTTGTCCTTTTGCCAATTCTCAGCACCTTTAAACCGGTTGCACAGGGGGATAAGCAAGGAAGATCCTTTTCGCTTAAGGTAACCTAGACCACTTTTGTTATTTTCATATTTCCCTTGTACCAACTAGGATTTTAGTGTTTCAATTAGTGATGGGATCCTGAATATCCAAGGTATTATCACAACTAGACCTTGCTCTCTACTAATCAAGGTGGCTTTCTATAAAAGCTGATAAGACCACTAGACATGGTTGAAAGACTAGGAAACCTTAGTATATTTCGTATAGCAACATGAAATGGTTGTGTTGAAAAACACAATTACACACATGGATGCATGGATGAGGATGAACTTGAATATTGTGATTGAGATACAAATTGTGGCATCGTTTGTAAGAATGTGATCATAACATATGTGAATGCAATGGATATGTATGGATATGCAACTATGTGGATATGGATGTAAGATGCAAATGTTTTTGTATTTTTTATTTTTGCATTGTTTTTGTATTTTTTTTTTTACCAAAAGGCTTAAAGATGCCTTTGGAGCTTTTTGATTGATTTTGACCAAGCGGATTGGGTACCCTTGGAGCATTTTTGTGATTTGATTTGATTTGACCAAAGGGCTTTAAGATGCCTTTGGAGCTTTTTGTGATTGATTTTGACCAAGCTGATTGGGTACCCTTGGAGCATTTTTGTGATTTGATTTGATTTGACCAAAGGGCTTTAAGATGCCTTTGGAGCTTTTTTTGATTGATAGAAATGATTTTGACCAAGCAGATTGGGTACCCTTGGAGCATTTTTGTGATTTGATTTGACCAAAGGGCTTTAAGATGCCTTTGGAGCATTTTTGTGATTTTATTTGACCAAAGGGCTTTAAGATGCCTTTGGAGCTTTTTAATTGATTTTGACCAATATATTTGAATTTAAACTTTGATTTATTAAATTTAAAGATTTAATTGATTTTTATTTGATTAAATATTTAAGGTGCTTTTGAATTTTATGACATATTTGAATGTTTTTTATTTTTATGACATATTTGAATGTTTTTTATTTTTATGACATATTTGAATGTTTTTTATTTTTATGACATATTTGAATGTTTTTTATTTTTATGACATATTTGAATGTTTTTTATTTTTATGTATGAAATGCCTTCAAATGAATGATATTGAGAGGTTCAGGCTCTTCAATACCATCCAAATATGTGAGGTGATATGCTCCAGGCCCAACCTTCTCTGAAATCATGTAGGGGCCTATCCAATTTACCATAAATTTGTCTCGCAAATGCGATGAAGATTTGAGTTCTGTTGGTTTTCTTTGAGCACAAGATCCCCAACTTTGAATTCCCTCAAATGGACTTTACTATTGTATGCTCATGCAAGGTGATTCTGATAAATGTGGAGATGCTCCAAGGCATTGACTCATCATTCATCAAGAAGCATTAACTGATCAAGGTGGCCTTGTCATGCGGTGTCATCATCTATGAAGTCCTTCAATGCTATGTGCAAGGTTGGAATCTCCAATTCTAGGGGCATGATGGCCTCAGTGCCATATACAAGTGAAAACGGTGTTGCCCTAGTGGGCGTCCGCACACTAGTCCTATATGCCCATAATGCTAGAGGTAACTGCAAATGCCAGTCCCTATGATTATCTCTCACTATTTTCCTCAAGATGGAGATGATTATTTTGTTTGAGGCTTCTACTTGCCCATTTGCTTATGGATAATAGGGTGTTGAAAAACTGTGTTGGATGTGGTATTTGTTCATTAAAGCATGCACATTTTTGTTCTTGAAATATGGCCCATTATCCGATATAATCTTTGAAGGGACCCCAAAATGACTTATGATATTGTGGAGTATAAACTCCGCAATCCTCGGTCCAATTGTCGATGTCAAGGGGATCGCTTCGACCCATTTGGTGAAATACTCAATGGCCATTATGATGAACGTGTGTCGACCTAAATATGGGGGAGAGATCTTCCCAATCAAGTCTAATCCCCACTACGAGAAGGGCCATGCTACCTGGATGGGTTGCAAGGCTTGTGATGGCAAGTGGGTGAGGTTTGCATGATGCTAACACTTGATGCATTTCCTGACATACTCACAATAGTATTTTTCCATAGTGGGCCAATAGTAACCCATTCTCAAAATGCGTTTAACGATGGCCATGCCACTGAAGTGACCACCACACGTACCATCATGAGCTTGCAAAATTTCCCAAGATGCTTCCTGGGGCTCAAGACAATGAAGGAGCATTCCATCATAACCTCGTCTATAAAGGATCTCTCCTAGAAAAATGTATCTAGTCACCTTTTGTTTAAATTTTCATCTTTCAGCATGCGATAGGCCTTGCGGTATTATTCCAAGCTTCAGGAAATCCTACAATTGGGATAGCCAATCCTGATAAGCCACAACTTCTATGGATAAAATGACATGTTCCTCTTGTGATCCAGCATTTGTGAACACAGATTGGGAAACAATCCTGTGATGAATGGTTGTTCCACACTCCGTAGGACCTTGAGAGATCAAATATTCCCAAGGGGTCATTTGCAAGAAAGCTCTAACTTTGAAGGACCAATCCTGATTTGGTTTGGTCTGGATCATGTTGACTGACTCTAGGTTGTCAATAACCTCACGTTGTATTGCTAAAAATGTGAGCACTTTCACATGAACGGTTGTGAAGTCAGTAGATGGATTCTGAGGGATTAAGGATCCCAAAGATGCCATGGTGTCTACAAATCTATTTGATGTACGAGGGATTGCCTCGATGTCATACCATTCTAGTCGGGCTAGGTAAGTGTCAACAAGCTCCTTGTAAGCTTTCAGGAGTGGGCACCTGCATTGGAACAATCCTTTGACTTGATTAACTATGAGCAAGGAGTCACCAAAGATATTCAATATTTTAATGCCCATTGCAATAGCTATTTGGAGTCCCAAGATCAGGGCCTCATACTCTATGTTATTGTTCATGCAAGGGAAGTCTAGCTTGAATGATAAGGGCAATGGAGCACCCTACGGTGTGATAAAGACTATCCCTGCTCCGCCCCCTTGCTCGCACTTTGAACCATCAAAGAACAATGCCATGTCTCTTTGTTTCTTAGGTTCTTCGAGTTTCGGTGGATCTGATAATGTGAAGACTGCATCATCAAGCAATTCTATAGTGAGAGGCTTGCTATCCTAAAGAGGTGCCTCTGCTAATTGATCCGCTATGACTTGTCCCTTGATGGACTTTTGGCTTATGAATTCTAGATCAAATTCTATCAATAGCATGATCCACTTTGCAGTACGTGTATTGTGATATGTCTTGTTCATCATATACTGCAAAGGATTTTGTTTTGATATAACGTAAGTCGTATGGCTCAACATGTAGTGTCACAATTTTTTGGTTGCAAAGACCACTTCTAAGCACAACTTTTCTACATACGCATATCCTAGCTCATAACTCACCAAGGTGTGACTAATGTAATATACGGCTTGCTCTTTGTCTTGTGCATTCTTTTGGGCTAACATGGTGCCCAAAGCAAAATTAGTAGCCGATATGTATAGCAAAAATGGTATGTCTGGCCTTGGTGGAGCCAACACTGGCGGTGTTTCCAAGTATGTTTTGATCTCTGTAAAGGCTTGTTGGCACTCTTCATCCCAATGAAATGGGATATCCTTGCATAGCAACCGATTCATGGGTCGACACTTGTCTGATAATTGTGCAATGAACCATTTGATGGATGCTACCTTGCCTTGTAGGCTTCTTAACTCCCTAATGTTGGTAGGGGTGGCCATTTCCGTTATAGCTTCTACTTTTGTAGGATCGACTTCAATGCCTCTCTTGGAAATGATGAAACCTAAGAGCTTACCAGAAGTCATGCCAAACACGCACTTCTTAGGATTCAATCTGACGTTGTGCTCTATGAGGTGATCGAAGACTTTTGTAAGGATCTCAGCGTGCTCTTGTCGTACTAAATATTTGGCCAGCAAGTCATCCATGTAGTCTTCCAAGATTGTGTGCATGTAGTCATGAAATATGTATGTCATGGCCCACTGGTATGTGGCACCAACATTCTTTAGGCCAAATGGCATCACTTTGTAACAAAAAGTTCCCCATGGAGTAATGAAAGTAGTCTTATGCTGGTCTTCGGGTTTGATTCGGATTTGATTGTATCCAGAAAACCCATCCATTAGGGAGAGCATCTCATGACCTACAGTGGCATCAACAAGAGCATCTATGTTTGGCAATGGGAATGAATCCTTTAGAGTTTCCCTATTCAAGTCCCTAAAATCTATGCAAATGTAGACTCTTCCATCTGGTTTTCCCATGGGCACCATGTTTGAGACCCATTCAGGATAGTCGATGGGAACTATGAAGATCACATCCAATAGTTTTTGCAACTCATTTTTTACCATCAAAGTGATGGTTGGATGCATCTTCCTCAATTTTTGCTTGATTGGCTTCTTTAGGGGATCCAATGAAAGGTTGTGAACAACTAACTTTGGATCAATACCTAGCATGTCTTTATAAGTCCAAGCAAATAGATTTGGTCTCTCCTTGAGGAGAGGGATAATGATGGCTTGTTCCTCTGGAGATAGAATTTCTCTAAACTTGACTTTCTTTGGTTGAGTAGGATCATCATTGATGTCCACCTCAAAAGTCACTTCTATAGCCATATGTGACCCATCCTCCAACTGGTGAGGCATGGGTATCAAGTGAATGTCATCGACGGGATTTATAGGTCCTACCGACTTAGGATCCAGACCAACATGGAACACATCATATGCACAGCCTGATGCAAAATGGAATGGTTGTAATGTCTCTTCATTAGAGAAAATATCCTCAGGCTCTATGGGTGAATCAATGCGATCCCAATCAATAGCCTTCGTATCAAGACACAAAGGTTTAGTGGGATCTGCTAGGTTATGAAGTGGAGTGGTCAAATCAATGGAGATTGTGTTGATGGATGGAATGAAATCTCCAAAACCACATGGGTGAAATCTTGTCTCAGATGTTTCCCTTCTATACTCACGATGAGGCTTTGGAGGAAAAGGAATCTCTAGATCCGGCCCATGAGCTGGTCGGATAATAGGATCATTGGGCTCTAAGAGTTCCCTGAATGTAGGTGGAGGGGGATTGACCATGCAATGAATGACATTCAAGTCAATAGGTCTCCCCAAAAAATGCAAGCTAGGGTCTATGGCATGAAGTATCACTTCTCTTTCTACCAACATGTTGACTTGCTATAAGTGGCAAGGTCCAAGATAAGCCATCTTAGTCTCATCATCAAAATTGTCATCACTTATCCAAAAACCATTAGCATTGGTATGTAGCCCCAAGGTAAGGGATACATATCTTGGCCCTAAGTAGGACATCTCTGTCTCATCCTCATATTCTTCATCACTTATGAAGATGCCATTTGCATTAGTATTGTATCGCTCCAAATTTTTCGCATCCCTACCTTCAGGCTATTGGATCCGCGCCCGGAAGGAGGATGGGAAAAGGATGATGCGGTACCTCGAATGAGAGGACTTTGCGAAGGTCCCGCCTCTCAAGGGAGGTGCATTTTGGTGATTTTTCGATGGATGGTGGGTTCACCAGGAAACATTTGGCGGCAGTTTCCACGCCTAGGTTTTGGAAATGATTTTTGATGAGTTCGTTTTATTTTTAAACATTCATCCTAGGTTTGGCCGAATGATTCTAACTTAAACTACATGAAAATGCAATTTAAATGAATACAGCAAATAGAAAAGAAAGCAAAAACAGAGAATTTGCAAGAGGCCAATGAAGATTACCTGATCCAGAAGTCTGATGAAGTTTTTGATTACTTGTAGTAGTCTGGATCGTCTACAATTCAACATAATCGCCTTCAATTTGATAAAATCATCTAAACTGACAGGATCGTCTGCAATCTGACGAATTCGTTAGACGAATTCATCAGAGACCTACAAAATAGCAAACAGATGCGAAATACAAGAAATTCTATTTTGTAAACAGGGGCAAACTATATGAAAAAGTAATATGAGTATTGAACAATATACAAGAACAAAAGTAAATGCAAATCACTATGTTTAGATAGCAGAATATGATCTTAATATGCAAACTAGACAAAATGGGTGAACTCCAGATGCAATATAGTATAAAAACTGAATAAAAAATCTAATTTATAGCATGAAATGATAGAGAAAAGAGAAAGAAGAGCAAACTCCAGGCACTGATTGCCTCGATGTGTGCTGCAGTCGAAATCGTCTCGCATCAAAATGAGATCATCCTGAATTTGACGAGATCGCCTCCTATCTTGACAGGTTCGTCTGCTGTGATAGGTGCTGGCTCCGACTGAAAACCAGTGGTGTGTCTGCAATAAAATTAATATAGAAATAGTGCAAAGGCAAATTTGAAGTATTTTAGCACATAGGGAGTTGATTTACATAAAAATTCAGCCAGGGGTTGGGGAAGGAAAATTTTTAGAGTTAAATAGGCATAGGATAGTTGTTGGGAGGTTGGAGATCATCCCAATTTGGGAGATATCCAATGGGGGAAGGGTCCCAATGGTGCAGACACGCTTTTTCCCGGATTGGAGACCCGTTGGAACGAATTCCAACTATGCAAATTCAGTTTTACGACAAAATCGTTTGGACGTTCTAGTCCAGACGAAATCGTCAAATCTGGGGCGATATCGTCTGATCGAAGACGATATCGCCAAATGGTCAAAACAACTGCTAAAAATGGCACAAAAAAAGAGGAAACGGGTTTCTCGATGGTTAACGGGCGGTTTGGGAGGTTAAATTTGAATTTAAATTTATTTACTAAGGTGAATGTAATTATTCCAATTTTACTGCGCCAATTTTAGGGTGCTACAAGTATGTTACCCTAAGTCATGGGACCATTACCTTATTCCTAGGTAGGCTCTATCTGTTGAGTCTTATGACTCATAGCCACTTTCATCCGATATGTACCTACTCTCGTTGTGGCTGGACTAGGAAAGACTTTGTAAATAGTGAGGCCCATGATAGGCTAAGCTTGCTTGTGCTTCATCATTGTTTGTCTCATATATATTTCCTTCTTGTTCCTCATCCCACAAGTTACAACCTATTGGGATGGTCTCAATTGTGGAGCTTGGATGATAAGTCTCGGGAGGTGGTATGTTTACCACAACCACTTGTTTGTTGCTCGGATATCTTGCACTTGGTGGGTGATAGAGAATAAAATCAATATCTTCTCCTAACCCCAAGTTTAATCTATCTAAGGCTACTGCTAGAGAGTCATATCGACCTCTAATGTGATAGCCTAACCCAATCCTGTCAAATGAAATCTGGTATTACAGCTCGAATGACCGTCTACGCCCCTGCTCATATATACCAAGAGCATAACCATACCAATGGTAGCATTTAAAGTATATTAGAGCAAACTCAATATTAGAGAGGTAACAAAAATTTACGATGAATAATTCATCATTGTCATCTTCTTCATTAGTAGACTTATAGGCACAATCTAGTCCATCATAGACAAAGGTTATCTGGTTTAGGGGAATTCCAAGCGGAACCATTGTTCCCACTGGTAGTCTTAGGTATTTTTGTCGTCCCATGTCTTGTGCGAACTCTATGATGGGCATGAATGTTATGTTCTACATAAGATACTCTCCTATCCTCGTACTTGCCAAGTGTATAGTCACATGTGATGTGGATGATCCTATAGATGACACTGGTGAAGCGGGCTCTAGTATCTCCTCAACTTGATCTTGGAGATATTCCTCCTCCATGGGAGTTGGAATTTTCTTAACATTTATGGTTAGTGCTTCCTTAGGATTTCTTTCCTCAACCATGGGTGCCTTTAGCTTCTGATTGTCTTTTGGTTTAGACGTTGATGGTCTATTAGAAGCATTAGTCACTTTGTGCACAAGATGAGGTGTTGATGCAGATGGGTCTTTTTGTACCCCTTTGTCTTTATCATTCAGTTGTGTAGCTAGAGATGAAGGTCCTACATACAAGTGGGTAGAAGGAATCACAAATTCTCCTAGATAATCCACCTGATGAACATACTTGAATGGCTCTTCATCAACCAACACCATGTAGACTTTGTTATCATGCACATACTTGATACATTGGTGTAAGATCTAAGGAAAAAATTTCATGTCCCTTATCCAAGGTCTCCCTAGGAGGATTTTGTATTGCATGGCCCCTTCCAAGACATGACACATCACGAGGATGGTCTTATGCCCCACCTTGATAGGTAGGATTATCGTCCCCACAATATTGCATAAAGCATCGTTAAAAGCCCTTAATGTATATGCTCCTAGAATGATATTGGACTTGGAGATCTTAAGGTGTTCTATTGTTGTTGTTGTGATGATGTTGATTGACGAACCTGTATTGATCAAGACATGATTAAAAGGTAAATCATTGACTAATGCCATAATATGTAGCGAAGGATCTAGTAAGGTACTAGGGACTATCTTAATGTCATAATTGTAGAATGGAATTATAGGTTCATGGAATTATTGTACTTGTCCCAAAAAATGGGTGAATGCATTTGGATCTTGTGGTTGGAGCTCAATCGACCTTAAAATATCCATCAAGGTCTCCCTATTGTTTGGGGACTGTTGTATGAGCTCATATATGGATAGCTTAGTTGGAGTCGTGTGTAAGTTCTGCTCTAGTCTACTTCGAATAGTTACCATAGGTCGGGTTGGTGGACCTGGAAGGATTTTTTGCCCTTGCCTCTAGCTAGGTGCAGTAGGGACGTTAATGGGAGCTGTAGGAGGTTGCAGTTGACCACATCATCTACTCCTGGTTTCTATATTGATAATTTCAACCATCCCAATGCACCCATGGGTAGGCGTATCAACTAAGACTTGACTAACTTGTGCACCTTGCCCTCTAGGGACCTCATGGTTTGGAAACAGGTTTTTGTAGATGCCCATATCTCTATTTTTAAGAGCCAGTGGGTTGTCAACTTTAAGTTCTCTCGCCTTAATCATGTTTTGCACCTAGTGCTTGAAACTAATGCAAACCTCAATATTATACCCCGATATCCTATGATAAGGGAAAAAATGATCTTCCCTATATCATTTTGGCTTAGGATGGTTGGGATCTATAAGAGGTATATTAGGGAACCTGATATTTCCCACCTCGCTCAATTGGTTGAAGATTGATTGCATTGATTTTGTCAATGGTGTGAAATAACGAGGGGGTTTGTGTTCTTTTTTTTACCCTTGATTGTAATTTTGATTATAATTGGCTGGTGGGGGCTATGCTTGATAATTTTGGGATTGGTGCATAGCCTCGTACTTAGGCACAACCAATACTACTTGATTAACTAGAGTAGGGTTTTCTCGATTTTGCTTGTATTTGCCATTTTTGTCATTTTTGTTCCACTCCTTCTTGGTTCAGAGTTTGATGGTTCCCTCATCTACTTTTATATCCTCGATGAGTTTAGCTCGTTCCAAGGCTTCCTCAAATGAAGGGTATTTTTGAAGTTGTAGCAAGAGGGAAATGTTTTTGGAACAACTCTTGGTGAAATCCGGATGATCTCTTCTATGGGGACGGAGAGAATGATAATTTTGCCATGACTCTTCTCCATCTATTCCCATAATCCATTACTGGCTCATCATCTTAATGTCTCAAATTGGCCAAGTTTGAAAGGTTCACTTTCCTTTTAGTACCAAAATAGAAGCATTTAAGGAAAGCGTTCACTAGTTGTTCAAAATTGGATATGCTATGCTTGGACAACTGGTTGAACCATTGGGTGGTGGCACCCAAAAATATCATAATGAATGTCCTGAGCATAAGAGCATCGTTGTATTCAAGATGAAAACATGAATTAATAAAATTGGTAACATGCTCTTGTGCATCCTATTCACCCTCAAAATTTTCCAACCTAGGCATCTCAAAATTCTTAGGGTATGTGGGGCTAGGGACAAATGGATATAATGGTTGATTGTGTATTTTGCTCAAAGTTGGTTGGTTCCCAACCGTCTATTGTTTTTCAAAGGAATTCATATTTTTAACAAGTGCTTGTAATACCTTTGAGGTGAGGAGTTCCTCCTCTTGCAGACCAATCCATGGTGGTGGAGGTAACCCTCTATCCATTTGATTTGCTCTATTTTCTTCCCTCCTATGACGGGATCCAAGATGTGCTTGATCCTGCTCTAATAGGTTTACCATTTCCCCATCAGTGGGATTTCACTCATGATTTGGAGGGTGACTTTGTTGTGGGTTTCCTTCTTGTTTAGTGTGCTCCTCTCTTGGTGAGTCAGCACACTGTTCTCTCTGATGATCATTTATATTTTCTTGTTGGTTGATACAAGCTAGCTGCTCAGATTTCTCTATTAAATGTTGCTCATGTTGGCACAAAAATCATTCTCTTTGTTTATCATGTTTGAGAGCTTCTACAAGCTATCTATATTTGTGTAAGGCATGTTCTAACCGTTGCACATAGTTAACTTGCATGGTCATAGAAGAATCATGCTTATTTGATCTTGTTCTAGTATTTTTGATTCGTAGATTTCTTGAAGAGGTTTCTACTATTTCTTTGCTCTTGCTAGCTAATGTGACTTTTTCAATGTATTGTTGAGTGTCTCTATGATCAGACTCTGTATGTTTACTATGGGGTCAACCTGAGGTGCCCTCAATTTGAGAAGTGGGCTTAGAAGTCATAGTTCATGAACTTCTAGATGCATAATTCTTTGTGGCTATGGTTTTGGGAGGTGGTCTTGAATAAATTTGATCCATCTCATCAAACTATCTTGTTTTCCATGGTTGATATCATGGGGTGCCATTTAATCCAATGAGGTCACATTCTATTGGAATCCTTCCTATTGTGTGAAAGATATCTTCTATTTGATGTCTATGACTAGATGTATCTCTAGTTTCCTACCCCATAGTGGGCTAATATATTCTAAGTGTCTCATGTGAATGTTGGGATGTTGTGACTCTTGTGTGTATTTTTGGTGATGAGGGTTTCGTGGCCCTCTCTACCCTCCATGAGTATGTATATGGGGAAACCTCATCATCCCTGTGTGAAGAACAAGGTCTAGAACCCTCCTTATGTACATGTGAGGAGGAAGCTCTTGAAGCTTCCTCACATCTCTGATAAGTTTTTGTTTGTTTAGAGGAAGCCCTTGAGGTTTCCTCATGTCTCTTGGATGATGATCACCGTGAGGACTCTTTTTATTTATGTGATGTAGTTCCCTGATGTGGTTCCCTATTTGGGGTTTCTTGAGGAGATCCCCAAAGGTTGAGTTATCACCCCTTAGACTTGTGGAACTAAATCTCATAGTATTTCAAGTAGGTATTTCAAAGTTACTATGAATTTTCCTAAGGGTATGCATTGCTTCAAATTCTCCCTTGATATCAGACCGAGGATGTTTACTTCTTGTTTTGACCATTTTTTTTGGGAATTTAGCTTTTGTGTTGCACTTAAATATGACCAAAAAATATCAAGCAAATGTTTATCTTGATTACAAATTTAAGTGTGCCCTAAATTGTTTGCTATATTTTGATGTTTTGTTGTTTCTTGTTTCTTGTTCTTGCTTTGAATTTAGAATGAGGAGGCTCATCCATAGTGATAATAAAGAACACTCATGCCAAACATGATTTCTCAAAAGAGACTAGGGTACACTGCTTAAATCCCAGTGGGGGGTTTGCCTAGCTCTTCCACTATGAACCAATGATTTTTACAATAGTGGGAGACAATTTAAACATAAGTAACTTATTATCACTATAAGTAAGTTCCTCAATCCATTCCTAGGAAGCTCTAGGGGGTAAAATCGATGGAAGGAGATGAATGCCAATGTCACCAGACTAAATTAAGGGTTGGTGATGAAATCCAACTCCCCAATGTTTAAAATATGTGTGTGTGTGGGGTTCATTTTAAGTTTGAATGAATAAGAATACATCATACAACAACAATGACTCTTTCTTATATGCCTAATGCAAAAATGTGTTTCAATTTTCATAAAGGTGCATAACTACTATGATATTAATGGATGCACTCTATTAGGTGCAAGTATGGCCTTTAGAAAGGCCTCAAAGCAAGAAAACCAACACATAGTTTCTAGCACATTGGATTCTAGGGAAAAATTTACAGACAGAAGCCACTGTTCCTAGCAACGCCTAATGGAAAATCTAAAAGGAAACCTAAGATGTTCAAGATGCAAGTTATTTCTCTTTCATTATTTCAATTTTCCAAATTGAAATATGTCTTAATTATTACTATTTTTAAGAGAACATAAATAGACAAAAAACCATAAAGTGTTAGAAAAGTTGTACCAACCTTTAATCCAGCTCAGAGAATCAATGTTTTGACCTCTGCTGCACTCCATTTCTGGTCGCTATCGACTAGAGTGACTGGTTTTTGGCTGCTATTAGTAGGAGCGGCTAAGCTTGTGAGCCACTATCGATTAGAGCAACTAAAATTGCACACAAAACCTGAGTCAGTAAAGCAGAAAAAAATGAATATAAACTAAATAACTGGGTAGGGGTCCCACTATGATCACCATCTGTAGTGACCTCGAGGAAGCGGTGTGCTGTCCACTAACTACTCTACTTGCAATTCAATTGAATCCTTTAATGTTAAACATGCAATAAATGAAAGGCATAAAGCATATATAACCAAAATGCAAAGAAATAAATGAATGAATGCTTTTTGTATTGATATTCCCAAGATCTAGTTACATATGAATCCCTCTAAGGGATACCCTTCATTTGATACATGATTTTACACACAAAGAGGGTAGCAGGTGTATAAAATGTCCCCTTGCATGGGGAACACTTTATCAGGCTTCCTGATGATGCACACAAAAATGTATGAGGGCTTACGGATGCCTCCTTCTCTAGGTCTAATTGCTAGAGGGATCCTCTTGCTCTCGTATGTTGTGGATTTTCTCGATTGAACCTGTAGCCCTAAAATCAATGAAACAAAAACACATGCTTAGATGTCTGAGATTACCTCTCCGGATGAGGCTATTAGCAATGAATAAGATCAATGGAAACAAATGCAATAAAACTAGTACTATGAATGTGAATAAATGAAATAAATATTATGCTAATGAAATGAAAGAGAAAACAAAATAAAAGAAACTAACACCTAAAACCCTAGACTAGGTTGTAGGCCACTCTCTAGGACAACGACCACTAAGGTGAAATCTCTCTCTATTGATCCAATAGCTACAGGATCAAGTATGCTACTAATGTTAAAATGAATACCTTATGTGTTCAAATTTGCCCTCAAATATGACAGGACTCTGTTTCCAAGGGAAGCTCTCTAAGTCTCTAGAAGCTCTCCTTAATGATCCAACCTATTGAAAGTTCTAATGTATGATGTTATCTCTCTTTGATTGATAAAAGAAGGTCCCCTAGTGCTTTTAGGCTTACTCCTTATAAAGTTTTTGAAGCCCTAGGTCAATGTTCAAACCCTAGGACTGAATCTCTCATGTGTACTAGATGTTAGCATGAGAAGATTTTTGTTTTTCTATGTTTAACTGAAGTCTAAATTTGGACTTAAGACTCCCATGTAGACTGGCTGTGAGGAGGAATGCAAAGTTGTCCCCGCTCATCCTTATTGCATGTAGACTGCCACTTTCACCCAATATTATGCTGGATGGGTGGAAAAATGCATTTAAAGTTTAGCTGCTATCATCTATGGTGGCTAAGGTTTGGCCGCTCTGAGCTACAATGGTTGGATTTTGGCCGCTCTAGTCTAAAATGGCCAGGCTTGAATGGGCTAAAAATACCCCAAATGAGTGAAAAAAATCACTTTTGACACTTGGAAGGTCCCAAGGTTTAGTCACATGACCTATGAGTGTATCCATGTGAGTAGTCTCCCTGACCATGACATGTTTTAGGTGTCTACAAGAGGATCCCAAAACCTTATAACTAAAAGGGCCATAGCATCGAGAATTTAAGCAATGCCTTAGTACATGGAAATAAACATAAACTAAAAGGGAAAGAGCTAGAAAAAAATCCTTGATCCAGTAGAAAGACCAGATTCTAGTACCAACTAGTGAGACCCACTTCACCAAAACACCATCCTCCCGATGCAATCAGTCTGGGATCCTCTTGGGGGTGGATACAGTGCACCTTCCTAGACCTGAGTAGGGAGAGTGGGAAGGCTAAGAATAGCCTGAAACCAGATATCCTACCCAAAAACAAAAAGCAATAATTTTTAGAAAACTAAAGAGGATCCTCACCCAGGGATGACCCGGGATGCACCCCAGGGTGTAGCAGAGCAGAAAGTAGCCATGCAAGCAAAGTAGTAGGCAACATCGAGATATAGTCCAAGGTGTAACAAAAGGATATCCTAGGAAATGGCATCAAGATCCTCAAAGAAAAACAATGAGAAGACTTCACTTGATCTTGTAAAGTGAAACAACACTACTGGGGATATCTACAGGCCAAGATATCCCCATGCACAAGGTGAAGTACAAGAAAGCTGAAAGGATCTAGAGACAACAATAAAAGGTGTAAAGAGAGGATCCCTAGAAGCCAAAACTGAAGTAAGAAGGAGGGACCACAAATGTAAATGCACCGATCTCTATCCCCAGACTAGATAAAACAAAATACAACCCCCACCACTCTAGAAAAAAGGCCCAGGAACCACCATCCTCGCTCATGAAAAGATCTAAGGAACTAGAATTGGGTCTAGGAACCACTCAAGAATAGGAGGAAGCCCACCCCCAAGGCCAAGAACATTCTCAAAGATTCCACCGAGAAGCAGGACCAGAAGGTAGAAGCCCTTGAACAAGAACTAAAATGGAAAACCTAAGGATCCCAGGTGGGAAGTGGCAACAAACACAAATATGGGATCCTTAGAAGCCTAACCTGGGGGAACCAGGGTCTACATGCACTGATCATGGGTCCCCTCCCCAAGATTGAGATATGCAGCAAAAACCCTAAGAACCCCAAAAGAAGGGACCAATACCCCCCATACTTGCACATGAACAACTTCAGGGAACTGGGACTGGGAATGGGAACAACCCAAGCAGAGGAAGAGGCCCACCCCCAAGGCCAACCAATGCCTTGGGTGTCCACAAAAATGCAGATCTAGCAATAATAAGCCTTCGAACATGAAACCAAAAAGGACCCTACCCAAAGGAATAGGACCAACATCAACTAAATGCAACCCAAAGAGGAGTCATTGGAAAAAGAGGAAACTGACCCCTAGACCAACCCCAAAGTAGTGAGGATCTCAAAGGATGCACCAGGAAGTAGTAGAAAACCCAACCTACCACCACCACCGATCGAGGAGGCCCTGGGAACCAGATCCAATCAAAAAACCTACAAAAATCCCTAGGGAAAGCTTGAGGGATAACGGGGAAGGGATCCTAGAAACATACAGGAAACCCTAGAAGAACCCTGGGATGCACCAGACCATGGGATCAAGCAGGGAAATATTGAAACTATTGGGAAAGGAGCAAAAAGTGGAGAAGGATCTCCTCCCAAGGAGATCATCTGCTACAAAGCATTCCTAGAGTGGGATGACCCAGGATGAGCCAGAGACTAGGCAATAACTAGGGGAGGGAGAGTAGGGAGAGGGAGCAGGACCCTCCCTTCTCCCCTCGAGATCACCAAAACCTGAGATTTTTTTCAACAAGTTGTAATCCACTTGTGCACATTATCACTCTACATACTTGCACACATTGTTACATGACAATTGTGCACATTCTACATAGACACATATAGAAGGAGAAATATAAATCACACTCCTAAACTATTGATTCAAACCCTATTCTAGCGTTACAATTGTATGCATTAACATGTACCAAATAATGTAATATTTTCCAACACCCCCTATATTACATTATTTGGTTATTTAAGACTTTAGTATTAAATCTATTCTTGTTAGAAAATTTTGCACTATTCCTTTTCTTCTTCTTCCTTTATCTTTGGCTCTTTACTTCGTTCCTATGGAACTTGCTTTGCTTTATATTCTTTTTTTTCTTTAGATTTTGGTTTATGTTCTTTCTTTGTTTCATTACAGTCTTGAATTTGATGTTTTCCTACAATCTCTGAATATTCACTCAGAGTATCATAATAAATTTCTGAATTTGATGGGCTTTTACTAACATATGTTGAATGTAATAACATTTCATTACATTCTTTTTCTACATCCTAAAGAATATGACATAACTCACTTGTATCATGACCAATGTCTTTTATCACTGATTTTCCTTTTAGAGTTTTAATCAACTCTTCTTGCTTTTGACTTTTTCTTTATAAATTTCAAGTGTTAGTAATTCCATATACATTACACAACCTATATCTATAGGTATTATAATATCATATTTAGAAATTTCAAGTGCTTTAGCAAGTTTTGAGTGTAGATAATACCCAAAAGTTTCAAAATTTTCATCCATAGCTTCTTTGTAGATAAATCTCATTGCTATGTCTTGTTTCTCATCAAAATTTTCAATCAATTGTTGTATGCCAATTTTCAAGACTTCCAATCTTTCCTTTTTTTTATAGCCTTAAGATTATTTTCTTCCATGTTTTTTTTTAAAAGCAAAAAACCCATTGTGGGGCTGCTTTGGTCTGAGAGACCATGAACAGGGGGTTCTACACCATCAAAATCACCCGAGAGTCGCACCCGACCCTGCCCGCACCAACATTATCAATTGGATTTTGGATACCCAATTTAGCTTTTTGGTAGGATGGAGATTTGAACCTGGAACCTCCTTTGGAGGATTTCCCTCTCCTCTCCAACTCACCTACAAAACTTGGGTTATTTTCTTCCATGTTAATTCCTTTAAAGTAGAAGACCTTATATCTCCAAATTTAAAATTTCAAGTTTTCAATTTTTTTCAAAAATCAAGTTTTTGAAATCAAATTGCAAAAACAATTTGCAAATATCAAAATTTTAAGTTTTAATTCTTCAAAAATATTTTTGGAATTGAATTCATTTTAACTCCCTAATTAACCAATAAATAATTTTTTCACTTTTCAAATTTTCAAAAAAACACTTTTCAAGTCAAATTCCTTTTCACTCTAGTTAATTCTTTATGCCAAATATTTAACTTAAAAAAACAATGTCCAAAAATGTATATGCATATGTGTGCACTCATATTAATTTAAATAGAAAATATTAATATCTTTTCTTATGTGCTTTCACACATGGTTCTTTGTGCATGCAACCTCCTTCCTCAAGGCAAAATCTCTTTCTCATGCAATGGACATTACCTTGGTGTAGGTGTTTCAATTCATAATTTTGTTCCCACTCTAATCCAGGTGCTTCAAATTCCTTTTCAAGCCTTAGGAATTTTTGGAATGCAATCCATAGTATCCAACAATAGAGATACTTTTATTCACTCTATATTTGATAATAGAGACTCTTTTGTAGTCATAGAGAATGACTCCTTTTATGTCTTTAGGCCCGACTTAAGTCACAAGCTAACATACAACTCTATGAATGTATTCCTCTACTATAGTGGCATCCTCATTTGATTTCAACAATGGTTCTCATGTCTATTTTGACTCTCAATATTTCTCAAACACTTTGATGTTGCAATCCTTCTCTCAATACTAGACATTTCTTTGAATGTTTCTCCTAAGATATGGTGTTGCTATGGCTCTGTAAATTCAAATGTTCCTCAAGTGACACTTAAGATTCTAGAAAAAATAAAATGTTATGCCTCTAGTGGCACTTAGTATCTCTCGAAGATCTCTTATCTTGTGCCTTTGGTGACACTTAATATTTCTACGTTCTCTATGAATGTATCTTGTTATCCTCTTCTGCTCTTGACATGATATGATTAGAGATTCTTCAATTCAGATAGCTCCTATCTTTTATTTTCATAGAAGGCTTCTTTCTTTTATTTTTGACCAGTGCTTTACTTCAACGTTCTCACTTCTTTATTAGACACTTCTATCTTAAATATAGAACCTCAATGTTGGCTCATGGTCTCCACATTTTGCTTGAAAACTTGTTATTTTTAACAACCTCAATATTTATTCCTCAAATTTGACTCTTTGTCTTTTTATTTTAGCCTACGTTATTTTCAA
Organism: Wollemia nobilis; assembly: GCA_028583015.1. NCBI lineage: Eukaryota > Viridiplantae > Streptophyta > Pinopsida > Araucariales > Araucariaceae > Wollemia > Wollemia nobilis. Next base: position 8,084,742 of record JAQPPZ010002979.1, read on the forward strand.
TGGACTCATAATTATACCTACAAGTTTTGATCTTCACAAAACAAAGTCAGGGTAATCATTAACCCAAAATTTATCTTGGTCTACATTTTCTTCACATGGCTCTTCCTCCAAACTCACACCAAATTTATTTTATTCTAGCTCTTAATATACAACTTTTTAGTTCAAATATTCACATCAAAATCTAGTTTGGTGCTTGCTTTAGAAACTACTGCAGGTAGCTCTGACTCTTCTATCTCCAAATTCTTCAAATATTCACACCAATTTTTTTTGATCTTAGAAATAGAGACTACTAAAAGCAGCTATGATAGAATCTACAATATGTAGCTCTGATATCACTGTTGGCTTTTTATCTAGATTCAATCACACATTCCAATATCTAGGATCTTATGTAGATTCAAATATTAGAGAAATTTAATATAGATGGCCAATATCAATGAACATAACATTCATGAAAATAATAGTAATAAGAAAATAAATGACCAATATCATTCATGAAATAACATGAAAAAAACTTACTATATTATTGCTCAAAATATTGTATACAAGATTCAATATTCAACTCACTAGTTTCTTCAATATTTGAACATATCAAGGAGTTTTATCTCCATAATATAACCTTAAAAAGGTGACTCGTGGAATCTTTAACTATTTATCTTCTCACATATCTAAGAGATGCAACCTTTCATATTCCACAAATAAGACAAGCCTCTCATGCCTCTTGGCTTCACATCTTGCCACTTGTATATATGAATCTTGACTCTCTATTTACCTTCACATTTTACTCAGACACTTGCACACTTTATTACATAACACTTGTGCTCACTCTACACTTGCATACATTGTGACATGACACTTGTGCACATTCTACACATAAACACATACATAAGGAGAAATATAAATCACACTCTTAAACTATTGACTCAAACCCTATTCTAATATTTACATATTTACAATTGTACCATAAGGTACCATGGGGGTACATTAGCATGTACCAAATAATGTAATATTATCCAACAAAAATACCATAGTACTACTTTATTTTTGGAATAACATTGTTTTATTAAAAAAAGTTGCAATGTTTTGACATCCTTGTTTGGATTAGACTAAATTTTAATATGATGGCAATTTCATAACTAGACCTTGTTTAGCTAGGAACAGGGGAATACTGTGCAACTCATTATAGAAAAGGAAATATTTTGCTAAATCTCCACATAGTGTATTATATAAAAAAATAATAATGTTGTTAATAGTTTGTGAATTAATTCTAAGAAGGGGGGAAGCTCTCCTTAGGGAATGACATGCAAACATAATTTGGAAAAAATGGATAGAGGATACATTCTTGTGGGTACTAGTTCCTTTTTTTTTGAGAAACATTAGATATTATGTAACCATATTTGCATGCAAATTGAGGGTTTTATATGATGTATAAAAGCCTAGTTTAGGGGAATACAAGATAGAAATTAGAGAAGGATATATAAGGATATTAGGACTGATAATATAGAAGAGGATTTCTATTTTATATGAAAATTATGATTTGTTTTTTATTTGAGTTGCTTACATTTTTCTATGTGTGAATATGTTTGGAAAAAATCGGTTTTATGGTGAACATAAAAAATGGTTATTGAGTTTTGAAATTAATTTTTATAATGAGCTAGAAACTTGTCCTTCATTTTTTAATTAGGAGAAAAAGGGATTGCACTAGGGTCCCTCACCCTTGACAAATCACAACTCTTTCCTTTAGATGTTGAGAGTTTACAAATAGATTCAATTCTCATCTTAATTAAGTTGCTATAGCTGGATACCTACATATTTTTTCATAATAAGTTTGAATTATTGATTTTCATTTTCTAAATATTCTTCAATTTTATTTGTAAATACACATATTCCAAAATTTAACATCCCTATTTTTGACATTTTTCTACAAAAACCTTCACAATACCAAAAATCCACATCTACTGTCTATGCACTACATCTTAGTATAGAAATATTTCCAAAACTTTATGTTACCATAGTCTAATTTACTAAATCTACATTGTTAGTTTCCCTCCTGAAGCATAAGTGCAATTACAAGAACTATAACAAATAGTTTATATGAAATCATGTTAATATTATAAAATACAACAAATATTATCAATGGAAAATATTAAAGTAAATCTTAATCATTTTTATTTAAACTGTCAATATTTTCTTGTCAACTTCAGCTAAACTTACTACTTAATCTAACCATGAAAAAGAGAATTCAACTTCATGATCCTCTATTAAAACCCCTCTATTGGCTAGCCTATCTGCACATTTGTTCCCTTTCCTTAATGTATGTGTAAACCTAATTTTTTCAAACTCTATAGCAAGGTATTATATTTTCATAATGATCTCTTGTATGTTCCACGGAACCTTTGCTTTCCTCAAAATTGCATTTATTACTATTAGTGAATTGCCTTTCATCCATACTATGTTCCATTTTATTTGTTTGTATATTTTTATACCCTTCCAAATCTGCCCAAGCTTTAACTTCATTATTTGTCTTAAATCCACTATTGAAAGTGTAATGTGACAAAATATTATTCCTATTATTTCTAATTATTTCTCCTCCTCTTTATCTTGGATTCCCTTTAGATGCTCCATCAAAATTCAATTTGACCAACTCCACTTATTATGGTTTACACTTTATATTCTTTGCCTTCCTTTTGTTTCTAATGTACCCAACATCATAATTATTTTTGATGGCTTAATTCCATCTATCAAGGCTCTTTGCTTCAAGATTAGGGACTATCTAAGTTGATAGGGTTGCTTTGGACTCCTCTATAGCCAAAAAAATATTTATTTTCATTACCTCTAAATTACTTTCCTTTCCTTTAAATATTCTTTTGTCCCTTTCCATCCATACAATCCAAAGTATTGTATCTTTTGATGTATCCTAGATTGCCTATAAGCCTCAATCTTAAAAGTGTTCTACCATTGCTTTAACCATTCTTCAATTTTGCCATTCATAACCATGCATTTACCAAACATATTAAGAATCCATTTCCATAGTTACTAGAATTTTGAATAGTATCCCAAGAGATGGTCTATATTCTCATTTTTCTTTTTCCATAGAATACATTGTGACGGACCATGAAAACCCCCTTTCATTAGGTTATCCTAAGATAAAATTTTCCTATGACCTACAAGCTAGACACACATTTTGACTTTTGGAATGCTTAGGTTATCCCAAATATCTCTCCATATTCTTGTGGTATTTCTATTTTGTTGGTGCTTTACATTATATCCACTTCTTATTGTGTATTCTTCTTAGCTATTCAACTCCCAAATTAGCTTATCCTTGACTCCCCTAAGAATAATCACTATTGCTATCTTTCTACTCAATTACCTCCTAGAAAACAATGTTTGATGTACTTGTAAAAAATATTCTTTCCATTTGTATCTTTATTCATGATACTTGTACTTAATGTTTGAAACCCTATCACCATATTTATCTTGAAGTTATCTCATCCATGGTTTTAAATTGGATCTATATTGAGTGGTTTTTTATCACCAAGTATCCATCCAAATAGAATTATTTTCTCTAGTTCCCACCATCCAGCTTAGACCTTAAATCACTATAGCAATTGATTTTTTTAAACCATTCCATAGTGGAAAACCATCTAGTAGTGAGAATGTAGTAAAATTTAAGCTTGGGTATTTGGGCTCAACGTAATTAGAAGAATTCTTGCCCATTGTATTTGACTCTCTTTGTACAACCTCCAAATTACTTTTTCCCTTAGAGCTAAGTTTATATCCATAAAAACTCTTAAACCAAGACCTTGCTCCATTTCACCAAATGAAATTTCCTTCATCATATAATCCTAACCACAAAAATGATTGCATAATATAGATTAAACTTCTTTTTATTGATTTTGGCATAATAGACAACGACATATAATATGTTGGAATGTCCTGTAAAACTGATTTAGTTAGCTAAACTCTTTTTGCTAATGATAACCATCTATCCTTCCATACCAATAGTTTATTCTGAACTTATAAATATCCATAATTCTATCCTCATTCTCCCCTCAAATAAGGGCATCCCTGGACATGTTTTTGGCAAATTTTTCTCCTCCATTTGAAGTAAGATTCATATCATTACCTTGATTCTAGCTAGATTGTTTAGGAAGTATATTTTGGATTTTGTCCTATTAACTTTCCACCCCAATGCTCTTTCATATTCCTTTAATAAGTTATTCAAAGCTCTAACCTCATTTTTCTCTACCCTCCCAAAAAGGTCTATAACATCTACAAAATTTTGTCCTATTAAATTTTTGCCCTGATGCTCTTTCATATTCCTTCAATAAGTTATTCAAAGCTCTGGTTTCATTTTTCCCTACCCTCCTAAAAAGGGTTGTAACATATACAAATTGTTTATGGGTGATGTTGTTGATGTTATTACTAGAATTAAGTTTGCTTATTTGTATGATTTCTTCAAGTTTCTCTCCAGTGCCTCTGCCATAATAATGAACAAATATGGTGATAGAGGATCTCCTTATCTAAGACTCCTCTTAGATTTAAATAATTTTGTTATTAGCCCATTGACTAGCATTGAATATAATACTGTAGAGACAAACTTTAATCCATATGACCCATTTATTCTCAAATCCAAACTTTTATAGTGCTACAAAAACAAAATCCTAGTTAACCCTATCATAGGATTTATTCATACTAGATTTTAAAATCATTGCTCTTTCTTCTTTCTAGAAGTTGTTGAATGTATTACTTCACTAGTTAATATGATTTTATGTAGAAATTATCTTCCTTTCACAAATACTCCTTGCTCTTCTGAAATAATTTTGTCTAATAGTGGTATTAACCAATTTTCCATCACTTTGCAAATTATCTTATATGCCATATTACATACGCTTATGATCCTAAATGAATCAAATGATTTTGCATCCTTATTTTTTGGAATCAAGGTAATATATGTTGTATTTATTTTATAAGGTATGTATTGTTTTACACTATATTGTTCCACTATCACTAATAAAAAATCCTTCAATATTTCCCAGTTATGTTGATAGAATGTTGTAGAGAGTCCATCCAGACCTAAGGATTTATCCTCATCAAAAGAGAGATGATCTAAATAAATTTCTTCTAGAGTAATAGGCTCCATCAATTTGCTATATTTTTAATTTGTTATAACTGGAGGTAATTCTTACAATAGTTTATTATTAAGAACCTCAATATCTTATGTTCCTAGAATATTCTAGTAAAAAGCCTTATCTCCTTTCTGATTTCACTCTAATATTCAATCCAAACCCCTTCTACTGATTTAATTCTAGTAATTTTGGATGTTGATCTTTGTACTATTGCTATCCTATGAAAAACTTTGTATTTTTATCTCCTTTTAACCAAATTTATCTCAATTTTAATCTCCAAAATTTCTTCCTTACTCAAAATATTATGATATTCACTAAGCAAATTCCTTTCCTTCGAGCTTGGATTATTGTGCTCACCTTTTTGGAATTTTCTCTTTTAGTTCTACTTTTTCTCAAAAATGTTTTCAAAAGTGTTATTGTTCAATTATTTTTTTTCTAGATGTCATTGATTTAATTTTGAAGTGTATACAACCCATCATTCCCTGAAGAATTCCATGTATGCACTATCATATCAACAAATTGAGGATGGTCTCCCACATCTACTCATATTTAAAATATGATATTTATTAATTCGTTTATATCATTTTAACTCTTATTGGGTAATTACAAAGAATATTAGGCTTATTACTTAAACAAAGGTCCCTAATACACCTATGATTTGAAGGGGCATTAACACCACTTATTTTCTATGAGATGGTAATCATGTCTCATTAGGGATTGTTGGCCCATCCTTTGAATTACCAATATCATTTTGCTATTTTATAAAGAGAAGTTCAACCAACTTATATTGTATTCCTTTCTCTATGTTGCTCTTGCTACAATGGCTCTCCCTTGATAATTTGAAGGTTTTCCTATTTTTGCCTTGTTAGCATCAAGAGTAGGTCTTATTATTCTATTCCTTAATATTATTTTACAAATTTCCTTTTCATTAGATTTGTCCTCTCCTAGCTATGTTAAGGAAGATTTTGATTTATCCTACTCATTTTCTAATATTTCCTTATAAATGGTAGAGGTACTAACATCTAACATTGCATTTTATATACCACTTTCCTTCTCCTAAATGGTGCATGGTACTTAAAGAGAGTCTTCAAAATTTGATGAGGTACATTACTTAGATTTAGCAAGAATATTCATCCCTAAATCAGGATCATTTTGAGTAGATAGTTCCTTTTTAATATTCTAATCTTGTTGTATCATGTCCTCTAATCTCTTATCTAATTTTTCTTCATAGGCTAAAACCTCAAAATAAATGGTATTTTTTCCAATATTCTTACTTACTAGTCTTTACTATTTATTTACTATCATCTGTCTTGACCTATCCTCATCCATATCCATTTGTAATTTTCTCTTGAAATTTCTACATATGTTCTACTAGACTCTTCTGAGGGCATGGTATCTTAATATGTCCCACATCGTGACATCTTCTATATCAGGAAGATATGTTTTCATAATCCATGGTTTAGGTCCACAACTTACCCCCATACTTAATAATGATTGATTCCAGCAAAGTTTTACTGAAATCTCAAGGATTTCTCCCAAAGTGTTGCCTATTCCCTTAAAGATATCAATTTATCAAAATTCAATGGGTAACCCATACATATTGATCCAGACTAGTACTAGAGATATATTTATATTTTTAGGTGTAAATCGTTCATACCAACAAGTTAGGAAGAGTCATGCTCTTCCCATAAACTAAGGACCCCCTTTCATGATTCTATCTATTTCCTCTCTGGAATAGAAAATGGCTAGGAAGAAACCTTTTGGAAGAAAGGATAGACTCACTCTTGGAGACTTCCATCTCCTATCAATCCATTTTCTCAGAGTTGAAGCCCTTATCCAAGACCCATTAAATTTTTTTAATGATTGCCTTATATTTAAGCAATGAAGATTGTTTCTCTCTAAGGTACTCCCTAACCTCTACTACTAATGATGAAGGGATAAATGAAAATTAGCTAAAAATTATATGCTCAGAGATAATATCCTGCCTTGCTAATGCCCTAGCCCCCCATTGCTCCTCCCATGATCTGAACCCTGGCTAACAAATTTTTTTAATTTTATTTTTTGTGACTTGAAAAATTGTCACTGCCCTTATTCTAGATGGCTGAATTCATAGGGTTGTATCTCCCTAATTACTACTTGGATTCATCCATATGACCATTCATTTTAAATTTTTTTGAATCTTTCATAAATTGGTTCAAGAATCATTTGAATCAAACAATCCTTCGTAAATATATGGCTCTTGAAAAATGAAATAATTTTTTCAAAAATTTACCCTAACACTGCCATTATTCCAAATGGTTGTATCTCCATCAATGCTACTTAGATTATTTTATATGACCACTCATTTCAAATATCTTCAAATTCCACATAAGAGGCATAAGAATCGTATAAATTAGATAAATTTATGCAAAGATACAACTTCTAGAAAATGAGTCAATTTTCAAGAAAAATTTGTCTGAGCTCTATCGATTCATAATTGATTTAAAAACATGAAACTTGTCCTTCATTGAATGCATGTAATGACTCATTATAATTGCATTCATGTTGCTTGTATTGGGATTTATTTTGGCCTAGAAAAAGTGCATTGTAATAATAGTAGGGCTCCTTTTTGGTTTAAGTCCTTTGTTCAATGATGAGGCTTGGGATTTATGATTTGTTAAATAAATGCTCCACTTTATTTTCAATAATGCTAATGCTTTACTCTATTGTTTATAAGATTAAAGATTTACTATGTCCTCTAGATATTAACTAAAAATAAGTAATTTTTTTCATTATCTATAGGGTTGAAATTCTATGTTGTCCTAGGAAGTAACATGGGAGGGAACATGTCTTCATCATTTTATTTTATGGGAGGTAAGTAGAGAAAAAATGATATTGTTACAACAACATAATGCATGGTAATCACCTTGATTTAGAAGTGACAGGATTTTGCTTGTAATGTGTGAATGGTGCTCAACCTACACTAAGAAATAATATCTTAGGTTGCAAAATTGATGAAGAATAAACCAAAGGGATTATTGTAGTTTTTTTATGACTGAAATGGGAGGTCTATAATTATATTTTGAATTCAAAAGAGTGATATAAACAAAAATTGACTTACTCTTTCATGCAATAAATAGAGGTAGTGAAACTTATTAGGTTCTCCTTTACTTTAGATACAATTTCAAGAATTTATATCATCTACTATAAATTTAATTGTTATCACTATTTTATTTTGCTAGAGAACAAGGGGTTGTACTCAGTCCCCCCACCCTTGACAAATCACAACTCTCTTATTTATATCTTGAGAGTTTATAAACAAATTCAATTTTCATCTCAATTGAGTTGTTATAGCTAGAAACCTACATCATTTTATGTAAAATGTCAGATTTATTGATTTTAATTTTCTAGATCTTTTCCAGTATTCTATGTGAATACAAATATTTCAAAATTCAGCATCCTTCTTGATATTTTACTAAGTAGCCTTCACAATACCAAAAAATCATATCTACTATATATGCAATGTATCTTAGTAGAGTAATATTTACAAAACATCACACTATCATAGTTTGCTATACTAGATCTTGATTATTAGTTTCCTTCATAAAGCACAAGTGCAACCACACAAATTATAATAAATAGTTTATATGAAAGCAAACTAATGTTATAAAACAAAGCATATATTAGCAATGGAAAATATTAAATTAAATATTAATCATTATTTGAAAAGGTAGTCAACATTTTCTTGTCAACTTCAGCTAAACTTAATACTTCCTCTAACCATGGAGAAGAAAATTTAACTTCATGATCCTTAATAAAAATCCCTCTATTGGCTAGCCTATCTACACATTTGTTTCCTTCCCTTAAAATATGTGTAAATATGATTTCTACAAACTCTTTAGCAAGGTCTTGAATTTCCACAATTGTCTCTTGTATATTCCATGGAGCATTTGCTTTTCTAAAAATTGTATTTATTACTATGAGTGAATCACCTTCCATACATACTTTATTCCATTTCATTTGTTTGCATATTTTTTAACCCTTCCAAATCCATCCAAGCTTCAACTTTATTATTTGTCTTAAATCAACTATTGAAAGTGTAATGAGATAAAATATCTCCTCTATTATTTCTAATTATTCCTCCTCCTCCTCATCCTCATAGTCTTGTATTTCCTTTAGAGGCTCCATCAAAATTCAATTTTACAAAATCCACATATGGTAGTTTCCACTTTATATTCCTTACCTTATTTTTGTTTCTCCTATACCCAACATCATAATTCTTTTTGATGACTTGACTCCATCTATCAAGGCTCTTTGCTTCCAGATTAGGGATTGGGTGAGTTGATAGAGTTGTTTTAGACTCCTTTATGGATAAACAAATATTCCTTTTCATTACCTCTAAACTCCTTTCCTTTAAATTTTTTTCCATTCCTCTCTAGCCATACAATCCAAAGAATTGTATCTTTTGATATATTCCAGATTGTTTGTAAAACCTCACTTTCAAAAGCGCTTTGCCATTGCTTTAACCATTTTTCAATTATGCCATTCATAACCATGCATTTACCAAACATTTTAAGAATCCATTGCCATATTTTCTAGACTATTGAGTAGTGTCCCAAGTGATGGTCTATACTCTCTCCCTCCTTTATACAATGAACACATTGTGAGGGCCCATGAGAACCCCTTTTCATAAGGTTATCCTAGGATAAAATTCTTCTATGACCTACTAGCCAAACAAACATTTTGACTTTAGGAATGCTTGAGCTATCCCAAATATATCTTTATATTCTTGTGATATTCCTATTTTGTTGGTGCTTTACATTACATCCACTTCTTGTTGTGTATTCTCCTGAGCTATTTAACTCTCAAATCAAATTATCCTTGGCTCCCCTTAGAATAATCATTGTTGTTATATTTTTACTCAACTGCCTCCTAGCATCAATGTCTTGTATACTTGTAAAAAATATTCTTTCCATTTGTATCTTCCTTCCTGATCCTTGTACAAAATGTTTGAAACCCTATCACCATATTTATCTTGAAGTAATATCATCCATGGTTTCAAAATTAGATCTAGATTGAGTGGTTTTTTATCACACCAAGTATCCATACAAATAGATATAGTTCTTAAGTTTCCACCATTTATCTTAAGACTTTAATTACTAGATCAATAGATATTTTTAAACCGTTCCATAGTGTAGAACCATTTTATAGATAGAATTTAGTAAATTTTAAGCTTGGGTCATTAGGCTCAACATACTTAGAAGAATTATTGCCCATTGTCTTTGAATCTCTTTGTAAAATATCCAAATTAATTTTCCCCTAAGAGCTAAGTTTGCATCCGTAAGAACTCTTAAACCAAGATCTCCCCTAGTTTTTCATCACACACCTTGCTCCATTTCACTATAGAAAATTTCCTTTTATCATGTAATCCTAACCACAAAAATGACCGTATAATATAGATTAAACTTTTTTCTATCGATTTTGGCATAGTATACAAGGACATATAATATTTTGGAATAGCATATAAGAATGATTTAATTAGTTGCACTCTCCTTGCTAATGTTAACCATATATATTTCTATGTAGGTAGTTTATTCTAAACTTTACTTATAATTGAATTCCATAATTCTATCCTCATTTTCCTCTCAAATAAGGGCATCCCTAGATAAGTTACTGGTAAATATGCCTCCTTTATTTAAAATAACCTCCATATCCCTTTTTTGATTTTAGTTGGGGTGTTTAGGAAGTAAATTTTGGATTTTGTCCTATTAACTTTTTGTCCTAATGCTCTTTCGTATTAATTTAATAAGTTATTCAAATCTCTAGTCTTGTTTATCCTTGCCCTTCCAAAAAGGGTTGCATCATCTATAAACTATTGGTGGATGAAGTTGTTGATGTTATTACTAGCCTTAAGTACACTTATAAGCCTATATTTCTTAGCCTTCTTCAAGTTCCTACCCAAAACCTCTACCATAATAATGAAAAAATATGGGGAAAGAGGATCTCCTTGTCTAAGACATCTCTTGGCTTTAAATGATTTTGTTACTAATCCATTAGCCAACACTGAATATGAAACTGTAGAGACACAAGCTTTAATCCATCTAACCCATTTCTTTCCAAATCCAAACTTTTTAATACTGCAAAAAGAAAATCCCTTTTAGATCTATCATAGGCTTTACTCATATCAAGTTTTAAGATCATTGCTTTCTCTTTTCTTGAAACTATTGAATGCATAAATTCATGAGCTACAATGATCCCATATAGAATCCATCTTCCTTTCATAAATCCTCCTTGATTTTTTGAAATAATTTTACCTAACAATGGTTTTAACTGATTTATCATCACTTTCGAGATAATCTTATATGCCATATTACATAGGCTTATGGGTCTAAATGAATTAAACAATTTTTCATATTTATTTTTTTGAATCAGGGTAAGATATGTTGCATTTATTTTATAAGGTATGTATTATTTTACCCTAGACTATTCCACTACCACTAGTAAAGAATCCTTAACTTTCCCAATTATGTTGATAGAATGCTGCAAATATCCCATCTAGACCTAGGTATTTATCCTTATTAAAAGAGAAAAGAGCTAAATGAAATTCTTCTAGAGTATGCTCCATCAGTTTTATATTGTCTGCATCTATTATAACTAAAGGTACTTCTTATAGAATTCTATCATTAAGAACTTCAAACTCCTATGATCCTAGAATATACTGATACAAATACCTTACCTCCTTTTTTATTTCTCTCTAGTCTTCAATATAAACCCCTTCTATTGATTTATTTCTACTAATTCTAGATGTTGATCTATGTACTATAGCCATCCTATGAAAAGACTTCATATTTTTATCTCTTTTTAACCAAGTATATCTCAATTTTAATCTCCAAAATTTGTCTTCATTACTCAAAATATAATGATATTCACTAAGAAACTCCCTTTCATTTGAGCTTGGATTATAATAATCACCTTCTCGAATTTTTTTTTTGATAGGTAACAGTATATTTACAGCGGGTTTTTTAAATAGGATCCCAAAACCTTAATTACAGTAGTGGCCGAAGCAGTGAAACTTTAAAACCAAAAATAACGTCCCCATACCGGGGCCCTGGAAACATAAAACAGAAATAACGTCCCCGTCTTGGGGCCCTGGAAACTAAAGAAAATAAAAGTGCCCGAATAAACTTTGCATCCGAGAATCTCCAAAAAAAACAAACCCAAAAACAAGACACATTGAAAACGGTGAATGCCAGGGGCCAAGCTAACTGGGCCCTGATCCGTCCTCGGCCCTCTCAGTCTGTCACTGGCCCTTGACAGCGCTTTCCTCCAGCTTGCGACGGAGCTCGAAAAATGCCTTGGCGACATGAGACGCAGCTTGGGTAGCTATGTTGAGAGCACTGACCACAGTATCTAGGAGGCCATGGAGTGCCAGCTTCTGCAATGCATCATCTGACTCAGAGCTGATCACAGTGGGCTTTGAGTTCTCTGGTTTGGCATTCTTGGGGCTTTCTGTAGTCCAGCTAGGTCCGAGGGAGGTCATTTTGCACCCTGAACTGGGAGGAAGGGCCCTGTCAAGGCTTGTGCTCGATGCCCTGCACTTGTGTGTAGGCCTACGATGCTTCAGGGAAGCAGAATCGACAGGAGCAGGTGAGCCTTTGGCAGCAGGGGAACCAGGGGAAGAAACACCAGTTTCGAGGGGTGGGACAGAAGAGAGGGGGGGAATGCTGTGCAGCTGGGGTTGGTTGGCCAGGGCATGTCTGTAGAGAACAGCCATGAGCCCCTGGTGTAAGGGCCAGGAATGGTTCTTGCGGGCATGCTCAATGGTCAGACCCAAAGAGTAGATGAGGAAGCGGGGGGTGCTGATGAGGGTAGCTCCGTAGAGGTGGTTAAAATAACTGAGATGGAAGCTAAACAACCGCTACTAGGGATTGTCACAAGTAATATATTGCATTACCAGGACAATGGCTTTGTCGAACGATGCCGGGAGGTGAGAGCGGAGTAAGTTGGATTTGCCCCACTGGTGGTCTGGGAAGTGGGAGAGCTCCTCTTCCCAGTTGTGTTTATCCCGTCTGACGACATGGCCTTTCTCCTCATGGTGGAGGCCGGTGACCTCTGTGAGGAAGTCCTTGGAGATTTTGAAGTGCAAACCCTTGACTATAACTTCCCCGTCGTTCCACGACTCCAAGAACCCCTGGGTGATCTCATCGTCATGGCCGATGAATTTGCTAAAAAATGGCATAAATTTCTTGGCATCGGAGAATAAGCGAGCAGGGCCGCTCAACTCGAGGACAGGGGCTCCAAAAAAATAGCTTTGGATGCCATGGGGGATGAGTTGGCAAGGTGGGGACAGAGGGGGCAGAAAATGCCCGATCGGGGAAGAAAGAGCAGGGGAGGGGGAATGCGACAACGGGATGGGACAGGGAGGGGAATATAAAGGCCGTGCGATGGCTTGAGAAGGGGGAGTGTCGCCAGCTTTGGAAAGTAGCACATGTGGCTGGGATCGACACGATGGGGAGGGGGCTGAGGGGGCGCCCCAGGTTGATGACACGCGAGGATGGGAAAGGCCCACTGCCAAAGTGCCAGTTGGCAGATGCTGAGCGGAGGAGCGTCGGGAGTGATCCGCGTTGAAGTTGACCTCGAATAGGTTGGCATGGCATGGGAATCAGGTGGTGTAGAGATCAAAGTGAGAATGACGAGGAGGTCCACCATGCACAAAAAAATGGGGCTGCCAGGGCTGCCAGCTGGCCAGCACGGGCAGCTGACAAGGCAGGGGGTGTGGGCCGCTGCGGGGAGGACCTGGGCGGTCCTCACACGGACAGGGTGGCAAGTCGACGGGTTGACACGGGGCCGAGAAGCACTAGACAGCGGATGCACATGCCAGGGGGACTTCGCCGCCCAGCCACGGGGAAGACTAGACACCCGAGAGAACATCATGATCGGGGTGGTCCTGCATCGCAATTTGGATTAGGCCTGTAGGGAAGTGCGAGGTCCAGGTGGTGAATTCTCTAACGGTGATGCCTAGATTAGCCATGAAGTTAGCAGCCCTGTTGCCTTCTCTAAGAACATGCTGGAAAGTGTGATTGGGGAAGCCCTGGAGTAGGAAGAGGGCCTCCCGGATGGAGTTCTGGAATCGCCAAGAATAGGACTCGGGCTTGCTGGCACCTCTGATAATGACTTGGGAGTCGCCTTCAATAATAATTTTTGGGGAGGAGCCCCTGAGAGCCGACAGGCCACTAAGCAGGCCGGTAGCTTCGACAAAGTTGTTAGTTTGCCTGCCCAGCGAGACCGCGAAGGCAGTGACCAGATTCCTGAAACCGTCTCTGATAACCCCGCCAGCCCCAGAGGGCCCGAGGTTGCCTTTGGAAGTGCCGTCGAAATTGAGCTTGAGCCACCCAAGGGGGGAGTCCATCTGATCAGGGAGTGGCGGGAAGGGGCAGGAGGGGAAGCAGGGGGGGTGATCTGGAAGCCGAGGGAGGAGAGAAGGGAAGCTTCGCTCGACCACCTGGGTTCCACAGAAAGGGGAATGAGGCAGGAATTCTCATTGGCAAAGGAGACTGCTTTGGATACCAACCTCTGGGGGGAGCAGGCCGAGGAGGAAAAGGCTCGTCGGTTACGCTCGAGCCAGATTTTCCAGAGCAAGTGAGGAAGGCAGGCCTTCCAGAGGAAGCAGAGAAAGGGATGGGCAAAGGGGGTGGGCCACTAAGACAAGAGGTCAGAAATGGAATTGGGGGCTACCCATTGAACGGAAAAATGGGAGAGGATGAGGCCCAGAGCTTCGGAAGAGAAGGCATAGTTTAAGAAAAGGTGGTTGGTAGACTCCCAAGTGGCACAGCAGAGGAAACATCTATTGGGGATTTGGAAACCTCGCTTGATCAGATTTTCGATCATGAGGATTTTGTTTTGGATGGCCGCCCAAACGAAATGGCTAATTGTGGGGATTAATTTCTTGGCCCAGACTAGATGAGTTGGGAAGGTGGTTTCCCCCAGGGTTCTCTGAATATGGTAAGCAGACTTGACTAAAAAAATGCCGCTGGGAGAGCCATGCCACACGCATCTATCACTGTCATTGAAATAAGGGATGACTGTCGCACTGAGGATGCGCTAAAGTTTGGCAGCTTGAAGCGGGAACCTGGGGTTCAAGATGGGTTTCCAGGTGGTCCACCCCTGACACTGGGTCATGTAGTCAGACACTCTGGGTCCACGGTCTACAAGCCCAGGTTTGAGAAGAAGGAGTTCTTTGTCCGAGCTCAAGGCCTCGTCAAGGATCCATCTGTCCTCCTAGAAGTCAATCTTGGCACCGTCTCCAAGGATCCATCTGGTCCCTTACTGAACAATATCTCTGGTGGAAATTAGGGCCTTCCAGAAGGCAGATCCATCATAGGGCTGGGTATCCCTAAGGAAAGGGTGATTGTGGTAGTACTTCCTACGCACAATGCAAACCCATTCGTCGGGGGTATTGGTATGAACCTTCCAGGCATGTTTGGACAGAAGGGCCTTATTCATGGGAACCACCCATCTGAGCCCGATCCCTCCCTCATATTTGGGGTGATAGACCAGGGGCCAGGAGACCAGGGGAATCCTTTTCTTGTCTTCATCTCTCGACCAAAGAAAATGTTTATGAATTTGCTCAATGAGAGTAGCAATGGAGGCCAAAATTATGAAGACCGACATGAAGTATATCGGAATGCTTTGGAGAATGAACGCCAAGAGAGTGGCTCTGTCGGCCTGAGAGAGAAGGTGGCATTTCCAGGGGGCAAGTTTTCTTTGAATCCGCTCAATCACCCCATTCCATAACACCTTGGAAGATGTCCCTGTGAACAAAGGAAGCCCGAGGTAGGAGGAAGGGAGGGAGCCGTGGGAGCAGCCCAGGATTCGCTCGATTTTGATTTGTCTAGCCACGAGGGTGTTGATGAAGTAAATCTTGCTTTTTTGTAGGTTAATTTTTTTCCCATCCGCCTCCTCGTACAGGGTAAGGATGCTCTTGAGGGCCTTATCCTGAGGGATCGAGGCCGAGGAGGCAAGAATGGTGTCATCCACAAACTGCTGATGGGACACGAGGGGGAGGTCCTGCACTGGTCTGATGCCCGAGATAAGACCGTGAGTAACAGTGTTCGAAATGGTTCATCCCAGGGCCTCAGCCAGGATAATAAAGAGAATTGGGGATAGGGGGTCACCTTGGCGGAGACCTCTAGAACTGGGGAAGAACCTGGTCGGGGAACCATTGACCAGGATAGAGAACCAGGGGGAGGACATGCACTTGTCGATGAGATGGAACCAAGAGGGGTGAAACCCAAATTTGAGGAGGACCTTGGATAGGAAGCTCCAATCGACCCTGTCAAAATCCTTGTTCATATCGAGCTTGAGCAGGAAATGGGCCTTTCTGGAAAGAACAGCTGAGTGAATGGCCTCATGCATGATTATGACCTCGTCAGTAATCAGCTTGCCTTTGACGGAGCTTCCCTGGCAGGGGGAAATGATTAGGGGAAGAATGTCTTTGAGGCGGTTTGTCATGGCTTTAGTCAAAATTTTATAGAGGACGTTGCACAAGCTGATGGGGCAGAAGTTTGATAGGGACCTTGCAGCCTGGGTCTTCGAGATCAGGGCTATGGAGGTGGTGTTGATGCCTCTAGGAATGGATCTGGCAAACTACAGGTCCTGGATGGCAGCGCACACATCAAGGCCCACAATGTCCCAAAAATCCTGGAAGAAGCGGGGAGGAAACCCGTCCGGGCCCGGGGCTGCCTCAGCCTTCATGGAAAAGGTGGCAGCATGGATTTATGAGTCCGACAAGGCTTGAACTAGCTTTGCATTAGCCATGGTCGGGACAAACATCAGGATGTGCTCCAGAAGAGAGTCGGCCACCTCCGAGGACATAGGAGGTCCATCACCCAGGAGCTCTTGGAAGAAGTGGACTGCCTCGGCTTGGATGTCCTCTTCCTTGTTGATGATACTACCATTGCTATAAACCAGCTCGAAAATTCTGTTGGAACCCCTATTTTGGAGGGTCGATGCATGAAAGAACTTGGTGTTTGCATCACCATCTTGGATCCACAGAGCACGTGACTTATGCATCCAAAAGGTTTCTTCCCTGGCTAGGATATTATGGTACTCGCTGAGGGTAGTGCGTTCCTCTTCCCTGAGGCCGGGCTCTTGAGAGCCAGCTTGGAATTTGGACTCAATATCATCGAGTTCATTTTTGATAGCCTCCTTACTTTCAAAGATATTATCGAACACTTCTTTGTTCCAAGTCTTGAGGTGTTCCTTGAGGCATCTCAACTTGTGGAAGACCTATTCGGTAGGGTGGCCAGGGATAGGGGGAGCCCACCAGTAGCTGACCTAGGCCCAGAGGTCGGGGTGGTGAAGCCACATGGACTCAAACCGAAAGGGTCTTCTGGGGGGGGCGATGATCAATCTCGAGGAGGAGGGGGCTATTATGATCGGAACCGATTTTGGGGAGGGCCAATAGGGAGGCATCGGCAAAAATGGGGAGGGCTTCCTTAGACAAGAACACTCTATCTAACCTTACCTGAATGTGGTTGGGTCCCGCTCACTTGTTGGACCACATGAATCGGGCACCCTTTAGGCTGACATCCATGAGCTCATTATGGGCGGTAAAGGCCCCAAAGTCGTCCATGCTTTTGGTTCTAACCTTTGAACCCCCACATTTTTCAAAGGAAAACAGGGGGCTATTGAAATCCTCAAATAGGATCCAGGGCAGGGGAGTGAAGGCTTCTCTCATCAAGCTGATTTCCTACCAGAGCCTTGCTTTCTCAACAGGACTGTTAGGGGCATAGACGTTGGATAGGATCCATGATCGCTTAGAGTTGAGGCAATGGACTAGAATGTTCATGATCCTAGGCGATGAGGAAATGAGCCTTCCCTCATAGGATCGAGGGTCCCACATGCACATGAGGCCCCCGACTGAGCCAGCCGTGGGGGTGGAGAGAAGTTCACAGTTGCACCAGGTAGCATGGGCAATTCTCCGGGCGACGACGTCATCTATCTTGGTCTCCTGTAGGAGGATGAAGGACGGGCGGTGGTCCCTACGGAGTTGACCGAGGATCCTTTTCTTGGGGACCCCATTGAGTCCCCTGATGTTCCAAGAGATTAACTTCATTTGGCACCCTTTTGGGGTCGCCTGCCCCCCTTTCCAGCCTAGGTGGGAGGTTTGGATTGGGCGTCGTCCGCCTTGTGAAAGCTCGTGCCAACGTCAGGTAGCGTAGTTTGGGAACTGCTAGCAATTTTATCCTCGGTGATCCTAGACCGTTGTTCACACCGGGTGGGCCGCCCTTGTTTACCTTTGTTGCCAAAATCTATGGTAAAGGATCTGCTTTGGGTCATTTTAGGGCTGACTTCGTCAGACTTGGAAGGAGAGCTGCCTTCGGTCTCAGCATTAGATCGCTCGGACCCACACACCAAGGGGGTAGGTTTCGGGAAGGATGCCTGGGGGGCCGAGGTTAGAAGGGGGTGGGGGGGGAGGGTTGGGTCCAGATAGTAGCCGGGGCTTGCGAAGGAGCCAGAATGGGGTGCGAGGGGGGATCTGGGATCGGGTTCCCGGAGGGGTCGCTGGGGGGACGCCCTTTGAACAAGCCTCGAGGGCCTGGGGGCCTGAAGGGGAAACCTCCTTGAAGGGAGTGCTAGGGTTGGGATGAGATGGATCCTGGGAGGGGGCCCGACCAGAGCTGGGCGGGGGATTGGGATTAGGGCCTTCCGCATTCTTGAAATCCGAGCATTGGTGAGGGAGGTGGCCTTGAGAGCTATAGGAGGTGCAAAAGGCAGGTTTATTTTCATAAATAAGGGTTTGGCGCCAGAAGAAGGACCCAGAAGAGATGGTCACCGAGGAGGGGAGCTCAGATTCAAGGTTTGTGTTGGCACAGAACCTTGCATGCACCATGCAAGAGCCAGCCTTGGTCGCAGGATCAAAGGCCATCGGGTCTCCAACCGACTGGGCGATGAGCTTAAGAACGTCTTCACACCACAGATGAAAGGGGAGGTCTGGGAGGTAAACCCAGATCAGGGAAAAGTTGATGCTTTGGGTGCTGGGATGAAAGTATGCACCATAGCGTCTGAGAAAAAGGCTCTTGCGACCTAAGAACCAGGGCCCGCCTGATAGGATCTTCTCAGCATCCTCGTTGTTGTTGAGTTTGATAATGAAAAAGCCTATGGATAGGGCAACCAGCTGGATATCGCCAGAGACCTTCCATTTGGTGGCCACCCATTTGCGGATCGTTTCCATGTCTGGGTGCCCACCCAGGAACTTCCCAACCAAGGAGGATGAAGAATCAGAAACCAGGGAAGAGTAAACCTCCTCCTGAATGGAAATGTGGGTGCCTTGGAGGGAAAGTCTGACACCCAGGGCTCGTGCAGGGGTCCTAGAGCCCGCAAAAACCTATTGGTAGGAGGGTTTAGGGCCTCCCGAGGCCCGCCCTAGCACCAGATCGGGGGTTGCCTTCCCAAGGCCATCCGACGCGATAGGGCCAGGCAGGGGGCGCGGGCCCAGAATCCTGACCCCACCAAACCCAAAACACTGCTCGAGACCCCCGTTCGATCCTGCCGTAGATCCGCCTGGGCCCATCCAGGGCCCGAACATACCTGAACCTCCTAGATCTGGGCTCACCCAGGATCCAGTGCTCTATTTTGGATCCGATCTCGGCCCTGCCTCCACTTCTGCTCCAAACTGCGCTCTAGCTGTCGCTCCTACTGTTGCTCTCGCCATCCTTGAAAGCACCTTCTCAGAATTTTGGAAGTATATCTTTTAGTTATTTCTTCTCAAAAATGTTTCCAAAAGTGTTATTGTTCCATTTTTTTAATCTAGATGTCATTGATTTAATTTGTTTTAGAAGTGTATGCAACCCACCATTTCCTGAAGAATTATATGTTTGTGCTATCATATCAAAAAATTGAGGATGGTCTTCCTACATATTATCATATTTAAAATATGATCTCTCTTTTAATTCACTTATCACCATTTTAACTCTTATTGGCCAGTGATCTAAACCAATCCTTGTCAAGGTATTAATATTAGCACATGTCTCTTCATCTAGCCAATGATATGAGAGTA
Source organism: Wollemia nobilis (assembly GCA_028583015.1). NCBI lineage: Eukaryota > Viridiplantae > Streptophyta > Pinopsida > Araucariales > Araucariaceae > Wollemia > Wollemia nobilis. Next base: position 8,104,908 of record JAQPPZ010002979.1, read on the forward strand.
TGCATCTGTCTATTTTTTTTGGTTTTAGGTTTAGCCTCTCCTATTGTTGGTCCATGTATAGTTGTCTTCTTCAAACCCAATGTACCATAGATTATTGTTTTGAATAAAAGTTGAGAAATCTGTCATACTTTGGTCAATTTCCTAATTCCCATATATGTTTTTTTTTGGTAAGTTGTAGTTGTATTTCAGAGGGTTTTAACTAGGTCCCACTCCCAGATATACAAAAACTTCATCATATTGAAAGTACATTCATGTTGCATAATCCTCTGCCTAGGAGGGATCAATCTACAACAGTCTAACCAATCCCGTGCAGGGGATATGTTTGCCAAAATTCCCTCGTAGGGGATGTAGAAGTCGGTAATCAGGTGGTGCTTGCCCTCATAGGGGGTACTAAAGCAAACCAAAAATAATCCATAGATATTCACTAGAGCCCTCGTAGGGGCTGACACAAGGAGACCCAACCGGGTGGTTAGCCCAACACTAGACCAGACATCACCAAACATTGCATCAAAAACCCCAACAAACCTCAAAAATAATGCAAAAAACCCATAGACCTACAACAGCTCAAGGGTCAATCTCTGTGATGTCCTCTTCAGGATGGTCGACACTCTACTGGAGGGCATGCTTCAGAGCGGCACTAGCACTTTCAAAGGCGATGATGAAACTCCGAAGAAACATCCGAGTGAGATGGTTGGAGATGCCAGAAGTGGGGGCTGAGTCCCCGCTGAGGTCTTCAATTTCCAGAGGAGAATTCTGACTGGATTCTGTTTTGGGCTTCTTTGCCCTGGAGGACCTGCGGACAGGGGTTGCCGCTTCTTCGATTTTAGCTTTACGTTTTCCCACCGAAGGCTTCTTGCTGGTGGGGGGGTGGTTTTGGATGGGGGTAGGGTGGGTTTGGAAGGGGAAGGGGTTGGCTTGGAAGGGGAGGGAGTGGGGGTGGGGGGAGAGGGGATGGGTTTGGAAGGGGACGAAGATGGAATGGATGGGGAAGTAGCAACAACGCCTTTCCTAGAGGTCGGGGTGTTGGGAACTCCATCGCTGGCCATAAGCTCGCTCGAGATGGAATGAGAAGGGCTTTGGGGGGCTTGGGAAAATGGGGGGAAGCTTGCAAAGGGGTAGCCACAATGGGGGGATTAGCCAAAACATGATAGAAGATAATGATGAAAAGCCCTTGGTGGGTAGGGGGGTACCTTTCTTGTGAGCAGCGGCTACAGAGAGACGCATAGACCAATAAAGAAACCCTAGAATGTTCATGGGTCTGTAACCTCGGATATGGTTGACAAGGGCAAGGTGGAAGCTTGCCATAGGCTTGTTGGGATCATCATAGGCTAAGTACTGAATGAGGGGAATGGCAACAATTGGGAATAGGGGGGAAGGGATTGACGGTCCAGTGCATGGCCATCCCATGAGAAGTTCTGGTAGTTGGGGAAGCCTTCCAACTCAGGTTCCCAACAATGTTTGTCTCATCGGACAAGACGCCCTCCAACCGATAGCTCTACAATCTCGCCAATCATCTCTGGAGTGACCTTGAAGTGCAGGTTCCTGACACAGACATGGTCGTTCGACCACGTGCAAACAAAGTCCTTCGTGATGTCATCCTCAGCTCCATAGAATTTTGATAATAGGGTGGTGAGTTGGGCACCCTACAGGTAAGCAGACGCTATGTTGTCCAACTGGAGAGAGCTCGGTTCAAGGTAGGCCATGGTGGTAGAGGTGGGGATAGGAAGAGTGATGGTGGATGAGGCCCATAGGATAGACTTGCAGAAGGGAGTGTCGTAGGCTGAGCTAAAAAGGGGAATTAAATAGGTTGGGGGAGGCAAACAGATCATGTCGAGCCTTGCGGATGGGTGACAGGTGGATGGGGGGATGCCACGCCAGGGATGGCGGGGATTAAGGGGCAGCCTAGGGACCATATCCGCATAGGTGGAGGTGAAAACTTGGGTGAGGTTTGCAGACATGGGAAGAAATGTGGAGGGGAAAGGGGGTGCAGCTGGAAACATGGCAGAGGTCACTGGCAGAGAGCGTTGGGACACCACGGATGGAAAACCACACTTTGAATTTGTTTGATGAGAACCAGCGGGGCAGCTAATCATCAATGGGTGTTGGAGCACACATCGCGAGGCTCTAGGATAATGGGACACCCAATGTAAATCCTGCACATTATAGAAACAATAAATCATTGGTTAGCATGGATGGATTTGGAGTACCTACCATGGCTGTTCGATGTCACAATTTGAAGGACATCTGGTGGGAAGGAGTCTTGCCACACGGAGATGGGTGTTTGCCCTAAGCCCAAGTTGGCCAACCTATCCGCAAGCCGATTGGCTTCTCTGAAAGTATGACTGGCTTCCACCTGACAATGCTGATTTAAAAGCTTCCTGCTTTCTTGGATAAGGGATCTGATATTCCATGGAGGGACTTTGTTTGAAATGAGGTAGCCAATGATATTGAGAGAGTCCCCTTCGACATGGATCTTGGCACATGACCCCTTGATGAGGTGCAAACTTCGCCACAGGGCCCATGCCTCGGCCACATTGTTGGTCTGATGATAAATATTCTCTGCAAAAGCCATAACTATCTTTCCTCTGTGATCCTTGATCACTCCCCCTGCCCCGACCAACCTAGGATTTCCTTTCGATGCGCCATCGAAGTTTACTTTTATCCATCCCTCAGGAGGGGGAAGCCAGCGAGCTTTGGTTCTGGGATGGATCGAGGGAGGGAGTAAGGTGGGGATGGGGATGTTGAGGGAATTGATGATGTCAGCCTCATTCTTGCTCAAGGGGGAGCTAGACCAGGGGATGAGATGGGAGTTTTCAGAGGCGAATGAGATGGCTTTGGTGGCTAAGGAGGTGGAGTTGTAATGGGTGGAAGAAAAGACCCTGTGGTTGCGTTCGAGCCAAACTTGCCAAATGAAATGGTGGAGACAAATTTTCCATAGGAAAGCTACTTTGGGGTTTCTGAAGGGAGCAGGCCATTGAATGAACATGTCCAATAGGGAGTTGGGGTGGGCCCAGTGGATTTGAAAGGTGGTGAACAACTGGTCTAAGCCCTCCCTAGTGAACACACACTCTAAAAGGAGGTGGTCAACGGATTCCTAGTTGGACAGACAGAGGTGGCATCTGTTAGGGATAGGGATCCCTCTTTTCATAAGATTGTCTATGGTGAGGACCTTGTTTTGAATGGTTGTCCATGCAAAGAAACCAATTTTTGGGATGAGGCGTTTAACCCAAACTAACTTGAATGGAATGGTGGGGACCCAGGATTTGACTAACATGGAGTGGGCAGACTTGACCGTGAAATCCCCACTATCAGTTCCCGCCCAGATGGGGTAGTCTTGGGAGACTATGGTAGGGATGATGGTGGTTCTCAGCATCTTAGACAAAGTCTTACCGGCCCGCAAGAGGTGCTCGCTGTCCTCGAGGATAATCTTCCATGTGCCCCTATCTATGTAATGCATCACTTTGCTTCCCCATCTCCTTTCGAGACTTGGTCTAAGTCTGGACACCTCAGGCAGATCCTTGAGGGGTTTGTCTTTCAGCCACGTGTCTTCCCAAAAGTCTATGGAAGCACCTGAGCCTAGCTGCCACCATGTCCCTCTCAGGATAAGAGGTTTCATTTGGATAACACCCCGCCAGAAGGCTGATCCATTTGTAGGGATGCTATTGTCCATAAGGGTTAAGTTTTTGAGATATTTGCTTTGGACAATGGTGACCCATTCTGCTTTGTAGTTGATGAACAACTTCCATGCCTATTTTGCTAGCAGGGCAATGTTTATGTTTGTTGATCTCCTCATGCCAAGTCCCCCTAAGTTCTTGGGTTGGCATACTTTGTCCCAACTGACAAGGTGGAATTTCTTCAAATTTTTTGGGCCGGCCCACATAAACCTTTTTTGCATTTGCTCAATTTTGGAATGAACTGAGGTAGGCACTTTGAAGACTAACATGAAGTAGACCGGGATGCTTTGGAGGACTGCCATGGTGAGGGTTGCTTTGGCTACTTGGGATAGGAGGGAGCCTTTCTAGGCAGCAAGCTTACGGTTGATCCTTTCAATGACATTGTCCCACATCGATTCCTTCGGGTTCATGGTGAACAGAGGGAGACCCAGGTAGGAGGTGGGGAAGGTAGCGATACAACACTAGAGGATACGAGCAATTTTCCTCTGTCTGTTACCTGGAGTGTTTAGGAAGTAACACTTACTCTTGAGATAGTTGATATCTTGCCCTATAGCAGAAGCATAGGTATCAAGGATTCCTTTGATGGATTTAGCTTGGACAACGGAGGCCGAAGTTGCAACAATAGTATCATCCATGAACTATTGGTGAGACAAGGGGGGAGAGTTGGAAGAAGCTTTGATACCTGACATGCCTCCCGAAGCCATGACCTATTTGAAAGCTCTACCCAGGGATTCAACCAAAATGATGAAGAGGAAGGGGGATAGGGGATCTCCCTGTCTGATCCCTCTGAGGCTAGGGAAATAACCTGCAGCAGACCCGTTGACCAGAACTGAGAACCAAGGAGAGGTGATGCATCCCTTTATGAGGTGAACCCAATCTGAGTGGAAGCCAAAATGAGCTAGCACTTTGAGAAGAAAAGTCCTGTCCACCCTATCAAAAGCCTTGCTAATGTCCAGTTTTAGAAACATGGTCGCTTTCTTGTTGCACTTTGATGAATGGAGGGTTTCATGAAGAGATATGATGTTGTCGGTGATTGATCTGCCTTCGACAGAGCTTCCCTAGCATGGATCAATAATGAAGGGAAGAATATTTTTGAGCCTAAGAGCTAGGGATTTGGCTAGGATCTTGTACAAGATGTTGCAGAGGCTGATAGGTCTGAAGTCATTCATGGATTTGCATTGGGGGTTTTTGGGAACCAAGGCGATGAATGTGGAATTTGTTCCTCGAGGGATGGTTTTGGTTTTCTGGAGCTGCTTGATGGCGTCACTCACATCCTTCCCAACTATGTCCCAAAAAGTTTGGAAAAACCTAGGGGGAAACCCATCCCAGCCTAGGAGCCTTGTCAGCTTTCATGGAGAATAAAGCACATTTGATTTCTTTCTCAGAGAGGGGTTGAATCAGGGATTTGTTCATCTCAGGGGTGACCAAGGGGGGAATATTTTCAAGTAGGGCATCCTGGGCTACAATATTGGATGGATTTTTAGAGCCCATGATGTTGCTGAAGAAGGTGGCGGCTTCTTCTCGGATCTGGATGATGTCCTGAGTGATAGAGCCATCCCTTAAGGTAAGTTCTCTGATCTTGTTAGTGCTTCTATTATGTAGAGTGGAAGCATGGAAGAACCTGGTATTGGCATCCCCCTATTTGAGCCATAGGGCTCAGGATTTTTGGCGCCAAAAGGTCTCCTCCTTGGCTAGGATGTTATGATAATCGATGAGCAACTACTTTTCTTCTTCCCTGAGCTGGTGGGTCCATTGATCATGTTGAGTTTGCTGCTCTAGATCTTTGAGTTTGCTTAACGTTTTTGCCTTGAGATCAAAAATGTCCCCGAAGACTTCCCTGTTCCAGGTTTTTAGGTTATCTTTTATGATCTTAAGTTTGTGAGATACTCTGGACATAGCTGAACCAGGGACATGAGTCATCCACCAATATTCAATCCGTTGTTTCAAATCCGGGTGTTGGATCCACATATTCTCAAACCTAAATGGGGTTGGGAAGGATGGAGCCTTATTTGATTCCAACAGGAGGGGGGAGTGATTAGAGCCAATCCTGGGAAGGGGGATCAGGGATGTGTCTCCAAACAGGGGAATGGCCTATTGAGAGAGAAAAAACCAGTCTAGATTAACTTGAATATGCTCAGCGCCCGCTCTTTTGTTACTCCAAGTGAATTGGTGGCCACGGATTTGAATATCCATGAGTTCATTTTCAGTGACAAAGGCCTGAAAGTCCACAATGCTTTTAGATGGGGAGGAAGCTCCCCCTTTCTTGTCAGAATGGAAGAGAGGAGAATTGAAGTCTCCTGCAATCATCCATGGGAGTTGGGAGAAGGCATCCTTCATGAGGGACAGGGACTTCCACATGTTGAATCTCTCCATAGGATTATTTGGGGCGTAGATGTTGGACAACACCCAAGTGAATTTGTTTTCTTTGCAATAAAACATTATGTTTAAGGTTCTGCTGGAGCTGGAGATGACTTTGCCTTCGACCTTCTTAGGGTCCCATAGACACAACAGACCTCCTGTAGATCCCTCCACTGGGGATGAAGCCCATTGTCCAATCTTCCAAATCTTTTGGACTACGTTGTGAGTTTTGTCAACGTCAATTTTCATTTCTTGAAGGATGAGTATAGAGGGTTTGTACTCTTTCCTGGTGGTTTGAGCTAACCTTTGTTTGCTCATGTTGTTAAGCCCTCTGATGTTCTAGGAGAGGATCTTCATTTAGAAACTTTGGCAGGTTTCTTGCCTCCCTTGGTGGAAATGGAGGGAGGTTTGGGATTTTTTGTTTCATCCTTTGCCTACATGAACAAGGCTGAACTTAGGGTTAGCTGTACTCCATTGGCAACCTGGTCATCCGTGTCTTTCTTGCTTTGCTCATAGGTGGTGGGTCGACCTCTTTTTCTTTCACCCCTGTATCAATGGGGCCTTTCCTACTTCTGGTGATGATAGAGCTAATATCTATCCTGGACTGAGTGGGACTAAAAGCATCCTCCTGAGAGTCGAGGTTGGATTCGAAAGGGGAAAGAGGTTCTTTCAAGGGGAAACCAACTGCAGAATGGGGGGAGGGTTGATCTGCAGCAAGGGGTCCAGGAGGGGATCGGCCTGGGATGGGGGTGGTGGGGAGGAAAAGGGGATGGAAGGCCCAGACCTGGAGGGAGAGGGATGAGGGTGGGGAATGGTGGAGGGTTGGAGCTCAGGGAGGGAAATAGAGGGAAGAAATTCATCATCAGAGCCGCTTAAGGGCCCAAATCTATTGGGAAAGGTGAACATGGAATATACCTGGCCTACAACTGAAGAGGGGTTGGTGGACGAAAGGTCCTGGATAGCGGCCTGCTTTCCTTTGTCGTTGGTCGATCTACGATTACCAGGTCCTCTAGATCGGTCGAAGCATTCTCCCATCTGGTGCTGCTGGGGAGGGGGGGACCCTTAGAGCTTGGTGCTTCCTACTGGGGCTTGAGGGATGGGCACTGAGCTTGAAGGTGTCCCTGGGTCTTGCATTCGATGCAGAATGCTGGTTTATTTTTGTACTCGATAGCTTGGCACCAGTGAAAATCCCCATAGATGAGGTTTAGGTGGGTTGGAAGCTGTGAAGCAAGGTTGGCATTGACATAGATTCGAGCATAGGCCATGCGGGACCTAGATTTAGTTGTAGGGTCAAGAGTGACCATGTCCCCGATGTATGTTCCAATCCACCCTAGGATGTCCTCATGGAAAAACTAGATGGGGAGATCGGGGAGGTGAACCCAGATTGGAGCAATATTGATATCCTAGGTCTGGGGATTGAAATATTGCTTCCATTTTGTCACAAATAGACTTTTCCTCCCATAAAACCAGGGGCCCCCGATGAGGATTCGGGCATAGTCATTCTGATTGTTTAAGCATATCAGGAAGAAACCCCATGAGAGGGCCACAATATGAAGGTTCCCTATTGTGCACCATTTGAATTTGGCCCATCTTCTTATGGATTCCATGTCAGGTCTCCCTCCCACAAACTTGCCGACCAGGGAGAGGGATTCTGAAGAGAGTTTGTCTACCATGAGAGAGACTGGGAGGACCATATTTTCCCCATTGGTGATCACGGGGGGATGGTTAGGGTTACCAGAGGGGCCGGGTTTAGCCATCCCTAATACCTTCTCTAGGTAAGTTGTCCCACCTGGGTCTGGGTCGGGGTTTGTGGGAGCATCCTCCGAGGGAGGGATCTCGCCTTGCTCTAGATCCCCAGAAGGGGCTTGGGGAATCCTACTCGTAGTTGCAGAGGGAGCTGTGGATGCCATCCAATTTGTAAGTTTTTTTTTTTTGAACACCACCACCCAATTCCCATAAAAATTTCATCCAAATTGGTTATGGCATTAAAATATCCTATGATCATGAATCAGGTTTCTTGGTCTTTACTTCTCATAAAGGCTTCAATCCCACTCCAAAATTCTAATCTACCTAACTAAGTTGTAGGTCCATAGACATTAATAAGAATGAAATGAATATTTGCAAAGTAGCATGTGACTAAAGAGGCTATCCAATGCCTATATTTATGAATGGTTACATAGGAGGTTATAATAAGATTTCAACAAGTTAGAATTCCCTTTGTCGCTCCTTCAGAATCCATAGCATCCCATTCACATCTCATCCATATTGCTTTCATAGTTTTAGAAACTTATTCTTTTGCCATTTTAATTTCTTGGATACAAAGAATATAAGGCTTATTACTTAAATAGACATCCCTAATACACCTCTGCTTTGAGGGGGCACTAGCACCCCTTATATTCCATGAGATAATAATCATGTCTCATTAGGGGCTATTGGCCCCACCTAAGAATTACCAATATCATTTTATTGTTTGGTAAAGATAAGTTCAACCAACTTAGTTTGTGTTCCTTTCTCTATGTTTGCTCTTGCTTCCCTAGATCTCGCTTGATAATTTGAGGATTTTCCTATTTTTTCCTTGGCTGTATTAGGATTAGGTCTTATTATTCTATTCCTTAATATTATTTCACAACTTTCTTTCTAATCATATTTATCTTCTCCTGTCTCTACTATAGAAACATTTGACTTGTCCTGCTCATTTTATGGTATTTCCTTATTAATGGTAGAGGTATTAACATCTAACACTACATTTTATTTACCATTTTTTTATCCTAAATGATGCATGGTACTTCAAGAGAGTATTCAAAATTTGATGAGACACATTCCTTATGTTCATCGAGAATGTTTACCCCTAAACTAGGATCATACTAAATAGACAATTCCTTGTTAATATGTTTAACTTATTGTATTGTGTCCTCTAAGATTATATCTACTTTTTATTCATAGGATAAAACCTCAAAAGAGTTGGTATTTCTTCCAATATCCTTCCTTACTAGTCTCCACTATTTAGTTGCTTTTGGTTGTCTAGATCTATTTTTTGGAAGTTGAAAACCATCCTCATCCATATCCATTTATAAGTTTCTCTTACGGTTTTCTACATATGATTATGTTGGACTCTTCTTAGGGCATGATCTCTCAATATGCTCCATATCATGACATATTCTACATCTAAAATATATGTTTTCATAATATATGGTTTGGATCCACATCTTATACCCATAATTAAGATTGTTTGATTTTGGTAAAACTTTACTTATATCAATCATTACTAATATCTAAGTATAAATAGCCATGAATCCATTATTTGTAGTTTTTGAAATCTCAAGGAATTATCCCAGAGTGTAGCAAATTTCCTTGAAGGTATCCATATCCTAAAATTCAATGGGTAACCCATACATCCTAACCCAGATTCGGACTAGGAATATATTTACATTTTGAGGTGAAAAGCCTTCATACTAACAAGTGAGGAAGAGTTTTTCTCTTCCCATAAACCAAGGACCCCCTTTTAGGATTCTATATTTTTCTTCCATAGAACAAAAAATGTATAGGAAGTAACCTCTAGGAAGAAATGATAGAATCACTCCTGGAGACTTCCAACTCCTATTAATCCATTTTCTCAAGGCTAAATGCCATGGCCAATACCCATTCAATTTACCAAAATTTTCCCTATCTTTGAGCAACAAGGATTTATCCTCTGTGGTGCACTCACTACCCTCTACTAATAGATATGATTCTAAGGATTTAGCTATAAATCGGTCCCTAGAAAGGAAACTAAAATTCAATCTATTAAAATTTACCAGAATATGTTATAGTGAATATAATATTTGATAAAAATTTATAATAATTTGCTTGCAAAATTTCTAAGATAAATAAGGGAAAAAGAAACTTAGCTAAAAAATTTGATACCCAAATATAACATCTTTCCTCATTTAAGCCCTATCCCTCCATTGCTCCTCCCATCATTCAAACCCTAGTTGAAAAATATTTGCACTTTTGTTTTTCACGACTTGAAAAATTGTCACTGCTCTTGTTTGGATGGCTGACTTTACAGGGTTGTGTCTCCCTTAATATTGCTCGGATTTTTTATATGACCACTCATTTTAAATCTCTTCAAATTTCACACAAATTCATCCAAGAATCAGTTGAATTGGACAACCCTTTGTGAATATATGGCTCCTAAAAGATGAGATGTTTTTTCAGAAAAAAATGCCCTAATCCTTTGCAAAGATTTTCTATTCGCGAGTTCACACTAAATTAACATTAAATAGAGCTAGTGTTAATAATGAATTTTAACCTAATTTTTATCACTAATTGATTAACACAGTTCTATTATTATTGTTTGGTTTCAAAAATATACCTCAATAAAAGTTGTGACAATTTAAAATAAAAGTGAATGAATAGTTATTTTGTCCCACATTAATTATTCTTAAATTGGGTGTTTCTCCTAGTCATTAATTGCAAGATGATGAGGTATTAGTAGAAGTGTCTTCTACCCATCACTATATAGTAGCAGTTATCCCTTTAATAGGTTTATTAAATACAATTATAATTTCTTGAATTCTAAATAGTGAATATGCAATATGAGTGATAATATATTGTGTTTTTGACATTAAATATTGAAAATTGTTGATTATCATTATTGGAAAATCATAGTTGGATGGTATAATTATCATTTCTTTAATCCTTAGCAATCCCTTGAATTGTATATGGAAGCTTATACTTGATGTAATGTTCCTAATTAAATTTTGTATCTGCATTTATTAAATGCTACATGGTTGAATTGGGAATAGTTGAGCGTGTTAAAACAAGAGCTGGATTCCAATAATTTGCAAGATTAATAGTTGCAAAGTATATTCATATGCTAGACTTATAGTAATATTTTTAAAAAAGAATGGGTGCATTTTCATGAATGTAATAAATTGTGTTGCATGGATAAATGAGAAAACATCATATTATATGATTATATGACACCTAGATGGATAGAAAAATATGATTTAGGAAAATGTACCATGAATAGATATAATATACTAGATTATATGTGGAATGTAAGGCTATTATATAAATATACAATTGATACTTATATATAGTGAAAATTGACTGTTTCACTAAATATAGATCTTGTATGAGTGTATACTAATTGGTATTCATGAAATTATGCATAGATGCATTGCACATATTAATCTCTCTAGTTGGGTTGGTTCTATGTATATACACCTTCACGAAGGGTCAAAGCTTCAATTATAAAACTAGGATGGGGACATGTTAAGAAACTATTTATGATTTTATACCTACATGTAGAAACACAATGACAGAGAACAAAAACAACAACACAAGTAACCCAGTTTTACGTGGAAACCTGCACTGTGCAAGAAAACCACGGGGCAATGGCAACTTCTCATTTTTATTATTTTCAATAAAAATTTACATCCACATTACATTCATATCATATATATGCAAGGGATCAAGTCCATTTTATAGAGCATGAAGGGGAGACCCTAAACTATTTGTTTCCCCTCCCAAAGGAAGCCTCTACAAAACTATTCGTTTCCATACGAAACTGAAGTGATTCATATTTCATGTCTTGATGTCTATCTTGGATGTCTACTTGCATAGACATCTAGACTAGATGTCTAGTAGTGCAAACATTTGATCTACTACCTAGACATATGAACTAGACATCTGGTATGTTGCCTAAACGTTTAGCAACCTAGACATTTGGTTTGCTACCTAAACATCTAGCCTAGATGTCTAGAAATCCAAACATCTGGTTTGCTGCCTAGATGTCTGGCCTAGATGTCTAGTATCCCAGATGTCTAGTATGCTACCTAGACATTTGGCCTAGACATCTAACAACCCATATGTCTGGTCTATTGCCTAGATGTCTGGCAGCCTAGACATTTGGTCTGTTGCCTAGATGTCTAGCTTAGATGTCTAGTAGCCCATATATCTAGTCTGCTTCTACTGGCTATGCACCTGTATAGTGACTTCACTTCCTAAAATTCTCTCACTTAAAGTCAGTATTCAATTTTTCTTCTACCAAAGTTTTTCATCCAGTGCCAATTGCCCAATGCCGCCCTTATTACTTTTTCAGCAAGCCTAGAGAAGTTTTGCACCACTCAAACTTCTCTACCTTGACCGAATTTGTAAGCATATCTATAGGATTCACTTCAGTGTTGATTTTTTGCAACAAGATCCAACCTTCTTCCACCATATTTATTATAAAGTGGTACTTGATATCAATGTGTTTCGTGCGATCATGGAATGCTGGATTCTTCACTAGATGAATAGCACTTTGGCTATCATAATGCAACGTAATTTTCTCTTGCATTACCTTAAATTCACCCAATATTCACTCTAGCCAAATTGCATCTTTGCTAGCATGAGTCATTGTAATATATTCTGCTTTAGTAGTTGATAAAGCCATAATAAATTACAACTTAGAAGCCCAACTCACTGCTCCACCAACAAGAGTGAAGGTATATCCTACAGTGGAATTTCTCCCATATCTATCTCCACCATAATCAGAATTCATAAAATCTTTAACTTGAAAATCTGTCGATCCAAAGTAAATGGCAACATCTAAAGTGGCTCTTAAATATCTAAATATCCACTTCATTGCATTCTAATTCTCCTTACTAGAATTTTCCATGTACCGACTGATTAATCCTACTTCTTGGGCAATATTCGATCTGGTGCTTACCATGGCATACATGAGGCTCCCTACTATTGATGAATAGGGTACACAAGATATGATTGTATTCTCTACTTCTATTCTAGGATATTGGTTGGAAGAAAAATTTAAGTGTGGAAGAAGTGGGGTACTAACTGGTTTTGCATTCTGCATATTGAAGCATTTTAGGATATTTTCCACATATGACTTTTGACTTAACTAGATCTTTCTTCCTTTTCTATCCCTATGTATCTTCATCCCTAAAATTTGGTTTGCTACTTCTAAATATTTCATTTCAAATATCCTAACCAACTGAGCCTTATGTTCAATGATTTTCTTCATGCTGGGGCCTGCAACCAACATATCATCAACATACAATAGAAAAATCATAAAACCACCATCATAAAACTGCTTATAGTATCAACAATGGTCAGCTTCACTCCTGCTAAAACCTTGGCTTTTCATGAAGGTGTCAAATTTCTTGTACCACATCCTTGGTGTCTGTTTCAACCTGTACAGTGATTTCTTCAATCTATAAACCAAATTCTCTTTACCTATTTCTTTATAGCCCTCAGGTTGATCCATATAAATATCTTCGTTAAGATCACCATGTAAGAAAGTAGTCTTTACATCAAGTTTCTCTAGTTCTAAATCCTGTGCAACTACAAGTGCAAGTAGAAATTTAATAGTATTCATCTTCACAACTAGAGAGAAAATTTCATTAAAGTTAATACCTAACTTTTGCACATAGCCTTTTGCCATCAAGTGAGCTTTATAACATTCAAACAACCCATCGTTGTTCTTATTAATTTTGTACACCCACTTATTTCCAACAATATCTCTTCCAGGTGGGAGATCCATAAGTTCCTACGTTTTATTCTTACGAAGTGTCTCAATTTCCTCCATGGATTTCCTCCACTTTTTGACATTCTCAGACTCTCTAGCTTCTTGAAATAAACTAGGTTCACCATAATCAGTTAACAAAGCAAAAGAGGATTGATAAACATGATAATACCTTTCTAGACACTTTTGTGGATGTGTAGGTCTTCTAACCTAATCATCTATTGATTGTGGCTCTTGGCCTTGTGACTATTATGGCTGCTCTACTTGATGTTCTACATGTTGATAAAAAACTTTAGCATACTGATTTTCATATTCATCTTCACTCATTTCTATTTAAATTGGTACAATATTAGGAGTTTGATGTACCTCCTTCCTTTGCATGGATTTTTCATCAATAATTACATCCCGACTAATAATTACCTTGTGGGTAGTAGGATCCCATAGTCTATACCCCTTCACTATATCTCCATATTTGAGAAAAACACATTTGCTTGACATCATATCAAGCTTGGAACTTTTTTCTTTGGGTACATGGGTAAACACATCACGGCAAAAGGTACATAAATAAGAGTAATCAACTGGCTTACAACACCAAACCTCCTCTAGAATTTGTCCATCCAACCCAGATATAGGTGACCTGTTAATAAGATAAGCAACTGTATTAACGAACTCTACCCAAATTTTTTTCTCCAACATGGTTGCGCTAAGCATGATTCTTGCACATTCAATAATTATGCAATTCATCCGCTAAACCACACAATTTTGTTGTGGAGTATATGGTACAATATTTTTATGCTTGATACCTTCTTGCATAAAAAAATAATCAAATTCCTTGGAGCAATATTCACCCCATTATCTGACCTAAGACATAAAATCGACTTGCCCAAACTCTTCTCTACCCATGCTTTGAACTCTTTAAAATTTTGTAAAGCTTCTGATTTCTTCTTCAGAAAACAAACCCACACTCTCCTAGAATAGTCATCTATAAAATTTAGAAAATATATGGCATCATTTAAGGACTGAGTGGAGATTGGTCCAAATATATTCGAATGTATAAGTTGTAGAAAATCAAAACTCTTACCAGGAGTTGTAGTAAATTGAACCCTCTTTTGTTTACAAAAAATACAATGCTCACACAAATATAAATTGCAAGACTTCATCCCAAAAAACATACCTCTTTCATGCAAAAATTTTAGGTATTTTTCAATCATATATCATAGGAGTTGAGGCCATAACATTACTACATCCTGAACAAAAGTTGCTGTTGTTGCATGGTTTTTCACCATATCATCACATAAATGATATCGGGTTCCATAATATTCTCCCTTAGCTACTACAAGAGACCCTATGGTAATTTTGTAGTAGTTGTTACTGCAAGTGATAAAATACCCTAGTTTATCCATAATTTTTATTATGAGCAAATTATTTCATAAATCGATCACATGTCGCACATCACATAACATCATTTCTCTACCATCATCCAACCTGATCCTTATATCCCCTCTTCCCATAATTTCTAAAGGATGATCATCACCCAAATAGACCTTTTGACCATAGTATGGTTGATATTTTTCAAACCAGTCTCTCCAGGGAGACATGTGGAAAGATGCACCTGAGTCCAAAACCCAGGTATATAAAATAGATCTGTTGTTACTGATACATAAGGCTTTACATGTTGCCATATTTCTTGAATTTGCTACACTAGCCTTAGATGATGGTCGAATTTTCACCATTCTTTAATTGCCAACATTCCTTATTAGTGTATCCTAGCTTCCCACAATACCAACACTTCCCTTTTTGCTTATGCCATTTAGAATTAGATCTAGACTGTTTTCTACCTTGCTTACTTCTATCAAAAGATCAACCTCTTACAGATAGGGCTTCATTGGTTGAGGGTTCTAGAGATGTTTTTCACCTCAACTCTTCTACCAACAAAGAGACTACCACATCATCAAATTTGAGAGTTCCTGATGATGAATTACTGATGGTCATCACCATATGATCCCAAGTGTTTGGGAGGGAATAAAGTAGGATGATAGCTCTATCTTCATCCTCCATATTCACATTAATTAAAACCATTTTACTGATAAGAGCATTAAACTCATTCAAATGATCTACAACGGACAAAATTTCCTTCATCCTCAATCTATAAAGTTGCTTTTTTAGAAAAAAATTATTAGGTGCTGATTTTTTTTCATTCAACTTTTTAATCTTTTACCAAAGGGCTTCCATGGTATTCTCTTTAGCTACATTGAATAAAATAGAGTCTACTAGGAAAATATAGATTGTAGAAACTGCCTTCTTGTCCAGCATTACCCACTCCTCATATTTCATGTTGCTCGATTTACTCGCGACCCGTTTCAAGGCTTGAGCTTGGTCATTATGAACTAACAAATCCTCCACCTTCATATTCCATAGAGCGAAGTTCCTACCATCAAATTTCTTAATATCAAACTTGGTTACACCTATCATTGTTGTAGCTCCCACTCACACAAAACCTTGAGCTCTGATACCAATTGTTAGGAAAGTATTTCAATTTTATACCTGCAAGTAGAAACACAATGTCAGAGAACAAAAACAACAACCAAGTAACACAGAGATTTACATGGAAACTTGCAATGTGCAGGAAAATCATGGGGCAATGACAACTTATCATTTTTATTATTTTTAGAAAAACTTTACATTCATGTTACATTCATATCATAGATATGCAAGGGATCAAGTCCCTTTTATAGAGCATGAAGGG
Source organism: Wollemia nobilis (assembly GCA_028583015.1). NCBI lineage: Eukaryota > Viridiplantae > Streptophyta > Pinopsida > Araucariales > Araucariaceae > Wollemia > Wollemia nobilis. Next base: position 8,121,196 of record JAQPPZ010002979.1, read on the forward strand.
AAGACCCTGAACCATTCATTTCCTCTCTCAAAGGAAGCCTTTGTAAAACTGTTTGTTTCCATGCAAAACTGAAGAGATTCATCTTTCATGTCCTGATGTCTATCCTATACATCCGCTTGCCTAGACATTTGGCCTAGACATCTGGTCTACTACCTAGACGTCTGGCCTAGATGTTTAACAACCTAGATATCTGGTCTACTACCTAGATGTATGGCTTAGATGTCTAGCAGCCCAAATGTCTGGTCTACTACCTAGACATCTGACCTATATGTCTAGCAATCCAAATGTCTAATATACTATCAAGACATCTAGCCTAGACATCTAGCAACCTAGACATTTGGTCTGTTGTCTAGATGTCTGGCCTAGATTTATAGCAACCCAAACATATGGTCTACTGCCTAGATGTCTAACCTAGATGTCTAGCAGCCTAGACGTCTAGTCTACTTTTGTCGCCTATGCACCTATATAGTGGCTTCACTTCATAATAGGATATTATAGGAAATATCACTTGGTTGGATGACAAAGTGATGAGATGATGCCTTATCCTTTGAACATTAGTTTAAAAATAGGAAGAAAAAATGAATGAAAATATGAACGTATTATACTATGACCATTGCACTTATTAAGAGACTAAATTTTTTATTGTAACTCTTGAAAAATGGCTAAGTTTATAAACCTTTTGATAGATGTGACTGTAGAATATGTAAGATTATAAAAGTGGATGTACTTTAAATATTATGAACACTGTATACACGCTTAGTCATATTAACATGAACTATTTAATGTTTAATCCATATTCAATGTTGTTTATAAAAAATATAGATATAATTTAAAATGGAGTGTATGGTTTCTAACATACCTATTTTAGATGTAGTATTTTCATTTTGATGAATTGTTATAGAAATATGATAGTTATACTATCTTCACAAGTCACCATTGGTATATGAATAGAGTTGAATGAGAGCTAGTTTTGTTATTATTATGAATAATTTGCTATTATTTAATTTGAAATATATCCAAACTATCCACTCTGGCTATATGTACGTATGTTTAAGAACCAAAAGAAGATTCATGATAGTAAGTTATTTGAAATCAAGTATTGAACAATGAGATCATTAACTATTCAATCTTAGAACCACTATTTTTTATTGTATATTGTGGATATTTGAATACTTGAGATAATGATGAATAACTATCCTAAATACCATGGTTATAGCTAGTTGAACAAATTTATGTTTTATATGAAAACCAAGATGAAGGCTAATTTGTTTTTTTGGCTGAATAACAAGGGGTTGTACTCGGGTCCCCCACCCTTGAAAAATTACAAATCTCTTCTCTATAGTTTGAAAATTTAAAAATATATACACTTCTCATCTCAATTGAGATGCTATAGCTAGAAACCTACATCATTTTACATATAATGTCTAGATTCTTGATTTTCATTTTTTGGATCTTATCAATTTTTTGTATGAATATAAATATTATGGAATTCAACATCCTATATAATTTTTTATAGTAGCCTTCACAATACCAAAAATTCACATCTACTATATATGCATTACATCTTAGTAGAGTAATATTTACAAAGCATCGCACTATCATAGTTCGCTTTACCAAATCTGAATTGCTAGTTTTCTTCCTAAAACACAAGTGCAACCACAAAAATTATAATAAATAGTTTATATGTAAACACATTATTGTTATTAAATAAAATGGACATTACCAATGGAAAACATTAAAGTAAATCTTAATCATTATTTGATCCAGGTAGTCAACATTTTCTTGTCAACTTTAGCTAAACTTACTACTTCCTCTAACCATGGAAAGGAGAATTTAACTTCACGATCCTCTATCAAAACCCTTCTATTGGCTAGCCTATCTGCATATTAGTTTTCTTCCCTTAATGTATGTGTAAACCTAATTTCTTCAAACTCTTTAGCAAGATATTAAATTTCCATAATTATCTCTTGTATGTTCCATGGAGCCTTCTACACATTAGTTTCCTTCCCTTATCTCTTGTATGTTCCATGGAACCTTCTCTCCATACTCTGTTCCATTTAATTTGTTTGCATATTTTAAACCCTTCTATTTCCCAAGCTTCAACTTCATTATTTTTCTTAAATCCACTATTGAAAGCGTAATGAGATAAAATCTCTCCTCTATTATTTCTAATTATTCCTCCTCCTCCTGGTCCTAGATTTCCTTTAGATGCTCCATCAAAATTCAATTTAACCAACTCCAAATTTGGTGGTTTCCACTTTATATTTTTATCCTTATTTTTTTTTCTCTTGTACCCAACATCATAATTCCATTTCATGACTTGAATCCATCTATCAAGGCTCTCTGCTTCTAGATTAGAGACCAAGTGAGTTGATAGGGTTGGTTTAGACTCCTTTATGGCTAAACATATCTTCCTTTCATTACCTCTAAACTCCTTTCCTTTCCTTTAAATATTCTTCTATTCCTTTCTATCCATATAGTCCAAAGTATTGTATCTTTTGATATATCCCATATTGTCTCTAAAGCCTCACTTTTATAAGTGCTCTACCATTGCTTTAATTAAATTTCAATTCTACTATTCATCACCATGCATTTACCAAACATACTAAGAATCCATTGCCATAGTTTCCAAACTATTGAGTAATGTACCAAGAGGTGGTCTATACTCTCCTCCTCCTTTTTACAAAGAACACATTGAGAGGGGCCATGAAAACCCCTTTTCATAAGGTTATCCTAGTATAAAATTCTTCTATATTCTTCTATGACCTACTAGCCAAACAAACATTTTAACTTTAGGAATACTTGGGCTATCCCAAATATTTCTCCATATCTAGTGATATTACTATTTTGTTGGTGCTTTACATTATATCCACTTCTTGTTGTGTATTCTCCTGTGCTATTCAACTCCCAAATCAATTTATCCTTGGCTCCCCTCAGAATAATAATAGTTGTTATATTTATACTCAATTACCTCCTAGCATCAATGTCTTGTATACTTGTAAAAAAAGTATTCTTTCCATTTGTATATTCCTTCACGATCCTCGTACAAAATGTTTGATATCTTATCACCACATTTATATTGAAGCAATCTCATCCAAGGATTTAAAATCAGATCTAAATTTTGTGGTTTTTTATCACACCAAGTATCCATCCAAATAGAATGTTTTTCTCCAATTTCCATCACCCATAATAAACCTTTAATCATTAGATCAAATATATTTTTTGAACCATTCCAAAGAGTAAAACCATTTGGTAGAGAGAATGTAGTAAATATTAGACTTGTGTCATTGGACTCAAAATACTTAGAATAATTCTAGCCCATTGTCTTTGACTCTCTTTGTACAATCTCCATATTACTTTTCCTTAAGAGCTAAGTTTGCATCTATAAGAACTTTTAAACCAAGACCTTCCTTAGTTTTATCATCACACACCTTGATCCATTTTACCAACGAAAATTTCCTTTTATTATGTAAACTTGACCATAAAAAGGATCACATAATATAGATTAGACTTTTTTCAATTGATTTTGGCATAGTATACAATGACATATAATAATTTGGAATGACCTGTAAGACTGACTTAATTAACTACACTCTTCCTGCTAATGATAACCATCTACCTTTCCAAGCTGGTAGTTTATTCTAAACTTTACTAATAAATGGATTTCATAATTCTATCCTCATTCTCCCCTCAAATAAAGGCATCCCTACATAAGTTTCTCGCAAATTGCCTCCTTTATTTGAAGCAACCTATAAATTTTTTCTTTGATATTAGTTGGAGTGTTATGGAAGTAAATTTTGGATTTTATCCTATTAACGTTTTGCCTTGATGCTCTTTCGTATTCCTTTAAAAATTTATTCAAATCTATAGCCTCATTTATCCTTGCCATTCCAAAAAGGGTTGTATCATCTACAAACTATTGATGGATGATGTTTTCAATGTTATTACTAACCTTAAATCCATTTATAAGTCAATATTTATAAGCCTTCTTTAAGTTCCTACTCAAAATATCTACTATAATAATGAACAAATAAGGAGATAGAGGATCTCCTTGTCTAAGGCCTCTCTTGAATTTAAATATTTTTGTTACTAACCCATTGACCAACACTAAATAAGAAACTGTAGAGACACAAGCTTTAATCTATCTAACCCATTTATTCCCAAATCCAAACTTTTCTAAAACTTAAAAAAGAAAATACCATTTAAACCTACCATAGGCTATATTCATATCAAGTTTTAAGATAATTGCTTTCTCTTTTAAGATAAAACTTGAGGGTAAGAATGTTTAGATTTTATCCAAGATATTAGCTCAACCAGTTATATTCCTTAACTTTGAAAGAAGTTACTAAGGTTTGAATCTTGCCAATGATACATGCTTAAAATAGACAATTTGATGTAATGCCACATTGTGGTGATGATGTAATAGAATAATTTTTTTCTTTTAGAAAAAAAATAATGTTTATATTTTTCAATATTTGAAGATCACCATGGATAAATATGTTTTACATTCATATTTTTATGCTAGTGATATGGATGATGTGGATATTGTTCTTGGCTATCCTTGTTTGGAATATTTGGGTATCAATAACATTAATGTGCAAAATAAGTTTAATAGTTATTTTATAGAAAAAATAAGATAACACTACAAGATATTTATCAGGTTAAGAAGCAAGGATCCAAGGAAAAACAAGAAGCTATTGTAGGGAAACAAATTGAAGAAGTGGAAGAACTTGAAATAGAGCTTGATTATGCAATAGTAGAAATCAAAGAAGAAGTAAAAGTAGAGTCCAAGGATAAACCACAAGATAGGAGGATGATAAAAGAGCATAAAATAAAACAATAATATGTTGAAGAGTCAAAGAAAGTAGAACATTGGGCTAAGGTTGAAGCATATATAGAAAGGGATTATACATATTCCCAACAGTTCAATTTCCACGTAATAAATTACAGATCTGCAAGCATTGTAGTATAGTAATGATAATGCATAGAAAATCCTGCAACAACATTTATAACAAAAATAATGGCAAAAAATATAGCAATGACAAATAACAGTAAATACAACAATTTTATATTAATAATGGCATGAGTGATACAACATTATAGTTTTAGCAATACAATCTACAACCAACATTGAACAGGACTGGACTGCACTTTTCCATCTTGACTGCCCTGCAATACTTCTTCTACATATCAACCATTCAACCCTAGGTTGAACATCCTTCTTGGCTGCATACAACCCTGGACTGTATTCTGCATATAGGCATCAATCTACACACATACCAATCTAGAGCCCTTTAATGAATGAGGGGGGTTTATTTATACACCCACCAAGTAGTTATGTTCTCCAACTACCTTGCAACTACCCTCAAATTACATTTCATGTGCATTTTCTTTGCATTACATTTCATTTCCACTACAAGACGAAATAACCTATGGCTTATAGTTTAGCCAACATATTTGACGTAACATGACTTTATTATTTACGTACAATATTAAATTGCACTTTACAACATTATTAAATATATGCATGTGGATTTTGCCAAACACTTTGCGTGCATTTACAATATAACACATGATATCAAAACTGGTTCAGCAAATAAGGATATCTCAATGTGCTTGTCTACAACATATAACCTTCAACACCACCATGAGAGGAAACAATCATGGAGATATGACATAAATCAATAGAAGAGATATGATGAACATAAGTAGAATCATAGGAGTAAAAACTATGGATATACTACTAGTGGCAAATGCAAGCAAGTATGGATGAAAAGAGTGATATTTATGGCCAACAAAAATATTAATTTAGTGTAGCCAACACAAGAAACCAATGGATTACTTCTAGATACTTAGGTGGAAAAATGGCATCTTGGCATCATCGAAAACCACCACCAATAAATATTTCACTTGGGTGGAGGGATGATCAAGATTGGTACCAATTGCTAACATTGCTTAGCAAATCATATTATCTAGTTTCTTCTTATGTTTTGAGGATGAAACATTTGTAAGAGGGGTGTAATTTTAGGTACCTAGGATAGGTATCTAATAATATAATATTGTATAGTTGGCATGAGCTATAAATAACCCAACTATAGTGTATAGTTGGCATGAGTCATAAATAACACAATTGTATTATGTAAATAACATAGGCTAAAAATAACCCAAGCTCTATTTATAGAAAATGATATTATAATAATAGGTGGGATAAAGATAGGGTTATTCCTTTCCCAAAATAGCATAAGAGGATGATTATATAAAGAAGGGACTTGGTGATGGATAAAGCAATGCATATCAAGCATTCTTGTAAGAGTCTTGGATCATGGAGCTAATATGGAGTGATTCCTTCTTTAAGGAGTATTATTGGTGTTGCTCTACCTCAAGGGTATTATCTATCTTTGTCTCATTATATGGATTGTTACTATGAATAATTATTTGTGGATGGATGATTTTTTATTTTACTATATGGTGAATGACTTTTGTTAATGAGAATAGAGGATCGTAAAAACAAGTGGCACTATTTCCTAGTGCAAAGTGAAGTCCCATCATTCCATATGTCTCCCTTTAAGCTTAAATCTAGTTCTCTATTTTCTGCCTTTTTGCATGTTGATTTTTGTTTTTGTTTACTATTCATTAGAAAAAATAAGGAAAGTGTATTTTTATTATCTTAGGAAATTTTTTTAAGCATTCATGATTCTTCCAAATTAACATCTAGTTTAGATATTGCATCATAATTTAAAAGCAAGTCACATATAGATTAGGATTTTTTATATTGCATCTTTCCTACACCCTTGCTTAAGAAAATTAAACACATTTATTTTGTCATTAAAAAAAATAAAAAAATATGTAGACATATATTTTTACTATAGATTGTGTCATTGCATTTGTAGTTAAATAATTATTGAATTTTAGATTAAGGTGGAAGTAGTCAATGAGATATCTTAGGAAAATATAGATGCTTTCAAATCCAAAATTTTAAACTTAGACTGTAAGAAAAAAATCCCTATCCCTGAGGTGAGACATCACATACCCAACATCAAGTAGAGACAATAAAGGTAGCACACCCATCCCTGCCTACTATTCAGGGGTCCTCCATGAATTTCCTAACTCATATTTTTAGTGAATCTAACATGAACACCACAATGGGTCCCAATATTTTCCTTTGATAAAGCTAGCATTAATCAAACTTAAAAATTGGTAAACTATAATTAAGACCACTAATATTGTTTATTTAGTTAGATCATATTAAGCATAGACCATAAGAACATAACCAATTTCTAGTCCTACTAGGGATATATTTGATTCCCTGAGTAGTTGTAGTGTTAACTAATAGGATATATTTGGTATATAGAAATACCAAGACACTAGTTACCCACATCGTATCTCATGCATTCTTACACCTAGTAGGGAATATATCATAATTGGGTAGTGGGATTCATAAGGAGAATAATTATTACCCCTCATATACCATCTTGGCCACATATCTAGATGATCACTTCCACATACTTTTGGACTTCCACATATATTATTTCTCTCATATACTAATAGGTATATAGATAGGGTTTAGGTGGAGTCTTTAGTATATGGGATACCTTCAAGGTATATTGGTCATATAAGGTTTATCAAGGGAAGGTGATATGATGACATAAAATGACTTTTTATTTTAAACTCTAGAAATAATTAAAAAATTTAATTATCCCCTTTTCTCTCCTAACCCTAAACCCATGGCTAAGAGATGTTGTCTAACCCATATTGTTGCTCACTAGCTAGCCAATAATATTGACCATCTAATGGAAGATCAAGATGAATATTTTAGCCTCAATAACCCTACCTTTGACAAAAAAGAGGAAGTCTCATCGCCTTAAGGTTCATTAAGCCCAACCCATGAAGAGGATGGATGATTAGTCTTCAAATACACAACCCTAATATTCAAATCCATAACTCATATGGATCTTTTTTTGAAAAAGCATAAAGGAGCCATAGAGGTTTTCTTGAAGGAGGCTAGTGAATCCCAATGAACCTATGTAGGGGATGCTTCATTATTAGATTTTCCTAACAAACTAACTCTAACCCTTTGCAATTAAATTGTTATGAACCTTGTAGTAAAATAAAAGCACATCTACACAATATTGCAATAATAATAGAAAATGATCTTGAAATTAACAATATTGCAAGATGAAATGGAAATGCAGTAGATTATATTGTAGAAAAATAAGAACACATTACAAAATTGTAGGCCTCTTCAATAGGGAAACCTCCTTAGAAGAAGAGCTTCGATACAAAATATGAGAGATACTTTCATCTATACCCCCTTGCATTTTTAAAGAATCTTCATAACCCTAACTATAACGCTCAAGGGTTGGCTTCACATGCAAGTGACCATCTGAGCTAGAATATTCTACCAAATAAATAGTTACATTCTTAATAATAGTTATATTAAATGGCCCCACTTATCTAGGCGCCTCAAATGCCACATACACATTACAAAATATTACATAATATTATTAATATGGGATCCCCATATTAGGAAGGAGGTAATTACATAATAATGTTAGGATGGGGTCCTAACATGCCCTTCCCCTTCAAAAATATTTGTCCTCAAAGTTGGAGATGAGGAAACTGCTATTGTAACTATTGGAGAGGCTCCCATATAGCATCTTCTAGCTATAATCCCTACCACTGGACCAAGAATTTAGTGATGGTGTGGTTATGGAGAGTGCAAGTTCTATAGTCAAAAACATTTTCAAGATCCAAGAGGATTGAGCCTAACTCATGGAGTTTTGATTATTATTGAATGCAATTATCTATTAACTTCTTGAGACAAGATACATGGAAGACTAGATGGATCCTGGAAGAAGGTGGTAATGTAAGCTTATAGATCACTTGTCCAATATGTTGCACTACCTACGAGGGTCCATAAAAGCATGCTACCAATTTGTAATGAGATCAAAGTTGCATAGAAGATTGTTTATAGGGTTGGAATCAAAGAAAAACCATATTTACTATATTGAAGCTATGCTCATAATGGTGTTGGTCAATCTATTGTCTCATATGGTTTTGAGCTAGCACCAAGCTCTCTTTTACTCCTACAAAATTTGGGTACACCCCTGAAGATTTGCATTCATGGCTTGAACTTTAGAGTATCCAAGAACATATGAAGAGGGTGATGGAGGTGGGTACCCATACACTACCTCAAAAGGAGTCATTTTGGAAGTTGTGTGGAAGGAAGTGTTGTACCACCACTTAGCCAAAGGTAGCCACTTATCCCACTATGTTGGATTCTTAAAGGTAAAACAGTGAAGGTAGGTTTCCAAGCACTTATTGACAATTTTATTTTGCCCATCCATCTATAGATGGTAGGCTGAGCTCATTCACAATTGTATTCCCTATAGTTTAAATAGTTTTTGCTAAAATTAACTAGTAAAAGTGGGGTCATGGTTAGACACAATGGATTTGGGTATACCATGGAGTTTGAAAATGGAGTCCATGAATATTTGAGCAATGGTGGAGGTATGGTAAGGATGGGCAAGGGAACAAAAATGAGCATACTTTGAGAGATGGTCCATCACCACAAAAATGATTAATTTTCCTCCAGATTTAGGAAGCCCTTCAATAAAATCCATAGAGATATCACTCCATACATTTTCTAGGATTGGCAATTATTGTAGCATGCCTGGAGTACAAACCATTTCACCTTTTATCCATTGGACAAGTTTACATTCAGCCACAAAATTTTGAATATATTTCTATATTCCCTCCCAATAGAATTACCTTTTAACTCACTCATCTATCTTCAAGAATCTTGAATGGCCTATAGTAGGTGAAGTGTGCATCTCCCTCATAATATCCTCACGAAGTGATGATGTTTTGGAGATCACAATGCAACCCTGATATCATAATAGGTGTCCATCCCATGAGTATCCGACATATGAATTAGGATCCCTTTGTAGTTATTCCTATAAGGTCTATAAAGACTGGTCCTTGGTCACCTCTTCTTGAAGTTGGGAGACCCATTGGGGAAGTGGGGATGAAAGGGCACACACTATCACTTGATCCTCAAACTGAGACAAGAGGACATATATCACAATATTCTCCTTTCCTTTCTTATACATGATGTCATAGTCATACCCCAACAATTTTGAAACCCATTTTTGTTGTGCTAGAGTAGAGACCCTTTGTTCTAGGAAATATTTTAAACTTTGGTGGTATATTTTAATGGAGAAATATATCCCAATGAGATATGGTCACCAAATATTAAAAGCATGGAGGATGACCATCATTTCTTTTTCATAAGTAGATTTTCCAAATTTTTTTCTGATAGTGCCTTACTGGTGAAAGCTAAGGGTCACCCTTCTTGCATTAATACAACCCCAATGCCATGACCAAAAGCATCACTTTCAATTATAAATGGTTTGGAAAAATCAGGTGTAGCCAACACCGGGGTCAAAATCATAGCCTTCTTAAGATCTACAAATGTCTGTTCTGCTAGAGCTGACCATATAAATGAATTCTTTTTCAACATGGTCATTAAGGGAGCGACTATTTTTTTATAATTTTGTATAAATAACCCATGAAGAACCTTTAGAGTTTGTGGCTTAGACCAATTTTAGATAGCTTCAATTTTCTTGGGGTCAACCTTGACTCCCTCCTATGAAATAATATGCCCCAAGTATTCAACCTCCTACATGCCAAAGGAACATTTGGATCATTTGATAAATAATTGATGGTCCCACAATAATTTAAAAGTTTGATCCAGATGTTGTAAGTGCTTGGCCCAAGTGTAACTATAGATGAGAATGTCATCAAAGAAAACCAAAATAAACTTGCGAAGAAATGGGTGAAAGACATTATTCATGAGGCTCTAAAATGTTGATGGTGCATTAGTTAGGCCAAATGGCATGACCAAAAATTTTTAATGGCCCTCATGAGTTTAGAATGCTGTTTTAGGAATATCTTCCTCCTTGAGCCTTATCTAATGATAGCTAGAGCGGAGATCCAACTTGGAGAAAAACTTTATGCCATGTAACTCATCCAACAATTCATCGATCACAAGGATAGGAAATTTGTCCTTAATGGTGAGCTTATTGAGCTCATGAAAGTCTATACATAGCCACCATGACCCATATTTATTTCTAACCAATAGTACTAGAGAAGAATAAGGACTATTACTAGGTTAAATTACCCCTATTTTTAGTAACTCTTGAACCAACTTCTCAATTTTTGACTTAAGTGCATAGGGGTATTTGTAGGGTCTGATGTTAGGTGGCAAGCTACCTGGTACCAATGGTATTGCATGATCATGGGAATGATGTGGAGGTAATTTTGTTGATTCTACAAAAACTGCATTATGTTTAGTCAAAATGAGTTACAAATCCCCTTAGGGTTCGTCTACTTCTAAAGTCTACGGTTGAATTGCAAATAATTGGGCTACTACCCCACATGAGGATTTTTTAATAACTTCTCCATATGGATTGAACTGATAACCTATGAAGATCTTGTCGGTGAACCATGAAGAGTGTAGGACTTCCCATTCTATGAGAATTGCATCCATAATTCTGCAAAGTTCTAGGCTACTATTCCCAAGGTACATAGCCATTATGCTCCAAGCACAACATCACATCCTCCAAGTGGAAGAGCAAACATATCATTTTGGAGTTCATAGTCCTCTATCTTCAACTTAACATTGTGGTATTTACCCTTACAAGGTAATGTTCCTCCATTTGCCACCATGACTTCAAAAGAGTTACAAGCATGTATGTAACAATTTGCTTGCTTAGCTACTTGAGGATCAATAAAATTATGTGTACTACCTAAATCAATAAGAATTTTAATTCATTATCCTTTGAAGAATCCTACTACCTTCATTATCTAAGGGGTCAAAATTCTTGCAAGTGCATGGACAAAGATCTTTGGTTGTGGTTCTTCTTGTGCTTCACCCTCACCTTGAGGCTCTTCCTCCTATGGTTCTACTTCATCATCAAATATTTCATTCACTATTGATTCATCCACATCCAACAAAAAAAACTTTTGTTGTATGCATTTATGCCCTGATGAATATTTCTCATCACAATTATAACATAATCCTTATGCTCTATGGGCATCCATTTCCTCCCTAGTCAATCACTTGATTGGTGGAGATTTATTGCTAGTATTTGATGTGAACTTGGATGGAAATGTAGGTTTGGTCTATGGGAATTTAGATGATCACCTCTGGGTAGAAAATTTTTTCTCTACTAGTCTAGCCAATCCTATGGATTGCATCATAGACTATGGTTTGAACATTTTTACTTTTACCTTGATATCATCTTTCAACCCATTAATAAAATAGCTCTAAAAAAATTCTTCACTCAAACCCTTTGTCCTATTAGCCAATTTCTCAAATTGAGTTTGATATTCCTGGATAGTAGAGGTCTGTTTCAATTTTGTTAAGGCTCTTATAAAGTCCTCATACTCACTAGGGCTAAAATGAGTGAGTAATTGAGACTCAAAGTCTTCCCAAGAAGGGTCAAGAGTCATGTTCTGTAACCATTGATACCATTGTAGGGCCTCAAATTCAAAGTTAAAAGATGCCATGGTGACCCACAAATATCAGGAAACATTATGGAGTTTGAAGAATTGATCTGCCCAACACAACCAACCATCAACGTCCTTTCCATTAAACTTGGAAAAGTCTAATTTGGGCATCTTAAATGGGGTATCTATGTCAAAAATAGCATGATGGGTTTCTTTCTCTTTATTTCCTGAATTTCCACCTAGTCCTTCAATGTTAATATGCTTGAATACTTTTGGGTCTTCCTTTAAATGCTCTTCAACCTCCACAAATATTTCTTTAGTCACTATTTTTACTTTAATATACTTTTTTTTTTTTATTTTTTTCTTCTTTAATTTGGGCATTTGCTCTATCATACTTTTTGTTTTCCTTCTCCAAGCAGGAGTTACTATTTTTAGTAATGGGTTAGAAAAAGTGTTTGGGAGCTATATATCAAAATGATCGACTTGAAAATATAAATACAATGGACTAGGTCTCACAAACACCCCTAACTTTTTTTTCTAGTAAGATGTCTTCAAGTGTCATTTTTTTCTCTTGGATTCTTGGTTCACTTAGAAAATTAACTTTTATTTGACAACCCCCTTAGCAAGCCCTGTAGTGTCCATTACTAAAAACTATTTTATCTAAAATTGTAACTCACCATTTCTTATGACTATCTTGGTAGAATCTATTACAAACAAAGTTCCTAACTACTAAGATTTCAAACTATAATTGGTAACTACACAATTAGACTCTATCTTGAATTTTACTGACTATGACCCTATCTAAAATGATACCAAATACTAATAATCCTATCTTGACTATTACTTTCACCACAATTTATTTTTATCTATTTTAGTTTAATCAATTCTGTGATAGTGTAGTCTCTTTAGTATGCTCAATTTTTGTGGTAGGGTTTTTGGCATTCAGGTTAAACATTCAATAGAAACAAGGTACTCTAGGCCAAGGTGTATGCATTGTCCATAGCCCTCTATTATACCGTAGTGATGAACAATAATGCTTAGACCAATATTTTAGGCCACTACTCAAGGAGGATTCCATGCATACCCTTGAGTGCACTACCTACCTCTCTAACAATACGAGAGGGTGATCTTCCCAAGTGTTGTGCTTAGTGCACTATGGATAGATACACGGTAAAAAAGCTTCCTAGGGCTAAAGGTTTCTCCTAATCCTAAGGGGGTCTCCCGATATACTCAAAGATATGTGGGAGCTCAAGTTCGTGTACAAGTATTTTTTGAGGCCTAGGTATTGGAGCCTGATCACCCCTCACTTCACTAGACGCTTTATGGGAAATATAGCTTAGACAATAATGACAACTCCTCCATGATATTTTAAAACCCTTGGCATAGGGTTTCTAACCTATTAAACTAAAAATAGAAGGAAAAAAATGGCTTAATTTTTTTATTTTTTTAATGGAAAATAAGCAGGAAAATGAAAACAAGGAAATTTTATACCTAACAAGTCAAAATGGCATAACGTGAAATGTTTGCACTGCAACGAGACACGGCCCTAGAAAGTACTCTAATACCACTTGTTATGAACCTTGTAGTAAAATAAAATAACATCCACAATATTGCAATAATAATAGAAAATGATCTTGAAATTAACAATATTGCAAGATGAAATAGAAATGCAACATATTATATTACAAAAAAATAAGAACACATTATAGAATCACAAGTAGAGCTTCGATACAAAATATGAGAGATACTTTCATCTATGCCCCCTTTCATTTTTAAATACTCTTTATAACCCTAACTATAATGCTCAAGGGTTGGCTTCACATGCAAGTGGCCACTCAAGCTAGAATCTTCTACCAAACAAGTAGTTACATTCTTAATAACGATTACATTAAATGACCCCACTTGTCTAGGTGCCTCAAATGCCAATACACTTTAAAAAACATTACATAATATTATTAAGATGGGGTCCCCACATTAGGAATGGGGTAATTACATAATAAGGTTAGGATGGGGTCCTAACATAAATCAATTGGACCGAGCCTTTGAGTTATTAATGTAAATCTTAATGCATCAAATTCTAATCTTGTTCATTCAACTCCACTTTTCATCACAACCCCAATGGATATTGGGAAGTAATTCCTTCCCCTCCATTGGCATATCATTCATCTTTGTCTATATTTAAAGAGTTTTTGGAGGGTAGTTCCAATTGCCCTTCATCTCAACAAGTAGGAACCAACTATAGTCTCAACCCTAGTGTCTCTCCAAATATAAAAAATTTAAATCCTAATATAAATCCTCTTCCATATTATATTGATCATTCTAATCCTACAAATTTTATATTAGGATTGAGGTAGAGCCCTAACATACCCAATTATTAACCTCAATATGCTAATCATATCAACTCTTTAATTTTAAGAATCTTAGGAATAAATTACATGATGTTAACCTCAATATTATACTCTCAAGTGTTTCAACCACTATCTCAAATAAATTATCAATAAGTTCCTCCTATCTCTCAAACTTTATTTCAACCCACACCATAACATATACATTTAATCTCACCATCATTGTCCAACCTAATCTCTCCTAAACTTCAAGACTAACAGTCCAGCTAGATCAATTGAAGCAACAAACAATTGTTATCCAAGGGTCATCCTTAAGCCATAGGTGCTCTTATGAAAACTTGTGCAACCAACCCTTAGATCCCTTTATAGAAATTCATCCCTTTCCTCCCAACTTTGAGACCCCTAAGTTTCAACTGTACAAGGGATAATAGGATCCCATCAACAATCTTAGGTTGTTTAAAATTACCAACAATGATATTTCATATGATGAAATGTTACTCTTGAACATTTTTCCTAAGGGCCTTAGTGGTCCTACCTTGGAATGGAACTACCAAATATGAATGCATTCCCTAAAAAGGTTTCAAGACCTTATAGAAATTTTTATTAAGTAGTTCTTAGTCTAAATTGATGAAAATTTTATAGTAAGTGTCCTATATCAACTCAAACAATCAAAATATAAGAATTCACCATTTTTTTGGCAATGTGGAAAGCCTTACTTGGGATACTATTAGGGACTTACTTGACATTTTAATAGGTAACCTTATGAGCAGTTAGTCTTCTACGTAGAAGTGACTAATATGTCATCATTTGAAGATGCCATTGACATGGCCAAGAGAGTTCATATTACTCTTGTTAAATGAGGGAAACTTAAATTTAATACTACTAAAGAGGAATGCAGATATTACTCATACCAAAATGGATAGTACAAGAAAAACACCTTGTTGATGATGGAGTTATGAATTCTCATCATGCAAATAACATCAATGCTACTGATAACCTTCATAATATCATCCTAGGAAAATCCCATCAACAATAATACAAGAGGACATACTCTTGTTTTGATGAACCTATTTTTTCCATCCTAGATTAGCTTCTTACATCCAAGATGATATAACTCCCACCCATAAGTCCTATAGAGCCTAAAAGGGAAAAGACTTCTTAGATTAAGCCAAATGAATGATGTGACTTCCATTGTATCAATTGTCATGCAACTGATAGATGCATTGGTATCAAGAATATATTCCAATACCTTATTGATAATGATAAAATTATTCTGAATGGATTTGATTCTTAGACACATTCAAATCAAGATATTAGAATTTTCTAGAATCTATTACCAAATCATAATCAAAATTAAAATTTAGCAAATAATATCAATTATAGAAATGTGTCACCTCCAAACCAAGGAATGGTTGATACAATTATTCCTTCTCATCATATTAATAATTTACCTCAAATATAGATTATAACATGGTATCAATACAAGAATTTGTCATCCAAATAACCCTCAACAAGTCAACCACCAAGACAACCTTTGGTATTTTTCTCAAAAATAACTTTACCTAAAAGACCCCCTTAAAGAACACAAGCTTATACTGAGAGGGGGTGAAAAATATAAGATAAATTTTTTTACTTTTCTTTCCAAAATAGTATTATCCATATTATCAATTGCAATAATGAAATAATGCACAAATCATCACACACACAATAAACATAGATTTAACTTTGTTCAACCAATGTGGGCTACATCCATGAAGAAAACATTTCTTATAAATTTTCTCAACAAGTCTCTTGGGAACCAATTCCCTATTACAATATTTATGGACACCAACCTAAAGGAGACACCAATCCCCTATGCTCACGTTCATGGACCTCTATCCACAGGAGACACCAATACCCTTTGCTCTGGTTCATGGACCTCTATCCATAGGAGACACCAATCCCATTTACTCTAGTTTGTGGAACTCTATCCATAGGAGACACTAATCTCCTTTGCTTTGGTTTATGTACCTCTATCCATAGGAGACACCAATTCCATTTGCTCTAGTTCATGGACCTCTATCCATAGGAGACACAAATCCCCTTTGCTTTAGTTTGTGGACCTTTATCTATGGGAGACACCAATCCATTTTTATCTGGTTCATGGACCTCTATCCACAGGAGACACCAATCCTATTTTATCTGGTTCATGGACCTCTATCCACAGGAGACACCAATCCCCTTTGCTCTGGTTCATGGAACTCTATCCACAGGAGACACTAATCCCCTTTTATCAAATATGCTTCAAGTCTACTCACAAGGCTTGCTCATATCTGATCCAAGGCTACTTACAAGGCTTGCTCAAATCTTCTCACAAAAACCCACTCAAATCTGCTCTAAGCCTACACACAAGGCTTTCTCAAATATGCTCACCAAAACCTTCTCAAATCTACTTTGAGCCTACACACAAGGCTTGCTCAAATATGCTCACCAAAACCTGCTCAAATATACTCCAAGCCTACACACAAGGCTTGCTCAAATCTACTCACCAAAACTTTCTCAAATCTACTCCAAGCCTACACACAAGGCTTGCTCAAATTTGCTCATCAAAACTTGCTCAACTCCGCTTCAAGCCTACACACAAGGCTTGCTCAAATTTGTTCACCTAAACCTGCTCAAATCTTCTCCAAGCCTACACATAAGGCTTCCTCAAATTTTCTCATCAAAATATATTCATAAACCTACTCAAACCTACTCATAATACCTACTCATCAACCTGCTCAACTCACTACTCAAACCTGCTCACAGATTCTGCTCAAATCTACCTCAAACCTTCTTAGAACTCAGCTCACAAACCTGCTCAATTTTACCTCAATAATCTACTCAAATTTGCTTTCAAATCCTGCTCATAAAATCTACTTAATCCTCACAAAACCTACTTAAACATTCCTAATTTTTGCATAGAAACCATTGCATATATCTTTCCCAAAAGTACTTTCTTTGACTAAAGTAATTTAGACATATTCTACCCAGAATTATTTTTCTTCATGAACATTTATAGAATGATATGCATTACAAATAATTTATATGTTCTTCTCACATTAATTAGGTCTATCACTTTAGTTTATGTTCTGTTATGTGGTTCTTGTGTTTTTCTATGTGGTTTGTGTTGTGGTTTCTTTTATCTTATTGTGCGTGTTTGGTTGTGCTTTTGGTTTTGACACACTCAAGGAGTTTGTTTTTTATTTTATTTTATTATTTTTGTTGTTATTTTCTTTTTTTAATTTGGTTTTGTGTGTTTGTTTGCTCCTTGAGTATGTCAAAGGTGGTAGGCCAGGTCCGAGTCCTGGGTGTTTTTGGTGGAATGGATACCCCTGCCTCCTTGGGTCTTACCCGAAAGTGGCATCCCTTTTTGGGATGTTTTACAAAAAAAAAAAATTAGGTCTATCACTTTTACATGTCTCACATTCATTGCATTCAAAGGGATACTCTAGTCTAGCACTTGATAGTTGACATTCTTATGTACTTCTAAAATTAATCAAAACCAATGCACATAATTGCTTCACAAAAATGGTCTATAGCCCTTGCAAATTTATTCCCAATATCACTTAAAACTAATGAATATATTTGCTTTACAAGATTTTTCTATAACCCTTGCAATTTCATTCCCAATATGACTCAAAGTTAATGCACCATTTTGCTCTCAAACCCTTGCTAGTATATTTTCAAATTCATTCAACAATAATGCACAACTTTGTTCTCAAACCCTAGAACATATATTTCAATTTATTTCAAAAATAATTCATGATTACTTTAAACTTCAATTAATCACTAATGCACATCGAACCAGTCCTTATACCTCCACTCTCATGAAAACAAAGATTATTTTCTTCAAACAAAACTTTCTTAAGAAGGGAATTAAATCAACAACAATGACGATGAGCCTCCAAAACCTATCCCAAAAGTAATTTTCCTTTTTTTTCCTTTAAAATCTGATTAGTAATATTTGCTTTCTAGCACATATTTAAAATCATCCACTTATGAACCCTTTTTATTATTCACAATACAATTTTAAAATCAATCACACTTACACCTTATAACTCCCTCTTTTTAAATATGCAAAAATAACTCTCTCACACTTTAGACAAAATTACAATTTTCAAATAACATAATACACCATATAACTCCCACTTTGATATGCAAAAATAATCCTCTTACCCACTATACAAAGTGCAACATAATACACCATATAACTCCCACTTTGATATGCAAAAATAATCCTCTTACACACTATACAAAATACACCATATAATTCCCACTTTGGATATGCAAAAATAATTCTTTTATACAAAACACAATTTCCAAAAAGACATGAAAAACCTTATGACTCCCACTTAATTTAATTTAATTTAAAAATAAAAAATTAATACCTTTTCCCTATCGTGGATCGAAATCATGATCTCTCACGATGCAACATTCTCACAAACATTTGTGGCCTGTTGCGCTAGAGCAACAACTAGAATCAAAAGGGCATCGTATAATGTTAACACTATCCTTAGCACACAAATCAAAAAATTTTCCATACAAAAAAATGGTGTCTAGGGGTTTTGACCCTGCGACCTATCCCACAACAGTGCTCATGCAAGCCAACCAACCACTGGGCTATCCCAATCGGGTGAAATGTAATAGGTACGAACACAATTTTGATTGTCTTACAACTTGCACACCTTTAAAATATTATTGTTTTTATTTTCTCTGCCATTCTCAATACTTGCGTTAGTTGAAAGGTGGAATGAAATAATGTTTTTTATATGCTTTTATCATGCCTTCGAATTTCCAAGATGTTAGCTCAACCTTTACTTTATATTTTGAATATCTCCCAAAATATAGGCACTTTTATTTCTTGTAAACCTTTGGTTATAATATTTAATTTAAATATTATAACATTACCTTTTAAACCCATAAATATTTAAATCCTTTTGATTTAAATAATGCATACTTAATTCCCATCCTTTGTCCATATAAACCTTTGTCCTCAAGCCTTTAAACATTTTTATTTAAACTCTTTGTCTTAAGCCTTTAAACCTCTGTCTATATAATATTTTCCTTAAAAATATTTGCCTTGCTTTGTAATAAACCTTACCTTGAGTAATTTGTCCAATCTCATAAACTCAACAACCTTGAAGAATATTCTTTGAATATCATGCACCTTTTGACATCAACCCTTTGACATCAATGACAACTCAATATACTCAATATTTCCAACACCCCTTTAATCATAAAATCTAGTACCAATGCCAAGAGTGCCTTTGATTTGCTACAAAAACTTAAGAACACCCCAACTAAGTCTTCTTTAGTTTATTAAGACATCTTCATCAAAGTCCTAAGTGAAAAATTGGTCCTCAAGATCTAAATCCTGATGATTTCACTTTCATAGTAGGATCAATTAGGATTAATCATAATAGTATATCCTTCTATGAGGATGATATTCCCCACTAATATTTAACCAAAAATCCACCACTATACATTATAGACCACATCGGGGATAAATACATCAAAAGGACTTTAAATGATAATGGTTCTAGTTTAAATGTATGTAGCTTGAATTTTGTTATTCATTTTAGTCTAACCAAGAAATATTTAGAGAAATATGATTTTTTGATTAGGGGTTTTGATAATGGGTAAAGTGAGGCTACTAGAACAATAGTATTACCACTCAAATTTGTGTTAACAAAAAAATGTTATGCTCACAGGTTAAACAATTTTTAGGATCATACAACAATTCAATAATCATACATATATATCAAACTCCAATAATGAACAATAAAATATTTTGAAATATTTATTGAAACTACTAAAGCAATGCATAAATGCAAAGCTTCCTCGAGTTACATATTACATGGCTTTGTCTTCAATATATAGATACATGAGACTCTTCACATTACATGACTCTTGATCTTTGCTCTCCTCAAAATACCATGGACCCATGATATTAATATTACAATATTATTCTCAAAAGGCCATGAATCCATGAGATGCAGGCCATCCCCTCAAATTTACATCTATGCCTTAAATATTATTATAAGGGAAAGACCTATCACATTCCTTCTAATCTCAAACCTTCAAGTATTGTCAATAATCCAAAGGCACATTTTCCCTTCTTTGAATCCATCACTTGAGTCTTCTTCTTTTGAACTTCTCATCATTGATGCATTAGGATCAATTAATTTTAATAATCAATCTAGTAAGGAATCAATAATAATTTATAATAATCCAATAATAATTGATAAAACCTTAATCTATATAATAATCAATCTTTCTTGGACCTAAAAAAATGTTTCAAAATGGAATAAGTAATATGACTCAACTAAAGAGATATTTGATAGACACATGTCATCAAGAGTAGTAACCTCAATGAGAGAGATGAATCCTTCTAAATAGGCATTGGAGAAGCAACAATATTACCATTATGTATTCTTGAAGGATGCATGTGTATGCCCTAATTGTAGGTTGGAGAAGTAGAGAATATAGAAGGTGGATAATGAGAATTTGAGTGGTTGCTCAGATCAGGAGGTTCACATGTTTAGTGATGGTACCCTATTTGGAGGTGTGGACCCACTCTTAGGTCTATAAGACCTCCAAAATATATTTTTTCTTTCGTGGTCTTTCATTTGTGACAGTTGTTTTGATCAGTTTTGGTAAGCACATCTCTTTGGGTGGTTCTTTCAAGCTCCATCCAATGCAAATGAATTTGAGTGTTCCTATAGACCTTTTGAATCTCACTATCAAGTAAGGGGTGCATAAATTAGTGGAAAAATTCCTAGGGGTTTGTATAGATTTAGATTCTATTAGGATATGAGATTGCTCTAAGTGGAGATTACAACGTCATAAGGAATTAATAGCTCTCCCTAGTGGATTTATTTCTCATTAAACTGATCTATGAACAAGACTTGAATTGCATTCTTGGAGGACAACCCTTATTTTATGGAATAAGGTATATTTTTCTTTGTAAGTGGGTGCTTGATTTTAATATAGAAATAAAAAGGATCACCTCAAAACCTCCATGGGTGAGGTTGTATAGCCTCCATTTTCATATTTGGTATGATGATATCCTAAGAGGAATTACTAGAGTGGTGGAAGATCTCATTATGATCAATGCTACCAGAATGGAAAATTCAAGGATGATATTTACAAGGATGTGTACCAATATAGACTTGAAGCTAAACTTCCCAACTCCATAGAGCTCATTTTTTATGTTGGTTATTAGACTCGAATATTGAATATGAAAATAGGATAAAATTCTATTCAAGCTACAAGAATCTTGGGCATTTGTTAGCCCACTATCCCTCTAAGAAATATTGGGATAGAAAAGAAGCTGAAGTCTTATTTGCTCATATGAGTGTCAAAGACCTAGTTGAGGTCCTAAGTCAAACTTCCAAAAAGCCTCAAAAGAATATAAAGGTTCTCAAAGAACTTGGGTAGCTTATCTTCCTCCAACCCTCTTGGAAGTGAATGGTATACAACAAGTCTCATAAGAATCCCTTTTATAAGTGGAGGGTGAATTACTAGATTCAGTGGTTCAAGTAAGCTCTCTGCATCCCTATTCTAAAATCCCTTTAGAGGAACCCTTTTGAATTTATTGCTTCAGTTTTATATTTTTCTAAAATTGAAAGAAACATTCTAGATTCAAATTCTTTATTTTCCAAGGCTATAGAAATTAAGAGTCCTGATTTCCTAGAATCTTCTCCCAAAGAAAAAACCAAATTGGAGAAAGCCCTTGTTACTTTAGTTCTGGTGACAAGAATTAAAAAAAGAAAGTGTAGATGTTGGTGTAGAGAATAAAGTGGGTAGGCCTTCCAATAAATATTTCAAAAAAATGAAAATTAATTCAAACATTGTAGTAAACAGATCGCATGATGGCTTTTTAAGCCTTAATACTACTTCAAATATCACAAGATCAAATATAATATAACCACAATACTATAAGATCCAGTAATGATATGAATATTATAGAATGAGAAAATTAATATGTATATCAAGGCTAATAATATATCAAATAACATTCACTTCTAAGTAGTAATATGAATGTAAATCTTGAATCACTCATGTACTAAGCATGTAGAACAACTTACAATATTAATTGCTTAAAATATATGCAATATTTATTATTCCTCTCTCTATAATGTAATATCTCTTGGTTACATATGAAGTATCCTTATGGACTATATATCCATAGTAGAATTACTCTTAGGATACTTGACTATTCATTTATATATGCCAAGTCTCACGACTTTTGGCTTGAATGCTTGACACTTGCATACTTGATGAACACGACTCTATATTGCATGCAAACCTAGACATGACTCTTGACTTTCACTTTGCACACTTTAATATAAGAAAATTGTGCACATATTTATGTTACATATTTGATATCATACATACAATAATCTTGTGCACATAGAATTAACTTATACTTTTACAATAACTTACATGACACATGCATTTCCTACAAATTACAACTTTACATGACACATGCATATCTCGCACATTCACACTTACATAAAGGGAAATATTACTCACTCTAAACTATGAATCAAACCTAATTTATTATTTAAAAGTTGCACCATGAAGGCACCATAGGGGTACTTTAACATGTACCAAATAATGTAATATACTCCAACATCACAAACGATCCTATATACTCCAAATAGTGCAAATAGGAAGTTGCTTATTTATTTGCATTGGAACTACCAATGATAAAAAATCCATGCTAATAAATATTACCTAGTTGAAAAATAGTACACTTCATGATTTTTGGTGAATTCATATCCCATACCTAAGCAAACATTAACTAATATAGAATATCGAGTCAAAGAACTAGGCTTATATGAGTAGGGTATTAAATTACCCTTACAAACTAAAGCTAGACATGGATATTGTAGGATATGTTATATCCCTAGTCAAAGTGAGCCCTGCCCCATATATTCTTAATATAGTGAAGAGGAATGTGATAATTATGATCACTATGACAAAGAATCCCTAGCTAGTACTATATCTTTAAATGGGCTTGATTGGGATAAAGACAATAATTGTGGGTCATCATTTCTCTTTAGTCCTAGTCTATCCCAATTTACCCAATATGTTAGTGTAAATTTTCTAACCTTATATTACTTAGGGATTATTACCAATTAAGACGTATTTTATATCATAAATGGTTGCTCAATAACTTTATCTAGCCTGTATCCTTGAAGACTGGTGTAATTGCAAATGAAATGATGAAAGTTATCCATGTTGGGAACCCCATGGAAAAGGGCATCAATGAAAGTTGTTGAGAAAATTGGTCTTGGCATAGTCTCACTCAAAATATGAGGGACAAAAAGTGATTTTGTTTTTGAACAAGAGGATATTGGATGATGAATATGGCCAAGTGTCCTTATGGTTATTTACCCATCTTACCGAATTGCATGGACAACCAATCGCTGCAATCACCAAGGAGATAGAATAGACCACTAGATACAAGGTTCACTTGAAATTGTAGGTGAACTTGGTAAATATTGAATGTAAATACAATTTTTGATGGATGAAAATGATATTGAAATGAATATTTGATGATGAGAATGATTATTATGGTTGTTTTGTGAAAATTTGGATCGTTTTGGTGTGTTTTGAAGCTTGTTAAGCAATTTTACGTCTTTTGGGCGTAAACAAAAATTATGCATCCAAATCAATTTTGGTTTTCACAAAGCATGATATGATGATGAAATGAATGAATAGATGCAATTTGAAGTGATTTTGTGAAGTTAAGCTACCTTTTTGGATCATTTTTGTCTTTTTTGTAAATTTTGATAGCAAACACCAACATGCATCCGTAGTATGCATAGACACCAGCCAGAATTTGTCATTCTACAAATGTGGGATAGCATCTTAATGTGCTTGTAAACATCCATGGACATTCAAATGTGTCATAAACAACTATAAATGGCTTGCAGAGATAAAATCAGATTTATTCTTGCATTCACGAATTCAAGAAGTTATCTTTTAGGGAGTGAGTGAAGTGAAGTGGAGTGGAGTGTGTTTGTGTGAAAGCCATGGAAATGGAGGGTGCAGATGTGGTAGTAGGAGAATAGGTTCATGTGGCTAAGGTAAGTGGCCTTGGAACTTATTTTTTGGACTTGTGCAAATAATTATGTTTTTTCTATTTTTTTTATGTATGCAAATGAATGTGGCTTTAATGTAATTGCTTTGTGAATGTGTTGCTATAGTTGAGGATTTTGGATGCTTGGAATTAATTCTAACCTCTCATCCTAGGGGTGAGAAAGGTATTGTGGCAGAAGGAGTGGGATTGGTTGGAGGATGTGGGGCTAGTTGGGGCAACCTGAATTGATGTGGTGAGGGTAGATTAGGGGTATCTCTCTACCTTGGTAGAGAGATGGGATCTAGATAGGGGGAGTTTTTAACACCCTACTAGAAATATGAAAATTACACTTGAGGATGTATATATCATCATCAAATTACCAGTGGAGGGGTTACGTATTCAGGTTGGACATGATAAGGAATATGAAATGGGTTGGATCTTTGGAGATCGATGGTAGAATAATAATGTGATGGATGGAGGGATAATGTACTTGACTATGTATGTGGATAATAATTTGGATGCACTTCCTACTTTGGTCATGTTTGTGTTGGCCAACATAGTGTCCCCGAACATCACTGGCTATCGATTCCCATGGAACCTGATCGGGTTGGTGTATGACATGATCGATACACCTCGGGTGTATGCATGGGAACCTACTTTGTTGGTGTAGTTATACTAGGAGTTGTATAAGGTGAAGAGGTAGGGGTGAAAGGGGTTGGGATACATTTTTCTACTATAGTGTTGGGGCTAGGAGCACTTTAGTATGGCTCAGCCTATAGGTTTGCTTGTTGAGGAATGTGATAGGGAGTAGACCTATGCTATGATATGGCCTATGGTTAAGGAGGTGCAACCGAGTCATCTTGTTTAGTCTAGGTAGTGGTACATGGATATGTGGGCTATACTAACATTGACTTAGGTACTTTGGAGAGCATGGCTTAGTGCCAATTAGGCTAGTGATGGGGAACATATGTAGAGAGTTTTGTAGGATATGTGGGTGGTTGGGAGGCATAGGAGTGAGGTGGGACACATCCAATTATCACAGGTGCTAAGGTAGTTTGGGTTGGGTTCTTGAGGCACCAATGCCCTATAGGCATCATCAGGATGAGATGGGTCTACCTTGTGCTGAGGCATGGAGGGTGATCTATGAGGATGATGAGGATATGGATCTCCTTGATGTGAATGACATGAGGACTACTATAGAGTACGATGCATGGTTTATTACATATCCACCATGGATACTGAGTCTGGAAGTGGATGAGGGAAATGGTGATGAGGATGAGGTAGAGGCTGAGAACACTGAGGAGGAGGCATATGAGGCTCCTAGATATCATAGATACCTTCAGTATAGCAATCAAGGGAGACGTATGAGGAACACAACATAGTAGGATCTAGGACTTGGAGGTAATAGAGATGGCATGGATGACATGGAGGAGGTTCTGGAGGGACTTCTAGGATAGAGTGAGGAGGATTGGGTCAGGCTAGAGTAGCTAGTGGTAGAGTGAGATGCAGTGATAGTGGCTCAGGTTGATGAGGTAGTGGCTCAAGATGTGTAGATAGCAACTCGAGATGCAGATATAGCTCATCTACAAGCAAAGCTAGAGGTATGACCGATTGCAAGTGATGGTAAGGATAGGATCATGAGGCTCTAGGTAGAGCTACTTGAGAGAGATCATTGTCAAATACATGATGTACTATGACTTTGGGCTTAGGATGGATATATTATGTTTTTGGAGGATCGATTGATGGAACACCATATTAGGCTTCCAGATCCACCTTCCTCATCCATATTCAGATATGTTAGGCATAATGAGTCTAGGTATAGGTCTAGGTCTAGGGCTCCTTCAATGTCACAAGGGTCCTCTTATAGGCATTAGCTAGTGCTGAGATGCACTTTTTGTATATTGGCCTTGGTGCTAAATTATATCTAGTCTTTGGGCATTCATTGTACATGCGATATTTATATATACATGGATTTTAATTTTGTGTTATGCTTTTATGTGGGAATGATTTCGTGTAAATTATTTTGTGTGGATGCATGTGTATATGTGTGATGGATGATAATGCAAATGATATTGTGTTATGAATGCAAATGAATTAATGTTGTAATGATAATTTATAGCATATATTTTGCTTGACCATGTATAACATTGTTGTTTAATCAGGAAGAGCTGCTTGAGAGAGATCAATTTCAAATACATGATGTACTATGCCTTTGGGCTTAGGATGGATATATTCGATTGTTGGAGGATTGATTGATGGATCACCATGTTAGGCTTCTAGATCCACCTTCCTCATCCATTTTCGGTTCTGTTAGGCATAGTGAGTCTAGGTATAGCTCTAGGTATAGGTCTCCTTCAGGGTCATAGGGGTTCTCTTATAGGCATTAGCTAGTCCTAAGATGCACTTTTTTATATCAACCTTGGTGCTCCTTGTATATAGCCTTTGGGTATTCATTGTACATGTGATATATATATATATATATATATATATATATATATATATATATATATATATAGATATATGGCTTTTACTTTTGTGTTATGCTTGTGTGTGAATGCTTTTGTGTAAATTATTTTGTGTGGATGCATGTGTATATGTGTGATGGATGATAATGCAAATGATAATGTGTTATGAATACAAATGAATTAATGCTGTAATGATAATTTAAGCATAGATTTTGCTTGACCATGTATAACATTGTTGTTTAATGAGGGGCACCAAACTACTGGCATGTGAAATGGAAGAATCATGTAATGTTATTAATGCTAATATGGAAAAAGATATGGATGTTGATATGGAAGAAGATATGGATTTTGATATGGAAAATTGATATGGATGTTGATATGGAAGAAGATATGGACGTTGATATGGAAAACTGACTATTTTGTAGAGACTCAAACATACTATTGGCATAAAATAAACTCACTAAATACTGTCTAATTTTCTCTAAGACCAAATGCGTGTGCAGTGAATTCATTTACCAAATCATGAATATGGTAATAACTCGAGGTAATCAAGAACTAGTGTGTGTGCAAGTGAGTTCATTAACCCATATTGAGTAAATTGAGATGAAAATCTATTATGGAGAAGACCAAGAAGCTAGCTTGTCCTTATGTGTGGTCAAAGGTCTCTTTAAAAGAGACGTGTCACCATGCATGAGGGTACTCCACTGCCAATCAAGCATTTATAGCCCCAATGGAGATTAGCTCCATAGTTTAAGAATTTGATCTGTAAGCTTTGGGGATTCAGACTACCTAACTGTTTGACTAAAAATATAGTTCTATACTTAAAACTTGAAAATCTATGTTGTGTGATGTGTAAAATATTTAGATTTTTGGGGATTTTACCTACTCCTTTTATTTTGAAACTGTGATAATGGTAAAAACCACTATTTTTTTGGACTATGTGCATGATGGTACAATCAAGGAATACCCTATTCACTTCGATTACAACCCAATTATGGTGTTATCCCTCTTTGACACAATGTTTTTAAGATGTGTAATTGTGTTTGGTTCAATAATGTTTAGAGTTAATTCCCATAACTCAAGATTTTCTTAGTGAAAATGTGTCTTGGTCCTAAAGAAAACTTGACATGTATTCGAGGTTACTAGAAACACTAGGAGTGTCTAAGTTATCAAAAACACCTCAGAACTATGACAATATGGTTTGCAAATGACAATGTTGACTCTATGGAGTGATGCAATGAAATGGATGATGACTTGAAGGTGTAGAATATTTAGAGTCAATTCCCATAACTCAATATTTTTAGTGAAAATGTGTCTTGGTCCTAAAGAAAACTCAACATGTATTGGAGGTTGCTAGAAACACTAGGAGTTTCTAAGTAAATGAAAACACCTAGGAACTATGACAATGTAGTTTGCAAATGACAATATTGACTCTATGGAGTGATGCAATGAAATGGATGATGACTTGAAGGTGCCCCTGATTAAGGCAACATGACTGTATTGGACCAATTAATATCTGAACTTGAATAAATGATCCCTAATATGAAATGTACAATGTGGTTGTGAATGCAATGTATGAATGCAGTTTGTGAAATAGAATATGTGTAATACAAATGTGTGAAAATGAAATGTTGTTTTTGTGTATTAGCCATGTATATATATATATCTCATTAAGCATAGAATGCTCTCAAGTGTATGATATTAAGTGGTTCAAACTCTTCAACTCTCTCTAGACTGGAAAGCCTATAAGTTCCTTTACCTAATTTTGAGTAACAATGTATGGACCTAACCAATTAGCCATAAATTTATCATGAAGATGCGGTAATGCATTGGTGTTTTGTTGATTCTCTTTAAGAAAAAATATCTCATACTTGGAATTCGTGTAGATGAACTTTGGCATTGTAAGCATACTTTTGGTAGTCTTGATAAACTTGTAAATGCTCTAAAGCATTGACTCATATTTCATTAAGAAGTATGAGTTGGTCAAAACATGCTTGTCTAGCAGTATCATCATCTATGGATTCCTACAATAAAATTCACAATGAGGGGATATCAAGATCAAGAGGCATGATTGCTTTGGCTCCATAGACCAATGAAAATAACATTACCCCAATAAGCATGCGTTTGCTTGTTCGATAAGCCCATAATGCCAAAGGGATTTGAATATGCCAATATCAATGATTTTATTTGAATAATTTCTTGAGAATAGCAGTTAAAGTCTCGTTGGTATCCTCAACTTGTCAATTTGCTTATGGGTAGTAAGGAGTCGAGAAACTATGTTGGATATTATATTTCTAGTAAAGTTCTCAAACATACTTGTTTTTGTAAGACTTGCCATTGTCAGAGATAATTTTTGAGGGGATACCAAAAAGATAAATTATATGATGAAGTATGAACTCCACAATTCTTGGTCCTATCGTACTGGTTAGAGGAATTACCTCAACCCACTTTGTGAAGTATTCAGTGGCTGTGATGATGAATGTATGTTGTCCTAAGGAAGGAGGTGAGATTTTACCAATTAAATCAAGATCCCATTGTGAGAAGAGCCAAAGGATTTGAATAGGATAGAATACTTGTAATGGTACATGATTTAAATTAGCATGCTCTTGACATTGTTTACAATGCTTGAAATAAGTGCAGCAATCATGTTCCATGGTGGGCCAATAGTAACCCATACGTAAAATACGCTTTGCAATGGCCATTCCAATAAAATGATCACCACAAGTACCATCATGAGATTCAGCTATGGCTCTTTGTGCCTCTGCATACTCAAGACAATGAAGGAGGATTCCATCATAACCATGTTTATACAACACGTGAGCTACCTTTTTCTTGAAAGTGCGTTTAGCAGTCTGTGACATATCTGATGGGAGTGTCCAAACTTGAGGAAGGCTATTATTTGGTTTGACCAAGGCTCATATGTCTTCGAATGGATAAAGCAAATATCTTTCCCATCCTTAGATTTACCATAGATAATTGCATATTTAGAGATTTTTGTAACAATTAGTGCTTGTACCTCTCTTATGGATTTCTTTAGAATCAATGATCCTAGAGAGGCCATCTCATCTGTAAATCTATTAGTCAAACATGGTAAACTATCGATTTCATACTAATCAAATTCGGTGAGCAATATTATTGCTACTTCATGATAAAGCTTTATGGTAGGTTCTTTGCATTGGTATTCTCTGTTGATTTGTTTAACAACAAGTTGAGAATCACCAAATATCCTGATACACTTTATGCCCATAGCTATAGCTACTTGACGACCTAAGATTAAGGCTTCATACTCTACATTATTGTTTGTGCATTGGAAGTCAAGTTTGAATGATAAGGGAATATGAATCCCCTATGATGTATAAAACATGACTCCAACATCTTAACATTTTTTGCACTTAGAACCATCAAAGAATAGTGTGATATTGACATCTTCCTCTAGAATGATATCTTCTTCTTGTTCAGTGACAATGAATACCAAATCATCTGAGAGATCAATAATCAATGGTTGATCACTAGGAAATGGAGCTTTTGCAAGCTGATTGGCTATAACCTAACCTTTAATGGGTTTTTGGATAATGAACTCAATATCAAATTCAATGAGAGGCATTATCCATTTAGCGATGTGGGTGTTTTTTAAAGTGCAAGATATCATATAACGTAGAGGATTTTCATGAGCTATGACATATGTGGTGTGTATAAGCATGTAATGTTGGAGTTTCTTAGTGGTAAAAACCACTGCTAAGCACAATTTTTCTACATAAGCATATCTGGTTTTATAGCTTGCCAATGTTCGACTAATGTAATAGACAACTTGCTCTTGATTGTTCTCATTCTTTTGTGCAAGCATTATCCCAAAGTTTGTTGTTGAAACATAAATATGGAAGGGAACCCCTAGATGAGGAGGAGTTAAGCTTAGTGGAGAAGCCAAGTATTGCTTGATATCATCAAAAGATTTTTGACATTCATCTATCCATGAAAATATCATCCCCTTTTGTAGAAGGTTATTGAATGGCCTAAAATAATCAAAATATTGTGCAATGAAACGATGGATTGATTGGATATTTTATTATAAACTATGCAATTTCTTTAAGTTTGTTGGGGGAGGCATCTCCATGATGACCTTGACTTTGTTTGGGTCTACCTCAATGCATATTTTAGAGACAATGAACCCTAGTAGTTTGCCAGAGGTAACACCAAAGGCACATTTTTTGGGGTTTAACCTCACATTATGCTCTAGATTTTGATAAAAGAATTTTTCCAATACACCAATGTGCTCTTGTCGAGTTTTGAATTTTCAAGAGATCATCCGCATAATATTCGATGATCTTATGCATGTAATTGTAGAAGATGTATGCCATGGCATGTTGATAAGTGGCACATTTATTTTTGAGGCCAAAGGGCATCACATTGTAACAAAATGTCCCCAAAGGTGTAGTGAATGCTATTTTGTGTTGGTCATCAGGATTAATTCGAATTTGATTGTATCTTAAAAAACCATCCATTAGAGAAAGCATCTCATGGCCAACACAAGTGTTGACAAGAGTATTAATGTTTGAAAGAGGAAAGTCATCCTTAGGACACACTTTGTTAAGGTCTCAAAAATTAATGCAAACACGTATCACCCTGTTAGGATTGCAAATGGGTACCATGTTTGAAAGCCACTCAAGATAGTCAATAGGGACAATGAAACCACATATAATAGCTTTTAAAGATCTTATTTGACCAAGAGGGCAATGGTAGGATGCATCCTTCTATGTTTTTGTTTGATTGAATTAACATTAGATTGCAAGGTGAGATTGTGGAAAACCAAGTTAGGATCAAGACCAGGCATGTCTTTGTTTGACCATGCAAAAATACCCTTCTTCTTCTTAAGGAGAGCAACTAATTGCTCTTGTTAATTTGTGGATAAACGTTTACCAAGTTTGACAATTTGAGGATTGTCTACATCTCAACTAAGGTTCACATCGATGGCATATTCAATGGACATGTGAGAAACTTCCTTAAGATAATGGGGTGTTGGGATCATATTAATGTTGTCTATGACATTACTAAACTCTTTTGGCTCAACCTCTTCTATGTCTACGTAGAAAACATTAGGATCTAAAGGTGAAGGTGAAGGTGAAGGTGATGGAGGAATGTAGTTGGCTGAAGCCCTTAATAATTCCTCAAAAAGGACAAATTTGGCAAAGGATGGTGGTAAGGAAATTTGGTCCATATCAATAAGGCTCATGTCAATTGGAATTGGCTTTGCCAAATTGTATGGATTACGAAGGGGGGTGAATAAGTCAATAGGATTCATGTTAACTTAAATGGGAAAATAATGGTTGGCAAGGTGGAGTATGGATGGATCCTGTCTGCTAGAACTAATGCTAGAGTTATGGTAACCTAAAAAATAGTAGGCAACACAAATAAATGCAATTGAAAAAAGCCATGTTTATGCAATGCAATGATTTTTTTTTGAATTTTTAAATTTGTTTTTATTTTTATTTTTATTTTTAATTTGAATTATGTACATATAGTACAAGCAAAGTGGCCAGTGAGATGGATCAATGAAATGGAGGTGGTGGTTCACCAGTTGGTTTGACTCGTTCTTGTGGAAGAAGAAAGTAAAGGATGGGCTAATGGATGGGAAACATTATGAGATAAAACTCATTTTGTTCAGCGTGTGGAATTATGGGTGCTTATTACTCATCATATTCATTAGAAGTTATCGACATAACATTGAATTCTTTATAAATTTCATCTTCGAATTCATCGGTGTGATGGATATCTTCTCTTGAATTCAAATGTAAATTTTGAAAAGCTTGTTCAAGAGAAGAAGTGGAAGAAAGTGGATGATAGCATAAAATTGAATGGTCATGTACTTCTTGATATGAAACATCAATGATCTCATGCATTCTCTATTCATGCCATCCTAATCCATGTCCTTGCCAATTAAGTATATGAAAATATCAAGATGGAAAACCTGAAATGTGTTGTATATTGGTAGGAGTTGGTTGCTTGGGTTCATCTAGGGAAGATAGATTGGACAATCAATTAATCCCCCCATACATAAAATTAATGCTATTGGGAATTGAACCTATGTTGTACACCACTCCTATAGATAAGTGTTGATCATGTGGATAACCACTCCTATATATTGGACCACATATTCACCAGTACTAGGATTAGTGAGGTGGACCACAACTTGGGATGATGTGGATGCGGATGTGGAAGTGGATATGGATAACTCAGGATTGGCTTGGGTCTCCGAAAATGGGAGAGGTATAGACTAGGATGACATCTCACAATCTGTTAAGGCAACTTGTGAAATGTTGGATGACATGGATGGAGGTGGATTTGGTTGAGGTGGTTGTTGAATGGGTGATGATATGGAAGGAATGATGGTGGATGATTTTGATGTTGATGATGTGGTTGATGTGGATTGAGTTTGACCACATGTGAATGTAATCAAAGGTGATGAATATGGGGGTGGGAGCTTTTGATGAAGATGTGGATTGTGTGGTTGATGGTGACAAGAAAAAATGAGTGGAAGGAAGCATGGATTCATAAGGATTTAAAATGAAATTGCAATATTGAAAAGCAACACCAACACAAGAATAATATAAAATGACAATAAGCATAGTAATATACAAATATTGCACAAGATAAAACTCTTTATTATTGCAGGTGGATCTCAAATGTTATAATCAATATGCCCCAAATGATATAAAATCTAGCTTTACATGTGTTATGAGATGGTGGATGCGAATGATGTGAGGGAAATGATGGAGGGTGAGGATAAAAATTATGGGGCTAGAGTTTGACCTTCTAATAATTATTTGCAAATGAACATC
The DNA here is from genome assembly GCA_028583015.1 of Wollemia nobilis. NCBI lineage: Eukaryota > Viridiplantae > Streptophyta > Pinopsida > Araucariales > Araucariaceae > Wollemia > Wollemia nobilis. The sequence continues at coordinate 8,155,466 of JAQPPZ010002979.1, forward strand.
GATAAAATTCAAAGTAGGCTTAAAAAATATCCCTAGAGTGCTTAAGGTTTCATGATCATTAGGGGTCTGAGTCATCAAAATAACTCCTTTTTTATAATCTTCCCTTGGACATGTTAGGGTTTTGATGACATAGTTTGAGTGGCCAAGATCAAAACATAAGGAAGGGTGGATATTAAATCTAGGTAAGTGGCATGGATTGATATGGATGAATGGCTAAGATTAAAATATGGTGGATGGCTAGTATTAATTCATATATATATAATATAAAATATTAATAATTATACATATACTAAGTAAATACACATATAGATATAAATAATAAATGGTTGTGATTTAAGAGCACGGATGGATGACAATTGGTTATATTGTTGTGTCTATAATAGGAAACCTAGAAGTGCTTCTAGCTTCACCTCAATTAAAGGATAAATCTTGTACTTTAATTGTGTAACCATAGATACCAAAATTGGAATATTAGATGATCCCAAGATCCTTAAATTAGAAAATGTATTAACCATGATAGAACATGAGGAATACACCAATCTATTAAAATAATCTAAGGATATATGTTCTTGATCTTGTGTTGACATGCTAGGTTTAGACCATTTTCTAGTTGTCCATATACTAGTTTTCACCCTTAGTACAAAATCCATAAAATAAAATTTATGAAAAATGCTCTGGAAGTCACACTTCTACTCAAAGAGGAGCTTCAAAAACTCTAAGAAAATGGAAAGTGCTAGAGTATATATAAATTTTTTGGAACATCAACAAAGCATGACCCAAAGGTGATTTTCCTCTACCCTATATCAACATGATTATCAATTTTGCTATAGGCTATGGAATGTTGTCCTTGATGGATGGAGTCTTAGGGTATAATTAAATCAAGATAGCCCCTGAGGATAAAACTTAACCAACTTTCACCACCCCTAGGGGAATATCCTACTATTAAATCTTACCTTTTTGGCTAATGAATACAAGAGATACCTACTAGATAGCCATGGCATACATCTTCCATTATGTGATTCATGATATCATGGAAGACTATGTAGATGATATTATTTTTTAGTCTCTAAACTAATAATACTATGTTTAAGACTTTATATATATATATATATTCCAATGACTAAGGGACTACAAGGTATGCCTAAAGACTAAAAAATGCATCTTTGAATTAACATCAACAAATATATTGGGAGTTATTAAATCCCATAGAGAAATTAAAGTCAACCGTTGTAAAATATTGACTATTGTTGATATGTCACCCCATTAAAATTTAACCTAGCTTAAGAGTCTCCAAGGTAAAATACAATCCATGAGGAGATTCATTACCCAACTCATTGAAAAGTGCCAACATTTTACCAAGCTTTTAAGAAAGGGCATGATCTTCAAATGGTATGATTATTGTCAAGTTGCATTCAGTACCCTAAAATCCTATTTATTGCATCTTCTCATCCTTGTCCATCCAATTCGCTTAGGGCCTCGCAACTACATATAGTGGCCATATATTATTTCTTAGGTGAAATATTGGCACAATATGATGATCAACATAGAGAAAGGGTATATTCTACATAGCCAAAATTTAATATATGAAGTCAAATATATGCCCTTATAGAAGTTTTATCTTGATGTAGTATTTACATTCTAGAAGCGTAAAAATTATATTCTTAGCCACAAAACATTTGTCATCACAAGAATTGATACCCCTGTGATATCTCATGTCTAAACCTCACCTCTCAGGATAAACTAGTAAGTGGGTCATTACACTTAGAAAATTTGATCTTAAGTTTGTCAACCAAACAATTGTGAAATATTAGGTTATTGTTAATCAATTAGTAGACACACATTTAAAGGTTATCCAACCCTTAGAGGTAGATTTTATATATGAGTTTGTCTTCACCCTAGAAGTAAATCAAGAAAACACTTGGATCTTCTACTTTGATAATGCAAGATGTGTCAAAGGGGTAAGGGCAAGAGTTGTATTGATAACTCCTCAATAACAACTAATACATTTTTACTTCAAGCTTAAGTTTTCCTATACCAAAAATACCATAGAATATGAAGCCCTTATCCTATGGCTAAATGTTTCTTTAGAACTCAAGGTTAGAATATTTCTATATTTAGGAATTCCCATCTAGTTCTCAACAAAGTTAAATATTTGCATCAAACCAAAGATGATAAATCAAAGCCATATAAATAAATTATCAACAAGCTAATGGTTTCTTTTGATAATATCATCATAAATGCCATCCCTAGATCTAATAACTACCATGACAATGATATGGATTGATGCATCCCTAATTCTCTTAAATTTGGATCATGAGAAAACAATCATTGTAATTTAGAAAATTAGATAACCCTCAACCTTAGAATCTAGAAAAATTATTGTAGAAGTATTTTCACTTTAAATAACCTCATCCCCTAGTCCTTGGCATAAGTACATATTTTATTACCTTAAGGATGTGACTTTGCTTGATGGTTTGAACAAAAATGAGTGTGAGTACCTCAAGTAATGATCCTATAGGTATGTCATAATTGGAAATAATTTGTATTTCCACAACCTTAATGGAATTGTTCTTAGGCACTTAGAATGTATAAAACCTGAAATAATCATTGAAGAGGCCCATGAATGACCATGTGATGTTCACTTTAGTGGTAACATAATTACCAAGAAGCTCCTTAGGATGGGTTATTATTGGCCCTCCATGGAAAAATAATCTTGTGAATATGTCAAAAATTATGATAAATATCAGAAGCATGAAAAGCTTATCCAACCCTGTATCGCTCCAAATTTTTCGCATCCTTACCTTCAGGCTATAGGATCCGTGCCCGAAAGGGGGATGGGAAAAGGATGTCGCGGTACCTCGGACTGAGAGGACTTTGCGAAGGTCCCACCTCTCAAGGGAGGTGTATTTTGATGATTTTTTGACGGATGGTGGGTTCACCAAGAAACATTTAATGGCAGTTTCCATGCCTAGGTTTGGAATGTGTTTTTATGTGTTCGTTTTTAACTTTAAGCATTCATATCCTAGGTTTGGCCAAATGAGTCTAAATTAATCTATATGAAAATGTAGATTTAATGAATACAAAGAACAAATTTAAGACAGAAAAATAGAGCAATTAAGGAAGAATAAGAAGAATACCTGACCCGGATGTCTGATGGAGATTCTGATGTTTGAAGCAGTTAGGATCGTTTGGAATTCGACAGAATCGTCTGAAATCAGACAAGATTGTCTGAGATCTGACGAATTCGTCAGAGACCTGCAAACAGTAGAACAGATACAAAATACAGAGAATACTACTATGCTAACAGGGGGAAACAATAGAAAATGATAGTATGAACACTGGAAAACAATTATGAACAGAAATTCAAACAAATTACGATGTTCTAATGATAAATTCTGATCTTATCATGCAAGTTAAGCTATATGGGTGAACTCCAAATGCAAAATAGTAAGCAATAAGGATAAACTAACTGAAATGTAGAATAAAACAACGAAAAGAATAAAAGAAAGCACAAACTTGGGGCACTGATTGCCCCCAATGCAGATTGCAGTCGAAATCGTCTGGAAATAATGAAATCGTCTCGAATTACGACAGGATCGTCTGAGATTTGAACGAGATCGTCTGCGAAGATCTGAGCTTGCTCCGACTGAAGGTCAATGAGGTCCCTGCAAGAAAACTTTAAAATAACAAAGGCAAAATAATGGTCTAGGTATTCTGATGCACGCAAAATCAAGTTACAAGGAAATTTAGCTAGGGGTTGGGAAGGGAAGGTCCTAATGATTAAATAGGCTTAGGGGAATAGTTAGGAGGTTGGAGATCATCACTATTTGGGAGATCTCTAATGGGGGAGGGTCTCTAATAGTGCAGACATGCTTCTGCCCGGATTAGAGGCCCGTTGGAACAAAAGCTAATTGTGCAAAATCAATTTTGCAATAAGATCGTCTAGACGTCCTTGCCCAGACGAAATCGTCAGATCTGGGGCGATATCGTCTGATTGACGACAATATCATAAAACGATCAAAACAACCTCTAAAAATGGCACAAAAAAGGGGGAAACGGATTACCCGACGGTTAACGGGCGGTTTGGGAGGTTAAATTTGAATTTTAAATTATTTACTAAGGTGAATGTAATTATGACAATTTTACTACGCCAATTTTAGGGTGCTACATTTTGCCCCCTCTTTAGCGATTTTTTTGAAGAAAATGCGTTAAAGATGAGTTCTTCTCGATCTACGAGAAAGCAAAAATTATTCCCATTTTTTAGGTGACGATTCTTGGTCGAATCGTACGACAGCTTACTATGGTGCCCCCTCCGTGTTTTTACCCAAATAGAACGTTTGAGGTAAAAACGCGAAAAAGCAAAAAATTATTTTTGAATAAAATTAAGAAAAATAGGGTAAAACCCTAATTCATTTTTACTGTTCATTTTTTGGTTTTTTAGAGTTCTAAATCAAAAATGGTGGAGACGGCGCACAGATCAACAGAGGTCCGGCGCGGGCTACGGGTAAGAGTCTAAATTTAGCTAGAATGCTTTAATTTAATTTTACATGCTTTGTAGGTAATTTTTAGATGAATTTTTGAGCATCGATGAAATCGTCTCAATTTTGTCAATTTTGCCCAAGGGCGAAATCGGCGAAAGGGGGACGATTTCGTCAAATTAGAGACGATTTCGGCTCAAATTTGGGACGATATCATCCAATAGTTGGCGATATCATCAATTGCATAAAATTGAATTTTAACTTGCATTATTAATTACTTGAATTGTTTATTAATGATTGTTTGTTATTTTGTTGTTTATGTTGCAGAGAGGTTTGCTAAAGAGCAGGGAATGAAAGTATGGAGGTTTGAGGGATGACTTTGTCGCTCTCACACAGGCAGAGCGAGATCAGATGGCATAGGCCGGCTTGTAGCATGTGGCAGAGATGCCACAGGTGTCCACAAATATGGGGCTACTAACAGCCCTAGCAGAGAGATGGTATCCGGGTTCCTCATGTTTTCGGCTACCGACAGGGGAGATGACTCCCACTCTAGAGGATGTATGGAGGATTCTGAGAATCCCCATACAAGTACGATTGATCACTCCTACGGCCAATCAAGGCCATGCTATGGGACGACTGTGTGGTGACCCGAGCTTCACCCTGGAGAAGGGTAGAGTTAATATCAAGGCACTACGCCAGATGCCTGGGGCATCTAGATTCACACGAGTGCTAGCTGAAGTGGTTGGTGGACTTTTGCTATGCCACCAGAGTAGGTGCTGGGTGCCGTGGATGCTGACAGATGTGATCTACGACATGCGAGACCACGGCTACAGGTTCTCTTGGGGTAGTTATGTATTATGTCAATTGTACAAGATCCTGTATGGGGTCATGTACAAGGGCGACCGATGTCTGGTGATGACATCACTTCTACAAGTTTGGTGCTGGGAGCACATTGCAGTGTAGAGGCCGATAGGGCTTCCTCTGACAGGGGTAGACGGGGAGAGGCCCCAAGTCTTCTACTGGTGGCTCCAGAGAGGGTCACAGTGGCGGATCGACATCCCTATGTTCTGGAGACTATTGGATGACTTAGTCCCAGACCAGATCACCTAGAGGCCATGGAGGGAGCATCCAAGGTGGGCCAAGGATGGACAGGAGTTGGCTCACGTCAGGCGAGTTTGCTGGCTATGAATGGAGAGGGGAGAGGTGGAGCTCCATCGCTATGACCAAGTTTTGCATCAATTTTGTATGCAGCAGGGGATCCCATCTCTGAGGGATTATGAGTTTTTTTGGACTATCCGAGATAACACCACAGTTAGCGGGGCTCCAAACATGCAGCGGTTCTGGAGCTAGGACACAAACGATGCCCCCATACAACCAGTGGATGGTGATGATGCAAGGGTAGCTGATGGCTACAATGCCTGGTATGCAGGAATCCACCCTCCCTGATACACGCAGTTGTGCGTCAGATAGGGAGGTGGCACCAGGCAGTGATGGAGGTGGCCTAGGGTCATGGTGGGAAAGAGCTGAGGAGGCCACAGGCATAGGAGAGGCCATGACAGAGGGAGAGGATGGAGGCAAGACCCCCATATCCATAGAGGAAGAGGCCACCATCGCCTGATAAGTGCAAGGGCATTGACACAAGAGAGAGTAGCGAGATGGCTACTCTTTGAGTGGAGAGAGATCATCTCCAGGCATAGGTGCAGAATCTACAGGATGAGGCTGCATGCCATCGAGCTGAGGTGGCACAGTTGCGAGACGAGATTGCATGCCTCAGGGCATGGGGCAGAGGGGTGAGCTCTGGAGAGCTGACACGGACTATCGCCCAACTCACTTTCTATTAGACATTGTATTATCAGCTGGTTCCAGAGGCGGATAGACTACCCCTACCAGCCAACATTGCAAATCCGATCAGGATCGGGTCGTCGAGGACCACATCCCGGTCGAGGACGAGGACTACTCAGACTGCGATGGGGCCACCTCGTCCACCTCAAGGTGGGGGAGGAGATGAGGCAGAGATCTCGAGGGGCTCTCAAGGCTAGAGGGCTGCACAACTTTGTACAGACTAACATTGTATTATTATTTTTTTGTTGATAGAGGATTGAGTATGCCAAGGTACAGATTGTGGCATACCAATCCAATTTTGATGATGTATATATATTGTTGACATATATATGATATGTTATTGATCATATGACTTGTATTATGTGTATGCTTATGATTCTTTTATGTTTTATTGATTAATTTGATTTGAGGATTCATAAAATTATGTCATTTTTGAAAATTTATAACTTTGATGTCATGCTATAATATTTTAAATGAAATAATCTGATGTAACAAATTGATTGTTTATGATGTAATGTAATAAAAAATAAAAAGATACTTTTAACAATAATTTCAAAGGACATTATCGCTATTATAGACCATTTCATGGATTCGCTGCTCACTCGGTCGTCAAGCTAATCCCAGTATAGAAATATTGTTAAAAGTAAAAGAGTGCTTAAGAGACTGTCTTAAGACTTTGGTGCAATGATGAAAATGATGGTGATGATGGTTTGTTTTCAGATTTTCATGAAAATAGTATGCATGAAATAATGTTAAAATGATTCTTGCTAGGCATAAATTCCTAAGTGTGATAAATTTTTTGGATAATTCTTTAGGAATTATACCATCATTGCAAAATTGAAGGTTGACATAATGACATGAAATAATGAAAATGGGTTTGCTTTTTAAAAGCATAATTTGTGTAAAATAATGATTTAAGTCATATGGTTTTCATGATTTTAAATGGGGAATAAAAATTGTTACGATGGTTTGCGCTAGGCATAGAATATGTAGGTATAGACTTATACCATCATCACGAAAATAAAAAAGAGATAGTTTTATTGCATGGTTGATTTTTGATAAACAGAAAATATGAAAATGAGGACTTGCGCTAGGCATAAAATTCCAATTTTGGTTTTGGAACTATACCATCATCGTGAAATTCAACCAGATATATATGTTTTGATTGTATAGTTTGAAAGAAATTTTTGATTTTTCTATTATATAGTTGTCTTTCTGGTAAACAACTGTACTTGATTTATTCCAAACAAGTTGCAAAAATAATATTTCAAAGTATTTTGAAGACAAAAGTTAGATTTATAAGGAATACCATGTGCATGTGTGAATTCATTTCTGATCTTGATTTATCATAATGATACACAAAATCTCTCAAATACAAATGTGTGTGCAATTGCTTTGTGCATTTACCAGTTTTGAGCAAGATAATATGATACAAGTGATTTGAAGAAACCAAATAAGTGTTCATTAACCATGATATAGATGCATATAACCATACTAGACTACTATGTAGGTCGGATTATCAAGAGCTAGCTAATCCATAAGCAAACATAGGTCTATACAAAATAAGGTCGCTAATGTGACAGACATATCACCACGCTAGGAGTTACCCAAGGCCAAGAAGGTTGGGCACAAACCACCTGTTATGGGGCTTACCTCACAGTTTTTGAATAATTGAGAATTCCAGGGATTCAAGCTCATCAACCCTTCTTTTCTTTTCAAAGGGTAGGGAAAGGGATTTTATTGCTTTCTGCTTTCTTTTGCTTTTCTTTTGAACTTTGCTTCTTTTTATTTTTGTATTTTTTGCTTGATTTTTGAGATAGTGCTTGAAATATTGCTGTAATGATATAAAATAACATTTTTCTTTTCTCTTTTTCTTGAAATTTGCTTTTTCTTTCTACGCTAGGGATACTTGCTCGGATTACCTGTAGAGCAAGGGATTTTTATTCTGGGTAGGGGTGAGCTTGTCCTTTTGCCAATTCTCAAAGATTCTAGACCATGTGCATGATTATGCCAGATAAAATCAAGATATTTATTTTTGTGAGTGTGCAAGTGAGGGATTCCAAATAAATGCTAATTTATCAAAAATAATTTGAAACATATAACTGCAACATTTGTAAGAAAATATATATAAACACTTTTGAGAAGTTTTGAGAATGTTGACTCCCTCTTTCTTCTTTATATTGTTTTGGTTTCGAAAGAGTCAAGCATATTGCTGTTTTTATATTTTTATCATTATTTTGATTTTTGGTTTTATTTTTGTTTTTGAGCAAAAAATTTAACAAGTGCCATAAATAAATGCAACAAATAGTTTTGAAGATTTTTGATGATTATGAATGTTTTTTATGTTTTTGGATTTTTATAAATTTGAAAGAAATACAAGATAGTAATTTTGAAATATTTTAAACAAATATATACAAGGATGAAATGACCAAATTTATGCATAGTAACGTTTAAGATGCAAAATATTCATGGGTTCTTTAAGTTCTTTACCATCTAAGGTAGATAATTTATATGCTCCTAATTCAAATTTAGCAGTAATAATGTATGGTCCAAGCCAGTTGGGCTCAAATTTACCTTTAAGGTCCTTAGTTGCATTTGTATTTTTCTGATTTTCTTTTAAAACAAGGTCGTCGATCTCAAAGGATCGATGACGAAATTTCTTAGCATATGATATTTTAAGCTTGTTTTGGTAAGCACGGAGATGCTCCAAAGCATTGATGCATTTTTCATCTAGGAGTTCCAGCTGACTGAGTCTGCCAGCTCGATATTCATCTCCTACTTCGGTATCTTGAAGTAGCAGAGCCAAAGAAGGAACTTCCAATTCAAATGGAAAAATTGCTTCAGCACCATAAACCAAAACAAATGGTGAAGTTCCCATGGGGGTTCGAACACTAGTTCGATAGGCCCACAAGGCTGGGTATAATTGAATGTGCCAATCACGGCCAGTTTTATTGACCAATCTTTTGAGAATTTTGATTAAGGTTTTGTTAGATGCTTCGCTTGACCATTACCCTGAGGATAATAGGGAGTGGACCAGCGATGTTGAATCTTATATTTTTGGCATAATTTTTTAACATCTTTATTTTTGAAACAAGTTCCATTGTCAGAGATGAGATTTGTAGGAATTCCAAACCTACAAATGATTTGATTAAAAATAAATTTGGAGACTTGTGTGCCAGTCCAGGAAGTTAAAGGCATAGCTTCGACCCACTTCATGAAATACTCAGTGGCGGTTATGATGAACTTGTGTCCATCAGATGACACAGGATTGATTTTGCCAATAATGTCTAAACCCCATTTAGAAAAGGGCCAAGGAGATGAAATAGCCTGCAGCTCTTGTGCAGGCGCATGGACAAGGTCAGCATGTTTCTGGCACTTGTCACAATGGCGCACATACTCATGTGCATCCGTTTCCATGGTAGGCCAAAAGTATCCTATCCGAAGGAGCTTTTTAGCAATGACACTACCACTAAAGTGTCCTCCACAAGATCCATCGTGGGCTTCACTCAAGGCTGATTTAGACTCTTCTAAGTTTAAACATCTTAATAGGATACCTTTAAAAGATCTCCTATATAAAGTATTGCCAATTATTACAAATTGACTTGCTCGTCGACGTAATAACCGACTCTGGTTTCTATTAGAATTGGCAGGGAAAGTCCCATTTTGGAGAAAATCAAATATGTCCATATACCAAGGTTCAGGAGTAGTTTCATTGATTAGAAACACATCCAAAGGCTCTAAGCATAATTTATTTGAAGCGGGTTCCTAGAGTCGATGAATAATGATAGTGGCATATTCATCATCTAACTCCAAGGGTAGGAGAGATGCAGCTGCGGCCATAGCATCAGCTGCACGGTTGCTAGTTCGAGGAATAGCTTCCAAGGTAACTTGATCAAATAAAGACATTAATTGTAAAACATAGGCCTTATATGGGCATAGTTTATCATCTCTGGTTTGATAAAATTCATTAATTTGGTTTATAACCAGTTGGGAATCACCAAAAACTAAAATATGTTTAATTTTTAGCGCTAGGGCAGCTCGTAATCCAAGGATTAGAGCTTCATACTCAACAGTATTGTTGGTGCAAGCAAATGTCAATTTGAAGGACAGAGGAATAAGATGTTTTTGTGGGGATATTAAAATAATACCCGCACCAGCCCCACTCATGCATTGGGCTCCATCAAAGTATAAGGACCATTGTTTGGTCGGCCTCTAATTGAAGGCATTCATCAGGAAATTCGATGATGAGGGGATGGGTAGACTCTAAGGGTGCAGCAGCTAATTGATTTGCTATGATTTGACCCTTAATAGACTTCTGTCCTATGAATGTGAGATCAAACTCACTTAGAGCAAGAACCCACTTGGCTGTGCGACCCGATAAATAAGGTCGACTCATGAGATACCTTAAGGGATCGTATTTGGCAATGACATAAGTTTTTTGACTAAGCATATAATGTCATAATTTTTGCGTAGCAAACATGACTGCTAGACATAGTTTCTCTAACACTGTGTAGCGGGTTTCATAACTGATGAAGGTTCGGCTAATGTAATAATTAGCATGTTCTTGCTTTTCATCATCAAGTTGAGCTAACATAGCTCCTAAGGCGTAATCTGAAGCTAAAATATATAGGAGAAATGGGCGATCAGATTTAGGTGGTGAAAGCACAGGTGGATTAAGGAGGTATTGTTTGAGAAGTTCAAAAGCTTCTCTACATTCGGTGTCCCAATTAAAAGGGACATCCTTCTTAAGGAGTTTAAGAAAGGGACCAGTTTTGTCCGCCAACTTATCAATGAAGCGACGGATAGCTTGAAGTTTACCTTGTAAACTTCGTAACTCAGATATATTAGTAGGTGTGGGCATATCAGTGATGGCCGCAATCTTGAGAGGGTCGATTTCAATACCACGTAAAGAAACTAAAACCCCTAATAGTTTATCGGACTTAACTCCGAATATGCATTTTGCTGGATTTAATCGAATAAGATATTCTCGTAATCGATTAAAAACTTTTCTCAAATCATCTAAATGATTATCTTCAATAATAGAGCGAGCTATAATATCATCTACATAATCATGTAGGATATCATGCATCATATCATGAAAAATATAGGTCATAGCTCATTGATAAGTTGCACCTGCGTTCTTTAAGCCAAATGGCATCACTTTCCAACAAAAGGTACCCTAGGGGGTAATAAAGGCTGTTTTAGCCTGATCTTCAGGAGCTATCCTGATCTGATTATAACCGGAGAATCCATCCATTAAGGACATCATCCCACTCCCGACAGTAAAGTCAATGATTTGATCCATGTTTGGAAGAGGAAAGTCATCTTTAGGGCATGCAACGTTAATATCTCTAAAATCTGTGCAAACCCTAACTTTGGTAGCTTCTTTCTTGGTGACTTGGAACTACATTTGAGATCCATTCCGCATAATTAATAGCTTGTATAAAGATAACATTCAGGAGTTTTTCTAACTCCCCTTTGACTAGCAGAGCCACTTTGGGATGCATTTTTCTAAGTTTTTGTTTAACAGGTTTAGCATCCGGATGGACCACTAGATGATGCATGACTACATAAGGGTCTAGACCTGGCATATCTTCATATGTCCAAGCGAAGACATCTTCATACTCCTCAAGAAATGCAATGTATTGTTCTTGTTTTTCTTGACTTAATTCTGATCCAATATTGATTATGTGAGGATTGTCCTCGGTTCCAATATTAATTTTAATGATGTTTTCTACCTCCATGTGTAGATCTCTTTCAAAATTAGGTGGGGTGGGTGAAACGCCCAATTCTTGTAATTCTTGTAAGGTTAATTTAGATAATTCATCTTGAGGATTAGTGGCCTCAAGTTGGGCTATAGTTGGTATAGAACCATCAAAATAAAATCCATTGTGTAACATCTCTTCAACAGAGACATCATGGAAGATATCTCCTTCCAACTCTTCATCGGGGTCAACAATCATTTCAGGGTAAGCTATGGATAGCATGTTGCATGAAAACGACTGATTTTTAAGAGGCAAATCAACATGCCTATCCAAATAATCTTGATAACATATGATGTGATCATCATCGTCAAAAGGAAAGGGTTGACCCTTACTAGGAAATAGGCCCACACCACAACGGGCAGGCCACGGTTCTACCTCGAAAGGTTCTTTCATGCCATTTTGGAAAGGTCCCAAGCCTTTCCCTTTATATCCCATTTTAAGCATCATGGGTTTAGCTTTAATATAATCATTGGTAAAATAACACCGAGCGTATCCTTCATGATGAGTTTTGATATTTCGAGGGATTCTTCCCCAGTCATATCCTTTATAAATGAAGGCACAACTCCCGACTTGGTAAGTACTTCCCATAGGTTGTGGGAGGCCCAAAGTACGAGGAGATGGCGATAATTTATTTAAAAGAATTGAATCTTGCATGAAAGCATTTGTTTTTTCTGATATTAAGGTTGTGGATAAATCTGGTAAAAGTTCATCATAAAGGGCATAAGATGTAGAAGGCTTATTACCTATATCTTTAGATGTGGGAGGAATGATAGATGTGTCTATAGGTTTTGAATTTATAGGGATAGAACTTGAAGGATTGGTTGTAGATTTAAGATCTTTTTGAGGTTCTAAAATGATTTGTTTAGAGGGTTGTTGGTCTATATAGGAGGATGAAATTAATGGAGGGGAAATAGGTGAAGTTATGGGTGTGTGTTTCATAGTTTTAGATGAAAAATAAGAACTAGGATGTGTGGACGACAGAGCAGGGCAAAATTGCACTCCAACGGGTTCTGCCAAAGCACACATATCAAAAGGTCTAGGGTCACCATGGATAGTGACCAACTGATTTTTAAACTCAAATTTAACACATTGGTGTAAGGTTGATGGGACCGCTCGCATGGCATTGATCCAAGGGCGACCCAAAAGTATATTGTATGATGTTGGGCAATGTACAATAAACACGGTTGTTTCTAGGGTTCTAGGACCAACTTGCAATGGGAGGGTAATAACTCCACACGTTTCTTGTGTTTCGTCATTAAAAGCTTTGATAATCATATCGCTTTTCTTCATTTCATCACTTCTAAAGCCAAATCGTTGGTAGAAGTCAAAAGTGCAAATGTTTAGAGATGAGCCATTATCAATCAAAACTCTTTTGACAACTACATCTCCAATTAGAGCAAGAATATATAAGGGATTATCCTTATGTAAACCGTGTTGTGGGATATCTTTATCCCGAAAGTCAATACAATCAATCTCTCAAGTGATGATAGTATTGGCCATAGCTTCAGGTTGAATGTTTTGAGGTACCATCATTTGGCTCAATGTAAGCATCAACTCATCCCTATGGGTGGGAGAGGATCTTAATAAATCCAAAAGGGAAATTTTGGCCGTAGTATTGGACAATTGCTCATTAATATTGTAAGGGGGTTTAGGTTGAATAGTAGGAGCATGATTCCCTTTATTGGGGTTTTTCAAAACGAATGGAGCCGATCCATCATTCTGGTTTGGTTCTTGTTGGGAATTTTGAGCTTGTTGTCGGGTGACGACTCCAATGGTACCTACAATGTTATAATGAAGACGCTGAACTGGTCTCGGTTGAGCATTGATGGCTTGTTCATTAGAAAGGAATATATTAGAAGAAGGTCAAGTAGTAACTCATCTAGGAAATGGTTCTTCTGGAACCATAGCATCTGTGATGGGTTGAATAGGATCTGATTCATTTTCAGAACTATTCGATTGGTTTGAAGTAATGTCTAGTTCACTTTCACTATCTGATTCTATATCACTAGAATCAGAAGTTTGAAAATTATGTAAGGGCCTGGTCGTAACCAGGGATAAGGTTGTGTCAAATATTTGAGGATCCTGAATAGGTAATTGTCCGCTAATGGTTCCTACATATCGGGTAGGAGGGGGAACATTATGATGTTCGATTTGATTGGCTACCTCTTTACCATGTCATGGTAAAGGGTGTTGAAATATGTCTAGAGTTTGATTGGCATTTTGATTTTGATTTTGGGGAACGGTCTTTTGAGTATTATTAGGAGGGTTTTGTTTAGGTTGGAAGGCTTGCACTTCCATTTCATTATTGTCAATCAAATCTTGTATTTTATGTTTCAACCTTTTACAAGCATTGGTAGAATGTCCAGGTCCTCTATGGAAATCACAGTGTAAGTCAGCTCTATATCCGGGTATAGTTGGATCGAGTTCTTGGATAGCTGGTAATTGGATCAAACCTCTTTCGAGTAATTGAGGTAAAATAGTTGATAAGGGTTGGTTTAATCTAGTAAATTCTCGAGGAGGCTTGTCAGAGGTTTCAATATAAATTTTTCTGTTGTCTTTGTTGCATTGATATTAGCAACATTTCTTGCGTCAATGACTCCGTCACCAACAACTTGTTTGTTTTTATATTGATTTCTGGATGTTTTCTCATCATCCTTCTTCCTAAGTTGGCCTCTCCTAATGAGGGCATCTTCTACTCTTCGAGCTAAATCTATAGCTTGATCGAAGGTAGTTAAGGTAGCAGTCGATAGCTCATAAGATATTTGTTCTTGTAAATTGTTGATGAAAATGTCCAACATTTCCCTATAAGGTAGCACAAAGTGTAGTTTTCCTGTCAATTGCCTCCATCTAGCTAAGAAATCGGCAAAACATTCATCTTTGTCTTGTTTTAAATTGTATAAATCTTTAATAGTTACATGCCTCTCGATGTAGGCACTAAATTGATGGACAAATGATTCCGTTGTTTCTTCAAAGTTTCTCAAAGAATGAGTGGGCAATTGATAGTACCACTCTAATGCCATTCCACCTAAACTTTTCGGGAACATTTTTAATAATAGCAAGTCATCATGCGATATGTCATGACATGCTATCCTAAACATGCGAAGATGCTCTATGGGATCTTCGGTTCCTTTATATATAGGCAGGATGGGCATGGGAAAATGCTTA
Source organism: Wollemia nobilis (assembly GCA_028583015.1). Classification (NCBI taxonomy): domain Eukaryota; kingdom Viridiplantae; phylum Streptophyta; class Pinopsida; order Araucariales; family Araucariaceae; genus Wollemia; species Wollemia nobilis. The sequence goes on from JAQPPZ010002979.1 coordinate 8,170,716, forward strand.
GGGTATGGTTGAGCTACAACTATGGGATCCAAAGGTTGACTACATATCTCTCGATAATTATACGAGGGATGGTAGGGATCTATCTGGTCCATACGTGAAGCTAACTGTTTCACCATGGCTTCCAGATTACTAGTTTGCCCCCCATATTGGTTTGGTAGGGCATTGACATGGGTTTTGTGAGCATATGATGGAGGAACATGAAGATTAGATGCCATGTTACTATTGTGCAAATTATTGGTAGGAAAAGTATTATGAAGGAATTTTGAAGTTGTATTATGATGTATTTCAGATTGTTGAAAATTTGTATTTGGCTTCGTTTTAGGTTTTTGTTTACTTGAAGCATATTGCTCAATAGTTTGGCGGAATAAAGTAGTGAAGGAAGGTTTCTTTTGTGTGGGAATTATTTTAGGTTGAATAACAAGTTCCTTAGGAGGTTGGATAGCCTATTGTTTTGACATGTTTTGAATCATAGAGACCATATCCGTATTGGATGGTCCAGCCTTATCACTTTCTTGATCAATGAAAGATAAGGGATTAATGCGCACATCATACATATGTTCCAAAGCTGCCTGAGTGTCACTAATTTTCCCTTTATCAATACGAATTGCCACATTAAGGTCATCAATGTTATCACTGAGAAATTTCTTGAAATGATCTATGTTGTCAAAAGCAATAGTTCCATTTGGAGCTACTCTAGGGGATGAGGATCCATCCTCTTTAACACTTCCTTCTTGTTCCTTATCTTCACCTAGGTCATCTTCTCGTTGAACTAGAGTTTTTCCTTCCGAAGTTGGATCTTCGAGAAGGACATTTGGGTTTCCAGTTGTATCTTGTAACCAATCTTCTTCTTCTCCTAAAGTTTCTTTACCATTCCTAAGTTTAGGCATGGTGCTAAATTTTGATTTCAGCAAATATATATATATATATATATATATATATGCAAAAAATTAAGAGGTATATATTTACTATATACCTACTACAATATTTGAAATGAAATGTTTAAGTTTTTGCTATGTTTTTTAGTTTTTTTAGTTTTTTAGTTTTTTAGTTTTTCTTTGTTTTTGAAATAATATTGTAAAGACAATCAACACAATAAATGCAAGAAATAAGACTGAAAGTAATAATCTAGTTTTCTATAAATAATTTATAAATATCATTAATAGGCTCGAGTTGTTTAGGAGTCATGAAGTGTTCTTCTTCAAATTGAAAGTTTTCTTTTAAAAATTTGATGAAAAGAGCTATAGTGATATTATCTGTCTCAGATGTTGGTTGATAAAAGTAAAGCTCATGGCAATACTCTCGATATAGCACAACTCGCGGAACTCTATTCCATATTTCCCTATCTATAAGAACAACCTCTTGGTCTTCTACACAACCTAGGAACTGGTGCACAATGGCTGCATTCTCGAGGTATTCCTCAAAGGTGAACAATTCTAAAGATACTAGAGCTCTCCTATAAGCTAACCATCTATGGCAGGCTCTCTGAAGTTCATGATAAAAAACTAGTTGATGAGGATCCAGGATTCTATCTAGGACTAGCCTCTTGATTTGCTTAAGTTGTGTGGACCTAGATGAGATGAGACTAAGTCTTCTATCAAGTTCGTTCCACAGGAATTGATTTCTACTTGTTTCAAGCACATTAAGCATAGAATTGATTTCTACGGCTGCCAATTGGTTTTCTACATTTATAGTAACTGCTAATATTTTCTTAGGAGCTACCATCTAAACATGATTTTAAACTTTAAATGTTTTAAAATGCATCTATGTTTTAGTTGTTCTATTTTTTTTTTGTTTTCTTTGTTTTTGTTTTCAAAAGGTTATGATGCATTCACGTCGGGTTCACCAAAATGTATCGCTCCAAATTTTTTGCATCCTTACCTTCAGGCTATAGGATCCGTGCCCGGAAGGGGGATGGGAAAAGGATGTCATGGTACCTCGGACTGAGAGGACTTTGCGAAGGTCCCGCCTCTCAAGGGAGGTGTATTTTGATGATTTTTCGATGGATGGTGGGTTCACCAGGAAACATTTAATGGCAGTTTCCATGCCTAGGTTTGGAATGTGTTTTTATGTGTTCGTTTTTAACCTTAAGCATTCATATCCTAGGTTTGGCCAAATGAGTCTAAATTAATCTATATGAAAATGCAGATTTAATGAATACAGAGAACAAATTTAAGATAGAAAAATAGAGAAATTAAGGAAGAATAAGAAGAATACCTGACCCGGATGTCTGATGGAGATTCTGATGTTTGAAGCAGTCAAGATCATCTGGAATTCGACAGAATCGTCTGAAATCAGACAAGATCGTCTGAGATCTGACGAATTCGTCAGAGACCTGCAAACAAAAGAATAGATGCAAAATACAGAGAATACTACTGTGCTAACAGGGGGAAACAACAGAAAATGACAGTATGAACACTGGAAAACAATTATGAACAGAAATTCAAACAAATTACGATGTTCTAATGATAAATTTTGATCTTATCATGCAAGTTAAGCTATATGGGTGAACTCCAAATGCAAAATAGTAAGCAATAAGGATAAACTAACTAAAATGTAGAATAAAATAGTGAAAGGAATAAAAGAAAGTGCAAACTCTGGGCACTGATTGCCCCCAATGCAGATTGCAGTCGAAATCGTCTGGAAGTAATGAAATCGTCTCGAATTATGACAGGATCGTCTGAGATTTGAACGAGATCATCTGCGATGATCTGAGCTTGCTCTGGTTGAAGATCAATGAGGTCCCTGCAAGAAAACTTCAAAATAACAAAGGCAAAATAATGGTCTAGGTATTCTGATGCACGCAAAATCAAGTTACAAGGAAATTCAGCCAGGGGTTGGGAAGGGAAGGTCCTAAGGATTAAATAGGCTTAGGGGAGTAGTTAGGAGGTTGGAGATCATCCCTATTTGGGAGATCTCCAATGGGGGAGGGTCTCTAACGACGCAGACACGCTTCTGCCCGGATTAGAGGCCCATTGGAACAGAAGCTAATTGTGCAAAATCAGTTTTGCGACAAGATCGTCTGGACATCCTAGCCTAGATGAAATCGTCAGATCTGGGGCGATATCGTCTGATCGGCGACGATATCATCAAACGGTCAAAACAACCTCTAAAAATGGCATGAAAAAGGGGGAAACGGATTACCCGACGGTTAATAGGCGGTTTGGGAGGTTAAATTTGAATTTTAAATTATTTACTAAGGTGAATGTAATTATGACAATTTTACTGAGCCAATTTTAGGGTGCTACAAACCCCTTTCCAACCCCTTTAATTCTTAATATCACATTGGTCTTTCTATTTTTAGATATTGGATATCATTGAGAATATAAAATGTTAGCTTTTTATGGGAGGTAGTATGACCATAGGATGTAAAATAACTAATCTGAGATAAATATAAACTAATGGCACAATAATATGTAGGAAAATAATAAGATGAACATCTGCAAATAACTCAAAAATATGCCATTAATGAAAGTGATGAAAATAGTACAATGCTATATAATGGAGGACATGAACACTCCATGAACATATATGAAAGGACTACATTGTACCATACTACTAAACTATAACACACACTCTCACTATATTCACTACTCTAAAATACTTACTATGAGGTCTTTATATAGGAAGATAGATTCCTTGGCCCTTACTCTACTAGGACTTATGTACATGTGGACTACATGCACATTTAAAACTTGCACATTAACACTTATGAATTTATTACTATACTTGAAGTATATTGGACATTTTGAGCTCAGTTAGTTGTCATTGATTTCAAGGTGAAAAAGTCGTCATTGATGCCAAAGTGAACAAATGGAGCCATCATCAACACCATGGAGCACACCATTATTAACACCAGGAACAAAGCGAAGAGTTGAAGAATAAATTGGCAAAATAATATTTTATGAGGGTTTAATTAAACCCATGGTGGTAGAATATTTTAAATCAGATCAGTGGAGTACAAGTTGCAAGTTTAAATTTACCCCATGGAAGACTTTAATTTTATTAAAGTCAAAGGTTTTAAAATATAATTTATAAAATTTAAATTCTATTGGAATTTAAATAATTTATAAATTATATAAAGGTTTAGCTAGCGTCGACGTCATCAAAATTAAGGAGCGCCGACGTCTAAATTTGAATGGTGGTTTTGTGTATAAATTAATGCCCAAAGGGGCATTCGAAACTTACCCCTCGATGAATTAATTCCCATGCAAAAAGGTTGAAGGTATTTCGTGCATCATGAACATTGAGGAAGAAGACAAAGAGCTTTGTCTTATTAGTGCCAGGGAAGAAGACAAAAAGAGGACAACGTATGGTTTGAGCCACATAGGACACGGTGGTCCATTGGTAGCGCATGCTTTGCGAAGGCGTTGGGAAAGGAGGAGCCCACGTTCGATTCTCGTGGACGTGCCAAAGGAAGACTTTTTGTTTTGCATTCGATTTGAGTGCCAGGTGGTGAAGAAGGAGCACGAAGTGCTCATTGGTTTTCAAACGTGCGTCTAGCGCACATGGTGGTCAAGCCCATGGCTAGAGCGCTCATGGAGGCAGAGATCATGGGGTCGAATCCCACTAGTGGCAAAGGTAATTTTTTGATTAAAATTTATATTGCCTAAGGTTTTATTAAAGGGTCATTTGGAGTTATAAGGGTTTGTGAAGATTTATTGTTAATTAAATTGCATTTGGAGTTATAAGGGTTTGTGAAGGATTATTTTTATTGGAAATTGATTTGTGCTATTTGGAGTTAAAAGGGTTTTTGAAAGATTGTTTTGTTGAGAAGGGATTTATGTTATTAAGGTTGTTAAAGAAAAAGGATTTGATTTTTGCTAAAGTTCTTCTTGCAATTGAAATTGATTAAAGAGGTTTTGAGTTATTGTGGTGGATGTTGAATTTATTATTAGTTGGGAGTTTATAAGGTGTGATTGGATAAATACTTTATGTATGTTGATGGTTGTTTTTGAAAGGTGGAGTGATAAGGTGTAATTGAGTATTTTACATTATATTGTGAGAAAATATTTACTCATCTAACCTCTTTGAGATTGGCATAGAAGTTGTTGTGGTTGTGGCAGATTTATGAGATCCCTTCATCATCAAGAAAAAGGTATGAGCACATTCTTCCATAGTTGAGTTGATTGATTGGTTTTCTGGAAAATAAGTTTGGAGTGAAAAGGACTTGATTAGGGTTTCCTTTTCGAGAGTGTTTGAGTTAATGCTTCAAGGTTTTTTGGAATAAAGAGTTGTTATTAAAACCTTGTTTTATAAGCATTGTTGTTGAAGCCATTGGTAGTGTGAAGAACCTGAGTTAGGGTTGTGCAAAAGATCATGAGTATCATTGTTATGTGAAGATTGTTTTATAAGCATTGTTGTTGAAGTGAGTTGTTGTGCAAAGAACTTGAACTAGAGTTTGAAAAGAGCATGAGTATCATTGTTATGTGAGATTTGTTGTTGAGCATTGTTGGAAATATTTTGAGTTGATGTTTACATGCTTGGACTAGGGTTTGTGAGCAAGGGTTGTTTCTTGAATGATTGGTTGAGTAGAGTTGGTTGAGCCTAGTCAAGTGGGTGTGTGAAGTGATTGTTCAAGTTCCATAAAACAAACTATCCTATATTCTGATTTGAGTTGAGAAAGTGTTTGAGCATTGAGTTGAAACATATTGGGTCTCTAACAATTCTCTTTATGTTTCTATGAGATTGGTTAAGTTCTATGTGAGCTTGTTGAGAAGGTTTGGACAAGTTCTATGTGGACTTGTTGAGCAGATTTGAGCAAGTTCTGAGTGGACTTGTTGAGCAGATTTGAGCAAGTTATGAGTGGACTTGTTGAGCAGATTTGAGCAAGTTCTTAGTGGACTTGTTAAGCAGATTGAGCAAGTTCTAGTGGACTTATTGAGAAATTTGAGCAAGTTTTGAGTGGACTTGTTGAGAAGATTTGAGCAAGTTCTGAGTGGACTTGTTGAGCAGATTTGAGCAAGTTCTGAGTGGACTTGTTGAGAAAATTGAGCAAGTTCTGAGTGGACTTGTTGAGTAATTGAGCAAGTTCTAAATTTTTTGTTGAGCAAATTGAGCAAGTTTTGAGTGGACTTGTGGAGCAAAGTTTGGTGTAGATTTGAGGATAAGTTTGTGCTAGACCAGAGATAGATATTGAGAAGATTTGTGCTAGACCGAAGGACTATGTTTAGTGTAGATTTGAGATAGAGCTTTGGAGGTGACAGAGGAGAGAGGATAGTAGTCTCTAGTGGATAGAGATCCATCAGCCAGGGTAGTGAGGATAGGTCTTCTGAGTGGGGACAAGAGTCTTCAGTGGAGAGAGATCCACAAGCCAGTGCAGTGGAGGCAGTAGTCTTCTAGAGGATCACCAACTAGAGTAGAGGAGAAGGAGTTCTCCTATGGATAGAGATCCATGAACTTGATTTAGGGGATTGGTATCTCCTTTGGACAGAGGTCCATAAACATTGTAATAGGGAAGGATTCCCAAGAGATTGATTGAGAAAATTTTAGTGAAATATTTTCTCCATGGAGTAGCCCACATTGGGTGAACCACGTAAATTGTGGTGTCTCTATTGTGTATGGTGTTTTGTGCATTTCTTGATTACTATTATTGATATTGCTATCTATACATTGCATAATATTGATTGGGAAAGAAAAGTAAAAAGTGGTCTTATACTGTTCACCCCCCTCTCAATATAAGCTTGTGTTCTTCAATTGGTATCAGAGTAGGTTCCTTCAGAAGAGTTTAACAACTTGAAGGAAAAGCTAACAAGAACACAATGGATCCTAAGGAGGTGTCCTCAAATAATTTAGCACCAGTATTTGATGGAAGTGACTATATGTATTGGAGTATGATGATGAAGATCTACCTGATGGCACTTGGCAATGAAATTTGGGAATCAGTGGAATTTGGATATGATCCCTTAATCAATCCTCCTACAGATAAGGAAGGTAAGCTTTTACAACACTATAATTCAAAAGCAATGAATGCACTTGTGAGAGGTTTGCGTAGAACAGAGTCTATGAAAGTTATGCATTGTAAAACTGCAAAAGAGATGTGGGATAAATTACAAAATATATATGAAGGAGATAAAAGTGTCAAGAAAGCAAAGATGTAAAATCTCAAAGGACAACTTGAAGCATTAAGAATGAATGAAGAGGAAAATATTAGTGCTTATCTAATTTGAATTGATGAGGTTGTTAATGATATGCAAGGACTTGGAATGAAGATTGATGAATCAGATGTTTGTGATAAAGTCTTAAGAACTCTTCCAAAAATATTTAGTGAACAGGTTTCTACTATAGAAGTATCAATGGATGGTGATACCTTGACAAGAGATAAGTTTCTTGGTATGCTCACAATATTTGAGATAAGAACAAAATATCCTATTCCCCAGAAGGAAGCAACATTCAAAGTAATCAAGAAAACAAAGGGTAAGAAGTCAGAATCAAACAGTGAGTCATCCAGTGATGAAGAAGCTAATTATGGTAAAAGAGATAAATATTCCAGAAGATCTAGAGATCTAAGATATATTAAGTGTTTCAATTATGGAAAGTATGGATATTTTGCAACATATTGTCAAGAACCCAAGAACAACAATGGTGAAGAAAAATAGGATCACAGGAACAAGGAATCAAAAAGATACATGCACCAAAAGAAAAGCAAGGATGGACAAAGCAGACAAGGAAATAAGTTCTTTCAAAGGTAAAAGAGGAGCTACTATGCGGATAAGGCAAGTAAGTACTCAAGTGATAGTGATGCTAGTTTTTTAGACAATGATAGAGATGAAGTCTTATTTATGATTGAAGAAAAAGAGCAAGTTAAGAAAAAGACTCCAGTTATTCTCAAGTGTTTTAGATGTGGTAACTTTGGACATCTTGAAGATGATTGTACAAGGGATGGTTATAGTTTCAGTGATGATGAATATGAGAATGCACTTGAAGGACCAGATGAAAATCTTCTAATGGCTTTAGAAGAAGAAGTAAGTGACCCTATAGAAGACAAGCCAAAAGAAAATAAATATGTGGACAAAGGTAAACAAATAGAGGAATATTCAGAAAAGGATGGTTATGATCTCAAGGGAGAACTTATCTATGCCCTTGACATGGTAAAGAAGGTAAGAAAGCAACACTCTAAACTTGAAATTCAGTTTCAAGAATGTGATGAAGAGAGAAGATTGCTCATAGAGGATTTAGAAAAATCAAAGGCTAAGGCAAAGAGGTTCAAAGATAAGTTAGAAGCAAAGATCTTGGAATGTGAGAAGTTAGCACAAGAAGTGGCACTACTAAAAGAAGATTTAGAGGACTCCAAGATCAAGATGAAAGGGTTTAAAAATAGCTCAAAGAACTTGGATAAGTTCATCAAGACACAAAAGACTACATCAAGCAAGATAGGTCTCGGATTTGAACAGAATCAAAAGAAATGGGAAGGAGAGTCAACTTCAAGTTTTGGAGGAGAAGAAACTTCAGATGAAGATACTTCAGAAGAAGATAGTGTAAAATAAAGTGAGACATCTAAGGATGAGTTGGACAATAGAGAGTTCAACAAAAATAGGAACAATGCACAAAGAAGATACAGATGGAACAACAATCAGAATAGGAGACCAATGAGGTCAAGACAAGGAAACTTCAATGGAAGATGCTTTTCATGTCACAGGTTTGGGCACATGGCTTCACAATGCAGGACACATGTAAGACAGGAATATGGGAACATATAACTTTTCCATGGGTATTGCTACTCATGTAATCAGTTTGGTCACAAGGCAATGAATTGCAGGGTTCATGATAGAAGAGGATATGGCTTCACTAGGAGAAATCCTAAGACATTTGCACCTCCAAGGAATAATAACATTAAGTGTTATAAGTGCAACAATGATGGTCACACAACAAAGTGGTGTAGAGCAGACATTCCAAAAATAGGTATGAACAGGAACAGGAACAAGAATATGAATATGAACATGAATAGGAATAGGAACATGGACATGAACAAGAACAAGAATAGGAACAGGAACATGGATATGAACAGGAATAGGAATAGGAACAGGAATGATGACATGGATAGGAACATGGACATGGATAGAAACAGTCAGAGGAATCAAAAAATTTAGATAAGAAGAAAAGAGGATAAAGGTAAAGAACAATGCTTTCTGGGAGTAGAAATACTCCCACCCCAGAATTAACCACCTCAACAGAAGGTGGGGGAGGGGCTAAGCTAAGAGGCTCATTCTTAGCCCCGAGCCCCAAAGGTGACCCTTTGCCATTGATGTCAAAGGGGGAGAGATTTGAGTAAGGGGGAGAGATTTAGATTTGAGTAAGAGGGAGAGATTTGATATTTGAGAGAGCATTGAGCCAGGGGGAGCAGTGTCCCAGGGGAGCAGAACAAAGGAAAGGTCAAGTTTTTAGTTAAAATAATTTGGGTTGCCATCAATGACAAAGGGGGAGATTGTTGGACATTTTGAGCTCAGTTAGTTGTCATTGATGTCAAGGTGAAAAAGTCGTCATTGATGCCAAAGTGAACAAATGGAGCCATCATCAACACCATGGAGCACACCATTATTAACACCAGGAACAAAGCGAAGAGTTGAAGAATAAATTGGCAAAATAATATTTTATGAGGGTTTAATTAAACCCATGGTGGTAGAATATTTTAAATCAGATCAGTGGAGTACAAGTTGCAAGTTTAAATTTACCCCATGGAAGACTTTAATTTTATTAAAGTCAAAGGTTTTAAAATATAATTTATAAAATTTAAATTCTATTGGAATTTAAATAATTTATAAATTATATAAAGGTTTAGCTAGCATCGACGTCATCAAAATTAAGGAGCATCGACGTCTAAATTCGAATGGTGGTTTTGTGTATAAATTAATGCCCAAAGGGGCATTCAAAACTTACCCCTCGATGAATTAATTCCCATGCAAAAAGGTTGAAGGTATTTCGTGCATCGTGAACGTTGAGGAAGAAGACAAAGAGCTTTGTCTTATTAGTGCTAGGGAAGAAGACAAAAAGAGGACAATGTATGGTTTGAGCCACATAGGACATGGTGGTCCATTGGTAGCGCACGCTTTGCGAAGGCATTGGGAAAGGAGGAGCCCACGTTCGATTCTCGTGGATGTGCCAAAGGAAGACTTTTTGTTTTGCATTCGATTTGAGCGCTAGGTGGTGAAGAAGGAGCACGAAGTGCTCGTTGGTTTTCAAATGTGCGTCTAGCGCATGCGGTGGTCAAGCCCATGGCTAGAGCGCTCACGGAGGTAGAGATCATGGGGTCGAATCCCACTAGTGGCAAAGGTAATTTTTTGATTAAAATTTATATTGCCTAAGGTTTTATTAAAGGGTCATTTGGAGTTATAAGGGTTTGTGAAGATTTATTTTTAATTAAATTGCATTTGGAGTTATAAGGGTTTGTGAAGGATTATTTTTATTGGAAATTGATTTGTGCTATTTGGAGTTAAAAGGGTTTTTGAAAGATTGTTTTGTTGAGAAGGGATTTATGTTATTAAGGTTTTAAAGAAAGAGGATTTGATTTTTGCCAAAGTTCTTCTTGCAATTGAAATTTATTAAAGAGGTTTTGAGTTATTGTGGTGGATGTTGAATTTATTATTAGTTGGGAGTTTATAAGGTGTGATTGGATAAATACTTTATGTATGTTGATGGTTGTTTTTGAAAGGTGGAGTGATAAGGTGTAATTGAGTATTTTACATTATATTGTGAGAAAATATTTACTCATCTAACCTCTTTGAGATTGGCATAGAAGTTGTTGTGGTTGTGGCAGATTTATGAGATCCCTTCATCATCAAGAAAAAGGTATGAGCACATTCTTCCATAGTTGAGTTGATTGATTGGTTTTCTGGAAAATAAGTTTGGAGTGAAAAGGACTTGATTAGGGTTTCCTTTTCGAGAGTGTTTGAGTTAATGCTTCAAGGTTTTCTGGAATAAAGAGTTGTTATTAAAACCTTGTTTTATAAGCATTGTTGTTAAAGCCATTGGTAGTGTGAAGAACCTGAGTTAGGGTTGTGCAAAATATCATGAGTATCATTGTTATGTGAAGATTGTTTTATAAGCATTGTTGTTGAAGTGAGTTGTTGTGCAAAGAACTTGAACTAGAGTTTGAAAAGAGCATGAGTATCATTGTTATGTGAGATTTGTTGTTGAGCATTATTGGAAATATTTTGAGTTGATGTTTACATGCTTGGACTAGGGTTTGTGAGCAAGGGTTGTTTCTTGAGTGATTGGTTGAGTAGAGTTGGTTGAGCCTAGTCAAGTGGGTGTGTGAAGTGATTGTTCAAGTTCCATAAAACAAACTATCCTATATTCTGATTTGAGTTGAGAAAGTGTTTGAGCATTGAGTTGAAACATATTGGGTCTCTAACAATTCTCTTTATGTTTCTATGAGATTGGTTAAGTTATGTGTGAGCTTATTGAGCAGATTTGGACAAGTTCTGAGTGAACTTGTTGAGCAGATTTGAGCAAGTTCTGTGAACTTATTGAGCAGATTTGAGCAAGTTCTATGTGGACTTGTTGAGCAGATTTGAGCAAGTTCTAAGTGGACTTGTTGAGCAGATTTGAGCAAGTTTTGAGTGGACTTGTTGAGCAGATTGAGCAAGTTCTGAGTGGACTTGTTGAGCATATTTGAGCAAGTTTTGAGTGGACTTGTTGAGCAAATTGAGCAAGTTCTGAGTGGACTTGTTGAAGCAGATTGAGCAAGTTCTAAGTGGACTTGTTGAGCATATTGAGCAAGTTCTGAGTGGACTTGTTGAGCAAATTTGAGCAAGTTCTGAGTGGACTTGTTGAGAAAATTGAGCAAGTTTTGAGTGGACTTGTGGAGCAGAGTTTGGTGCAGATTTGAGGATAAGTTTGTGCCAGACCAGAGATAGAGATTGAGCAGATTTGTGCTAGATCGAAGGACTGTGTTTAGTGCAGATTTGAGACAGAGCTTTGGAGGTGACAGAGTAGAGAGGACAGTAGTCTCCAGTGGATAGAGATCCATCAGCCAGGGCAGTGAGGATAGGTCTTCTGAGTGGGGACAAGAGTCTTCAGTGGAGAGAGATCCACAAGCCAGTGTAGTGGAGGCAGTAGTCTTCTAGAGGATCACCAACAGAGTAGAGGAGAAGGAGTTCTCCTATGGATAGAGATCCACGAACTTGATTTAGGGGATTGGTATCTCCTTTGGACAGAGGTCCATAAATATTGTAATAGGGAAGGATTCCCAAGAGATTGATTGAGAAAATTTTAGTGAAATATTACCCTTCTATATGGTTTTACGGGCTTCTGGCTATGATTTTGGGGAGGTCTATTTTTGAAGACTCTATCTCCTCCACCCATTTTCTATATTCTCTAGGATTTTTCCTTACCCTTCCCTGGGGTCTTTAGGGGTTCTTAGTTATGGGGTTTGTAGGACCCGCCCTTGATGGGGATTCTAGGGTTTCAGGGATTTCCCCTTGCAGGTTTCCTTCCTCTAAATCCTCACTCTCCCCTTCTATCATTATACCATCTAAAATTTTGAACTTATTTGAGCTTGGAATTTTAGGGCTTACATAATTTTCCTATTCGTCGATGAGATGTTGCTTGTCTTTGCTCTGACCTTGCCCTGCCCCCTGTTTTGTCTTCTCCTAATAAATGTGGTTGTTTTTAGATGGCCTAAACCCTCCTTTTCCCATAGGGCCTCCTTTTAGAGGGAGGTTCCTAGGAAAACCTTTCTCATTTGCTTGTTTGCCTTTCGTCCTTTGGTTTTCTCTGCTAGCTGCTAGATTAAGGCACTGATTTTGCAAATGGCATTGGGTTTTGCACTCAGGGCAAAAATATGGCTTATTTTCATATTCCATCCCCTATTTTCTTAGGTAGTTGCTGTACCCTAGCTCTACAAAATTTGGCAGCTCAGAGTCTAAATTAGCATTGACACATATTCTTGCATGTGTCATCCTTGTTCTTGCCAAAGTTGCATGATCTATGGAAACCAGTTCTCTAATCACTCTGGCGATGCCTTGCAGCCAATACTCATTGAAAAATTGAGCTGGTAGGTTAGGAAGTTGAACCCAAATAGGGGCAGTATTGATAATTGGAGTAGCCCACATTGGATGAACCACGTAAATTGTAGTGTCTCTATTGTGTATGGTGTTTTGTGCATTGCTTGATTAATACTATTGATACTACTATCTATTTATTGCATAATATTTATTGAGAAAGAAAAGTAAGAAGTGGTCTTATACTGTTCACCCCCATCTCAGTATAAACTTGTGTTCTTCAAAGTAACTAACTTACTTCAAGTAAACTACTATTCTAGCTATGTACCAAAGGTGGTACATTTACACATCCCAAATGATATAATATACTCTAACACCCCCATGTATTACATAATTTAGTCTTCAATATGGATATTATTTTTTTAGAAACCTGTACTCTCTTTCTCGGATGTCTGTGTCTTCTCAAGCAAGTTGTTAATATCATAAAATGTCATCTTGGCTGACATAGCTTTATCTTCATGTTCCTTAGTTTTGGTCTTCATGTAGTTTGTGTTATTTCTTCTGATATGTTTTCTCTTACTTCTTCTTATTCTTCTTCTTCTTCATTTCTGTGTTGGTACTAGAGGAATATATGCTTCATGAGTTAGTCTATCATCACAATAATATTGATTGAGATTCATGTTTTGAACAAGCTCAAAAATAATTAATGATAGATACATCATCAAGCATTCTTCTAGAGTGATTATAACTGATTTTTGTGCATTCCACCAGGTTCTAAAAAGGACTCCATGGAGATAACTAATTAATGTTGTGAACTTGCCTTCCTTTGCTTCTTTGAGGAATAATGAAAATTTCTCCTTTTCATCAGTGGACAAAATTTTGTATCCTTCAAAGTTGTTTATTAGGTTTTGAGAGTAGAATTCTACTTCATGAAATAACTCATCACCATTAAAAGCATTTCTTACTATCTCATCCATAATCAATAGAGTTATTCTAGCTCTTTAAGGTTTTGATAGATCCTTTTGTAGTAGTCTACCTTATGACTCCTTGGTAGATTAAGTTTATGATCAAACTACTAGCTATGAAATTTTGATATGTAGTATTCTTTTTAATTCCTTAATATTTTAATTAAGGGTGTTGAAGAATACTATATATTTCTCAAATAAATTGAGTATATAAACCAATTTGATAAAACATTTCTAGACTTAGATTTTGTAGGATTCCTTATGTCTCACTAGTTATTAGAGTAAGATACAAGCTTAATAAAGTGCTTAGTAATTGATAGTTCACATTTTTGAGTTGATTTTGTAATGTTTTGTAAATAATAATAATCAACTTCTATTTCACCTTATCTCTCCTAATGAACTATGCACTTAATTTGAAGTTCTCTATGGTTGGATTTCTTTTGTCTCTTTGGTATGAGTATGAGACAAGTGTAAAATAATTCCAACTCCTTTAAGTAAATAATGAACTTCCTTTTATAGCCCTTAATATTTAATAGTTTAATATTTCTAAATTCCAATAATCTTATTTTTGGTGTAGTATTCCTTATAACTCCCTAATTTGGAATATTATAAAATAATAATATTTGCAATAATAGAGTTTTAATTTTCCAAGTAGAAACCCTTATATCTCCTATGGTATTAATTGAAAATATTAAACTATTTAGGTATATAAATATCCTTTAAATTTGCTTTCAAATCTATGGTTTATTTTGCTATTATTTTCAAAGTAAATAATATAAGAGTTTCAACCTTATACTATACTCCTTATAACTCCTTAATGAAAGCAATTTGATTAAGGTAAAAACCTTACCTTTATAATGTTCCAACTCCTAAATAATGAGTGTTGGATGTTGTATTACTATGCATTGCTCTCCTTCAATGGCAAACATATGGCAATGGTAGTGAGTCTTTAATGGTACTTTAAACCTCTTGGAAACCTTGACTTCAAGCCTTTAATATTGTTCGCTCTTCTTTCATTGTGTATGGATACTATTTCCTACTCATTATGGATACACTCTTCTCCACCTTGAGTTTAGGTGCTTTAAATAGCATGGATGCCTTTAGATGTTGGAAAAGTGGCACTTGGGAGTTATGTTAAAGCTGGAAGTTGATACTTAGGTTAATTCAATGTTCATTCCTCCTTGCAATGAATATTGTGGCAAGCAACCTCCCAATGATGCTCTCAACACTTGGTGCATACATTGCTTGAATATGAGGATGGTATATATACATTATAGTCTCTTTGAACATTGGTCAATGAGTCTTCAATGCTCTCATTTGGTTGAAATGATTATTACACCTTTCAATACTTTGAAATATACCTTTAATGCTTCTAAGATAAGCATTATATCTATTTTGGATGCTCTCTCCCTACACAGACATTATGTAACACTTTATTTTGTTCTGCCAAGTGGAACTTGCATGTGAGGACATATCCAATTTCTCCTTATCCTTTAATATTTCTTCTCTAGCGGGTGCAAGTTGTTCAATCTTAACTTCAATATTTTCTTTGTCCAACGAGTGCAATATTATGTATTTTTTAGTAAATGATGATGATAATCTCTTCACGGTTGGCTCCAACTATGGTGTTTGTAGGACACTCCAACATTGTCATTTTTGTATATTATAGGACTTTAGTCGATGGTCACTCTTGGTTACTATGATCACTCTTTTCCTAGTTTGTGATTCATCTCCAATCGATGATGGCTTTCTTTAACTAGAATTTTGTCCAAGTAATTAGTTGGGTAATGTACCCCTTATCCACCTCTTTATTTTACATATTTTTTACTTAGTTATCCTTAGAACTATCTACCTTACAATGAGTTCCATGCCTCCATTTATGTGTTGCAGGTTCTGATGATGTAAACATAGATCTGGTTTTTCTATACACCTTTTTTATGGCTCAATATATCTACCTTTATATATGCCCCCTTGATATCGATGATGTGGCCACTTGATGATTGTATAATGTTGGCTGATGTAATTCCTTTTAGTGGATATAACTTATATCCTTCTATTTCTATTTAAAGGATAGGAATGGTGCACCTTTTCAATGTAAATATACCTGTAATAGTTAATATAGTGTACCATAAATTGCACCAGGTTTTTGGACTAAAATTTTCCTTTTTACAAGCTTTCTAACTTCTTTGATAAGGTAAATTCTCAAGAGCTAATTATGTTGCCTTCCTTACTAGACACCACTTACCTTCAATATATGTACTTGGATAACTTAGTAAGAATGAATCCAAGTTCTCAATCATGCAACTAATGTGCTATTCAAGAGGTTTAACTTTGCACTATTGTTCACTTTAACTAAATTCCTTAGTGAAATTTGAATAACTAATATAGTGCAATAATAATTTTCCCTTATTACTCCTATAAATGAACTCTCAAAGTAACTTGAAGTATGCACTCATTTCCATTATAATTTAAAAGTACTTAGTGCATCTAAAGAACAACTAGTATAGTGTAATATTAATCTCACCTTATTACTCCTTCAAATGAACTTGAAATATGCACTTATTAATTGCTCCTTGCAAAGAACTATAATCTATGTAAATGTAGTCTTCTTTGATGTAAATAGATAATTGGAAGATGATAATTTTATTTATGTTAAAATATATCTAACTCCTATTTTAATGTGCAGGTATTGACTTGAATTTTGCACTCCCTTTGAAGAATTTAAAATGAATCCACTCCTTACAACTTTAACTTTAATATGGTGCTTAATAAATATCTAATAAACCATAGCTTTAAAGTTCAACTAATGAACCTTTTGCACCCAAGTTTCTTACCTTTAGTAACTTCTGAAGATGGTGGATGCCTTGGTGATTTGGTTCACCAGATTGCTACCTTTGACTTGATGATCTTGCAGCTCTTATTGGATGTTCACAATATCTCCTTAATTCCCAAATTAATAACTTAGTAACTCCTCTATCTTGCTACACTAAACTGTAGTATGGTGGTTTTGATTTTCCTTTAGAATTGACTTTGTAACTTTTGAATTTTTGCAACTAGTAATGTTCACCTGATTGGTTCTTTCTTACAATCAATTTTTGCACTGAAATGCTATCCTTGAAACTCAAAATTTTGGTAGGGAATTCATCCAAATTGTATCTAAGTTTTTTCCTTCAAGAACCCTTCAGTATTCTACTAAAAATTTAGCAAACCCCTATATTTGAATAAGCCTTCTAGCCTTCAACAACAATATTCAAACCTTTTAGGTTTGGTAGTAAAGTTAGGCTCCTATATCCTCCTTGTCAAATTATGACTTCAATATAGGCCTTCTTCTCAAGAATATGAATGTCTTGAGGTCTTCAACAATATCCTCCAATATTTGGCACTCCTTGCCAAATTCTTCTCCTTTGGGGCTTGTTGTCGGATGATGACAATTACCCCAAATTCTGCTCTATTAGTAACTTCTCCTTGCTGGTATATTTCTCCAATGAGTTCTCCTAAAAAATCCTTTAGTTGATGTCTTTGAATTCTAAAATAAGTATCTCCAAGCATTATCCTTGTTTCTCCTTGGAACCTCGCCAAGGTCTTCAATATTACAGCTTCTTTGGTCTTCCAAATGAGACCTTTCCTTCAAACTTCTACTATGGAAGTGTTGGTAATGAGATCTTCCTCTTCACTTCTAAAATATATAGGTTTTAATGGAGATCATCAACCTCCAATATTCTAGAACTGGGAGTTTTGTAACTAGACCTTCTAAGGATCTCTCTAGGTTGATTTATTTAATTTGTTGTTTGGAGTCTTTAATGGAGGTCACCACCCTCAAATATTCTTTTGAAATATTCTATAGAGTCTCTTGAATCATATATAAGGCTACTATGGCCTTTTCTTCTTCTACACTCTGTAGGTCTACAATCTCTAGTAATGGGATCTTTTTCTCAGGTCTCTAAAATATTCAGTCTTCTACTTGTTGTTGCAAGTGCATGATTGATTCTAATAAAGATGTTATTCCTAGCTCTATATATAAAGCTTCCCCACTTTCTTGAATCTTTTTTTTCCTAAAACAAGATGTTAGAGGCTAAAATGTAAGGAAATTTTAAATCTAGAGATGACAAATTTTCACTAGTTGATTTGTAAATCTAGTGGAATCCACGCAGAGCGCTAGTCTTCACGAGTTTTACTATAACCCTGTGGAAAGACTCTAGCCAAATGTAATCTCAAAAAATTTGTAAATAATATTTTTAGAATTCTCTCAGTCTCACTTGTGGCTCTCCCTATTTCCTATATGATCTATCATGTGCTATGATACCACTATTAGCTTTTGATGGGAGGTAGTATGTGTATCGCTCCAAATTTTTTGCATCCTTACCTTCAGGCTATAGGATCCGTGCCTAAAAGGAGGATGGGAAAAGGATGGCGCGGTACCTCAGACTGAGAGGCCTTGCGAAGGTCCCGCCTCTCGGGGGAGGTGTATTATGGTGATTTTTCGACGGATGGTGGGTTCACCAGGAAACGTTTGAATGGCAGTTTCCACGCCTAGGTTGGGAATGTGTTTAATGTGTTCAGTTTTATCTTTAAACATTCGAGTCCTAGGTTTGGCCAAATGAATCTAAGTTGTTCTATTATGAAAATGCAAGCTAAATGAAATACAGAAAATAGATTTTAAACAGAAAACAGAGAGAAAAAGCTAAATTACAGAGCCATACCTGATCCGGATGTCTGATGGAGATTCTGATTTTTGAAGCAGTCCAGATCGTCTGGAATTTGACAGGATCGTCTCCGACCTGCAGGATCGTCTGAGATCTGACGAATTCGTCAGAGACCCGCAAACGAGAGAAATAGACACAAAATACAAAAAATACAGCAATGCTAATAGAGGATAAAGATGTAAAATGACAATAAAGATGTTAACGGATAATCCTAAATAGGAATGCAAGTAAATTACGATGTTTTAATAGTTAATCATGATTTCATTATGCAATTAGACTACATGGGTGAACTCCAAGATGCAGAATAGCAGAAAATAATAAATAAACTGACTAGATGCAAAATAGAACAGGAGATGAAAAGAGAAAAATGCAAACTCTAGGCACTGATTGCCCCCAATGTTGATTGTAGTCGAGATCATCTTGAATCGGTGCGAAATCATCTCGAATTGAACAGGATCGTCCACGACGAACTGAGCTTGCTCCGGCTGAAAAATACTAAGGTTCCTGCAACAAAATTTGGATAGGACTAGTGCAGATAGTAATTTGGGATGTTTCAATGCGTATAAAGTCAAGTTACAGGAAATATCAACCAGGGGTAGGTTAAGGGGAGGGCCTAAGTTTAAATAGGCTTAGGAGGGAGGTTAGGAGGTTGGAGATCATCCCAATTTGGGAGATCTCCAATGGGGAGGGTCTCTAACGGCACAGACACGCTTCTGCCCGGATTAGAGACGTCGTTGGAACAGAGGCTAATTGAGAAAAATTAGTTTTGGGACAAGATCGTCTGGACGTCCTAGTCCAGACGAAATCGTCCGATCTGAGGCGATATCGTCTGATCGGCGATGATATCATCAAACGGTCAAAACAAACTCTAAAAATGGCGCGGGAAAGGAGGAAACGGGTTAAACGGCGGTTTGGAAGCGGTTTTGGGGGTTAAAATTTGAATTTGAATATTTACTAGAGTAATTGTAATTATTTAAGGTTTTACTACGCCAATTTTAGGGTGCTACATTTTGCCCCCTCTTTAGCGAATTTTTTGAAGAAAATGCGTTAAAGATGAGTTCTTCTCGATCTACGAGAAAGCAAAAATTTATTCCCATTTTTAGGCGACGATTCTAGGTCGAATCGTACGACAGCTTACTATGGTGCCCCCTCCGTGTTTTTACCCAAATCGAACGTTTGAGGTAAAAACGTGAAAAGCAAAATTTTAAAATGTTTTTAATTGTTTTTGAATAAAATTAAGAAAAATAGGGTAAAACCCTAATTCATTTATTACTGTTCATTTTCCTAGTTTTTAGAGCTCTGGAGACAAGATGGTTGAGACAACGCACAGATCAACAGAGGTCCTGCGTGGGCTACGGGTAAGGGTCTAAACTAGATTTAGAATGCTTAATTTTAGAATTTCATGCTTTGTAGATTAAATTTGATTGATTTTTGAGCATCACGGCCATTTTTGGGCCGTCGACGTCGTCGAGACGAAATCGTCTCGATTTCGTCGAAATCGTCTCGATATCGTCGATTTCGTCGAAGGGCGAAATCGGCGATAGGGGGACGATTTCGTCAAAAAGGGGACGATTTCGACTGGCGAAATCGGAGACGAATTTGCTCAAATTTGGGACGATATCGTCCAATTGTGGACGATATCATCATTTATAAAATTGAACTTATTTTGACTTGCATTTTTAATTAATGATTTATTAATGATTTTTATTGTTGATTTTGTTTATGTTGCAAGAGAGGATTACTAAAGAGAAGAGAATGGAAATATGGCGGGTTGAGGGATGACTTGGCCGCCTGTCTCAAGCAGAGCGAGATCAGCTAGCTCAGGTCGGCTTGCAGCATGTGGCAGAGATGCCACAGGTTTCTACAGATATGGGGCTATTGACAGCCCTAGCAGAGAGGTGGTATCCGGGTTCTTCATGTTTTTGATTACCGATAGGGGAGATGACTCCCACACTGGAGGATGTATGGAGGATTTTGAGGATCCCCATACAAGGACGGCTGATCACTCCCATGGCCAATCAGGGCCACGCGATGATGCGACTGTGTGGCGATCCGAGCTTCACCCTGGAGAAGGGCGGAGTGAATATCGAGTCGCTGCGCCAGATGCCTGGGGCATCTAGACTCACACGGGTTTTGGCTGGGGTGGTAGGTGGACTTCTGCTGTGCCACCAGAGCGGATGCAGGGTACCATGGGTACTGACAGATGTGGTCTACGACATGAGAGACCACGGATACAGGTTTGCTTGGGGGAGCTTTGTACTCTGTCGGTTGTATAGGATCCTTCATGGGGTCGTATACAAGGGCGGTCGATGTCTGGTTATGACATCACTACTACAAGTTTGGTGCTGGGAGCACATTGCGGTGCGGAGGCCGGTAGGGCTCCCATTGACAGGGATTGACGGGGAGAGGCCCCGAGTTTTCTACTGGTGGCTCCAGAGAGGGGCACAATGGCGGATAGATCTACCAGCGTCCCGGAGACTACTTGACGACCTCGTCTCGACCGGATCACCTGGAGGCCTTGGAGAGATCATCCGAGGGTGGGCCGAGGATGGACAAGAGCTGGCTCGCATCCAGGTGAGTTTGTTGGCTGAGGATGGAGAGGGGAGAGGTGGAGCTCCATCGGTATGACCAAGTTTTGAGGTAGTTCGGTCTACGAGCAGGGGATTCCATCTCTAAGAGACTACGAGTTTTCCTGGACTATCCGGGATAACACTACAGTTAGCGGGGCTCCAGATATGCAGCGATTCTGGAGTCAAGACGTAGATGATGCCCCCATTCAGCCAGTGGATGGGGACGACACTGGGGTAGCCGATGGCTACGATGCCTGGTACACAGGCATCCGCCCTCCTCGGATGACGAGGGCTCAGGGTCCGATTCACGTAGTTGTGCATCGGATGGGGAGGCGGTGCAGGCGAGCCATTGAGGCAGCACGGGGTCACGGTGAGAGAGAGCAGAGGAGGCCACAGGCTCAGCAGAGGCCATGACGATGAGGAGAGGAGGGAGGAGAGACCCCCTTCTCCACAGAGAGAGAGGCCACCATCGCCCGATAAGGGCAAGGGT
The DNA here is from genome assembly GCA_028583015.1 of Wollemia nobilis. Taxonomy (NCBI): domain Eukaryota; kingdom Viridiplantae; phylum Streptophyta; class Pinopsida; order Araucariales; family Araucariaceae; genus Wollemia; species Wollemia nobilis. The sequence continues at coordinate 8,192,382 of JAQPPZ010002979.1, forward strand.
GTTGACACTGGGGAGAGCAGCGAGACAGCGACTCTTCGAGCTGAGGTTGCCCGCCTGCGGGCTCAGGTGCAGACATTGCAGGATGAGGCTACATGGCTTAGAGCTCGGGGCGGAGGAGCGAGCACTCAAGATTTAGCATGCGCTATTGCCCAGGTTACATTCTATCAGGCTCTATATTACCAGGCGGTGCCAGCAGAGCAGAGGGTGCCATTACCGGCTCATATTGTAGAGCCTGTCATGATGGGGTCATCTAGGACATCATCACGATCGACATCCAGGACTCATGGCACCACACGGACTACGATGGGGCCACCTCCTCCACCTCAGGGCGGGGGAGGAGATGAGGTTGAGAGCTCGAGGGGTTCTCGAGGTGAGGCTACTGCACTACACAGAGATTGTATATTTGATTGAGAGGATTGAGTATGCCAAGATGTAGATTGTGGCATACCAATCTATTTTTGATATGATGTACATATATTTGATATATATATAGATGAGATATTTTTTGATCATATGACTTGTCTTATGCGTTTGTATGATGCTTTTAATGTTTTGGTGTGATTGATTTGATGATTCATGTAATTATGTCATTGAAAAATATTATGGTTTAAATGTCATGCTTTAAAAATTTAAATGAAATAATCTGATGTAACAAATTGGTTGTTGTGATGATAATTTGATAAAAAATAAAAGGGACTTTTAACAATAATTTCAAAGGACATTGTCGTTGTTATAGACCATTTCATGGAGTCGCCGCTCACTCGGTCGTCAAGCTAATCCCGAGTATAGAAATATTGCTAAAAGTAAAAGGGTGCTTAAGAGACTGTCTTAAGACTTTGGTGTGATGATGCAAATGATGATGATGATGATTTTGTTTTCAGACTTTTCATGAAAATATTATGCATGAAATATTTTAAAATGATTTTTGCTAGGCATAAATTCCTAAGTGTGATAAAATGTTGAATAATTCCTTAGAAATTATACCATGGTTGCAAATTTGCATATTGACATAATGACATGAAATAGTGATAGGTGTTTGTTTGTTTTAAAGCATAATTGTATAACATAATGATTTAAGTCATATGGTTTTTATGATTTTTAAATGAATGGGGAATAAAATTGATATAATGGTTTGCGCTAGGCATAGAATATTTAGATATAGACTTATACCATCATCGCGAAAATCAAAGAAGAAAATAGATTGTTTTATTGCATGGTTGATTTTTAATTTTTGAAAATAGTCAGAAAATATGAAGATGAGGACTTGCGCTAGTCATAAAATTCCAATTTTAGTTTTGGAACTATACCATCATCGCGAAAGTCGACAATATATATATATATATATATATATATTATATGTGTGTGTGTGTGTGTGTGTGTGTTTTGATTGTATGATTTGAAAGAAATTTTGATTTTTGATTATGTATGTAGTTGTCTTTATACTAAACAACTGTACTTTAAAGAAGAAAATGAATTTATTCCAAACGATTTGCAAAAAAATATTTCAAAGTATCTTAAAGACAAAAGTTAGATTTATAAGGAATCCCATGTGCATATGTGAGTTCATTTCCAATCTTGATTTATCATAATGATACACAAAATCTCTCAAATACAAAATGTGTGTGCAATTGCATTGTTCATTTACCAGTTTGAGCAAGATACTATGATACAAGTGATTTGAATGAACCAAATAAGTGTTCATTAACCATGATTTAGATGCATATAACCACACCAGACTACTATGTAAGTCGGATTATCAAGAGCTAGCTAATCCATAAGCAGACATAGGTCTGTACAAAAGAAGGTCGCTAATGTGACGGACATATCGCCACGCTAGGAGTTACCCAAGGCCAAGCGGGTTGGGCACAAACCACCTGTTATGGGGCTTACCTCACAGTTTTTGAATAATTGAGAATTCCAAGGATTCAAGCTCATCAACCCTTCTTTTCTTTTCAAGGGGTAGGGAGAGGGATTTTATTGCTTTTGCTTTTGCTTTCTTTTGCTTTTCTTTTGTATTTTTGTATGATTTTTGAGATAATGCTTGAAACATTGTTGTAATGATATAAAATAACATTTTTCTTTTTCTCTTTTTCTTGAACTTTGCTTTTCTTCCTATGCTAGGGATACTTGCTCGGATTAGCTATAGAGCAAGGGATTTTTATTCTGGGTAGGGGTGAGCTTGTCCTTTTGCCAATTCTCAAAGATTCTAGACCATGTGCATGATAGGATAGCAGGGGAAACTTTTCGCTCAAGAAACCACTTCTACTATGTAGCATAGCATGGACATTACAAATATAATCATTTTATTGTGAAAGGATGTGCTTGGTTTAAGTAAATAACAAGATCAATTCTCTGTGCTCAAACTTTATTTAATTGAATTTTGTGGACTTTGATATAAGAGAGATTAGTAATCATGCCAGATAAAAATCAAGATATTTATTTTGTGTTTGTGAAAGTGAGGGATTCCAAATAAATGCTAATTTATCCAAAATAATTTGAAATATATAACTGCAACATTTGTAAGAATATATACAAATACTTTTTGGAGAAGTTTGAGAATGTTGACTCTCTCTTTCTTCTTTATTTTGTTTTGGTTTCGAAAGAGTCAAGAGTATTGTTGTTTTTATTTTTATTATTTTTGTTTGTTTTTGTTTTTGTGTAAACAGTTTGATATATTTTTAAAATAAGACAACATGCAAAATATGTACAAATGATGAAATGACCAAATTTTGTTATGCGTAATATCGCTTAAGATGCATAATATTCATAGGTTCTTTTAAATCTTTACCATCTAAGGTAGCTAATTTGTATGCTCCCGATTCAAATTTAGCGAGTGATAATGTATGGTCCAAGCCGGTTGGGCTCAAATTTACCTTTAAGGTCTTTAGTTGCATTAGTATTTTTTTGATTTTCTTTTAAAACAAGGTCGCCGATCTCAAAGGATCGATGACGAACTTTTTTAGCATATGATCTTTTAAGCTTGTTTTGGTAGGCACGGAGATGCTCCAAAGCATTGATGCATTTTTCATCTAGGAGTTCCAGATGACTGAGTCTGCCAGCTCGATATTCATCTCCTACTTCGGTATCTTGAAGTAGTAGAGCCAAAGAAGGAACTTCTAATTCAAAGGGAAAAATGGCTTCAGCACCATAAACCAAAACAAAAGGTGAAGTTCCAGTGGGGGTTCGAACACTAGTTCGATAGGCCCACAAGGCTGGATATAATTGAATGTGCCAGTCGCGGCCAGATTTATTGACCAATATTTTGAGAATTTTGATTAAGGTTTTGTTAGATGCTTCTGCTTGACCATTACCTTGAGGATAATAGGGAGTGGACCAGCGATGTTGAATCTTATATTTTTGGCATAATTTCTTGACATCTTTATTTTTGAAACAAGTTCCATTATCAGAGATGAGATTTGCAGGAATTTCGAACCTACAAATGATTTGATTAAAAATAAATTTAGAAACTTGTGTGCCAGTGCAGGAAGCTAAAGGCATAGCTTCAACCCACTTCGTGAAATACTCGGTGGCGGTTATGATGAATTTGTGTCCATCAGATGACACAGGATTGATTTTGCCAATAATGTCTAAGCCCCATTTTGAAAAGGGCCAAGGAGATGAAATAGCCTGCAGCTCTTGTGCAGGGGCATGGACAAGGTCAGCATGTTTTTGGCACTTGTCGCAATGGTGCACATACTCATGTGCATCATTTTCCATGGTAGGCCAAAAGTATCCTATCCTAAGGAGCTTTTTAGCAATGACACTACCACTGAAGTGTCCTCCACAAGATCCATCGTGGGCTTCACTCAAGGCTGATTTGGATTCTTCTAAATTCAAACATCTTAATAGGATACCTTCAAAAGATCTCCTATATAAAGTATTGCCAATGATTACAAATCGACTTGCGCGTCGACGTAATAACCGACGCTGGTTTCTATTAGAATTGGCAGGGAAAGTCCCATTTTGGAGAAAATCAATTATATCCATATACCAAGGATCAGGAGTAGTTTCATTGATTAGAAACACATCCAAAGGTTCTAAGCATGACTTATTTGAAGCAGGTTCCTAGAGTCGATGAATAATGATGGTGGCATATTCGTCATCTAACTCCAAGGGCGAGAAGAGATGCAGTTGTGGCCATAGCATCAGTCGCACGGTTGCTAGTTCGAGGAATAGCTTCCAAGGAAACTTGATCAAATAGAGACATTAATTGTAAAACATAGGCTTTATATGGGCACAGTTTATCATCTCTGGTCTGATAAACTTCATTAATTTGGTTTATAACAAGTTGAGAATCACCAAAAACTAACAGATGTTTAATTTTTAGCGCCAAGGCAGCTCGTAATCCGAGGATTAGAGCTTCATATTCAGCAATATTGTTGGTGCAAGCAAATGTTAATTTGAAGGACAGAGGAATGATGTGTTTTTGTGGGGATATTAAAATAATACCCGCACCAGACCCCACTCATGCATCGGGCTCCATCAAAGTATAAGGACCATTGTTCAATATGGTCTGCCTCTAATTGAAGGCATTCATCAGGAAACTCAATGATGAGGGGATGGGTAGACTCTAAGGGTGCAGCAGCTAATTGATCTGCTATGATTTGACCCTTAACAGACTTTTGTCCTATGAATGTGAGGTCAAACTCGCTTAGAGCAAGAACCCACTTGGCTGTACGACCCGATAAATAAGGTCGACTCATGAGATACCTCAAGGGATCATATTTAGCAATGACATAGGTTTTTTGACTAAGCATATAATGGCATAATTTTTGCATAGAAAATATGATTGCTAGACATAGTTTTTCTAATGTTGTGTAGCGGGTTTCATAACTGATGAAGGTTCGGCTAATATAATAATTAGCACGTTCTCTCTTCGCATCATCAAGCTGAGCTAACATAGCTCCTAAGGCAGAATCTAAAGCTAAAATATACAGGAGAAATGGGCGATCAGGTCTAGGTGGTGAAAGCACAGGTGGGTTAAGGAGGTATTGTTTGAGAAGTTCAAAAGCTTCTTTACATTCGTCATCCCAATTAAAAGGGACATCCTTCTTAAGGAGTTTAAGAAAGGGACCGGTTTTGTCCGCCAACTTATCGATGAAGCGACGGATAGCTTGAAGTTTACCTTGTAAACTTCGTAACTCAGATATATTGGTAGGTGCGGGCATATCAGTGATAGCCGCAATCTTGAAAGGGTCAATTTTGATACCACGTAAAGAAACTATAACCCCTAATAGTTTACCGGACTTAACTCCGAATATGCATTTGGCTGGATTTAATCGAATAAGATATTCTCTTAATCGATTAAAAACTTTTCTCAAATCATCTAAATGGTTATCTTCATTAATAGAGTGAGCTATAATATCATCTACATAATCATGTAGGATATCATGCATCATATCATGAAAAATATAAGTCATAGCTCGTTGATAGGTTGCACCTGCGTTCTTTAAGCCGAATGGCATCACTTTCCAACAAAAGGTACCCCAAGGGGTAATAAAGGTTGTTTTAGCCTGATCTTCAAGAGCTATCCTGATCTGATTATAACCGGAGAATCCATCCATTAAGGACATCATCCCACTCCCGGCAGTAAAGTCAATGATTTGATCCATGTTTGGAAGAGGAAAATCATCTTTAGGGCATGCAACGTTAATATCTCTAAAATCTGTGCAAACCCTAACTTTGGTAGCTTCTTTCTTGGTGACTGGAACTACATTTGAGATCCATTCAGCATAATCAATAGCTTGTATAAAAACAACATTCAAGAGTTTTTCTAACTCCCCTTTGACTAGCAAGGGCCACTTTGGGATGCATTTTTCTAAGTTTTTGTTTAACGGGTTTAGCATCCGGATGGACTACTAGATGATGCATGACTACGGAAGGGTCCAGGACCGGCATATCTTCGTATGTCCAAGCGAAGACATCTTCATATTCTTTAAGGAATGCAATGTATTGCTCTTGTTTTTCTTGACTTAATTCTGACCCAATATTGATTATGTGAGGATTATCCTCAGTTCCAATGTTAACTTTAATGACGTTTTCGACCTCCATGTGTAGATCTCTTTCAAAATTAGGTGGGGCGGGTGAGACGCCCAATTCTTGTAATTATTTTAAGGTTAAGTTGGATAATTCATCTTGAGGATTAGTGGCCTCAAGTTGGGCTATAGTTGGTATAGAACCATCAAAATAAAATCCATTGTGTAAAATCTCTTCAACGGAGACATCGTGGAAGATATCTCCTTCCAACTCCTCATCGGAGTCAGCAATCATTTTAGGGTAAGCTATGGATAGCATGTTACATGTAAATGGCTGATTTTTTAGAGGCAAATCATCATGCCTATCCAAATAATCTTGATAACATATGAGTTGATCATCATCTTCAAAAGGGAAGGGTTGACCCTTACTAGGAAATAGGCCCACACCACAGCGGGCAGGCCACGGTTCTACCTCGAAAGGTTCTTTCATGCCATTTTGGAAAGGTCCCAAGCCTTTCCCTTTATATCCCATTTTAAGCATTATAGGTTTAGCTTTAATATACTCATTAGTAAAATAACAGCGAGCATATCCATCATGATGAGTTTTGATATTTCGAGGTATTCTTCCCCAGTCATATCCTTTATAAATGAAGGCACAACTCCCGACTTGGTAAGTACTTCCCATAGGTTGTGGGAGGCCCAAAGTACGAGGAGATGGTGGCAAGTTATTTAAAAGAATTGAATCTTGCATGAAAGCATTTGTTTTTTTTGATATTAAGATTGTGGATAAATCTGGTAAAAGTTCATCGGAAAGAGCATAAGATGTAGAAGGATCATTCCCTATATCTTTAGATGTGGAAGGTATGATAGATGTTGATAATGTGGAAGTGTTAATGAATGGGTCTATAGGTTTTGAAATTATAGGGATAGAACATGAAGGATTGGTTGTGGATTGAAGATCTTTTTGAGGTTCTAGAGTGGTTTGTTTAGAAGATTGTTGATCTATATATGAGGGTGAAATGAATGGAGGAGAAATAGGTGAAGCTATGGGTGTGTGTTTCATAGTTTTAGATGAAAAATAAGAATTAGGATGTGTGGATGACAGAGCGGGGCAAAATTGAACTCCAACAGGTTCTGCCAAAGCACACATATCAAAGGGTCTAGGATCACCATGGATAGTGACCAACTGATTTTTAAATTCGAATTTAACACATTGGTGTAAAGTGGATGGGACAACCCGCATTGCATTGATCCAAGGATGACCCAAGAGTATATTGTATGATGCGGGGCAATGTACAATAAACACGGTCGTATCTAAGGTTCTAGGACCAACTTGCAATGGGATGGTAATAACTCCACACGTTTCTTGTGTTTCGTCATTGAAAGCTTTTATGATCATGTCAGTTTTCTTCATTTCATCACTTCTAAAGCCAAATCATTGGTAGAAGTCAAAAGTACAAATGTTTAGAGATGAACCATTATCAATCAGGACTCTTTTAACAGCTACATCTCCAATTAGGGCAGTAATATATAATGGATTATCCTTATGTAAACTGTGTTGTGGGATATCTTTATCCCGGAAGTCAATACAATCAACTTCTCGAGTGATGATAGTATTGGCCATGGCTTCAGGTTGAATATTTTGAGGTACCATCATTTGGCTTAATGTAAGCATCAACTCATCCCTATGGGTAGGAGAAGATCTTAATAAATCCAAAAGGGAAATTTTGGTTGTAGTATTGGATAATTGCTCATTAATATTGTAAGGGGGTTTAGGTTGAACATTGGAAGCATGATTCCCTTTATTGGGATTTTTCAAAACAAATGGAGCTGATCCATCATTCTGGTTTGGTTCTTGTTGAGAATTTTGAGCCTGTTGTCGGGTAACGACTCCAATGGTACCTACAATGTTATATTGAAGACGCTGAACTGGTCTCGGTTGAGCGTTTATGGCTTGTTCATTAGGGAGGAATTGATTAGAAGAGGGTCGAGTAGTAACTCTTCTAGGAAATGGTTCTTCTGGAACCATAGCATCTGTGATGGGTTGAATAGGATCTGATTCATTTTTAGAACTATTCGATTGGTTTGAAGTGATGTCTATTTCACTTTCGATATCTGATTCTATATCACTAGGATCGGGAGTTTGAAAATTATGTAGGGGCCTGGTCGTGACCAGGGATAAAGTTGTGTCAAATTTTTGAGGATCATGAATAGGTAATTGTCCGCTAATAGTTCCTACATATCGGGTAGGAGGAGGAACATTATGATGCTCAATTTGATTGGCCACCTCTTTACCATGTCTTGGTAAAGGATGTTGAAATATGTCTAATGATTGATTAGCATTTTGATTTTGATTTTGGGGAATGTTCTTTTGAGCGTTATTAGGAGCATTTTGTTTAGGTTGGAAGGCTTGCACCTCCATTTCATTATTATCAATCAGATCTTGTATTTTATGTTTCAACCTTTTACAAGCATTGGTAGAGTGTCCAGGTCCTCTATGGAAATCACAGTGTAAGTCAGCTCTATATCCGGGTATAGTTGGATCAAGTTCCCGGATAGCTGGTAATTGAATCAAACCTCTTTCGAGTAATTGAGGTAAAATAGTTGATAATGGTTGATTCAATCTAGTAAATTCTCGAGGAGGTTTATCAGGAGGTTTCAATATAAATTTTTTTGTTGTCTTCGTTGCATTGATATTAGCAACATTTTTGTTGTCAGTGACTCCGTCACCTACGACTTGTTTGTTTTTATATTGATTTCTGGATGTTTTCTCATCATCCTTCTTCCTAAGTTGGCCTCTCCTAATGAGGGCATCTTCTACTCTTCGAGCTAAATCTATAGCTCTGATCGAAGGTAGTTAAAGTAGCGATTGATAACTCATAAGATATTTGTTCTTGCAAATTATTGATAAAAATGTCCAACATTTCCCTATAAGGTAGCACAAAGTGCAGTTTTCCTATCAACTGCCTCCATCTAGCTAAGAAATCAGCAAAACATTCATCTTTGTCTTGTTTTAAGTTGTATAAATCTTTAATGGTTACATGCCTCTCGATGTAGGCACTAAATTGATGGACGAAAGATTCAATTGTTTCTTCAAAATTTCTCAAAGAATGAGTGGGCAGTTGATAGTACCACTCTAATGCCATTCCACCTAAACTTTTTGGGAACATTTTTAGTAATAGCAAGTCATCATGTGATATATCATGACATGCTATCCTAAACATGCGAAGATGCTCTATGGGATCTTCGGTTCCTTTATATATAGGCAGGATGGGCATGGGAAAATGCTTAGGGTACGGTTGTGCTACAACTATGGGATCCAAAGGTTGACTACATATCTCTCGATAATTGTACGAGGGACGGTAGGGATCTATCTGGTCCATGCGGGAAGCTAACTGCTTCACCATGGCTTCCAGATTACTAGTTTGCCCACCATATTGGTTCGGTAGGGCATTAATATGAGATTTGTGAACATATGATGGAGGGACATGAATATTAGATGCTATATTGCTATTGTGTAAATTGTTGGTAGGAAAGGTGTTATGAAGAAATTTTGAAGTTGTATTATGTTGTATCCCAGATTGTTGAAAATTGGTGTTTGGCTTCATTTTAGATTTTTGTTTACTTGAAGCATATTGATCAATAGTTTGGCGAAGTAAAGCAGTGAAGGAAGTTTTCTTTTGTGTGGGCATGATTTTAGGCTCAATAACAGGTTCCTTAGGAGGTTGGGTAACCTGTTGTTTTGGCATGTTCTGAATCATAGTGACCATATCTCTATTGGATGGTCCAGCCTTATCACTTTCTTGATCAATAAAAGACAAGGGATTAGTGTGCACATCAAACATATGTTCCATGGCTGCTTGAGTGTCACTAATTTGCCCTTTATCAATACGAACTGCCATATTAAGAGCGCCAATGTTATTATTGAAAAATTTCCAGAAATGATCTAAGTTATCAAAAGCAATAGTTCCATCTGGAGCTACTCTAGGGGATGAGGATCCATCCTCTTTAACATTTTCTTCTTGTTCATTATCTTCACCTAGGTCATCGTCTGGTTGATCTAGAGTTTCTCCTTCTGGAATTGGATCCTCAGGAAGGACATTTGGGTTTCTAGTTTTATCTTCTAACCAATCTTCTTCTTCTCCTTCAGTTTGTTTACCATTCCTAAGTTTAGGCATTGTGCTTAACTTAGATTTCAGCAAAATATATATATATATATATATATATATATATATATATGCAACAAGCTTAAGAGGTATATATTAATTATATACCTACTACAATATTTAAAATGAAATGTTTTGGTTTTTGTTATGTTTTTTAGTTTTTCTTGTTTTTGTAATAATATTGTAAAGATAAGAAACAACACAATAAATGCAAAAAAATAATAATGAAAGCAATGATCTAGTTTTCTATAAATAATTTATAAATGTCATTAATGGGCTCAAGTTCTTCAGGAGTCATGAAGTGTTCTTCTTCAAATTGAAAATTTTCTTTCAAGAATTTAATGAAAAGGGCTATAGTGATATTATCTGTCTCAGATTCTGGTTGATAGAAGTAAAGCTCGTGGCAATACTCTCGATATAACATAGCTCGAGGAACTCTATTCCATCTTTCCCTATCCATAAGAACGACCTCTTGGTCTTCTACATGACCTAGGAACTGGTGTATAGTGGCTGCGTTCTCGAGGTATTCCTCGAAGGTGAACAATTTTGAAGACACAAGAGCTCTCCTATAAGCTAACCATCTATGGCAAGCTCTCTAAAGTTCATGATAAAAGATGAGTTGATGAGGATCCAAGATTCTATCTAGGACAAGCCTCTTGATTTGTTTAAGTTTTGTTGACCTAGATGAAATGACACCTAGTCTTCTATCAAGTTCGTCCCACAAAAGTTGATTTCTATCTGTTTCAGGCACACTAAGCACAAAATTGATTTCTATGGCTGCTAATATTTTCTTAGGAGCTACCATCTAAACATGATATGCAACTTATTAGTTTTAAATGATTTTAAATGCATCTATGTTTTTTTTTTTATTTTTTGTTTTGTTTTCAAAAGGTTTTAAATGCATTCACGTCGGGTTCACCAAAATGTATCGCTCCAAATTTTTTGCATCCTTACCTTCAGGCTATAGGATCCATGCCCGGAAGGAGGATGGGAAAAGGATGGCGCGGTACCTCGGACTGAGAGGCCTTGCGAAGGTCCCGCCTCTCGGGGGAGGTGTATTATGGTGATTTTTCGACGGATGGTGGGTTCACCAGGAAACGTTTGAATGGCAGTTTCCACGCCTAGGTTGGGAATGTGTTTAATATGTTCAGTTTTATCTTTAAACATTCGAGTCCTAGGTTTGGCCAAATGAATCTAAGTTGTTCTATTATGAAAATGCAAGCTAAATGAAATACAGAAAACAGATTTTAAACAGAAAACAGAGAGAAAAAGCTAAATTACAGAGCCATACCTGATCCGGATGTCTGATGGAGATTCTGATTTTTGAAGCGATCCAGGATCATCTGGAATTTGATAGGATCGTCTCCGACCTACAGGATCGTCTGAGATCTGACGAATTCGTCAGAGACCTGCAAACAGAGAAATAGACACAAAATACAAAAAATACAGCAATGCTAATAGAGGATAAAGATGTAAAATGACAATAAAGATGTTAACAGATAATCCTAAATAGGAATGCAAGTAAATTACGATGTTTTAATAGTTAATCATGATTTCATTATGCAATTAGACTACATGGGTGAACTCCAAGATGCAGAATAGCAGAAAATAATAAATAAACTGACTAGATGCAAAATAGAATAGGAGATGAAAAGAGAAAAATGCAAACTCTGGGCACTGATTGCCCCCAATGTAGACTGCAGTCGAGATCATCTTGAATCGGTGTGAAATCATCTCGAATTGAACAGGATCGTCCACGACGAACTGAGCTTGCTCCGGCTAAAAAATACTAAGGTTCCTGCAACAAAATTTGGATAGGACTAGTGCAGATAGTAATTTGGGATGTTTCAATGCGTATAAAGTCAAGTTACAGGAAATATCAGCCAGGGGTAGGTTAAGGGGAGGGCCTAAGTTTAAATAGGCTTAGGAGGGAGGTTAGGAGGTTGGAGATCATCCCAATTTGGGAGATCTCCAACGGGGAGGGTCTCTAACGGTGCAGACACGCTTCTGCCCGGATTAGAGACGTCGTTGGAACAGAGGCTAATTGAGAAAAATTAGTTTTGGGACAAGATCGTCCGGACGTCCTAGTCCAGACGAAATCGTCCGATCTGAGGCGATATCGTCTGATCGGCGACGATATCGTCAAACGGTCAAAACAAACTCTAAAAATGGCACGGGAAAGGAGGAAACGGGTTAAACGACGGTTTGGAAGCGGTTTTGGGGGTTAAAATTTGAATTTGAATATTTACTAGAGTAATTGTAATTATTTAAGGTTTTACTGCACCAATTTTAGGGTGCTACAGTATGACCATAATATGTAAAGTAACTAATATAAGATAAATATAAACTAATGGCACAATAATAAGCAGGAAAATAATAAGATGAGCATCTATATATAACTCAAAAATATTCCAATAATAAAAGTGATGAAAATATTACAATGCTATATAATGGAGGACATGAACACTTCATGAACATATATGAAAGGACTACATTGTACCATACTACTAAACTATAATACACACTCTCACTATATTCACTGCTCCTCTAAAACACTTACTGTGAGGTCTTTATATAGGAAGATAGATTCCTTGGCCCTTATTCTACCTAGGACTTATGTACATGTGGACTACATGCACATTGACACGTCCATTTATTACAATACTTGAAGTAACTAACTTAATTCACTCTAAAGTAAACTCCTATTCTAGTTATGTACCAAAGGTGGTATATTTACACAACCCAAATGATGTAATATACTCTAACATAAATCATGTGTATTCTAAAATATAAACTCATCATCACAACTACTCTATACATTTAGCGTAAATCACTAGAGTGCAAGTCTCCAAGTTTATCCCTAACTAGATGCTCAACCTTTATGGCATCTCTTATGTTCTTATCTTGGGCAATGAAACACCTTTCAAGAATAAAAATATCCAAAAATATTGCGCTAAATACAATATACAACAAAAATGATCTACCCCTTGTTATCTACAAGTCAATGGTAAATCTAAATCCTCTAACAAGACCCTTTTCAAAATACTCAAACAACTCATCGATAAAATTGGTATAGATTGGCATCTCTAGTTATATCCAGATGGGTGTTTCAAGAGGGGTCAGGTATATAGGGAGTTATAATTATATAGGAAGGACTTCAAGGTATATAGGTATTAGCATATCAAAGAAAGGATAGATAAGGAATATAAAACATCTTCTCTTTACTCTTTAATCAAATTTGAAAACATATAAAATGTATTCAACTTCCCATCTTCATCCATACATTTAGTCATGCCTAAAAGATGTTACATAACCCATAGCATCATCCACCAATTGGATGACCATATTGACTCTTCCATAATGAATAATAATGAATGCTAGCATAATTTCTTAGCTATGAAAACCCAACATTTTACCAAGAAGAGAAGGATATTCCTCCATAATACCCATCCATCCACACTCAAGGAGAATATGGAAGGCTAGTTTTTAATCCATTGTACGCATGCCCTATTTCTTCATAGGAATAAAGAATCTATAGAAAATTTCTTTTGGAAAGATAATGAGGCTCAAGAAAATTTCCAAGGGAATGAATCATTATTGAACTATCCTCAACACCCTACTTCTATCCCCTTGCATTCTAATCAATTAGATTAATATTTTATCTTTGTTAATATTACAATGTTAAGGCTTCATGCATCACTATCCAACTTGATGGACACCATCCTCCCTACCAAGTCATGTCCCTCCCCACATGCCATTGGGGTCACATCATCGTGTACCACCTATAGAAGAAATTTTATAGGATAGATCCAACTTCCCTACTTCATAATACATGGGGATAAGTACTCAAAATTTCAATCCAAATCCTTTATATAATGTTCACTCAACAACATAAATCTATAACTCAAACCTAACCCAATATCATTTACCTTTGATACTAATTCCAATATCAAATATCCTAAACAAACATTTTTTGGGTTAAGTAGAAAACCACTCTTTAATTTGGCAATCCCTTAATGAGCTTCTAATTAAGTGAATTATCTAATCTCTAGTATATTGGGGACTAGTTACTAGATACCAACTTCAATATTATAAGTTCAGATTCTCCAATCATAAACACAAGTTTTTCATCATCAATTCCTCCACCTCATAACTCATTTTCCAACCCTTGTCACAAAATGTATCCTTTTTAATTTATCATAGCTTAATTTAGTCAACCAACATCAAGATCTTATGAATCAATTAGAGTAATTGAAATAATAGATGGTCATTGTTCAAATACCATCCTCTATTAAAATACACTCTTATGATGATTTTTATAACTAGCCTTTAAAACCCTTTGTATCTAGTAGATCCTTTCCTCCAATATTAGAGGTCCAAAGTCGATATGTATAAGGGGAAGGAAGATCCTATCAACTGTTGGAAATTTTGATTAAGTTGTGTTGTCATTGATGTCAAGAGACAGTGTCAGTGATGTCAAAAGTCAGTGCAAGTAATTGACATATGGAGGGTTAAAATATTTATATTTTAAGCCCAAGATATTTGGTTTGAAGCTTGACATGATTGGTCAAAAGGTTGGCTAAACACCCTAAAGGAAGGAGATACGTAGGCCCAAAGGAAATCATATTATAATATTAAAGGTGTTCAGGTAAGGCCTAAGGTTGAAAAAGAAAAATACCTAGGCCTAAAGGAAATTATATTATAATATTCATTATTATAATATAAATTATTAAAAAGAAAATCTTTGTTTCAAATAAAGTCAACTATTACAAGGTCTTGAAAAACTACTCTGCTAGGGTTTGATGAAGAAAAACTACTTTGCGGGGATGGCAACAACTTCCGGAGGAGGTCTAAAAAATTGGAGGAATATCATGATGGCATCGGGTTCGGCACAAAGAGTGCATGCTCGTGATGTTTTTTCATCTAAAAATGACTAGAAGGAACAAGATTTTCCAGTGCATGTCAAGAACCACTTGTTAAAGAACAATGGATGTTTGGAATGATGTGAAGCCAGACCAATTCTAGTGGTTCAACCAGACTCGATGGTGGTAGATATGGAGTATCTAATCAAACATGCCCTTATTGGCAAATTTTTGGGCATTCAAATTTCTCTCCCCTTTGTGGAGGCTTGGGTCAGGAAAACTTGGAATCCTGAAGGCGATGTGGAGGTGATGCTGAGTGCGAACAACTATTTTATGGTGGTTTTCTCTTGTATTGCAGATCGTAACAAAGAATTTGAAGGGGGTCCTTATTTATATAACCAAGTGGGACTCTTTATTAAACCCTAGCATGTGGGTTTCAACCCATCAGAGGAGCGACCGTCATGGGTTCTAGTATGGGTGCGACTTCCATGGCTCCCGTTGGAATTATGGAGAATTGATATCTTGCATAAGATTGCCCTTCTACTTGGGAAGCCGGTTGGACCATCACAATAGACAATGGATAAAAAGGTAATCTATGTTGCTCATATTTATGTTGAAATTGACTTAAATAATCCTATTCCAGATTCTATTGAAATACAATTTGGATCAACTACATGGGTTCAAAAACTTGACTATGAGGATCTTCCATTTCATTGTCAGATTTACCGTGAATATGGCCACCTTCAAAGGAAATGCCCTAAGTTTGTCCCACCTGTGGCTTCAAATCTTGGGCCCTATCGGTCTAGAAAAATTTTGGATAAAGGAAAAGCATCGATAAAGGAAGGGGAATGAGATAAGGAAGGTTTTGTTCTGGTAAAAGCCCAAAACAGAGGACGAAGGGCAAACAAAGACCTTAATGATAACCAACCAGATGCTCTACTCAACCATTTTGAAATATTAGATGATCTTGATCAGTGCATGGAGATACCTGAAACGTTGCTACTTGATGCAAATATAACAAGGCCAAATCAGATGTCTCTTCTTGAGGGGGAACTTAAGGAATCCGATCTAGGGGGTTTAAATGAAGAACAAAGGGTTTTGGATCTGAGTATAAGGGACATTGATGGGTCTAGCCATATAAGGTAAACTATTTTATAAAGTGGTACAAATTTAGTTATGCCCTATCCTACTAAGACACTGATGCAGTCATCCTTGGACTGGAAAACTCCTACGGTGTTGGGATTACAGCAGAAAATAATTAAAAAAAGTTTTTTGGATAAGAATATGAAGGTGGATCGAAAGAAGGACCAGGATAAAATTAAGTTAATGGGGGAGACTTTGGTGGAGTAAGGCTTGGTGAGAACATTGGACTCCCATTTTTATAACCCCCAAAAATGATTATCCTCTCATGGAATGTAAGGGGGTTGAACAACATCCCCAGATAAAAAGTTGTTCGTGATTTGGTTCATGTGCATTCTCTAGATGTGGTGTTTATTCAGGAGACTAAATTGGCTATTGATAGTATGTTCAATATTGCTCCCAAGTTGTGGAGAAGGGGGCAATGCCAGTGTATTTGTGCATGTGGATATGCTGGTGGTGTCGCTTGTTTATGGGATCCAGTTAAGATATCCCCTCTTACTTGGATTTCTAGCAGATGGTCTATTTCGACGGTCGAGCATGATAATGAATCTAGTGAAACCATCCTACTTACAAATGTGTATGTTCCTATTGATTATAATGGTAAAGTGAATTTGTGGAAGCACATTTGCTTTGTGAGAAGTTTTGTTCCCTTGTACCCATGGATTTTGGCTGGAGACTTCAACTCTATCACTTGTCTGGAGGAGAAACATGGTGGGGTGGATCGTCTTGTGCCTTTTTCTTCTGTCTTCAATGCTCATATCCAGACCCTAAACTTTGTTGACATCAAGCCAGATAATGGGATATTTACTTGGCACAATAGAAGGTGTGGGGAAGCTTCCATATCAAAGAGACTGGATAGGTTTTTGATATCTAGTTATTGGATGGGTAATAACATAAGTGCTAGTTCTATGATTCTAGAGGGTAGGGGATCTGATCATTGGCCTATAAAACTCTCTGCTTTGGAGTTAGGGCTAAAAAAAAATCTCTCCTTTAAGTTTTAACTTATGTGGCTTCATTATACTAAGCTTCATGATTTCATGTGAGGCTGGTGGACCACTGGCAAACCTCCTCATGGCACTACTATGTATTCTTTTATGAAGCAAATACAATTTGTAAAACATAAATTGAAGAGATGGAATAGACTGAATTTTGGGAACCTTTCCTTGGCTAAGTTGGCAGCTCTTAGGAGGATGGAAGAAGCTTCAAGGAAGATTAGAGATTAGGGATTCATGAAGGAGCTTCTTGTTGAGGAATCTGAGGCTACGAAAGACCTTGCTGAATGGGAACTGAGGGAAGAAATTTTTTGGAAACAAAAATCTTGAGTAGATTGGCTTCAAGAAGGGGATAGGAACACAACCTTCTTTTATAACTCAGTTAAGGCTCACCGTAATGGTAACCTGATTACCTCTCTTGTGAATTCTCAGGGTGCCCTACTCTCTTCTTTCAAGGATATTTCAGAAGAGACTAAGAGGTATTTTTCCTCTCTCTATAAGGAGGACTCCCTATCAGATGATGAGAATGAAAATCTTATTCTAAACTATATTCTAGCGATTGTTTTTAGAGAGATGAATGAGCACTTTATGGGTCCAATTTCCCTTGAGGAGTTGGAAAGTGTTGTATTCAATATGAAAAAATAAAAAGCCCCAGGTCCAGATGGATTCCCGATTGAGTTTTATCAGGAGTTTTGGGATTTAATCAAATTTGATCTTTTTGAGGTGGTTCATGAGTCCCAAAAGAACGAATAGACGCTAAGGGCCCTAAATGCTACCGTTGTGGTGCTTATACCCAAAAAAGAGGGAGAAAATTCCTTGAATATGTTCAGGCCTATTGCTCTCTGCAATGTTGTGTATAAGATCATCACAAAAATTATTGTTGAGAGGCTGAATATATGGTTGAGCAAAATCATCTCTTAGGAGGTTTGTTGTTGGTCGACAAATCTTGGATGGGGTTGTTATTGCTATAGAAGCTATTCACTCAATGGAAAATTCTAAGGAGAAAACTATGTTCATTAAATTGGACATGGCCAAATCCTATGATCGGGTCAGATGGTCCTTTCTTCAAAAATTTCTTGCTGCTTTTGGATTTGAGGAGGAATGTATTATATGGGTGATGAGTTGTGTTTCTTCTTCCTCATTCTCTGTTCTTGTTAATAATGATCCATCAGAGCTATTTGAGACCTCAAGGGGATTGAGGCAAGGAGATCCTTTATCTCCTTATTTTTTTATCATTATGGTGGAAAGGTTGGGAAGATTGCTCAAGTATCAAGTCATGCAGGGTCTCATTCAAGGGTGGAAGTGGGATAGTAGTTTGCCACCTCTTTCCCACCTTCAATTTGTTGATGATACTGCTTTTTTAGGAGTTGCCACTATTAGGGAAGCTAGAAATATTAGACAATCTCTTAACATATATCTTGGTGCTTCTGGACAATTGATTAATGAGGACAAGTCTTCTATTTTCTTCTTCAATACCCCTCCTCTTATTCAAGCTAGGATTGCTCGCATTCTAAGATTTTAAGTTGGGATTCCCCCTTAATTTATCTTGGTATTCCAATTTCATCTCATCCTCTACCTAGATCTTCTTGGTAGTCTATGCTTGATAAGTTTAGAAGGAAGGTGAATCACTAGACTTTTAGATGGCTATCCACTGTAGGTAGAGTGTTGCTTTTAAAATATGTTGTTCAAGCTTTACCCATTTATAGATGTTTTGTACAAATAGCTCCCTCTCACTTCATCAAGGACATGGATGCTTTGTCAATACAATTTTTATGGTCTAGAAAACTTGATCAATATAAATGGAGTTTGGTTAGGTGGGATTCTATATGTAGGCCGATGCAAGAGGGAGGCCTTAGGTTGCGATAGACAACTCTTTTTGGGTAGTATTTGACTGCAAAAATTTATTGGAGATGGTGTACCTCTCAAGATCAGATTTGGGCTAAAATATTATCTTGTAAATACTTGAGAGGTATTTCTGAGGCTGAGATCCCTAGAGTCAACTTGGTTGGGAAAGATTTTGTTATCTGGGACACTTTGAAAAGAGGAGCTAATTTAATCAAGCAGGGTTTGTTCTGGATTTGCAATCAGGGATCAAATGCTATTTTTTGGGAGGATTATTGGGATGGACACCCTCCTCTATTGAATCAATATCCTAGGTTACATTCCCTAAGCATTTTTTTCTTGGAAGCTAGCTGGTATCATGTGGAGGACTTAAAAAAATCTAGTCTTTTGGAAATATGGAGATGTACAGGTGGAAAGATCCGCAAGAATGGCCCCAAGGGGGACTGGCCAAGGATAGAGAGGTGCTTGCTCTTATTCTTATGGGGAGGCCTTGTTCTTCATTGAGGGGTAAATATATTCTAGCTTGGAACCCTAATCCTAAGGGAACCTACTCGGTAGCCTATGGTTATCAGGTTCTTGATAAGAAAAAGTATGGGAGTCTTCTTGTCACTTGGTGGAAAAAGGTGTGGAACAAATTTGCCTGGCCAAAATGTAACTTATTTCTCTAGTTGGTAGCTCGTAATAAATGCCTCACTTGGGATAATGTGAGGAAGAGGGTATTTTAGGGTCCCTCTTTTTGTGTCCTTTGTATTAAGAATGAGGATGACTCTTCTTATTTATTTTTCCAATGCTCCTTTGATAGAGACATTTGGCACCGTTGGTGGAGTTCCTGGAACCATCCATGTTTTCATGTGTTGTCGTTGGTGGAGTTTTGGAGTAGTCTAGGCAGACCTCTAGCAAAGGCCCCCTTCCTTCGGGTGGCTTGGAATTTGGGACCTTCTTGCATCATATGGCAAATTTGTCTTGAATGAAATCAATGCATATTTCAAGGATTTTATTTGGTTGTTCAATAGATCTGGCAAAGGATCTTGTATATGGTTCAGGAAACCATCCATAGCAAATGTGATGTGGACCCTCTTTTGGATTCTAGGGAGAAGAAGGTAAAACAAGCCCTTGGTCTCTTTGGGGATGGTGTGAACTCTTCTAGCCCTATTAGGGTTCCTCAGCTTAGCAAGAAGGTTAGGAGAGATGGTAGGTGGAGGCCACATCCTAGAGGAGTTTTAAAAATTAATACTGATGGATCATCCAGGTGTAAATCCTAGACATGCTAGAATTGGCAATGTTGGGAGAGATTCTACTGGTGGTGTCAGTTTTTTATTTCCCATTTATAAAGGTGTTCACTCCAAAAATTTTATGGAAGCTCTTGCAATTCTTGAGGCCTTACGGAGGGGGTTTTCTCTTGGTTGGCATAGGATTATCTGTGAGTCTGACTCTCAAATTGTGGTTAATATTTTAAACAGTAAAAGGGTGGAGGAAGTTAATTGGTAGTTGGCCTCTGTAGCCATTCAAATTCTTAGAATGAGTGAAGAGTTCAAATTTATATCCTTTGTGAAAATTCCAAGGGAATGGAATGTGGTTATTGATTACCTGGCCAAAAGGGCTTCTAAGTAGCTGGATCCTTGGAGTATCGATAATTGGGAGAGTCTCTCGTCTGGGGACTCTCAATGCCTGTGGGAGTTGATCCACAAGGATGTATAGACTTAATGTGGTTTGTTCTTGTTGTCTTTTTCGGGTGTCAT
Organism: Wollemia nobilis; assembly: GCA_028583015.1. NCBI lineage: Eukaryota > Viridiplantae > Streptophyta > Pinopsida > Araucariales > Araucariaceae > Wollemia > Wollemia nobilis. The sequence goes on from JAQPPZ010002979.1 coordinate 8,213,098, forward strand.
TCTAGTCTAGTGGTTTTAGCCTATTTGGCTATTTATTTGAGTCTTGGTTGGAAGCTCAGTTGTACTTTGTAATCTAGAATTTTTATCAATAATTTTTTACCCCTTTATTTAAAAAAACCTAAGGTTAATTAATTATAATTAATACAATTTAATTAAATTCTAAGTTAGGGTTGGGTACAAAATATTAAAATTAATATTTTTCCCACCAATATTTCGAACAAGGGAGGATATGGTATTTATACCATAATTTTTGGATGGCATAAGACTAAGTCTCTGAAAAATATATGACAAAGGCTAGTAAAATATTCACGCAATTTCGTGAGTAGAGCAATAGACGAAGATTTTATTTTTTAAAATCTTAAGGTGGAAAAAGAATGAATACAGTAGAGGAGCACACATTTACTATCGCCATCCACTTGGATGATCTAGTAGCAAGGCTTGGTGTGTAAGTCTTTGGTAGAACATAGGTCCCATGTTCGATTCTCAATGGCAATAGAGGGAAGAGTTTTTATTTTTGAATGTTTTGGCACCAACGGAGGATATAGGAGGTGGAGAGCACGTTGTTGGTGTTGTGTGGATGCATAGCCTGAGTGGCTGCCTAGCCATGGCTAAGGCACTTGGCAGGCGGTGAACACAAGTTCAAATCACGTAGAGTACTTTGAGGTGTTTCAGGCACATGAAAATTAATTTTTATTAAAGGTGCTAAGGTATGATTTAATAATTTTATTTTTGCCATATGTTGATTAAGGTTTGGAGATTATAAGGGTGTGCAAGGAATTTTGTTGGTATAATTTGGAATATATGTTGGGTTGAGAATTGGAGAGAATAAGGTGTATTCAAGGAATTTATTATTGTAATTTGAAATTTATTTTGAGTTAGAATATTAAAGTATTTGGAAGGTTGTAATTTTATTGAAATATTTTAAGTTGAGTTGGAGTTAAAAGGAGTTATAGAATATTGTCATTATAATTGTTTTATGAGTGAATGATCTATTTATTGAAGATTGATTTTTAAGGAAGGAGTAATAAGGTGTATTTGTGACTTAACATTTTATTTGTATTATTTGTATGGTGAAATATTTGTTGGGGTAAATATTTTTGTGGATATTTTGAGATAGGTTGTTGCTATCTAACCTAGAGTTGGCAAAAATATTTGGTTGTGAGTAAAATAGGTTTTGAAGACATATCTCCATCAAAACAAAAGGTATGGGCACATCATCCTTATGATTAAAATATTGTTGGATTGAATGTTGTGAAATGCAAAGGTGGAGTGAAAAGGATTGTTTGATAAGCATTGTTGGAAATGTTTGAGTGAGTTTTCATATGCATGATTGGTGAGTGTTTATGAGAACATTTGAGTTAAATATTGAGGATTATTTGAGTTAGGGTTTGAGACCCACATTGTGTACTTTGTTTGGAGAAGTTTGAAAACACTTGGTTAGGGTTTTTAAGCAAGTTGTGTTTCATTTATTGAATGATTGAGTGAAAGTTCTTGAGCATTGGTTTTGAGTGATATTGAAAGTGAATGTGTAAACATTAGAAATCAGATTTGTGAAAGCGATAGACTTAATGATTGAGTAGAACATATTGAGTTTTTGATAGAGTACATAATTCTCTATATGTTCTAGAGGTTAAATGAATTTTGAATAGAATATGTCTAAATTACTTCAAGTTAAAATAATTACATTGAATATTAGACAAAATAATTGATAGCATTGTGTGCAAGATTTGAGATTGATTGAGCATATTTTATGAGCTGTATTTAGCATGTGTTTGAGCAGATATGAGTAAGATTTTGTGAAAGCTTAAGGATAGATTTTAGTAAGCTTTGGTAAAATATTAAGGATAGAGTTGAGCAAGCTTTTGTGAAAGCTTGTAGGCATATTTGGGCAAGTCTTGGTGAAGACTTGTAGGCAGATTTGAGACAAGTCTTGGTGAAGACTTGTAGGCAGATTTGAGAAAAGTCTTGGTAAATACTTGTAGAGGGATTTGAGTTAAGTCTTGGTGAAGACTTGAGAGCATATTGAGCAAGTTATTGAGAGGACTTGTAGGTATATTTGAGGTAAGTCTTTGTGAAGACTTGAGAGCAGATTGAGCAAGTTATTGAGAGGACTTGTAGGTATATTTGAGACAAGTCTTGGTGAATATTTGAGAGCATATTGAGCAGGTTATTGAGAGGAATTGAGGGCATATTTAAGACAAGTCTTTGTGAAGACTTGAGAGCATAGTTGATTGATTAATTTGTTCAAGCTTTGTGTTAAGGATTGGGGTAAATCTAAGTAGAGTTGATTTGTGATTGGATCAAGCTTTATGTTAAGGCTTTAGTACATATTTGAGGACAAATTTGAGGATAGAGTTTGGTACAAAAATTTGAGAGCAGATTTGTGTTAGACCTGAGATAGAGTTAGAGTAGATTTGTACTATATCGAGGATAGTGTTTGGTGCAGATCTAATATAACGTTAAGATTAATCTTTGGAGGTGACAGAGCAGAGGATAATAGTCTCTAGTGGATAGATATCCATTAGCCAGGGCATTGAGGATAGAGGTCTTCTGATTGAGAACAAAGGTCTTATGTGGAGAGAGATCCACAAGCCAATGTAGTGGGGGTAGTAGTCTTCTAGAATATCGCCATACAGAGCAGAGGAAAAAGAGTTATCCTATGGACAAATATACACAAACCAGAGCAATGGAAAAGAGTTATCTTGTGGAGTGTGATCATTGAAGTAGCTAGGAAGATAGAGTTCTTCTGTGGAGAGAGTTCCATAAACTAGTTGAGGAGAAAGAGTTCTCCTTGGTCAAGTTCCATGAACCAGAGAAAGGGGAAAGGTTTATCCTATGGAGAGAGATCCAAAAATTAGAGCATTAGGGGATTGGTGTCTCCTTTGAACAGTGGTCCATAAACATTATAATAAGGAAGGGATTCCCAAGAGATTTGTTTAGAAAATTTTAATGAAATATTTTCTCTGTGGAGTAGCCCACATTGGGTGAACCATGTTAAATTGGTGTTTCTATTGTGTATGATTATTTGTGCATTGCTTTAATTACTATTGTTGATATTTACATTGATTATATTGGATAATATTGTTGAAACGGGTAGAAAGTGGTATTTGATCTAACAACATAAACACAAAGTATGTTGAACAAGAGAGTTGTATTTTATTTATATTAAAATATAATATAGGTTACAATAGGGACATGTTTTCCTTTCATAATATATTTTTCAATAAACTTCACAACAATATTGATACCGCCTTCTATCGTCCCTCAATTTAGATGTGCTTGCATACCACCGATGGGTTGTAGTTGATGGTGTTCTTCCTATTCAAATCTGCTAAAGAACCTGCAAAAAGGGGTTAGTTGGTTGGGGGACTTGCCTTGGTTAAGCCCCTTGGTTATGAAGACTAAATCGATACAAAATTATATTAAAAGTTGCAATAAATGATACCAAAGCATGTAAAATTGCAAAATAGAGCTTACCTCCTAAATTTAGGGCAATTTAGTGTCTGTAAACCCAATTTACCCCTCGAGGGGTGAACTAATGCTGAATTCGCCAGGCGAGGGACAAATCATTCTGTGACTACTTTTCTAAAGAAATCCTTTGGTGGAAGGGTTGGATTGCTATTGTTATGATTCTATCTACTATAAAATCCAACTGTTCAGACTTCGATGTTGAATTCGACGGAGTTTTTCTACTTATGTCATAAAAATGGAGAGAGGTATTTAGGGGTTTAAGACCCACTATTTATAGAAAAATGTAAAGTACAAGGGGGAGTTAAGTAAACTAACCCTAGGTTGAAGTCTAACCAAAGTTAGGTTAGGGTTTGTGAGGTGGAGGTCTCACATTCCTCATAGGAAATATCCTATCCTCACACATGTGTGAGGAAGGATTAAGTCTAATTCGGATTAGGAGGTCCTAAGTCAAATTAGGGCTTGATTAGGGTTCTTATGAAAATATCTCAACCCTAATTACACACATGTAGGAGGATGTAATTAGTGTTAATTAAGGATTAAGAGTTCAACTAATCAATTTTGCCCTACAAAGGTGACTTAAGTGAAGTTAACATTAAATTAGATTTTAAGAATTGAATTGGTAATTTATTTTGTCAATTAATAGCCCGTGGGGGCCTTAATTGAGTGCAAATAGGTTGTTGGAAGGTATCCCAATGCACAAGATGTGATTTTGAAGGATTATTAAGGTTTTGGACCTGAAATCTGATGAAGTAGTATATGTAAGTCTACACACTGCTATGGTGAACTACAAAAATCTACGCATGACTACAATAGCCTACAATAGCCTAGGGATATTTGGAATCACCTATGGATACATAGAGACAACAATGTGTGACTTTTAGGTGTCTACATTTTACCTATTTTTGTACTATACTATGTGTAGCATAGTTTAATACAAAAATATGAAGGATTTATGCAGGAGGAAAAGGGGTAGAAAGGGAATGGAATCCAATCAAAGGTATGTAGCCACTCGAAGTGTGACCATACATGTTTACTACATATCCAGGGGAAAGGAGATAGGAAGAACAGAAGGAGAAGAGGAAAAAAATAAAAACAATACTGGTGAATAGAAATGGATGATTGTGAATGCAATGCTATGATTTTTTTGAGTCCATATGGCACTTTTGATGCCATACCAGTTGCTTGAGAATGAAAACTTTTGACTGCTTTGCTTTTGCGACCATATCAACGTGGTCCAAAAGTATGATTAGGATAAAAGCCTAACTAAATATTTGTTGTTGATTGATTGATGAGAACATGGTGACAAGTGTTAAACCATTTGAACTAAAGGGACATTTAGCTTATTCAAATGTGTCATTCATGATGCTCCATGAACTCTAGATATAAATACTCTAAATTTTGCACTAGGATTATGCCAAACATATCATTCATTATGTACTCGACGTACAAGAATGCTAGATTGACTTCTCCATCAAAACACATAGCTCTCGTGATGTAACCCATGTCTAGTTGGGATTGAGATTATTTCGTATGATAATATTCAGCAAAAATTTTTGTAGACAAATGCGCTAATCATGCTTTTGGATTTTCAGTTATGTGGTTGCATGCAAAGCTGACATTGGATATGAATACCCACTCAAACGAGGAATCAACAATGAGGTGAATGAAATGTGATGATTTGATGATGCAACGATTGATAAGATACCAATGCATGATGAAATATGATGAAAAATAGAGAGGAAAATTTGAGGGAGTTCCTAGGGTTTTGGAAGAAATTTTCCTGATTTCCTAGGGTTTTGGGAGCAGTTTGACTAATTTTGGGGGTCATATGCTCAATTCACGGGGCAGGGGACAAATTGGATTCTGATTCACGTGACAAGGGGTGAATCAGACCTAAATCATGGGGTAGGGGGTGCTTTAGGGTTTAGGGCATTTATAAGATAATTTGTAGGGAGAAGGACCTCATTGTGATGTTGACAAATGACAGAGAGCATGCGAGAGATGCATTCAGTGACGTGCGAGTGTGACGATTGAAAGTTCAGATGATAAGATGACAAGGGGACGATTGAGAGCGGGCAACAGGCTTGGATATCCATCGATGAGGAGGTTTTCATCCCATTTTTAAAAAAAAATTGCAAATTTTAATTGAAATGTGAATACGAAGTGATAAAAAAGCCAAATGGGTATCCAAAAATGTAATTTGTTTCTAGGTTTGACTTTTTTTGGTGCCACTTTGACCGAGTAATAGGTAGAGTAGGTGTAAAGTTTGACCTTCCATTTTTTAAGCAACGATGTACTCTTTATGGAATGTTTTTGCACTTTGTCTGTAAAAGTAGGAATTGGGTATCCCGTTATGTGACTGTTATATTTTTTTGATTTTGTTTGGCATGGTTTCTGAATGTGTTGTGTTTGGGTGTAAGGCAATAAATTTTGACCGTTAAATTTACCACCTTAGATAGTATTTTTGAAAACTGACGATACTTTAACTAAAAAAGGGTGAAATGGGTATCTAGAAATGTTGTTTGTTTTTGTAGATGATTTCATTTGTCCTACTTTTGAATTGTGTGCCAAGGTGTAGGTAGTGTGAAATTGAAAATGAGCTGTAGGGAGCCCGATTTATACTGTTTTCTATATCTGTTTGAACTTTCATCATGAAGTGGGCAAATGGGTGTTCAAAAATGTGACTGTTATTTTTGGATTGTGTATTTTGATGTGTGTTCCATTTTGGTGTATGTATGGTAAAATTGACCTTGAAATCCGTGTTGATTTGTATGTTGTTTTTGAATTTTATCAACATTTTTATCGTGAAGTGGGCAAATGGGTATTCAAAAATGTATTTTTTTTTGTATGTTAGATGAATTGAGTGTGTTTTGAATTTCGTGCCATAGTGGGTATGTGGGGAATTTTATTGTTGACTGTTGGAAGCCAAATATGTACTATTTTTTGCATTTGTTCAAACTTTTGCCCTGAAATGACAAAATGGGTATCCAAATATGTGACTGTTTTGTTGATATATTTTGCCATGTGACTTGTGCATCGTTTATATCTTGAAGTGCATGTCAAATGAAATAGTTTTAATTTATAAATTGGATTGATGGTTTTTTATTGGGTTGATTATTGATGTATGTTTTTTTGTGTTTTGTTGTGGATGAATAGGTGAAAATGCTAGAGCCCTATCATCATGTATGGAAAATAAGGGATGATTTTGATAAGGTGATGAATACACCATATGAGTTGAAGTGGTTAGATGATATATGGTTCTGAGGTGTGTGGGAGTGTAAAAGAATACATGCCAACAGGACATATGTATCTGCATTATGTGAGTGGTGGGATGCAGAGAGAAACATATTTCATTTTCCCACTAGGGAAATGACTATTACCTTGGAGGATATATATCGGATTTACAAGTTGTCGATCGAGGGTGTTCTGGTGAGAGCGACAGTTGATGATAGTAAGGAGGTTGTACTGGAACAGTTATTTAAGGCAGAGTGGAGAAGCATAGATGTTGCTAATATGGATTGCAAGAGGCTATGGTTGAAGAAGAAGATATCTGATTGAAAGTGTTCATACATGATGATGATATCCACTTATGCATTGCCTGATACTTCTAGGGTTCTATTCACCTGGAATATGTTAGATGTGGTGAGCGATATTGTGGAGTGCAAGGTCATGTTTGCATGGACACCTACACTATTGGCCTAAGTGTATCAGGTGCTGCACAATGTTGTGCAATGAGACGTAAGGGGTTGAGTTTGATTCCCTTGTTACAAGTATGGGCATCGGAGCACATAACTATTGAGAGGCCTTCATTATTGCCTCACCCTATGCATGTGAGGGGCAAGGATTATTTACCTTATGCTTTGAGGTGGATTATAGAGGCGAAGCAGGGCATTAAGAGGCCTCATGATGGTGATTCGTTATTATGGAGGAGTAAGTTTGGAGATATGACACCTGGTGACATTAAGTGGAGGTCTTGGTTGGGTGGAGTGACCTCATATGAGGACGGTGAATAGCTTCTCACCATTTTATAGGGCAGGTGGATTATGGGGTGATATACTTGGTATGTCGAGTATTTTTAGTTTGATCGGGTGAGGCGGAAGTTTAGCGTACGATAGGATATTCCAAGGGCTCCTATCATTTACTTCAGGTGGTAAGGTGATATAGGAGAGTATCCTATGGTTTTACCTTGGGTTGGTGAGAGAGACCCACCTATGGCTACCCATAATGTGGAGGATACCAGGATGACTCCAGAGTTTGAGTCCTGGTGGATGATGTAGGATTGGGTTCTTGGTAGAGGTGTGATCGATCGATAGGTGGCACCTAATATTAGGGGACCTCCACCAGAGGGGAGAGCTGGAAGGGGGGCTCAAGCTAGGTCGGAGGACATAGCTGGCGATGAGAGGGAGGTTCATCTATGATGGTCATGGTAACACTTGGGTGATGTAGCGAGCACCCAAGGAGTGGGAGTAGAGGAGGTAGCTATGGATGTTGACATGGCTATGGGGTAGGATGTTGGAGCAAAGGAGGATAGGGGTGTACCTACTACTATGGGTGATATATATGTTATCATTGATATTGGTGCATTTGTAGATTTGGAGAGGATTCCTATCGATGTCCTGAAGAGGCAGGGTACATAGGAGGAGGCACGAGAGCTAGGAGGTAGGGTTCATGAGTTGGAGGTTGAGCTCCATAGATAGGAGGTTGTTGAGCCTAGATATGCTAAGGTAGTAGTTGAGATGGAGCAGATGAGGGCCATGATGGCTAGGTATTATGTGAGACTTCTCTGACGATGCATGGGATTCCTCTCCCAGATTATGCTTAGGTGGTATCATAGTCTAAATCAAGGTCATGAGTGCGGGCACCTTCACATCATAGTTAGTGCAGTGCTTCTTTAGTAGAGTAGATCAAGTCCATGGTTGAGGTAGGAGATCCACCTATTGTGGGTTAGGTGCCAGGAGCTAGGGTAGAGTCTAGTAGAGTGGCAAAGGTTCATTTGAGCCGTGAGGAACATGGGGAGACTCTTGGTGATAGTTAGGATTGCTTATGATTGTATCCTATGGAAATTTTAGATGATGGATGATGGGCATGGTCCTAGTTTGTGGCCTATGGGTGTTTTTGGATGACATATATATGTATAAATGTTTGATTTTTGCTGTTATATATTCATGTGTTATTGTTATGGTTTGCAAATGTGTTCTCTTTATTTTTGTGTAGACATCATGACATGACTTGTGGGTATGTATAATAAATGGTTATGCATGTCTATTATGATTTGTAATTATTTTCACGTTGTAATGTGACTATGTTGTAGAATAGACTTGCATGATTTTATTTCAGATGCAATGAGAAGTGATAAAATATGAAATGATATTTCTAGTTAGTGCCTGTAATATAAATGATAGAATGTGAGATAGTAGATGCATGATGAATGCATTGATTTAGAATTTAATGTGAGGTATGCAATGTAAATGCAATCATGTAATCCTTGATGTGATGCATGTAATGGAATTGCAATGATGTGTTTTGTGTAATAAATTTGTGTAACATAGATGCATGTATGCATGTATAGGAATGTTAAAATACGTAAAGGAAGAACTTATATTGTTACATGTACCTATGTGGATGTGATACTTTGCGTTATCTCATATATTTAGGATAATATGAGGTGTATGTAATGGCTTTAACTAATGTAGTTTTGATGATCAAATTTCAAACTCCAAACTATGTGAGTTTATGTGGCAACTCATAACTAGTCGGACTGGTTTAGAATCTATCATGGACCTGTGTGTGTAAATGAGTGAAGTTCATTTATCAATTTTGAGAAATAGGTATGATTAACCCATTGTAGACACGACCAATCTAGCTAGCTCAACCGTACATGAATAGTGATCTTGTACAAAAGTTGGTAGCTCAGGTAATAGATATATCACCACTTGTAAGACTATTCCATTGGTAGGCAGGCTCTTGGAGCCTATTGCTATTGACAGAAATCATCCCATGGTGTTATGCTAAACCTAAGGACCAAAGGCGATGAAGCATAACATGGGTGATATCAGGAGGCTTTTTATTTTGTTTTCTGCCCCTCATCTATTGTTGACCTATTTATTGTGGTACTATTTTCATCTTTTTTTTTTATTTTTCTCTTTTTTGCTATTTTTCTATTCTACGGGTGTTGGCTTTTTTTTTCTACCCTATTCTTGTACTTTTGCTTATGCTTATCCCTTTGTTTATCCCCAGATCGTATGTTGATCATACAAGTGATAGGACGAGTAAGGGAGACCATTTTCTATATGGTGACATCTACTCAAGGTGTCATCTTTCCTAGGCTCAAAATTTGTTTAATGTGTAACCTATTATGGATGGTCCGTGAGAGAAGTTGAACCTGACTAAAGAACCATAATAAGAATGTAAAACCTATCAGCTAGGAGTGACATTTGATTGACTTAACTAGTGAGTAGTCAAATCTAAAAATGACACCTATGTATATCCTAATCTTGAAAATGGGAAGTGGACATCCAGCTGGTGATGCTAACAAGTGCATGTATTAATCCTTTGGAAGACACATTTTGGGGAAGAATGTACAAATTTAAAATGAAATTACCATGAAAAACATATGGATATGTACAATGGATGTAAAGTAAATGGTGCAAGTAGAGAAATGCAATATCTACAAGGGGAAATTTATGATGTGTAGAATGGGAGGTCTAGAAAACTTATTTACATGTGAGTATGTTGTATCATGATAATAAAAAAGTGTGATGCTATAGTAATGGTTGCTCCAGCATGTGGGGTGTGTGTGTAGTAGTTGTATAAGTTGTAATATGTTAGATGCATATAGTAATGTCAACTAGAGGAAGGGACTGCAGGTAGTATGTATAGCTAGAAAAAATAGTAGAAGAACTGGTCTTTGGTAACCAACAAGAAAATGGGATTACCAAAGTCAAAGAGTGATAGAACAAAAGTGGGATAGATGAATGTAGGTATGTATTTTCTTGAAGTGTGACCATAGAAACACACAAAGAGGTGCGAAGAAATAGAGTAAGAAGTAAGGGATATGATAGAAGAGAACCTACTGATGGGCAATATGGTGTGGGTCAAGTTACGCATGAGAGAATGGAGTAATAGTGGAGTGTAGATAATTTGACCTATTGTGGATGTAATGGGAGGGTGGTATCATGGATTCCTAGGATAGTCAGGTTTGTGGAATGCTATAGTGTGGAGGGCTAATGAGTCAAGTGGCTCGAGGGGCTGGCTTAGGTGATGTTGGTAGAGTACGATGTAGCATGTTGTGTACCAAGATTTTTAATGATCTACACTCTTCGATATCATGGCCTGGATGGTGGTTGTAAATGCAATATTCACTCTCATGGTAGTTGTATGGTTTAGGGCAGGATGGATCTATAGGCCAGGTTTTTGGGTGAGCCAAAAGGCCTTGGTGCATCAGGTGGTAAAACATCTTGAACAGTGGGGTAGGTGGAAATATCATGTTGTGGGTATAGTACTCTCATTGGGGTGAAGGGGTACGAGGTGGAGTGAAGTTTGATGTAGGAGGTATGGGTCAAGAGTTTGGTGTAGGTCAAACCCTAGGGTGAGGACTAGATCTACGAGGTGGCGATGATGTACATGGTGTCATCGATTGGTGAGTAGGAATATAGAACTGATAGTGACTCATATGGAGCTCTAGGGCTTCCAAACAGGTGAGGATATGATGGAGTTCCTGATGAGGTGATAACAAAATTGGTGAAGGTGGTACACGAGTCTCTAATGTGAAAGGGGCATCATTATGCATAGGTATGGATGGATGGGGCCATTATGAGGAGATATTAGGGTGAAATAATCTAGGATATTGTAAAGCTCGATGAAGTGGCAAGCCTCAAAATGGTGAAAATGGAGCCTACAAGATGGGTGGCATGGGAGATGGTCCTATTTTATGATACAAATGGGATGGGGGGTATGTACATGTAGTCAGCTTGGGTAGCTTGGGTGGTGCAGGATTGCATGGATTGGGAATAAGAAGATTCTCCATTTGAGAGTGGAGGTGGTAGGATTGGAGGGAGGGTTTGTTGAGGCATGTATCCTCTATTTGGTGGGTGATATGCATCATTGGGATGATGCAAAGAATTTGTTGGGCAGTACGGGTTCCTTACCTCTTTGGATAAATTAGGAGGAGACCCACATGGATGGGTGTTGGAGGTTTCCTCCTCCTCATCAAAGGAAGATGGATACCTGGCCATATCCAGAGTGGGATGAATAGGAAGAACCTCAATGGCAAGGTGACCTATAGTGAGGTGATGAGTGATGATCTGAGTGTGGAGAATGTGATGTATGACTTGGGTGAATGATAGGTAATGGTTGGGCTAGGTCAACCGATGTAATGGTTACAAAATGCGATGGTGGAGCATTTTGCATGGTGATGCATGGGGATGTTGTAGGAGTCTCCTACTTATGATGTGGATCTTGCAAAAGGAAAAAAAATACCCATAGCATAAAAATGATATAAAAATGAAAGTACATGTATAGTAAATTAATAAAGCAAAATAGCATATCTACATGGTGATGTGCTTAGTGACTTGTAAATAGTAGTGTGTGGCACTCATGATGATGGATGCCTCTGTGTATTAAGCATTGAATGCACAAAAATATAAGATGTTGATGGGTTTAGGGTCATTAAGGCCTTCAATATTGTCCAGCCAATATGCTCCTGAACCATATTTGTGTGTAATAATGGATGGACCCAACCAGTTTGGGGTAAACTTGTCACACTATTGGTGAGGTTGACTCATGATTTGCTAGTTTTCCTTGAGAACTAGGTCACTAATTTTAAACTTACACTTGTGTACCTTACTGTTGTAAGCACGATGAAGGTAATATTGATAGACTCATATGTGCTCAATTATGTGGATATGATGTTCATCGAGAAGTGTTAAATGATCTAAACAAGCTTGGTGAGTAGTGTTGTCATAAATGAAATCCTTCATAGAGATCCTTAGGGAAGGTATCTCAAGCTCAAGGGGCATGATAGCTTCAGCCCCATATAAAAGTGAAAAAGGTGTTGCCCCAGTAGGAGTATGGATGCTCATATGATACACCCACAAGGATAGGAGCATTTGGTTATGCCAATCATGATGAGATTCTACTACGGTTTTACGAAGGATGGAATAAATGGTTTTGTTTGTGGCTTCTACCTGGCCATTAACCTAAGGGTAGTATGGGGTATAAAAACTAAGATGTATGTGGAATTTGTCACATAGGACTTGAAAAGTTCTATTCTTAAAGGATTTCCCATTATCCAAAATGATTTGGAAGGGAATTTTGAAATGACATATGATGTGGTCTATAATGAATGCTGTAATTTTAGTTCCTATGGTTTGGACCAATGGGATGGCTTTGACCCACTTTGTAAAATATTTTGTGGTAGTGATGATAAATTTGTGGTTGCTTGAGGAAGCTGGTGTAATCTATCCAATTAGATCTAGTTCTCATTAGGATAAAGGCCACATGGACTGGATAGGTTGAAGTTCTTGGAATGATATATGTGTTAGGTTTGTATGTTATTGGTATTTGATGCAACGCTTCACATACTCGTAGTAGTCATGCTCAATTTTATGGCAGTAACAACCCATACGGAGGATGCGTTTGGTGATTTCCATGCAACTAAAATGGCCACCACAAGTACCATCATGGTTTTCCTATACAACCTATTGTGATTCTTGTGGTTCTAGGCAACACAAGAGCATGTCATCATAGCTGTGATGATAAAGGATGTCCCCTAGAAAGGTGTAGCAAATTGCTCTTTGTTTGAATGTTTGACATTGAGCGTGGGGTAAATCACAAGGTAGAAAAACTAATTTTATGTATTCTTTAATTTATGAAAACTATGGGTCATGGGGTTCAAAGTTTACCACATACACACCATCATCATCTGTAGGAGGTGTGGGTGATATGGCAAATCAAGTGAGTGTATGTATGGATATGAATGTTGTGTTAGATGTTGGATTTTGTAGGATGAGGGACCCTAGGGAAGCCATAGTATCTAAAAAATGGTTTGATGATCACAGAGCTGCTTTGAGGTCATACCACTCAAATTGAGATAAGAGTTGCTATGCAATTTTATTATATTGATGGAGGACAGGGCAATTGCATAGCTAGCATTCTTGCACTTGATTGACTATTAGGAGTGAATCACCTATGATGTGGAGGCATTTGATATGCATGGAATGTGCTTGTTTTAGTACTAGGATTAGGGCTTCATATTTTGCATTATTTTTTGTACAAGGGAAGTCATGTTTGAATGAGAAAGGGAGTGGTTTTCCTTCAGGTGTGAAGAAGACAATGCTTGCACCCCAGTGTGGAGACATCTGGAACCATAAAAGAATAAGGTGAGGTCAGCTACTACTAGGCATAATTCTAGTATTAGAATAAAAGCATGATCCATTTATATGTGTGAGAGTTGTGATAGCTCTTTTTCATCATGTACCACAGGGTATTATCTCGGGCGATGACAAAAGTTGTGTGATTTAACATGTAGTGGCATAATTTTTGAGTGGCGAATATGACCACTAGGCATAATTTTTCCATGTATCCATATCTTGTTTCATAACTAACTAGCATATGGCTAATATAATAGATCACTTGCTCTTTGTAGATCATGTTCTTTTGAGCTAGAAGTATACCTAGCGCAAATTCTATGGCTAAAATGTATAGGAACAATAGAAACTCTGATGTGGTGGTGACATAACTAGTAGTGATGTGAGGTATGTTTTGATAGCATCAAATGCTCCTTGATAGTTGTCATCCCATTTGAAGATTACTCCCTTTTGTAGGAGGTGGTTGAATGGTTGACACTTTTCAAATAATTGTGCTATGTATCTTTGAATAGAAGTGATCTTACCCTAGAGGCTGTGCAATTGCTTCAATGTGGTAGGAGGGGGCATCTCGACGATGGATTTCACCTTAATAGGATAAAATTCAATGCCTCATTGGGAGAAAATGAATCCTAGTATTTTTCCTGAGGTAACACTAAACACACACTTCTTTGAGTTTAGGTTTACGTTGTGTTCTAACAATCGGTCAAAAATCTAACAGAGGTCTTTGAGATGCTCTACATGTTTCTTGGATTTGGAAATGAGATCGTCTAGATAGTCTTAAATATTTTTGTGCATCAGGTCATGGAAGTGTAGACACCTAAAACATGTCATGTCGAAGGCGACTACTCATATGGACATGCTATAAGACCATATGGAGGATCTTGGATAGACTCCAAGATAGAGCAGTGGTTCTAACCACTCAATTTGGGCTCCTTGGCCTAATCAGTCTGAACCATAGCCCAGACCTATGGTCTATAGTCTGAACCATGGCTAAGGCCTACGGTTTATAGTCTGAACCATAGCTGCAACCTATGGTCTTAACTGAAGTTTAGTTGGCCTTCATCCGAGCCAAATCGGTTTGAACGACCATTTGTTCTAGAATATGGTGGTTAGAGGATGGAAGCTTCCAATCCAACTATCCTAACCACCTCTTCTTGATCTTGGCTTCTCCATGAAGCCACCCCTAGCCCTAGGACATCCTATAAGTACCCCTTCAAAATGGAGAGAGGATATAGAGCATTTTGATAGCGAAGCACTATCAAAATATCAACAAAGCATTGGATTTTATGAGCAGCGAAGCCCTACCAAATTGTATACTCAATTCAGTGCATTAGAGAGAGCCTTTTTGCCATCCCCCATTGTCAATTTGTCAAACATAAAGATCAATTTGCCATGGAGGCCCTAAGGAGCCTAGGAGAGCCAAGAAATACTAATTCAAGCAAACGGAGGCCCTATTCAATGAATCAACCACCAAACTTGTCAGAAGGACACCGAAGGTGACCCTTGAACATCAATTGGACAAGGAGGTCAAGCCCACTACCCTTGATTTTGAGGGTAAACTTACTTGAGTGCTCACCATGACTTTCAACCATGGTTTATAGTGCAGACCGCACACCAATGTTATGGTTTGCAACAGAGGTATCACCACCTTACTATTTTCATTTCTACCCATCTAGTTAGATTAGATTAGTCATTTGCATGGTTTAATTGTAGTTGTAGAGATTTTTGACCGATAGATTTAGGGTTAGAATGATTTTAGTATAGTAGCATAAAATAGACATCAATGGGTTCTTTATGACTTTTAAAGCTTCATTTCATTTAATTGAACCATGCAAATCTTAACTACTATACTATTTTATGTATTTCCATGAATCTTTGTTAGTTTAGCATAGTTTAAATGTCTTTTACATGCTTTCTTGATTTCATGTTTTCAATGGCATCTTTATGCATCTTTCCTTTTAAGGGCCTCATCATGAGAGGTTGCCTATGTTTTTGATCATTCTCTATTGTTTCTTGATCATAGGGATCTACATTCAAAGGAGCTTAACATTTGAATCCTTCCTCAACATGAAGAAGAGGGTCAACTCCACCCTAAGGCAGTTCGTGTCACCCTACGAAGGCATTTGAAATATCACACCTACCCTTGAGAGGGAAACAATTGCACGAATCTTATTGTAATATTGTATCAACATGATTATCCCTAAGAGGGATGTACTTGTAACCTAAAATGACTTCATAATGGAATAAAGTGTCTTTTATTGTTTATCTTGTTGTCAATTTCTTGCATTTCATACATGTTATTATTTTCACTATTACACTAGGATTCCGATCGGGTGTGAGCCTTTATGGTGGTTACAGAAGGTGATCATGGTGGAACTCCGCATAAATAGCATCTGACTATGTGTTCTTGAATTTTTTGACTTGTAGGTACAGACCGCAGCTATCAGCTATGGGCCAACAATTGAACCACAGGTTCAACATGTAGGCAATAGTCAAAATTGCAGACCAAACCTACGGTTTCCAGCTGACAACATAGATAGTAAAAATTAGAGAGCCAATCATTGTAGGACCTGAGGTAGGCCCTATTTTCAACCCTCTATCATTTTTTTTCCCTTTGTGTTTTTACAGCATGTATGATTTTGAATGCAAATTAGGAAAAACCACTAAAAAAGGGTAATCAATCATCCTAGTTTGCTTTTGCATTTACTTCCATAGAAAGGCACTGCTAGGAACAACGGACCTATGATTGCAGTCCGCCCTAGGCTACAGCGTGCTTGATAGAGTGTCTTGTTTGGTTTGCATGTGTGAGGCCCAATTAGTGGCCAATTATCATCGTAATGTGCATTGTTTAAAAGAGCATCTAGATTAGTTTGCATTTTCTGAATGTAAAACATTCTTCATTTTGCATAGCATATAGAAAATGAGCATGAGTGCTATATGATGCATTTATTTTATGTACAATAAAATGAACCACACACACCACTTGGCACTTAAACGCTAGTGAGTTGGGCTTGACATCCAACCACTAGTAGGGTTCAATGATGGTGGGCATCATTTCCATCCATTGGCCCAAATCCTATGAACCTTTGGATACTAGACCAATACCGGATCCGAGAACCTTTCGTACCCTAGAAAATTTGCATGTATTCTCTTCGAAGGGTATAACACTGACTGGGGGAAAATGGGTGAGGATCTGGGAGGACCTGTGCTCCCTGACCATGTGTGGGCTTCATTACCACACATTATAGGTTGGATTACGTGACTTGGAGTTCATAGCCAAGTTGTCGAGCTACGAGCATACAGGTGAAAGCCAATTTAAACTAAGAATAAAATCCAACAAGCTTTTCAAAACATGATAAGAGTTTCTACACTGATACAACAAATCATTGAAACACATCAAATAGTTTAGGGCTCAATTTTAAAAATGTAAAGGAGATAATCACATTGTTTACTTTGTATGCTTCTTTATTGCTTAATTCATCAAGATAAGGCCCTCCTTGAGGCCATAATTTTTAGTAAGAGAGGAAACCTCTCGAGTCTTGTTTAGTCGGTTCATCATGATGACTAGGCATGATAGAGCTCAATCATGAGCTAATGAGTCGAAGAGTTCATGGAGAGGCTCTGAACGCTTTCGATGTTCTCCTGAGGAGCTTTCAAACCTCGCATGCCTCCTTGCTAGGCATCACACTCATCATGCATCAAAGGATCCAATCCTCCTAGCATGACATTCTGAGAGTCATCGTGAGCTCCCTTCATCATGTAGGGGGTTCACCCATACAGATCATGGGGTTTCCTCACATACAGTGAGAACCCACGTCATTAGGTCTCCACCTAGTGAGATAGAGAGTTGTGGATCTTACTCCATGAGTTAGTCCTATAGGGAATCTAAGTCTCATGCAGCCCATGAGAGGTGACTACTCCAAGACCAATTGGAGGAGGCATGCCATCAGTGTAAGCGCCTAGAGCATGAGTGTGCAGAGAGAAAGAGAGTGCATCAACAAAGGTTGGATGAGCTCCAATGATATGAAGAGAGGATTTACCAATAGAAAGCATGTGAAGAACAATCATGTGAGGTAACTCCCAAAAATAAGCTCATACCTAGAGTGCTTAGGCAACAAGTCAATGTGATGCACCCAGTGCATCGTCAAGAGTTACCTCTTAAGCAAGTAGATAGCCATTCCTCTAGACAGATAGACATGCCTAGGGTTATCGAAGAGCAACAGAAAGAGATGTTTAAGGATCCCATGCGTAAGCGTGAGGTCGAGAGTAGTCAAGTCCGACAGGTGAGTAGTGTCAATGCTCGAAAGTCATCACAATCCTTGGGGCATATACAGTCTATTCCACCATATAAGGAACATGTGATTACTTTCCATAAATAGGAAGTCAAACCTATCCCTATCAGGGAGTCTGATCCTCCATTGCATATCATAGTGAGGATAAAATAGATTATGTATAAGTGAGTGTTGGTGGATACAGGATCATCGATTAATATCATCACCACCTCAGTGTTCAAACATCTCAAAATTCCACTATCCCACATCAAGGAAACAACTTTAATGTTGCAAGCCTTTAACGATGTGGAATCCCCTACAGTAGGCACAATAGTCCTCCCCATCGAGGTGGGATAAAATATTATTCCTACATTGTGCTACATCTTAGAGGGATCAAGATAATATAATATGTTGCTTGGAAGACCATGGATAAGAGCCATGGAGTGCATACCGTCAATAGTGCATCAATGCATTAAGTACACCCATGGAGGTGAAGTCCATGTAGTTGAGGTGGACCCAGATCCCTTCAAGTATTATAAGTCTGAGGATCATCCGTAGGAACTTGGTGAGGTGCCTATGCATCTGCAAGTTAAATTGGATGAGTCTATCCAAAGTGTGGATGCAACCTTGCAGACTATGGTGGAGTTACCATCCCCACTGCTATCACCTATGGAGTCACCTACAACCCCTGCACTCTCGACACCACTTAGCAAGGAAGGATTGATGAATGCCCTTACGGAGTTGCTCACAGCCACTTCGAAGGTATCATTAGAGGATCTTCACACTCCTATCAAGGAGGAAGAACCTAGCATGGTCATGGATGCACCTGAGTGTATCACACCCTCTTCATCCATCATGTCACCTAGATAGTTCTCATGAGGATGATGATGAATATGAAGAGCTTATAGAGGCTAGCATTATGATGTTGCCCACCATAGAATCCATTGAGGATCTAGGTCAACTTTTCATCGAGTCTCTACCTATGGATCCTATCCTGGAGACATCGTATGAGTATGAGGAAGGTTCAGTTATCATGACTAAAATAGGATAGCCTCAGTATGTTGATGAATTACCTATGATGCATGTAGTTGTGGAGTCTTCTCATGAGTTTGTGGGAATGGTCGACATTAGGCCAGAAGATCAAGTGATTCCTAATCACATAGAGCCAGAGATGGGGCAATCTAGTGGTGTTTCCACATTGCCAGGGCTAGAACCTTTGAAATTAGTCACTCCTGACTCATTTCTCATGGCACCATCTCAAGAGCACAAACAAGTAGGTTCCTCACATCATATTGGGGGTACCGAATTGACACAGTTCAACACAATGAAGTGAAACAACAACTTGAGCTGAGTCATAGGCATGAGCATGTGGATAGCACTGATGAAGTGTGTCATCAAGAAGCTTCCACATCAACTCAAATGAAGGAAATAGGTGATTTGCAATTACCTAATGGATCCATAGCATCCACTTTTCTATTTCCTTCAAATGACAAAGGTATTTTGAATCAGTCATTGGAAATACATATGAATTCTTTGTCAGTCTTGTGATCCATTTTAAGTCATCTAGAATGGATGGAGCATCGAATGGATGAGCAAGATAAGGCATTGTATTTTATCAAGAACCGGCTTGAAAACCTGGAATTACAAAAGCAACCCTTGTCTGAGGCTGAATCGCTTCCTATGCAAGTATAGGAAAAGCCTCAGTGAAAGCAAAAGCCCATGCGGCCAACCCAACCATTGGATTCTCAAAGCAAACCAATGTGGGTCAAGAGCCCAAAATAGTCGTAGCATAGTGGGACTCCATTAAAAGAGTCTATGTCAGACATATTTTAGAAGTTGCAAGAGGCTAAGGTCATCACCTTGCCTAATGTCATCCCTTTAAACCCAAGTAGAGTTAAACCTATGGGTTATAGGGAGCATCACTACTATCTCTATCATCGAATAGAGGGTCATGGCATTCGAGATTATCATGAATTTAAGAGTGTGGTGCAAAATCTGATAGATAAGGGGGTTTATCATGTAGATGGTTCTCTCATAGTGCCCCAACATGTCGAAGTGGAGGTCACACCTCCTCAAGAGTGACCTCAGAGTCGTCAGTCACCTCGTAAGTCCAATAGGCCAGTGCAATGAGTAGTTTCATTTCAGATGACTACTCTAACTTTGTTCCAAAAGTTACATGAGGCAAAGGCATTCATATTACCTGAAGTCAAGCATAGGGCATCCAAGACTGGGTCACCTGATGGGGGTCCCTTTTGTGTGTATCATCGAGTGCATGGACATGACATTAGGGGTTGCCAATCATTTAAGAGGGTCATCCAAGACCTAGTAGAATGAGATGAGATCCATGAGGATGGTTCTCTCATTCACCCATGCCGAAGCATAGGTACACCAGTGAGGTCCGATCTTCACTTGGGAGAGTTGATTTCTATCACTCTTCCTAAACAAGCTGATTACTTTTTAGTGAATAGCATGCACATTGGGGGTCTTCAAGGTAGCATACCTTTCCCACCAGCCATGCCAAATTTGATAAAGAAAAATGAGGAATCTAGAGGTATTGCACCTCCCTCACCATCATCGAATGGCACACACACTAGGGGTATATAGGGCAGCATGCCCTTCCCAAAAGGCTCCAAGGGTTCCTAAAACCACTTGGTCATGTCAATCAAAGGCTTTGAGGGTTTTCTTATAATCTCTCGATCATCCTAAAAAGCTCCAAACACTCTCATAAGTAGTTTGGTCAATCAAAAAGCTCCAAAGGCATCTATAAGCCCTTTGGTCAAACTCAAAAGCTCCAAGGGTTTTTCTAAAAATCACTCGATCATCCCAAAAGGCTCCAAGGGTTCCTAAAACCACTTGGTCATGTCAGTCAAAGGCTTGAGGGTTTGCTTATAATCGCTCGATCATCCTAAAAGGCTCCAAGCTCATCTGTGAGTAGTTTGGTCAATCAAAAGGTACCAAGAGTTTCTAAAAAATTGCTTGGTCAACCCAAAAGCTCCAAGGATTCTTAAAAGATCACTTGGTCATCCCAAAAAGTCCCAAAGGTGCTCATAAACCCTTTGGTCAAACCCAAAAGGCTTCGAGGGTTTTCTTAAAACCGCTCGATCATCCTAAAAAGCTCCAAGGATTTTGTTAAAAGATCGCTTGGTCAATATAAAGGCTCCAATGACATTTCCTCACCATTTGGTCACTCCTAAAGGCTCCAGAGGCATGTACTCATCGTTTGGTCAGATATGAGGCTCAAAACTCATAAAAATTATAAAATCAATAAAATCCAAAAAAAATTGGTAAAGCATAAAATCCAAAAACATTTGCATTTGCATTTGAATTTTGCATTCACTCATGCATCCACTGCATTATTGCATTGCATATAGGCATTCATCATCCATTGCATTCCGTAGTAGGAGGGATTATGTTTGTCAGTCTTACAAATGACACCATGTTTGTGTCTAAATCATGCATCTCTGCATTTATCATAAATCCATCATTCATGTGAGTAATTGTGTTTTTCAACACAACCTATTTTGTTGCTATGGAGATATACTAGGGTTTTTTGGTCATTCAACCATACCTAGAGGTCTTATCAAGAGTTGGTAGAAAGCTTGCTTTGCTTTTGTAGCTGAGGTTCAGTTAGTATAGCCCTTAGCATATCAGAAGCCTATCACTAATCAACAAATTAAACAATCCTAACAAGGACTAGGGGAAGATGAAAGTCATGAAGTAGGACCGAGTATCCTAAAGTGAAAAGAGTTATTCTTGCTTATCCCTCTATGCGGACGATATGGGAAATGTTGGAAGTTGGAAAAAGGATAGGTTAGTTCCCTATTCAGAATCCCTTGCTTACGATAAAATGAGCAATATCCCAAAGTGATATCCCACATCAATCCTCAAGATTGATACCCTAGATCGATATCATAGATCGACTATCCCATACTGATATCATAAGATCGATATCCTCAATCGATATACCAGAAATAATTTTCCCAAGTAAATCCCCCAAAGGAAGGTTTCTGAAGAAGATTATCAAGTATAAATGCCAAAAAGTGAAGATCAAATGAAGATCAAAAAATAGGCTCAAATCAAGTTCAAAGTGAAGATCAAATGAAGATCATAAATCAAAGTTCGAGTGGAGATCAAATGAATATCTAGAGATAGTTCAAAATGAATATGGAATCGACTCCCTTGCTTCACTACATATGAGCAAGTATCCCAAAAATTGAAGGATAGAAAGGAATGAGCCTGAATCCCTAGAATTGTTGGCACTACTATACCTTACGCATGATGATATGTCTGATACACTTGCATCTCGCTTGTGGGTAGACCAATGTTTGAATGTGGAGGAGCTAGCTTCAGGTGTCCTGCATTGCCTAGTGGCTTAGTCCAACTAAAATCTAAACTTGGGATTGGATAAGACATTTGTGGTGCCCCTATCTTAGCAATGGGCTGAAATAATCCCACCTGACATCGAGGAACGCTCGTGTCTTATCTTAAAATAATCATGTGCACACACAGGGATAATGAACAGTTAGGGCCTATCCTAGCAAAAGCCTTTTATCTCAGAAGTCTAGTGTGGTTAGTATGCAACTTTTGATAAGTCTATTAGGGTGTTTGAGTCTCATGGAAAACCTCAAAAATCTCTCTCATAGCAACAAAATATCAAATATCACAAACCATATAAAACATTAAATTGCAAAGTATCGAGTCCATGATACATCATCATATAGAGCACAATCAAGATATAGGATAGATACCGGATGGATATTAGAAATAATATTTAGATGACCACTGACTATATCATGCATATTTTTCAAATTTGCAAAGGAAAATAGAATGACACATTATATCATTCGCATCATACAACTGCATTCATTGCATTTCATATATGGGTGATTAATTGATTAAATTCTTATCTTAAGGATTTTCAATTACATTCATGATTTTTATACATTCTATGGTGTCATCCATTAGATCGATAAACATATTTGCATTCATTCCTTATGTTTTAAGTGATTAAAGCATACAAGTTCATTTACATTAGATCACCATCATGTAAATAATGCATTACATACATCGCACATCTAAGCATCTAGATCACTGCATGTCATCATCATCATAAATTAAATAGCTATCTAGTGCATGTCATCCATACATCACATCATATAGCATCAAATTAACATAAGCATTGCATCCATATGCATCAAATAAGCAAAAAATTAAAAATATACAAGTACATATAATGAGCTATAAATGATCAGATCATATATATATATATGTGTGTGTGTATCTCAAGAGTACATCAAGACTATACAAAATGCCCATAGGCTACAATCATGTAGGTCCTAGACCTTACACCAAAAATGGTACATATGCAAAATGTAGCCTAGATCTAATAGAGCCCTAGCTCTGGCCTGCTCCCCTTGAACTGGAGCTCTCACCACCTCCCTCAGCCCTGTGCCCTGGAGCCTGCTCTGTAGTTAGCTTTGGTGCCTATTGTGTGCCCTACTGAGGGCCCTATGTACCACCTAACCCGAAGAGGCCTAGCACATGGGATACTGGTATGTCTAAGTAGCTAGACCTATGACTAGAGGTCACACCCATCTCCCTATGACTCCTGTGAGAGCTGCCTCCATGTGTGCTAGAGGACCTATGTGTCCTCTCTATCCTATGAATCCACTGGTTGGAGCTCACCATGGACTATCTTGAGGTCCGAGACTTGGTCCTCTAGGACCCCATAGCATGTCTATCCTCTGGTACCTCCAAGCCCCACAATATGATGAAGCCCTCTAGCTGGGAGATGTGAGCTGCCCTCACATCGCAAAGGTCATTTCCCTCCTCTACGAGGGAAGTGAGCCACCTAACCTCTGCCATGGGATCACCACCTCCTATTAATGTAGCTGATGGTGCAGCTAGAGATCCCATAATAGCATGGGAGGATGAAAGATCCCCCCTTTGTGCCCTGAGTAGCTCTCTCTCTTTAATAGCCTCATCTCTATGTGCCAGTGCCACATATCGTG
The DNA here is from genome assembly GCA_028583015.1 of Wollemia nobilis. Lineage (NCBI taxonomy): Eukaryota > Viridiplantae > Streptophyta > Pinopsida > Araucariales > Araucariaceae > Wollemia > Wollemia nobilis. Next base: position 8,237,218 of record JAQPPZ010002979.1, read on the forward strand.
CACTAGTAAGATCACCGACCTATGACTCTACTGTTGTATCCTGAGCTATGAGGGTTATAATCTATGCCTAAGACTATACTAGTTATTTATATCTATGAGCCAAATTTGCCTCTAGAAGGGTGATAGTTGTATCCCACTGTAGTTGTTGGGTCTGAAACCTGCCAATCTAACTTTGTAATTCAGCAAATTGAGCGAGGAGCTCCCCTACATCGCTATCAAGAGGCACCTCACCCTCCTCTGATCCCTCATCCTCCTTTGTCTCTACCTGTGGAGCCTCCTATATTGTGGAATTTGTGCCCCATCCACCCTCGGTCCTCTGGCACACCCTATGCCCATCAGGATCAGCCCCTACCTCTACTTGGTCATCTACTCTACCCAGAGGCCCTAAACCCTACCACTATAGGAGGGACCACCATGTGTCGTATGTTGGGGTGGTCCTAGGTGTGTCATCCCTAGACTCCTAGAAATCATCAGCCTCATCTCCCAGAGCTGCAAGCTGAATCCATGGTAGATGTGTCTCTAGCACGAGATGCCTGTACACAAAAGGAATCTTTAGAATGTCCTACACCAAGCCAAACTATCGTAGGATATGAGAGAAGAATTGATACTCTCTAATCTTGACCTTACGATCGAGTAGCCACCTATCTCGATGAGCCTATCATAGCCACTCACCTACCTCGATCCAATCTAGGCACTCCCTGTAGGGATGCCACTCAATGTCATCCGACCCAAGAGCTGCAAGTTATCTAATATAATAATCGGTATCTCCAGCATGGGTCCTGCTCTGGAACCCCTCCTCCTCTCATGGCCAGCACGTGATATAGCACTGATGCGCATCATCAATGGTCATGATGTGGAGAGGTAGGTCCATGGGATGCTCGATCTGGATATGTTGCCAACCCTAGATCTATAACAATAGGCTGTAGCTAATCCCTCGATGGCTCCGACTAGTAATCTGGTATAGCTCCTGATAGAGCTGACATAGTAGCGTGCTCCCCCAAGCTAGGCATAGTGGTTGAGTAGTGGAGCTCTAAATCACTCTCCAGACACTGGCCAAGAGGTTCCAAGGAATCCTCATGCCCGAGGAGTCTAGAAGCACTATCTACACCACAAGGATCATGAAGATCATCATGCGGACTGAGAAAATATGCTCGCCCTACCAGTATCCAATGTGGACACCTCCATGATCGATCTTCTCCTAAGCCTCCTTGCTTCGATCACTAAAGATAGCATCAAAGATAGGCCCCTTTCTCTGAGAAGAGGAAGAGGTGATGGCCTCGCCATCGATAGGGATCCTAAAGATCTGATAAACGTCCTCTAAGGTCATAGTCATTTCACCTATAGGCAGGTGAAAGGTGTTGGTCCACGCATTCCAACGTCGGGCCAACGTAGTCAAGTAGGTCTGATCTACCCTAATAGTGGGTAGATCTAGTACATAGCCGAATCCGATGGCTCTAAACCATGCATGCTCACCATCAGTGAGCTGTCTATGGAGAATCTTAAGCAGATCAGGCTCATGAGCCCTAGAGGTCAACCTCTAAAATAAAAGTAGTATATAAGCTAAAATTTTAAAGAAAAACATCAAAAACATCTAAAAACTGATAAAAAGACAAAAACATGTCGCAAGGCATTCATAAAAATCAAAAATATCAATTAGGCAAGTCAAAATTGCATTAAATGACATCAAATGCCTTTTAAACTTTAGAAAATGCAAAAATTTGATAAAATTTTTCTAAGGTTAGTGAACCACGGGTCAACCCTACGGTCCGCATGCGGTCAAAATATGATCGTTGTAGTTTGAATGTGAACCGCAACTGATAGCTATGGTCCCCAATATGACAATTGGGAACCATAGTTGCCAGCTACGGTCTAGGAAGAATACCCATTTTGGGTACCTTCCTAGCCTTTCTCACTAAAAAATAATTAAACCTAACTAAATCTAATCTAGTGAGGTTCATTACCAACTATTTAGTGAGGTTAATTTTTTGTATTTCTTAATGTGGTTCATTTTATTGGTATTGAATGCGAGGACTCGGTTTTGAATTACCTTGCCCACTTTGTGGCCTCTGCTAGTCGATGGCTGATCAACATCCACCATCAGGGTATCAAGTGTGGTATATGGATAAGTTTTGGGTAGCATTCCGGATCAGTGAACGTCTCCTATCTCTCAGAGCTCTCTCAATGCAGCTGCTTTCAAGAAAAATAATGAAAAATTCAAATGGGAATGACTATTTAAAGGTCCTCCTAATTTTGGTGGACCGCAACTGACACCTGTGGTCCCAAAATTAGGGTTTTCTGACCGTAGGCCCTAACTGCGGTTCCCAAAAGTTGAAAAATACAACCGTAGACCATACTCGTGGTTCGCAGCTAGCATTAAATGCACTAAAAACCCACCGTGGGAAGGTCTAAAAAGGTAAATTAATGACTCCTAATGGATCAAATTTCAAAAAGAGCAATCAATATTGCAAATTTGGTGATGTTCAAAGCACCAAGATTGATCAATAAATCAAAATTAACAAAAAAAATCAAATAATTAAAAAAACCAAATGCACCTCGTATTCAGTACTTTACCCTATACACTTGGCGGTTGCAGCGACTTGCGATCCATGCAATCCGGCAAGATGAGTAAATTACCATAAGGACATTTGGGGAAAAATTGTCATCGTTGATCTGATATGCTTCTTTTCAATCCCTAAGAAGGCCTTCGTGGCTGGACTTCTCCATGGGAATGAGGCGTTTCATGTCATGTCTCCTATGACATCTTTTCAGCAAATCATCGATAACTTGATTCAACACAAATCTAATTGGAGTTGCCTCATTTCGATTCCCTAAGATGACTATTGTAGCCCGACTGCTCCATGGGATAGGAATGTGCAATTACTATTAATAGTTGGAATCAGAAGTTGAACTAGGCCTAGCCAAGGCATTAATATGCTCAAATCTAAATTTGTTCAGATCATCCATGGTGGTCAAGCGACATCATCACTTTAATCATTGTCATTACCCTCATCGACTCATCGCTTGAGGGGGTAGTCATAATATCAAATCATAATCAAAATCAATAGAAGATCCCTGAGATCGTAGATCCCTCGATCTTGTCAAAATTGCGTTCGTCCTTACGAATCATTGTCAACAACTATCATAAGCTTACCCCTTTGCTTGGGGAAAATAGCAAATATGATAATTTATTTGTATCTCTTCTCCTTTCGGTTATATAGGCCTGAACTCCTACTTGTAGCATCTGATGCTACCTGAATGTCTGATGGTGAGTGCAAGATTTTCAAAATGTAAGCCTTTCAAAGAGTTGGAAGCAATGATTCTAGGATGCGCGTCCTTTTGCTGGACCTGGGGCATCTAATGTTGATCTGACTAATGATCATCATAGAACCTTCGACATCATTTTAGGAGGTCTATTTTTGCTCAGCGTTGTTCGATCTCACAATGCATCTCAAAAGGGGCATCTGTAGACACCTAAAACACGTCATGTCGAAGGCGACTACTCATATGGACATGCTATAAGACCATATGGAGGATCTTGGATAGACTCCAAGATAGAGCAGTGGTTCTAACCACTCAATTTGGGCTCCTTGGCCTAATCAGTCTGAACCATAGCCCAGACCTATGGTCTACAGTCTGAACCATGGCTAAGGCCTACGGTTTACAGTCTGAACCATAGCTGCAACCTACGGTCTTAACTGAAGTTCAGTTGGCCTTCATCCGAGCCAAATCGGTTTGAATGGCCATTTGTTCTAGAAGACGGTGGTTAGAGGATGGAAGCTTCCAATCCAACTATCCTAACCACCTCTTCTTGATCTTGGCTTCTCCATGAAGCCACCCCTAGCCCTAGGACATCCTATAAGTACCCCTTCAAAATAGGAGAGAGGATATAGAGAATTTTGATAGCGAAGCATTGTCGAAATATTGTATGAATGAAGCATTGGAGTTTAGAGTAGCGAAGCCCTGTCGAATTGTGGACTCACTTGAGTGCATAGAGAGAGCCTTGTTGCCATCCCCCATTGTCAATTTGTCAAACATCATGATGAATTAGGCCATGGATGCCCTAAGGACCTAGGAGAGCCAAGAAATGCTAATTCAAGCAAACGAAGGCCCTATTCAATGAATCAACCACCAAACTTGTCAGAAGGACACCGAAGGTGACCCTTGAACATCAATTGGACAAGGAGGTCAAGCCCACTGCCCTTGATTTTGAGGGTAAACTTACTTGAGTGCTCACCATGGCTTTCAGCCATGGTTTATAGTGTAGACCACACATGAGTGCTACGCGTATCTAATTAGATTAGATTAGTCATTTGCATGGTTTAATTGTAGTTGTAGAGATTTTTGACCGATAGATTTAGGGTTAGAATGATTTTAGTATAGTAGCATAAAATAGACATCAATGGGTTCTTTATGACTTTTAAAGCTTCATTTCCTTTAATTGAACCATGCAAATATTAATTGCTATACTCTTTTATGTATTTCCATGAATCTTTGTTAGTTTAGCATAGTTTAAACATCTTTTACATGCTTTCTTGATTTCATGTTTTCAATGGCATCTTTATGCATATTTCCTTTTAAGGGCCTCATCGCGAGAGGCTGCCTATGTTTTTTATCATTCTCTGTTGTTTCTTGACCGCAGGGATCTACATTCAAAGGAGCTTAACATTCGAATCCTTCCTCAACGCGAAGAAGAGGGTCAACTCCACCCTAAGGCAGTTCGTGTCACCCTACGAAGGCATTTGAAATATCACACCTACCCTTGAGAGGGAAACAATTGCATGAATCTTATTGTAATATCGTATCAACATGATTATCCCTAAGAGGGATGTACTTGTAACCCAAAATGACTTCATAATGGAATAAAGTGTCTTTTATTGTTTATCTTGTTGTCAATTTCTTGCATTTCATACATGTTATTATTTTCACTATTACACTAGGATTCTGATCGGGTGTGAGCCTTTATGGTGGTTATAGGAAGATATAGGTCATTGCGTGTTGGTAGGTTGCCCCAACATTTTTGAGGCCAAAAGGCATGAATTTATAGCCAAATTTCCCCTAGGGTGTTGTAAAGGAGGTTTTTTGTTGATCAGTTGGGTTGATCCTGATTTGATTGTATCCAGAGAATTCGTCCATGAGGGAGATCATCTCATGACCTACTATGGAGTCAAAAAGGGAGTCAATGTTAGGTAGGGGAAAATTGTCTTTGGGATAAGATTTATTTAAATCATGAAATTTCGTGCAGACATGAACTTCATCAGATAGCTTAGGTACAAGGACCATGTTGGATACCTATTCAGGATAGTTGATGGGTATAATGAAATCAAAATATAGGAGCTTTTTTGGAGTTCAAATTTTTCTATTAATGCTATAGTTGAATGCATGCATCACAACTTTTGTCTTACCAGTTTAGCATTAGGATCGAATATGAGGTTATGAACCACTATGGTAGGGTCAAGTACTAACATGTCCTTGTATGACCATGCAAAAACTTGAATTTACTTGTGAAGGAAGTTTGTGAAGGCAATGCGCTCCTCAGGTGAGAGGCTAGTGACTAGTTTAAGGATATCAAGATTTTTGGGATCATCACCAATGTCGACATCGATAGTGTCTTGAATGAGCATGTGAGATCCATAACTTAACTATTTAGGGATGGGAATGAGGTTAATATCATCAATAACCTCTCTGAACTCATATTCATTGTATACGTAAATGCTTGTGTGAGATACTTGAGGGATTTGGAGTGGTGTGGATGAAGAAAGAGCATTTACCACCCGTAAGACATGAGGTGCAAGAAGAAAATATTGAGGCACTGGTATGGGTGATATATGCATGAGATCTATAAAATTTGGATTTGGGGTATCATCCCGAGTCTTCTGGAGACTGTAACAAAGGGGAGAGAATAAGTCTACCTCAACCATATTTGTCAATGTTGTAGGTGAAGTAGGTAGGGAAGAATCTAGTGAGTAGGGCTTGGTGGTCCGTGCGTGCCCTAAGAGACTCAAGTGTGATCATAGAACAACTGGGGGTGAACAAGAAGGAGCAACTGATATCTATAGTTACCTATGTATAGGTGGGAACATGGATAAGCATGTCGGTGATAACTCAGGAAGGGCCGTGTTGGATTCTGTTGCACCTCTAAGGATAAGGTGGCAAATTGGTTTGTCAGTCTATCCACATCACAGAATGAGGAGGTGTCAAACATGGAAGATTCCTAAAATAATTCATAGGGAATTGTAATGGTAGAATGACGTGATTAAGTATCCTCCATGATGTTCATGTCGACATATTATTTGAGAGTGTGTGTTGGAAGAGGATTAGGATAAAGAGATAAGTCTTGGAATTCATATTCTAAGGTATGCACTACTCTCAGATTATAACCTATATCAAATTTGTTAGCTGGTGACTAAAATTGAGGATCAATAGGTGTGTGCAATCATTTTTCATAGCAGTCCATCCCAAATCAACACCAATGAAAATGTTGCAGGTAGTGCAAGGTTAAGTGAGGGTTGGCCATGTGGCCTAGCGTACCACAAAAGTTGGATTGTGGTGGAGGTAAATATGGTGGGGAGATTGAAGATTTTATTCTTGCATAAACAAAATTGGTACTATTTTCAAGACCTCCTAGTTGTATGATGGTTTCGATGGCAAGGACTGAGGCTAAAGGATGATCAAAATCATAGGTATATTGGATAGGGGGATCACGTATGTGGGTGTCATGCACATTATAGTCTCCTGGGCCAACATTTGTCATGAAAATAGAAATGCATGGTGTGGCACGATCTGGAAACTGGGGTGGGGTATCAAAATCATATGATGAAGGTGAAATCTAAGATTCCCTAATTACAGTGGCTAAAGGATGTGGGATTTGTTTATCTGAATTAGGTATTGTTTGTTCCTATTCATGATATTTGGTTGTTGTAGTTTGAGTAGGATGTTTGGCCTATATATGGGAAGGTATCAGCATCGACACTGGGCTACGTGGAGAAGTGAATGTCCTAGGCCATGGTATAAAATGAAGGGGAGGTGTTTGTGGTGTAGGAAGGATAGGGGTATCCATAGGCAAGTATGGGGGAGGTAATGTGGCATGTTGTGTAATGGGTGGTGATGATGGTTGCGGTACCACAGGTGGGAATTAGAATGGTAGAGGTTGGGATGATTGTGGAGTCCATAGGGACAACGATGATAAAGGAATGGTAGCAATTTTGGGTCCCATGGAAGATGGCACTAATGGTGCAGATATCGAGGCTTGTGATATTAATGAACACTGGGCTATTAAGGTGGAATTTTGGGAGGATATTGATGCTCCTACAAACTGATGAAAGGACATGGAGAATAGTTGGAAGGATGAAAATAATGGTGCAGGGAGAAGGTCTACAATGTTGCAAAACTTGCATGGATATCCATCGACTAGGACACAATGAAAAATTCTGTTGTGGATGTACTTGAGGCAATGGTGTAATGTGGAAGGGACACACTACATGTCTGTAATCCATGGGTGACCAAGAAGAGTATTGTATTGCATTTCCTCTTGGATTATGTGAAAGAGAATAGAGATGGTATGGATACCTACACAAATAAGTAAAACTATAGACCCTACGGTAGGTATCATGGAGCCATCAAATGCACACAGGTCGAGGGAAGGTATGGAAAAATAGGCTGGTGGGATATTCAGGTGATGTAGAGCTACTATGGATATAACGCTAATGGATGAACCTATTTCAATGAGTACCAACTTGTAGGTGATATCATTGATTATGGCTTGGATGTGGAGATAGGAATCTACTCCTCCAATGAGTTTTGTTATCTCGTGGTCATGCAAGCTGATTGAGGATTGGAGGCATTGTGGGATATTTTCTACAAAATTGAAAAATAAATTCATGTCATGTGTCTCAAGGTCAATGGAGCATAGGATGTCATCAACGCATCGCGATGGGGTTGATATTGTTGTAGGAGATAAAAATGGATAGCCACATGGGGGCATTACATAACTGATGGGTTAGAATACCATGGGTGGTAATCATATTTTGAGGTGGTGGTATGGTAGTAGGCATTTGAGGTATTTGCGATGATGTGAACTGAGTTGGCAGGGAAACAATAGGTGTTGTATGGTGTGATGGGTACCATTGGTTGGATGGAGGCTACTACACCACGTGATGGAGGATCACATTGGACACTGTTCACTTGGAGAGGTGGTGTTGGGGGATTGTTTGGAGATCTAGGAGGATTAGGTCCTTTGTGATTAGGTAAAGGGTTTTGAAAAATCCCTAAATTTTGATTTTGTTATGCTAAAGGTATTGCTACCTATATAATGCCCCTATCGATTATATCTTGAACTTACCCATGAAAGGAGCGACACAAATTGATATCATGGCCATGTTGCCTATGAAAAGGGCAAAATAGTTGCTCATTATATCCATGAGGCTTGGGCGCATTTGGATACAATGGGTAGATCTCAGGTAGAAGGAGATGGTTACCCTCATACAATATATGGAACACTGGTAATGGTTCGGATAATGGTGTGATGTTGCGTGGTGGAACTTGTGTGTGCATACCTTAGTATTGTTGTGGTCTAGGTGGTGTGGGAGTGTTAGTATGGAACACTTGTGGTTATAGTGTATAGGGTGTGGGAGTCGGTTCTGGTGCTAGGGTAGCATTTGCAACTTGGTTGGCTTGAAGCGGTCGACAGTAAGGTTGATTTTGTGTGGTTCTATTGAGGTGGAAGTTGGGGTTATAGTTGGATTTGGTTCTCAAATTAATTTTTTTGGATTGAACCTTAATGTCTTCAATAAATTTTGCTTGTGAAATAGCATATTCAAAAGTGTGGCTTTGATGAAGTTGGAGGGATGTGGAGATGTGTTCGTGGCAACTCTTGGAAAAGAGTGTAATGAGCTCGGTAGTGGGGAGGCTATGGGAAAGGTCATGGATGATGACTCTCCATCTGAAAACAAAATCAATTATGGATTCATCATCAACCTTTTGTAAGGCATACACATAAAAAAATATGGTCTTTTTCTTGATGTTTATGGAAAATTATTCTAGGAAGAAATTAGCCAACTACTCAAAAGTATATAGGCTATGGCATGGGAGCATGTTGTACTACTCCAATGCTAGCCCCATGAGTGAAAGGGAGAAGGTACACAACATGAGGGGACTACTACTGTGAAGCTGATAGTAGGATGAGCGGTAGTTGCTCACATGCTCTCTAGGGTCTTCTTTACCTCTATACTTGTCGAACTTTGGTATTTTGAAGTGATAGGGGTAGGGAGGAATGGTAACTGATGGATGAACTGGCTCATTGCATAGTTCATTGTAATAGAGCTTTTGTGGCCTATAGCTAGAGGTTCCCAGGTTCAACATTATGAGTTCATCTTGTAAGAGTTGAAGTTTAGGTGTCATAGGGGTGGGAGACTGGGCTATGATAGGTTGAGTCTATGGATGTGGTGGATATTGATATTGTTGATCTTCCTAGTATTGTGAAGAACACTATTGCACCTGATCCTGTAATGTGGGTACTGGATGACATGTGTTGTCATATCTACGAGCACAATAGGTTGTGGGGTAGGTGTCTGTTGTGGGTAATAATACTATGACTGGGAAGCATGTGGTTATGGTGCAGGTACTTGTTAGGTTGGAACCTACTATAATGGTTGGGATATGGGTGGCAATGACCAATATGGAGGAGGCATAAAGAAGTTGGTTGCAGATGGTAATGGTGTAGGTGTTAGGGATAATGATACTAGGGGTGGTCGATATGAGGTATCAAAGGATGGGATCTATCTCTATCCTAGCGGGTAGGAATTAGGGAAGCTAAAATGTGTGGAATAGCTTGGCAGGGTGGGTGGATAATCTATTGGTCTCGATCCATAGGTGGGAAAGAGATTGGTAGTGTGAGCTTGGACAGGAGGAGGTGACAATATCCTAAAAGTAATCGCAGACAAAGGTGGTGCTAAAGGCTAGGTATCGTACACTTAGGATACCTAGGATATTGGAAAAAAAGTTGTCAAAAATGTAGGGTAAGTTGTTAAATTAGGAGCTTGGATCGAGGGGAAGGTGTATGTGTACACTCCTACTTGGGTTTATGCATCTTGTGTCTGAAGGGGCTACTGGGAAATGCCTTCAAATATGGTAAAAAATAGCTCTTGGGAATATGGTGGTTGAGACTCCTATGAAGAGTACGGGTGTAAGGTTTGAGGAAATACTTGTGGTTCATGTTGGGGAGGGAGCTGTTGTGCAGTTTGGAAGGATGGCTTCTAGTTTCCTATAGTAGAGGAGGATGGGTCAGATACCATTCCTACTATAGGGGTGAATTATGTGACCTTTGGATCGGTAAAATTTAGGAGGGAAGAATCACTCTCAAAAAGGTATTGAGATAGATTTTGGAAGAAGGGGTGTGCAAAGGTGGGAGAAGTAGGTATGACCTCCTCATCTATGGTAAATAATGGATGAGGTTGTCCTAGCGTTGTGTAGATCACATGGTCATAAAACATGGTTGGTGGATTATGTGAGGATGGGGATGAAATGAGCAGGTAATCCTATGCGAGTGAAGTAGTGAGGGCTTGACTCAAGGTTGATGTCTCATCATGAGGTGTCATGTGTGTGATCTGTACATCAGATTCTATGCGTGAATTAGATGTCTATGGTCTTCCCCTTCATGATAAAAGGAGTGAGAGTGGACTATCTAGAGGAAGTGGGAGGCCATTCCTCTATAAAGCGTTCTTGCTCACATGCTCTACTATGGGTGACCATAGGCATAGTAGCATGTGTAGGAAGGGTTTTAGAAATAAACCCTGTATGATACAGACTCAACTATGTCTAATATAAGTGTAAAGTCAGTGACATGCTGTGTATGGAAAAACAATATGTAGTGTAACATGATGAGACCGGTATGTGATCATGCAAACAATGGTAGATCAGAATCAAGTCTAAATGCTAAAAAATAAAAGTGTTTTATTCATTTTTGTGTGTTGCGATGTTGGTACTCCCTATGTAGAATCACGGGTAATGGAGTGAACACTCTAGAAAATTAGGAATACCATCAATATCAAACCTCTTGTAACACCCAAATATGCACATAATATAATGGTATCACAATGTGCAAATGGTGAACTATATGGAAGGTGTAATAAAATGATATCCTAAAAGGAGGGGAACCCACTATATTGAATTGAGTTCACAAATTCCTCTCACGAAGAGAGGTGGTACTTTCTAAGACCTACTATCGACATACCCATGCTTTGCTTCACCCTCGGTTGGGCTTAGTCAAGAACGATAGTTACCAATTCCACTAATTATACTAGCCTTGCAGATGAAGGTGCTAATCCTATCCCACTCCATAGGTAATCGCTGGTGATGAAATATAAGGCCCAATTACAAAAGTGGGGGATTTTTCGATGATGAAATCCAAAAAATCACTCTTGTGGGGCTGCTAGGTGTCTAGGGGGGTGAGTTGGTGGAGGGTAAAACACCTACCACACCAATATCGAGTGATGGATTGGGGATGAAGTCCAATATCACCACATATTTAGATACCATATCAGTGTGTATGGGTTTGTGTTTTGATAATGGTGTATGCAAGGTAAGAAACTAACTAGTTACCTTTTCAAAAGAAAGACTAACCTAATGCATTTTCAAAAGCAAATGATTAGATAATTGTATTCTTTGCAAAGAAATAGTCCAGCCCTAAATAATTTTATGAAATAAACTAATATATTGTATAAAGTGTGGAAACATGCAATCCAAGTGTGTGGAGGAAGGGGATTAGGAAACCCTAATTTAAACTTTTAGAATGCATATTTCTTTTAGCAAGAGGTATTATGAACACAGGGAAAATAGTGTAGGCTTATACTATATGTGAAACAAAGAGGAGAAATGTAAATTTATTTGAAAAGTAAATTAAATGAAGTTGCTGGAAAGTTGCAGGTTCTATAATTTCAAAAAAAGTAATGATCCTACGAGTTCGAAATGAAGGCAAATTTACACCTAGAAATTGCCATTCAATTAGTGAAAGCTTTATGCTTTCAAAATTTAAACAATAGAGGGATAAAATTGGAAATACCTACACTTTGATGCTATGGATAGTCTTATTAGGTCTTGTACTACTCACCCCTAAAATTTTGTGGGTTTTTGAGGCTATTTTGTTGACTTCACCACCCGAGGGGTGAATTGAGATCTGATTCATGGGGTAGGGGTGAAATGGATCTAGAGACCCCAAATATTTGTTCTAAAGGTCTGATAGTTCCCAGGGCTTTGAAATTTTTTGTGAAAGTTAGAGTCAGTACCTAAAAAACACATAATTATAGGATAATATCATATTTATAAAAAAAAATTGGCCTAACACTTTGTTGTGGGGGTCCCACTGGACGTGCCATAATGAAACAGATGGAAAGTGGTATTTGATATAACAACATAAACACAAAGTATGCTAAACAAGAAAGTTGTATTTCATTTATATTCAAAGATAATATAGGTTACAATAGGGATAGGTTTCCATTTCATAATGTCTTTTGCAATAAAATTCATAATAATCTTGATACCGCCTTCTATCGTCCCTCAATGTAGATGGGCTTGTGTACCATTGTCGGGTTGTAGTTGATGGTTTTCTTCCTATTCAAAATTGCTAAAGAACCTAAAAAATGGGGTTAGTTGGTTGGTGGGATTTCCTTGGTTAGGCCCCTTGGTTATGAAGACTAAATCAACACATAATCATATTGAAAGTTGTAATAAATGATACTAAAGCATGGAAAATTACAAAATAGAGCTTATCTACCAAATTTAGGGCAATTTGGGGTCTGTAAACCCAATTCGCACTTCAGGGGGTGAATTGATGCCAGATTTGCAAGGCGAGGGGTGAATCATACTATGATTGTTTTTCTGAAGAAATCCTTCGATGGAAGGCTTGGATTACTGCTGTTATGCTTCTTTCTGCTATAAAATATAACTGTTCTGACTTTGATTTTGAATTTGGCAGAGTTTTTGTACTTATGTCATAAAAATGGAGAGAGGTATTTAAGGGTTTAGGACCCACTATTTATAGAAAAAGGTAAAGTACAGGGGGGTAAGTTAAGTAAACTAACCCTAGGCTGAATTCTAACCAAATTTAGGTTAGGGTTTGTGAGGTGGAGGTCTCACATTCCTCATAGGAAATATCCTATCCTCACACATGTGTGAGGAAGGATTAAGTCTAATTAGGATTAGGAGGTCCTAAGTCAAATTAGGGCTTGATTAGGGTTCTTATGAAAATATCTCAACAAACCCTAATTACACACATGTGGGAGGATGTAATTAGTGTTAATTAAGGATTAAGAGTTCAACTAATCAAATATGCCCTAAAAAGGTGACTTAAGTCAACATTAAATTAGATTTTAAGAATTGACTTGGTAATTGCTTTTGTTAATTAATAGCCCATGGGGCCTCAATTGAGTGCAAATAGGTTTTTGGAAGGTATCCCAATGCACGTGATGTGATTTTGAAGGATTATTAGGGTTTTGGACCTAAAATTTGATGAAGTGGTATATGGAAGTCTACACATTACTATGGCAAACTACGATAATCTATGAATGAATATGCATGACTACGCATGACTACACATGACTATGCATGACTACGCATGACTACGCATGACTACGCATGACTAAAATAGCCTACAATAGCCTAGGGATATCTGGAATTGCCTATGAATGCATAAATAAAATAATGTGTGACTTTTGGGTGTCTACAATTGTTTGGGAAAGAAAAGTAAAAGTTGATCTTATACTGTTCACCCCCCTTCTCAGTATAAGCTTGTGTTCTTCAATTGGTATCAAAGTGGATTCCTTAGGAAGAGTTTAATATCTTGAAGGAAAATTATACATGAATATAGATGACATCTCAGAGTGGATATTTACGAATTATATTTAGGTAATTACGAAGAAGAAATTCTCTTATTGGAAATAGAGGAATAAGGAAATGCTTCTATTGGAGATAAATCTAAAAGGTATGAAGATGCTCTTGAAGACAAAAAGGTAGATGAAGAATCATAAAATGGAGTTTTTGATCTAGAAGGTGAGCTTATTTTTGCTCTTAAGGAATTAAAAAAGGTTAGAAAGTAGAATTCAAGACTCAAGGTTCAATTTCAAGCATGTGATGAAGAGAAAAGAAAGCTTATACAAGATTTGACAAACTCAATATCTAAGACAAGGAGATTTAAATAATAATTAGAGGTACAAATATTAGAATGTGAAAGATTAGAGCATGAGGTAGCTTCAATAAGGAAGGAAGTGAAAGAATCTAAATATAAGCTACACAGGTTTGGGAGAAGGTCAAAGACCTTGGATAATATTATCAAGGTACAAAGATCTTCATCAAACAAGACTGGACTTGGTTTTGAAGAGGAACAAAGAGAACAAGGAGAGGATTCAATATCAAGCTCCAAACAAGAAGAAGCTTCAAAAGAAGAGAGTGAAAGATAAAGTGAGAATTATGAGGATAAGTTGGAAAATAGAAATTTCAACGAGGAAAGGAACAATGCACAAATAAGGAAAAAATAGAATAGGAAACATCACAGGGAAGAAATGACTAAGAGATCATTGGGTTCAAGGAAAAACTTCTTCAATGGATGTTGCTTCTCATGTCACAAGTTTGGTTATAAGGCTATGCAGTGTAGGATACATGAAAAGAAAGAATATGGTTTCACTAAGATAAATTTCAGAAATGGACATCTCTTTCAAGGGTATTGTCACTCTTGTGATCAGTTTGGTCATAAAGCAATTCATTGCAGGGTTCATGATAGGAATGGATATGGCTTCACCGGGAGGAACTTAAATATTTTTACACTGTTATAAGTTAAATAATGTTGGGCATATGGCTAAGTGGTTTAGAACAAAATTTCTAGAGACAAGCAGGAACAAGAATACTCAAAATAATCAGAAGAATCATTTGAGGAAGAAGATGGAAAAATAAATAGAGCAGTGTATGTTGGGAGTAGAGATACTCCCACCCCAAAATTAACCATCCCAAGGAGAGGAGGTGGGGAGGGGTCTAAGATAAGAGTCTTATATTTAGCCCTAAATGTGTCCCTTTGCTATTGATGTCAAAGGGGGAGAGATTTGAGTTAGGGGAGAGCATTCACTCAAGGGGAGCAGTTTCTCAGGAGGAGAAAAATTGGAAAAATAAAAAATGATTGGTTAAGGAAAAAGGGTTGCGATCAATGACAAAGGGGAGATTTTTGGAAATTTTGAGTAAGATGTGTTGTCATTTATGTCAAGAGACATTTTTAGTGATGTCAAAAGTTAGTGCAAGGAATTGACAAAATGAGGGTTAAAATATTTATATTTTAAGCCCAAGAGATTTGGTTTAAAGCTTCACATGATTGGTCAAAAGGTTGGCTAAACACCCTAAAGGAAGGAGATACCTAGGCCCAAAGGAAATAATATTATAATATTCATTATTATAATATTAAGTATTAAAGATAAGCCTAAGGTTAATTAATTATAATATTTATATTATAATTAATATAATTTAATTAAACCCTAAGTTAGGGTTGGGCGCAAAATATTAAAATTAATATTTTCCCCATCGACATTTCAAACAAGGGAGGATATGGTATTTATACCATAATGTTTGGATGGCATAAGACTAAGTCTCTAAAATATATATGCGAAGGGCTAATAAAATATTCATGCGATTTCGTGAGCAGAGCAATAGATGAAGCTTTTATTTTTTAAAAGCTTAAGGTGGATAGAGAACGGATAAAGTGGAGGATTGCTCATTTCCTATCACCATCCGCTCGAGTGGTCTAGTGGTAAGGCTTGGCACATAAGTATTTGGCACAATAGAGGTCCCTCATTTGATTCCTGATAGCAGCATAGGGAAGAGTTTTTATTTTTTAATTTATTGGCACCAAGAAAGGATATAGGAGGCGGTGAGCGCGTTGTTGGTGTTGTGTGGGCGTGTAGCTTGAGTGGCTACCTAGCCAGGGCTAAGGTACTTGGATGGCGGTGAATGCGAGTTTGATTTGCATAGAGTTCTTTGAGGTGTTTAAGGCACGTGAAAATTAATTTTTATTAAAGGTGGCTAAGGTATGATTTAATAATTTTATTTTTGCCATATGTTGATTAAGGTTTGGATATTATAAGGGTGTGCAAGGAATTTTGTTGGTATAATTTGGAATATATTTTGGGTTGAGAATTGGAGAGGATAAGGTGTATTCAAGGACTTTATTATTGTAATTTGAAATTTATTTTGAGTTAGAATATTAAAGTATTTGGAAGGTTGAAATTTGATTGAAATATTTTATGTTGAGTTGGAGTTAAAAGGAGTTATAAAATATTGTCATTATAATTGTTGTATGTGTGAATGATCTATTGATTGAAGATTTATTTTTAAGGAAGGAGTAATAAGGTGTATTTGTGACTTAACATTTTATTTGTATTATTTGTATGGTGAAATATTTGTTGGGGTAAATATTTTTGTGGATATTTTGAGATAGGTTGTTGCTATCTAACCTAGAGTTGGCAAAAAGATTTGGTTGTGAGTAAAACATATTTCAAAGACATATCTCCATCAAAACAAAAGGCATGGGCACATCATCCTTATGATTAAAATATTGTTGGATTGAATGTTGTGAAATGCAAATGTGGAGTGAAAAATATTGTTTGATAAGTATTGTTGGAAATGTTTGAGTAGTTTTCATATGCATGATTGGTGAGTGTTTATGTGAACATTTGAGTTAAATATTGAGGATTATTTGAGCTAGGGTTTGAGACCCACATTGTGTACTTTATTTGGAGAAGTTTGAAAATACTTGGTTAGGGTTTGTAAGCAAGTTGTGTTTCATTGATTGAATGATTGAGTGAAAGTTCTTGAGCATTGGTTTTGAGTGATATTGAAAGTGAATGTGCAAACATTAGAAATCAGATTTGTGAAAGTGACAGACTTAATGATTGAGTAGAACATATTGAGTTTTTTATAGAGTACATCATTATCTATATGTTCCAGAGGTTAAATGAATTCTAAATAGAATATGTCTAAACTGCTTCAAGTTAAAAGAATTACTTTGAAGATTAGACAAAATAATTGATAGCATTGTGTTCAAGATTTGAGATTGATTGAGCATATTTTGGGAGACTTATTATGCATGTGTTTGAGCAGATATGAGTAGGATTTTGTGAAAGCTTAATGATATATTTGAGTAATATTTGGTGAAAGCTTAAGGGTAAAGTTGAGAAAGCTTTTGTGAAATCTTATAGGCAGATTTGGGCATGTCTCGATGAAGACTTGTAGGTAGATTTGAGATAAGTCTCGATGAAGACTTGTAGGAAAATTTGAGGTAAGTCTTGGTAAATACTTGTAGATAAATTTGAGTCAAGTCTTGGTAAAGACTTGAGAGCATATTGAGCAAGTTATTTAGAGGACTTATAAGTAGTTTTAAGGGAAGTCTTTGTGAAGACTTGAGAGCAGATTGAGCAAGTTCTTGAGAGGACTTGTAGGTAAATTTGAGGTAAGTCTTGGTGAAGACTTGAGAGTATATTGAGTAGGTTATTGAGAGGACTTTAGGGTAGATTTGATTAATTTATTTTTTAAAGCCTTGTGTTAAGGATTGGGGTAAATCTAAGAAAAATTGAATTGTTATTGGATCAATCTTTGTGTTAAGGCTTGAGGATAGATTTTGGTACAAATTTGAGAGCAAATTTGTGCTAGACCTGAGACAAAGTTAGAGCAAATTTGTACTAGACCGAGGATAGTGTTTGGTGCATATCCAGAGTTGAGAGAAAGCTTTGGATGTGACATAGTAGAGGATAGTAGTCTCAAATGGATAGATATTCATTAGCCAGGGTAGTGAGGACAAAGGTATTTTGTAGAGAGAGATCCATAATCCAATGCTATGGGAGTAATAGTCTTCTAGAATATCACCAACCCGAGTAGAGGGGAAATATTTCTCCTATGGATAGAGATACATGAACTAGAGCAAGGGGAAAGAGTTCTCCTATGGAGTGTGATCCGTGAAGTAGATGGGAAGATAGATTTATTTTGTGGAGAGAGATCCATGAACCAGATGAGGAGAAAGAGTTATCCTGGGTCAAGTTACACAAACTAGAGAAATGGGAAAGGTTTATCCTATGGAGAGAGATCCAAAAATATGAGCATTAGGGTATTGGTGTCTCCTTTGGATAGTGGTTCATAAACATTGTAATAAGGAAGGGATTCCCAAGAGATTTTTTGAGAAAATTTTAGTGAAATATTTTCTCTATGGAGTAGCCCACATTGGGTGAACCACATTAAATTGGTGTCTCTATTGTGTGTGATGATTTATGCATTGCTTTTATTACTACTATTGATATTACCATTTATTATATTGGATAAGATTATTTGGGAAAGACAAGTAAAAGTTGATCTTATACTTTTCACCCTCCCTCTCAGTATAATCTCGTGTTCTTCATCAACCATATCAAGTTATTGAAGATCATATGTAATGACATTCCTTATTATGATAAACTACTAAATATTCTTTGTAAGAGCTTTATAATAATATTATCGAATACCAAGACACTCATTAAAGAGTTTTAATGATTTAGTAGAAATTTTGTCAAACAAGTTTTGGTGTACATTGATATAAAGTCAATATCAATGTCCTATAACAACTTAAATAGTATAAATATGATATTATGGCTAGTTTATTAGGAATATGGAGATCCTTGGTATGCATATTAGAATGTATTCTCCCACCAAAGGATTTCTTGGCATCTTCATTTCCAATCTTCATGAGCAACTAGCCTTCTATTTAGAAACTTTTAATGTATCTTCCTTCAAATATATGATAAATATGGCCAAAAGAGTAGAAATTATATTTATATAAGAGGTAAATTAAATATTAAAATCATCAAGGAGTAAGGTAAATAATTTTCTTTGAACAATGATAATAAATATAATAATAAACATATTATTGTTGATGAGGTCACTGATTCTTGAAAATCTAATAACATTAATGTTGTTGAGGATCTCAAAATATCATCTTGGGAAAATAAACCCAATAAAACCCTAAAATAAAACAGATGATGATGAGGCACAAAAATACCTCATTATCTAATCATTTTACACATGAAAAACTACCAATATTTTGATCAATAATATAGTTATTTGCCAAATATACGATTAAAGTATATTATTATGTTGATGTTAGCATGAATAAATGTTAAGAAATATTATGTTTCTATTTTGAATATTTTTTGCACCTTCTATCATCTTTTAAATGATTTTAGCTGTAAACACGCATAATAAAATTAGTTAGTAAATAAAGGATTTTTGAAATCTAATTAAATAAGCATTTGTAAAGTGTTTTCCTACCTCAAATAAGTTTCTAGGATGATATGACATCAAAAATACACGTTACAGTTAAAACATGACACTATATAGCTAGACACAATATATTTAGGAGCAGCTTTGGAACATCTAGGCAACCACCTACAAAATAATAGGAAAGCAAAGGAAAACACTAAATGAGGAACTAAAACTATTTTAGGAGCATCAAAGAAATAAGGAGAGACCCACCAAGCATTTGGAAGTGCCCCCACATGACAAAATTAGAACCAACCACATCCAATAGGTGTATAGTCTAATATTTCAAAGCTACTTCAAAAAAAATAGAATCAATAGGAAATTAGGATTCTAACCAAATATTCAAGGAATGAGCAAGTTGGCACATGGACATATGTGGTCAATGATGTTCCATATATTCCTAACCAATTTCCCACCAATTTAGAGGTGAAGACAACTACACAACTGGATGCAAAGTGGATTTTATCCTAATTTTGGACTAAGTTTGTTGCAATAGGGAAACAAATCAAGAGTTAACAATAGATTAATTTATTTTGCATTAATCCAAAATAGGATAGGGATGTGTAAATATGTATAAATAATTCTACTCACCTATTGGTTAAGGGGTTATAAAATTAGAAAATAGATTGGCAAATAGAAGATAGCAATTTGTAGCAACTTTTTAATAGCATAAACCATTCAATAAAGTGCAATATTTTTCCAGATGACTTGTTAATATTTGAGTGGATAGTTAGAGCTTATATTTTGGTGTGTTAGACCTTCTACTAGTCCAAGGAGTAAGGGCCCACTGTTGGGGCTGGTGGAAGGAGTTACAGTTTTTACAAGTTTTCTATTTTTGTGCAATTTCTGTCAAAATGTTGTCAATTTCTTGCTAAAATATTGTAATAAGAATTTGCTCTATTCTTACTCTATTTTTTTTCTTTGTTTTAAAGTATGATTTGTGAGTGTGGTTTTTAATCTATATAACCTTTATTTACTTCTGCATTTCTCATTTCAATTCCTGCAATTTCAGTTACAATAGTTTATTTACAATTTTTAGCAATATTTTCCTATTTTAGCAAACTTTGTTTTAGTAGCTAAATTTCTAGCATTTGTTAATTTGTTTGATTTAAATTTAGAATTTAAATTTCATAGCACTTAAATTTAGCAAAAGTAATATGGTTTTCTATTTACCTTTATCATAGTTCATTTTTGCAATTCAGATTAGTTTCAATTTTACAAACTAAGTAGCTTCCATTCTACAATTTAGTAAGAGTTGAAACCTGTAAGAACCATATAAACCTCTATTCCTACAAAGATAAGCAAGTACCCTAATTTTTAAACTGTATAACTACCAACCTCCTCTATCGTATATAGCCTTGGACACCGCCCTGGATTTGACAAATTAAAATTAAATGATGAACATTAACAACACTCATCATTTTTGGCATTGTTGTTGTGGAACATAGGTGTTAGAGGATAAATCAGTCATACACTTATTACTGTGTCAAGTTGTGTTAAATGAACCTTAGAGTAACTACTAAAACAAACAACTTACATAGAACATAGTTGTATGCTAACAATTATATTTTTGATATTAGGACATAAACATCGGATGTATGAATCAACCAAGGGATGAAAAAGGATAATTCATTCAATAAAATTTACCATTAACCATAGGAAGGTGGTATTCATGCTACGAGGGTGAATTACCTACATTTAATATTCTTGATAACATTAAATTTTTTTTGTAAGCCTTATCTTCAGGAAGTGTAGAAACTCTTGAGGAAGAATTACAAGAAGAGCAAATTATTAGTTCCTCATAACCTACCACTGATATATCCATAAGATCAGACTAGTATAGATGAATTTAAACTACATATCCAGAATATATAATGGTATATTTACAAGGAAACCCGAATGAAGGTAGCAATATTCTCAATCAGGGTAACAACTTTGCTCCTTCTAGGACCTTTGAATATCCTATTCGGTTGAACCCAACTCAGAACTCCCCAATGAAAACCATTTCACCTTTAATGTTATCAACCTTTAGGGGAGTTGCATCAGAGGATCCTAACCAATTATTATTTGAATTCAAAGTGGTATGCCAAACATATGATTATACAAATGATAACCAAAAACTTAAGGTATTTCCTTCCACACTTAAAGACTCAGCCTTACGTTGGTTTATGATTTTACCACCTGATTTAATCTAAACCTAGGAAGAAATGGAGCAAGTATTTTTGGACAAGTATCAAGAATACTATCGAGTGAAAAATAGGAAGGATTAATTGTTAAGAATTAAACAAGAAGATGATGAAAATTTGGAATATTATTTGGATATATTTGCTTTTGTGCAAAAGATATGTTGAACCCAAAATGTTGAAAGTCATATTTTTTAGGGGGTTGCAAGATGACTCTAGATAAGTATTAGATTTAATGGGTAAAGGAGATGTGAGTACCCTTGACATTGAAGAGATTTTGAAATTATGTAGAAATTACTCCTATAATAGACAAAGAATATGAAAGAGGGGTACTAACAGAAGTGACATCAAAGAACTAATGGAAGAATTTTCTAAATTAAAAATTGACATTCTGGTGCATCTCAATACTATGTTAGGGGAAATGAATCTATAGAACCCTTAGCTATTTATTGCCCAAGATGCCGAAATAAGCATGCTCTTCAAGATTATCCATTAAACAATACCTCCATATCTACTATTTGTAGCATTTGTGTGAAAGGACATATCATAGACCAATGTAATTTACTTTCAAGACTTAAAAATATATTGGAAAAACTATAAAAAGAACTTAATTTATCGAGCAAAGACAAGGGGGAATTTTCCACAATATAAATATTGAAATACCCCATATTTTTCCATAAATTTGGAACAAAATCCTTGGTCTATGCCATGGTATTACCTAGAACCACCATAATAATATTGGAATAAACATCCATGGTCATCCTCTCAAGAATGGTCACAAATAGGATGGACAAATCCATAATGGAATTAAAAAAATCCACAATGGAATCAACACAATCCACCATGGATGTAATCACAATCGCATGGATAAAATTGGGGACATCAGAAACCAACCATATCAAGGATAATAGAGATACCAAAATTCACAAAAAAAATTGTTGCCTGGACCTACTCAAAATTTTCCTCAAGGATGACAATCACAACAACAATAGTAGGTGAAACAACCTCCACTTTCGATCCAACCTATGGCCAACCCCAATAATACTAGACATGCAACCCCTTGTCTACATGGTTGAATTGATGATACCACCATAATAAATGTAATTTACTGTAGCAATATCTAGTTACGTTCAAGAAAGACACTTTTTGAACCTACTCCACCTATTATTGTAAAAATTGGAACTAATGAAAATAAAAAAGACCCATCTACATTTGGCCCACAATAATCACATGTTGAGAAAGAAAAAGAAAAATAAGACTTACCTCGAAATGATTTACCTTGTTCATCAGAGAATGTACCATACCATGAATGGTTTGAGAAATCTAAAATCTCTTCAGAATAAGAGCTAGTAAAGGAATTAAAATGCTTAAACATCACAATTCCTTTATTACAATCAATTAAGGATATACCATTAATTAACAAAACCGTTCAAGACCTTTAAATTAAAAAACTAGGAAGGAAGAAGAAATTTTTTTCCAAAACTGTACAAGTAGATGGAAAGTTGACTGATATTCTTTCTGGGAAACTTATTCCACCAAAATATGGTGATCCAAGAAGTCACGGTAACCATAGGATCAATGTAGATATCCAATATTCTAATTGACCTTAGGACAACCATAAGTATTATGACAAAGAATACGATGCATATATTACAATTGAATAACTTGAATCCTATATATACTGTAGAAATGGTTGATATATCCATAGCTAAACTAGAGGGAATTATAGAATTTATTCCTATAACGGTCTCCTCATGGGAATATTCAATTGACTTCTTGGTTTTACAACCCCACATCTATACAAATGGTTATTCGATAATTTTAGGAAGGCCTTGGCTTGCTATGGTAGTCACTTTCATTGATTGTAGGTTAAGGGATATGACCATTTCAAATGGGATTGGTTCAAAGAAGATTTATTTATATCCTCTTGTGAAACCTTCAATTAACTTTTCAGGTCACTTATGGTTTCTTGATTCTAATGAAGAACATGAAGAAACTATCTCAACACTAACCACTATAATTGTGAAAGAGTATATAGAAGAGTTAGATTCATATGAAAGATATGTTTTTGAATATGAAACCATTTTAGTTAATAACATGTATGAATAAACACTTGAAGATGAATCGATCACTATTCATCATCTGTTATGGAATATGAAGAACAAACATTTGAACAAATGTCATCCATTTCATTACAATATAGTCCCTTCAAATTGCCACATTGATGGCATCATCATCTTCTATCATATTTTTAGTGTCCCATATCAGAAGTGATTCCATTAAGAATTATAATTAGTGAGGAGACACAAATATTTTATTCTCTTCTACCAAATCATTGTCCTCTAAACTCCTTAATAAGTAATTAATAAGTAAATTTGAAAGAGTTAATTCCGATCATCTTGGAACAAAACAAGTTGAAGTACAACCAAGAAAATTTTTGAATATCAACAACTAGTTGACTAATGATCAGGAAGCAATATTGCTTATTTTATTAAACCAACATATCAATACCTTTGCATGGGATTACAAGGATATATCAAGAATTCATCCCGATATGTGTACTCATGAATATATACAGAAGATGTAAAACCCATGCACCAACCATAAAGACGATAAATTCTTGCTTTTTGAGACATTGTAAAAGTTGAAATCAAAAAACTTTTAGAAGTAGGATTCATTTATCCAATTTTTGATAGTCGATGGGTTTCTCCATTGGTTATCATTCCAAATAAAAATGGGAAAATGTGAGTGTGTGTGGAATGCCTGTTGAGGTATGATTTTGTCCAATTAGAAAATCACCCTACAGTTAGGATCAAAATCCTCTCTTGCAAAGAAAATGTATTTCTCCAAGGTTCTTTCACTTAATGTCTTTATGTATCATGCATATGTGTTAAAATAAGTGCTTGAACTATCTCAATGGTTTGCAAGTAACTGATAACAAGGGGCCTGGAATTTAGGTAGTTAACTTTAAATTCATCATGTGCTATGCATCCTTTAATCAAATTCTCTCTCTAATGATTAATAAATAAATTTACCTTTTGAGTTTAATCCTGAAAACTATGCAAACTTATTCTATAACCTCAAAACAACGGTTAATTAAAATGCTTCAAAGGATTTTGAAATAGATTTTAATTTAGCATTTTTAATTAACATTAAAATTCAATAAACTTTGAATAAACCCAAGATTTATGAAACTTTAATAAAATTAATTAAATATAAACCTTAATTATAAATTTTGAACTTTATAATATTCAAACTTAAGGTTTTATTTAATTTAGATATCTGTTCATCCAAATATGAAATTGAAATTTAAATATTTGAAGAATGAACAAATGTAAAAATAATTAAACCCAAATTATAAGGTTTTGAACCTTAATAATTATGAAAATAGGGTTTAATGTAAATCTTGTCTATGAACTTTTAAATTTTATGATATTAAAATAAAGTTCATAAAAATTTCCTTTCCGTAATATTTATTTCTCAAATATTTATTGAATAAATATTTGAAAATAAATATGAATCTCAAATGTAAAGTTTGGATTCTTCAATGATTTAACATAAAATTATAATAAGCCAAACTTTAATATGAATAGATATCAATTATGAATTTCCAACTTTATGAAATTAAAGTTGAAATCCAAATAATCATTTATCCTCGGTAAATTTATTTTATTCAAATATTAATTGAATTTAATATTTGAATAATAAATTAATTTAAAACCTAGTTATAAATTTAAACTTTATAAAATTAAACTAGGTTAAATGCTTGCAAATTTAATATGAAATAAATTTCAAAAGTTTAAAGTAAGGGAAATAAAGTAAATCTCGGACAAATAACTATATAATAGAATGCACAGAAACTTAAAAACCAGATTTATGCCAACCAACAATCACACAGTACAACAATAAAAATGGTGCTATCTTCAATGGAAATTTAAATTAAAACCATATCAAATCATTTAATTAAAAATCAAATACCATATTCATGCATATCTGAACAAAAATAATTTGATATAATTATTGGATCTTACAATAAAGCCTCTAAAATCTCTGTAGATCCAAATATCTGTAGTCTTCTTTCACTTTCACCTTTTGCTCCTTTCAATCCTCTTATCCTTCCTTTGCCCTGCAATTGTTCGACCCTGTTCTTGGCTTTTCATTCTCCATTTATAGTTTGAATAATTCGTTATATGGTTGGTTCTTTCCCGTTCCATTATGGTTTCCATACAGTTGTAAAAATGAATTCTTAACGAAACCCTAATGTCACCAATGCCTTCACATTATAACATATGGGTTTCATTTAAACCATACATTATAATTATATAATCTTCAACTCATTTATTTGAATTTGGTTGGCCTTCATAATGATCTCATGGGTGTCGTATTATTTTCATTTAAATACCTTTTTCAAAGGATTTAATATTTCTCCTCATTGGCATTCGAAAATTAAAGTTAAGACATGCCCATGAAACCCACAAACACATCCTCTATTCAACATACTTTAATAATCCTGCCAACAAGACAAATATTAATTAGAATATAAAATATTTATAAAATAACCTTCTTAAATATAATTAAATTATAAAGTTATAAAACTTTATAATTTAATTAATTTAAAACATATTTATAAAATAACCATTCTAACTATATTAAATTATAAAGTTATAAAACTTTATAATTTAATTAATTTAAAACAAGTTTATAAAATAACAATTTTAAATATATTAAATTATAAAGTTATAAAACTTTATAATTTAATTAATTTAAAACAACTTTATAAAATAACTATTTTAAATATATTAAATTATAAAATTTTATAATTTAATTAATTAAAAAAATTATTTTAAAAGAACATTTGAAACTGAAGACCAAAAAAATAGAAATAATAAACCACCCCATTCTTCCACATCATACCAATACCTGAAACAATCAAAACCAACCAACAACATAACAATAAAATTTCAAAATTTTCTCAATGGGTCCCCAAAATTTGGGGTCGTTGTGAAGGACGTCACAACAAATGGTGACTCTGCTGGTAAATGTCCCTAGACATTTCGGACTTAAGAACCCAACTCTAAAAATAACAAAACCCAAATATTAGAACCATGAGCATCAATAATATCTAGAGAATGTGAATAGACCAATTCAACATGAAATAGTAGAATCATCAGCATCTTCTTGGTGTGTGTAAAGTGATTCATTCTATATCCCTGAAACCATTCAGCTTTCCATTGCCAGTTTTGCATTTAGGTTATGAATATTTTCTCTTTGAAGTATACCTCTACCTTGCTCTCTTCAAACATTGCTCTACTGTTGGCCAGACGTTTATAGCCCCGGTAGAGATTATCTGAATCTCCCATATATTAGGTGAATTTTGTATTTTGCATTTCCTTTTATTCTAGACATAGCTTCACTGCCAGATGAGCATCTATAGCTCCGGTGAAGGTTATCTAGTTTATGGTGACAGATTTGACTTTACTTTTCTTCGTATTCATCATTTTTTCCTTTTTTTAATTTCATTTTTCTTATTTTTCTTTTATCTAGTAATATGGTACTTTGCAAAAAAATCCACCTACCATTTGGGTTAGAGATCAGGTAAGGCTGAAAGAGTATATAAGATTTTTCACCTTAATTTGCAAAATTGACAACTTCATACTTCCAAAATTTCAAAAGATATTCTTTAATGTGTTTGTAGTACTTATGAAGCTTTTGCAATATGATTCTAATATTTCAAATTTCCTTATCTTAGTTCAAATTCATGAAGATATACACTAACATCTCATTTTCCCTTTTCTTCAGGTTTTACATGTTTTCAAAATAGGTAATTTTATCCTATATGACCCAAGACCAAATACCAGACAAAATCATCAAATGATTAGTGTCCAAGTAACAACTACAAAATATAGAAATAACATCAGAACTTCAAAATTTGGCAGAAGCCAATTTATTGCTAAACTAACAAAATGAAAAACAACCAAAATCTAACAAACTCTAAACAAACTAACATAAACATCAACAACATCACCAACTAAAACAAAATAAGCAAAATAACACAATAACAAGCTCACAAAACAACAAGCTATACAAACACAAATTTGCAAAACCAAAATTGCAAGGTTGATAAAGCGAGTAAACCTACTTCCTAAACTTGACAACATTGACAACAAAACAAATAACATTACAAAACCACAACTTATGTACAAACACAAAAACAAGAAGACAAAATCCAAAAGACTATTTACAACAATATACATTATGTACAATACACTACAAAATTTTTGCCATCATTTCCCTGGATCCCAAACACGATTGGCACACTATAAAAGACATATATGATTATATGCATGCCAAGTTTTATAGGAATCCAATAAAAATAAGATTAGGCAAAAAATAGAAATTTTCATTGTGCCTATCTCATCCCATTGATTTGATTCAAGTTGATAAGCAATTCCATGTTTAAGATTTGATTCATTAAACTTAAAATTGAAAACATGATTTTCAATTATCTTTTGTTTATTCAATGCAATGTGAATTTCAAACCTTAATTCATCACTCTGATTTAACTTTTCATTTTCACAAGCATATAGAATTTCTTTCAAATAAGAAGCTATTTCTGAAAGTTTTAAAGCAAGATCATCATCTATGTTTTTATGCCAATCATATTCATGCAAGAATTTGCAAGAATCTAGGATATTTATAAAATAAGAATCATTATAGTTTTGTATCCTAGATTGAATTATTAGTTGTTGATGAACTTGGTTCAATGATTCAAGCATATCTTCTTTTTCATTTAGCAATGCAATCTTATTTGTGGTGGGAATAAGAATCCATTCTATTGCTTCATCAACCTCTAATGACATCTCATCATAAATAACAACATAATCCAATAAATGATTATGCAAAAATTTACCTGATTCTTGAATGTTTGAATACAAAGGATAAGATTCTACCTTTTGTACACTTTCATTTACCACTACTTGATGAGCCATTATAGTCTTTTATTTTTCTTCATGATCTCTATCATCATCATCATCATTTCGTATTCCTTCATCAATGACCATTTCTTCTCTTTCTATTGCAGCAAGATGTTCTACAAACTCATGTTCAAAATGATCAAATTTTGGAATCTGTTCTATTTCTGAAATTGGCATGTCATTTTTTGATTGCATAGGAATTGCGAAATATTCTTTTGAAATAGAAGTTTCAACATCCTGCATATCAAGTGAAATAGATATTTTATCAGTAGGAGTATGAGAAAACAATGATTCACCATACATACCCCATCCATTATAATAATTATCTTCTAAAGCTAAGGGATGAGATTTTATCGTGACTTTAGAAAACATGTGATTCTTTGACTGTATAGGAGTTGTAGGCTCTTCATGTAAGATATCAATTTTAGCATCCTGCATATCAGATGAAGAAAAATTCTTATCAGTAGGCATAAAAGAAAAATATTCATCATATCTTCCCCAACCATTATAAAAATTATCTTCTATAGCTAAAGGGTGAGGTTCAACCATATCTTTTGTGCAAACTTTGGATAGGTCTATAATTTCCTTTCAAATTCACCTTTATCAATCACCTAAGATGAAGACCTACTGATTTCTTATTGTATGAGCATTGTAGAATCCTTAAGTGACACAAGGCTTTCAATTTCCTGCACATCATCTAAGATAAGAACTTCTTTGGAAATTGTGAATAAAGTGAATAATTCTTCTTCATGATCTGAAATAACAAAATCATTATCTTTCTGAAGCACTTGGTGACATTCCATATTTTCTTTCATACCATATTTGGATTCATTTTCAGATTCACCTTCTTCAAGAAAGAATTTATCTTCAATTTCAAACAATTCATCTTCTTCAAGCAATAAGCTTTTAGGATCAATCATTTGAACCATCATCATCGAGGTATTATTTTCTTGTAATCCCTTGCAATATTCAATGAAATCACATCTATGATCATTCAATTCTTTAGCTTTACCTATTTGAACATCACACTCATTATCCTCCTGAAACAAATGATGAAAATCTATCATTTCTTCTATATATTCTTTAGATTCATTTTCTTTAATTTCAAAAAATTCATCTTTCTCAGATTCATCCTCCTAAATTTCAAAGAATTCATCTTCCTCAGATTCATCCTTTGGTAAGACAAGGGTTTCTTCAGTGGGATCAATTTTTGTATTTTGTTTTATAAGATCATCCCAATCCTCTTTTGTGAATAATGGCTCTAAGTCAGTTTCTACATTTTTATCAACTTGATCATCACAATGTTCATTGATGGGTATTGACTCTGAAACCTGCACCTCATTCTCAACATCTAAGGTAGTTGTGACATCTAAACTATCAATCTCAACCTGACTTATTTGTGATCTTTGATTATGAGTTTTAGGTCTAAGTTTGTATAGTTGTTCCATATTAACACCTTGAGATATCAATTGTTGTTCAAATGTTATTGCCTCATTGTAAGCTCTAGGTAATGATGTAATTTTAAGACCTTTCCCCAAAAACATAGAAGTAACGTGATCTAAGGCTCCCATGTATATTTGAGTAGCTCTTTCTTCTGAAATGATATAATGTATCCCCACCTCAGTATACAACCTATGGAATTTATCATTAAATGATCTCATGGGTTCGTTAATTTTTTTATGGATAGAGATAAATTGATTTAACATCATAACTGGGTCATCCAACTTTCCAAAATGTTTGAGAAATTCTTCTTCTAGTTTAGACCAAGAAGTAGCAGACCTTACAGGTAATTGTATGTACCACAATAGCGCAACCTCATCCAATGGGTATGAAAATAATCTACAAGGAACATCTCCCTGCATAAGTTGCAAATGACTTAACACACTCTTGTATCTCTGAATATGTTCCTTGGCTTGATCCACATCATGCCTAAATCTGGGTAAACAAACTTCTACACCTTCAGGAATTTTATGAATAGGCATGTTTAAACTGCTATAATAATCACCTATCCAAGATGCCATTATTTTCTTTACTGAAGTAAGCGATGCCATTAGTGAACTTTAAAGAACACAACTTTAATGCCAATATTATTAGTCAAAGAAATATATCTTGCAACTAAGCATGAAATGACTAATTAATTGATAAAAAGATATGCATCAATTAAACCTTGGCATTAAATAACATCCTTCAATTTGTAATTTTTTTTTTAACTAAGATTTGAATGACTTCAAATGAAAATCAAATATTTACCTTTCAGGCCCTCCTTCTAGCGCCATTTCTATTGAGGTATGATTTTGTCCAATTACAAAATCACCCTACAGTTAGGATCGAAATCCTCTCTTGCAAAGAAAATGTATTTCTCCAAGGTTCTTTCACTTAATGTCTTTATGTATCATTCATATGTGTTAAAATAAGTGCTTGAACTATCTCAATGGTTTACAAGTAACTGATAACAAGGGGCTAGAATTTAGGTAGTTAACTTTAAATTCATCATGTGTTATGCATCATTTAATCAAATTCTCTCTTTAATGATTAATAAATAAATTTACCTTTTGAGTTTGATCCTAAAAATTATGCAAACTTATTCTATAACCTCAAAACAATGGTTAATTAAAATGCTTCAAAGGATTTTGAAATAGATTTTAATTTAGCATTTTTAATTAACATTAAAATTTAATAAACTTTAATAAAATTAAAGTTTATGAAACTTTAATAAAATTAATTAAATATAAACCTTAATTATAAAGTTTGAACTTTATAATATTCAAACTTAAGGTTCTATTTAATTTAGATATTTATTCATCCAAATATGAAATTGAAATTTAAATATTTGAAGAATGAACAAATATAAAAATAATTAAACCCAAATTATAAGGTTTTGAACCTTAATAATTATGAAAATAGGGTTTAATGTAAATCTTGTCTATGAACTTTTAAATTTTATAATACTAAAATAAAGTTCATAAAAATTTTCTTTCCATAATATTTTTTGAAAATAAATATGAATCTCAAATGTAAAGTTTGGATTCTTCAATGATTTAACATAAAATTATAATAAGCCAAACTTTAATATGAATAGATATCAATTATGAATTCCCAACTTTATGAAATTAAAGTTGAAATCCAAATAATCATTTATCCTCGGTAAATTTATTTTATTCAAATATTAATTGAATTTAATATTTGAATAATAAATAAATTTAAAACCTAGTTATAAAGTTAAACTTTATAAAATCAAACTAGGTTAAATGCTTGTAAATTTAATATGAAATAAATTTCAAAAGTTTAAAGTAAGGGAAATAAAGTAAATCTTGGACAAATAACTACAGAATGGAATGCATAGAAACTTAAAAACTAGATTTATGCCAACCAACAATCACATAGTACAACAATAAAAATGGTGCTATCTTCAATGAAAATTTAAATTAAAACCATATCAAATAATTTAATTAAAATCAAATACCGTATTCACACATATCTGAACAAAATAATTTGATATAATTATTGGATCTTACAATAAAGCCTCTGAAATCTCTATAAATCCAAATCTTTGTAGTCTTATTTCACTTTCACCTTTTGCTCCTTTCAATCCTCTTATCCTTCCTTTGCCTTGCAATTGTTCGACCTTGTTCTTGGATTTTCATTCTCCATTTATAGTTTGAATAATTCGTTATATGGTTGGTTCTTTCTTGTTCCATTATGGTTTCCATACAGTTGTAAAAATGAATTCTTAACAAAACCCTAATGTCACCAACGCCTTCACATTATAACATATGGGTTTCATTTAAACCATACATTATAATTATCTAATATTCAACACATTTATTTGAATTTGGTTGGCCTTCATAATGATCTCATGGGTGTCGTATTATTTTCATTTAAATACCTTTTTCAAAGGATTTAATATTTCTCCTCATTGACATTCGAAAATTAAAGTTAAGACATGCCCATGAAACCCACGAACACATCCTCTATTCAACATACTTTAATAATCCTGCCAACAAGACAAATATTAATTAGAATATAAAACATTTATAAAATAACCTTCTTAAATATAATTAAATTATAAAGTTATAAAACTTTATAATTTAATTAATTTAAAACATATTTATAAAATAACCATTCTAACTATATTTAATTATAAATTAATTTAAAACAAGTTTATAAAATAACAATTTTAAATATATTAAATTATAAAGTTATAAAACTTTATAATTTCGATAATTTAATACAAGTTTATAAAATAACCATTTTAAATATATTAAATTATAAAATTTTATAATTTAATTAATTAAAATTTTTATTTTAAAAGAACATTTGAAATTTGTCGGATTGAACGCTTGTCCCTTTCCTAGTGCTTTCAATGGCGTAAAAGGTTTAAAATGATTATGGCATGGTGGTTATAGGGGCAGACTATGCGAAGATCTGTGTGGCGGCTTCTGGGGTGGACAACATAGAATACTGTGGCGACCATAAAAGCTAGACAACCTACCCGGATTCGTGGCGACTACCAATTCCACCATGTAAATTCAAAAAAAAAAAACATTTGAAACTAAAGACCAACAAAATAGAAATAATAAACCACCCTATTCTTCCACATCATACCAATACCTGAAACAATCAAAACCAACCAACAACATAACAATAAAATTTTAAAATTTTCTTAGTGGGTCCCCAAAATTTGGGGTCGTTGTGAAGGATGTCACAACATTACCAAGAATCAAATAAAGTTACACATAAGAACCATTTTCCATTACCTTTCATTGATCAAGTGTTAGATACATTTATTGGGAAGAAATATATCTATTTTCTTGATGGATTTAGCAGGATAACCAAATTCAGGTTGCACCTGAAGATCAAGGAAAAAAACCTTCACTTGTTCATGGGGAAATTTTACCTACATAGTCCTATCTTTTAGACTTTGTAATGCACCAACAACTTTCCAACGAGCTATTCTAGCCATCTTATTTGACTTGATGAATGAATGTGTGAAAATATACATGGATGATTTCACTGTTTGTGGGGAAGCCTTTGATATCACCTTAGAACATCTTGACAAGGTGCTAACCCACTGTGAAACTTATAATTTATCCCTAAATCTACAAATGTTTCATGATGATGGAAGAAGGCATTGTCCTTTGCCATCATATCTCATCAGAAGGAATTAAGGTAGATTCTAGAAAGGTAGAAATCGTTAAAAATATTTCTTCTCTGCACACTCAAATAGATGTCAAGAGCATTTTAGGACATATTGGATTTTATCCATAATTGAGTACAATTACAAATCCTATGTTTGCATTGCTAACAAAATATTCTAATTTCAAATGGATTGAGGGGTTTAAAAATTATTTTGACACTCTAAAAGAAAAATTGATCACTCCACTTGTGTCGAGAGGTCCAACCTAGGAATTACCATTTCACATTCAAAATGATGCATCTAATACTACAATTGGATCAACATTAGGGAAAGTGGAAAATGGATAGCATTATGCCATATACTATATTAGCAAGAATCTCACAGGAGCTAAAAAGAACTATACTACCACCAAAAGAGAATTCCTAATGGTAGTATATGCTATCAATAAATTTCATCACTACAACACTAGTTATCAAGTATTTGTTCACACAAATTATTTGATAATTAAATACTTGATAAACAAACCATTAGTTAGTGTAAGAATAACTTTCTAGTTACTACTACTACTACAAGAATTTTATATTACAATAGTAAATAAACTAGGGAAGACTAATGTAGTAGTAGATTTCTTATCTAGACTAAACAACACATGATAATTGGTAAAGGGTGCTTTTCTTGATTAAAAATTATTGGCAATATCAATAAAATCACCATGGTTTGTTGTTATTGCTAATTATTTAGCAATAGGAAAATTTCCATATCATTTTACCTCAAAATAAAAGAAATGATTAATAAAACAAAGCTCAATATTTAAGTGGATAAATGGTTTGCTATTGAAATGTGGACCCAATCACATATTACGTTGATGTATTTGACAAGATGAGGTGTATGATATCCTTCATGCATGTCACGATGAACCTTCAAGAGGATATTATTCAATTAAAAGTACTATTAGAAAATTTATGGGAATTGACTATTATTTGCCGTATCTTCACAAGAATGTAAAAATGTATATATGACATTATGATGCATGCCAAAGAATGGGAAAACCCATATCCACAAATGAAATACCTCTACAACCTCAAGTAGTTTTAGAATTGTTTGAAATATGGGGGTTAGATTTTGTTGGACCCATTGATCCACCTTCTCAAGGAAAGGTACATATCTTGGTATGTACTAATTATGTAACCAAATGGGTTGAGGTGCATGCTTTCAAACATGCTCATGAAGAGAAAGTCGTTGACTTTCTATATTCCCAAAATTTCAAAGATTTAGAGCTCCAAGATCTATTACCACAAATCATGGAACCTAATTTGCATCAAAATTCATAGAAGCTTTTACTAAATTATATGATATCAATAGAAAATCATCCCCTTATCACCCTCAAGCCAATGGCTAGGTTGAAGTCACTAATAGGGAATTGGAAATTTTTTTTGAATAAAACTGGTTGAATAAATTACCATAAATAGTTTGGGCATACAAGACAACATGGAAATACACCATAGGTTTGACACCTTATGAAATGGTCTATGGTAAGAAACTTCTTTTTCCAATTGAATTTGAGATACTAACACTTCGTAAATATTTGGAAATTGGTATTGAATTATTGCAAGTATAGTTGGATAAATTTTTGTACCTTAATTCTTGGATAAAATTTGGTTGGAGGTATTGCACCAAATAAAACTAATCTAATAGCAGTGGAATATGTGGTATGATAGTCACATTCATAAGAGAAAATTTGAACCAAGATATTGGGCATTATTATTTGATTCTTGCTATGAATATTTTCCTAGCAAGTTACAAACTTGGTGGTTTGGACCATACCAAATCAAGGAAGTGTTCAGAAATGGAGTTCATATTTCTTTGATTGATGAATCAAGAAGGAAATTAGTGATAAATATAAATCACCTTTGGATATACCATAAACCATTGACTAAGGAGGAATATTTAGAACATGTTGCACAGTCGCATTTATATGTGATGGAAGGGAATCTCTCCCATTTCATATTCAAAATGATTTGCAAAACATTAAAAATAATAATATTGATTGTGACATTCCTTAATGGGCATAATCTAGAGGGAGGCTGTAAAATTCCTTCATGGGTGCAATCAAGATAGATTGGAAATTTTGAAAAAAATGGAATAGTTCAATGGTGAAAACCTTTTTAGGCACTACTGAATTAAGGCTTACATAAAAATTAATTTTTGTCTTGTTTGCCTTCTTTATTTATACATCATTGTACCAATATAACTTACTACATATATGTCATATTTTTATTGTTAAATTTTATGTAGCTTGCTAACAATCATCAAAAGTGACTTACAAGGTGTATGATAAATTTTTAGAGCAGTAAGGTATGTGTTTCTTGCATTTTACTCATAGTTAGCATTGACATTTGATGTATAATAATTAGATATTTGGTAAAAACTACTTACAATGTTGGTATAAATATGAAATGCCCTGTTAAAAATGTCAAGAAAAACCCTATCCTACCCATGGTCACATAAAAATTCAGTTTGGCAGCATGAAGAATGGTAATTGGCCGAGCTCAAAAAGGTTTAGGGCTTCGAATGGTTAGATATCCAAAAGGTTAGAGCTCTAGAAGGTTCAAAGCTCTGGAAGATTAGAGCTCTGGAAGGTCCAAAGATCTAGAGGGTTTAAGCTCTAGAAGGCTAGATCTTTGGAAGTTTAGAGCTTCAAAAAGTTATCGCAATAAATTTTGAAAATGCAAGAGGTTCACGTTTGAGATATTAATATATATATATATATATATTTCCAATGTGACGCTCATGCTGCTAAAAGTTGAATTTGAGGTAGTTCTTCAATTTCAGATGCAGGAACACATGTAAGCCATAAGAATGATATCACCAACATGTTTTGCAACACCCCATCATACCTCATTATCATAAACCATTCTAGAGCCATGCAATTGAGGTATTTCAAAGTAGATGGTACGTGGATTGAGGAGGATGGCACCCAAAATTTATAAGGAAATGCCCCCATTGTGCAAATCAAATAATTCAATTTAAATTCAACCATTCTTGATTTTTGCATGAGGAAGGATGTTAATCAACATAAATAGGTAAAATTTCTAGACTAGCACCTTTACTTTGTATCGCAAATTAAACTCTTGCAATGAAATGAAATAGGATGCACCACATGGATTGATGATGTATGGAAGATAACAATGTACTTTATGCTATATTTTATAGCCGATTGTCATGTTATGGAATGATGAATGCATGGTCATTGTAATCATCAAACCAAAATGGGTTAAGCATCATTAAAATTTTATAGGATATATAAGCAAAAATAAAAAACTAGACCAAGATGCATTATAGTCAAATGTTTTTACAGAAAACCACCTGAGGTGTAGCAAAAGTACAGAGTATAGCATATTTGTAGAGGGTTGTAGTAGAGTAGCAAAGGATATTGTTGAACAACTATAAAATAAACAATGGGTCAAAAATAAATGTCGAGATTGACACTATAGAAGAACTACAACACTACCATGAAGTTGTATAGGTTTTTCAACGGACTAGGTTGATGTCATTTTTGTAAAATTTTGATGGTTATTTTGAAGGAATGATTGCATAATTCACCCAAACTCTTCGTAACAATAGAGCTACAATAAACATGATGCAGATTGAGGTAAATCCCTTGGTTTTAGGTCAAATTACTGAATTGCTACTTCAAGGAGTAGAGTTAACTAGAACTTTCAAAGCAACACTCCATGAGGTAGTTAGGGCTTTTTTAGTAGGGGAAAATTCTCAACCTACAATGCAAATTAACAATAACATATACAAAGGGGTTAAGAGAATTAGCTTACCAACACCATGGGATAAAGTAGCAATTTAGGTCATCAAGTATTTAATCTATGAAGATCAATTTGTTGTGTTATCTAGCCATCATATCAAATCCTCACCCACCTTAGGCATGACACACAATTCCTAAAGGTCAGAATAAATATTCCCCTATATCTGCATCATGAATTACATAATATGGCTAAGAGGTATCAGGAAGAGCAAGGGTTTGTCAGACACCATGACATCATAAAACTGATTTGTAAGAATCACTTTAGGGGTAATCATCAAAATTTTAGTAGGTTATTTGAACCTTGGAATATATAGATTCTTGATGAAGAGGAGATAGGACAAGGTTATGGGGTAGCCACTAGTAAGGCATAAAAATTTGGGGTAATTGATGATAGAGCTACTCATAATCTTGAGAAAATCCCATCATCCTCACATGCTCAGCCATATACCAAAACTAGGACACAAAGAAAAAGAAAAACTAAAAATAGCCCTACAAAAAAACCTAGAACCAGGAGGATGGTCATTCAGATAGGTGACACTAAAACTTTTTCTTAGGTAAAAGAAATTACACAACAAGAACCTTCTAGTTCTAGGATAATCAAGGCATATGCTAAAAAAATCAGTTTGTCATCTGTAGAGGAATTTGAAGTTCACTGTACAAATAGGTATGTAGAGGGTAAATATGAAGAAATAAAGTAGATTAGTGGAACACAGAGAACATGATAATCGTCATTTAGGAGGTCCACCAGATAGATGAGGAGAAATTTCATAAATAAACTTGTTAAACAGGTGAAGAAAGAGGTTGAGATACAAAAAAAATCACCTATACCCCCTCCTCTTAGAAAAATTCTGAGGAAGCAGTAGGAAATTGCTCAAGAAATAGAATTACCTACACCACAAGAAGGATAAGGTTAATCTTGTAGGAGGATGAAGATGATTTTGTTAACGAAACACCTATTCATACTAAGAAACACTTGCAGATACTGAGGAACTTGTGGAGCAGAATTCCCCACCTGTAATGGATCTACCCATATATTTTTTAGAATCTAAAGAATATATAGATTATGAACCAAAATATCCTATGAAAGATACTAGGGTAATAATCAAAACCTAACAAAATTGGATTGAAAAAGTAGAGGCAACCATCAAAGAAAAATATGAATATATCTACAAGTTATTGCAAGAAAAAATGACTTGAAGAAGAAGGTGAAACAGTTGGAAAACCTGCCTGCAAACTCTAATTTACGAAAAGAAGTAGCTAAATTTTTTCTTGGTATGGTTGGGCAGATTCTAGATGGATTACAAGAATACACTCCATAATTGCTTGACAGAATTGAGGAAGTCACCCTAGAGCAAGAACCTCACCTTTTGGATTTTTCCATGGTTGTTGCTTTAGTTAAACAACAAAAGGCAGAAGGAGTTGTACCTATGAAGAGGGCTGATAGAGAGCTAATGGACATTGGAGAGAGTTTCCACCAAGGAGAGGATACTTCAAAGCCTGAGAAACAACAGGATCTATGGGAGTAGCTTATAGTAAAGATATTTCCAAAACATTTTTAAGTAGCTTCAATATATTCTAAAGTAGCTCTAGAACATTCTAAAGTAGCTCTAAAACATACAAAAGTAGCTTTCGAAAATTTTGAAGCAACTCTAGAACATCTAGAAAAAGCTCCAAAACAATAGGATGAGCAAGGCACATTAGTAAAATAAGCTCTTGGAGTGTAAACTAATTCTATGCAGGTAAATACATCACGTGAGAAAGAAAGAAATATGTTCTTATAGATTCTATTAATAAAGTTCAAATTGTAGATGTTGGAATTCAGGTGGAATTGCCTACAATTCTTGAATCCCCACGTATTATAATGCCTTAGACAAATATGGTAAAATTAGTAGCACATAATGCAACTATAACAGGTTGGATAGCTTGTTACCAAGTGTTGGAAACCCGCTTTGTAGTGATGCAGCCATTGGAGGAACATAATAGAAAGCAAAATATAAAAATTATAGAGTTATAGGACAAAGTAAGAGACTTATTCCTGATTGTAGAATAATTAATGCCGTGTAGAAGACCTACCATATTGTATAGATTGTTTCTCAAGGAGAGATTTCTTAGGTGGTAGGTAATGAGAATCTCTTCTAGTGTATCTTATGACTTATCTTGTGGTCAAGAATTCATTGATGTATACCTATAGAGTCTTGAGCAAAAGAACTTATTGTGTGAATTTTATTTGCACAAATTTATAATGGTAGAGGATGTATAGTTTATGCCTCATATATACATAGGTGATCCATAACTCAGAGCTTTCAATTCCACACTACAAAATCAAGTGTGTTGGGATCATAAGGTTGTGGAGTTGGGACCTCCTCTATTGGTGAGACATGTCTAGCCCAACCTTGTAGTACTAATCAGCCAATATTTTACCTTAATGAATAGGCCAAATATTAGAACTACTTAACTTAGGTACCTCAAAGAACGTGTGGCCTATTTTTAGTAGTTTTATAGAAATAATATTGAAAGTTCATTGGCAGTATGCAAGAGTAGGTGGGATGAACTACCCATGTCTCTAATAAAGAGAGAAC
The DNA here is from genome assembly GCA_028583015.1 of Wollemia nobilis. Taxonomy (NCBI): domain Eukaryota; kingdom Viridiplantae; phylum Streptophyta; class Pinopsida; order Araucariales; family Araucariaceae; genus Wollemia; species Wollemia nobilis. Next base: position 8,277,219 of record JAQPPZ010002979.1, read on the forward strand.
CCATTTCACTAGCAAACTTGCTATGGTCACATAAAAGGATAGTAGTATTTATAGATATTATTTTATCTATGAAACATTAGTGGATAGGCCTATGATTCACGCCTCCCACTATCATTACACCTGTGCCTTTTTACTTTGACTCTAACCTTGAACCTGAACAACAATTTTAGAAATGGTTGGCAGAAATAAGGAAAAACAGGGGATACCATTTTGGAGACCATAAGTTTTGGGGAAACTTGTATAAGGAGTTAGAACTAAATGCTTCTATAGCATAATAAAATGCATGAGGACATGCATCAGGTTAAGTGGGGGAGGAAGAATAATGATGCATAAAAATTCTTCATTATTTCATCATTTTGTACATGAAAAGCTACTAATACTTTGATCAATAATACATTTATTTTCTAAATATGTGATTAAAGTGCATTATTATGTTGATGTTAGCATGAATAAATGTTAAGAAATATTATGTTGTTTTTATTATTTTCTGCACTTTCTATCATATTTTACATGATTTTAGAAAAATGTATAATTAAAGTAGTTAGTAGATAAAGGTTTTTTTAAATCTGATTAACTAAGCATTTGTAAAGTTTTTTCCCACCTCAAGTAAGTTTCTAGGATGATATGACATCAAAAATCTATGTTATAGTTGGAACATGGCACTATACAACTAGACACAACATATTCAGGAGTAACTCTGGAACATCTAGGCAACCACCTATAAAATAATAGGAAAGTAAAGAAAAACACCAAAGGAGGAACTAAAACTAGTTGAGGAGTGTCAAATCAATGAGGAGGGATCCACAAAGCATTTGGAAGTGCTCCCATATGAAAAAATTAGAACCAATTGCATCCAACAGGTGTGTTGCCTGATATTTTGGAGTTGCTTCAAAAAATGGCAGAATTATTGACCAAATGTTTAAGTAATGAGCAATTTGGCACATGAAAATATGTGTCCAGTTATGTTACATCTATTCCTAGCTGATTTCCCACCAAGTTGGAGGTGAAGACAACTGCACAATTGGTTGCAAAATGGATTTTATCCTAATTTTGGACTAAGTCTATTGTAGTAGGGTAGAAAATCAGGAGTTAATAGTAGATTCATTTATTTTACATTAATCCAATGTAGGATAAGGATGTGGAAATATGTATAAGTAATTATACTCACCTATTGTTTAAGGGTTTAGAAAATTAGATAATATATTGGCAAATAGAAGATAGCAATTTGCAACAACTCTGTAATAGAAGAAACCATTCAATAAAGTGTATTATTTTTCCAGATGACTTGCTAATGTTTGAGTGGATAGTTAGAGCTGAGATTTTGGTGTGTTAGACCTTCTACTGGACTAGGGAGCAAGGGCCCACTATCAAGGCTGGTGGAAGGAATTATTACAGTTTTTACAGGTTTTCTATTTTTGTGCATTTTCTATCAAAATATTTTTAATTTCTTGCTAAAATGTTGTAATCATAATTTGTTTTGTTCTTACTCTATTTTCAAGTGTGATGTGTGAGTGTGGTTTTTAAGCTAGCTGAAATTTATTTACTTCTGTATTTCTCATTTCAATTCTTGCAATTTTAGTTACAACTGTTTATTTACAATTTTTAGCAATATTTTCCTATTTTAGAAAACTTTGTTATAGTAGCTAAATTTCTAGCATTTGTTAATTTAGTTGATTTCAATTCAGTATTTACATTTCATAGCACTTCAATTTAGTAAAATTAATATATTTTTCTATTTTCCTTTAGTATAGTTCAATTTTGCAATTCATATTAGTTTCAATTCTGCAAACTAAATAGTTTCAATTCTACAATTTAGTGATAGTTGATACCTACAAGAACCATTTGAACCTCTATTCCCACAAAGATAAGAAAGTTCCCTGATTCTTGAACTATAGAACTACCAGCCTACTCTATTGTATATAACCTTGGACACCGCCTTAAATTTGATAAATTAAAATTAAATGATGAACATTAACGACACTCATCACATGAGGTTGGATTAACCTCTCTCTACTATACTAGAACAACTTGTCAATGTCAAAATAATAAAATCACATCCTATCAATCCTAACCTATAAAGCATATAAGGGATAAATATCATTGGTTTCAACCAAAAGAGCATTGAACCTTCCGTTGATTCAATTGTCATCTTACTAATAGGTGTATGGGACTCAAACTTTGGGTCCAAGAAATCATCAATAAAGGTTGAATTGTTAATGGATATATATCTCAATATTCACCCAATAAATATATTCATATTTTCAAAACTTGTTGCTTAGTCATACAAATAAAAATCATCAAAGTACAATAATAGTATAAGTTATCATAACACACTACCTCTTAATCAAGGAATGGTTGGTAACATTGATATGTTTGGATATGTGAATCACGGGTTCCATGTTTATGTGGTCACAAAGCAACAACAAAGTAACCTACTTCAATAACCATCACCATTCATCATTCCTCATGACCTCCATTGGTCCTTTGATTTAAACAGTCTAATCAAACTAAAAGATATCCTTTGGTTATCCAATCACAATCCAAATGAAAAAAGAGTGCTTATGATTTGCTTTAGCAACTTGCAAACTTTCCAAATAAAATTTACACCTTTGAACTTGTTAAATCTTCTTCCTCCTATCAAAATATTCTCATGAGAGTCTTGAGTGAATGCATGGTTTATCCAAATTTAAATCCCAATGAGTTTGCTTCTATTTTTAGACCAATTGGGGTAAATTACACCAACATATCTTTCTATGAGGATGATATTTATCAATATTACTTGATAGGATACCCACCATTATATATCACAAGCCAAAATGGTGATAATTTTATTGAGTCTTAGTTGATAATGAATCTGGATTGAATATATGCAGTCTAAAATGTATTAGATAATTCTATCTATCCAAGAATGACCTTGAGAATCTAACTTAATGATTTGTATATTTAATAATGGTGAATGTGAGGATTGTGATACAATAGACTTACCCCTCAAATTAGTATACTTTAGTCTATATAATGTCTTATGATCTATCTTACAATAGTCTTTTAGGTAGGCCTTGGATTCATGAAATGTAGATTGACCTATCTATTTTACATCAATATCTTAATTATGAATACAAGGGTCAAATCTATAGTATTCTTGTTGACGTTGAGATCTTTAAATATTATAAATTAAATTATGTTCAAATCCAAGAGTCTAGCCTTTATCCTCATCTTACAAACTATCCACATATTTCAAGTCCTTCTATTGATTCTTTATCCCTTAAGACTTTTGTCATTGGTGCATTGAAGTTACTCCATATAAATAAATATGTTAACAAAAAAAATTCAATGGTAATAATTCTATTACCTCTAATAGTAATCAAAACTCAAACAATGACCAGAATTTTATGTACTTATCTAGGATTTCTCCTTGCTCACAAACACTAGTATTACCTCCTAGTAGAAAAGGAAAAATAGTTTAGATAAGGATTTGCTCCTTCATATAGAGTATAATTTCTAATGATAAGAAAATCAATGGCACCAATCACCATCCAACTTGATGATAGTATGCATCATGTTTCTTGTCAAATGCATATCCCTATCTCAAAACTAATGTTGGTTAATATAGGATATCAAGATAAAGGTCTAGGTTAACATAAAAAGGGTATCAAATATCCCTTGCAAACCAAATTTTTTCAAGATATTATGTGATGGGAATTATTCTATGTCATAATGATTATTACCCTTGATCTTATTTTGATGAGGTAGAAACATTTAAATATGAATATCATTGTGATAAATCCTCTCTAGATAGCATTGTCTCTTTAAATGGGATGCATTGGAGTGATCACATCTCATCCATATAAATCCTTGTGATCACCAATTTATCTAATATATTGGGGTAAATTGTGTAACTCTATAATACCTTAAGTTGATCATTGATGGAGACTCTTGTAATTAGGAGGACAAAAAATGTGATCTTCCCCTAAACATCTAGTCAAGTTCCAAGAGTTATCTAGATAAAAATAAATTTTATTTTGTGGGTCTTTTTCTCTTTGTCTAAAATTTGCCTAAGTGGATGAGTTGTGCCCTCAAGACCTCGGGCAAGATTAGAAGATCCAAAAATGGGATTTTTTAAGTCATTCTCTAGAGTAGGTTAGTTTCTATGATCCTCATTAAACTAAATAAAAATGGGGGTTGTAGACTAAAGTAAGAAATTCATTGAGTTATATGCTAGAATTAAAACTAAACAAATATAGCAACATCAAGAGACATAATGCATGAGAGTTTCATACTTTGAACTAAACTAGACTGCCTAATAGACCAAATTTTCTTTTATACTATACAACATTTAATCATAATAAACACTAAGAATTATCAAGCATTATAGGAACTAATGAATAGCAAATATAGGGATAAAACTAGAAATGAGAATAACTATATTAGAAAAAACATTCATATAGCTTTAATAGAAATGCTTAATAAACCAATTTACATACATACATGATTTACGATAAGCTAGGAAAGAGACCAAACAACAATCCAATATTTATTCAAAGGTGTATAGCATATTCATCATGAAATTATGCAATTGTGAATGCTAAAGAGCCAACTTATTGAATAAATTATGTTATATTAGCATGATGTTAGCTTAGCATGATTGCTCTAAGAGTGAATTGTAGGTTTGTTAGGTTGCTACAACACACATGCATGAAGAACACAAGATTATACTGAGAGGGGGGTGAACAGTATAAGACCACTTTTTACTTTTCTTTCCCAAATAGTATTAATCAATATAATCAATGGCAATATCAATAGCAATAACCAAAGCAATGCACAAATCATCACACACAATAGAGACACCAATTTTAACGTGGTTCACCCAATGTGGGCTACCTCCACAGAGAAAATATTTCTTCTAAATATTTCTCAAATAATCTCATGGGAATCCTTCCCAATTACAATGTTTATGGACCTCTGTCCAAAGGAGATGTTGATCCCCTAATCTCAAGTTCATGGATCTCTTCCACAGGAGAACTCTTTCCCCTTCTACTATGGCTAGTGATCTTCTAGAAGACTCTGTCTCTCTATTGCACTGACTGGTGGATCTCTCTCCACTTGAAGACTCCTCACTCAGATCTATCTTCAATTGTCCTAGCTGCTGGATCTCTATCCACTGAGACTCTATCCTCTATACTCTATCACCTCCAAAGCTCTATCTCAATACTATACTAAACACAATCCAATCGGTCTAGCACAACTCTGCTCAATAGGTTCACTTAGAACCTGCTCAAATCTTCTCAATAGGTCCACACAGAACCTGCTCAAATCTGCTCAATAGGTCCACACAAAACCTGCTCAAATCTGCTCAACAGGTCCACATAGAACCTACTCAAATCTACTCAACAGGTCCACATAGAACCTGCTCAAATCTGCTCAACAGGTCCACACAAAACCTGCTCAAATCTGCTCAATAGGTCCACACAGAACCTATCCAAATCTGCTCAACAAGCTCACTCAGAACTTGTCCAAATATGCTCAACAAGCTCACTCAGAACTTGTCCAAATATGCTCAATAAGCTCACTCAGAACTTGTCCAAATCTGCTCAATAAGTCCTCTCTAGGACTTGCTCAAATCTGCATAGCAAGCTTTCACAAAAGCTCACACAAAATCAGTCCACAAGCCTTCTCAAAGACTTGACTCAAATATGCTTAACAAGCTCACACAGAACTTGTTCAATCACATAGAATCATAAAGAGAATTTTTAGAGACTCAATATGTTCTAAGCTCAATGCTCAATCAATATCTCAACTCAATCTCATAGAAGCATAAAGATAATTGTTAGAGACTCAATATGTTCTATACTCAAATCCCAATATCAATCTTAAATCAATCTCATAGAAGCATAAAGAGAATTGTTAGAGACTCTATATGTTCTATTCTCAAATCCCAATCTCAACTCAAATCAATATTATAGAAGCATAAAGAGAATTGTTAGAGACTCTATATGTTCTAATCTCAAATCCCAATCTCAACTCAAATCAATCTTATAGAAGCATAAAGAGAATTGTTAGAGACTCTATATGTTCTATTCTCAATTCTCAATCTCAACTCAAATCAGAATATAGAATAGTTTGTTTCTTGGAACTTGAACAACCACTTCACACATTCACTTGACTAGGCTCAATCAACTCTACTCAACCAATCATCTCATGGATCAATCCTTTCTCACAAACCCTAGTCCAAGCATGTATCAACCAACTCAAAATATTTCCAACAATGCTCAACCACAAATCTCACATAACAATGATACTCATGTTCTTCTCTAACTCAAGTTCAAGTTCTTTGCACAACCAATGGGCTTCAACAACAATGCTTATAAAACAAGGTTTAATAACAACTCTCAAGCTAGAAAACCTTGAAGCATTACACCAATCACTTTCGAAAAGGAAACCACAATCAATCCTTTTCTCTCAAATGATATTTCAGAAATCAACCACCATAATCAATCAATAGGAGAATGTGCCCATACCTTTTATGAAGATGAATAAGCCTCTTTGGAAACTTGCCACAATCACAATATTCTTTTGCCAATCTTCACAAGGGTTAGAAGATCACAAAATACTCAACATTACTCCACTTCACAATAATATTCACCAAGGCTTTTAATTAGAAAACCTTCTAAAGAATTAATGCACAACTTCCTTATCACTCCTAAAACCACTTATACCATAAAATAAAATAAGTCAAAATATTGCATAACCTTGTCACTCCAAAAACCACTTATACCATAAAAAGTAAAATAAAATATTTTATATCCTTCTTTAACACTTTTGCACTTCAAAAATAATATCCCACACTCAATAAACTTCAAAGCATAGCCACTAAACACTTCAAAACAATCTCTGCAAAAACCGACACATAGGAACCTTAGGTAAAATGAAATATTTACCTTTCCAAAAAAAATGCGGTGCCCACAAATATTACGCGATTTCCATACCTTGGCAAAAGTGGTGTTCGGGTGGTTCGAACCCCCGACCTAGCAGCCGCGAGCCTTAGCACTCTCTCCACCCACCGTGTGGGCTAGACCTCCCACATGGAGGTAAAACCACGTTCTCTCCCTTGAAGCACCCAAATCACTTTGACCCTTTTGACCAGCACTTCCTCCAATCACGTGGCATGCGAATCCTCGAATTCGGAAGGGCATATATTAAAGGATTTTATTGATATTCGAATTCGGAACTTGGACTTAGCTTAGCATTAATGGCACCTTTTATATACGAAATGGATGGGGGAAGAAATAATGTCGACGTCGATGAAAAAGGGAGGGAAAACGATTTTAATTAATTTTAAATTTAAATTTAAATTTTAAATAAATTAAAATTTACACTTAAACCTTTAAAATTAATTTTCTCCATCATCGGGGCACCTTTTTCGATGAAACGAAAAGCCAACTTGGGTTTTAAGAAAAACCCATTTCAAATCTGCCATCCATGGTTTAAAATAAAAAATATTTAAAATTAAATTTCTCCATCACCGGGGCACCTTTTTCGATGAAACGAAAAGCCAACTTGGGTTTTAAGAAAAACCCATTTCAAATCTGCCATCCATGGTTTTAAATAAAACCTTTTGCTAAGCTTCCCTTGAAGCTCCTTTTGGAACCAAAATCCATGCATCCCTTCTTGAACCTTTGATCAAAACCTTTGCTTCTCATGAAGCTTCTTTGTGGAGCAAAATCATAGTGCTTACTTGCATAGGTCCTTTTGACATCAATGACAACTTTTAGCTTAGGGACTCAAAATGTCCAACAATCTCCCCCTTTGTCATTGATGGCAACCCATATCCTTTTACTAAAATCTGACCTTCTTTTTTGCTCCCCTTGGGACTTTGCTCCCCCTGGCTCAATGCTCTCTCAAATATCAAATCTCTCCCCATATCAAAAACTCTCCCCAATATACACAAATCTCTCCCCCTTTGACATCAATGGCAAAGGGTCACCTTTGGGGCTCGAGGCTAAGAATGAGCCTCTTAGCTTAGCCCCTCCCCCACCTCCATATGAGGTGGTTAATTCTGGGGTGGGAGTATTTCTACTCCCCGAAAGCACTGCTCTTTACCTCTATCTTTCTCTCTTCTTTTATGAACTTTCTAAATCCTCTCACTATTTCTTTCCAAGTCATCATCCATGTTCCTATCATCACTTCTATTCCTATTCCTATTCTTGTTCTCATCCATGTTCATGTTCCTATTCCTATTCTCTCCTATTTCTATTTTTTTTCCTATTCTCATCCATGTTCCTATTCCTGTTCCTGTTCTCATCCATGTTCCCGTTCATGTTCATATTTTTATTCCTGTTCATGCCTACTTCTAGAATATTTTCTCTACACCATCTTGCTATGTGACCATCATTATTGCACTTATAACACTTAATGTTATTATTCCTTGGAGGTGCAAATATCTTAGGATATCTCCTAGTGAAGCCATATCCTCTTCTGCCATGAACCCTGCAATTCATTGCCTTGTGACCAAACTCATTGCATGAGTAGCAATACCCATGGAAAAGTTGTCCTTTCCCATATTCCTGTATTTCATGTGTCCTACACTATGAAGCCATGTGTCCAAACCTGTGACATGAGAAGCATATCCCATTGAAAAAACCTTGCCTAGACCCCATTGGTCTCTTAGTCTCTTCTACCTGTTTCATGTTCCATTTGTTCCTTACTTGTGCATTGTTCCTTTCCTTGTTGAAATTTCTATTGTCCAACTTCTCCTTAGAAGTATCACTCTCCCTTTTACTTACTTCTTTTGACTCTTCTTATTTTCTAGTGTTTGAGCTTGACTCTCCTTTTTCTATTTCCTATTTCCCTTGTTCTTCTTTAGAACTAAGTCTTGTCATGGTGACTGATGACCTTTGTGCATTGATAATCCTATCCAAAGTCTTTGAATTTTCCTCAAACTTGTGTAGCTTTTCCTTAGAACCTTTTACTTCCAACCTTAGTGAAACTATCTCATGCTCTAATCTTTCACACTCTAGATCTTTTGTTTTTAATTTTTTGGCCATACCTTCTTCAATTTTTCTTGTCTCTTCAACTTTGATTTTGAAGTTAGTGAGTTCCTGTAGAAACCTTGCTTTTTCTTTCTCATCTTCTTGAGCTTGATCCCTTAATCCTGAGTTCTCCATTTTTAGTTCTTCAAGAGTAATCATAAGCCTTTCACATTCTATCTCTTTTGCCTTTGACTGTTTAATCATACCTTCTTCAACTCTTCTTGCTTTTTCAACCTTATCTCTCAAGTCAGAGATATCCTGTAGAAGCTTTGTCTTACATTTCTCATCTTCTTGTATTTGAGCCTTCAATTCTAAATTCTCTCTTTTCAATTCAATAAGCTCTTTAAGAGTGGATTCCTCTTTTTCTTTTTCTGAAGCATCTTCTTTTTCTTCTATTATTGAAAGTAGAGTTTCTTCTTCATACCTATTTTGATTGTCCTTGTTATCCTTTCTTGAACCAATCTCTAGGATTTCATTTTCAAGAATATCATCTTCATCTTCACTGCTACTAAACCCATTACAATATCTTGCATCATGGCCAAGTTGACCACAAACAAAACATTCTTGTGGACAATAAGCTGCATGGTGACCTGTGTTCCCACATCTGGTACAAAACTTTATCAGTCTAGATATTTCTCCATTACTTGATTCATCTATTGAATCTATTTCCATGTGTCCTCCTAACACAACAATATTAAACTCATCTTCCTTTTCTTTCATGACCATAGGTGTTCTTTTCTTCTTGTGTCTCATGCTTCTACTCTTGCCTTTCTTTGCCATTTGTGTTCTTGTAGGATCTTCCTTCAAGTTGTTAAACTTCTTTCGAAGGAACCGACTCTGATACCAATTGAAGAACACAAGCTTATACTCAGAGGGGGGTGAACAATATAAGACCACTTTTTACTTTTCTTTCCCAAATAGTATTAATCAATATAATCAATGGCAATATCAATAGCAATAACCAAAGCAATGCACAAATCATCACACATAATAGAGACACCAATTTTAACGTGGTTCACCCAATGTGGGCTACCTCCACAGAGAAAATATTTCTTCTAAATATTTCTCAAATAATCTCATGGGAATCCTTCCCAATTACAATGTTTATGGACCTCTATCCAAAGGAGATGCTGATCCCCTAATCTCAAGTTCATGGATCTCTTCCACAGGAGAACTCTTTCCCCTTCTACTCTGGCTAGTGATCTTCTAGAAGACTCTGTCTCTCTACTGCACTCACTAGTGGATCTCTCTCCACTTGAAGACTCCTCACTCAGATCTATCTTCAATTGTCCTGGCTGCTAGATCTCTATCCACTGAGACTCTATCCTCTATACTCTGTCACCTCCAAATCTCTATCTCAATACTGTACTAAACACAATCCAGTCAGTCTAGCACAACTCTACTCAATAGGTTCACTCAGAACCTGCTCAAATATACTCAACAGTCCACATATATTCTTCTCAAATCTGCTCAATAGATCCACACAAAACCTGCTCAAATCTGCTCAATAGGTCCACATAGAACCTGCTCAAATATACTCAACAGGTCCACATAGAACTTGCTCAAATCTGCTCAACAAGTCCACACATAACTTGCTCAAATCTACTCAATAGGTCCACACATAACCTATCCAAATCTGCTCAACAAGCTCACTCAAAACTTATCCAAATATGCTCAACAAGCTCACTCAGAACTTGTCCAAATATGCTCAATAAGCTCACTCAGAACTTGTCCAAATCTGCTCAATAAGTCCTCTCTAGGACTTGCTCAAATCTGCATAGCAAGCTTTCACAAAAGCTCACACAAAATCAGTCCACAAGCCTTCTCAAAGACTTGACTCAAATATGCTTAACAAGCTCACACAGAACTTGTTCAATCACATAGAATCATAAAGAGAATTGTTAGAGACTCAATATGTTCTAAGCTCAATGCTCAATCAATATCTCAACTCAATCTCATAGAAGCATAAAGAGAATTGTTAGAGACTCAATATGTTCTATACTCAAATCCTAATCTCAATATTAAATCAATCTCATAGAAGCATAAAGAGAATTGTTAGAGACTCTATATGTTCTATTCTCAAATCCCAATCTCAACTCAAATCAATCTTATAGAAGCATAAAGAGAATTGTTAGAGACTCTATATGTTCTAATCTCAAATCCCAATCTCAACTCAAATCAATCTTATAGAAGCATAAAGAGAATTGTTAGAGACTCTATATGTTCTATTCTCAATTCTCAATCTCAACTCAAATCAGAATATAGAATAGTTTGTTTCTTGGAACTTGAACAACCACTTCACACATTCACTTGACTAGGCTCAATCAACTCTACTCAACCAATCATCTCATGGATCAATCCTTTCTCACAAACCCTAGTCCAAGCATGTATCAACCAACTCAAAATATTTCCAACAATGCTCAACCACAAATCTCACATAACAATGATACTCATGTTCTTCTCTAACTCAAGTTCAAGTTCTTTGCACAACCAATGGGCTTCAACAACAATGCTTATAAAACAAGGTTTAATAACAACTCTCAAGCCAGAAAACCTTGAAGCATTACACCAATCACTTTCGAAAAGGAAACCACAATCAATCCTTTTCTCTCCAATGATATTTCAGAAATCAACCACCATAATAAATCAATAGGAGAATGTGCCCATACCTTTTATGAAGATGAATAAGCCTCTTTGGAAATATGCCACAATCACAATATTCTTTTGCCAATCTTCACAAGGGTTAGAAGATCACAAAATACTCAACATTACTCCACTTCACAATAATATTCACCAAGGCTTTTAATTAGAAAACCTTCTAAAGAATTAATGCACAACTTCCTTATCACTCCTAAAACCACTTATACCATAAAATAAAATAAGTCAAAATATTGCATAACCTTGTCACTCCAAAAACCACTTATACCATAAAAAGTAAAATAAAATATTTTATATCCTTCTTTAACACTTTTGCACTTCAAAAATAATATCCCACACTCAATAAACTTCAAAGCATAGCCACTAAACACTTCAAAACAATCTCCGCAAAAACCGACGCATAGGAACCTTAGGTAAAATGAAATATTTACCTTTCCAAAAAAAATGCGGCGCCCACAGATATTACGCGATTTCCATACCTTGGCAAAAGTGGTGTTCGGGTGGTTCGAACCCCCGACCTAGCAACCACGAGCCTTAGCACTCTCTCCGCCCACCGTGTGGGCTAGACCTCCCACATGGAGGTAAAACCGTGTTCTCTCCCTTGAAGCGCCCAAATCACTTTGACCCTTTTGACCAGCGCTTCCTCCAATCACGTGGCATGTGAATCCTCGAATTCGAAAGGGCAGATATTAAAGGATTTTATTGATATTCGAATTCGGAACTTGGACTTAGCTTAGCATTAATGGCACCTTTTATATACAAAATGTATGGGGGAAGAAATAATGTCGACATCGATGCAAAAGGGAGGGAAAACGATTTTAATTAATTTTAAATAAATTAAAATTTAAACTTAAACCTTTAAAATTAATTTTCTCCATCACCGGGGCACCTTTTTCGATGAAATAAAAGCCAACTTGGGTTTTAAGAAAAACCCATTTCAAATATGCCATCCATGGTTTAAAATAAAAAATATTTAAAATTAAATTTCTCCATCACCGGGGCACCTTTTTCAATGAAACGAAAAGCCAACTTGGGTTTTAAGAAAAACCCATTTCAAATCTGCCATCCATGGTTTTAAATAAAACCTTTTGCTAAGCTTCCCTTGAAGCTCCTTTTGGAACCAAAAGCCATGCATCCCTTCTTGAACCTTTGATCAAAACCTTTGCTTCTCATGAAGCTTCTTTGTGGAGCAAAATCATAGTGCTTACTTGCATAGGTCCTTTTGACATCAATGACAACTTTTAGCTTAGGGACTCAAAATGTCCAACAGTTGCCTTCCTTTCCAGCTCATTTTTTTGTAACTAAATTAGCACCATGATGTTGATATGGATTGCTTCTACTTCATATGAGAGAGTGGTGGCTGAAATATCCTCATCTAATCCACAAGATCCTTTGACAAGTTTATATTACTTCTGACTATCTCATGACTAGCTTAGCTATATCAACATAGGTGTCAGTTAGGATAGCTTTTTCTCTGATGATATTCTATAATAGTAGATTATGACTATCAAGAGCATGCTTAGGCACTTATGTTGAATTCAGTCCATATAATTCTTTTCAATACTTATCTCAACTTTTTAATCGCATGTTGGGTTTTTAAGCTTATTTTTATGATGCTAGTGCCTTCAAAATATGGACACCCTTCTTTATTTGCCACACCCTTATGCATTAATTTGTAATTCAAAAGTTAGATACTTATTTTTTAGGTTTTTCTCTTCATTCGACACTACTTTATCTCTATTAGAATTTTATGCACCTTAAGATGACATTAATATTTGAAATATCTAGCGCTCTTTGATACTTAGCCAATTAAGTGAGGTATTATGTCAAGTTTTAGAAAAAGAATTATGTCGGACATCGGATTAAATTTATATTATTCTTAGTATGCTAGGTTCAATGCCTTAGAATAGTTTTCTACTTCAATATATATTTTTCTATGCCAACCTTTTATGCAACCTATGCTGATGTTAGTAACCAAAAGTGTTTGGCACTCTTTTCTACATATCCAAAATTTTGCTGCACCTAATAAGATTTGTTATAACATTGGATGTTGAGTTCTTCTCTATACTTCACAAAAATCACCTCATAATACATTGGGTGATATTTCATGATCTATCGAATGTTATAATTTTATCAAGCTTTCACTGACATCATCATCTCAAAGTTTTTGATCATGTCCCACACTTAGCCCAAAATTTGAGTTTGGCACAAAACAAAAGATAGATTCTTCTATCGGATGTCAAATATTTGTGTGTTTATTTTTGAATTCATCATATCAAAGTTTTTGATAACTTTATACACTTAGAAAAATTCAATGCTACCTACATTCCTCTTGATCTAGCAACCCTTTTATATGTTCACCTAAATTTTTGAAGCCACCTTAGCAAAATGGCAAAACCTTTAATTAGAAAATTTCTCTCCTTTTGAGGAGATGGATATGGGTGAATTATTCTACCCATATTATTGGTGCCTCATAGGGGTTTCTACTTGTATAAGAATAGAACCCATATGGCATTATCCTATTGGGTAATGGAGTAAAAAATGAAACAAAAAAGGTAATAAAAGCATCAATTTTTTGTACAAGGATCGACCTATTATATGCTTCCTATATTTGAGGTCTTGATTGTACCACTAGATTGTTCCTAATATTCTTCCATAGTTGCTCTATATGTTTTACTCTATTGACTAGTTGCTTGAGTTTCTAAAGAAATTATTGTTAGCCTGAATAAATAGCACATTTTATCCCATGCATTTTGAGAAGGGATATATATTACTTTGAATTTTCAAAGGACTTTCTACTATTCAAAGTAGCAATCATAGGAGGAATCCTTATATCTTTGTGCAAGTTCTTAGGATTTTGACAACAACATAGAGAGCCTATTGAAGAAGGCAATAATTTGCTCTATTGTTAGAGGCTTAGGGAATACATCAATTTCACTCCCATTGTTGAGTTGTTGATCCAATCATTGACTGAGTTATTTTTTATTGTAAAAATATCTATTTGTATCTCAAAATATTGAGAAGCCAAGATCCATGACCTCTTGGACTGCCAATTTTATTTTATCAGTGCTTATTTTGAGGGCACTCATTATTTCTCCTTCCTCTATGATCAGTTGACTCCTAGTTATAACCTATTTTGAGCAGAATTTAGACTCGCCTAAGTATCTCTTTGAGCGATTTGCTAGTTGATGATATTTCCTTTCATTTCTCAACATATAGAGTACAACCTTTGCTTGTTGCACTTTACTCATCAGCTCATCTCTACCTCTATTGAGTTCTCTTTTTTCATCTTGGACCAATTTTACAATGTATTCTATCCTCTTTACCAAGGGAAAATCTTTCATAAAAAAATATTTATCTTGATCCAATACTAGCCCCTAAATTACTTTATCATATATTTGGATATTATCTAGCCTTAAGGCTTTTCTCTCTCCTTCTCCAGCTCTAATAAAATTGCTGCCAAAATTTCTTCTTGGATTTGGAGTTTTGACTTTAACTCTTGCATTGCTTTCTCTTTATCTTTAATTATTGCTCCCTTGTTGCTACTCCAAGTTTTGGATCCTTTCTTCTTTCTATTGTAGTTGCTCTTCAAAGTGAGATTTATCTAGTAAACAGTTCAATTCTTGAATTTTATTTTTCAAACTATCTTTTTCTACCTTTTATTTATTCAACTTATGGTCAAAGCTTCAATATTCTTTTTTTTAATTGCAAGCTTTATGTTTATCCGATTACTCTGGAGGAACAACGTATCTACTTCAATATGAAGTTCCATGAGTGTATCAATCTTGGGAATCTTAGAAATATCGTACCTATGCATATTAATGTGGTAGTCTTCCACTATCATTTCTATTATCAACTTTCATAATTTAGGATATGTAACCATTATGTCCTATTCTCTAGTAATTGAATCCACCCCATCATATGTCTAGGTGGTTTCCTTATTTATGTTGTCTTGTGATTCTTTCTCCTCTAACCACTTAGGGGTTTTGGTTTCAATATTTTGAATCACATATAATGCTTCTAGAAATTGACACTTAGAAGTATGGGGAGGATGTAAAGGTATTTTGAGAAAATGAAAAAATAATAGATGGTGGATTTAATGATACAATGTTGGTATCTATAGGGGTTCATATATGTACATATTTTGAGGTTGTTTGGGTTTCTTCTACATGGGAAGTGGATATTGTTTTTAATGGTAGATTTAAAAGGGGATAAGCCTCTTTAGTAGGGGAATATGGTGGGGTAAGTTGCTCTAGTGGAGGCTATATAGGTGGTGGAGCATTTTAAACAAAATAGAAAGGGGAGGGAGACATACCCGATCCTCTCACTTCTAATGTTGGTTCTTGGATTGTTGTGTCGAATATTTCAATCTGCATTTCAGTTCTTAGAACTTCTTGCTCCAACAACCACCTTTTAGTTGCTCTTAATGTCTCTTTCTACCTACCACTTGGATGTTTTTTTTTTGTGTTGCTCTTTCATTGGACTTCTTATGTTGAGCATGTTGTTGGTCTTCCAACTAAGATTTATATTTTTTTTAGGCTTGATGTAGTTGCTACTTCTGTTGTATGTGCTACTGCTTGTGCTAAATTAGCTTCTACAATGTACCCTATTGATTCTTCCTCATTGGAATTTGAAGTAATTTCAAATGTCATAACGGTTTCAAGCACAGTAGCCTTCTCAACTTTGGTTTTTTGTTTTCTCTATAGAGAGAGGTTATTTGAGCTTACATCTTCTTTTGAGTCCTCATAACCAGCCAAGGAATTTTGTTAAGTATGAACTTTTTGAGGGAATTCTTCTTCTTCTTCATAATATACCTCTTCCTCCTAATCCCTCAATATCATTAATTCTGGATATCTTTCTCCTTGGGGATCCTCCATCCACTCTTGATATTTCTCATCAAATTATTTTTGTAAAATTGCTTGTCAAAAGTTTTGGGGAAATATTTCTTTTGCTTATCATTTTTACAACATGAAATCTACCATGATCTAATATTGTTCTATTTCTATTTTAGGTAATCTTTGATCTTATATACAAGTTATTTGCTTATCCATTGTTTCTTATTTTTTGTTAGATCATAAACCTGCTTGAACTCATAGCAATTTCCTCCATGGAGGTCATTCTTGCATCTCATTGATATTGATTTCAATGGCCTAATATTCATTATTTCTAGACTAATCAATCTCCAATCATGGTAGATGCTCGAACACTAGGGGTTTATCATTTAATTCTACCAATTTAGATTTAAACTTACCCTTCAAGTCATAATTTCACATGTGTGGCATAATATGCAATTGGACGGCATTAAATTTATCATCTAGAATCTTTGCTTGACCCTTTTTTTATGGCTATATCTTCAAACTTGAAGTGATAGCGATAAGTGTAAGATTTATTGGCTTTGGATCTAAAATTTTCATCTGCTTCATCCATTTGTCTACATAGTTCGATTCCAAATATCTAGTTTGTGATATAATAGGGCAATAGATAAGGGATGCCATGGAAACTGTACATTATGATAATGGTACCATTTTTCAAAAAATATCAATCCCCTAATTCACACATTTTCCTCACAACTTATCCATAGCTTTAGAGCTTAGGCAAGGAATTTGACCATAAATGGATGCTAGTGTAGGTCCTAGGAATATTCTATTAAACTCAAGTTATGGGAAATTTTATCTAAAAAATTGGAGTCTAGTCAACTATGAGGTGATATTGCTCATTATATCTTACCTAAAGCTTAATATTGTGCATGTCTAAAGGCATAAAAAAGAGAAACAACCAAGTTAGGTATGATGGCTAAAGAAATGACTCACTCTCTTTTAGCTTGAGTGTGACCAAATGACTATGGATTTTTAAACTCGGGAAGTGGATCCAAATCAAAAAATAAAGGGCCATTTGCACTTGTATCATCATAATTGTGTATGTTAGTGACTACGTATGCAATGCAAATTTGATAATCATATACATATGCATCAATGCCCAACCCAAGAATCATAGCTATCATTGACAACACTACTTTCAATAAATTGTTGAATCTCTCAAGCTTTAGAGGTTTTTTTGGGAAGTCATTTGAAATTTCCGTATACATTTACCTAACCAAGTTCTAAAGGTATATTTTTCACAAATCTCTTTTTCATCTATGTCAATAGGCTTAGGTATCATACCTAGTTGTTCTCCTACTGTAGAAGCTCTTTTTATTTCTTCTTCTATGATAGTAGATAGTCTCCCTTTTTTTTCATACATCATTGTCATATATGGATCATAATTCTGAGCAGTTTATTTTACTAGCTCAATACAACGATGGAAAAAATTGGGCATGTATCTAGACAAGAGTGATTTTCAAAGAATGGCCTCTAGAATTCTAGGCAACATTCTCATTCCTCTTGCTTTTTAACCTTCTCTAATTTATCATGAAGATAGGGTTATGGATATTATCTAGTATATCTTGTAGCTCCTTGGTAGTCTTGTACACTTTTTTCTCTCTTACCTTGAGCCATTTTACACTAGAAAATTCCTCCTATAAATAAAAACGTAAGTGATTATGTAGCTTTTCTCTTGTGTGGAATACTTCAACAAATCTACAATATTTTGCTCCTTCAACTGCTAAATGCTCTATTGTACATTGCTCCTTTTTAGACCTACTTATATAGTACTAAGTGCTTGTAGAGAAAAATTATTTCTAAATTAATGCATTGTGCATGCTTAGTTTTATATGAAAACATATTTCTTCAAAATTGGTAGTTTATGTAAATGCTTATGACGCATAATCCTTTTCAATATTTTCATGCATTCAGCCAATGAAACTACTAGAAATTCAAAATTTGGTGGCTATTGGGTGCCATTCCAACTAATTATATTCCACTGCTAAAACAACGCAACGACCACTATTGTAATTATGGTTATATTTACATGTGTCACTATTTACATATGTACACTTCAATGACACACTTTATTATGCATAATACTTTAAATATTGGTCGTTCATCAAAATTGAAAAAATATGACCATCCATGTCTTGAATCTCATATGCATTTAGTTCTTTCCTTCTCGATATTAGATATGGGCTAAGACCAAATCAATTTTAGCTTATCATATTTTTTTGGTTTTTCTCAGTATGAGTCTCAATTAAGCACTAGGCCACCATCCTTGAAGGATTTTAATGATGACATTTTATCAAACCATATTTTAATGGCTACTTGATGCTAGTAAAAATTATTATAGGCCTTCTCTCTTTTTCCTCCAATAGCAATAATTATGTCATTCTTATTTCAATTGGCTTTGCATCCTCTAGTTTTGATTATTTGATAGCCTTTAGAGCAGGCAACTCTAGGTTAATTGGAAACACTTATTTTCCATAAACCAGAGCATAAGGAATGCTATTCAAAGTCTTTTTGATCATGATTATGTTTACCCATAATGCTTGGTTTAGAATTAAAAGCCAACTTTTTTTATTATTTCTAATATTTCTCTTAATGATATTCGTTATATTTTTATTTGTGGACTCTACAAGTCCATTGCCTTATGGGTAATAAATAGAGGTGTAGACACCAAATTGCAGCCATTAATCCTCCATCCTAACCATCCCACCACCCACTTGTCCACCATACACCTTTCCCACCAATTATTTGGCCCAATTACACCTTTCCCACCAATTATTTGGCCCAATTCCACCTTTCCTGCCATTTCCTAACCCAATTGGGCTTATTTTAATATTATTTTATATTTAATATAATATTTTATATTATATTATAATATATTTATTATAAAATATGTATTTATAAACCCAATTAACCACAATCATCTGATCCAATCTAATCTCCATCGTCCATCTTCATTAATCCATGCCACACTTAAAGTACAATCTCAACCCTAGGATGTGATTTAATATTATCCACATGATCTAAAGTGTTGAGCTAAAACCCTAAGAAAATATAAGGTTGGATTATAAGTAAGGGCATTTGCAAATGCCCAAACACATAGAATCTTGATATTGGAATGTGCATCCTGAACAAGTCATTGGCAAAGCCCTAGTGAAGCAGAAAGTGGTAGATCTCTGAAAATCCAAAGCCCTAGCTAGCTGTAGGACTTCAACTATTCCAGCCATCTGCACATCCATTCCCTAGCCATTTTATGTTACCTCCATCATACCCCATCCACCACGTCATTCCCATCCATACAATCTACTTCTACATATTTCACCCTCACCCACAGGTGCACTCCATAGCTTGCCAAGATCGTTGTAGAGCTTTCCAAGCGCACGCCAGCACCTGTTGTATCACAGGCTCACTCCAGAGCCTATGAAGCTCATACCAGAGCCTATCAAGTGCACACTAGATCCTACCGTAATCACCAGGTTTGCACCCAATCCTATTGTAATCATAAAAAGTGCAAATTAGAGTTTGCTACATCATGCCATCTACCATCAAAGTTGAAATAATGGAGCAAAGTATCACCACGAGCAAGGTAAATATACATTTTTTTATCCTTTGGTGTTATCGCATTTTACATATACAGTTTACATAAGATATAGGATTTTTGGTTTTCATTTTTGAGGGTTCACACTGTGGAACCCTCCTTTTGTTTACTAACTACTTTATTATTTTTTGTGTGTGTAGGATTTGATAATATCAATCAAAAGAACATTGGAAGACTACTGTAGTCATAGTGGCCTAAACACATGGATTCCTGAAGCCCACTCATTCTGTTGGGAGCAAAATCACGTTGAAGACACCTTTGTTATTGTATCTAGGGTTTTTAAGAACCCTAGAAGGTTGTATTCATTGTATCACAACATATTTATCAAGGTAGAATTAATTTTACAAAGGATTTTTTCAGCTCCCCTCGTTATTTAATAAAAATATTTTTTGTGCAATTTCATTTGTCTTATTAGATCTGTTTATCTGCTATTATTATTTGGTGTTGTGCTTTTAGCTTTAAAAATGGTGATCACGGTGGGACCCCAAAATGGTTTCATTATTTAAATTGATTTACTTTGCTAACTTGATTTTTTTGTATGTTATAGGGATTTTCAAAAGTACAGAAGTCATCAATTTTGTTGTTAGGTTTTCTGCAACATTCTGCTATACTTTTTAGAGTTTACATAGGTAATCTACCATACCTATGTAGGTGCTCTACTATGCCTACATAGGTTACCAGTTGTGCCTGGCAGTTATTTGGAGCATAGCTAAGGCTTTCGAGTAAGTCCCATAACTCCATTTTATAATTTACGTATTTTGTATTTTCTACAGTTTTTCGTTGTTTCGGGGTTATAAAAGGAACTTAACACTAAGTAATTTGGGAAAGAATCCTTAGAAAGATTACATTTAGGGTTTTGTGTATTTATTTACACAAATTTCATTTCTTGTTCTAAAATTGTGGATCTAGGTGACTGTTTGCATCTTGGCTTGCATTGAAATAAAGATCATACCTAGTTGCATTCTTAGGGTTAAAAGTTGCTTGCTTTATTTGTTTAAATGGGAATAACATGAACATACAAAAAGTAGTCCTACTTTAGGGTGGCACATTTATTAAGGTAGTGGACGAACCCTCCGGTGCTCTTTTGATATCATTTGGTATCATTTGTAGGTAGGGGTTTCAAGCGGTGTACTCCACTTCCATTGATGAAATTTGTATATTTATGTTAGCTTCTAGTTTAAAATTAGGAATATTGTTCCTTTTAATATTGATTGGAACACAATAAGCAACATGAAATATAAAATTAATCACACACACTTGCATGATTCACTTTTTAACAGTAGTGGTTGGATTTCATCACCAGCCATTGCTTGAGATTTGGTGACGATGGTAGTGATTTCCATCCACCAATATCTGCACTAGAAACCATAGGATTACCCCCGAGAAAGCTTGTTGGAGTTCATTACCAATAAGAATCTCATTTTCCAAACTAGCCATAGCTTTTTACCTTTGTTTTATTTAAGCAAGATAAGTTACATCAAAACGCACAAGACTGCAATTCAAAAAAAAAGAATCTCACATTAACGAAAGAAAATAATTAATGAACGAGGTAAGCCACACACGGTGAAACCTAGGATTGATTATTTTCTTTACTTTAAATTCTGAAAAAAATTTAGTCTGTGTGATTTTGACAAAATTTGAATATTTGGTTTAACTACTTTATGGTGCTAACAAGACAACAAAAGAAAGTAATAAATCAAAAAAATTTAATGGAAAATATTTCCCATCCTCCCGTTACTTTGGTAGCCAATCTATCCAACATGGTTCAAACTACGTTGTATGGATTGTCATATCCATCCCTATCCCAAGTAGGATCTCTTCCACACAATGTGGAAACATCCACCACCCACATAGACATGGACAAAGTGAGGGCTATCTACAAGTCTTCCAACTATGTCTTAGAACCCCTTAGCCAAGAGGGTTTTGAAGAACCCAAATTGGCTACCACCCACCTTACCCAAGGATATCATAATTTGGGTCATGAATATGGTATTTCTTCCATGATCCAATTGCAACAACATCTAAGTGTTCCAGACACTTACCCCACATCCATCTATTCCAACCCATTATATGAGGAGTATGTTAATATTTCCTCACAAGTTGTCACATCAAACACAACTTGCTCCATGCCCATGTCCTCTCATCCATCATCATCCATCCCTCCATCATCTCACCTAGCCACAATGCCCATGCCCTCTCATCCACATCATCCACCCTTCCATCATCTCATCTAGCCACAACCACATCCTTTGACACATGGTCAAATCAAGAACTCACGTATACATTAGAGCTCATAAATAAGTTGCTTTCACAATAAACAAGAGGAAAAAATCTAGCCCACACAGAACCTATGATCCAAGAAGTTCCAAATCAACCTCCACCCACCAATAAAAATCTAGCATGGGTTCCCCAATATTCCATAGTCTCCATCCCTAATCCACTACAAATCCACACATCAACCACACCAATTACCATTGCTACCAACCAACCACACAATCCATTCTTCCACCATATTTTAATCACCAATAATCACCATATTTTAACCATTAATATTCATCCCATACCCAACCCAATTCATTTCATAATACCATGCTGGTCACACCCCAACATCTACCATCCAGCCCATCAACCATCACCACATAATCCAAGGTACTCACATTCCAGCAGAAGATCTTAGATTTTAGGAAATACAAAAGTTTATTGATCAGTTGATGCAAAACTCACCAGGAATAACAAGCCAAAAGCTTACCTTAAGCCAACTGATCCATCAATCAATCTACCCTTCGGTACCATCACCGCCATATCTGGAATATTTTACGATACCAAAATTTGACAAGTTCATAGGAACTAAGGATCCCAAGGAGCATGTGAGTTCATTTGTTCATGCATGTTTTCATATTAGTGATGATAATGCTCTTATGCTCCGAACGTTTCCTCAAACATTAAGGGCATATGCCATTGAATGGTACAATAAATTGCCTACACATAGTATTTATACTTTTGACCAATTGATGGACTTATTATTTGAGCATTTCACTCTCAATATTAGAAAGAAGGTATCATTATCGGACATATATTATTTGAAACAATGGGATGATGAACCTATCTATGATTTTGGAAACTTTTGGAGGGCAGTCATAACAAATTTTCCATTCTCCCTACCAATGGAAGAAATTATAAAACCTTTTACCAAGAGTTTCTTAAATCCCATCTCTTGGATGCTACATCTAAAAACTTATAGAACATTTGAGGAAGCTTTAGCATAGGCTAGTGTCATTGAGGAGATAAAAATCCAAGGTGTCATTAAGCATAAGAAAAAGGAATGAAAAAATAAGGTCCAATACCAAAATAATAAATCCAGCCAAACTAAATCAACACAAGCCTCAACAACTAACACAACTAATCATGTCAATCAAGTGGTGATGAACCAGCCTGTAGTGGCTCAAAATCCAATGCAACAACATATTACCTATCATGTGGTCCCATCAGTAACACAAGCACCAATAGTACAAAATGCAGTGCCAACTATGGAACAACATACCCACCTCTAATACAATCGACCCCAATGTCAATACACTCCTTTAGCGAAGTCGTATTCATCCATATTTCAAAGGCTGTATGAGACTAATAAATTAGCCTTGCCAAAAATCAGGCCCAATGACCCCACTAAAAGGCCAAAAATTTATAGAGAGCACTTGTTTTGCCCATACCATAGGCAAAATGTGCATGATATTAACTCTTGTCATGTTTTCAAGAACATAGTGCAAGACCTCATAGACCTAGGGGCCATTAACGTGGATAACCCCTTAGCTCCACAAAACCAAAACTTGGGCATATATCAAAAAGCTCTACATAACCATGGGGAGGTCCAAAATAATGTAGGAGGTAAAAATAAACATGCACTTCCTAACCAAGTAAATCATGTCCAACAATATCAAAAATTTGTAGGAGCAGTCCATGTGGTCACTAGAGGGCAGCAAAAAAATCAAAAAAATACTCAACAACCTTCAAATCCACCCCTCATACAAACATCGCAAAATCCATATTCACAAATAAATCTATCCAATCCATCCAATCAGCCCATCCTTCATCCAATAAGGCTAGTGGTAACCTTAACCATTTGGTTAACCACTAGTTTAAAAATAGCGTCAGCCAAGATTTTTGTGTATGAGCTTATCCAAAAATCCCCTAGGCATAGAGACGCTTTAATGGAAATAATCAAGTCAATTGATTTAGAATCCCGACTCTAATGCCTTTAATAAATTTTTAGGGAGTTTTAGGATGTGTATGGATCCATCAATCACCTTATATGACTTTGAGATAAAGTCAATGAGTTCAGAATCAGTAGACCCTCCATTACACATAATGGCCTTAATAGATAGAAAGCCATTCAAAATAGTCCTAATTGATACTAGATCATCCATGAATATCATTACTACCACTACCTTTAGTCACCTCAAATTACCTCCATCCCACATTTCCAAATCATCATTCACCCTCAAAGCATTTAATGATGATTTATGTACCACAGTTAACACTATTGTTTTACCCATAGAAGTAGGGGCCAGAACGTTGCACACAATGTTTCACATCTTAGAAGGAGCCATGGCATATAATATACTCCTTGGTAGACCTTGGATGAGGTAAATTAAATGTGTTCCTTCAATTCTCCACTAATGCTTGAAATATGTTCATGATGGACAGTTCCATTGTGAAAGCTGTGCAAAAGGACGACATACCAGATATGATGTAAAAAAATAGATATGGTATAGATGCTAAGTCCTACTAATGCGATGAACAAATGCATGAAGCAAATGATGCAGAAATGAGATGTAAGCAAAACAAATTGGGGCCTATTTTATTAATGTTGCTTTTAATCCAGTTACAATACGTCCCCCCTCTAGGGCTCAGAACGTTTGATGCAGTTTGTTACATTAATGGATGGTATGCTTCTAGTGTCTTCCGCATGCCCACATTTGAAATGGGTGGGCCAAAAGTTGTCGCTGCTTGTGTCCATGTGTTTATAATTCATTGCTACCCCTCTAGTGTTCCTGGCAATGAGATCCTACGCACAGAAAAATAGCAAATAGTTAATAGCATATGCGGATATAGGAAAACATGCAATCCCAAAAGCCTCTGGCTAGTTAATATATAAAAGAATGAAATGATGGAAAAAACATGTCATAATGAATTCAAACTTTGACAGAGGCATGAAGACATCATCAGGGACACATTGCAAAAAGAACATTCAAGAAATCATGCATAGATTTCTAATTGCTCTAGGATGGGACACTGGGGACTGTCACAAAATGTGCAAAAGCGACCTTGCAAATGTCCTGCTCATAGGCCTCCAAAACTCTTGCAAATTTGGCGTTTGACTAAAAGGGGCATTTTGAGATGACCAAAAAGGTCATATTTGGCATATTCTACCTAGATTGTCCTGTATCTGAAGGCGCTTCTTGTAGGTTAATAAATGCATAAAATGATAAAAACAAGGTCATATCATGTCAAAAAGCAATGAAACTTGGACAGCAGCATAAGTACATCAGATACAACATAATGTAAAAATAATAGTAAAGAAATCATGCACATATTTCTAATTGCTTAGGGGTGGGGTGATTAGGACTGCAGCAGTGCGGGGGGCGCCTGGGGGCAGGACGCCCATCGTTTGGGGCTTTGTTTTGGCACCAATCCAAGTGGGATGGGTCTAAAACCTCCTAGGGGGTTTTTTAAATGAGTTTGGTGTGGGATTGTGGCCAATTGCTTGGGCTTTGGGTCTAGATTGTGTGTATAGTGCTCACCCAATAACCTCCCTTCCAGAAGAGAGAGATTAGGGATGTAGGAAGTGTAAAGAGGAATGGGGGTATAATTTGGCAGCACTCCATTGCTCCAAATGCTCCAGCTCTGTGTTTTTTTTTGGGGTGAGGAGGCTCACCTTTTTATAGACCTAGGAGTATCCTTTGAATGTGCATGTGAGGGCACCACTTGGCTCACCATGCCATTTTGGGGGAGAGAAGATTCCTCCCTGGTTTAGGGCCTCCATGATCAGGGCATGCTTGATTGAAGTCTCTCTCTCTGATTTGAAACCGTTCCTCACAATTGCATGCCTTGAAGGTGAAGTTGGGTGGTGTATCTGGGTTACCATTTGTCAAGGCTTGACTTTTTGCCAATCAAACCTACTAATCATCCCACCCTAGAGCGATTGTTGCTAATCATCCCGGGGTGGGGCAAATAGGATTCTAATCGTCCTAGGGTGGGATGAATAGGGAGAAAAGTGCTTAAAAGGTGCCAAATTGACCTCTGACCTTCCAAAACTAATTTGGGAGTGGTTAGGACCACTGTTTAACCTTTGGAGGCTGCCCTAGGGGGTATGTATGCCAATTTGGTCAGTGCTTGTAGTCACATAATTGGATTGGTGTTGTTTTGGTGTCTATAGATGCCCCTTTTTGGGATGCATTGTGTGTGGCATAGTGCTGAGCAAAAATAGATGACCAAAGCACTTAATGATTAGGGTTTCTCAGTAACCTAACCAAATTTTGATGCCCCAAGTATGGAAAGGGTACGCATTCTTGAATCCTTGCTTTTGACGAGCTAAGGAACTTAACTCAAGTGTAACCTTTTTAGTGAGGTGTACTTGATCTTGGACATTGTTCAGACATGAATAGGCAAAGGGTGCAACCTTTTGTCTGAGGAACCTTTTCTTCATGCTTCTATAATGCCAAGTGTTTGTTCAGCTTGTGATTATTGCTTGTTTTTTGCCCCAAGCAGGAGTGTGATTGTCTTTGTCAATGATTCTTTGAATGCATGTCATTTCCTTGACTGGGTGTGTATTTTTTGATTTGGTGACTAAGTGTGACTACCCCCTCAAGCGACGAATCGATGAGGGAATGCCCAAAATGAGAAAAGCAACAAGTCACTTGACCCAAGATGATGTTTGTAAGGGTACCTTCAGTTTTTTTTGTTGAACGCGTATTGCAGTTTTCTAGCAATCGGGCCTATTTTTGGTGGGTTTTGACCCTTTTTTGGACGCCTATTGGGGTTAGAAATTATCAAAAATACTCCTTCTCGTGGAGCGGTCTGGCTATGCTAGCCTTATTAGGGAGTAGGATAGTAAGTATTTGTGACCCCGACGATGGTTTTTCATGCCAGGAATGTCAGGTGCAGAGGCACCTTTGTTTGACAGATTTATTGTTGTTTTTGGTGCATTTTTTGGATGCAATTTTTGTTGCTTTATTTCTTGCTCTGTAATCGTCCCAGGGTGGGATGAATACCAATTTTGTAATCATCCTAGTTTGGGACGAGTTCCAACTAGAGCGCTTATCCCAGGGTGGGATTATAGGCCTAACGGCCTATATAAGGACCAAAACTAGGTTTTGGGCTCATTTGCAACAATTTTTTCTTGGTGATTTGGAGCAGTGAGGAGGATGAGTGCGAGTGTGCGTAGCAGAGCGCTACCAAAATTTCGTGGACATCATGAGTGCAAGAACTGGATCTTCGAATGGATGAGCCGAGGTGAGACCAGTATGATGTTCCTTCTCCCTACATGTTATTCAGTTGTGTTTGCACATATAAAATTTTTGGTCACGTTATTTTGATTTTATTCGTATATCAAGTTGAAAACCTAATATAGGAATTTTATTTGTTATGTTTTTTTTTGGTTGTTAATTTTCGTAGATTAAGGTCAAAACCCTAGTACGCAACTGTTATCTATACTTTGTTTTTGTTTGTATTTAGGTTTAAAACCCAAAACATTTGCATTTTATTTTGTTGTTTTTGTTCATATTAAGGTTGAAACCTTAATATATTTGTTTTTATATTTTTCTTTGTTTTGTTTTTGTTCACATTAAGGTTGAAACCCTAGTATGATTTTTTTTTGTTTTGTTTTGTTTTTTTTTTTACATTAAGGTTGAAACCCTAGTATGATTTTTTTTTTGTTTTTGTTCATATTAAGGTTGAAACTTAATCTATTTGTTTTTATATTTTGTTTTGTTCACATTAAGGTTGAAACCCTAGTATGATTTTTTTTTTTTTTTTACATTAAGGTTGAAACCCTAGTATGATTTTTTTTTTTTTTTTACATTAAGGTTGAAACCCTAGTATGATTTTTTTTTGTTTTGTTTTTTGTTGATTGTACAGTTATTTTCATGTATGTTGTCGTTGTTGTACAGTTGTATTGTAATTATTCTATACTTTTGTTGTACATTTGTTTGACTGTACTCCATATGCTGTACTTTTGTAAATTATAGTCCCGTACTTCATTGTACAGTTTTATTTTAATGTTTTTGTTTATATTAAGGTTAAAACCCTAATATGTTTTTTTTTGTTTTTTTATTTTTCAGGTTGTGAAGAGTCGGTACCACCAGTCGATAGTTTTCTCTGATGCTCGGGACACTCTGACAGTTGTGGATTGGGAGTGGCTTGATGCCCTTGGGCTCAAGCACGTGATGCATCTGGAGCCTGTGGTGGGGGATTGGGCATATTTGACTACCCTGATTAATCTATGGGATCTTGGCACCAATAATTTTCATCTCCCAATAGGGGAGATGACTGTTACTCTGGACGACGTGTATCAAATTTTGTGGATTTTGATAGATGGACTACCGATCCGTATGACCCACCGTGACCAACGGTCGATGGTATTGACACGGTGTTTTGGTCCGATGGTGGATATGGGGGTGGAGAGGGCTATGGAGATGGCAAAGGCTGACTACTGGAAAGGTGGTATTCTAGTGTGGTGGTGGCTAGAGAAGGGTGTATTAGGGGTGATGCATGCTTTGATCATGACCCTCATCTCTAATATGCTACTTCCTAACTCCTCAGGTGTGAGGTTCCCTTGGAACCTGCTTGAGCTGGTTTTCTCATTGGTGGAGTGTCCTATCTCGGCTCCATTGATTATGAGATGGGGTCAGACTTTATTGGCACTGTTGTATGATGAGTTGTATGAGGTCTACTACCAAAGGTAGAATGGGATCAGGTGCAGCTATCTTTTGTAGTGTTGGGGGTGGCAGCACATAGTTGTGGAGCAGTGCAGGGTTTACCTCTGACCACCTAAGGTGATATGGTGGATCAAGAAATTGGCTATGCCAATTTATGGCAGAGGTCGAAGGATCATGGATAGAGCTGGCAGTGGGCAGGTGATGTAGGTGACTATAATAATGCCTTCTCTCTTCTAGTGCCAGGGCAGGTGTTTTGGCAGTCGTATCATGACTGTCTAGCCTAGCATGAGGCTGGAGAGTGGCTCCAGTGTGTGCATAGATGTATATGGTTAATTGGGTAGCACAAGATAGAGCAAGAGTACTTCTCATATATCTGGGTGACACAGAAGTTTGGGGTCCACCAAGGATTTCTTGGTGATCCCTTGATCTGTGGACATCACGATGATGAGAGGACTTTAGCCTGGCCAACCGTTGAGTAGCTGGGTGAGGAGTCCGACGCTGTTATTAATGTACATGACATGGACAATGTTGAGGTGACCACAAAGTACAACTGGTGGTGGATTATGCAACGATGGTAGAGTGAGGGGCCTCTAGGAGGTATGGATACTACAGTGGTAGGAGGTGGGGATGTAGAGGCATTAGGGGAGGTTTGGGGGGCTCCGCTCGATGATGTTTATATGGTGGAGGTTGATGACTTCATCGATGATGGAGATGATTTAGGGGTTTCAAAGTAGCCGAATGTACAGGATGTCTTGAATTAGGGGGTACCAGAGTAGCAAGCCATCCCAGAGGTGCCCATGCCTCAAGATATCTCAGGGGATGTGGAGGCTGGGCTTTGTGCTGAGATAGCATGATTTGAGGGTCTCCTACGGATACGAGAGGAGGAGCATAGAGATGCTTTGGTGGAGATAACGTAGGAGAGGGATCTCCTACATGCTCAGTTGGCACAGTGGAATAGTGCACTGGCTATGTATCACCAATGATATATAGAGTGGGGTCGGTACCAGGTAGAGTTAGAGATGAAGGTTGTCCATCTCGATGGATAGTTGCCTATGATTGATGTAGGTGGTTCATCACACCATATGAGAGGCAATGAGACTTAGCAGTCTGCATCATCTCATCGTAGGCAGCTAGGTAAGGGTAGTGTTGGTGGGCAGGGTGTGGAGGCTAGCCGTAGCCATCCTGAGAGGTCCCATAGGACCCATGCTACTAGGGGTAGTACCAATCGCAACGACCCTATGTGATCATGGTGGTTGACTCCCTAGGCTTTGGGGATTTTGAGTTTTTTGTTTTTGGTGAGGTCAAAGGACCTTCTTATTGTAGCATGAGGGCATTTTGACTTGATATATATACATGACTCTTTTTTGGTTTGATTATATATTTTTCATGGTTAATTGTTCTTTATGCACATTTATTTATGTTGATGTATGCATATGCTATTATGACTGCGGATGATGTTAGCTATATGATATAGATGTATGCATATGGAATGGATGGAATGATTTGTTGGTATACAGGTGGTGGCACCATAGACTATACATGATTTACTGTCTTTCTGTACTATGAGATTGCTTTATGGAATAACTTTGCATTTGTAATTTTTTTTTGTATTTTTTGATGGTGATGTAAGTAATGAATTGTACAACAAGTGTTTTAGAATGTGGTTACGATGTTTTTGAGACTCATATGCTTTAACCAAATATTCAAGACTATACATTATCTTACAAGACTTTTGAACAAGGTACAAATTAGATTTGATTTTGACCAAGTTATTTCACATCCCTGTGTGTGCGATTGAGTTTGTTGATGTGGTATTCATAAGGATACTACCAGTGCCAGGTAGGCTATCCACCAAACCTGTACTAAGGATCACCTTAGTTAGCTCCACTAACTCCTTTGTTGTATTTAGTAAGATTAATCTACAGTGCAATCTAGGATACCATAAGCTAGCTCATCCACATGCAAACATTGATATGTACATATGCCCAACAACTAATGCGATAGATATATCGTCATATGGGAGGTTTGCCACTAGTGCCAGTAGGCTATCCACCAAACCAAGATTGATGATCACCTCATGACCTTTCGAATGCTGAGAGTTCCAAGGATTCAAGTTCGACTCCCTTCTTTTCTTTAATTTTATTGGGATACTTGCTCTTATATATAGTGATAAAAATCAATATTTATTTTTCTTTTGTTTTTGAGCAAGGGATTTGAATTTTGAGTGATGGGGATCACTATTTCTTGTGCTTTTTGATATGTGCACTTTGAGGGTTTTGAGGTCAAACTTTGGAGTTTGTACTTTGAATTTTGCAATTTTTTTATATTTTCAAATTTTTGAGAATTTGGGATTTCTTATAGTGGTAAAAACCACTGTTTATCTTGGGGAATTGGGTAGGGAAGATGCTTGTACTTTTTCAAACTCTCTGCATTCTTGGGTCATTCGCACAGGGGGATGAGCAAGATAACCATTATGCGATATGGTATCTTAGACCACTTTGCAAGTTTCATCTTTCGTTCACACAACTCAAGAATTTTTATATGTTTTAAGCTTGTGTTGGGGTGTTATGTAACAAGGCATGATCCAAGTAAAACTCTACCTTATAAAAATCAATCTAAATTTGTACAACATTTGGCTAGAAATCTAAAGACAGCTAAATGACAAAAACCCTAAAGACATTAAAAGACAACTGACTATGATATGGCAAAAATGCGAATGGTGTTATTCTTGTTGGATCATTTATAAAATGGATAAATATGGAAAATGATGGCATTACCAAGTAATTACAGTCTATAGTGCATTTGACATGTATGACCAGCAAATATGCAATGTATGTATGTTATTCCTAATGCAGTTCTTTTTGTGTTTTGATTTTTAAGATTATGCATGAAAGTGAGATGCAATTTTTTTTGTTATTTTTGATTATCAATTATTTTTGGAATATTCGTTTTTGACCAATCGATTGTGGGAACCCTTGGAGATTTTGGCTTGACCAAAGGGATTATAGATACCTTTGGGGCATTTTGGGTGACCAAGCGATGGTGAGAACCCTTGGGGCTTTTGGTCTAACCAAAGGGATTATGGATACCTTTGGGGCATTTTGGGTGACCAAGCGATGGCGAGAACCCTTGGGGCTTTTGGTTTGACCAAAGGGATTATGGATACCTTTGGGGCATTTTGGGTGACCAAGCGGTGGCGAGAACCCTTGGGGCTTTTGGTTTGACCAAAGGGATTATGGATACCTTTGGGGCATTTTGGGTGACCAAGCGGTGGCGAGAACCCTTGGGGCTTTTGGTTTGACCAAAGGGATTATAGATACCTTTGGGGCATTTTGGGTGACCAAGTGATTACAGGAACCCTTGGAGCTTTTGGCTTGACCAAAGGGATTATAGATACCTTTGGGGCATTTTAAGTTGACCAAGCAATTGTGGGAACCCTTGGAGCTTTTGGCTAGACCAAAGGGATTATAGATACCTTTGGGGCACTTTGGGTGATCAAGTGGTGGCAAGAACCCTTGGGGCTTTTGGTTTGACAAAAAGGATTATAGATACCTTTGGGGCAATTTGGGTGACCAAGTGATTGCGGGAACCTTTGGAGCTTTTGGCTTGACCAAAGGGATTATAAATACCTTTGGGGCATTTTAGGTTGACCAAGTGATTATGAAAACCCTTGGAGCTTTTGGGGTGGGCAATGGCTCTCTAAATATTGAATGGCCTCAAATGACTGATGTTCAAGGGTTCTAAGTCCTTGATTCCTTCAAGAGAGGTGAGCCGGTATGTTCTAGGTCCTATTTTACTGTCGATTACATAAGGACCTAACCAATTTACCATGAAATTGTCCTTTAAATGGGGCGACAAGTTAGAATTTTGTTGGTTCTCTTTTAAGACCAGGTCACCGACCTGAAAGTCCCTTCGTTGAACTTTCATGTTGTATGCTTTCTTAAGTTGCTCTTGATAGATACGTAAATGCTCGAGAGCATTGATGCATCATTCGTCGAGTAACGTAAGTTAGTCTAACTGGGCCTGCCATGCAGTGTCATCATCGATGAACTCTTGCATTCATATGCACAGGGAGAGTATTTCCAACTCGAGAGGTATGACTACCTTGGAGCCATACACTAGCGAAAATGGAGTTACCCCAATGGACGTCTGAATGCTAGTGCGATAAGCCCATAGGGCCAATGGTATTTGGATGTGCCAATCCTTATGATTATCTATGACCATATTTTTAAGGATGGCAACTAGAATTTTATTTGATGCCTCTGCTTACCCATTTGCCTACAGATAATAAGGTGTCAAAAAACCATGCTGAATTTTGTACTTTATTGTCAAAGCACACACATATTTTTTCTTAAATGATGTCCCATTATCCGAGATGATCTTGGATGGAATACCAAAACAACATATGATGTTATGTAAAATGAACTCCACAATACGGGGCTGTATCGCTCTAAATTTTTCACATCCTTACCTTTAGGCTATAGGATCCATGCCCGGAAGGAGGATGGGAAAAGGATGTCACGGTACCTCGGACTGAGAGGACTTGCGAAGGTCCCGCCTCTCAAGGGAGGTGTATATTGGTGATTTTTTGATGGATGGTGGGTTCACCAAGAAACATTTAATGGCAGTTTCCACGCCTAGGTTTGGAATGTGTTTTTATGTGTTCGTTTTTAGCCTTAAGCATTCATATCCTAGGTT
Organism: Wollemia nobilis; assembly: GCA_028583015.1. Taxonomy (NCBI): domain Eukaryota; kingdom Viridiplantae; phylum Streptophyta; class Pinopsida; order Araucariales; family Araucariaceae; genus Wollemia; species Wollemia nobilis. The sequence continues at coordinate 8,311,009 of JAQPPZ010002979.1, forward strand.
TGGCCAAATGAATCTAAATTAATCTATATGAAAGTGTAGATTTAATGAATGCAAAAAACAAAATTAAGACAGAAAAATAGAGAAATAAAAGAAGAATAAGAAGAATACCTGATCCGGATGTCTGATGGAGATTCTGATGTTTGAAGCAGTCAAGATCGCCTCTGATTTGACAAGATCATCTGAGATCAGACAAGATCATCTAAGATCTGACGAATTCGTCAGAGACCTGCAAACAGAAAAATAGATGCAAAATACAGAGAATGAAACTATGATAACAGAGGGAAACAACACAAAATAACAATATGAATACTAAACAATAGTTATGAATAGAAATTCAAATAAATTATGACATTCTAATGACAAATTATGATCTTATCATGCAACTTAAGCTATATGGGTGAACTCCAAGTGCAAAACAGTAAGAAATAAGGATAAAACTAATTAAAATGTAGAATAAAATAGCAAAAGGAATAATAGAAAGCGCAAACTCTGGGCACTAATTTCCCCCAATGCAGATTGTAGTCGAAATCGTCTGGAAGTGATGAAATCATCTTGAATTGTGGTAGGATCGTCCGAGATTTGAACGAGATCGTCTGCGATGATCTGAGCTTGCTCCGGCTGAAAATCAATGAGGTCCCTACAAGAAAACTTCAAAATAACAAAGGCAAAATGATGCTCTAAGTATTCTAATGCATGCAAAATCAAGTCACAGAGAAATTCAGCCAGGGGTTGGGAAGGGAAGGTCCTAAGGATTAAATAGGCTTAGGGGAGTAGTTAGGAGGTTGAAGATCATCCCTATTTGGGAGATATCCAATGAGGGAGGGTCCCTAATGGCACAGACATGCTTCTGCCCGGATTAGAGACCCATTGGAACAGAAGCTAGTTGTGCAAAATTAGTTTTGCGACAAGATCGTCTGGACGTCCTAGCCTAGACAAAATCGTCAGATCTAGGGCGATATCGTCTGATCGGCGATGATATCATCAAACGATCAAAACAACCTCTAAAAATGGCACAGAAAAGGGGGAAACAGATTACCCGATGGTTAATGGGCGGTTTGGGAGGTTAAAATTTGAATTTAAATTATTTACTAGGATGAATGTAATTACTAGAATTTTACTGTGCCAATTTTAGGGTGCTACATTTTGCCCCCTCTTTAGCGAATTTTCCGAAGAAAATGCGTTAAATATGAGTTCTTCTCGATCTATGAGAAAGCAAAAATTATTCTCATTTTTAGGCGAGGATTCATGGTCGAATCGTACGACAGCTTACTATGGTGCCCCCTCCGTGTTTTTACCCAAATCGAACATTTGAGGTAAAAATGCGAAAAAGCAAAATTATTTTTTGAATAAAATTAAGAAAAATAGGGTAAAACCCTAATTCATTTTTACTGTTCATTTTTACTGGTTTTAGAGTTCTGGAAGCAAAAATGGTGGAGATGATGCACAGATCAACAGAGGTCCGGTGCGGTCTACGGGTAAGAGTCTAAAATTAGTTTAGAATGCTTTAATTTGATTTTACATGCTTTTTAGGTAAATTTTAGATGAATTTTGAGCATCACGGCCGTCTTTGGGCTGTCGACGTCGTCGGGACGAAATTGTCTCGATTTCGACGAAATCGTCTCAATTTTGCCAATTTTGTCAAATTAGGGACGATTTCGACCTACGAAATCAGAAATGATTATGCTCAAATTTAGGATGATATGTCCAATAGTGGATGATATCATCAATTACATAAAATTAAACTTATTTTACTTGTATTTTTAAATACTTGAATTGTTTATTAATGATTGTTTGTTGTTTTGTTGTTTATGTTGCAGAGAGGTTTGCTAAAAAGTAGGGAATGGAAGTATGGAGGTTTGAGAGATGACTTGGCTACTCTTACATAGGCAGAGTGGGATCAGCTGGCACAGGTCGGCTTGTAGCATGTGGCATGGATGCCATAGGTGTCTACAGATATGGGGCTACTGACAGCCCTAGCAGAGAGATGGTATTCGGGTTCTTCATGTTTTCAGCTACCTACAGGGGAGATGGCTCCCACTTTGGAGGATGTATGAAGGATTCTGAGAATCCCCATACAAGGACGGTTGATCACTCCTATAGCCAATCAGGGCCATGCTATGGGGCGATTATGTGGTGACCCGAGCTTCGCCCTGGAGAAGGATGGAGTTAATCTCGAGGCACTGCATCAGATGCTTGGGGCATCTAGACTCACACGAGTTCTAGCTGGAGTGGTTGGTGGACTTCTATTGTGCCACCAGAGCAGGTGCAGGGTGCCATGGATGCTGGCATATGTGATCTGCAATATGCAAGACCATGGGTACAGGTTTGCTTGGGGCAGCTATGTGTTATGTCGACTGTACAGGATCCTGCATGGGGTCGTGTACAAGGGCGGTCGATGTTTGGTGATGACATCGCTCTTACAGGTTTGGTGCTGGGAGCACATTGCAGTGCGGAGGCCAGTAGGGATTCCTCTAATAGGGATTGATGGGGAGAGGCCCTAATTTTTCTACTGGTTGCTCTGGAGAGGGTCACAACGGCATATCAACCTTCCGATGTCCTAGAGACTACTAGATGACCTTGTCCCAAATTAGATCACTTGGAGGCCTTGGAGGGAGCATCCACGGTGGGCCGAGGATGAACAGGAGTTGGCTCATGTCAGGCAAGTTTGCTGGCTATAAATGGAGAGGGGAGAGGTGGAGCTCCACTGGTATGACCGAGTTTTACGATAGTTCGGTCTGCAGTAGGGGATCCCATCTCTGAGGGATTATGAGTTTTCCTGAACTGTCCGAGATAACACCACAGTGAGCAAGGCTCTAGACATGTAATGCTTCTGGATTTAGGACTCGGACGATGCCCCCATTCAGCCAGTGGATGGGGATGACACAGGGGTAGCAGATGGCTATGATGCCTGGTACGCAGGCATCCACCCTCCTCGAATGATGAGGGCACAGGGTCCGATACACATAGTTGTGCACCGAATAGGGAGGCGACGCCAAGTGGCTATGGATGCAACCTAAGGTCATGGTGGGAGAGATCTGAGGAGGCCACAGGCACAGGAGAGGCCGCAGTAGAGGGAGAGGAGGGAGGCGAGACCCCCTTCTCCATAGAGAGAGGCTACCATCGCCCGATAAGGGCAAGGTCACCGACACAAGGGAGAGTAGCGATATGGCTACTCTCTAGATGGAGAATATCCATCTCCAGGCACATGTGTAGACTCTACAGGATGAGGCTGCACAACACTGAGCTAAGGTTACATAGCTCCAAGACGAGATTGCACGCCTCAGGGCACGGGGCAGAGGGGCGAGCACTGGGGAGCTGACATGGGCTATTGCCCAAATTACTTTCTACCAAACTTTGTACTATCAGATGGTGCTAGAGGAGTATAGACTACCCCTACCAACCAACATTGCAGATCCGATTAGGATCGGGTCATCGAGGACCTCATCTCGATCGATGACTAGGACTCGCAGTACTACACAGACTACGATGGGGCCACATCGTCCACCTTAGGGTGAGGGAGGAGATGAGGTTGAGAGCTTGAGGGGATCTCAAGGCTAGAGGACTACATTACATTATATAGATTGATATGTAGGTTTATTATTTTTAATAGAGGATTGAGTATGTCGAGGTACAGATTATGGCATACCGATCCAGTCTTGATGATGTATATATACTGTTGATATATATATGAGATGATATAGTTTTGATCATATGACTTGTGTTATGTGTATGTTTATGATGCTTTTATGTTTGATTGATTGATTTGATAATTGGATTGAGGATTCATGAAATTATGTCATTTTGAAAATATTTATAATTTTGATGTCATGCGGTAATATTTTAAATGAAATAGTTTGATGTAACAAATTGATTGTTTGTAATGTGATGTGGTAAAAAATAAAAAGAGACTTCTAAAAATAATTTCAAAGGACATTTTTGCTATTATAGACCATTTCATGGAGTCGTTTCTCACTCGGTCATCAAGCTAATCCCAGTTATAGAAATATTGTTAAAAGTAAAAGAGTGCTTAAGAGACTGTCTTAAGACTTTGGTGCAATGGTGAAAATGATGATGATGATGGTTTGTTTTTCAGATTTTCATAAAAATAGTATGCATGAAATAATGTTTTTTTTTTTTTTTGCTAGGCATAAATTCCTAAGTGTGATAAAAGTTTTTGAATAATTCCCTAGGAATTATACCATCATTGCAAAATTGAAGGCTGATATAATGACATGAAATAATGAAAATGTGTTTGCTTTTTAAAAGCATAATTTGTGTAACATAATGATTTAAGTCATATGGTTTTTATGATTTTAAATAAATGGGGAATAAAAATTGTTACAATGGTTTGCGCTAGGCATAGAATATGTAGGTATAGACTTATACCATCATCGCAAAAATCAAAGAAAAAAATAGATAGTTTTATTGCATGGTTGATTTTTAATAAACAGAAAATATGAAGATGAGGACTTGCGCTAGGCATAAAATTCCAATTTTGGTTTTGGAACTATACCATCGTCGTGAAAGTCGAAAAAAAGTTATATATATATATATATATATATATATATATATATGTTTTGATTGTATATTTTTTGAAAGAAATTTTGATTTCTCTATTATATAGTTGTCTTTATGCTAAACAACTGTACTTTGAATTATTCCAAACAAGTTGCAAAAAGAATATTTCAAAGTATTTTGAAGACAAAAGTTAGATTTATAAGGAATCCCATGTGCATATGTGAATTCATTTTCGATCTTGATTTATCATAATGATACACAAAATATCTCAAATACAAATGTGTGTGCAATTGCTTTGTGCATTTACCAGTTTTGAGCAAGATAATATGATACAAGTGATTTGAAGAAACCAAATAAGTGTTCATTAACCATGATGTAGATGCATATAACCATACTAGACTACTATGTAGGTCGGATTATCAAGAGCTAGCTCATCCATAAGCAGACATAGGTCTGTACAAAATAAGGTTGCTAATGTGAAAGACATATCATCATGCTAGGAGTTACCCAAGGCCAAGAAGGTTGGGCACAAACCACCTGTTATGGGGCTTACCTCACAGTTTTTGAATAATTGAGAATTCCATAGATTCAAGCTCATCAACCCTTCTTTTCTTTTCAAAGGGTAGGGAAAGGTATTTTATTGCTTTCTTGCTTTCTGCTTTCTTTTGCTTTTCTTTTGAACTTTGCTTCTTTTTCTTTTTGTATTTTTTCTTGATAATGCTGTAATGATATAAAATAACATTTTTCTTTTTCTCTTTTTCTTGAACTTTGCTTTTTCTTTTTGTTCTATGCTAGGGATACTTGCTTGGATTAGCTGTAGAGCAAGGGATTTTTATTCTGGGTAGGGGTGAGCTTGTCCTTTTGCCAATTCTCAAAGATTCTAGACCATGTGCATGATAGGATAGAAGGGGAAACTTTTTGCTCAAGAAATCACTTCTACTATGTAGCAAAACATGGAAATTACAAATATAATCATTTTATTGTGAAAAGAGGTGCTTGGTTTAAGTAAATAACAAGATCAATTCTCTATGCTCAAACTTTATTTAATTGAATTTTGTGGACTTTGATATAAGAGAGATTAGTAATCATGCCAGATAAAATCAAGATATTTATTTTTGTGAGTGTGCAAGTGAGGGATTCCAAATAAATGCTAATTTATCCAAAATAATGTGAAACAGATAACTGCAACATTTGTAAGAATATATATAAATATTTTTTTGAGATGTTTTGAGAATATTGACTCTCTCTTTTCTTCTTTATTTTGTTTTGGTTTCGAAAGAGACAAGCATATTGTTGTTTTTATATTCTTGTCATTATTTTTTGGTTTTATTGTTGTTTTGAACAAAAAATTTAACAAGTGCCATAAATAAATGCAACAAATAGTTTTGAAGATTTTGGTGATTATGAATGTTTTTGGTGTTTTTGAACTTATAAATTGAAATAAAATACAAGATAGTGATTTTGAACAAATATATACATGGATGAAGTGACCAAATTTATACATAGTAACGTTTAAGATGCAAAATATTCATGGGTTCTTTAAGTTCTTTACCATCTAAGGTAGACAATTTGTATGCTCCTGATTCAAATTTAGCAGTAATAATGTATGGTCCAAGCCAGTTGGGCTCAAATTTACCTTTAAGGTCCTTAGTTGCATTGGTATTTTTTTGAAGATTTTGAGGATTTTGATTTTTTTGTATTTTGATTTTAATTTATGAATTGAAATTGGTGGTATATACAAGATGATCTATATACACTATACAAGGTTTATTTGAGGATAGCATGTCTAAGGTTGCTTCAAAATCAAAGGAGGTTTTTAAGGATAATCTGGTTGAGGTGAAGGTAAGAACAAAAGGTGATGAATAAAAGTTAGTGATAACAAAAGCTTTGTTATAATGAAAAATAATGTAGCAAAAGATTTGACTTTTATATGTGTAAAATTGATCATGTTACAAAATAAAATGTCAGAAATATAAGAAAGTTCTTCATTCTTATTATTATATTCCAAGTTTTGATAAGATGGAGAAAGTATATGTGAAAGATATGCATGAGTGTTATTTGGTAAACAAAGATGATCATATATGAATGAAGAAAAGTGATGGATAGAAGATAATTGTGACAATAGAGAATGTATAGAACATGATGTTTCAACCGTTAAATATTCTTCAAATGGTGTTGGGTCACCATATATAGTAACACTTTTATTTGCAAGTTCAAACTTCAAACATTGGTGAAGAGTGGAAGAGAAAACCTTCATCGTATGAATCCAAGGACTCTGGAGAAACAGTTTGTAATATGAAGGGCAATATGCTACATAAAACAAAGTATCCAGGATCTTGGATCCAATATTAAGGGGAATAATTATAGTACCTTGAGCTTATTGAATTTCATTGTTAAAAGATTTTATAAGAACATTTGATTCATTAAGATCTTCTTCCTTTAATTCGAGTTTTTGGAATAATTGATAAGTGCATAAATTAAGAGAGGAGTCATTATCTACCATGATAGTTCTAACAAGTGTTTCTTTACTAGATCCGATAATGTAAATATAGGAGTCTTCTTGTGGGGTAGAGGAAGGAATATCCTCATCATAGAATGAAATATGGTTAACTTCAAGAGGGTTTATACCATTAATTATGTTCTTAGAGAAAATATGATGAGGAACAAATTGTTGGCTAGGTATTTTGAACAAAATTTCTTTATGATAAATTTGTAATACTTCTAAAAGGGATATCTTTGCTTGAGGATTAATCACTTGTTGTTGGCTATCAAAGGGGATTTCAGATTGAAATTTTGATTTTAAATATGAGCTTTCTATGCTTACATTCCATTTTGGATCATTATCTAGATTCAAAGATAGTTTTGAAGGCTGGTCAAATGAGGAATCCATATCTTGAATATCAGATTGAGTTGATTGAACTTGAGGTTGCTCATTTGTAGTTTTTGTTACAATATTAGTAATATCATCATGATGAGACACATTAACATGCAATATTTGATTGGTTTCTTGTTGTTGATAATTGAATAGGGGTTCTTGGGAGATCCCCATGTCTTGATTGATTATTGGTATTTGTTGTGTAGGAGTTTGATTGTTTACTAAAGATTTATAATCAGTTGTAGATTGTAATTCCTTTATATTAAAAAGACCATCATCAATCAAATCTTGAATTGCACATCTTAAATATTTACAATTTTGTGTCATATGTCCATCTACTCTATGATATTCACAATGTAGCTCAGGTTTAAACCAATCTGTTGTGGTATCAAGTTGTCTTATGGAAGGCAGTTCAATCTTATTCGTATCAAGTAAATGCTTGAGAATTATATCCATTGGTTGATTGAGCTTAATAAATTTACGTGATGAAGGTTTTCGAGAGGTTTTCGATACGTGCCTTAGGATTTTAGTCATAAAATGGCTGAATGGTTTCTCACCTCTACTTTCTTTATTACGGGTAGAATGATGACAGGAAGATTGCGAAGCATGAGGTGAGTACATGGTAGAATTGGAAGAATAAGTATTTTCTTGTTGAAATGGATGTGTTGTATTAAGAGAAGAATATTGAAAAGGTGGCGTATTGTATGTGGATCGATAGACATAATATGGATATATGGGAGAATAGATAATATCGTTATGAAGATGATTGGCAAAGGGATTGTCCTATTGGGGTAAGGATGAAAAATGAGAAAAGTGTGATGGAGGTGGTGTTGAATAGGGATGAGGTTGGTCATAATCAACAAATGTATTTAATTTAATTCTTCCAACATTACTGATGGGCTCATATGGATTTGAGTAAAAACTCATGGTTTCTTTAGTACTTCTAAAAGTAATATTTAATATTTACTATTTAGAATTGAATCTAAAACATACAAACTTGAAATAATGATTTTGTTTTTGTTTTTCTTGTTATATATATATATATATATATATATATATATATATATATATATATATATATATATTTGTTTTCAAAAGGTTTTAAATGCATTCACGTCGGGTTCACCAAAATGTATCGCTCCAAATTTTTTGCATCCTTACCTTCAGGCTATAGGATCCGTGCCCGGAAGGAGGATGGGAAAAGGATGTCGCGGTACCTCGGACTGAGAGGACTTGCGAAGGTCTCGCCTCTCAAGGGAGGTGTATATTGGTGATTTTTTTATGGATGGTGGGTTCACTAGGAAACATTTAATGGCAGTTTCCATGCCTAGGTTTGGAATGTGTTTTTATGTGTTCATTTTTAGCCTTAAGCATTCATATCCTAGGTTTGGCCAAATGAATCTAAATTAATCTATATGAAAGTGCAGATTTAATGAATGCAGAAAACAAAATTAAGACAGAAAAATAGAGAAATAAAAGAAGAATAAGAAGAATACCTGATCCGGATGTCTGATGGAGATTCTGATGTTTGAAGCAGTCAAGATCGCCTCTAATTTGACAAGATCATCTGAGATCTGACGAATTCGTCAGACGAATTCGTCAGAGACCTGCAAATAGAAAAATAGATGCAAAATACAGAGAATGCAACTATGATAACAAAGGGAAAAAACACAAAATAACAATATGAATACTAAACAATAGTTATGAATAGAAATTCAAACAAATTATGACATTCTAATGACAAATTATGATCTTATCATGCAACTTAAGCTATATGGGTGAACTCTAAGTGCAAAACAGTAAGAAATAAGGATAAAACTAATTAAAATGTAGAATAAAATAGCAAAAGGAATAAGAGAAAGCACAGACTCTGGGCACTAATTGCCCCCAATGTAGATTGCAGTTGAAATCATCTGGAAGTGATGAAATCGTCTCGAATTATGGCAGGATCGTCTGAGATTTGAACGAGATCGTCTACGACGATCTGAGCTTGCTTCAGCTAAAAATCAATAAGGTCCCTACAAGAAAACTTCAAAATAACAAAGGCAAAATGATGCTCTAGGTATTCTAATGCATGCAAAATCAAGTCACAGAGAAATTCAGCCAGGGGTTGGAAGGAAAGGTCCTAAGGATTAAATAGGCTTAGGGGAGTAGTTAGGAGGTTGGAGATCATCCCTATTTGGGAGATCTCCAATGGGGGAGGGTCCCTAATGGTGCAGACATGCCTCTGCCTAGATTAGAGACCCGTTGGAACAGAAGCTAGTTGTGCAAAATCAGTTTTGCGACAAGATTTTTTGGACGTCCTAGCCCAGACGAAATCTTCAGATCTGGGGCGATATCGTCTGATCGACGACGATATCGTCAAACGGTCAAAACAACATCTAAAAATGGCATGGAAAAGGGGGAAACAGATTACCCAGTAGTTAACGGGCGGTTTGGGAGGTTAAAATTTGAATTTAAATTATTTACTAGGATGAATGTAATTACTAGAATTTTACTGTGCCAATTTTAGGGTGCTACAGGGGCCCAGTCATAGAGGTAAGCAGAATTGCTTCCACCCACTTAGTGAAGTACTCTATGGTCATTATGATAAATGTGTGACGACCTAAAGATGCAGGGGAGATCTTTTCTATGAGATCTAAGCCCAACTACAAAAATGGCCAAGCCGATTGGATCGACTGCAAGGCCTGAGAAGGTATGTGTGTCAAGTTAGCATGGTGTTGACACTTCATGCACTTCCGCACATATGTGCAACAATCTTACTCTAAGTATGGACAATAATAGCCCATGCAAATAATATGCTTTGTGATGGCCATACCACTAAAGTGGCCATCACATGTACCATTGTGCGCTTGGGTGATCGCCCAAGTGGACTCCTACTGGTCCAAGAAATGGAAGAGGATTCCTTTGTAGCTTTGACGATACAAAATATCTCTTAGTAAGACATGTTTGGCCGCTTTCTATTTGAATGATATTTTCTTGGCATTTTTCAATCCGATTGGGAGGATACCTAACTTGAGATAGTCTCTTATGGATGTGTACCAATCCTACTAATCATAAACCTCGATGGTATGAATGATCGATCCTTCTTGAAGTTCATCCCTAGCAAAAGCTGAGTAGGAAATAACTTGTAGAAATAGCGTTGTGTTGCTATTAAGAAAGTTTGGAGAGAATAAAGACCCCAAGTTAGCATGATTCAGACTATCATGGATTCGAGAGAACCTATCTTGAGATGGTTCAATCTGGATCAGGTGAATTCCGAGTATTATGTCAGAGCTTGCACACTCCATTGTGGATTGCGATAACATTTTGAATTGAATGGTTGTCATCTCACCAAAAGGGTCTTGCAGGATTAGTGACCCCAAGGACGCCATAGTGTTCGCAAAACCATTCGATGATCGAGGGAGTGCCTCGATGTTGTACCATTTAAGCTTTGCCAAGAATTTATCCACAAGGGCTTTGTAGGCCTGCAAAACTAGGTATTTGCATTGGAATACCCCTTTCACTTGGTTGATAATTAACAATGAATCACCAAAGATATTCAAGCATTTGATATTCATGGTGATGGCTATCTGATGATTTATGGATTCATTGGATTAGAATCGATGTCTATGTTAATCATTTATTTGACTGACATGTGGGATCCATACTCCAACTAGTGTGGAGTTGGGATCAGGTGGATATCATTCGCTGAATTTATATCTATGTTGGGAACTTCGGGTTCCTCTTCAGCATGGAAGATATCTTGAGTCTATCCTGGGGTGAAATGAAACATCTCATCACAAGGCCAGTACTCTGATGGGGATGGTGGTGAGTCAACATGATCCTAGTCTATGGCATCTAGGTCTAGATACAATGGTCATGTTGGATTGGTTGGATTATGAATGGGGGTAGTTAAATCAATGGAGATCATGTTGATGGAATGAATTTGGTCTCCATTATCGCATGGGTGTTGATTTAGACATTCTTGGTGATCCTTGTACCCCAAATGTGGCTCTGTGGGTACTGGCACAAAAATATTGGCCGTATGTGTGGATAGAAGGACAGGGTCTACCCTTGGCACTGGTGGCCCTATAGGGTCTCTAGGTGGAAGGTGCTCTCTGTATGCCCGTAGTGGTGAATGAAGCATGTGGTTTAACTATACTTGGTTTAAATTCCACCTATACCTTGGTCCCATATTTAGATATTCAAACATATCATCGATGTCTATGGGGTATTCCTATTGCCTCATATGGTTGAGATATGCCATCTCAGTCTCATCCTCATAGTCACTATCGGAGATCCATAGGCCTTCATTGGATCTAACAACTATGTGCCCCTCTAGCTGGTATAGCCTCCCACTAGGCGTTTCTTGATCACTATCCTCACTCTCTACAAAAATTAGAGATCTAGCATGTAGGTAGTCAATGTTGAAGAAGATACTTGGATATTCTTCCTCTAGTGGATCACTTGGCCTTATGGCTGGCATGGGAGGCTCGTTTTGTTCGAGCATGTTGATTTGTCCCTTCTGGGTTGTTCCACACTTTGTAGGAGGGTTGGATTCTTTGGAGGTAGCAATTGCCCGATTGGAACATTAAATGGGAACATTACCACAAAGTTCTCTTGATAGTCATCAATGGGTGTCACCTGCGAGTGATTGTTATCAGACTCAAAAGGGTCCCATGGTGCTACCTCATAATTTGACTTATCTTCAGAAGACCCCCCTTGATATTTATCATACCCCTCTTGGAGGTTCCTTCTTAAAATTTTCCCTTCCTCAATCAAAGGGGAGGGGTTTTTGAGGTCAACAAGGTTTTTTGTTAACAATGGGAGATAATCCCCCAATGTGTATGTTATGTTGGGATTGGCATATGGATCTTGTGCCAACCCATCCTTGTTGCCTAGACCTAGGCCTTGCATGGTTTCTACCAAGATTTCGAGGGGCAAAGGGTGGTTGAACCCTACTCCTAATTTATCATATTGCATATGGTATCTCAATTGACAAAGAGTATGCATTCCTTGTTCGTATCTGCTCAATCCATATCCATGCCAATTACATTGGTCTAGGTATTTCAAGGCGAAGTCTGGGTTGGATAGATAATCAACATTCTCAGCAAATGGTTCTTCATCCTCTTCCTCTTGTAGGTAGGGTTCAAGGCCATTCTCGAGGCCCCCATATACAAAGTTGGTCTGATTTGGCAGGTAGCCTAAAGGGATGATAGTGTCGATGGGGAGACAAGGTCTCCCCATGTCTTGCATGGATTCGAGTGTGAGTGTTGCCACAATGTTCCACACTAGGTACTCTCCTAAGCACGTATTGGCCATATTAATGGTAATAATCAATGGTTGAGGGGGATGGAAGGGGAGTTCTTCCTAATTCCACTCCATGTTGGGTGAATCAGGTGTCTCGACTTCCATTTGGCTAGGCACCTCCTCGGTAGATATGGTTGAGACTAATGGTGGTACCTCCTCTAGGGGCTTCTTCCCATTGTCCTTCATTGTTGCCACCATACATGACATTGTTGGTGAAGGGATAGATGATGAATATGGTCCAGGTAGGTTAGTTTAGGGACTCAACAATGAGGATGTAGGCAAAATTCGACCCTGTGTGGATGGATTCAACTAAAAGTCCAAATGTGTCGATGGGAGGGTTTACTATGGCATCAGCTGCACCACGTTGCAAAACTTAAAGGTCTCTAAGTCTGCTAGGACTATATGTGCTTGCCCTTTGTATGTATATTTGAGGCATTAATGGGCTATAGAAGGGACACACTTCATGTCCCTTATCCAAGGCCGGCCTAGAAATATATTGTAGGCCATATCACCCTTAAGGATGTGGCACAACATAGGAACGATCTTTTGTCCTACTTGGATGGGCAAGACAATTGTGCCAACTGTCGAGCATAATGCATCATTGAATGCTCAAAGAGTGTAAGTGGACACCACAATGTGGGATGCTGGTAGCTTAAGGTGTTTTAATGTCGCTATCATGATTATGTTGTTGGATGAGCCAGTGTCCACCAACACCCTCTTGAATGGAATCTCATTGACCCACGTGATGACGTGCAGGGGTGGATCCACCATATCACCAATCACCAATTTCATTTCATCTTCCCTGAAGGTTATGACTGGTTATGTGCATTATATCACATGTCCCACAAAGTTGTTGAAATAATTGGGTTTGTGGGGCTGTAGCTCAATGGCTTTGAGTATCTCCATCAGAGCCTCTGGATGGGGCAGTGATTGTTGAATGAGCTCATAAATAGAGAGCCTAGCCGATGTGGTCCTTAAATTTTGAGTAAGCTTAGTCTGAATCATGGCCACTGGTCTAGGTGGGGGAGGTTGTGTAGGGTGTTGTGGAGGTTGTAATTTTGATGGAACATCTCCTGTAGCTACAACGGGTGCAGCCATGTTTGGGTATCTTTTGTTCTGCGTTATGATGCTTATCATCCCTATGTATCCTTGCATGGGGCAATTTTGTGTTACCTTGTTCACTTGTAAAGTCTTTACCTGCACGTCATGGGCAGGTAGGGGGTCTTTGAATACTTCCATCTGTTGGTTGCTCAGCACTACAATATTATCTACCATGAGCATTTTTTTGTCTATCAAGTCCTGCACTATGTTTTTAAATTTCCAACAAGTGAAGATGTCATGTCCTTTCTATCGGTGAAATCTATAATATAAGTCTTCCCTATAGCCCTTGGTTTTGGCACGTTGAGGTCTATGGGTTGACTTTCTAGAAATTTTATCAGGTTTTTCATGAAAAAGGGATCAAACAAGGAGTCTCTAGACTCTGTGAATTATGTAAATTGTCGCTTAGGGTGACACTGCTGATTTTGCTCTTATTTATAATTTTCCTTTTCATAGTTATCAAGAGGAACTGCTTGATAATTAGCCTTTGGGGGTTGTGTCATTTGTGCAGGCTTTGGTATAGTTATGGCAACCTGATTGACCATAGTGGGTTTTGGTTGCATGGGTCTAGTTTTAGTATTTTTGGTCCACTCTTTCTTGCATGGCTTGGCAATTTTGTCGTCTTGTATTTTGATCTCCTCAATTATCCTGGATTGTGCCAAGGCTTCTTCAAGGGTGGCATATTACTGTAGCTGCAATAGCATGGAGATCGACCTTATGCAACTCTTTGAAAACATTTGTCATGTTGGCCATGGGAGGGAGGTAAGCTAGCTTTGATAGCAATGTCCTCCACCGATTCCCATAAGTGGCTATGGTCTCATCATCATACTGCTTAAGGCTAGCTAGGTCACTTAAGGATACCTTCTTCTTGGTGTTGAAGGAAAAATGTTCAAGGAACGCGTCCACTAGCTGGTCTAGATTATTGATGTTATGCTTTGGCAACTGGGTAAACAAATTCGAGGCAAGGCTTGCAAACATGGTTATAAATGTTCTCAAAAGCAATGCATCATTGTCCTGAATGCCAAAGCATTGACTCAGGAACCTTGTTACGTGCTCTTGGGCATCCTCATCCCCTCTAAAAATTGCCAATTGAGGCATTTTAAAGTGGTCATGGTATGGGGGTGCCGAAAATGAAGGATGCACAGGGTGACTGCGGAGCTGGCGTAAGGTGGGATTTTGGGGCCCCGAAGTCTTAGTCTCCATAGACTCTAAGCATTCTAACAACACTTTGTATGCATCAGATGATTTGATTTCCTCTTATTTGGTTTGTTCCTGTTGTGAATTGTGAGGAACTTGAGGTCTATGGAGGGGTAGCTGGGTAGCACCCCCCCTGCCTTAGTAGGGCATTTCATCCCGCTCTTCTTCTCGCTCAAATTCCTCATAGGCTTATTGAGGAGTTTTTGGGCATGACCTATAAACATGGATGGGTGCCCGAGGAAGACACCCATCATTGGTTCTAGGAGTGGTCTCTTGATAAGGTCTAGGAGGTCTTGGAGGTAACGCTTGATAAGGTCGTGGAGACCTATATCGCACTAAGGGATTGTGCCTCTCATAAATTTTTATCCTATGTGTGTGAGGGGTTGTAATCCTCTCATGCATAGTGTTATGGAGCAACTCATCTATCTGGCATTGAATGTGCTCTTTGTTAAGATGATACAATTATTCTAACTATTACTGATCTTGCCTAAGCTGCATTATTTGCACTTGGCGGTGGCATGTTTGGCAAATGCCAAGTTGATTTGTTCCACCGTCCTTGGTCTAGGAGGCCTAGATGCCTCCCATAAACATCTATCTTGGTCATGGTGATCCAAGATCTCTATGGGTCACTTTCCTCTATCAAGGTTAGCAGCATTCACCCGAGGCTCTGGCATCAATAGGTGGTCTTGGTAATCAACAGGTGCGGAGGTGCATTGCTCCCGCATGATGTATTGCTCTTGAGGAATTTACTAGTTTTCCTCATGACCCCTTTCATACATATGAAAGGGACGTGTAGAGTTGGCTCGCCCTATCTGAAGAGCCTTGCACTCTAGATTTGGTCTATTAGTTCTAACAGTAATGAGGGGTGGAGGGGGAATGATATAATCATGTGGCCCCTCCTTATGAATCCTATGTTGCTCTAGCGCCTCATCGCATAGTGGCCACTCATAATGAGTGTCTAAGAGGGCCTTACCATGTGTGTACTCCTCTTGAGAGGGTCTGTGTTGAACGGGAGTGCCCCTCAAAGGGGTGCCTCTATAGTCCTTTTCTGTAGTGGCATAGTGTGGACTATGTTGTGGGTCGGGTTGCCAAGGTGGTATAACCAAGTCCTTGGGGCTATAATGGAGGTGACTTGTGCCTCCTTGTATACTTTTTGTAGCTTCTACCCATGATTGGGCTTGGCTACGGGTATACACCATGGTGGTGGTCTTTCTAGAAAGATATGTATATTTTTATCTCCTTTACAAATTTTTTTGCTACACCAAACAAAAGGGGACCACACAAGCAAAGAAATGATTATCTTGTTTACAGATTAAATGTGTGTCCCAGATCTGGTTTAGTGTGTTTGATTTTTTCTGTTATGTAAATATTGTAAATAAAAATTTGTTATACATGCACAATGAGGGCTCTTGTATCTCCAAAATGGTCGCCCCTTCAATATACCATTGCCAAGCCGTTATACCGAACCTCTCAATATACCCGCCCTTACATGAGGGAAACTATTGGTACATGAGAGTAGAACAGTAAATGGAACATAGGCGGTATGAAAGGGGGATCACTCTATTTTTGACACCTACCATAGAAGACTTATCCTCATGCATGGGGAATCACCCCCATTACACTTGGTCAACTTTCATCAGGATTTACGTCTAGCAACAGTTGCGATCAGGGTATATGTATGCAAAATCCAAGCCAAGGTTGTGATAAAATCCACCGTTGGTCTTGATCAAGTGTTGAGGTATTAAGACCAACTCCTTGATGTTAATTTTATTATGTGGTGTGTGTGGTTCCTTTTAATTGTATAAAGAAATAAAACATATAGCAAAATATGCTTTTCACTAATGCAATGCTTTAGAGTATGTTTTATCTTTCAGATATAATTAGTAGCAAAAAGGAAATCACAAAACCTAACTAGAACTGGAACCTAGAATGAGGACTTGTCATTTGTGCAAGTATCATGCAAGCAAACCAAATAAAAATGCATTCCTAATCATGTTCCCTCAATTTAATTTACTCTATGTTTTTATTTTTATTTTCTTTATTGCAAGAAAGGAAAACAAACTACTTAACCTTTCTATGCAAGTGTCTGAAAATAAAGTAAAGAAAATAGAAAATTGCAGAAACAGAAAGTAGAAAAACATAGAGGATGTGCAGAAGGCCTACCTCTTCTTTGTCTAAACTAGATGCTTCTAATTTTCTACTCAAAAAATGCACAGATCTCTAATCGTCCTGGGGTGGGACGAATAGCAGGTCTGCATTCGTCACAGGGTGGGACGAATATATATTCATCTCGGGGTGGCACGAGTAGCAATACAGTGCCCGAATAAGTAACACTTGCAAAGAAACCACCAAATTTGGATCAAAAACTTGATATTAATAGCAGGTGATAGGGTCCCACCATGATCTCCACTGAAAGCAGCGTAGAAGGACGGTGTACCAGATATGATGCAAACAAAATAGATATGGTATAGATACTAAGTCCTACGAATGCGATGAACAAATGCACAAAGGAAATGATGCAAAAATGAGATGTAAGAAAAAAAAGTAGGGCCTATTTTATTAATGTTGCTTTTAATCTAGTTATAATATGTCCCCCATCTAGGGCTCAGAACGTTTGATGCAGTTCGTTACATCAATGGATGGTACACTTCTAGTGTCTTTCGCATGCCCACATTTGAAATGGGTGGGCCAAAAGTTGCCATTGCTTGTGTCCATGTGTTCGTCATTCCTTTTTGCCCCTATGGTGTTCTTGGTTGTGAGATCCTACACACAGAAAAATAGCAAATAGTTAATAGCATATGCGGATATAGGAAAACATGCAATCCCCAAAGCCTTTGGCTAGTTAATATATAAAATAATGAAACGATGGTTAAAACATGTCATAATGAATTAAAACTTTGACATAGGCATGGAAACATCATCAGGGACACATTGCAAAAAGAACAATTAGGAAATCATGCACAGATTTCTAATCGCTCTGGGGTGGGACGCTGGGGGCTGTCACAAAATGTGCAAAAGTGACCTTGCAAATGTCCTACCCAAATGTCTCAAAAACTCTTGAAAACTTGGGGTTAGACTAAAATGGGCATTTTGAGATGACCCAAAAGGTCATATTTGGCATATTATACCCATATTGTCCTATATATGAAGGCACTTCCTATAGGTTAGTAAACACATAAAATGATAAAAACAAGGTCAAATCATGTCAGAAAGTAATGAAACTTGGACAACAGTTTAAGTACATCAGATAAAACATAATGAAAAAATAATAGTAAATAAATCATGCACATATTTCTAATTGCTCCGGGGTGGGGTGATTAGGACTATAGCAGTGCGGGGGGCACCCGAGGGTAGGACGCCCATCGTTTGGGGCTTAGTTTTGGCACCAATCCAAGTGGGATGGGTCCAAAACATCCTAGGGGATTGTTTTGATGAGTTTGATGTGGGATTGTGGCCAATTTCTTGGGTTTTGGGTCTATATTGCATTCCTAGTGCTCACCTGATAACCTGCCTTCTAGAAGAGAGATATTAGGGATGTAGGAAGCACAAAGAGGAATGGGGGTATAATTTGGTAGCACTTCATTGCTACAAATGCTACAGATCTATTTTTTTTTGGGTGAGGAGGTTCACATTTTTATAGACCCAGGGGTCTCCTTTGAATGCGCATGCGAGGGCACCACTTGGCTCACCATGCCCTTTTGGGGGAGAGAAGATTCCTCCCTAGTTTAGTGCCTCCATGATCAGGGCATGCTTGATTGAAGTCTCTCTCTCTGATTTGAAACTGTTCCTCGCAATTGCATGCCTTGAAGGTGAAATTGGGTGGTGGATCTGGGCTGCCATTTGTCAAGGCTTGACTTTTTTGCCAGTCAAACCTGCTAATTGTCCCATCCTGGAGTGATTACTACTAATCATCCCAAGGTGGGGCGAATAGGATTCTAATCATCCTAGGGTGGGATGAATAGGGAGCAAAGTGCTTAAAAGGTGCCAAATTGACCTCTAACCTTCCAAAACTGATTTGGGAGTGGTTAATACCACTATTTAACCTTTGGAGGCTGCCCTAGAGGGTATGTATGCCAATTCGATCAGTGCTTGTAGTCACATAATCAGATTGGTGCTATTTTGGTATCTACACATTGCATCTCTATGGATTTCAAACCTTTTAAGTATTGTAATTTCATTTCAAATCCTTATGAGTCCATGTTACCTTCCACCCATTTATTCTTGGCACCATCATCGAATCCATCCACATCATCTCTTAATCTGCCTTCTTCTAATCCATCTACATCTTCTTCTAAGACTCCCATCCTAGAGGAACTACCCATCACATCCCCTCTTCAAACATCCACTTCTTCTTGTACATGTGGTCATAGTTAGTCTACTGTTAACACATCATCCACCACATCCACCCCTTATTCTACAACCACTTCTTCTATTTCATCATTACCCCATCTATCACCATCTAATCCCACACCGCCATCCAACCCCACTCTATCAGCCAATGTTTCACAAGTCAAACTATCTAACTGTGAAATATTTAATTCACCACCATCCACAACCAACCCAGAACCCTTTGAGTGCCCATCATCAACCACATCAGCCCAAGTCAAAGTCCACATCACCAATCCTGGTATAGGTGAATACGTGGTCCAAGATGTCACCATCACACCCTTATCCATTCCCACAGCCAAGGATTTTGGATGTCCCCGAGACCATTCTTTATCCATAGGTGTTTTTTATGACATGAGCGCAACTCCAAATAGCATTAACTTTGTTTATGGAGGGTTGGATTGCTCAACTAGAGCAAACCCACCCGAAGAACCAAAAGAACCTAGGCGTGCCAACATACCTAATATGGAGGAGTTTCCATCCCACTACTTTAGCATGGTTAATTGGCAAGGTCAAGGTCTAGGTTCCCATGAGCAAGGGATGCATGATATCTTAGAGGTCCCATATAGAGGTGCCCATGATCATTCCAGTTTAGGCTATACCCCATTGTCTTCCATCGCTTCTCTTGAGCAAGCCTTTAAAAATATTAGCCTCAATTATGAAGACCACCCCATCCATCCATTACCCTCAACATCCTCTCTTGAACAAGCCCTTCAAGAACTTCACATTGATGAAGTAGACAAGGATGACCCCATCAACTTCTCCTATCCTGTCTTTGATTTTGACGATGAAAGTTATGAAGAGTTTGAAGTCATGTCAAACACTTTTGACGATTTCGAAGAGGAGTCACAACCCATTGTCCCCATCACCCAACAAGAAGAGTTTTACCTCCAAATGTTTCCCATCCATCATCCCATATTCCACTTACTTCTTCCACAAGAATAGGAGGACCCACCTAGTAATCCACCTTGAGCCACACATAATAGCCAAGAATTGTAACATATGTACATATTAAAAAAAAAAACACATTTCAAAAAAAAATCAAACAAAAACAAAAATATGTGTTGCTCTCATGTTAATTTCACATCCATTATTACAGGGATAACATGACTTGACATCTGTTCAAATTCAATCATTCCATATACCCATTCATCCAGGCCATCCTTCCTTTTGCTAGGTCAATATGAATCCTATTGACTTATTCACCCCACTCCGCAATCCATACGATTTGGCTAGGCCAATTCCAATTGACATTAGCCTTATTGACTTGGGCCGGATTTCTTCCCCACCCTCCTTTTTAGAGCTCGTCCTATCCGAGGAATTGTTAAGGGCTTCAGCCAACTACATTCCTCCTTCACCGTCACCTTCACCTCCATCAGCTTCCACTAATGGTCCCGAGGTCTTTTAGGCAGAGTTAGGCAGAGATAAACAAGAAAAGTTGGATGACATCTTAGACGACATAAATCTGATCCCAACACCACATCAACTTGAGGAAGGCTCACATATGTCCATTGAAGATACCATCGATGTGAACCTTAGTTCAAATCCCAAAAATCCCCAAGTTGTCAAGCTTGGCAAAAGTTTAGCACTCGATGAACAAGAGCAATTCATTGCTCTCCTCAAGAAAAAGAAAGAAGTGTTTGCATGGTCCTACAAGGATATGCCTGGCCTTGATCCTGACCTTGTGGTCCATAACCTCACCTTACATCCTAATGCCAAACCGGTCAAACAAAAACTTAGGAGAATGCATCCTACCATGGCCCTCATAGTCAAGGAAGAAATACAAAAGCTACTAGATGTACATTTTATCATTCCTATTGACTATCCTAAGTGGCTTTCAAACATGGTACCCGTTCGTAAGCCTAATAGGGTGATACGCATTTGTAATGACTTTTGAGATCTAAATAAAGCGTGTCCAAAGGATGACTTCCCTCTCCCAAACATTGATACTCTTGTTGACACCTATGTAGGCCACGAAATGCTTTCTCTCATGGACGGTTTTTCAAGATACAACCAAATTTGAATAAATCCTGATGACCAACACAAAATGGCATTCACAACACCTTGGGGAACATTTTGTTTTAGGGTTATGCCCTTTGGTCTCAAAAATGTAGGGGCTACTTACCAAAGAGCCATGACTTACATATTCCATGATTACATGCATAAAATCATTGAGGACTATGTAGATGATCTCTTGGCTAAATCTAAAACTCGACAAGAGCACATTGATGTCTTGGAAAATATTTTTGACCGACTTCTAGAATACAAGGTGAGGTTAAATCCCAAAAAGTGTGTCTTTGGTGTTACCTCTGGTAAACTTTTAGGATTCATTGTCTCCAAAAGAGGCATTGAAGTGGACCCAAATAAGGTCAAGGCCATCATGGAAATGCCACCCCCTACCAATGTCAAGGAATTGCGTAGCTTACAGAGAAAAATTCAATCAATCAAACATTTCATCGTGCAACTTTCCGATAAATGCAGACCATTTAACCACTTGCTACAAAAGGGGGTGTCATTCGTATGGATAGAAGAATGTCAAAAAGCATTTGATGACATCAAGCGATACCTAACTTCATTGCCAGTCTTAACTCCTCCTAGGCCGGGGGTCCCTTTTCATCTCTATGTTTCAGCTAAAGAGGTAGATTTAGGGACAATGCTTGCACAAAAAAATGAACAAAATCGAGAGCAAGCAATCTATTACATTAGTCGAACATTAGTGAGTTATGAAACACGATACGCTTACATAGAAAAACTATGCTTAGCAGTGGTCTTAGCCACTAAGAAACTCTACCATTATATGCTAAGCCAAACAACCTATGTCATAGCTAGAGAAAATCCTCTACGTTACATGATGTCTCGCACTTATAACAACACTCATACCGCTAAATGGATAATGCTCCTCACAGAATTTGATCTCAAATTTATTAGCCAAAAATCCATTAAAGGTCAAGTTATAGTCGATCAACTTGCGGAAGCTCCACTACCTAGTGATCATCCTTTGATTATTGAGCTCCCAGATGATTCGGTATTTTCAATCACTGAATTAGAAGAAGATGTCATTCCAAAGGAAGATGTCGATATCACCTTATTCTTTGATGGATCCAAGTGCGAGAAAGGTCAAGGTGTAGGAGTTGTCTTTCATACACCACAAGGGATTCCCATCCCCTTATCATTCAAGCTAGACTTCTCATGCATGAACAACACAATAGAGTACGAAGCCTTAATATTAGGTCTTCAATCAGCTATAGCTATGGGTATCAAGCGTATTCAAATATTTGGGGATTCTCAACTTGTAGTCAAACAGGTAACCAGAGAATACCAATGCAAAGAACCTACCATTAAGCTTTATCATGAGGTAGCAATGAAATTGCTCTCAACATTCGAATGGTATGAAATCAACAACTTACCTCGTTCGACTAATAGATTTGTAGATGCAATGGCCTCCCTTGGATCCTTGATTCCAAAGAATGACTTTGGAGAGGTACAACCCCTAATAATATCAACAATCTCTAAAGCAGCCATTGTCCGTGCTGACCCTACGGAGGGAAAGGATGTTTGCTTTATCCATACGAAACCATGTGAGTCTTGGTCAAGCCCCATAGTAGCCTTCTTGAAATTTGGAACACTCCCATTTGACATGTCTCGGTCTGCCAAACGTGCTTTCAAGCAAAAAGTAGCCCACTTCGTGCTCTTGGGTGACGTGTTGTATAAGCGGGGTTATGATGGAATACTTCTCCATTGTCTCGAACAAAGTGAGGCTCAAATAGCCATACAAGAAGCTCATGATGGTACTTGTGGTGGTCATTTTAGTGGAATGGCCATTGCAAAGCGTCTATTACGCATGGGTTATTATTGGCCCACAATGGAGCATGACTGTTGCACTTATGTCAAAAACTGCAAACAATGTCAAACACACGCCAATTTAACTCATGTACCATCACAAGCCTTACAACCTATACAAATATTTTGGCCCTTTTCACAATGGGGCCTAGACTTAATTGGCAAAATCTTGCCTTCTTCTTTGGGACAACATACATTCATCATTACTGCCACATAATACTTCACAAAGTGGGTTGAGGCCATACCTCTAACCAGTATGATAGGACCTCGAATTGTGGATTTCATACTCCATCATATCATCTGTCGCTTTGGCATTCCCTCTAAGATCATCTCGGATAATGATAAGTCTTTCAAGAACAAGGATGTTCGAGCACTTTGCAAAAAGTATAATATCCAACATAGTTTCTTGACTCCTTATTACCCACAAGCAAATGGACAAGCTGAAGCTACCAATAAGACCTTGATTGCCATTCTTAAGAAACTCGTCAAAGAAAACCATAAATATTGGCATACACAAATTCCTTTGGCACTTTGGGCTTATCGAACAAGCATCCGAACGCCAATAGGAGCAACACCATTTTCCTTGGTCTATGGAGCAGAAGCTATTATGCCTCTTGAGCTCGATATTCCCTCCTTATGAGTCTCCTTGCAAGAATTCATAGATGATGATACAACTAGACAAGCACGACTTGACCAACTCACTCTCCTAGACGAAAGGTGAGTCAACGCACTAGAGCATTTATGAGTTTATCAAGACCGCCTAAAGCATGCTTACAATGCTAAAGTCCATCTTTGGGAATTTCAAGTAGGGGATCTGGTACTCAAAGAGAACCAACAAAACACCAATGCTTTGCCGCATCTTCGTGAAAAATTTGTAGCCAATTGGTTAGGTCCATATATAATCACTCAAAAAGTGGGTAATGGTACTTATAGACTTGCCGATTTAGAGGGAATAGAGGAACCCGAACCACTTAATGTTCTTCATTTAAAGGCATTCTATTGTTAAAAGTGATACTTTATATGTATATATACATGGCCAAAAAAAAAAAAAACAACAAAAACAAATTTCATTTACATAAACATGCATTCATGTACAAATAGACATTCATACTTGCATTCATCACATCATATTCATACATTGTACAAATTGCATTCATCCCATCCCATGTTCAATGATCTGGCATAGTAATGATGATATGGCCATAAAAAAAAAGTCAAGTTATAAAAATTGGGGGTACCTAGTTTGAAACAATCTTGCAACTCTAACAAAAGACATAGGCCAACAATACCATATGCCAAAATCACAAAAGCCTAGATTTTCAATCACTCAGCCAGTACTAGTGTAGCAAGAAACCTCCAAACGGATGTCCGATTTTCTTTAGGACCAAAAACACACCTTACATACTAAGAAAGTCTTGAGCATTGTCGATTGATTTCGAATACAATCCTGAACCAACCACATTTCCTCACATCTTAAGAACATTTTGAGTTAAGGAGGGTTAGTACCATACTTGGGTAGTACCTTGAGGTGAAAAGGAGATAATCCTCGCTTGTCCCATCATGCAACATAGTCCAAAGAAAAAATAGTGGTTTTCACCACTACCAACATTGCTCCAAACATAAACATAAAAACATAGAGTAGTAAGGATAGGGTCAAAATTATCATCACACTTTGGTTGAGAATCCAATTCCCCAAAGCTCTATACAAAGTTAACAAGTTCAACCCCCACACCCTTGATCCCTAAAATCTGTAAGGATCATACTACATTTCCATCAAAAAGTTATGTAGTCATCCCCAAGGCCCAAAAGATCAATCCCATTGGACTATGGAGTGAATCTCCATCGAGGCTATAGACGCTTGACTGGCAGTGGAGTAAGCTCATGTGAGGCGACATGTCTCTCCTCCAAAAGGGAGACCTCTGAATGCACATAAGGACAGGCTAGCCTCAGGTCATATCCATAACAAGTCATGCCTAAATCTACTCATAATGGGTTAATGAACTTCACATGCACACACACTGGTCCTTGATGGGATAGGGTCATTGTCATGCTCAAGACTTGGTAATTGAACCTCACTCGCACACACATTTGGTCCTAAAGAAAGTTAAGACAACCTTAGTGAGTTTTGTTGAGGACACTAGTATGTTTGAGTCTTTGAAAACCTTTTAGTCTTCCATATCAACATCCATATCTTCTTCCATATCAACATCCATGTCTTCTTCCATATATTCTTCAATATCAACATCCATATCTTCTTCCATGTCAACAACCATATCTCCATAGTAAGTAAAGTTGCATAACACAACCAAATTCGGTACCCCCGATTGCCAAACAATGGACTACAAAAATGGCCAATAAAATTTCTGAACTATAAAAAGATCATTTGAACACTATGCATTCCTCTCATATAGTTTAGATTCATTATACATTTACTTGCATTAATCATCCATAACAAATATCATTTAGATGGCATTAATCATCCACATAAACACCATTCATATACATGTCATTTCACATGCATTAATCATCCATATAAGCATTATGCATACACATCATGATTAGCCTACATTAAGCATCAATAAAACATTAAACACAAATTGCATAAAAACACAAAAGCATTCACACAAAAGATAACACAAATATATAAAATGCCATGTATATATAAATCGCATATACAATAAACGCCAAAAAGGCTACAGAGGAGCACCAAGGCTCATATACAAAATAGTGCATCTAAGCACTAAGCTAATGTCCATGAGAGGACTCCTGAGACCTAGTAGGAACCCTAGGCCTCGTACTCTACCTAGACTCAGTATGCCTAGATGACTCGGCTATGGAAGAAGAAGGAGGATCAGGTAGCATAATATGGTGATGCATACACAAATCCTCCAAGGAATGTGCATACACCTCACTAGCCCATAGACGCCACAAGTCCATCTGATGCCGATGCTCCTTAGCCAACATCTCTACCTGAAGCCTCATGACCATCTCCCGATCACTAGCCCCAGCTACCTCCCGCTCCACCTCCAGCCATGCTATAGTAGCCAAAGACTCCCTATGAGTCTCAAGCATGGTCTCATGCTCCTCACGAAGCTGCTCCACCTCCGCCCGCAACCTAGCCACCTCAAAAATCTCACCCATATCCTCATCATCCTCCATCTCCTCATCCGCCAACCCCATCCCTAGATCTTGCTAGGTTGATCCCCTCGACCACCTCTGACTCACTGATCGCTAAGGCCTCATCCTCTTTGGAGTCATCCCCAACCCCACAACTAGCACATCATCACCCACAACCTTTGGTACCCACATCGATTGGGCACCAAACCAAGCTACATACTCTGGAGTCACCTCAACATCATCTACATTAGGGACCTCCTATGGCTCATCATCATCCAACCACACCCACCATGGCTCTGCACATGGGAGCCCCACCTCATCCCACCGATGTCGATACAACACTGGCTCCTCTGGCACATCTTGAGGTAAGCCAAATTGCCTCAACACCCATGAGTACTGAAAGTACTCCACCTCCTCATCCCTCTACCCAATCAACCATCGAGCTTGCCTCACCCAACGTAGTTGCTCCCCATCACCATCCCATAGAGCTCCTCGCCATGACCTCCATATCACGTCAGCCCGAGTCAACCTCGACCACATATCCCGATACCACTAGATGGTATGCACCTCTCGACTTGGTTGTACCTCCTCCACCACTGCCCATCACCTAGCATAGGGCTCCCCCATCTACCATGACTGACATGACAACCCCTTTAGCTGAGCCACACCAAAATTCTCCCAATCCCAACACTGTAAGAGGAAGTTGCACCCAATCCCCTTCCTCCTTCTCCATATCACCTCATATAACTCTTGGTATAACTATGCCAACAAGGTAGGAGCCCATGCATACTCTCGGGGATCAGTGAGTAGATCGCTCACCAACCCCAATAGGTTCCAAGGGAACCTACAACCAATGCTATTAGGTAGCACAATGTTTGCTAACACAAACATGATCAAGGCTGGAAGCGCATCCAACTCCTTCACCTTGTACATGCTCAGATAGCATATACCCCCATCCCCCATCCGAGCCTCCCACCATTGATCACCAAACATCCACTCCATCTCAACCTTCTTGTCATGTCCCACCACCACCTTCTCCCCCTCTACTAGCACCTTGAGGATGTGGTATACATCCTCCAGAGTGACAGTAACCTCCCCAATCGACAGTTGGAACGTCCCCCTATCATAATCCCATCTCTCTATCAATGATGAGAGATACCCCTCATCCACCCTCACAACATCCAACCTAGCTACCCCCTCCAAGCCCACCTTCCCCAACAACTCCCAATCCTCATCCATCAGCTTCTTCCTCATCCCAAGAACAAGTGGAGAGAACCGATGTCGAGGCTCTATGTCCCTCAACTACAACAACAAACATTTTCATTAATACTATTTCAAAAAAAAAAAACTTTTACAAAGTGTTTTTAAACATTACCGGGGCAAATGGTGCCTCAGCTCCACCAACAGCATTCGATCCCTCCACCACCATAGCTTCCACGTCGATTCTCACTAGCCTCACTAAGCTCACCAAAACCCACTCCACTCCTTAGACGCAACTCCTCAAAGTTCGAAATGCACAAGTGAGCCTCACGATTCAATCAGAAAGCTATTTATAGCTTTCCTTAGCACACTCAAGCATAGGTCTACGCTTGTAGTCCGCAGGTGCACCCAGACACACCTATGCACCTGCAGAATGCCACAGGTGCAGATGGGCACCTGGCCCCAAAAAGGAATGAAGACAAAATTGACCAAAATAGTAGCTTACCTCCTCCAAAATTCAACAAATTTCACCCACACATCATGCACATCATAAATCAAGTAATTCATACAACATTCTTCCATCACCATCTCTCAATCCATCAATCATTTTATCTACCATCTCGTTCAATTCCTTCAAGCGAACCTCGTATCTAGTGGGTGATTCTATAAACTTGGTGATTGCAGCGATAGTAATCCATGCAATTCGGTAAGATGAATAGCCTACAATAAGGACACTTGACCATGGTCATCATCAATTATCTCATTGTCCAAGATCACAATCACATTGGGCACTTCACATTTTGGAGTGAAACCTTACCAAGAACAATTTGCACAACTGTTGTCATTGATGGCCTAGTTCGTGAGGCTTAACACATGAACAAAAACTCAAATTTCATCATTTTCTCTTCAAAAACCTAATGATTGGCACTAGCTAGGATGATTAGTTCCAATTGTGAGAACAATCACCAGTAGGCTATCCACGGTTCCTTTTTCTTTTTATCTGCATCATCATACTTGCATATCAATGGCATCAGAGAGCACACTATTCAACAACATCGAATCATCCCAAAATTTGGGGCAACCACAATTTGATTATGATTTCCCACAATGGGATACATCTTACATGATCATGACATTGGATAAAATCCCCTTTCCACCATTGGGGCAAAAATGGTATCACATTTTACATCATTCATATCGTCCACAATCACATGGTATTATACACCAACCCCCTTTTCCACCGTTGGGGAAAAAACGAATACATTTCCAAAAACCCCCCCCCCCACATTTTACATCATTCATATCGTCCACAATCACATAACATTTCATTACATCATTCATCACTTGCACAAAATTCTTTTTCAATTGGCTCGTGAGATGCTTCTCATTCACCAATTGAGGGGGTAAGCTACGCAAATTCCAAAAATTCTTTATTCTTTTGTCTTCAACATCAGTGCCCAAATCCAACAACAGAGAGAAGTTGCTTTTGCACCCATATCCCATGCAAGTGTCTCATATTTTTGCACCATATTGTGTTTCATGCAATATGGTACAAAAAGGGGCATCTGTAGACACCAAATTGCAGCCATTAATCCTCCATCCTAACCATCCCACCACCCACTTGTCCACCATACACCTTTCTTGCCAATTATTTGGCCCAATTACACCTTTCCCACCAATTATTTGGCCCAATTCCACCTTTCCCACCATTTCCTAACCCAATTGGGCTTATTTTAATATTATTTTATATTATTTTATATTTAATATAATATTTTATATTATATTATAATATATTTATTATAAAATATGTATTTATAAACCCAATTAACCACAGTCGTCCGATCCAATCTAATCTCCATCATCCATCTTCATTAATCCATGCCACACTTAAAGTACAATCTCAGCCCTAGGATGTGATTTAATCTTAGCCACACGATCTAAAGTGTTGAGCTAAAACCCTAAGAAACCCTAAGGTTGGATTATAAGTAAGGGCATTTGCAAATGCCCAAACCCTAGAATCCTGATATTGGAATGTGCATCCTGAAGAAGTCATTGGCGAAGCCCTAGTGAAGCAGAAAGTGATAGAGCCCTAAAAATCCAAAGCCCTAGCTGGCCATAGGACTTCAACTATTCCAGCCATCCCCACATCCATTCCCCAACCATTTTTTGTTACCTCCATCATACCCCATCTACCGTGTCCTTCCCATCCATGCAATCTACTTCTATAGATTTCACCCTCACCCGTAGGCGCACTCTAGAGCTTGACAAGCTCATCGCAGAAGCTTGCCAAGCTCGCTGCAGAGCTTTCCAAGTGCACACCAGTGCCTACTATATCGTAGGCTCACTCCAGAGCCTGTGAAGCTCATACCAGAGTCTATCAAGTGCGCACCAAAGTCTACCATAATCACTAGGTATGCACCCAAGCCTGCTGTAATAATCAAAAGCACAAATCAGAGTCTGCTGCATCACGCCATCTACCATCAGAGCTGCAACAACGGAGCAAAGTATCACCATGAGCAAGGTAAATCTACATTTTTGTTATCCTTTGGTGTTATCACATTTTACATATACAGTTTACATAAGATCTAGGGTTTTTGGTTTTCATTTTCGAGGGTTCACACTGTGGAACCCTCCTTTTGTTTACTAACTACTTTATTGTTTGTTGTGTGTGTAGGATTGGATAATATCAATCAAAAGAACATTGGAAGACTACTGTAGTCAGAGTGGCCCGAACACACGGATACCTGAAGCCCACTCATTCTATTGGGAGAAAAAGCACGTTGAAGACACCTTTGTTATTGTAGCTAGGGTTTTGAAGAACCCTAGAAAATTGTATTCATTGTATCACAACATTACTTTCAAGGCATAATTAATTGTACAAAGGATTTTTTCAGCTCCCCCCATTATTTAATAAAAATATTTCTTGTGCAATTTCATTTGTCTTATCAGATCTATTTATCTATTGTTGTTATTTGGTGTTGTGCTTTTAGCTCTATAAGAGGAATCCTTCCAATATATTCCATAATTTTTGGTAAACTCCATGGTCTTGGCTCGTACATATGCTCCAACATTATTATATACTATCATGGAAGGAATCCCAAACCTAGTGATCAATCTCTCAAGAAATTCAAGGAAAGTATCTTGATCAGCATGCTTGGTAGCTTCTAATTCAGACCACATGGTGAAGTAATATGTCATTATCAATATGAATTATGCCCAATAGAATAATTTGGATTGATCATCCCAATAAAATCTAGACCCCATTGCTGGAATGGTTGTTCTGCAACATTTGGATGGAGAGGTATTGCCAGATTTTTACTTTTGCCAATAAATCTTTGACATTTATCATAAGCATTAGAAACTCTAAAATTGTCAACAAATAAGGTAGACCAATAATATTTGGCTCTCAAAATTTTGGTTGTCATGGTCTGACTAAAGTAATACCCTCTAAATAAGCCATAATGAAACTCATTCAAAATCTCCATTATCTTATTCGGTTGTATACATCTCAGCAAAAAACCATCAAAATTCTTTCGGTACAATATGTCATCAATCAAAACATATCTCATAGCTTAAAGTTTATGAATACACCTTTGATATGTTGTAAATCCATCCAGACACTTATCAGACTTAAGAAAATTAATCAATTCATTTATCCATATGTTATGTTATGTCTAGGATTCTATTAACTAAGGTTCTTGTTCTTTAATCAAGAAATTAGAGTTTGTTGTTTCAATGTTTGCCAATTATTTATAGAGTGCTCTTCCCATGACCAACTTATTCAGTTTGATCTCTATATCACATTCCTATACTTTTGTGATCCATCCAGCTTGTTTCTCACCCAACTCTCCTTGCACTATGAAATTCAGTACATATGAGTCCACAATGTACATCAATTTTCTGATCTGAGATATGTAATGTCTTAGCTATTTGAGAGATTTAATTAGAGAAAACACCTAATTTTCTATGAATTTTTAGAGTTCTTCATGGTTATAAAAAGTCTAACTTAGAAAATCTATAGGCCACTCATTGTGATATTTATCCTTTTGGGTGATTACAGTTGCATAACTCTCTTCTACTCCAAACACAAAGAATGAAGTTCTTTCTATAATCGAGGTTAGCTAAGACTAAATATATGGTTATACATTCTTTTATGTTGTTGAAAGCCTCTCTTATTGCTTTGGTCTAGGTGAATTCCACCTCCTTTTTAAGCATCCCTATCATTAGATTTACTATTTGGGTAAATTTAGATATAAACTTTCAAACAAAATTGATTTTCCTAAAGAATAAATACAAGCCTTTCTTATTTTGCAAAATTCGAAGTGCTAGTATAGATTTTACTTTGTTAGGATCAATATTTAAACCTTCATTTTATACCACATGATCAAGCAATTTTCCTTCATGGATAAAAAAAATTAACTTTATTGGATTGAGTGATACCCAAAAATATTTATATTTTTGAAAAACCATCTTGAGATGATCCAAATTCTTTTATTTCTAATGGGAAAAAATTACCATACCATTGAGATATATCAATATTACCTTGTTTAGTAGCTCACCAAAAGCTAATCCATAACCCTTTGAAAGGTAGCTCTAGAATTTGATAGGCCAAAAGGCATTCTTTTATAAGCAAACGTTCCCCACTTGGTTGTGAATGTTGTTTTATATTGGTTTTCATCTCAAACCCATACTTTTTTAAAGCCTAAAAATCCATCCAACAAGGAAAATATCTCTGCTCTGACAATAGAATGCAATTTTATCAATTTAAGGTAAAGGATAGTGATCCTTTAAGGATGCTTTATTCAAGTTTCTAAAATCCATGCAAAGATAGATGTCTCCATTATTTTTTTATGGGTACCAAATTTGCTATCCATGTAGAATGTTTGATTGGATAAATAATCTTTGCTTTGAGTAACTTCAACATTTATCACTTCATGAGAACTTCTATCTTTGTATTTATTAGCCTTTAATTTTTCCAAAATGACCTGGCATTGAGCAACAATTCTATGGTGTGCTGGATAGTTTATTTGCTTTTAGATCATCATAGCTCCACACAATGATGTCCTTAAATTCTTTACAATGACTTAGTGATCCTTTAAGGATGCTTTGTTTAGGTTTCTAAAATCCATTCAAAGGTAGATGTCTCCATTATTTTTTTATGGGTACCAAATTGGCTACCCATATAGAATATTTGATTGGATAAATGATATTTGCTTTAAGTAACTTCAACAGTTCTCACTTCATGAGAACTTCTATCTTTGTATTTATTATTCTTTTCTTTTTCCAAAATGACATGGCATTGAGCAATAATTCTATGGTGTTGGATAGTTTCTTTACTTTTAGATCATCATAGCTCCACACAATGATGTCCTTAAATTCTTTACACTGACTTAAAATTTGTTGAATTTATTCTTCAAAGCATTGTACTCCAATATTTATATTCTTTTTAATTTTGAATTAAACCCTCTTTTAACTCTTGTTCATCTATTTTCATTTTTTGGCGAGTACTTTTGTCACTACTATCGAATATTTTTTTAGGGTGATCATCCCTTGGGAATTTATTCTCTAGTATATCATTAGTTGTATTTGTGTAGTCCATTTCTTAAATTAATAAATCCACTATTTGTTTATCATTGTTAAATACTTGCCAAAAATAATTCTTATCCTGGATAGATGGCCTAAATACCGGTTCAATAGATCTTGAGCTTTTTCTTAAATCAAAGGCTAGAAAAAATTTAACTCCATGGGAAGCCAATGCAAAAGCTTAAGTGATAAGCATATTTTATGAGATTTTTGTATATATTTAATAGAAAATTATGTATTATGCCTAATGTGTGTTTTGAGTGAAAATTGTGTAGATGTAGTATATTTTATATTTTTCGTACCTTTTTAGTCAAGGTTCCATGCAGACCTGACATTTGATATTTTTTTATTTGATTAAGGAAGGAGTGGTGAGTGAACGGTGATAGTAGAAAAGGAGTAAGGCACTTTGAAATACACTAAGGTACGGTGCCTATCTCCCGACCATAAGCTAGAAGGTGCCTATATCCCAATGCAAATGAAGTGTCTATTTTCCAATACACAAGACATCGCCTGTCTCCCAACTACAGGCTGGACGGTGCATGTCTCCCGATGACATAATAAAAGTGTGCAATGTTCGATTCCCAAAAACCCATGATGATCCTCAACAAACAAAAGTAGGTTAAAAATGGTGCTTGTATCCTGGTGATAGGCCAGAAAGGTACCTATTTTCTAGCAATAGGTCGAATAGTGCATGCATTGGATAGAATAAAAACATGTGCATTGACCGTGAATATTGAAAAACATGTATAAAATTTGACGTCTTTTGTTAAATATAGGAAATGCTATGATATTCCAAAAGGGATAATTTTAGTGTGATTTATCTATTTTTAGGCATTTAATTAATTTATGCATGCTTGCCATAGAAAATCATGTAGCATCTAAAATTGTAAACAAGGGATGACTACATTCTGTATAAAAATGTAGGTCACCCCTAAAGAAAGGATCCAAACTTACTCTGTAGAAATTTTTATTGCATAATAAAAATCTCGAAGTGTTTTGGTCAATTTCTTGAGTTCGAAGAGTGATTGCATAATTTAATCGGGTGGATGTCTATGGAGCTTGGGCCCACTCCAGGCAATATTCCTCCCTTATTTTATTTTGCTTTAATTAATTAGTTCCCATTATTTATTTCTTGCAAGTGTATATAATTCTGTATTTTCCTATTTTATTTAATTTTTTCAAGAGTGTTTTCTTTCCTGCACATTTCCTTTCATTCATGTGTTTGATATTTAAATTTAGTTACTTTCCTGCAATTTAATTCTATGGGTTTGGCTAAACTTCACACCAACCAACCCCCAAACCAAAATCAATACAAAGGACTCGTATTTAGACTACCACATGCATATACTTTGCACTGACACTCACAAGTCTACAAACTACCAGATTGATAATTAATGGATAGAAAATAACTATTTTCATAACATAATTTTTGCTCACCATTTTGGCACCATTGTCGAGGAGTGCCAACTGTAGTAGTCAAATCTATAGGACAATCAACCTTGAACTTGTAGTTTAGAATAGCTTAACTATAGATTTTTCTACCTAATATTATATGATTTCACTGAGATCAAGAGGACTAGATGGTTGTTTTCTAAAAATCAAAGATTTTACTTCACAAGTACCTAAAAAACCTTCTAAAATTCCTTTTGAAACATATAAAACCAATCCTAAAACTGAACTACCATCTCATCCAATAGTAAATTGATGTAGTCATATAATTTTTGAACAAATCTCTTCTTAGTGATTAAGACAAACATCTATTGATGAAGGACTAGTTTCAAATTTTTGTTTAGGACATCTATTTGAGAGAACCTAATATGAGGAAGATTTACTGAATATTCAACGGTGGAAAGAAATTTAAGAAGGAACCATTTCAAAAATTTAATTCAAAATACTTATAGAGGATAAACAAAATGAGGGTGAAGCCTTAAAAGTTGCCCTAGAAGCAGCAGGTGTAGAACCCACATTACCTAGAAACATGACTGAAATTGAAGAAGCTTCAACCAACTTTGACTTCCCAATTGAGGAAGCGGGGGGAGAAACAAAGATGAAAAATATATCTCCTGCTTATATTACTACCTTTAGGGGGCTTCCAACTTAATACAATGACCTATTCCTTTTTAATTTTGATTTTATGTAGGTTATGAATTACAAATCAGATGCCCAAATACTGAAATTATTTCCCTTCACTTTAGATGATTCAGTGTTATGCTAGTTTATTAGTCTAGGAAATAAACACATTGTAACTTGGAAATATATGAAAAGGATCTTCCTAGACCAAAACTAAAACTTTGAGAGAGCACGATATGTCAAGGAAGAATTCTTGGATATGAATCAAAAAGAGAAAGAATCATTGGAAGACTATTGGGATAAATTTAGCTTTAATTTGCAAATATCACCCCATGCAAGGTTGGGTGAGAAGTCCTTAAGAAGTATTTTCTTGAGGGGTCTCACAAATGAGTCCCTAGAAGCTTTAAATCTAATATCGGGAGGGGATATTTACCAACATCATATGATAGACATCTGACAATTATGTTAGAATTATTCTTGTAGAAAATGTAAACCAACCACTTGAATCACAAAAACTACAACCTCAGTAACTAAGGCTAAAATATGTAACAAGTTGGATGATATGAAGCTTGAGATGATCTCATCTCTTGCACTTCAACTAGATACACTCTTACTTTAGAAAAAAAAGTAGGACACTAAAGCAACATTAATCTACTTTTGCACAAAATGTTGGAGAAAAAATCCAAAAAATGAGTGTCCAAAAAATAAAGTTAGAGTGTGTGTGATCTGTCAATAATACCATAAAACTAGGTTGTGTCCACGAATATAAAATTTCAAAGAGGAACCTGAAGTAGTGAAAACCTATTTTATGGGTAATAGGAAAAATTGGAAATAGTTTCCTACAGGAAATAGTATGCCAGGAGGAATTCCACCTTATGGGAAAAACAATTATATGAACCAAGGTCAGACTCAACCACCCAACATGGGATGGTGGGGTCAACCTCCTTGGATGAATGCCATCCATGGATCTACTCCTTACAACCCATATCTATTGATGCCTTATCAATAAACTGGAACGTAGTGGAGGAACCACAATTTTTGGACTTCACTTCCATAAAATACAACTCAAATTCTATCGGAACCCAGCTTGCCTACACCTCCTACTTTAAGACCGATTCAGCTACCTGTACAACCAACTCCAAATTCCAATAATAGATCAAATCAGCCCACCTATCAGGTATACACAAAGGTGTTTCCAATATATTATATTAGAGTAGATTGTAGCCCTATATAGCTTAGGTTGGGAAGATAATTAGGAGTAGAACCAACTCCTCCTATAGTGGAGGAGGAAGATGTAGAGTTAGAAGTAGAAGAGCCGCCTTTAGTAGAAGAGATGGAATAAAAAGAAACTACTAAGAAAACTAGAGATAAAGGAGTTCCACATTTTCCAAAAATATTTTAAGAACCCAAGAAGCCAACATAACTAGAATTTGATATTATGGAAGGCTTAAAAAACCTGATAGCCACAATTCCTCCCTTTTAAGACATTAGAGATGTTCCCATTTATACTAAGGCCATAAGAGAATTATGTTTGAAAAATCAAGAAGAAAACCATAAAAATCAGTAAGTGTGTTAGGAAAATTTGTT
The DNA here is from genome assembly GCA_028583015.1 of Wollemia nobilis. NCBI lineage: Eukaryota > Viridiplantae > Streptophyta > Pinopsida > Araucariales > Araucariaceae > Wollemia > Wollemia nobilis. Next base: position 8,347,772 of record JAQPPZ010002979.1, read on the forward strand.
GATCTCATGTTAGGCAATACCTACCATCCTAAATACTCTGATCCAGGAAGCCTAGTGCTAACAGTTAAAACTACAGGTTTCCAATTACCCAACACATTAGTAGATCTAGGGGCTACCATAAACGTCATGCCCCAAGAAACCATGTAGAAACTAAAACTCACAGATATGAGGCCAACTAAAAATATCCTTCAATTAGCTTACTAATCTACAGTACTCCTTGAGGTAATATTGGAAGATGTTGTTGTCATGGTAGATGCATAGGAGTATTCAAAATATTTTTTAGTGTTGTAATCTAGATTTTTATTGGGTGGCTATCCACTTATATTAGGCAAAGGTTGACCATATTTGATGCTTATATAAGTTACAATAAAATACATATGATGATCTTATATGGACAAAATACCAAAAACTTGATCATTTATCCACCTGCATAGTCCACTGATTTGTTGAGAGAACCAAACTATAAAGCCTCAAATAATGATACATTTTCAATGCTTGCTTCAACCTATAATGGCTCTATATGAGATTGAGGATGACATTGATGAAGAACAAGACATCACACACTTTTTCCAAGGGGAATATTCTCATCCTCATCTAGAATCTCTGCTTGTAGGTAGTAAAAATAACCATGTCAAATAAATAGAAGTGACACCTAACATAGTATTGAATATTGATAATGAGTAATCAATTATTCAAGAGGACAAGTTAAAGAAAGTACTTGTCAAACACAAAAATGCTTTTGCATGGGATTATACAGACATGAGGGGGATTGCACCCAAATTTTGTACTCATAGGATATATTTGTAAGATGATGTGAGATCGGTAAGATAGCCCCAGAGGAGAATGAATCTAGCTATGAAAAAAATTGATAAAGCTAAACTACAAAAAGTTTTGTCAGTTGGGTTTATTTAACCAATATAGAATAGTCGATGGATATCACCTTTAGTGTTGGTTCCTATGAATAATGGCAAGGGGTACATTTGTGTTGATTACATGATGATCAATAAATCCACTAGAGAAGACCATTTCCCCTTACCCTTTATTGACCAAGTCCTTGACACCTTGGTAGGAGGAAAATATTTTTTGTCCCTATATGGGTTTAGTGGGTACAATAATATACAAATATGGGAAGAAGACCAGGACAAAAATACATTTACTTATCCATGGGGACTTTTGATTACCAGGTCTTACCATTTGGGTTGTGTAACGCACCTGCCATATTTTAAATGGCGGTGCTTAGTATATTTTCTAACATAGTAAGAGAAACTATAGAGGTATACATGGATGATTTCACTGTTTACAATGAAACTTTTGAGGAAGCTAAAACCATTCTAGCGAAAGACCTCCAGCAATGTCAAGAAATAAACCTATCCTTTAGTAATGAAAAGTATTTTATGCTAATGCAAGAAGGGATAGTGTTAGGACATCATATATTTTCAAAGGATATTAAAGGAGATAAATGGAAAATTGAAGTAATTAAAAATCTACCCACTCCCCAAACATAAAGATATGTTTGTAGTTTTTTGTATTTTATTGGATACTACAGGTGTTTTATCCAAGACTTTAGTAAAATTTTCAAACCTCTACATACAATATTGTCTAAAAATGTTGAGTTTGTCTAGACTAGTGAGTGTGAACAAGCATTTCATATTTTAAAAGAAAAATTGTCCATAACTCTTGTGCTAATATGTTCAAATTGGACCCTCCCCTTTTACATTTACATTGATGCATATAACAATGTGATAGGGATTGTATTAGGGGCTACGTATACTATGTCAGTAAACATATTACAAGTACTGAATTCAACTATACTATAATGAAGAAATAATTCCTTGTAGTAGTGCACAATATTAATAAATTTTGCCATTACATTACAGGTTATAATATTTTTGTACATATAGATCATGTAGCCATCAAGTATCTAATGAATAAACCTACAGTGAGTGATAGAATTATTAGGTGGCTTTTACTATTACAAGAATTTGATGTAACCATTGTTGACAAACCCGACAGGGATAATGTTGTTGTAGATTTTCTCTCCAGGTTAATTTATTAGTACCATACAACCATTGAGGATCAATTTCCAGATGAGCATATTTATATTCTGGATGAAAAAATTCCATGGTATGTGGATATGGCTAATTACTTAGTTGTTGATAATGTATCTCCTACACTCTCACCTCGAGAATCTTACACATTAATAGAAAAGAGTGCAGCCTTTTCATGGATTAATGGATGCCTATTTAAAATCGGGCCTGATCAAATCATGAGAAGGTTTATTGTAGAAAATGAGACCACAAAAATCCTCAAAGCTTGCCATGATGAGTCATGTGGTGGTTATTTTTTAGGAAAAAGGATTGCATTTAAATTTTTACAGGATATATATTTTTGTCTTTCTTTATTTAAATATGCAATCAAACATGTGAACCAATGTGATCAATACCAAAGAATGGGAAGACCAAATCTTCGAGATGAGATGCCACTGCAGACCCATGTGCAAATTAAGCCTTTTGAAAAATAGAGAATGGACTTTATGGGCCTCATCAATCCAAATTCAGGTGAAAAAAGGTATATTCTTTTTTTTACTGACTATGTAACAAAATGGGTTGAAGTTCATGCACTACAAGATTCAAAGGAACAAACTGTAGCCAATTTCTTGTATGAATCTATTTTCACCAGATTTGGGGTTCCTCAAGAAATAACCACTCATCAAGGACATAAATTCACCTCAAAAGTGATTCAAGAATTTATGCAACAATATCGAATCCAACACAATAAAACTACCCCTATCATCTGCAAGCAAACGTGCAAGTGGAAGTCACAAATAGGGAGCTATAAAACATTCTTATGAAGATGGTTCAACAACACTGAAAATATTGGACAATTCATTTACCAAAGGTAGTGTGGGTATATCACACTATCGATAAGACTACCACTGGACTAACACCATTCTAATTGGTGTATGGGAAAAATGCCATGATACCCATTGAATTTAAAATAAAAAAATTGTGGACTACTGTAGCATTAAATTTAAATTTGGATGCTGCATAAAAATACCAAATTCAATAGCTCAACCAACTGCATGAATATCGGTAGGATACTTTGTAGTAAATAAAAGTAATGTAGAAGTAGAGGGTCCAATGGCATGACCACCGCATACAACCAAAATAGTTCAAGGTGTGAGAATGGGAATTTTTGTACAACTCTTGGTTCTAGGAGTGAAATGGAAAGCTTATGCAGCATTGGATGGGACCGTATGAGGTGGTTGAGATTATCAAAAATGTTGTTGTGCATGTGTGAACCATATATGGAAGTGACATTGTGTTGATAATCAATGACCATCGATTATCGCCATATAATACACCATCAATCCATGCGGTTGAATCCAAATAAGGCATGGGGGAGACCCCATCATGACAAAAAACTTTCTCAAGCAGTTGACAGATGTGTGTGCATCCATAGAAAAAAGTATTTTAAATTTTAAATTTTTATTCAGTTTTTGTTTTATTTACTACTTTGTAGGAACTTGTGTCCTAAATGCAATCTATAGACATCCTGGGAAACCTAGGCCTATTAGGAATATGATCCATGATTCCTATTTTATATTTTACGTGTGCATTTATTTTGTAGGAAACCATGCCTTGAATACAATCTATAGGTATCCTGGGAAACCTAGGCCTATCAAGCATAGGATCCATGGTGCCCTGTGCATTTCCAGCTTTTTAAGAGGATAAATGGATGAACAAAGCACCAACACCCACCAAGAAGGGGGTAATTACTGTTGGATATATATGTATCTAATTTATCTAGAAAGTAGATACGTGTATACGATCAAGGTGACAGATGTTGATTTTGTTACCAAGGAAAAGTGCTTGTATCTAGATCAATAAAATGCACCTAACTATAGGTCAAATCAGTGGACGTTTATTTTATAGCTAAGATAATGCACCTATCTCCCACATATAGCAAAAGGCACCTATATTTGTAACATTATGAAGGCACCTGTATTCATAAAAGTTCTTATCTCCCATATACATCAAGCAAAATTAAAAAAACTTGTCTGATTTGAAAAACAAATGTGTGTTTTGCAAGTACCAACATTTCCAATGAAGGGTTCCTATCTCCTAGTAAACGAGCACCTATCTCCACACTTCAATGAAGGATGACTATCTCCTAGTAAATCAAAACCTATCTCTGCACTACAATGAAGGGTGCCTGTCTCCCAGCAAATGGGTGCCTATCTCCACACTTAGGTTAAGGGAACTTGTCTCCCAAAAAATGAGTGCCTATCTCCACACTTTAGTGAAAGGCATCTGTCTCCTAGAAAATGGGTGCCTATCTCCACACTTCAACATGTAGCAACCCTGAGAGGCACGCACCGCCCCCTTTTTAACCCTACTTACAATGTTATTAAAAACCCAAGATGAAATGAAAGACAAAAAGAAAAAGCATATAACACGAAATAACAAATATAGATCTCTTTATTGATATTGAAACTTTATTACATGTCGATACCTCTTATGGATACCTATTTTGATACAATAAGTTACAAATAGGTAAAGAGTACCCCTTTCATGAAGATGTTGTGCACTTATAAAATCTTCTCAGTTCCACATATGGAAATGTATGAGGGCTTACAGATGCCTTCTTCTCTAGGTCTATTTCCTAGAGGGATCCCTTTTGCTCTCATATGTTGTAAACTTCTTATGATGTACCTATGGCCCTGTAAGTAATGAAACAACAACACATGCTTAGGTGTCTAAAATTGCCTCCCTGGATGAGGTTGTTAGTAATCAAAGAATGTAATAGAAATATGATGAAACTATGCCATGAAATCATGTAAATCTATGCTAATAATATGAAAACATGAAGAAATAGAATAAAACAAGCTATGTCTAAAACCTAAGCTAAGTCTGTGGACCACTATCCAAGACAGCAACCGCTAAGGTAAACCTTGCTCTCTTTGCCCTAAATTTATGGGTCAAAGACTGTATCTAATGTTGAAATAATAGGTGGCATGCTCTTCAATCCATCAGAGATTCATTGTACATGTAATCTCAAAGAGAACTCTCCAAGTCTCGAAAGCTCTCCTCAAAAATATGTCTCTCTTTGATATGATCTCCTATGATATCTGATTCCCTTGTGATAAAGATAAAATATGTCCTGGTAATATTAGGCTTGCACATTTTATAGTGTGAAACCCTAGGTCTATGTCCAAGCCCTAGAAATGAATTTCTCATGTTTAGTGCAAGTTAGCATGAGAAGTTTTTGTCCTTTTTCTATGTTTGAAGGTCAATTAATTGAAATCTAACTGCCCACTTGAGTCTCCTATGCGAATTGGTTGTTACCATGAGAAGCTTTTGTCCTTTGTTTATGCTTGGAGGTTAGTTAACTAAATTTTAAATGCAAACTCAAGTCTCCTATGTGAATTTGTCATGAAAAGGAATGCAAAGTTACTCCCGCTCACCTTTATTGCATGCAGACTGCCACTTTCACCTATGATTAGGCTTGTTTGTCAGTAAACTACTTCTTATGTCTTACCCACTATCATCTGCAGTGGCTAAGATCTAGCCGTTGTTGTCTATAGTGGCTAAGGTCTGGCCGCTCTAGGCTTGAGTGGCTAAGATCTGGTCGCTCTTGGCTTGAGTAGCTAGAATTGGATGGCTTTAAAATACCTCAAATGAGTGGTCAGAACCACTATTGATGCTTGGAAAGTTCAATATTATGTCTTATGATCTTATGAGTGTGTCTATATGAGCAGCTCCCCTAAGCATGACACAATTTAGGTTTCTACATATGCCCCTTTTGTGATGTGATATGTGGAAAAAACAACTATGAGAAAAAATGTAGACTAATATGTTTGTAAGGTGTATGGTGATCAATGGTCTGATCAATGCCAGATGGCCCAACCATGCAAGATGATGTGCATCCCTTAAATCATTGCCTCAACGTTCAGAGGACTTAGCTCAGTGGCTTTGCATGTTAAATTGCACTCATTCCTCAAACTCAATCGGGTAGCTTCAGTTGCTACAACAATTCCGATCGGTAGGAGAGCTACAATTGAAGATGTCATGTCTGCTTACATTCCTAGCAAACAAGGGAAATTTGTGATTATTGTATGCAATGATTCCTAGGACGAATATGATTTTGCTATGATCAAGTGATATTTTGTTGATTTTGATTATGTTTAAGTTGAAGTTTTGAACTACTTCTTCACACAATGAATTGGTGAAGAAATAACAATGAATGAAGCGATAAGTCACTTGACCAATATGACTAATCTAGTTCCTTTATAGCATTTGTTGCTTTTAATGGGTAATCCAATATCCAGGTGTGATTCCAATTGTTTATGATGATCATCCATCCTTATCCCGAGGAGAGGTCTAGCTATCAATAACCTTCTTAGGGAGTTAGGATGAGTGATTTTATTTATGTTTAGATTATATCACTTTAACTTACTATTTTTGATGTCATAGGATAATTAGGATGATCCTTTCGCACCCATGAAGTAGTCTGACCATCTTGGCCTTCTTCGGGATTGAATGGCGGCATATCGTAATTCCAAAATGAGTTTTTTTTCCCCAAGTGGCCTTATGGTTATCTACTCATCTCACCAAAATACATGGAGTGTGAATCGTTGCAATAATCGAGTTGATAGATTAGGTGACTGGATACGAGGCCTACCTGAGATTGTGCTTTTACGTGATTCTTTTGTTATTTTAAAAATTTTGATGATCTAAAACCACCAAAGTGTGTTTATTTGTTGTTTTTATGGGATCCCTCAAGGAAGAAGTCCCTTATTTTGACTTGTGGATCTAGCCACTGTCAGGTCTAGTGGCCTCTAAGTTCCTACCTATGGTCACTATCACCTTGAGTAGCCAAGAAGTTCGGGTCACTGACATCAACAGCAACCAAGGCATAATTAAGGAAATATAAAATTTGTATTTCTAGGGTTTGACCTTTCACTTTCACTGTTGAAGATTTTCTTTGGGAGCTCTAGTGTGATAGCGATGATTGTGACTTTGGAGCTTGCTAGCATTGAGGACATGGCTGCGTAGGGTGAGACATCAGCTATTGGAGGATTTGGAGCTTCTCAGGTATTGCTCTCTTATAAACCCTAGCTCTCTTTTCTCTTTTTTGGGTAAAACTGAACCTCACTAAGTAATGGAGAAAATGAACCTCACTAAACCTGTTGGCAATGAACAAACTTCATAATTAGGCTCAGCTTTCCCTTTGCTATAGTGGGTTAGTCCCCAATTTTTTTTTTTGTGTTAGTGGTTGTAGCTTAGGGTTTTTGAATTTTTACATTATTCACCTATTGTCACCATTTTGAGAGTTCTCAAACTTAGCTTAGTTTTGATGCTTGGGTGGGAACATTTGCTTTACATTTTATTTTTTTTCCCTCCCTCTATTGATTTGTTTAAGTTATTTTGTTATTTTACAATTTTTTTTTATTTTTTGGCCAAGGGTTCATGGGTTTGCCATGCCACCCCTTGGTCGCTGCCATTCATAGTGACCGATTTTGAGCCTCTGTCACTCAGAGCTGCCAAGCTTGAACCCCAACGATCAAAAATTTAACCATTGGGTCTTGGCCGCTGCTGCCTCCAACGGCCAGGTTTTGACCACTGTAGGCGACAATGTCTAAACCCTTAGCCTTGTTTTCTTGCATTTTATTGAATTTTATGACATATTTGATTTTTTTTAGAATTTTAGAATTTTTGATTTGTTTGATTAGGTAAAATATTATCCTTTTTGCTTAGACTTAGAATATTCCATACTCTTTTGCACTATTTTCATGTTTATTATGAATTATTCCTTAGATGCATGATAGTTATATTTTGTCTTTCTTCTACTTTACTTATATCCTTACTACTCGGGCTCGGGACCCGAAGCTCCTGCTTGACTTACTTCCTAGCTTTGATGATATGGACTGGACATGGTTCAAAGCCTGTGGATTGTAGTATGTCATCAGGATACCTTACATCATGGTAGATCAGGCTTACCTTACAGCTCTGGCCCATCATTGGGATCCATGAACTAATATCTTCCATCTTCCAACCGATAAGATGACCATTACACCAAAGGATGTTTATAGGATCTTTCATATTTCATTTGATGGGGTGGCCATTGTCTCTTCAGCCACTAATGATCAGGTGGCTATCTTCACTCGAGTGTTTAGAGGGCATTCTACTAATACTCTCAAGGACAAGTTCATAGGAGTGTCTATCAGCTGCTGGCATAGGGAGCATGTCTTTATGATGAAGCATGTTGTATTGCTGATGGTGATCAGCAATGTTCTTATCCTAGACTTCTTGGGTTTGAGGTTCTCCTGGAAACTTCTAGTGATGTTGCAGGATCTATTGGATAGCGAGGAGCCTATCATCTATGCATGGGGTAGATCGCTATTGGCTTAGTTCTATTATGAGTTGTACCACATCCATTGGTGAGGACATGCCAACATTGCCTATAGCTTGCTCCTACAGGTGTGGGGATGGGAGTATATTAAGGTAGATCACCCTAAGGGGATCCCAGCTGAGATTACAATGATTGATGCTCGAACACTATGCTATACTACCAGATGGGCTCAAAATCATGAGAAGCGTAAGAGCCACACTTTCGTAGGGGAGCTATCCCACTACACTGATGCTTTCACTAAAATTTTGGCCAAAGATGTCGTGTGGTGGCCTTACTATGAGTGTTCTTCTTAGGATGATCCAGCTAGTATTACTGCAAGGATATGTCACAAGCGATGGCTCATTGGCCGTAATATTACCATCTGGGAGTATTTATTTTACTCGTAGGTTCTTCATCAGTGCGTATTACAATAGGATGTGCCCTTGATACCATTCTTGTACATGCACCTCATAGCAGAGAAGGACCTACCCCCATGGCACATTACAGAGCTTTAAAATGAGAAGGATTCCCCAGCTATTGGCCCTAGAGTGGCTAGGGATATTACAGAGGCATACACTCAGTGGTGGGGTGATAAAATGTGGCATGGTGTCAATAGCCTAGGGTGTGAGGATGATGGCGAGGGTGATGGCACAGATTCGATAGGACACAAAGTCTAAGCCAGGACTGAGGTATGGGGCCAGCCAATAGAGCAGGTGGCAGTGGAGGATCCTGATGTTCTTGAGGAGGAGGAGTTAGAGCCCAAGGAGAGAGACTCTTCTCTGAGAGCATAGTTGCATTAGGTTGAGGCTGAGCTTCAGGCAAATAAGATCTAGGTACAATGATGATATGCTACCATTGAGCAGCTCACAACATAGATATAGGCTTTGGAGGCTACTATTGGGGGTGTCGATGCTAGGATGTAGTTTGTTTTTCCTCCTTCTACACCATAGGAGGTTCCAGTGGTAGGTTCAGGAGCATATGTGGGACAAATTTAGTCTTTGTTGGATGAGCATGAGGTGCAGATCTGGGGACTTGTGGATCATGTCACCATTCTTTAGATGTATCTCAAGAGGTATGGGATTATCCCTAAGGATCCATCTGGTGTGGGTGGTTCATAGGTTAGTGGGTGCTCCACCTCAGGGCAGTCTTCCTCCCATCCTATCCAAAGGACCTAGACTCGGACAAAGAGACTGACAGGCTTGCATCATTTGACTCGTGACACCACCATAGGGGGATGTGGCACTAGAGGAGGTGATGCAGGGGGCTCAGACCTAGTATTTGATTGATGCTTTACTTGGTCCTTGATCCATTTTTTAGGTTGACTGACCTATATGATTGTAGCCCATGGGAATTTTTGTACATCCATGGACTTGACACATACTTTTATGATAGCTTTGCATTATGACTTACTATGTGTATCATTTATTGCTCATGTTTTTGTTGTTATTTTATTTTATGATATGATGTAATGATGGTATTATGATGATTTGATGAATACGTTAGATGATAGATGATATTGAAGATGCTTAGATGGATGTGTATATGCTTATATGATTTGATGATATGATGCGATGATGGTTTTTTTATTATGAATGATGAATTTATGATTGTATGCAAATGGATTTTGCCTATATGTTTTATTATGTGGTTTATGGATGATTAATGACTTGTTTTTATGAATGCGATGTTATTGCTAAAATGTATATTTTAACTTTGCTTTAATTGTATGCATCTAACTTATGTGATGGGATGGTATAAACGAACCTGTATGCTCTAATCACTTAAAACATGTAGAATGAATATGCCATTGACAATCTTAATGGGTGATACTACAGAAAGTAAAAAAATAATCATGAATTTAAATAATCTCTCTTATCATAAGAATTGATTAAGTATTCATTTATGAAATGTAATGGTGTGTAATGTATTTTATTAATAAGTTTCTGTAAATTAAAAGATATAAAGTAGTCAATGGTCGTCTATATACTATTTCTAATATATATGCGGTATCTGTCTTACTATGTTGATACTCTCTAATTTATAGAATCTTATAAAGAATGTGATGATGTGAATGATGTTATGATTTGTTGCTATGTAAGAATTTTTGGGGTTTTTCGGATATTCAAACACTCTAGTTACCCTATCAACAGTTGTCTACTGACCACTTAGACTTTTGAAAAGTAAGGCTTTTACCATGGACCTAGTTTTTCATGATCTCTGTGTGTGCATGTGATTGTATATTTTGAGATAGAATTCAATAATTTCCTCTTATGTCAGGCGGGATTCTTTCAGCCCGTTTCTAAGATCAGGGATCCTCAAGTGTTCATCACATCCTTATGTTGGACTTAGTTGGACTATACCACTAGGCAATATTTGGTTACCTAAGCTAGCTCATCCACATTCAAACATTGGTCTACACAAATGCATGAAGCAATTGTAATAGACATATTGTCATGCATAAGGATTTCTCCTTCCAGTTTTGTACAATGTTGAGAATTCCAGGAATACAAGCTTCATTCCTTTTTGGCTTCTTATTTGGATTTGGATATTTGCTCATATGTAGTGATGAAAATCACTATTTATTTTGATTGATTTTTTTCTTTTTTGAGTGAGTATTTTTGTAGTGATGATAATCACTGTTTATTTTTGATTGATTTTTTCTTGAGCTATGATTTTTTTGAATTTATGATTTGTGTATTGGATCATTGCTTTGAAATCGGGACTATAGCTTGGCCTTTTGAATATGCACTTTGTTTTGGGTTTTTGCTTATTTTGATTTTAAGTAAGGGATTTTGATAGGGTAAAGCTTGTCCTTTTTCTAATTCTCAGCACCTTTAAACCGATTGCACATGGGGATAAGCAAGGAAAAATTCTTTTCGCTTAAGGTAACCTAGACCGCTTTGCAGCTTTCATATTTTCCTTGTACAAGCTAGGATTTTAGTGTTTCAATTAGTGGTGGGATATTGAATATCCAAGGCATTATCATAGCTAGACCTTACCTTCTACTAATCAAAGTTGTTTTCCACAAAAGTTGATAAGATCACTAGGTGTTTTTGATTAACCAAAAAACCTTAGTATAGCAACAAATAATGGTTGTGTTGAAAAACACAATTACACATGTGTGTTAATGGAGGTATGTATTTGAATGATTTGTGTGACAAACTGTGGTATCACTTTTAAGGCTTTCGTGACATATGCAGTTGTAGTGGATATGAAAATGCAATGCAATGATGTGGATGCAATATATGAAATGCAATTGTTTTTGTATTTTTGATTTTATGTTGTTTTTGTATTTTTGCTTGATTTGACCAAAGGGCTTACTATGCCTTTGGCACTTTTTTATTTTTGACCAAGTAGCATGAAATACCCTTGGAGCTTTTTTTTTTTTTTTTGAATTGATTTTGACCAAGAAATTACCCTTGGAGCCTTTGAATTGATGTTGACAAAGCGGTTTGAATACCCTTGGAGCATTTGAATTGATGTTTGACCAAGTGGTATGAATTAGCCTTGGAGATTTTTGAATTTATGTTGACCAAGCGGCTTGAATTACCCTTGGAGATTTTGAATTGATGTTTGACCAAGCGGCTTGAATTACCCTTGGAGCCTTTGAATTGATGTTTGACCAAGTGGTTTGAATTACCCTTGGAGCCTTTGAATTGATTTTTTTGACCAAGCGATATGAATTACCCTTGGAGCCTTTGATTGTATTTTTTACCAAGCGGTATGAATTACCCTTGGAGCCTTTTGATTTGATTTTTGACCAAGTGGTATGAATTACCCTTGGAGCCTTTTGAATTTATTTTTTTGACCAAGCAATATGAATTACCCTTGAAGCCTTTTGAATTGATTTTTTTGACCAAGCGGTATGATTTACCCTTGGAGCCTTTGATTGTATTTTTGACCAAGCGGTATGAATTACCCTTGGAACCTTTTGATTTGATTTTTTACCAAGCGGTATGAATTACCCTTGGAGCCTTTTGATTGTATTTTTTTTTAATTTTATGTTTTTATGATTTATTTTTTTTTTTTGACATATTTGAATGTTTTTTTTTACTTTTGATATATTTGAATGTTTTTGTGTTTTATGACATATTTGGATGTTTTTGTTTTTTTATGTGTAGAATGTATTTAGGTGAATGATATTTAGAGGCTCAGGATACTCAACACCATCTAATTATATAAGGTAATATTCTACAGGCCCAACTCTCTATGAAATCATGTATGGGCCTATCCAGTTTGCTGCGAACTTGTCTCGCAGATGCGATGATATATTTGAATTCTGCTAGTTTTCTTTGAGCACTAGATCTCCAACCTTGAATTCCCTCAAATGGAATTTACTATTGTAAGCTCACATAAGATGATCCTCGTAAACATGAAGATGCTCTAAAGCATTGACTCGATGTTCATTAAGAATCATCAACTGATCAAGGCGATCTTGTCATGCGACATCATCATCTATGAAGTCCTTTAATGCTATGCATAGAGTCAGAATTTCTAACTCTAGTGGCATGATGGCCTCAGTGCCATATACCAGTGAAAATGGTATTGCCCCAGTGGGCATCCGTATACTAGTCCTGTATTCCCATAGTGCAAGAGGTAACTACATGTGCCAATCCTTGTGATTGTCTTGCACTGTCTTCATCAAAATGGAGACTATTGTTTTGTTTGAGGCTTCTACTTGCCCGTTTGCTTATGGATAATAAGGCATTGAAAAACTATGCTGAATATGGTATTTTTTTATTAAAGCATGCATATTTTTGTTCTTGAAATATGGCCCATTATCTGATATATTCTTTGAAGGGACCCCAAAATGACTTGTGATATTCTCAAGTATAAACTCCACAATCCTTGGTCCAGTTGTTGATGTTAATGGGATCGCTTATACCTATTTAGTGAAGTATTATGTGGTTGTTATGATGAATATATATCAGCTTGAGGATGGGGTGAGATCTTCCCAATCAAGTCTAGTCCCCATTGCGAGAATGGCCATGCTACTTGGATTGGCTGCAAAGCTTGCGATGGTAAGTGGATTAGATTCGCATGATATTGGCACTTACTACATTTCTTGACATACTCACAATAGTCCTTTTCCATTGTGGTCCAATAGTAATCCATTCTCAATATGCGCTTAACAATGGCCATGTCACTGGAATGGCCTCCACATGTTCCATCATGAGCTTGCAAAATTGCTCAGGATGCTTCCTGGGGCTCAAGACAACGGAGTAATACTCCATCATATCCTTGTCTGTAGAGGATTTCTCCTAGAAAGTTGTATCTTGTTACTCTCTATTTGAATGTTCACCTTTCAGTATGCGACAAAACTTGAGGTACTATTCCAAGCTTCAAGAAGTCCCATAGTTTGGAAAGCCAATCCTGATAAGCCACGAGTTCTATAGAAAATGCGGCTTGTCCTTCCTATATTTTTGAGCTAGTAAACACAGATTAAGGAACAATTATATGGTGTATGGTTGCACCACACTCCACAGGTCCTTGGGAGATCAAATACCCCCAAGGTGCCATTTGCAAAAAAATTCTGGCTACGAAGGACCAATCCTGATTTGGCTCGATGTTGATCATGTTGACTGATTCTTGATTATCAAAATCCTCATGACATATTACTGAGTGTGAAAGCACTTTCACATGAACGGTTGTACAATTAGTGGATGGATTATAAGGTATTAAGGATCCCAAAGAGGCCATAGTGTCTACAAATATATTATATGTACAATGTATTGTCTCGATGTCGTACCATTCCAGTCGGGCTAGGTATGTGTCAACAAGTTCCTTGTAAGTCTTTAGGAGTGGGCATCTACATTGGAATAGTCCTTTGACCTGGTTTACTATGAGCAATGAGTCACCAAATATATTTAATATTTTAATGCCCATTACTATGGGAGTTTGGAGTCCCAATATCAATGCTTCATATTCTGTATTGTTTTTTGTGCACGGGAAGTCTATTTTGAATGATAAGGGTAATGGAGTGCCCTGAGGTGTGATAAAGACAATCCCTACTCCACCTCCTTGTTCATACTTTGAACCATCGAAGAACAATGACATATCTCTTTATTTCTTAGGTTCTTTGAGCTCTGGTGGATCTGATAATTCAAATACCGCATCATTAGGCAATTATATGATGAGAGGCTTGTTATCCTGAAGTGGCACCTCTACTAATTGATTTGCTATGACTTGTCCCTTGATGGAATTTTGGCTTACGAACTCTAGATAAAATTATGTCAATAGCATTATCCACTTTGCGGTACGTGTATTGTGATGTCTTGCTCATCATGTACTACAAAGGATTTTATTTTGATATGATATAGGTCGTATGGCTCAACATGTAGTGTCACAACTTTTGAGTTGCAAATACCACTGCTAAACACAACTTTTCAACAAATGCATATCCTAGCTCATATCTCACCAAGGTGCAACTAATGTAATATATGGCTTGCTCTTTGTCTTGTGTATTCTTTTGGGCTAACATGGTGCCCAATGCAAAATTAGTAGCCGATATATAGTAAAAATGGTATGTCTGGCCTTGGTGGAGCCAATACTGGTGGTGTTGCCAGATAATTCTTGATCTCTACAAAGGCTTGATGGCATTCTTTATCCCAATGAAAGGGACTTCCTTGTGTAGCAACCGATTCATAGGTCTGCATTTGTATGATAATTGTGCGATGAATCTTTTTATGGATGTTATCTTGCCTTGTAGGCTCCTCAACTCCCTAATGTTGGTAAGAGTGGCCATTTCCAGTATAGCCTTCAATGCCTCTATTTGATATGATGAATCCTAAAAGCTTGCCTGAAGTTACACCAAATACACAATTCTTAGGATTCAATCGGACATTGTGTTCTATGAGGTGATCAAATATTTTTCTAAGGACTTCAGCGTGCTCTTGTCACAACAGGGACTTGGCCAGTAATTCATCCATGTAATATTCTAAGATATTATGCATGTAGTCATGGAATATATATTTCATGGCCCATTGATATGTGGCACCAACATTTTTGAGACTGAAAGGCATCACTTTGTAAAAAAATATTCCCCATGGAGTAATGAAAGCAGTTTTATGCTGATCTTTAGGCTTAATCCAGATCTAATTGTATCCAAAAAAACCATCCATTAGGGAGAGAATTTCATGACCTACAGTTGCATCTACAAGAGCATCTATGTTTGGAAATGGGAATTAATCCTTTGGTGTTTCCCTATTTAAATATTTGAAATCCGTACAGATACGAACTCTTCCGTTAGGTTTCCCCATGGGTACCATGTTTGACACCCACTCAGGGTAGTCTATAGAAACTATAAATATTGCATCCAATAGTTTTTGTAATTTTTTCTTCACCATCAAAGCGATGGTTGGATGCATTTTCCTCAGCTTTTGCTTGATTGGATTCTTCATGGGATCCAATGAAAGATTGTGAATGACTAACTTTGGATCTATCCCTGGCATATCTTTGTAAGTCCAAGCAAAAATATTTGGCCTCTCTTTGAGGAGAGGAATTAGGATGGCTTGTTCTTCTATAGATAGACTTTCTCTGAACTTGAATTTCCTTGGTTTGGTAGGATCATCGTTGATGTCCACCTCAAAAGTCACTTCTATGGCCATATGTGACCCATCCTCTAGTTGATGAGGCATGGGTATCAAATTAATGTCATCGATGGGATTCACAGGACCTACTGACTTAGGTTCCAAACCAACATGGAAGACGTCATACGTACAACCTGATGCAAAATGGAATGGTTGTAACATCTCTTCATTGGGGAAGAGGTCTTCAGGATCTATGGGTGAATCAGCGTGATCCCAATCAATAGCCTCTATATCAAGATGCAATATTTTGGTAGGATCTACTGGGTTATGAAGTGGAATGGTCAAATCAATGGATATCATGTTGATGGATAGAATGAAGTCTCTAGGACCACATGGGTGCAATCTTTTCTTAGAGGTTTTCCTTCCATACTCGCGATGAGGTTCTAGAGGAATGGTAATTTATGGATCTGGCCTATGAGTAGGGCAAACAATAGGATCATTGGGCTCTAATCACTCTCTGAATGTAGGTGTAGGGGGATTGACCATCTGATGAATGGTAGATGAGGGTCTATGGCATGGAGTGTTGCATCTCTCTCTACTAGCTCGTTGACTTACCATAAGTGGTGAGGTCCAAGATAAGCCATCTCGGTCTCATCCTCAAAGTCATCATCACTTATCTAGAAACCGTTAGCATTGGTATGCATCCCTAAGACAAGGGGCTCATGTCTTGACCCCAAGTAGGCCATATCTATTTTATCTTCATATTATTCGTCACTTATGAAGAATCCATTTGCATTTGTATCTTACCCCAAATTTAGGGTTTCATGGCCTAGGACTAAATAGGCTCTTTATATTGAGTCTTCTGAGTCATAATCACTTTCATCTGATGTATATTCACTCTCATCATGGATGGACCATGTGAATATTTGTAAATATCAAGGTCCCTGGTAGGCTAATCCAATTTACGCCTCATCATCACTTGTTTCATATACATTCTCCTCATACCACGAGTTGTACCCTATTGGGGTGGAATAAATTGAGATGTTTGGATGATAAATTTTTTGTGGCGGTATGTTTACCGTGGCTACTTGTCTATTGCTCAAATTCATTGTTCTTATGGGATGATAAGGAATGAAATCAATATCTTCTCCTAACCCTATACTTAATATTTTCAATGCCACTGCAAGAGAGTCATCTTGACCTCTGATATAATAGCCTAAGCCAAATCTGTCAGAGGGAAGTTGATATTATGGCTTGTATGGCCTCCTGCACCCCTACTCATATATGCCAAGGCCATAGCCATGCCAATGGAAATTCTCAAAGTATCTTAGAGCAAACTCGAGGTTAGATATGTAACAAAAATTAACCATGAATAATTTGTCACTATCCTCTTTTATATCTAAAGACTTATGGGTGCAGTCCAGGCCGACGTAGACAAAATTGGTTTACTTGGAAGGGATTCCAAGTGGAACCATTGTTACCATAGGTGGCCTCAAGTCCTTAGGCCTTCCTACGTCTTGTGTAGACTCAATTATAGGTGTAAAGGTGATGTTCTACACAAGGTACTCTCCTATGCCTATGCTTGCCAAGTGTATTCATGCATGCAATGTGGATGATCCTACGGATGATACTAGTGAAGTAGGGTGATAATCACTATCTTCATATTGATCTTGAGGATCTTCCTCTTCCATAGGACTTGGAATTTTAGAAATGGCTACAGTTGGCACCTCCCTGGGCTTTTCTTCTTGAACTAAGGGTACCTTTAGCTTATTATTGTCTTTTGATTTTGACATTGATGGTAATTTAGAAGCATTGACTATCTTGAGTGCACTAGGAGGTGTTGATGTGCATGGGTCTTTTCTTACCCCTTTGTCTTAGTTATCCACTTATGTGGTCAGGGATGAAGGTTCCACGTACATATTAGTAGAAGGGATTACAAATTATCCCATAATATCCACCTGATTGATGTATTTAAAAGGCTCTTCATTGGCCAGAACCACATAGACTTTGTTCTTGTGCACATACTTGACACACTGGTGCAAGATCGAAGGCACACACTTCATGTCCCTTATCCAAGGGCACCCTAAGAGGATATTGTACTACATAGCTCCTTCCAAGACATGACACATCACGGGGATGGTCTTGTACCCCACCTTGATGGGTAGGACTATCATTCTCACATTATTGCATAAAGCATCATTAAAATATCAATGTGTAAGCTCCTAGAATGATATTGGACTCATGGATCTTGAGGTGCTCTATTGTTGTTGTCATGATGATGTTTATCGATGAACCTGTATCGACAAAAACCCTCTTGAAAGGTAAGTTGTTGATTGCCACTACAATGTTTAATGGAGGGTCTGGTAAGGCAGTAGGAACTGTCTTAATATCATGATCATAGAATCTAATTACAGGCTCCTAGTATTATTGCACTTGTCCCAGAAAGTGAGTGAATGCATTTGCATCTTGCGGTTGAAGCTCAATTGTTCTTAAAATATCCATTAGAGTCTCCCTATGCTTTGGGGACTATTGTATGAGCTCATATATGGATAACTTAGCTAGAGTCATTTGTAGGTTTTTCTCCAATCTACTCTTAATAGTTACCACAGGTCATGTTGGTGAACCTAGAAGGTTGTCTTACCTTTGCCTAGGAGCGTCTGGGATGTTCATGGGATCTGTAGGTGGTTGCAGTTGACCATACCGCCTAGTCCTTGTTGCTATGTTAACAATATCAACCATCCCAACGCATCCGTGGGTAGGTATGTCAGCTCGAACCTGATTGACTTGGACCCCTTTCTCTCTAGGGGCTTCATGATTGGGCAATGGATTTTTGTATATGACCATGTATCTATTATCGAGAACTAGTGGGTTGTCAAATTTGAGTTCTCCCACCTCAATCATATTTTGCACTTGATGCTTAAACCCGATGCAAGCCTCAATGTCATGCCTTGGTATCCTATGATAAGGGAAAAATTTATCTTCCCTATATCCTTTTGGCTTAGGATGGTTGGGGTCTATAAGAGGTAAATTAGGAAATTTGATCCTCCTAGCCTCACTCAACTAATTAAAGATTGATTGTATTGATTCTGTCAAATGCGTGAAATAACAAGACGGCTTGCATTCTCAGTTTCTTCCCTGATTGTTCTTTTGGTCGTAGTTAGCTGGTAGGGGATGTGCTTGATAGTTCTAGGGTTGTTGTGCACCCCCATCCTTGGGTGTATCCAATACAACTTGATTGACTAGAGCAAGTTTGCCCTGCTTCTACTTATACTTGTCATTCTTACCATTCTTTTTCCACTCATTTTTGTTTTAGATTTTAATGGTTCCCTCATCTACTTTTATTTCTTCGATAAGCTTGGCCTGTGCCAAAGCTTCCTCAAATGAAGGATACTACTGACATTGTAGCAATGGGAAGATATGTTTAGAGAAACTTTTGGTGAACATGTGAATGATCTATTCTGTGGAACAAAGAATGATAATGTTGTCGTGATGTTTCTCCATATGTTCCCATAATCTATTACTGGCTCGTCATCATACTATTTCAAGTTGGTCAGGTCTGAAAGGTTCACTTTCTTATTAACACCAAAGGAGAAACACTTTAATAATGCATTTACTAGTTGTTCAAAGTTGGTTATGCTATGCTTAGGTAGTTGGTTTAACCATTGAGTGGCAGCACCTAAAAATATCATTATGAATGTTCTTAGCATGAGAGTGTCATTGTCTTCAAGATGGAAATAAGTGTTGATAAAATCGGTGACATGCTCTTGTGCATCCTATTCACCTTTAAACTTTTCTAACCTAGGCATCTCAAAGTTATCCTAGGGATTGATGGACACAATGGTTGGTTGTGTATCTTGCTCAATGTTGGTGAGTTCCCAGTTGCCTCTTTTTTTCAAAGGTTTTCATATTTTCAGCAAGCTCTTGAAATGCCTTTGATGCACATATTTCCTCTTCTTATAAGCCCACTCATAGTGGAAATGGAGGTAACTCTCTATCCATTTTATTTATTCCATTTTACTCCCTCCTATGAGGGGACTCAGTATTATGATCCCAATTTGTTATGTTTGCCCTTTTCCCATTAGTTGTATTTCATTCATTATTTGGTGGGGGATTTCATTGTGGGCTATCTTTTCTAGTACACCTCTCCTTAGGTGAGTCAACGCATATTTTTCTTTGGTGGTCACCACCATTTGTTTATAAATTGTTAATATCTAGCCGCTTACCTACTCTCTTAAATGTTGCTCATGTTGGTGCAAGAGTATTTCTCTTTGTTTCTCTTGTTCTAGATCTTCCATTAGCTCTCGCTCCTTACGTAATGCATTTTATAACCGCCTCATTCGGTAATTTTGTGTTGTCATAGAAGACTCATGTTTATCTGACTCTATTCTTATTTTCTTGACTCACAGATTCCTCGAGGAGGTTTCTATTGTATCTGTACTCTTGCTAGCTAATATGACTTTTTTAGTGTACTGTTGAGTATCCCTACGATTAGACTCCACGTATCTACTATGGGGTCACTCTGAGGTACCCCTAGACTAAGAGACATGTTTAGAAGTCACTGTTCATGAGCTTCTAGATACAGAGGTCTCAGTAGCTACAGTTCTTTGAGTTGGTTATGTAGGAAACCGATCCAACCCATCTAGTTATCTTTTTTTCCATGGCTGGTCCTGTGGGGTGCCATTCACTTCTATGAGGTCATAGTCTACAGGAATATTTCCTTTTGTGTGAAGTATTTCTTCTATTTGATTCCCATGACTAGATGTAGCTCTAGTTTCCTGCCCTTCAGTGGGCAGACCTATTTCATATGTTTCTTGTGAGTCTTGAGGTGTTGAAAATCTTGTTTGCCTTCTTGATGAAGAGGGCTTTGTGATAACATGTTTTCTCCATGTGGATGGAGACATAGCAGTCTCATCATCCCTATGTGAAGAATGAGTCTTAGAACCTTCATTATGTCCATGTAAGGAGGAATCCCTTGAAGTTTTCTCACGTCTTTGAGATGTTTTTGTGTATTTTGAGGAGGCCCTTGAGGTCTCCTCATGTCTCCTTGATGAGGATGGTTGTGAAGCCTCTTTTTCTTTTTGTGACTTTGTTCCATGATGTGGCTCCTTACTTGGGGTTTCTCGAGGAGATCCCCCAAGGGTTGAATTATCACCCCTTAGGCTCATGGAGCTATGTCTCACGGTATTACGAGTGGGTCATTCAACGTTACTACGACTCCACCTATGGGTATGAGTTGTTTCTGTATCTCCCTCGGTATCAGACCGAGGGTGCTTATTTCTTGTTTTGACCATGTTGTCTATGAATTGATCTTTTGATTTGAAATTTAGGAATAACCACACAATACCAAGCAAATATTTACCTTGATTACCAATTTGAGTGTGACCTAAACTGTTTGGTGTGTTTTGAAGTGTTGTTCTTTTGATTTCTTGCTCTTGTTCTTGGATTAAGAATGAGAAGACTCATCCATAGTGACAATCAAGTACACTCGTGCCAAACATAATTTTCTTAAAATAAGCCAGGGTACACCACTGAAGACCCAATGGAGGGTTCGCCTAGCTCTTCCATTCTAACCAATGATTGTTCCAATAGTGGGAGTCAGTTTGAGCACAAGTAACTTAGTGTTGCTATAAGTAAGTTTATCAATCCATTTCTAGGAAGCTCTAGGGGCCAAACCAGTGGAAGGAGATGAATTCCAACATCACTGGACTAAATTAAAGGTTGGATATGAAATCCAAATCCCCAATGTTTAAATGAGACATGCGTGTGTGCTATTCATTTTAAGCTCATGTAACATAAAGTGCATCATATAGCAGCAATGAATCTTTCATATATGTCTAACTGAAAAAATACATTTCAATATTCATAAATATGCATGAACTACTATGATTTGTATGAACACACTTTATTTTGTGTATCTATGGCCTCTAGTAGGGCCTCAAAGCAAGCACACAACATATAATGTCTAGGACATTGGATTCTAGGGTGAAATTTTTAGGCATAAGCTGTTGTTCCTAGCAACACCTAGTAGAAAATTTAAAAGAAGATCTAATATATGTGAAATGCTTATTTCTTTCTCCTTTTATTCTTTCAATTTCCAAATATAAATGTGCTTTAAGTTCTCTATTTTAGACACACAAAAGCAAATAGAAAGCTGTAAAAAATTAGAGAAGCTATACAAACCTTTGATCCAACTCAGAGAGTTTGTGTTTTGACCTCTACTACACTCCAGTTCTAGCCGTTTTTGACCAGATAAACTATTTCTTGGTCATTGTATCTCAAAGTGGCTAAGCTCTATTGGTCGTTGTAGATCAGAGCGACTAATTTTTGGCCACTGTAGCTCAGAGTGGCTAGACCTGCACACAAAATTAAGTTAATATTCTAGCAAAAAATGAAAATCAATGGAGGTCCCACCATGATCGCCATCTATAGCGACCCCAATATGGACACACCGCCCCCTTTTTAAACCTAATTGCAATGTTATTAGAAACCCAAGATGAAATGGAAGACAATAAGGAAAAGCATATAACATGAAATAAAAAAGGTAGATCTCTTTATTGATATTGAAACTTGGTTACATGTGATCACCATCTGTAGTGACCGCGGGACACATGCATCACCCCCTTTTTAACCTTACTTGCAATGTTATTAAAAACCCAATATGAAATGGAAGACAAGAAGGAAAAGCATATAACACAAAATAAAAAATATAGATCTCTTTATTGATATTGAAATTCGGTTACATGTCGGTCCTTCTTAAGGATACCCATTTTGATACAATAAGTTACAAATAGGCAAAGAGTACCCCTTTTGTGAAAAGGTGGTGTGCTTATAAAAGCTTCCTGGTTTTGCACACGAAAATGTATGAGGGATTACAAATGCCTCTTTTTCTAGTTTTATTTCCTAGAGGGATCCCTTTTGCTCTCGTATGTTGTAAACTTCATCTGATGTACCTATGGCCCTGCAAGCAATGAAACAACAACACATGCTTAGGTGTTTGAGATTACCTCCCCATATGAGGTTGTTAGTAATCAAATAATGTAATGAAAATATAATGAAACTATGCCATGAAATCATGTAAATCTATGCTAATGATATGAAAACATGAAGAACCAGAATAAAATAAGCTATGTCTAAAACCTAAGCTAAGCCTGCGGGCCACTGTCCAAGACAACGACCACTAAGGTAAACCCTACTCTCTTTACCCCAAATTTATGGGTCAAAGCCTGTATCTGATGTTGAAATCATAGGTGTTATACTCTTCAATCCGTTAGAGCTTCACCGTACATATGATCTCAAAGAGAACTCTCCGAGTGTCGAAAGCTCTCCTCAAAAATATCTCTCTCAGATATGATCTCCTATGATATTTGATTCCCTTGTGATAAAGATAAAAGATAAGATAAAATATGTCCTGGTGCTCTTAGGCTTGCACCTTTTATAGTGTGAAACCCTAGTTCTATTTCCAAGCCCTAGAAATGAATTTCTCATGCATAGTGCAAGTTATCATGAGAATTTTTTGTCCTTTGTCTATGTTTTAATGTCAGTTAACTAAAATCTAACTTCCCACTTGAGTCTCCTATGCAAACTGGTCATTAGCATGAGAATATTTTGTCCTTTTTTAATGCTTGGAGGTCAGTTAACTAAATTTTAAATGAAAACTCAAGTCTCCTATGTGAACTAGTCATGAAAAGTAATGCAAATTTACTCCTGATCGTATTAATTGCATGCACACTGCCACTTCTACCTGTGATTAGACCTATTTATCAAAAAACTAATTCTTATGGCTTAGTCACTATCATCTACAGTGGCTAATATTTGGCCGCTATCATCTGTAGTGGCTAAGGTCTGACCACTCTAGGCTTGAGCAGATAAGATTTGGCTGCTCTTAGCTTGAGCGGCTAGACTTGTATGGCTTTAAAAGGCCCCAAATGAGTGGTTAGAACCACTTTTGATGCTTGTAAAGTCCAATATTATATCTTATGATCTTATGAGTGTGTCTATGTACGCAATTCCCCTAAGAATGACATGATTTAGGTGTCTACACAATAAAGGGTGCTTGTCTCCCATACAAATAAAAGGGCATGTATTCCAACATAGTGATGGCTTCTATATTTGACATCATAGAATGCAGTTGGTGCCATGTTGGTGTCAAAATCCATGCATGATCAAGCCTTTGATAGATAGTTTTTCTTTTTATTGACAAAATCTATTTACTTCTTGATTTTAACCAAAAAAAGTTCATGATTTTTCGTCGATGATTCGTGAATGCTTCCAAGGCAAAAAAACAACTTCCAAGGAGGGGACGTGTATTGTCCCATGATAGAATAAAACTTCCATATTTTCTTCAATTGTTTACAAAAAACCTTGAGATTAATAAAATTGCAATATGTAATGAAGATGCAAGTTGATGTGAGTTTTGCATGGGAGAAAAACCATACTAATCATTTGTCATTGTTGTCACACATCGGCCAATCATGTTGCACCACTGAAATTTTACATATGATAAATCATGAAACACCATTCAGGTACATACCAAACTTTCTATTATGTATATGCATGATTTTCATAAAGAAACTTTTTTGTATAATGTTTCGGCACATGTCCCACATAACTCGTATCCAATCATACAAGCCCCAAAACTGTACTATGCCATGTGGTTCCAATCAAATGGAAATAAGCGATTATATCAGTACCCATCTACAATATGGTATACAAATTTAAATTTAATTATACATATTACTCATAATTACTGTTGATTATGAGAGATAGGTGCCCTATATGCATGGATACAGTCATATATTTTGGCATATTATAAACTACAAATAATGCCTATTTTTGTAAACATAAAAAAATCCAAAGAACAGAGCCAATACTACCATGGGAAAACCTACTTACCATGTTTTAAAGAAAAATAAACCCCAAGATATTTTGAGCATAATTGGTGATGTAAGAAACCAATTTGAGGGTATGGGATGGATGTAGTTTTACCTCCTGGTTAGCTAGTATCAATACCCTATGGCAACATGCAAATTTGCAGCTTCAATGGATGATGATGTCGTACAAATGTGTGGACCAGTCATACCATTCACATAAGCATATATTGTAGATGTGATTGGTCTTCCATGCATTAGGGATCGAACACACAAGGAATATAGTATAGCATGATGCACACAATAATTTTTTGGGCAAAATTCAATGCAAACAACACACCAAGGGTTGTCAAAATAGTATATACCAAACCTTTATAGAGAGGTGTTCAAGCAAGTAGCTCAATTTTTTATTTGCACTAGTAAGTATTCCTAGTTGAACACCAACCATTTTATATTTCTTAATCATCTATTGCATGGGGATAAAATCAATATTACCTACTACCTAATGTGTGCCCTAAAGTATGAAGCCAGTTGGTATAAAAAAGGAACAATAATGGTATTAGCATATCATGGGCTGATTGCAGCCCTATTTCAACATGCCGAGGAACATAGGAATGAGTTGGAAGCTATATAAATGCCTAGGCACATAGATAATTAAATAGGTATTGATGCAAATGAATCCAAGGAGAATTAGAGGGAAGAGAATGTGCCTAACTCCTAAAACCACCAAGTTGAAGAAACAATAGGATAGGCAAAAGTAGACCTTTATTTCCCAACACCATCGCTTGCCTCCTAGCATAGCCATTCTACAGGAGAGGTAGGACAAGTTGAACAAATCCTGTCATAGGAAAGATCATCACCTATCTCTCAACATTCAAATTGGGAGGTAAACCAAACTATTCCAAGCCCAATTGAGCTTTGTCACCACCAACAATCAAAAGTAGAACATAGAGGTAGTTTCTAGTTGATTATAGTTCATCCATGGAAGAAAATATAGAGGAAAAACTGATTGCTTGAGTATTGCATGGCATGGCTAGTGGTGTGACATTTTATAGAATGATCAAGAAGAAGACCTGCAAAGCCAACTACAAAACATGAGAGAAAAAACATCTATTTAGGAGGAAAATTTTAAGAAAGAACTTGTCAAATTTCAATATTCTTAATGGGATAATGCAAAAATATAACAAGAAGCGAATGACACTTTATAGCAGTTACAAGAAAAGGTGCAGTAGTTAGAAAATAGGGTCCAACAACTGCAATCCACCAAAGTGGATAAGGTGGATGCTACCGTACAGATAAACTGGATCATGGATGCAACATTTTCTTTCATGGAATTAGAGGATAAAATTGCATCCACAAGGGCATTTCACTCCGATGCCAGAAGAGCATTAGACAACCAAAAGACCAAAATATGAGACCAATCAAAGGCCCTTGTAAAGACTACTTCATAGGAATAGGGAAGACTTATTGTGCAATAAGAAACCCCTATAATAGAAATTGATGATAATGAGGCTAAGGAGTTAACCATAATATCTGATGCTACCCAGCCAGATGGTCATCCACGAGAAGACCAAGCAGGAGTGGCCAAGTCAACTAGGGAGTTTGAGGTACAATTGGGTGCCACTTAATCGGTTGATGACATGTAGACATCTAAATATACTATCTAGATAAAATTAGGACAAGGGAAAGAACCTGAGGGGTATCACCCAAAGGATTCAGTCGATCCCACAAAGGTTGTATAGTTAGCTAGTCAGCCATCAATTGATCAAACCATGATTGATCAGTTTGATAAGTAGACCATGACTTGACCAACTGGGGATACACCAAGGGACTAGGAAATGCAAAACACTAAGTCCTCAAAGGTCTATAAAATACCACCCCCATAGAAATAATATGAGTTTGGCCCTTCCACATCCATATATGAGGTAGCATCACCTAGAACAATAAGAAAATTATAATCCAAATGAAAAGTAGAGAGAGCACCATAGAGGAGGTGGAATACAAGGGCCATAACAATAAAATAGCAAAAGTAAAAAACCACCCAATAAAAATTGAAGGTGCAGCCAAACCCAAACTCAAATGAAGAGTGTGTTGGATCCATGAAAGCCTTTGTTGGTTAGAAAGAGTATTTCTAAGATCTCCAGAATAACCTAAAAGAGTCTAAGGAGTGAAATGCTTCTAAAAGGATGGCTATAGAACCAGGTATTCCTACTAATCCTACATAGCCAAAGCAATTTTGGAACCTATATTGTTCAAAATATGACAATCCTTCAAGGATGAGGGAATATTTGGACAAGATGGAAATATTTAGCAAAGAACCAATGATGTCATCACCAGTTAGAGTATCCAAGTTTCTACCACCTAAAGATGCAGAGGAAAATGATGTAGAGGAAAATGATGTAAAGGAGAATAATGCAGAGGACACTATGATCAACCCTAAAGTGGTAAAGTTTCCAAATACCTAGGTACATGATACATCCCATTATCCACCATGGGACAAGCCTAACTTTCTAGTGGTAGATTAGCTTCTCCCAAACCATCAATACTAGAAGTAAGCTAAGCCTGTATTCCAAAAGGATGCCACTACATTTATAGGATTCTACGTAGAGAAAGTAATAGGCAACAAGGGGTGGAGTAAAACAAAGCCAAAAATAGGGGTAGGCCCCAGTCAACCCTTACAATGCAATAAACACCAAAAGGCACCAACGACAGAAACAAGTCCCAATCATCTAAAATAGGGTGGCAAACAAAATTGCAATAAGGAAAGAGATAGAGCCATGGTCAAAGAAAGAAAGTACTAGAACAAGAAATACTAGCAGGCTATTGACAAAATAGGGGACTACCAAAAAAATGTGCCATGAGGGCGTGGCAATAGTTTGACATGGGGGGATGATGAGCATCAAAAATGCTCATTTTTTGTATACTTTACTAGCATAATTGTGTGGCATATTATATTAGAAATTCACATTTTATGATATTTTTGTATTTATTTAATAGAAAATGATGTATTTTGCCTAATGTATGTTTTGAGTGAAAATTGTGTAGATGAATTACATTTTGTAATTTTTGCACCTTGTTAGTCAAGGTCCCATGCAGACCTAGAATTTGATATTTTCTTGATGCAATTAAGGAAGGAGTGGTGAGTGAACGATGATAGTAGCAAAGGAGTAAGATGCTCTAAAATATGCTAAGGTATAATGCCTATCTCCTAGCCATAATCCAAAAGGTTCCTATCTCCCAATGAAAAGGAAGCACATATTTTATAGCACACAGGACGGTGCCTATATCCCAATAACAGGTTGGAAGATACTTATCTCTTGACCACAGGGGATGGTGCTTGTCTCTCAATGACAAGCTAGATGGTGCTTGTCTCCTAATGAAAAAATTAAAGTGTGCACTATTTGACGCTCGAAAACCTGCAATGATCATCAAGGAACAAAAGCAGGTTAAAAATAGTGTTTTTATCCCAGTGACAAGCCAAAAAGGTACCTATTTTCCAGCAACAGGCCAAATAGTGCATGCACTAGACAATTTAAAAACATGCACGTTGACCATGAAGATTGAAAACCATGTATAAAATTAGACATCTTTTGTTAAATATAGGAAATGCTATGATTATTCCACAAGAGATAATTTTAGTGTGATTTCTCTGTTTTTAGGCATTTTATTAATTTATGTGTGCTCATCGTAGAAAATCACACAGCGTCTAAAATTGTAAATAGGGGATGGCCACATTCTGTATAAAAATGTAGGCCACCCTTGAAGAAAGGATCCAAAATTGCTCTATAGAAATGTGTACTACATAATAAAAATATTTAAGTATTTTGGTCAATTTCTTGAGTTCGGAGAGTGATTGCGTAATTTAATTGGGCAGATGTCTACGGAGCCTAGGCCCACTCCAAGCAGTATTCCTCCCTTGTTTTCTTTTGCTTTCATTGATTAATTTCCATTAGTTATTTCGTGCAAGTGTGTCTAATTATGTATTTCCCTGTTTTATTTAATTTTTGCAAGAGTGTTTGCTTTCCTGCACTTTATTTTCTTGCATATTTCTTTTCAGTCATGTGTTTGACATATTAATTTAGTTTTCCTACAATTTTCTTGTAGAAATTACTTTCCTGCAATTAAATTCTATGGGTTTTTCTGAACTTCAACTACACCAAAAACCACCCCCAAACCAAAAGTGACATAGAGGACTCATCTTTAGACTACCGCAAGCATATACTTTGCACTAGCACTCACAAGTCTACGAACTACTGGATTGATAATTAATGGATGGGAAATAACTATTTTTATAACATAATTTCTGCCCACCATTTATTATTTTGCTCTCTATGTAATGCTTTTATATTAAGTGCATCAAATATTTCAAACAGATCCTAAATTTTATTTCTATAAGCTTTTATATAATGATGCTTGTTACTACATTTTTTGTAACTTGATTTACCACTAATTTAGAATATCCATAAATCATTAATATTTTGATTCCCATATTCTATTCTTCTTTCATTCAAATACATTGTGCCTCATACTCTACTACATTATTGGTGCAACTTCAAATTAGACAATATGATAATCTTCTAATTCCTTTAGATGGAAATACCAACATTATTCCTACTCCAATGCTATTCTTGCATCTAGATCCATCAAAATAGAGTTTTCATTTATTGGTTTTTTGAAGTCCTTGTTGGTCATTGCTATAATATTTTTCTTCTTTGGCTTTGATATGGAGTAAGTGTTGATTCTAGTCTCAATCATAGCATTAAAGTTTTTTAGTGAGAACTAATATTTTGTTTGCAGCTTATCAATGATATATTCTATCAGGTTAGCCTCTTCACTGATCATGCCAACACTATTCTCTTCTTCTTCAATTTTTTCAATATGGTAGGTGAAGGAATGTTTTGCAAATATCTTCATTTTTTTCCCTTGTGAGGAATCTCCATATGTGAATAATATAAGGATAGGTATCCACCTAATTTATATTTAAATTCATGGGAGAGGCACATGCCAAAGTAAGGTTCTAGGTCTACTATGAACACTTCTTGTATGACTATTATATGAGGCATCTTATGCAATACCATAGGTATATCTTTAATTAATACAATAGTATTTACTAGAGTTCCATCCAACTACAACACTTCAGGACTAGAATATGTGTATTCCATACCCACTGCATCACTTATAGCTTTTGGCATAATTGTTATTGCTTATTTGAAATACCATACAATTGTGTACAACCCATCCTTCCATGTGTAGGGACATGTAGAATGGGTTAACCTATTTTTAGCTGCTCTTGGTGCAGGTTTACCCTATGCTAGATTGAGTTCTGGTTGAGACTATTTTTTGGACCTTATGGATTTCAATTATGCCTAGAGAAGATAAATTTTCCCTAGAATCATCAAAGCATCATACATACTTGATTTGTATAGTTTTTTCTTCAAATCATCCATAATATTAAAGTTAGAGGATTCTAACTACTTTTTTTCTCCCTTTTTTGGTTTATTGAATTTTCTTCAATATTGTTGTGTTGCTTCATTCCTTTTTCGCTTAGTGATAGAAGGATATTGAAGCTTGTTTCTAGCCTACTCTTGAGTCTTAGCTTATTTTTCCTGTACTAGTCTATGTTGTTATTTTGAAAGCTCAATTGGAAGTTGATATATATTTTGTGTATTCTAAGGTGCTTCCTTTTTTTAGTTGGAACTTTGAATGGATCTAGCTATTTAGGGTCTATTTGCAATGGATTTTTTTCTAGATCGAGTCAAAACTAAAATTGGCTCATCTTCTTGCATCATTAATTTTGTATCCACTTCCCATAACATATTAACCTGGTTTTTTTGTGCTCTTTCTACCTTCTCAACTATAATATTCTACAACTAATGCTAGTGAAGCATATTGTAGACACCTAAAAAAGTCACATCTAGCCTCGGGAAGCAACAATTAACAATCGAATAACAAAATATTTGAAAATCATCTCAATTACCCTAAACCCTAGGTAAAGCTAACATAAATCCTAGGTTATCCTAAATCCTAGGTAAACCTATCCCACCCAATACACACTCCATGCACACCCCTCTACACACTTACCTAAGCATCTATCCACACCTCTTCATGTAGCATCCACATTTTCACCTTGAAAGGAATTTAAAGTATTTAATTAATTAAAAGCCCTTTTCACTTCCCTAGGCCCTTTTCTCTTCCCTAGGTGATAAATGGGCATGGTACACCCATGCCCACTTCACACGCATAGGAGGAATACCTTACCCACTCACCTAACCCATTAAAGGCCCTTCTCTCTTCTCCCTTTTTCTCTCACCATATCTCATAACCCCTGGGAAGGCTATAAATAAACCACTTTGCCTATGGTTTTAGGAGGACTTCTTGCATTTTTATGCCACTCAAATACACCTTGATCCATTCCCAAGCACTCTAAATAGCTAATAGTCCTCCCACTAAGTTTTTCATACAATTTTCTAGTGATTATAGAGGCATAACAGGTACCATCAATCGTTGGATTGGTCTCAAACTACACCGGTGGACTCTATGGCCAAAGGATCAACCAATAAAAGAAAGAAACTAGAAAACGTATTGATAGGTATGTTTCTCCATAAAATGCATGGATAGGTGCATTTTCCATTTTTAGGATTCCAAGTCAGTTTGATGGGTAACCTCTTTCATCAGCATTAATATTAGTTTGATTCAACTCTTCATGCATTTCTATTCATTTTTTTAATCATCATGTTTGTATTTATAGGAGGTCTGATTGAGACAAGCCTCCAAACAATCTAACATGTTTTGTAGGTTTACGTAGTTTTTGAGAATCGACATAGCTAGCAGTGGGATGCATCATAAACCCACTCCCATTCTAAGGATCTAAAGGAAGACTCTTGTATTGTCATGAATATATTCTATGCTAGGGTTCCTACTTATAGAGTCCCTTTATAGCCCTTAGGGAAAATTGTAAAAGGATATCAAAACAACTTATGTAACACCTTTTATGAATATCAATGAAATGTGGTTCATTTTTCTTTACTTTTATTTGGTGATCATAGTTTTATTTTATTTTGTTGGTTTGATAGCTAACTAATAAATATTTTTTGGTCTTGCTATGTTGTATGCACTACAAAAATGGTATGGAGTCTCCCAAAGGCCTGATACACATCTCAAGCTTGATCTACACAACTTTGTGATTCATCTATTTTGGTTTTTGCGTAGTTACCTTTTCAATTTAGTTTATTGAAAACAAGCACTCTTTACATTTTTGTGTTGAAAACATGCACATTTTGGATCAGTTCTTTTAAATTATATTTGTTAAAATCAAACATATTTCAAAACTAGTTGTTGAAATCAAACATGTTTAACATAATAGTTTAAATGTTATTTCTTACAATCAAGCATTTTTAGTTTCTATGTTGAAAATAAGCATATTTTTACTGTCTAGAAGTCTAATATTTCTACTTCCAAAACTTTAGGTAAAATACCAAAACTTGAAAAATTTTCCACCTAGGCCTGAGACTAATCCAAACAACCCAAAAAAACACTTTTGGAGGGAAACATACGGACACATACATTTTTTGGAAAACATAAATACCCATGTGTTTTCAATTTTGACATGTGCAAAAAACCCTGTTAGATCTCAAAAGGCATACAAAAGCTAGAAATCATAGGTAGGCATACATAAACTTGGAATTTCACTATTTTTTATAATATTTTTTTTCCTGTTTTTATAAAATTGAACAATAGTTTAATTTTTTATCACAAAAGACACCTAGATCGTTAGGTCAATTCTCAAATTGCATAATTTTCTTACAAAACATCTTATTTTCACTTGTTTTCATCATAAAAGGCACCTAGATCATTAGGTCAATTCTCAAATCATACAATTTACTTACAAAAAGTCTTCTTTTTACTTGTTTTCATCACAAAAGGTACCTACATCATTAGGTCAATTCTCAAATCATACAAATTTTTTACAAAACATCTTCTTTTCACTTTTTTTCATCACAAAAGGCAACTAGATCATTAGGTCAATTTTTAAATCACACAATTTTCTTACAAAACATCTTCTTTTCACTTGTTTTCATCACAAAAGGCACCTAGATTGTTAGGTCAATTTGCAAAGTAGCTTAAATTTTCTTTTAAAAAATGCACCAAAATCACTTGGTAATTTTCAAAATAGTGTAGATTTGTTTTCAAAAAGGTAATTTATTTTGAATATCACATTTGAAAAATGTTGTCTTCATGTATTTTTGCTATAGCATAGTTTCATTTCTACATTTCAATTTCTAAAAAGAAGAAAACACCAAAAACAAACACACACTCACGAAAGTCAAAACATTGGTTTGCATTGGATTTCATCACCAACTACCAATAGATATCAATGATATTGGCTCCCACTAGCAAGCATTGACTCACCCCCCAGATACCTTAGTAGCCCTTGCAAGTGTTTTTTTAGACTTTATCACCAAAAAATCCTCTACTCTTGAGATTACCATAGGGTAGGATTAGGGTAGGATTAGGATAAACACCCCTACTAATAGGGCTTCACATAATTAGTAAGTGTGCATCAGTTATTCTTGACTATGCTCATCCGATGATGAAGTGAAAGCTTGGTTAGGCTGGTAGTAGATCTTAGACAATGCCACCTCTTTCATAAGAGGAATTTTGTATCCCCCCTTCTAGTTACCTCAAGCCTTCCCTCATCAAAGGAAACCTTTTACCTATTTTTGTGTTACCACTCCTTGCATACCTTTGGGTATAGTGGGAAGGGTGTGCATTAACATATCCATTTATATTTCACTCACATACCTTGTTTTTGTAGTGGTATTCTCACATCAAAACACAAAATATACAAACTAAAATAGTCGCACAAAATATAATTTCAACCATACACATTTTCTTGTTGTTTGCTACTTATGAAATTAACTCAAACATGTTTTTACAAAACTATTGAAAACACTTTCAAAATAATCTCAAAAACTTCCAAAATAGTCCTAGAGACCTTCAAAACCAATTTTGCAACTTTCCATTCATCGATAACCTATATTTTAGAAAAAACATACGGATAAGTATATTTTTCTTAGAAAATGTACAGATAAGTACATTTTTCTTGTAAAATGCATAGACAGGTGTGTTATACCCAAAACCACTTTAGTTTGTTAGAACCAGACCTAAAACTATTTAGACAACTAAAATTTCTAGTTTTTCTCTAACATATCCTGCATATTTTTCAATTTGTGTCCATAAAGTCTCCATAAGAAGCAAAGTGCATGTTCAAGAGCGCATAGTCCTAAATAATGCATGAGTAACTCTATTTTTTGAGAATCAAGGGGATAATCCTTCCCTCCACCTCAATACCCATATATACCATATCAACATCAACAATTTAGTTTACTCCAAACTTCATTACCTCCCCTTCACATCCCTGATCACCACCTCTTCCACCAAAATCTACTTCAAACTAAATCACCTATCGTATCCCAAGTCAAGGTGCCAAATTTTGGCAATATTGTACCATTGCATTTGATCTACATAGCTTCCTCTTCCATATACTTAGATGATGATCTAATGGGTTCCACCCATAGATTCTCCACTTTCCTTTTCTTTAGTCCACCATTGATTGGGTCCACCATTGATTGGGTCATAGGAAGCCTCTTCTTCTAGCAATCCAACTTCCATTCCTCCATCCACTAGTCTTCCCCCAATAACAAACCTAATATTCACAAATCAACTACCACCCTCCTATAAGAAATAACACTAGTCTTTTCCTCCTTCTCAACAACCCATGCAAGCTGACACCATCCCCCTCATTCTCAATCACAAACCCCACTTAATAGAAAATCCCCCTACATCAACAACTCCATGTCCAATAAACCACAATAGGATTCTTCACCTCTCCATCATATTGGATGTTCATTCATCCTATCATGTCATCTCTCAATCCACCCACATATTATTTAGTTGAATGGTCTTTAGGGCACATTTAGATATCTCAGCAATAAGGATACATCAATTAAGAATATTCACAATAGGAAGGGTATACTCAGATATCCCAACAACAACAAGATCTTAATAATATACCCCAACAATAATAGATGCACAATCTAGTTCCCACTCAACAAGGGTATACTCAAATACCCCAATAATAATAAGTGCACATGTTGGTGCCAAATAAATAAGGGTATTCTCAAATATCCCAACAACATGCACACAATAAGGTGCCCTCTCAACAAGGGTATACTTAGATACCCCAACAAAAATAAGCACATAATCAAGGGCCAACTTAGAAATGGTATACTTAGATACCCCAGCAATGGTAGACACATAATCAAGTTCCCACTCAACAAGGGTATACTCAGATACCCCAACAACAAGCACATAATCAAGTGCCAACTCAATAAGGGTATACTTAGATACCCCAATCATAGCAAGTTCACAATCAGGTGCCCAATCAACAAGGGTATACTTAGATATCCCAAGAATAATAGGTGCACAGTCAGGTTCCCACTCAACAAGGGTATACTTGATACCCAAAAACAAGTGCATAATTAGGTGCCAACTCAACAAGGGTATACTCATATACCCCAAAAACAATAGGTTCACAATCAGGTGCCCACTTATAGAGGGGTAAAATCATGCACTGGTGTACAATTATCAAGGTTGCATCCATAAGAAAACCTTGAGGTGATCAGGATAGTTGTTATAACTCTACCCTTTATGTGAGGAGGAATGGGTTCACCATGAATGGTTTAAGGACTCACTCCAAGTCTGAGGTTGGAATGTGTTAGTATGTGTTCAATTGAGCATACACCTATGTTTGGCCTTTCTATACTAAGCTATAAAAAATGAAAGAACAATGCAAGATACAAGATGCAATAATACAAGAGCTAAGCCTATTATAATTTTTTGATTCAATGATATCTAACCCTAGGTTGCAAAATGATACTTTTGAGAAAGGTTTCAAGGGAATGCATAAAAAAATCCTAGATGCACACTATATGCTCTTATTTATTCAAATGCCTAGAATTCCAAATAAATATTTTATCTATTATCTATATTTTTCATAAAAGTGGGTAGAAATCAAACAACAAACAACATAAATATCTATTAGGGAACTTATCTAATGGTTGATCCAAGCTTTATCTTGTGTCTAAAATATCCAATAGCTTTAAAGCTACAAAAGAGCTTCATAAACCCTAGAAACTTTAATCAACATTTGGGGGCTATATAGTTGATATTGAAGGCACGACATTCAAGCCCCCTTGGTCCTTTTAGCTGACCTATTTGAACATAAAATTATCTTTGAATTTTAGAACATGCATGAATATAGCAATACAAATATTCAATATTTGTGTGAAATGCAACAAGGATGGAAACAATAGAAAAATTTAAAACAAGATGCAAATTAAGGTTTTAAAGTGCAAATATTACCCCAAAACCTTAATTTTACCAAATTTGCATCCTATAATTAGGAGGCACAAATCTAGTTGACAAAATATATGCCCTGTATGGACTAGGCATGAATCTAGTTCAGATGCCCTTTTGGATGCCTAAAACAATAAAAACAAGGTGTAAAATATAGAAAATAGAATGTTAAATGCTAATAAAATGAAGGCAAAACCTGATGGAGCAAGAAAGAAGTAATGAAGAGGTGTTTGAAGCACTCCAAAATGGTTGATCTATCCAGTCATCAATACTTCTTCACTCAATCCCCAAGGGCAGCAATCACCAAGGGCCAAAATAGTCATAACAGTAACTTGCAATCGAAATCCACTTGAAAGCATGAGCATGTGAGAAAAATGATAATTAGAATATCAAGAAGATGATGATCTCTTTTCTCACAAAATGAGGGTATCCAAACCATTATTTATAAGAGGTTTGAAGGGAAAAAATGGGTAGGAAAGTGAAATTTCACTTTGGGCAAGGCCAACCCTAAGGGTGGGATGACAAGGAGAAGTTTTTTTGAGAGAAAAACCCCTAGGATGCCAAATTTGTGCCCTACCATTACAAGGCATGAATTTGACAAGCCAAGTGTGAATCTGGTCAGGCTAGATTCTTGTGCAATATTTCTCCATTTTGAGGGGAAAATGGAGTCAAAAAATTATATCATTGAAAATATCTTTCTAAGCCTAATACAATGGTGTAGGTTTTGGGAAGAATGGATAGGATTTTGTAGGGGAAAATTTTCATCAAATATAACCCTACTTTTCCAAGGGTAAAACTAAGTATCTAAGGAAAATGACTCACCTTAGTGGGTCAATTTTCTATGTTTACATTTCACCCCCACTTGGATTCATTTAAGGCCAAGTAAACACATCAATAAAATATGTAGACTCCTATGGGAAAAGGTGATAGACACAGAAAATGGGTGGCTAGGGTTGGACAAAGGGGTAGTGCAAAAGAGGGTATCACGATGGATACTTTAGACTTTTACACACAAATAAAGACATTACTTCCATTAATACCTCTAAGGCTATGATTCCCCCTTGATTTTCAAAAGGAATGGATAATTCCTTATGAAACTCAAAAAAGATAGAGAAAAGAAAGCAAACATAGAAACAAAAGAAAATAGAACAAACAAACAAAGCATGGAAAAAGAAACTGGGTGCAAAATGCATCTAACTAATGCAAGCTACCTAAGATGAAATGCATGAATGAAAATAAGAATGGGAAAGAAATAAGAGGGGGAAATAAGAGAAGAATGATATGAAGAAGAAGACAAAGAAGAAGAAACAAGGCTCCAAAAAGGTCAAAGAAATTAAAAGCAAGAGAGAATAGCCAAAACCATGGATAAAGGGTGTTATGCTAAAAAATATGGTCAAAAGTGGAGTGGAAACCTGCTATGGATGTAGTACTCAGTAATATGGATAGATGGACAAAATATGGAGCAAGGACTGCTATGGGTGGTTGCTCACTAGTGATTGTTGTGGGGTGAATACCCTCTAGTATGTATGCCATTGTTGCATAACTTTATTATCAATAACATAAACCATTCACCAATATGCATAAATATTAAATCATTCATCCGCAATACATTATCCACAATAACAATCCACAAATGAGATAGAGATAGATAATACCTTTAAGGTAGGGAAATACCAATAATAATCCTTAAGGAAGGAATAACTCCACAAAATATCCCAAGATGAGAGGCCACTTCGTGGGTGTAGACGATTACATATGAAATTTCTCCAATTATATGAATGATTACAATGACAAATATCTCTTCTTTATATATCCATATTTTTATTCTACTTTGGATAGCCTACGACTAATATAATATTATATTATAATATAATATTATAATACAATCAACCTTGGGTTATGTGTTGCCCATGAAAACCCTTAGACAATATAATAATATATCCCCAAATATCTATTCCTAGGTACCCTACCATGCCACCCTCCTTACAAATGTTTCATTCTTGAAATATATGAAGAAACCTGATAGTATGATTTTTTAAGCAATGTTAGCAACTGGTACCAATCTCGATCATCCATCCATCCAAGTGAAACTCGATGATGCTGGTATACCATTTTGTTACTTGACTATCCAAATATGCTTCATTGGCTCCATGCTTTTACTATTGTATTTTGATAACTTGAATGATGGGTCCACTTTTTCCTTGATGTTGATGATCCACTTTGAAAATCAGGATCCCTATGCTTTCTCTGCCAAACTCTGCCATAGTTGGTGCCCTTATGATTCCATGTGGAACCATAATATTGCTGACTTGAGCCATACCTCCAAAAATATTATCGCTCATGGTGGTGTGGATGGTGATATGGTGCAACCTTAACTTGATTTTCTATCTTCTTTGCCTTCCCAACATTTGGCTCCATTGTTTTAAATTCTTCTACACATTGTTCTTTCATGTTCTCTTTTTTTGGTGTGTCCTTGTGCTCTTCTATCAAAGCTTCCTTGGACTCTGTTACTGTAATTTCCCCTAAATTAGTTTTTTTTGCTTCTTCCATGGACTCTATTATTGCTACTATATTCTTGGATGTTGTTTTAGGTTCTTTAATTTGTTCTTCTACAACCATTTCTTGATTTTCCTTGTATCCGTGCTCCTTAAGTTGAGAAATATCCTGCAATGTAATCTTCTTTTTCCTGTACCATAACTTCATAAACTTCTTTTGCACATTAATGTTAATAGTACCCAAATAATCTAACCAAGGATAACCAAGAACAATATCCTCATCATCCATCTCAATAACATAGAAATCTGAATGTAAAACATATTTATCCATGGTGATCTTCAAATATTCAAAAATCTAAAAATTCTCACCCTCTAACTGTATGTCCTTAATTTTTGTTGCTTGAACTTGCAAATTCTTAGCCAAAGCAATATTAATAAAATTATATATGCTACTATGGTCAATGGAAATAATAACCTGCTCCTTTTGAATGCTTCCATGAACCTGCAAAATA
Source organism: Wollemia nobilis (assembly GCA_028583015.1). Classification (NCBI taxonomy): domain Eukaryota; kingdom Viridiplantae; phylum Streptophyta; class Pinopsida; order Araucariales; family Araucariaceae; genus Wollemia; species Wollemia nobilis. The sequence continues at coordinate 8,386,987 of JAQPPZ010002979.1, forward strand.
GAAATTTTAGCTGAATTTAAATCTCTTTTATTCTGCTCTTGCTTTTGTAAATCCAATGATGTGACTTCATTCTTATCATTATATTTCTTAATGTTTTCCTCTTTCTCCTTCTTGAGTAATTTTATTTCTTTTTCATAGTCTTCATTTTTTTTCTTGAAAACTTCCCATTCTCCTTTTATTTCATTTCGCTCATTTTGAATTCCTCATAGTTTCTTTTCAAGGTCTTTGATGGCATCCCACATGCTATCTATATTTTTATCCCTTCCTTCAAGTTTTCTCTTACAAATATCTAACTTTCTTTGTAATTGAATAGGTACCCATGTGCTCAATAATGTTGGTTCAATTTGTTCCCATTTGCGCAAGCCTTTATCCCTAGTAAGGTCTATCCATTGTAATGCTTTCCTCGTAAACAAAGTAAGATAGCCATATTGTAACCACCTTTCACTAACTTGATATTTTACTATTTTCAACCACTCTCTCACATAAATATCATTTTCTCCATTAAAATATTCCACATCAATATCATTTTCTCCATTAAACTTTTCCAATGACATAGTTGATACCCTAATGCAACTAGGGTTTTATGGAAATAAATATCTTCCCATTAATTTGAAGCTAAAAATCCATGTAGACAACTAGATCTACAATTTTCTTCCAAAAAAATAAAGTGTAACTGATTTGCTTACCCAAACTAAACAAGTTTCGTCTTTGAAAAATTTGTGACTTGAAAATTTGTCACTACCCTTATTCCATACAACTGACTTCAGAAGGTCATATCTCCTTCAATACTACTTGGATTCCTTCATATGACCACTCATTTTATAGATCTTCAAATTATTCACAAATTGATCCAATAATTGCCTGAATCGAATAAACTATCACAGAGATATGGCTTCTGAAATATGAGATGTTTTTTCAAAAAAAAATCTGTGAAATTCATCACTATCCTTGTTTCGGATGACTAACTTAAAAAGGTTGTATCTCCCTCAATACTACTCATATTCCTTCATATGACCACTTATTTTAAAGATCTTCAAATTCTGCACAATATGATCCAAGAATCACCTAAATCGGATAAACTTACGCAGAGATATGGCTCTTGAAATATGAGACATTTTTTCCAAAAAAATTGCCCTAATTTTGCAATTTCACACAAAAATCCCCACTTTGCCAAAATCATTGCTCTGATACCACTTATTGTGTAAATTTATTATCATTACCATAAACCATTCACCAATATGGAAAAATATCAAATCATTCATCCACAATACATTATCCACAATAACAATCCACAAATGAGAGAGAGATCGATAATACCCTTAATGTAAGGAAAAAACAATAATAATCCTTAAGGAAGGAATAACTCCATAAGATATTTGAATATGAGATGCCACTTCATGGGTATAGATTATTACATATGATTATTCTCCAATGATATGAATGATTACAATGACAAATATCTCTTCTTTATATATCCATATTCTTATTCTACTTTGGAGATCCTACTACTAATATAATATAATATTATAATAAAATCAACCTTGGGTTATGTGTGGCCCATGCCAACCCTTGTACAATATAATAATATATCCCCAAATATCTATTCCTAGGTACCCTACTAGCCATGAATTGCTAAAATGTTCATGGAGCTTATCCTGTAATGGGGTGTAGTGCCTAGTAAGTCAAGAGGAGTGTAACTTGATAGGGGTGTAATGTTACTATTTATTTGGATTATGAATTAGCAAGTACCACCTCATAGAGATTTGTGTGTGCAAAAATGTGAATGGACCAATGATTTGATCATAACACCCTATGAAGTTTCAAATATTGAAAATTCAAGGATAAAGTATGCAATCAAAGAAGAGGAGAACATATATCCCTATTTGAAGAAACAAGAGGAGAAGGAGAAACAAACAAAGGACAAGGATATACAAAAAGAGGATTGTATTCCCCGACTTTGGAGAGAAACTATGGTCATTAAAAAAACCTTCAAATGTCAAGGAATAAGATAAGAAGAGAGAATAGAAGAAAATATAAAATGAATAAAAGAAGAGATGAAGGATTGAAAATGGAGGGGCTAGGTGGGGGCTTTGCTAGGCATCGGAGCCCTAGAGAGAGTGCAATGCATGTGATATATGACCTAACTAGGTGTCATCACTTGCCATTGTCATGAAATACTTGAAAATGCTATATGACCAAGCAGTCATGAACAAGTAGCTATGTAATTATAACAAGAATCAATGCAAGAAAAATAGACTGTCAAGCAACCATGCAAGATATGGTAGGTTTCCATGCAATATGAGCAAGTAGACCAAATGTAGTATGATATAAGATAAATACAAAATGTAATGTAGATGATCAAGCATAATATATTTTTAAAATGTATTATATTCATAGGTTCTTTAAGCTCTTCACCATCTAAAGAAGCCAAATGATAAGCACTTGAACCAAACTTGGACATTACAACAAACAACCCTAACCAATTGGGCTAAAACTTAACTCGAAGATCAAAATGATCATTAGTTTTTTTTTATTCTCCTTGAGGAAAATGTCCCCAACCTCAAAAGAACAAGTGTGAACCTTCTTAGAATAAGATCGCTTGAGTCTATCCTGATAGGATCATAAATGCTCTAGGGTATGAATGTGCTTTTCATCCAGTAGCTCCAATTGGTGCAAATGATCAGAGTGATACTCATAACTGATCGAGGCATCTTGCAACTAGATGGGCAACAAGGGAATATTGATCTCAAAAGGAAATACCACCTTAGATCTATATACTAGGATATATGGAGAGGTATCTATGGGAGTACACACACTAACACGATAGATCCACAAATTGAAATAAAATTGGGTATGCCAGTCATGACCAATCTTACAAATCAAATTCTTTAAGATCTTGATCAAAGACTTATTAGATGCTTAGAATTATCCATTACCTTTAGGATAATACAAATTTAACCACTTGTGTTGAATCTTGTACTTAGCACAAATTTTATTAACATCCTTTTTCTTGAAAGAAGTTTCATTGTTAGAAATAATCACCAAAGGAATCCTAAAACTTCAAAGGATCTATTTGAAGATGAACTTAGAAACCTAATTTCCAGTCATCGTGTCCAAAGGTATGGCTTCGAACCATTTAGTTAGGTACTCTATTGTTGTTATGATAAACTTGTGATCATTAGATAGCATTGGATTAATATTCTCTATAATTTCCAATCCCCACATGGGAAATGGCAAAGGGGAAGAAATAACCTAAAGGTGTTGAGAAGGAACATGAACTAGGTTGTCATGACACTAATACTTGTCACAAAAACAAACATGATTACATGCATATTTCTCCATGAAAGGCCAATAGTACCCCATCTGTGGAAGCTTCTTGGCAATAGCATTTCCACTAAAATGTCCTCCACATGAACCTTCATGAGCCTTACTAGGAACAAGTTGGGCTTCATCAAAGTTAAGGCATCACAAGAGGATTCCTTCAAAAGAACATAGATACAAAGGATTGCCAATTATAAAAAATGGGTATGCTCTTTTGCATAAAATCTTATATTGATTGTGTTCTAAACCATCAGGCATCGATCCATATTTAATTAAATTAAATATGTCAGTATACCAAGGTTTATATGGGGTATCTCCGATGGTCAAAACATCTAACGAGATAATACAAGAACTATGTAACACAGACTCCCAAATTTGTCTAATTATAATGGATGCTTGATCATATTCCAAATCTAAATGAAACAAGGATGCAATAAGAGCCATGGCATCCACATGGCAATTCGAGGATCTAGGGATAAACTCTATGCTTACTCGATCAAACAAGGACAACAACTTGGTAAAAATCTCCTTGTAAGGCTTTAGTTTATCATGCTTATTTTGATAAACATTGTTAATATGATTGACCATAATTTGAGAATCACAAAATACTAAAAGGACTCTAACCTACAAAGCTAAGGCTACTCTAATACCAAGGATCAAAGCTTTGTACTCTATAGTATTTTTTGTGTAGGATAAACAAAGCTTGGATAACAAGGAGATGAGCATTTTTATGGGGTAACTAGAATTATTCTAGCACCAGTGTCATTCATCTAGTGAGATCCATTAAAAAAAAAGTTCAAGACTCAAACTCTTAAAATTGAACATTGAAACACTCATCAAAAAACCCAACAACCAAAGGATGGATAACTTCTAACGAAGTGAAGGCTAACTGATCAGCAATCACCTAACCCTTGATAGCCTTATGACCTATGAAGGTTAGGTCAAACTCACTAAAATCCAACACCCACTTAGCAACTTGGCCTAAAATGTGGGGCTTAAATATAAAATAGTGAAAAAGATTAAATTTTACAACTACCAATATCTTATGGCTGAGCATGTAGTGTCTCAACTTCTGGAAAGTGAACACTACGACAAGGTAAAGCTTCTCTAAGGGAGTGTACCTAGTTTCATAGCTAACCAAAGTTCTACTAATATAGTAGATAGCTCACTCTTTTTTTTATCATTGTGTTGAGCCAACATGGCTCCCAAAGTGTGAGTTGTAGCTACTATGTAAAGCATCAAATGCTTACCAGGCATAGGAGGAACTAAAACAAGCGAGGAATTGAGATATTTCTTGAGGTCATAAAAAGATTTTTCATACTCAAAATCCCATTGGAATACCACATATTTCTTAATAATCTTAATAAAGGGTTGAAACTTATTGGCTAACTAGGTAATGAACTGATAAATAGCTTGAAGCTTACTTTGCAAGCTACACAGTTTGGTTAGGGTGCAGGGAGGAGGCATGTCAGTGATAGCTGCTATCTTAGTGGTGTCCATATCTATGCCTTTTATAGAAACTATGAAGCCTAACAACTTGCTAGATGTGACTCCAAACACACACTTAGTGGTTTTAAGATCAACCTTGAAATATCAAAGCCTTTCAAAAATTCATCTTAAATTATGGACATGATCCTTTCATTATATAGAGTGACCTTAAATATCATCCACATAATCCTGGAGAATATCATGCATCATGTCATGGAAAATATAAGTTATGACTTGTTGATAGATACATCCTACATTTTTTAAGTCAAAATGCATGACTTTCCAATAGAAGGTACCCCATAGAGTGATGAATGTTATCTTGGCCTAATATTCAAGGGTAATCACAATTTGATTGTAGCCTAAAAAATCATCCATGAGAGAAAGCATTCCATATTTGGTAGTGATATCTATGATATTATCTATGTTGGGTAAGGTAAAATCATCCTTGGGATATTCTAATTTAATTTTCCTAAAGTCGGTACATATTCAGATTGTTCCTTCCTTCTTAGCCACAGAAACGATGTTGGAGATCCAATTAGAATAGTCAATGGCTTTTATGAAACTGATGTCAAGGAGTTTTTGGAGCTCCTCCTTGACTAAAAGGGCAACCTTAGGATACATATTCCTAGGTTTCTTCTTAACAAGCTTGGAATTAGGCTTAACTACAAAATGATGCATGATAAGGGAGGGATCAAACCCTAGCATGTCAACATATGACCAAGCAAAAATATCTTGAAATTATTTTAACAAATTGATCAATTGCTCCTGCTCGTCCCTGGAAAGGCTTTACCTAACTTAAGGATTCTAGGAGCTTCCTTATAATCTATGTTCACATCTATGGTCTCCTCAATGAGAATGGATAAATCATCCTTAAGAGGAGATAGGATAAGAATCACTCCTTGTTTCTCAAGGTCCTTGGGAGACATAGAACCAAAGTCCTCTTGAGAACTAGAAGACTCAACCTACGCTACACAAGGGATAGACCCATCAAAGTAGATTTCATTATGAAGAACATCCTCATATTTAGCATACTACTTTGGGGTTGATACAAAAAAATAAGGAGAGGATAGCCCCTCATCCTCAACATTCTACTCTAAAATTTGATGAGATTCATCTGGAAGAGGTTCTAGATGAGCAATATTCTCTTGATCCTGTGATGAAACTTTGATTAATGGTTTCTCTCTCATGTTAAAAATTTGGATTGCTTAATCATATGAGATGAGGAATCTGATACATTAAATTGAGCTTGCTCTTCTAGTGAGAAATATTCAAATGGGTGAGGATCACCCAAAATGGTTATATATTGTTTTTTAAATTTAAATTTTAAACATTTATGAAAATTATAAGGGACAACCTTCATTGCATGGATCCAAGGACATCCAATAAGAATATTAAAATATGTTAGGCAAGACACCACATAGAATAATGTATCCAAAATATTAGGTCCAACCTTAAGAGGGAGGGATATGAGTTTGAATGATGTCATCAGATTTAGTTAAATCTTCCTCCGTTAATCCAAAATTTTAGAAAAATTTATATGTACATATATTAAGAGAAGAACCATTATCAATCATCTTGATAAAAGTATCCCCAATAAATGTATTAATATAGAGATAAGCATCCCTACATAAGTTTGAAGAAGAAATATCATCAACTGAGAATGTGAGATGATGTATCCTAGGAGAGCTTACAAAATTGGCCATATCACTAGGTGAAATATCTATAGGTATATATTGTTTGGAAAATTCAACAAGACTTCCTTATGAGTATGAGAAGTTTGTAAAAATTCCAAAAGGGATATTTTTGTTGAAGAACTTATTTCCTAATGAGAGGGTTGGAGTTGTTGATTCTACACCTGCTATTCTAAAATAGTTGTTATCATACCAACTATCTTACCATATGGAGGTGGTACATTCTTCTAAGATACTTGATTAGTTTTCTGTAGATCTTGCTTAGGTACATTCTAATTAACCATGGATCCCTATTTACCATTTGAAGATTGAGATTTTCCTACATCAAGATGTCCTGCATCAATTAAATCTTGAACCACATGTTTCAACTTTTTACAATATTTTTTCCAATGTCCTAAAGAACACAAGCTTATACTGAGAGGGGGTGCATAATATAAGATCAAATTTTACTTTTCTTTCCAAACAATATTATCCAATGTTGTTAATTGCAATATCAATAGCAATAACAAAGCAATACACAAATCATCACACACATGAGAGACACAAAACTAATTTGGTTTACCCAATGTGGGTTACGTCCATGGAGAAAATATTTCTTCTAAATTTTCTCAACAAATATCTTGGGAATCAAATCCCTATTACAATTTTTATGGACCTCTGTCCAAAGGAGATATCAATCCCCAATACTCTGGTTTGTGGATCTCTCTCCATAGGAGAACTCTGTCCACTCTATTCTGGTTTTCTCAATCCTACTAAATAATCTATCCAAAACTTCCTCAAGCCTTCTCAAAAGGCTTGCTTAAAAGAGCAACCAAACCTAATCATACAATCTATCCAAAATTGCCTCAAGCCTTCTCATAAGACTTGCTCAAAATAGGAACCAAACTTGCTCATACAATCTTTCCAAAACTGCCTCAAGCCTTCTCACAAGGCTTGCTCAAAATAGCAACCAAAATTGCTCTTAATTCTGCTCAAAACTATTCAACATGTGTACAAATCTACTCTAATACATGCTCAAAAAGTTTCACAATTATGCACAAACTTTATCTCAATCGTAGAACAAGTATTTCAGATTTCTTTCAACAATGAAGTGCAATTTGTTTCACAAACCCAAGCTCAAGTATTTCCAACAATCCACACTAATCAAACCTTTTATCTCCACCTTATTATTTATAAATACTTGCTCAACCAGACATCTTAGAGAAATAATAATGTCAACATACCTCTTAATTTGCTTTGATGAAAAATATCCCTCAAAACCTATCTCACAATGTTCTTTCAATCTTATGCCACTTTAAAGGTTAGTTAGCATAGCACTTTTCAACCATCCACATAAATACCTTTTGTACAAAATAATACTGGTTTACAAATCCTTCAAATCCATTTTTCACCATGAAAAAATTACATAAAAAAATCAACCACAATACACCTTATAACTCCTACTTATAAAAACCCACAAGCAGTTTCAATATTATCAACCAAAACCATAAGTCACATAACAAAGTTTAAATCCACTTCCATACACCTTGTATCTCCAAAAATTAAAGTTATTTTAACTTTATAGAACCACACAAAAATTTGAATTGCATACAATATTGGATTTTAAAACATCGTCCTTATGTCTCCCTAGGTCAACACTATGCACTTCTTCCAAATCAAAAATTAAACCTTGTTTTCCTTGATCAAGTGCTAAGCAATGTCACACTTTAATAATAATAATAATTAGTATTGTCCTTACCACTTCTACCAATGCCACCATCATGATTCAAACTCATGATCTCATGGAGTCTATGATCTAGCGTGATCTAGAGTTCCAGATGGGCTGGCCCACCCGTTGGGAACAAATGTGCACTAAAAAAAAATTATATGCCTTTCTTCTGCCCAGTTCAAAAGTCATAAAACATATACCATCAATATTTGATCGTGATACCTATCTACTGCAAGCACCCTATGCAGGACCACCTACCACTTGGGCTAGCTACCTGGTTGGAACCAAGCTTGTGTAGTCTCCCTTTTACTTCATTGTCCTCACCTTGAAAATTATGCTCCTTTGATTGCCTTGCAAAAACCTCCCTCCAAGGGATTCAAACCTGTGACCTATTCTACACAAATTTCTTAGCATTGCCCCTGTGACCAGCTATGCTAGCATACCAGTTGTGTCCTCTTCACAAACACCTCATCTTTGACCTATCTAACCTCTTCGCAAAAAAATGCATCCTTCGTCTTCTTCTATTCATCGAATGAAATGCACGAGCAGATTATTCGATAACACTCACACCACTTATTTGCCAAGGTTTTGAACCTTGATTTATATGCAAGTCATGTCCTCCCTTGTCATGACGTTGGTGCCTCCCATTGAAGATTTTTATAAATAATTTCAAATGCATTCCTTTAAATTTTGGCACCCAAACTTTTATGAAATATTTAAATATTTCAAAAATATTAAATACTATAACCATTGTCCTCTAAGCTCATGGTGGTATTTTAAATCCTTTTTTATTTTATTCCAAATATTATAATATTATCTCTTTTAAGCCTTAGTCACTTGCTTTCTTTTTGAACCATGGTCTTAAAACTAACCAAACACTTAGAACTTTGTCTTGCATAATTAACCAACTTATAAACCTTATATTTTTGCCATACCAAACTATCTTTGACATCAATCCTTTGACATAAATGACAACACAATATACTCAAAATTTCTAGCAATTCCTACCTTTTTCATTGATGGCAACCCTTTCTAAGTATTTCTTTTCCAACCACTAGATTCTAAATTTGCTCCCCCTGGGAAACTACTCTCCCTGACTGAATACTCTCCCCCTAACTCAAATCTCTCCCCCTTTGACATCAATGGAAAAGGGACTCCTTTGGTTCTAAATATAATACTCTTAGCTCAGCCCCCTCCCCACCTCCTTTCCTTGAGGTAATTAATTTTAGGGTGGGAGTAAAACTACTCCTAATTTCTTTCTAAGATGATCAAAAGTTTCCTTTGGAAGTGGCTTAGTGAATATGTCTACTATTTGTTCCTTTGTAGTTACATATTCCAATTTGACCTGTTGATCCGTCACCTGCTCTCTCAAAAAATGATATTTTATTGGTATGTGCTTGGTCCTTGAATGCATTACTGGATTCTTTGAAATGCTTATGGCACTTGTATTATCACAAAGTATCGATATGGGATGATCATGCTCTACTTTGAAATATTTTAAGGTTTACTTCATCCATAAAACATGTGTACAACAAGCAATGATTGTGATGTACTCTACCTCTATCATGGATAAGGAAACTGATGCTTGTTTCTTGCTTAGCCAAGAGACTAAACAATCTCCAAGAAAGAATTCTCCTCCACTTGTGCTTTTCCTATCATCAATATTGCCTACCCAATATGCATATGTATATGTTGTGAGAGTGAAACTATTACCTCTAGGATACCATAGTCCAAATTCCATAGTACCTTTTAAATACCTGAGAATTCTCTTTACTACCTATACATGTGTTTCTTTTGGGGTTTCTTAAAATCTTGCCACTAATCCCACTATCTGCATTATATCTGGCTTTGTAGCTATAACATATAGTAAAATTATAATCATCGATCTATATAATTTTTGAATTGCTTTAGGGGATTCATCATATTTGCTTAGCTTGCATCCTGTAACCATGGGAGTACTCACTAGTTTGCAATATTCCAATATAAATTTCTTCAACATTTATTTTATATACTTGGTCTGTGAGAGAAATATACCCTTTTATAATTGTGAAATCTACAATCCATGGAAGAAAGATAACTCACCAAGCATTGACATTTCAAATTCATTTTGCATACACTTTGTAAACTTTTGACACATCTTATCATTACTACCTCCAAAAATGATATCATCCACATAGACTACCACAATAAATAAGTTACTTCCCTCATTTTTTATGTATAAATTATTGTCAACTATTCCCTTTCTGAAACCTTGTTCTTGAAGATGCTTATCCAGCCTTGAATACCAAGACCTATGAGCTTTTTTTAATCCATAAAGAGCCTTCTTTAATTTGCATAAATAACTTATCTTATCATTCAACCTGAACCCCTCAAGTTGCTCAATGTAGACTTCTTCTTCTAAGTAACCATTGAGAAAATTTTATTTTACATCCATTTGATATACTTTGAAATTTTTAAAGCTTTAGCAAGCTAAAAACATCCTTATGGCCTCAATTCATGCAACAAAAGCAAATTTTTCATCAAAATCAATCCCTTAAACCTATGCATAGCCTTTGTGATGAGTGTCATTGAGTCCCATCATTTAATCTCAATGATTTATCAATCCAGGGTGGTGTCCAATGCTGTCTACGATAGAAGGTTAGGGCAGAGTACAATTCAGGCATTCAAATTTCAAGCATTTATTGGTGAAGCAGATTTTGGTTTAGCCTTTTGGTGTCACACTAAACCTAGTCTAAAGAATGGAAACTGAAATAAATTACAGGAATTGAAAACTAAATCTAAATTGCAAAATTTAACAATTAACTACAATTGCATGAATTGAAATTGTTAAATTGAAATCTAATCTACTTTTGCAAAATTGAAATCTAGTTACTCTTGCATAATTGAAATTGCTAAATTGAAATCTAATCTACTTTTGCAAAATTGAAATCTAGTTACTCTTGCATAATTGAAATTATGCTTGTAATTGAAACTTATTCTAAAACACCTGTCAATGCCCTGCCACAAAAGGTCGTCAAGCTTCTGCTACAGGAATTGACAGCAAAATGAAATATGCTGAAAATGGAAAGTTGCTAAAATAGAAAGTAGGGAAAACATGGAAAGCAAAAGAAAAATGCGTAATATAATTTTTCAGCTGACATACACACAAATGTTGTACACAAACATAATAAAAAACATAAATCACATAATACAAAATAAAAACAAGAACATGAAATCTGGCAAGCAATCTATTAATTCTGCTACAACAAAATTACAAATTAAAACATGCCATAAAATCCCTCCTTCTAGATCTGAAAGTGGGCCCATACTTCATGATCTAGAAGGAGGTGAAAATAACTCCTTAACTAATTAACACTCAAAATAGAAAATGATAAAATAACTGCACTTTTATTGATGACAAAACATGTTGAAAACTATTACAGAAAATTACTGTACAGTCCTAATTGCTACAATTGAAAACTCTCCTCTATTCTAATTCCTAACTAGCTCAACCAAGGAGGGAGCTATGTTATTTATATAAATATTTACAAAATATCCCATGCTCAAATCAGCCTATGTGCTGCTTTACAGTGATTTGCCAATAATTTTGGATCTGAAATAAATGCAAATTTGGACAGTTTGTGTTGCAGTAGTAATCATTGGCCCTTAGAAAGCATCTTCAGTGGTGGGAGTACATGGGAGGAGTCTAGAAATATCTCACACATCTATGTCATTCCTATCTTGCAAACAACTTTCTATTATGCTACAATTTTTTTGGGTTTATCCTAGAAAAGGATCAAAATTGATCTTTTCCATGAATGATGGTTTTGGATAGCAAGGACAACAAAATCATATGGGAGATATTTTCCCTTAACTTTATCAACCTTCTTATCCCATTTTCCACTGCCAAAAGTTAGTCAACAAGTCAAAAAGTACATTTTGTTTTCATTCCGAAGATAAGTGGCTCATTCTAAAGATACTGCAATTCTCATTTCGAAGACACTGTGTTCATTCCAAAGATCTTTAGAATGACCAACTGTGTTGACTCCAAATGGTTTTGGCTGCATTTCTAATGTGTATTATCCCTCAATATCAGATTTCAATAGCCTTCATTCCTCTCCATGTGTGAATTCCATGCCTTGTCATTCATTTGTAGCTTGCTAGAATTTACATGGTAAATTACTGCATTTTCCAGTTCTACTGCACAGTTGCAGAATATTGGCATTTCTTGCAAATTCAAACAAATTATAACATGGAAAAATTATTCGAATGTCAACATGAAGGAGTACATCAAGTTGCTACTGAATTTATACACTTCATTCACCAAGTAACCATGCTGAAATAGTGCAACAATGCTGCACAATTGTCCCTGCTCTGTTATACCCTATTGCTGCCTATTTAGACCATGTGGGAATGCTTCTAAATAGGTTAGATGTCTTCTATAGTCATTTTGAACTCATTCCATCCATATCCTCATGCTTTTCTTGACAACTTCAAGGTGTTCCTATAAAGTGACAGCTTGCTGATTTTTATATGGTTGTTTTTTCCAGATTTTCAGATTTATGACAGTCCTAAACTTTTGTCTTCAATGTGGATTTGAAACAAGTTGAAGGGCAGGAAAACATTCAAAAACCATTGAGAAGTTAATGGATATCAGCATACCACATTTGGTTAATTAAAATGCATGTTCTTACTTGCTACTTAATCAAGCAAAATCAGTCACAAAATGTTGAAAATAGTCAAAAACAAAGATATAGTATTCCTAACATAAAATCATGTAAACACTTAACAAATAGTATATTTTAGTCAACTATTTGGCAATTAACTTATCATATGGTTGTCAAAAATTGTGCAATAATGAGGCATATTTGGGCCTCATCATCCCCCCCAACTTGAACTGATGCATGCCCTCATGCATCTTAGTAGGCCATAGTAATATGCAGGTTTTATTCTTGTGAACATCCTTTGCTACCTGCTAACTGAGAAATTCCTCCTTGCTGCACTATATCAAGTGTTTTGCAATTAAGCACATGTATGATTTTTTTTATGTTTTTCTACAAGTTTTAGTGTTGCAAGGTACCTCTTAAAGGCTTGATATCATATGATTCATCTTGCAATAGTCTTATTATGGAACCGTATTTGGCAGATGCACTACTACTGATGGAATTTTTTGTTCTTAACAACATTTTAGCCTGAATGCTTATTTTTGTTGTTTGCACCTTTTGAACAAAATTAAATTTTTTTTTTTGATTTGAAATGCTTTAGGGATGTACTTACTTGTGTTAGAGCCTTATAAACCTCAATTTTTTATGTACCCTACTCTTTTTGCTATTCTGTAGCATTTTTAGCAATTCTAGTAAAGTTTTTGCTCATTTCAAAGATATCCTGCTCATTTCGAAGAGATTGTATTCTCATTCTGAATATGTCTATTCATTTTGAAGAGACTGCATTTCTCATTTCGAAGATGACTATTCATTTTGAAGAGACTGCATTTCTCATTCCGAAGATGTCTGTTCATTTCGAAGAGACTGTATTTCTCATTCTGAAGATGTTTGTTCATTCTGAAGAGACAGCATTTCTCATTCCGAAGATGTTTGTTCATTTCAAAGAGACTACATTTCTCATTTCGAAGATGTCTGTTCATTCTGAAGAAACTGCATTTCTCATTTTGAAGATCTTCAAAAAATGCAAAAATGACCTCCTATGCAAAAGTTAGCTACAGATTCTATTATGGGTCCATATCTAGAGTGTATAAGCCTTCCATAACATCAAAAATCCCTTCTTCATCCTTTTGTTTAGATTTTATTCTTTGTTTTGTATGTTGCTATTTATTCCAGTAGTACTAAAATAGAACCTTCGGGTGCATTTTGTTGATTATCCTCCTTCAATTTATCAGAAAATTGTGAGATATAAACTTGCAGTTCTCCTTCTAAAATTTTCCCTACAAATTGAAATATAATTGCTGCCATGTTTGTCCCAAAATTAAATTTTTGCACAGTTTTGGAATTTCCATGCAATTAAGGGCATAAGGGGGTGTTTCTTGACATCTTGAACATATTCATTTTTCAACTTGTCAATATTGTATGAATAGTTTATTCCAAATACCGACTATCATACACTAAATGCTAAATGTTTACTATGAATTAAATGCAAGAAACACATACCTTATTATCCTGAAAATTTGTCATGCACCTTACAAGCTGCTTTTGATGATCGTTAGCAGGCTATCTGAAAACATAAACAAACATAACACATGTGCAGTGTGATATTTGTACAATGGTGGAACAATGATGGGTAGATCAACAAGGCAATGCATGCCAAAAAATTGGTTTTCATGCAAGCCAACTCAATAGCACCTCCAAGAAGGTTTTCACTACTGAATTATTCATTTATATATATATATATTTTTTTCATTTTTTTTTTTCATTTTTTTCATCAGAAGAGGCTGTCATTTCTAGTTTTCAACCAACTTCTATCCTTTTTTTTTTCAAGTGCTTCAATGAGAGAGAACATATCTCACTCTTATTTGGATAAGACCAATCCTTATTCCGCAAAAACATGTCAATTGTTGTATGAAAACACCATCTCTTTCTATTGAAACCTGCAACATTGATGCAACCTTCCTTACTAGATGACCAGTAAGAATCTTCTTACATCATCATTGCCTCCTTATTGCTGTAAATGAAGTATTGGCTCCATTGTTCCTCTTTCTTGCTGAAATTGATGCTTGTCCTCATGTATCCTCATTTTGTGGGACATGCCTTTGCTGCAAAATTTTTTCTCTTTTCTTTTTTTTTCAAATTTTCTTGTCTTGCTTGTACCCAAAAAGGAAGTTCACAAACAAGACTATTCTTCTTTTTGCTTTTCTTGTATTTTTTTTCTTTTTTTTCTTTTTGTCAGACTTTTTATCATCACTCTGAATTTGATATTGAAGAGAAATTCTCTTCCATTATGTGTACATCCAATGGAATCTCCTTTAAGAACTCCTCCTTAGTTAATGGTGCATGGTATACCCGAAGGCAATATCCATTCACCACTAACATCCTCCATGAATTACCAATGGGAGAAAGAAGCACTACTCCATATTTGAAAACTTCTTCAATAAAGTGTTGTCCATGCCTCCTAGTCTACAAAATCTTATCAATCTGTACTTGAAATAATTAAATACCAATTCCCAAAATATGTTAAGTTCTTACATCAAGATAAAATATTGATATAGCCTTGTAATTCCATGTAAAGGGATTGAAATATTGTTTCAAAAGAACAACAATTTTACTTTTTGTTTATAAGTCAGCCAGCTAATAATGTTCAAGAATTTTCTTGGCTGCACTTCAATTTGTTTCATTCCTAGGAGGACATAATTTACCTCTTTGTAAAATGAAAGTAAATTTTCTATGTGCAGTTTTTCTAGTTTTTTTCTCCTTTATCCAAGGCTAATTTTTGTGTTTGGACTAAAGGTTTTCTATGTATCTCCATTGATTTTTGTCTCTTCAAGCTCAGGTAAGTTCTTGTTTTAGCACATTTGGATGTTGCTACAGTCAATAACATTTCCTACAGGGTTTTTTTTTTATACCAAATTCAGCTACATAGACAAGGGTGGCATATCCTGTATTATTCAGACTGATCACAGGTTGGGCTAAAAAATAAATATTTTTGGTTTGCATAATAATACAAGAAGTGTACATCTTTAGCAGATCAACTACTTGTCAGGTAGGATCACCTCTAATGAGATCAACTATTGTCTGTGTAGGCTAAGAATTGCTAGGTTGTGGTTTAGCGTGATAAAATCCTAACAATATTTAAGTAATAATGGAAAACTCTAGGATCATCATTAAATTGTAAACTCCTATTTTGATTGTGCAAAAGTTTTTTGTGATTTTTTTTTTTTCAGCTTACATAGACAGGGGTTGCCTATCTTGTATATTGGCCACAGGTTGGGCTGAAGGTGGTGGTTGATTTACTTGCCCTGTTTGTTGTTGTTGGGATATCTCTTTGAGAAGAATTCAAACTAGGCAATTTAACCCCCAAGTGTGAAGATCACCTCCCTATGGTTGCTTATTTTCTAAATGAACTGAAATGCAACTATCAATAATTATTATTTATACCAACTATTACATTTAGATTTAACTCTGAACTTCATAACTTAGCATAATAATAATTATTTGACTACTTTTACCCTCTAACAACACCATGTTCCCCAGAAACGATGCCAAAATGATGAGTGTCATTGAGTCTCATCATTTAATCTCAATGATTTATCAATTTGGGGTGGTGTCCAAGGTTGTCTATGATAGAAGGTTATGGCATAGTACAATTTAGGCATTCATATTTCAAGCATTTATTGGTGAAGTAGATTTTGTTTTAGCCTTTTGGTGTCACACTAAACCTAGTCTGAAAAATGGAAAATGAAATAAATTACAGGAATTGAAAACTAAATCTAAATTGTAGAATTTAACAATTAACTACAATTGCATGAATTGAAATTGCTAAATTGAAATCTAATCTACTTTTGCAAAATTAAAATCTAGTTACTCTTGCATAATTGAAATTGCTAAATTGAAATCTAATCTACTTTTGCAGAATTTAAATCTAGTTACTCTTGCATAATTGAAATGATGCTTGTAATTGAAACTTATTCTAAAACACCTGTCAATGCCCTACCACAAAAGGTCATCAAGCTTCTGCTACAGGAATTGATAGCAAAATGAAATATGCTGAAAATGGAAAGTTGCTAAAATAGAAAGCAGGGAAAACATGGAAAGCAAAAGAAAAATGCGTAATATAATTTTTCAGCTGACATACACACAAATGTTGTACACAAACATAATAGAAAACATAAATCACATAATACAAAATAAAAACAAGAAAATGAAATCTGGCAACCAATCTATTAATTCTGTTGCAACAAAATTACAGATTAAAACATGCCATAAAATCCCTCCTTCTAGATCTTAAAGTGGGCTCATACTTCCTGATCTAGAAGGAGGTGAAAATCACTCCCTAACTAATTAACACTCAAAATAGAAAATAATAAAATAGCTGCACTTTTATTGATGACAAAACATGTTGAAAACTGTTACAGAAAATTATTGTACAGTCCTAATTGCTACAATTGAAAACTCTCCTCTATTCTAATTCCTAACTGGCTCAACCAAGGAGGGAGCTGTGTTATTTATATAAATATTTACAAAATATCCCATGCTCAAATCAGCCTATGTGCTGCTTTACAGTGATTTGCCAATAATTTTGGATCTGAAATAAATGCAAATTTGGATAGTTTGTGTTGCAGTAGTAGTCATTGGCCCTTAGAAAGCATCTTCAGTGGTGGGAGTACATAGGAAGAGTTTAGAAATATCTCACACATCATTCTCCACTTCATAATATGTCATTCCTATATTGCAAACAACTTTCTATTATGCTGCAATTTTTTTGGGTTTATCCTAGAAGAGGATCAAAATTGATCTTTTCCATGAATGATGGTTTTGGATGGCAAGGACGGAAAAATCATATGGGAGATATTTTCCCTTAACTTTATCAACCTTCTTATCCCCTTTTCCATTGCAAAAAGTCATTCAAAAAGTCAAAAAGTACATTTTGTTTTCATTCCGAAAATAAGTGGCTCATTCTGAAGATACTGCAATTCTCATTCTAAAGACACTGTGTTCATTCCGAAGATCTTTAGAATGACCAATTGTGTTGACTCCAAATGGTTTTGGCTACATTTATAATGTGCATTATCCCTCAGGATCAGATTTCAATAGCCTTAATTTCTCTCCATGTGTGAATTCCATGCCTTGCCATTCATTTGTAGCTTGCTAGAATTTACATGGTAAATTACTGCATTTTCCAGTTCTTCTACACAATTGTAAAATATTGACATTTCTTGCAAATTCAAACAAATTAGAACATGGAAAAATTATTCAAATATCAACATGAAGGATTACATCAAGTTGCTACTGAATTTATACACTTCATTCACCAAGTAACCATGCTGAAATAGTGCAACAATGTTTGCACAATTGTCCCCTGCTCTGTTATACCCTGCTGCTGCCTATTTAGACCATGTGGGAATGCTTATAAATAGGTTATATGTCTTCTGTAGTCCTTCTGAACTCATTCCATCCATATCCTCATGCTTTGCTTGACAACTTCAAGGTGTTCCTATAAAGTGACAGCTTGCTGATTTTTATATGGTTGTTTTTTCTAGATTTTCAGATTTATGACAGTCTTAAACTTTTGTCTTCAATGTGGAATTGAAACAATTTGAAGGGCAAGAAAACATTCAAAAACCATTGAGAAGTTAATGGATATCAGCATACCACATTTGGTTAATTTAAATGCATGTTCTTACTTGCTACTTAATCAAGCAAAATCAGTCACAAAATGCTGAAAATAATCAAAAACAGAGATATAGTATTCCTAACATAAAATCATGTAAACACTTAACAAATAGTATATTTTAGTCAACTATTTGGAAATTAAATTATCATATGGTAGTCAAAAATTGTGCAATAATGAGGCATTTTTGGGCCTCATCACTTTGCATACTATTCTAGATTTATTTCTGACTACCGGACCATCTTCATTTAACTTATTTCTATAGAACCATTTAGTGTTGATTATATTCTTATATTTTGGTCTTGGGACAAGTTCCCAAGTTTCAATTTTTTTATTTTATCCAATTCCTCATCCATTGCCTTGACCCAACATTTATCTTCTTTTGCCTCATTGAAATCCTTGGGCTCAATTTTAGATAGCAAAGAAATATTTGCCTGTTCACCTATTCCTATTATCTTCCTCCTTGTTTGTCTTTCATCAGGATTTCCAATAATAAGATATCTTGGATGATTATTTTGTACATACCTAGATGGTGTCTTAGGTGGTGTTCTTTGTGCTTCATATTCTACTGATTCTTCACCTATTTCTTCTTGGCAACTTTCTTCTTCTTGATATACAATTTCTTGAGCTGATTCTTTTGACCCTATTTGTTCATCAACTATCACATTTATACTTTTCATAACTGTATGTGTCCTTTTATTATAGAATTTATAGGCTTTTCTCTTATTTTAATAGCCAATTAAGATAACCTCATCATACCTTGAATCAAATTTACTCAAGTTTTCTCTTCTCATCTAATGTAGCATTTGCTTCCAAAAACTCTAAAATACTTCACAATAGCTGGTCTTCCCTTCCAAAACTCATATGGGATTTTGTGATGATTTACTCTTACTTGAGCTCTATTAATTATATAGATAGCTATGTGAACTACCTCTCTCCAAAAACCATATAAAATATTAGACTCATTTAGCATAGCTCTGGCCATATTCTTGATATTTCTATTCTTTATTTCAACTACTCCATTTTATTGTGGAGTCCTTGTTGCTGAGTATTCTCTTTTGATTCCATTTTGTTCAAATAATTCTATGAATTCACTTGAAGTAAATTCTCCTCCTCTACCTGATCTTAGACACTATAATTTTACTTGTTTTATTTTCTACTAAAACTTTGAATGCCTAGAACTTATCAAAGGCTTCTAAATTTTCTTTTAAGAAAGCCACCCAAGTCATTCTGGAGAAATCATCTATAAATAGCATGAAGTAACTTTCACCTTGTAAAAATTTTTCCTTGTAGGACCACATAAATTAGTGTGAACTAGTTTCAATGGTTTGGATGAAGAAAATTCTTTTGACTTGAAACTTGTCCTTGTTTGCTTACCATGTTGACATTGTGCATAGATTGTGCTTTGAGGTCTCTTTATCCTAGATAAATCTTTGATTGCCTATTTTTTGCTTATTTTTATAATATTGTCAAAGTTTAGATGACCCATTCTTCTATGCCATAACCAACTCTCATCCTCTTGTGATAGAAAACATTTTTCTCCTTTAATTTCACTCAACATGTAGAGATTATTTGAAGTTTTGCTGGCATTTACAATAAGCTTTCATGTCTTGAATTTCCTTATCTCACATCTATTTGGGTGAAAGGTGACTGTGTACCCCTGATCACAAAGCTAACTTACACTTAGTAAATTTTTCTTCAATCCCTTAATATACAACATATTTTCTATCTTTGTTTTTCCATTATCTAAACTCAGAGTCCCTTTTCCAACAATTTTTTTTGAAGCATTATCTCCAAATTTTATTGATCCTCCATTGATTTCTTTAAGTGAAATAAATTTACTTTTGTCACCTGTTATATGTCTTGAACAACCACTATCAACATACCACTGATTTACCTTATCTTGTGCATGAAGAGCTATCTATACCAACATTGACTTTTCTTTTTCTTGTTCCTCTTCATCTTTTCAAGATTTTGAGGTTGTAATATTTTGAATCTTTTGATCCTCCTTATTTTTACTTGGTTTAGGAAATAGTGTTTCACACCATTTGGCCTTGTGACCAAAGTTATTATATTTATAATAGATGATATTTTTACTCATGGGAGGTGAAAATAAATTTAAATTACCATCAACATTATTTCTTACACGGACCATGTAATGTACAACTCTATGACCATATTTATTACATGAAAAGCAATAACCATGGAAGAAATTTTATAACCTATTAGATTGCCTTGAATGATATGGTTGCATGATTCTTCCCTTGTTGTTTTTGTAGTTGACTTTTGTCCATGATGTTTCTTTATTTTCTTTCTCCTTGATACTTTTGCCTTTCAATATATTAACATAGGTCATGGGCTCTTCTTTTTTTGATATCTTTGTTCCTTTGGAGTTTGGTTCCTCTTTTTGTTTTCCTAATATTATATTTTGTTGTAACTTATCCTTAGAATTTTTAACTTCCTTTCTCAAGAAAACAATATCATTTTCCAGGTTTTCACATTCCAATTATTTTACCTTTAATTTATCAATCATTACTTCTTCAATTCTTTTTGCTATTCAACTTTAATCTTTCAGTGCTTAAGATCTTGTAGAAATCTTGTCTTTGTTTTTGCATCCTTATGTACCTGAACTTCCAATTTTACTAGAGTAATAATGAATTTTTTCTTTAAGTTATCCAAATCTGAGTCTCTTTTGTTGATTTCAATCATAGGATCATCCTCTATTACTTTAGTGGCCATTGTGTTCTTGTAATATCTTCCTTAAAGCTATTAGACCTTTTGAAGGATATCACTCTGATACCAATTGAAGAACACAAGCTTATAGTGAGATGGGGTGAACAACATAAGATCAAATTTTACTTTTCTTTCTAAAAAATATTATCCAATTTTGTTAATTGCAATATCAATAGAAGTAACAAAGCAATGCACAAATCATAACACACATGATATACATAAAATTAATGTGGTTCACCCAATGTGGGTTGCATCCACAGAGAAAATATTTCTTCTAAATTTTCTAAACAAGTATCTTTGGAATCATTTCCCTATTACAATGTTTACGGACCTCTATCCAAAGGAGATCTCAATCCCCAATACTCTAGTTTATGGATCTCTCTCCATAGGATAACTCTATCCCCTATGTTCTAGTTTGCTCAATCCTGCTCAACAATCTATCCAAAACTACCTCAAGCCTTCTCACAAGGCTTGCTCAAAATAGCAACCAAACCTACTCATACAATCTATCTAAAACTATCTCAATCCTTCTCACAAGGCTTGCTCAAAATAGCAACCAAACATGCTCATACAATCTATCCAAAATTCCCTCAAGCCTTCTCATAAGGCTTGCTCAAAACAAAAACCAAACCTTCTCTTAATTTTGCTCAAAACTACTCAACATGTGTACAAATATTCTCTAATACATGCTCAAAAAGTTTCACAATGATATACAAACTTGATCTCAACCCTAGCACAAGTATTTCATATTTCTTTCAACAATGAAGCACAATTTGTTTTACAAACCCAAGCTCAAATATTTCCAACAATCCACACTAATCAAACCTTTTATATCCACCTTATGATTTAGAAATACTTGCTCAACCAAACATCTTAGAGAAATAATAATGTCAACATACCTCTTAATTTTCTTTGATGAAAAATATCCCTTAAAACCTGTCTCACAATGTTCTTTCAATATTATGCCACTTCAAAGGTTAGTTAGCATAGCACTTTTTCAACCATCCACATAAAAACCTTTTGTGCACAATAATATTGGTTTACAACTCCTTCAAACCCCTTTTTCACCATGCAAAAATTACACAAAAAAATCAACCACAACACACCTTATAACTCCTACTTGTAAAAACCCACAAGCAATTTCAATATTATCAACCAAAACCCTAAGTCACATAACAAAGTTTAAAACCCACTTCCATACACCTTGTATCTCCAAAAATTAAAGTTATTTTAACTTTATAGAACCACACAGAAATCTTAATTGCATACAATATTGGATTTTAAAACATCGTCCTTATGTTTCCCCTTGGTCAGAACTATGCACTTATTTCAAATCAAAAATTAAACCTTGTTTTCCTTGATCAAGCGCTAAGCAATGTCACTCTTTAATAATAATAAAAATTATTATTGCCCTTACCACTTATGTTACCATAATCGTTAGTCAAACTCATGACCTCATGGAGCCCATGCTCTAGCATGAGCTAGAGTGCTAGCTGGGCTAGCCCACCCATTGGGAACAAATGTGTACTAAAATAATTTTATATGCCTTTCTTATACCCAGTTCAAAGTCATAAAACATCTACCATCGAGATTCAACCATGAGACTTGTCTACTGTAAGTACCCTATGCAAGACCCACCTACCACCTGGGCTAGTCACCTAGCTGGAACCAAGCATGCACAGTCTCCCTTTTACTTTGCTATCTTCACCTTGAAAATCATACTCCTTTGACTAACTTACAAAAACCTCCCTTTAAGGGATTCAAACCCATGACCTATTCTGCACCGGTGCCTTAGCGCTACCCCTGTGACCAGCTGCACTAGCCTGCCAGTTGTGTCCTCTTAACCAACACCTCATCTTTGACCTATCTAACATCTTCACCTAAAAATACGTCCTTCGTCTTCTTCTATTCATTGAATTAAATGCCCGAGTGGATTATTTGATAACACTCACACCACTTATTTGCCAAGGTTTTGATTTATATGCAAGTCGTGTCCTCCATTGTCATGACATCAGTGTCTCCCATTGAAGATTTTTATAAATAATTTCAAATGCCTACCTTTAAATTTTTGCACCCAAACTTTTTATGAAATATTTAAATATTTTAAAAATATTAAATATTATAACCTTTGTCCTCTAAGCTCATGGTGGTATTTTAAATATTTTTTTTTCACAAAATTTTATCCCATATATTATAATATAATCTCTTTTAAGCCTTAGTCACTTGCTTTCTTTTTGAAACATGGTCTTAAAACTAACCAAACACTTAGAAATTTTTCTTGCATAATTAACCAACTTATAAACCTTAACTTTTTCCATACCAAATTATATTTGACATCATTCCTTTGACATCAATGACAACACAATATAATCAAATTTTCCAACATGTCCTTCCACTCTGTGATATGTATAATGTTGACTTACCTTATACCAAGTCATTGTAGTATCAGGTTGTCTTATGGGAGGCAACTCAATCATATTAGCTTCCAAAAGCTGCTTTAAAATCACTTCCATAGGCATGTTAAGTCTTGTTAAGTCATGTTGTTTTTAAAGTATAATATTTTGAAAAATTTTAACAATACTATTAATAGGCCTACTATCCATTACACCATATCCTACCACATGCTTATTCTTATACTAATTTCTCTTCTTTCACTTTAAGTTATCCTCTTCTGATAAGAGCTTGTTCCATTTATTTTGCTAACTCAATTGCTTCATCAAAATATGTGATATTTGTAGTTTCTAATACATAAGATAATTTCTCTTGTAAATTTCCAATGAATATTTTGAGAATCGATGATCAAATTTTTCTATTAATCAACAATGTGTTAAATAGTTTTATAGTTATTGAAAGAACTAAAATAAACACAGTGGTTGAGAGAAATCCTCTCAAACTTTATTACAACAAAATAATTCAAGATTGCTCTTATCCTAACAAGCTAATCTTGGACTATGGTCAAACATTGACCAACCAAGCCAAAACCAACGTATGCTAATCAAATTAACTAGAAATAGTTTAATCAAAACATTAAACTAAATACTAGGACTTAATACTTAGGTCTAAGGATGCAATGTTGAAAATATTCCAACATTCTCCCCATTGATGCTAAATGAACTCATTCAGTGAGTTCTTAAGCATCACTAATTTGTAAGAAGCACAATCTCTTACGCTTTCTCCAATCTATCACAAAAAAATCACAAAATGTAAAATAATGTCTTGGACACTCCTTCCACCATTTTTATGGGATCTCCTTCATCTTTGTTATTGTTCCTTCCTGCAAGTAACATAGTGCCTCATTTTGATGAGCTACTCCCCCTTCATCAAAATCTCCTACAAATGATGGCATTCCCATAATGCCACAAGTATTGGTTCTCACTAACCAATCTAGCACATTTCTTTCATCATTATTTCTATGGTCTTCAAACCATATTTCAGATCCTAATACTCCTCCTGAGTATGTACAATGCATCATCTTATGTAGATGATTTTTCCATATTACAATTTTACATACCTCTACACAGATCTTCAAAAAATATATAGTTATGCAATAGCTAGTTACAAATACAACAAATAATTGTTGCTCCTCACACAATGTTTCACTCTTTACTATGGCCTTACATGATTCCTTCCAAGGAATTTTAAACACAAAATACAGTCAACACATATTCATGGTTTGCATAATCATGTTGTCCATGTTATTTTCAAATGAAATAACTTCATCCAATGATATCTCCACAAGACAATCATCTCTCAATAATACCTTTATAAGATATTCTCATCCTGTCTTCAAATGCCTTTTCACAAAAAACAAATCATTAATCACAAAAATATTACCTCCAATGTGATTATATTTGGTGCTCCCCATAAAGCTATTTTATGGCATATCTCTTTCAATGTATGTTGATTCAATATCAACCATCAAATCTTCACTAAGAGTTCTCCTCATTTGTTCAATCCATTTTGGTGTGTTGAAACACCATTCATTCAAGTAATCATACATTGTTGCTTTTTCAAAACAACTCTTTTTATTCAATGTAGACACTCCAAGTGAGTGATATTCATTTATGAGTGATGTTTCCTTTGCCATTACAACAATAAAATCAGCAATCTCATTTTCTATTTATATCTCATTTTCTCTCTCACTTTCCACCTCCCAAATGCGATAATCATTTGTGCTCTTTTCTTCACACAACATATTTTCTTCTTTCCATACTTATTTGGCTTATGAACAAGAAGCAAATCCATTTGTCACTCTTAATTAGTGATATCTATTGAGCATGCAACTTATAGTTTTCATCTCCTTTTTATCAACAATTCATGGGAATCAACATCCCATACAATTTGTGTCTTGGTAGGACAAACAATATTCACTCCACATAAGTGAGTATCTACCTTTGCATATTTTTTTGCCTCTACTCCATGTGAGTGTTTTTAAATATGCCAACAATGGTTTAGCTTTTCAAGGTAATCCTCATAATTCTCCTCCATGAGAATAGTCTTGGATACATGATATGAATGATATGAATCATATTCATTCATCCACTTCCAGCAACCCAATGTGGGTGTTTCCTTTTTATATTCCTATTACCTTTTCATTTGATTTTGTAGTGCCTCCTCCTTGAGACATCTTTCATCCACCTCACATTGGTCTTCAAGCAAGGAACACTCCAATGTGAGTGTTTCTCTTCCTTCCTCTTCAATGTAACATTCCTCCATTCTTGAGAAATGGTCATGGTCATCAATGGAACCTCCTTTCATATCTTCAATATGCCAACACTCTTGGGTTGGTTCTTCAAGTGAGTGACCATCCACTTTGGAGTGGTCTTCACAATAAGCATCATTCCCATAGAATGATTTTTCATGCTGTCTCTTCAATGAGACTTTAATTTTCAATGTCCATGTTTTCCAAACATGCCATTTTCTCAATTTCTTTTTCTTCATTACAAAAAATTGTATTCACACAATTTTTCTTTTCATCATCATATTCTCCCTTTAAAAGAAATAAATGACAATTTTCATCATATGCTCCTTCTAAAATAGAGAATTGATACTTACAAGTTTCAATACCTTCACAAGACATGTCACCAACAATGATAGTTTCCCATGGTTGCTCACAACAATATTTGTCATAACTCTCTCCACTAAGAGTTTTACAAGACTCCTTCTCATCCTCTTCCTCATGAAAGGATTCTCCAACATCTTCCTCCTCAAGAAAGAACTTATCATTTTCATTGTATATGCCTTCATAAGACATAACTCCCACAACAACAACTTCACAATGCTCACAAGACTCTTCATATGAGTCTTCATAGACGCAAGTCTCCTCCTTGTTTTGGATATTGCTACACATATATCCTCGATAAGTATCTTGCAATGCTCTCCAAGCCATTTGGGTTGTTCTACATTTTGCAATGAGAGGGAAAGCTTTCTCTTTCATGCCTCTCCTCAAATCCATGAGAGCCAAGCAATTTTGATATTGCTGCTCTTTCTTCACTCTCTTCTTTTCTCCTTCAAGCATGGTCCAAGTGGTGGGTTCTTCATAGCCTTCTTGGATAATTTTCCAAAGTCCTTTTGCCTTCAACAAGTGCTCCATTTTTATGCTCCAATAAGCATAGTTTTCTCCATTGAAACTTGGAACCTCCAAGTCTTCAAATATGGTGGCCATTAAGCAAACTCAAATTAAAAAAATTGAACCTAAAAACTTCAACCTCCAAGTATCCAACGAGTAAATAAGGGCTCAATGCCCACTTGAACTCAAAAACCATGCTTCCTTGGTGCATGGTCATCGTTGCCTTTGCCCACTAACTCTCAATCCAATCAGCAATCACTACAGGTCACTTAGATCTCACCTTAGCTCTCGATGCATGATTGGTTTTCTTTGAGATTGCTAGCAAGGCTACCTCTGATGGTGATCTCCATTTGCAAATCTTCTGCAACGTAAATTGCCCTATAACCATCTTACAAAAACATATTAGCAAAAAATAATAGGGTTTATTTGACGTCGCCTATTTGCTCCATCGAGCAATGAGATGAAAAATAATAAATCTTCCTCATGCTTCTACTTTTATAAATGCCATTGAAGTGCTATAGATTCACAAGAGCTGGCCTCCATTTTAAATATCTCCCATCATCTACATTACTCCTCTAGTGCATGTCTCTGAGCCTATGGTGCGTGGATCGAATCAAAATCGATGACCATCTTCTTAGAGCATAAATTTTCTACCAGCAGTGTGCATCCAAATTTGCCTTCTATTATCCATGAATTTTCACTACACTATTGCACTTGCAACTATAGAATCTACAAAAAAAATCATCCTATTGATGTGCAGATATGATTCTTCATCAATAACTATGGCTGGCAGCTTCTCATAAACTTTGAAGTATGTAAAAAATATCCTTGTCAATAGAAGCACTTACATACACAAACATGAAGTGAGCAATTCAGGTTTTGTTTGGTTCGAACATGAGATGCTACTATTTCACGATGGTTGTAATTGATTACATCGAAGTCGACCAAACCTCCTCGCCTACAAACAATGAAAATAACTTGGCTATAATCTTCAGATATATTTTTTTTAATCCTCTGCCATCTACAAAATATTGATCACCTATATATCCTTATTATGGCTTTAGTAGGTGAAAATTGCCATCGGTTTGTCCGCTAAGAGTGCCTATAATTGGCTGATAAACATATGCTCATCAATGCAGAGGGAAAGGGTTTCAATACATACAGGAATATTTATCCCATATATGTGATGGGGAACTCTTGGAAAGCATTTAAAAAAAACAATCGCTCATAAAACAATAACCACCTTATGGTGGTGGTAGCCTTTTGTTAATGCGATGACCTCCTACCACGCATATGACCTAGCCTAGTTGTCCTTGTGCATCCCGTCATGTTCTGTCTATCAAGCTCAATCTCCAACTACCACGTAGGTCATTCTTCATTCATCTAGGTCCATTCCAGCCTGTAGGAATCAATGATGTTAGTTTTGTGTCAACATCCCTGTTAGCTAATGTGTAGTGCATCTAGTCTACCATCTAGGATCCATAGGTCCAATTAGTCTAGGTCGAAGGGTCATCCAATTCATCCACATAGGATATCCATAGCCCTCGTCCACCTAGGTTTATCCTTTGATCACCATCATCACCATTCAAAAGAGTCACATGCCATGTCATATGTCTAGTAGGGATGTCCATTGTACATAAACTAGCAATAGTTGGTAGTCCTATCTTGATGTGTTAGTTACGCATCCATCTAGATCTAGGCTCGATCTCCCACTACCATGTAGGTCATTCGTTAGTCATCTAGGTCCATTCCAACCTATAGGAATCAATGATGTTAGTTTTGTGTCAACATCCCCATCAGCTAACGTGTAGTGCATCTAGTCTACCATCTAGGATCCATGGATCCAATTAGTCTAGGTCGAAGGGTCGTCCAATTCATCCATGGAGGATATCCATAGCCCTCGTCCACCTAGGTTTATCCTTTTATCACCATCATCACCATTTGAAAGAGTCACATGCCATGTCAGATGTCTAGTAGGGATGTCCATTGTATGTAAACTAGCAGTAGTTGGTAGTCCTATCCTAATGTGTCAGTTACACATCCACCTAGATCTAGGTTGTCAGGTTCATACTCTATCAGATCCTTAAATTGCTCTATCAGATCTAGGTAATGTAGGGTTTGTGGTGTAGTCAATGTCAGCCATGGGTCACAATGGATAGTGGCCCTCTCTCGCTAGGGATCTGCATCATTGATGTCACATATGACATCTCTAAATCTGGCAGGTTAGAGTGAATCTGGCCAACCTACTAGGATATCAATCTACCCTTAAAGGGATAAATTTGATTGAAAAATTTAGTTTTCTGAGAGGTGCCTTCAGATCATGGGGGCTGAGTCTATCTTGTCTATGTCCTCGAGATTATGCAACATCCCAATCAACTTTATACCACATTCACTCTGTTAGGTCATACATGTTAGTAGTTGGACCACCACATCTAGTATACATTGAGGCCCTCTACCTACTATCCATGTAGAGGTCATCGATGATCTGCTTGAGTGTTAGGTCTATTTATAGTTAGGAATCCAAACTTTTTTGAGTTGTCATGTCTCAACTGGTTGTTCTGCCAGATCATGTCCACTCCTGGACTGTTCTACCATATTGTATTTAGCATAACCCAGTTCAAATATCGTCTACTATCTGCTAGTATGGTCCAACCTAGCCAATACGATCCTCATGAAATAACATTCCTACACCTTCACCAAGATCAGAGTGAGGTCTCCTCGTACCCACTCTGATACCAAATGAGAATCAATGATCAAATTATTCTATTAATCAACAATGTGTTACATAGTTTTATAGTTCTTGAAAGAACTAAAATAGATATGGTGGTTGAGAGAAGTCCTCTCAAAATTTATTACAAAAAACTAATTCAATATTGCTCTTATCCTAACAAACTAATCTTGGACTATGGTCAACATTGACCAACCAAGCCAAAACCAACGTATGCTAATCAAATTAACTAGAAATAGTTTAATCAAAACATTAAACTAAATACTAGGGCTTAATACTAAGGTCTAAGGATGCAATGTTGAAAATATTCCAACATATTTTAAGCATATCTCAAGGAGGTAAGGTATATCTCAAGCGACCAACTAGACTTCTCCAATGAGCTAAAAATTCTAAAAAAAAATCCTCTTTAACTTGCTTTAGATTGTAAACATCTTTCATGGATACATTATTTTCAATATAGCACCAAATTTTTGAACAAATAATTTAGTTGTTTCTTCAAAATTTTCTCAAATAATGACTAGGTAACTAATAATACCATTCTAATGCCATACCAAAAATACTTTTATAAAATATTTGTAGTAACAACATATCCTCATATATAATATCATGGCAAATTATTTTGAACCTCCTTAAATTCTCAATTGGATTTTTTGTTCCCTTGTATGTAAGAAAAATCAACATGTTAAAATGCTTAGGATACGGTCTAATAGCGACAATAGGTTCTAGGGATTGATTTCACATTTTCTTATAGTTGTAGGTGAAACTAGAGGGTTGAACCATATCCACTTTTAAAACTAGTTGTTTCACCACATTAGTTAAACTTTACACTTTTGTATTACTGCTTTGCAATACCCCTAGGTTCCCTAAAGGATAGATATGTTTTTAAATAGGTACTTGGCTTATGCTGGAGATATTGATAATGTTGTGATATGTGGTATATTGCTAAAGAGGATAGCTAACAGTTGGTGGAATAGAAGCAGAATTGTTGAGATAAGTAGATTGAGGAAAAAATTGAAAATAATTTTGAGTGCCACTACTAGTTGGAGGGACTTATAGATTCCTTCCAATTTTGGTGGTTATAGTAGTGGCATAATTTTTTTATGGATAGGATTACCATGATTCAAATATTCGCCAAGGTATGGTTCTCGTTGGGTCCCTTAATAGGATTAAGACTATTATCGATCTCTTAATTTTCTTCTTCCTCAAGATTATGATTCTCTCTATCAATTTGATCATTCTCTTGGAAAATCTCATTAAACTTTAAGATCCTTTGCTCACTCCTAAGGTTGGGCCATTAGGAGAGATAAAATGGGATAGAGTGGAGAGGAAGAAGACGAAAGAACAATAAAAATAAGCAAAATATTTTAAGATAGTTATTAAAACATTTTTGATCTAAACACACACAAAATTAGTGGTCTTGTTTAGAATTTTTCAAATAAAAATCAAAAGGAAGAAGCTTCCTATATTGGATACTAATATGTGTCTTCACATTGGGTTCACCAAATATGTAGAGGGGGATAACCATGCATCGATGTATGATTCTCAAGGTTGGATCCGTAGGGAAGCCTTGAGGTGACCATGGTGGTTGTTATAACTCTAAACTCGATGTGGGGGAGGAACAGGTTCACCATGAATGGTTTAAGGACTCACTCCAATTCTAGGGTTGTAATGTGTTTGGATGTGTTCAATTGAGCATACACCTATGTTTGGCCTTTCTATACTAAGCTATAAAAAATGAAAGAAAAATGCAAGATACAAGAGCTAAGCCTAATATGATTCTTTGATTCAATGATATCTAACCCTAGGTTGTAAAATGAGACTTTTTATCAAGGGTTCAATGGAATGCATAAATAAAACCTTAGATGCACACTATATGCTCTTATTTAATCAAATGCATAGAATTACAAATATATATTTACCTTTGTATATTATCTAGGTTTTTCACAAAAGTGGATAGAAACCAAACAAAAAACAACCTAAAGATCTATTAGGTCACTTATCTTATCTAGTGGTTGATCCAAGATTTATCTTGCATCAAAAATATCCACTAGCTTTAAACCTAAAAAATAGCTTCACAAACCCTAGAAACTTTAATCAATATTTGGGGACCTGCTTAGGCTGCTATATATATGATCTTGAAGGTGTAGCAGTAAAGCCCCCTTGGTCCTTTTAGCTGATCTATTTGAACATAAAATGATATTTGACTTTTGGCACATGCACAAATATAGCAAAATAGATATGCAATAGTAGTGTGAAATGCAGCAAGGATGGACATAATGGAAAGCTTTAAAACAAGATGTAAATTAGGGTTTTAAAGTGTAAATATTGCCCTCAAAACCCTAATATTTTTAACTTCACACCTTGTAATTAGGATGCATGAATTTGGTTGTCCAAATTCACACCCTTTATGGACTGGGTACAAATATGGTTTAGATGCTCTTTTTAGGACCTAAAACAACAAAAAATGAGGTGCAAAATGCAGAAATAGAATGTTAAATGCTAATAAAATAAATACAAAACATGATGATATGATGGATCAAGAAATAAGTAATTAAGAGGTGTATTAAGCACTCCAAAATGATTTATCTATACAATCATCAAGACTTCTTCACTCAATCCCTAAGGGCAGCAATCACCAAGCACCAAAATAGTTAAAACAACTTGCACTAGAAATCCACTTGAAAGCATGAGCATGTGAGAAAAATGATAATTAGAATCTCAAGAAGATAATGATCTTATCTTGCAAAATGATGGGATCCAAACCCTTATTTATAAGAGGTTTGAAGGGAAAAAATAGGCAAGAAAGTGAAATTTCACTTTTGGCAAGGCCAACCCCAAGGGTGGATCGACAAGAAGGATGCCAAATTTTCACCCCACCATTATAGAGCACAAATATAGCAAGCCAAATTCATGCCCAATACAGAGCGGGCATGAATCTAGTCAAGCTAGATCCTTGTGCATTATTTCTACATTTTGGGAGGGTAAACAGAGTCAGAATAGAACAAAACTTATATTGTTGGAAAGCTCTTTTCGAGCCTAATCCAATGATGTATATTTTGGTAAAAATGAAGAGCATTTAGTAGGGGAAAATTTAGATAAAATATAACCCTACTTTTCCAATGGAAAAACTAAGGATATAAGGAAAATGACTCACCTTAGTGGGTCAATTTTCCATGTCTACACCACTCAACAAGGGTATAC
This sequence comes from Wollemia nobilis, assembly GCA_028583015.1. Taxonomy (NCBI): domain Eukaryota; kingdom Viridiplantae; phylum Streptophyta; class Pinopsida; order Araucariales; family Araucariaceae; genus Wollemia; species Wollemia nobilis. The sequence continues at coordinate 8,419,743 of JAQPPZ010002979.1, forward strand.
TCAGATACCCCAAGAACAACAGGTGCAAAATCAGGTGCCCACTCAATAAGAGTATACTCAAATACCCTAAAACCATAGGTGCATAATCAAGTGTCACCTCAACAAGGATACATATAGGTTCCCCAACAATAATAAATGCATACTAATCAAGTGTATATGCAAGGATTACCACACAAAAATTTATACATGCAAACACCTCCCCAACAAGTGGTCATCCAAGGGCTACCTCAACAAGGGTATACCCAGATACCCCTTCAATGGGTACCTACTCAAACATCATTTAATCACACAGACAATTAACAAGTGCTCAATAATGATTGGTACACACAAAAACCTCCACAACACACATAAATTCAAGTGGCTACATAAACAAAATATTTTGAAGGGCTTGATCAAACATTCTATCAAGACTCCATTCCTATGGTCAATCAAGCATAAATTCAAAACATGAACACAATATTAAATAAAAATAAAGTCATCAATAATCCAACTCCACCTTCCAAATACCACACTCACAACCACAACTAACTTGAACACTCCTCGATGGATACCTCGGTTATCTTAAATCTAATAATGCTAGCTATTTCACATACAATAAAGGTTATGTGAGAATAAATTAAACAATTGCAAACACACTCAACTGGCTATGGGTACAACAAACCCACTTATAGCGAGTTGTACTTGACACCTATTCATTATTCTATTCACATGCAATCCTACCCCTCCAAGTTTAACTCCAAATTTAACAAACTTAGAAGTAAAGGGGATCCAAGGTAGCATTTTAGAAACTATCGATTTTCTTGCTATTGCATCAACAACTATGATTATTTAATGTTCAAAATATTCCTATAGTCCTTTGAGGGAGTGGACTTAAATTGGTATAATAACTTGTCAAGTCATAGTCTTTATACATTTGAATATATTACCAATGTTTTCTTGGAACATTATGCCCTTAACATAATAACATAACATCATTGCCAAACCTCTATAGTCTACGATACTTTGATGATGAGCCCATTAATGATTATGTGGTGTGATGGCAAGTAGTTATTAATGACCTACATTTACCCATTTCTCAAACCAAATTAGTCAAGGTATTTTCTAGGAGTTCTATCAAGGCCATATTATATAACTTGCAAATGCTATAGGATAGTTCCTTCGAGGAGGCTACTACTCATGCAAAGCTTATTAAAGAAGTTAAAATTCAAAAGGGTAATATTAATTCCCATAAGAAGCTTGAGTACACCTCTAACAAATTCAACAAAGAAAATGCTACTCAGAGCCAACCCAAGCCTCCTTAGACGAATAATCTAGTGATCAATGTGGTAGCTACACCTCCCAATAAATATCCCCCTTTATAGCACTAGGGTTATAAGAACCCTAGGCCCATAATTCCCCCACCTCCATCTCCTCATCAATGTACCTCCCACTATCTTGTTGATCATCCACCGTGCACATGGACCCCTCTGATTGAACCTATGATTGATATCTTCCAAAGGCTTTATGATGTCAGTCATCTCGCTTTACCTAAAATCACATCAAAAAACCTCAATCAACCAAAACCAAGAGGCTATAATGAATATACCTATTATGACTATCATCACCGTAAAGGGTATGATATTACTAATTAATGGTAATTCCATAAAATTATCCAATATCTAATTGATCATGATGCCATTTGGGTTGATAATCCTCTAGCTCCATCTAATCAAAACTTGGTATCTTTCATAATCCTCTACCATAGCACAACATACCCCACACATAAGTTGAAGCCTTGACTTCACAAGTGCAAAATAACCAAGTTAATTAGGTCAATTGTACTTCTGAACATCATGGTTTTATAGGTATGATTAACATCATCATAAGGTACAACATATACTCCTCTCAACCCACTCAACAACTAGCACCAATTCCTACCCCATTATCTTCCACACCCCTACTAGCCCAAGGTCCTTCTCCACCATCGAGACCAATTATAACAATCAAAATCAATATCACCTAATATAGTGTCCATGAAGTTATCAATATACAACCTCCTACAATAGTTCCAACCTCATTGTGAGGATTTAAATAACATATTGAGGTCCATGTATCTTTGAACTGATGATAGATATGCTTTTGCAAACTTCATAGGTAATATTTGTACAAGCATGCAATCTTCCATATTATTTTATGACCATGAAATATCAACACTGTTGAGGATAACTTAGGCTTATCCACTTAAGCCTAAGTTAATATTTTATTATTATTTATATTTCCTATTTCTTGCACTTTGTATTCACGTGAGGTATAGTATGCCCATGTTGTAAATAGGTTGTTTAGTTTTTGGGTGTGTTGTTAGCTATTAGAGATCTCCCTTGTCTTCTAGCAGTTAGTTGGCATCCTAGGTTAGCATGTTGTTAACCATTAGTTAAGTGGTTGGCCATATGTGGCAGATTGTTGCAACCACTTAACCTACGTGAGATTCCTATGTAATCCTATATATTACTTGCATTTCATGAATAAAGTAGCTTCATAGTTTGTATCTACATCACTGGTATCATATTTCTAAGGGCAAATTAAGCAAAAAGGAGGGTAAGTTGAGCCACTTTTTGCTAGGTGTCTAGTTGGAGTTCACAACTAGTTCATAAAGATCCTAGGAAGGTGTTTGAAGTGACCCCGAGATGCACATACCGCTCTACTCTACTTGCAATGTTATTAAAAATCCAAGATGAAATGGAAGACAATGAAAAGCATATAACATAGAAATAATAAATATGGATCTCTTTATTCGTATTGAAACTCGATTACATGTTCGTCCCTCTTAGGGATACCCATTTCGATACAATGAGATTACAAATAGGTAAAGAGTGCCCCTTTCACGAAGAGGTGGTGTGCTTTCAAAAATCTTCCCAGTTCCACACACAGAAATGTATGAGGGCTTACAGATGCCTCCTTCTCTAGGTTTATTTCCTAGAGGGATCCCTTTTGCTCTCGTATGTTGCAAATTCCATCCGATCAACTTGTGGCCCTGTAAGGAATGAAACAATGACACACACTTAGATGTCTAAGAATGCCTCCCCATATGAGGTTGTTAGTACTAAATATAACAAATGAAAGTAAATGTAAATTAAACTAATGCTATGGATGCAAATGAATGAAATGATGCTATGCTAATGATATACTAAAATAATGAATCTAATGTCTAAAACTCTAAGCTAAGCCTATGGGCCACCATCCAAGACAGTAGTTTCTAAAGTGATTCTCGTCCTCTTTGCTCCAAGGCTATGGACCAAAGCTTGCATCCTATGTTGAAATAATAGTGCTATGCTCTTTAATCTATTAAAGGCTTCATCGTACTCGTGATCTCCAAGGGAACTCTCCAAGTATTGAAAGCTCTCATCAATGACCAATATTGATAAAAGATCAATTCTCTGATAAAATATCTCCCTTTGGTGCTCTTAGGCTTGCACATTTTATAGTGTGAAACCCTAGGTCTATGTTCAAGCCCTAGGAATGAATTTCTCATGCGTAGTGTAAGTTAGCATGAGAATATTCTTGTCTTTTCTATGTTTGGAAGCCAATTAATTGAAATATAACTACCAACTTGAGTCTCCTATGTAAATTGGTTGTTAGCATGAGAAGCTTTTGTCCTTTATTTATGCTTGGAGGTTAGTTAACTCAAGTCTAAATGCAAACTCAAGTCTCCTATGTGAACTGGTCATAAAAAGGAATGCAAAGTTACTCCCACTCACCTTTATTGCATGCATACTACCACTTCTACCCATGATTAGGCATATTTGTCGAAAAACTGCTTCTTATGGCTTAGCCGCTATCATCTACAGTGACTAAGATCTGGCTGTTGTTGTCTATAGTGGCTAAGATTTGGCTACTCTAGGCTTGAGCGGCTAGGATCTAGTCACTCTTGGCTTGGATGGCTAGCCCTGGATGGCTTGAAAAGGCCCCAAATGAGTGGTGAGAACCACTATTGATGCTTGAAAAGTCTAATATTATGTCATATGATATTATGAATGTGTCTATGTGAACAGCTCCCCTAATCATGATACAATTTAGGTATCTATAGATACCACTTTTTGTGATGCACTATGTGGAAAACACAACACTGAGAAAAAATGTAGACTAATCTATTTGTAGGGTGTATGGTGATCAATGGTCTAATCAACACTAGATGGCCCAATCATACAAGATGGTGTGCATCCCTTAAATCATTGCCTCAACATTCGGAGGACTTAGCTCAATGGCTTGGGCATGTTAAATTGCACTCATTCCTCAAACTCAATCAAGTAGCTTCAGCTGCTACAACAATTTCGATCAGTAGGAGAGCTACAATTGAAGATGTCATGTCTGCTTACGTTCCCAATGAACAAGGGAAATTTATGATTTTTGTATGCAATTATTCATAGGATGAACACGATTTTGTTATGACCGAGTGATATTTTGTTGATTTTTATTATGATTATGTTGAAGTTTTGAACTACTTCCCCACACAATGAATTGATGAATAATGACAATGAATGAAGCGACAAGTTGCTTGACCAATATAACTAATATGGTTCCTTTCTAGCATTTGTTGCTTTTAATGGGCAATCCCACATCCAAGTGTGATTCCAATTGTTTATGATTATCATCCATCCTTATCCCGAGGATCAGTTCAGCTATCAATAGCCTTCTTAGGGAGTTAGGATGAGTTATTATATTTATGTTTAGATTGTATCACTTTGACTTAATGTTTTTGATGTCATAGGGAAATTAGGATGATCCTTTCACACCCATGGAGCAGTTCGACCATCTTGGTCTTCTTAAGAATTGAAGGGTGGCACATTGTAATTCCAAAATAAGTTTTTTTTGCCCCAAGTGGCCTTATGGTCATCTACTCATCTCACCAAAATACATGGAGCACAAATCACTGCAATTAACGAGTTGATAGATTAGGTGACTGAATATGAGGTCCACCTCAGATTGTGCTTTTATGTGATTTTTTTTTATTTTAAACATTTTGATGATCTTAAACCATCAAAGTGTGTATATTTGTTGTTTTTGTATGATTTCTCAAGGAGGAAACATTTTGTTTTGATCTATGGATCTGGCCGCTATCAGTTCCAGCAGCCTCTGAGTTTCTGTCTGTGGTCGTTGTTGCTTTGAGCAGCTACGAATTTTGGGCCATTAACGTCAGCAGCAACCAAGGCATAATTAAAGAAACATAAAATTTGCATTTTTTAGGGTTTCACCTTTCATTTTCACTATTGAAGATTCTATTTTTAAAGCTCTGGTGTGATAGTTATGGCTGTGACTTTGGAGTTTACTTGGCATTGAGGACATGGCTGCGTAGGGTGAGACATCAGCTGCTAGAGGAGCCAAAGCTTATCGGGTATTTATCTTTTTCTAAAACCTAGCTCTCTTTTCCTTTATCTGGGTAAAATTGAACCTCACTAAACCTATTAGTAACGAATGAAATTCGTAGCTAGGTTTAGCTTTCTTTTTGCTCTAGTGGGTTAGTCCCCAATTTTGATTTTGTTTTAGTGGCTTTAGCCTAGGGTTTCTATTTTTTTTTGTTATTCACCTACTTTTTCCATTTTAAGTGTGCTTGAACTTAGCTTTGTTCTGATGCCTGAGTGGGAATTTACCTTTAATTTTTTTGTTTTCCCTTCTCTCTTGATATTTTTATGTTACTTTTGCAATATTTTGATTTTTTTTCATTCTTTTTTGGTCGAGGGTTCATGGGATTTTTGTGTCATCCCTTGGCCACTGTCACTCAGAGCGGTTGATTATAAGCTTCTGTTGCTTAGAGTGACCAGGTTTGAACCCCAATAGTCAAAAATATGACCGTTGGATCTTGGCCGCTACTGTCTCTAGCAGCTAGTTTTTGGCCACTATAGGCGACAATTTTTGCTCTTTATTGGATTTTTTTGAGATAGTTTTTGATTTTTTTTCAAATTTTGAACTACTCTTTATCTTGTATTGCACTTTAGTTATGTTTCATCTTTGTTTTACTTTGTTTAGATCCTTACTACTCAGGATCGGGACCCGAAGCTCTTGCTTGACATTCTTCCTCACTTGGACGACATGGATTGGAGGTGGCTTAAGGCTTGTGGGCTTCAGTATGTTACAATATTACCTTACCTCATGTTAGACTAGGCTTATGTTATGGCTTTAGCTCATTGCTGTTACCCTCGTACTAATACCTTCCACCTCCCAATTGATGAGATGACCATTACATTGGAGGATGTGTCCAGGATCTTTCGGATCCCTTTTGATGGGGTGGCTATTTTTTCTTTGGCAACTAATGCTAAGGTGGTTGTCTTCACTCGAGTGTTTGGGAGGCATTCTGAGGATTCTCTCAAGGAAAATAAGTCTAGAGGAGTATCTATCATCCATTGGTATTAGGAGCATGTTTTCATAGCAAGGCATGCAATGTTGTTGATGGTCATCAACAATGTCCTCATCCTAGATTACTCAGGATTAAGGTTCCCTTGGAACCTCCTTGTGATGGTTCAGGACTTGATAGACAGTGAGAAGCCTATCATATATGCATGGGGTAGGTCTATACTGGCTTAGTGTTATGATGATATGTACCACATTCATCAGAGGGATCGTATCAACATCACCTATAGTTGTTTTTTACAGGTCTGGGGATGGAAGCACATTAGGGTAGATCGCCCTAAGGGGCTTCCTATTGAGATTATAGTTGTGGATAGGAGGATGTAGTGTTATGGTGCTAGGTGGGCCAGATAGAGCAAGGAGCACAAGAGCTACACATTTTCAAGGGAGTTGACTCATTACACTGATACTTTTATTGGACTTCAGTATGGAGATATCACATGGCACCCTTATCATGAGTGCCCTGCCTAGGATGACCTTGATAGCTTTACTGTTGGGACACAGCATGAGCGATGGCTCATTGACCACAAGGTTAACATCCAAGAGCATTTCTTCTACTCTCAGGTTCTTCGTCAATATGGGTTGCAGTAGGATGTGCCACTAGTACCATTTATGTATAGGTGCATTAGAGTAGAGAGATACCTCCCTCCCTGATAGGTTATAGAGCTGGCTAATGAGGAGGATGCCCCAATTGTTGATCTTGGAGTAGCTGGTGGAGTTACAGAGGCATTTGCATAGTGGTGGGGTGACCTGATATGGTATGGCAAGGGTATTTTGGGCTAAGAGGATGATGGAGGAGATGGGGAAGATCCAATGAGGCATAGGGTCCATGCTAGGACTACAGCGTGAGGGTAACAGGTAGAGCAAGTGGCAATGAAGGAGTAAGAGGCTCCTAAGGAGGTGGAGGAGGAGATGGAGCCTAAGAAGATAGATTATCCTCTTAGGGCATAGCTACATGATGTGGAGGTCGATCTCTAGTCGACCAAGATACAGGTACAACAACGTGACACCACCATAGCTTAGAGGGATACTAATATAGCTTAGTTGTCAGACCAAATATGGGTTTTACAGGCTACTATGGGGGGAGCTACCCAGATGCAGGTTGTTGTTGCCCCTCCTTACCCCAAGGATCCTTTGAGGGTAGCTCTTGAGATTTAGATCTATCATCTATAGGGTTTATTGGATGAGAGTGATGTTCATATTGCTAAGGACGTAGCCCAGATTTCTGCTCTCTTGAGGTAGATCATTAGGCTAGGTGCCATCCCTCGAGTGAGAGGAGCCATAGGTGGGTCACAGGTCAGTAGGAACTCTATAGCAGGGCAGTCTTCCATCCAACCTAGTCATGGGGCCTGGTCTCATACAGAGAGACCAGTAGGGTCCAGCTCACACCATTCTCCGAGAGATCTAGCCATAGGGTGCGGTACTGTAGGGGGTGCAGGCCCAGTATTTCATTGATGATACTCTTGGTTTTGATTCATTTTTGAGGTTAGGTTAACCTATATGACTGTCGCCCATGGGCATTTTTGTACATCCATGGACTTGACACACATACTTTTATGATATCTTTTTATTATGACTCATTATGTGTATCGTTTATTGCTCATGTTTTTGTTGTTATTTTGTTTTATGATGTGATGTGATGATGACATTATGATGATTTGATGTATATGTTAGATGATAGATGATATTGTAGATGCTTATATGGATGTGTAGATGCTTATATGATGTGATGATATGACGTGATGTATTTTGATGGTGAATGATGAATTCGTGATTGTATGCAAATGGATATTACCTATATGTTTTATGATGTGCTTTATGATGTGATGATGGATGATTCATGACTTGTGTTTGTGGATGCAATGTTATTTTTAAATGAATGTTTAATTTTGCTTTAATTGTATGCATCTTACTTATGTGATGAGATGGTATAAACGAACCTATATGCTCTAATCACTTAAAAAATAAGGAATGTATATGACATTGACAATCTTAATGGGTGATACCACAGAAAGTAAAAATAATAATCATGAATTTAAATAATCACTCTTATCATAAGAATTGATTAAGTATTCATATATGAGATGTAATGGTGTGAGATGTATTTTCTTGATAAGTTTCTATAAATTAAAAGATATAAAGTAGTTAGTGGTCGTCTATATACTATTTCTAATATATATGCGGTATCTGTCCTACTATGTTGATACCCCCTAATTTATAGAATCTAATAAATAAAATGATGGTGTGAATGATGTTATGATTTGTTTCTATGTAAGAATTTTTATGGGGATTTTCAAAGATTCAAACACTCTAGTTACCCTATCAACAGTTTTCTACTGACCACTCTAGAATTGAAAAGTAAGGTTTTTACCATGGACCTAGTTTTTCATGATCTTTGTGTGTGCAAGTGATTGTATATTTTGAGGTAGAACTCAAGCATTTACTTCGATGTAAGGTGGGATTATTTCAGCCCATTGCTAAGATCAGGGATCTTCAAGTGTTTATCTCATTCTTATGTTGGACTTAGTTGGACTAGACCACTAGGCGATATTGGGTTACCTAAGCTAGCTCATCCACATTCAAACATTGGTCTACACAAATGCATGAAGCAATTGTGATAGACATATCATCATGTGTAAGGATCTCTCCTTTTGGTTTTGTACAATGCTAAGAATTCCAGGGATTCAAGCTTTATTCCTTTTTGGATTTTGTTTGGCTTTGGATATTTACTCATATGTAGTGATGAAAATTACTTTTTATTTTTTATTGATTTTTCTTTGAGCGAGGATTTTTGTAGTGATGATAATCACTATTTATTTTGCTCATATGTAGTGATGAAAATCATTGTTTATTTTTTATTGATTTTTTCTTTGAGCGAGGATATTTTGAATTTCTGATTTATGTATTGGATTATTGCTTTGAAATATAGATTTTATGCTTGGACTTTTGAATATGTACTTTGTGTAGACACTAAAATGTGGTAAACATGATTAAGCATCCACAAACAATGATCAAATTGACATCATATGGCCCCTTGGGCAGCCCTTAGAAGGCTCATAGTGGTTCTAGCCACTCTAGAAAGGTTTTTGGAGGCTACTGGCCCATATTTGGGAGGTTTTGGCCCAAAATTCACCACCATCCCACCCTAGGATGGTGGTAGATTCCCATCATCCCACCCTGGGACAGTGGTGAGCCATCATCCCAGGGTGGGACGGTGAGTAGGTTTGACCCAAAAAAAGTCAAATCTGGGACATTTGGTGCCCAAAAACTGCCATTTAGCATGCCATATGGAGCATCCGGGTCAGAGGGAACTGAATCCTTATGATAAAATTCTTAATGAAGGCCCAAATTGGAGATTATTTTCCACATCCATTGCATACCTCCTGTTTTACAAGTGGCACCTCCTGCCATGCATGCCTTTGCACGCATTTTTGCACATGAGCCCCTTTGGGCTATAAAATGGGTACAATGTCCATACAAAACACACATATAAAAATATAGGAGTTCTAGGATATACAACGGAGTGCTGCCTAAATTTCCCCTCACCTTATTGCACCTTTTTGCCCTCGAAATCTCTCTTTTGCCAAGGAGGTTACCGGGTGACTTCAATAAGGTAATCTGAGCATAACTTTTCTATCTGGGTGAATTTATTCACCAAATTTGATGACAACACACCTTATATTTTTTAGGAACATATGCTAGTGATTTTGGTAGTAAAAAATAGCTGGAATTAGTAGGTATCCCCTACCATGGTGCCCCCCAAATAGTTGCAGTCACCACCGTCCCCCTGGAATGAGGGTAAATTCTTACATAATTTTACTACTTTTTTTAATTAGTATTTTTCTATATTATCCCATGATGCTACAGTTCAAATTTAAGGTGATTTGGAGTTAAATTGACAAATTTATAGCATTTTCAAGTTTTTGCAGGCTCGTAAGGCCCATCCGGGAACCCCGATTTTATGCAGGTGGATATGGGACCCAATTTGAAAATATAATAATATGGGTTGCCTTGAAATATCAAAATTTCATGAGTTTTGGATATGTTTAGGTTTGGAATTTTTTTGTCTTCTTTTTCATAGGTTGTAGGCGAGCGACACAAAATTGAGGGGTCTACATATGTAATTTTAGATCTTTTTTTAGTGATATCCTCTCAAAACATCCTCTTTAACATCTCTTCAAATTTTCAAGTCATTTTGACATGTTTTGATATATTTTTAATATATGTGCTATTTTTTTTTTGGTAGATAAGATACTATAGCATTAATACTGAGTTTTACAGGTTGACCCAAAACCTTTTACAAAAATCAGCCCAGGGCTGTTGATGAACATGTCCTTACTAAGGATCCTATATATGTAAAATATAAATGCCACCAAAGCCATTACATCCGGTAAGGCACATAGCCTGTTATCAAAAAGAAACTTCCCATACAACATTTTGGGTAACCCCGAGAAAACACACCTGCATCATAATTACAAAAAAAGAAATAGACACAGATCCCTTCCTTGAAATAGTGGAGAAACAAAAAGTTGCAAAAACACATAGCAGAGTACTGAAAAAACTCCCACAAGCTTTGTATTAACAGTTACTCTTAATAATTCTTTGGTAATTGCTTTCTTCTATATATGACATGCTTTGGGACCACATCCCGTCTTGGCCAATCAGCCTTGGAGAAGTGAACCTACTGGCTAGATTTATGGTGGTGGCTATCTAGTGGTCCACATGGCTCTGGTTCAAAGTCTTATATTGACATTTCTTTCCTGCCCTATGATTAACAACCAACCTCAAATTACTAATATGACTAGGAGCCATGTTATCTGACATGTGACTATCCACATTAGTCTTTATGGTATTTCCAAGCAGTATCCACCAAGACTGATAGCTTGGATAATTTTTATTGTGAGTCCATTTCAAAAAAGAGACAGGAATACTCATAGCCTTCAAACTTACAATGCCTTCCCTATTGGTAAATTTGACTATCATTCTTGGCATTCTTGTTGAATAAGCTCCTCTACTTCGCTTGGGACACCGTGTTCCCATTTGAAAAGTCCGTCACCATCGACACCCAAATTGGCCAGCTTATTAGCAACTTTGTTAGCTTCCTGAAAGAAATGTTGGACTTTTCTGTCCTATCTTCTCTATAAAAGGATCCTAGCCTCTTCAAAAATTGTTTTAATCATCTAAGGAGGTGTTTTCCAATTGTTGAGGAGATTTATAACATGCATAGAGTCTCCTTCTATGATCAAATTGCCTTCTAAGTCTTGATTCATTTGAAGACCTCTCCACATAGCTCTAGCTTTAGCTTCGTTGTTCATCCTTGTTCCCAAATATTCAAAAAATGCAAGCATCATATTCCCATTATGATCTCACACAATGTCGCCAATGCCTGCTCTACCAGGATTTTCCTTAGTTGCTCCATCAAAATTAAGCTTAAACCAACCCGTAGGAGGTAGGGACCACTTAACATTGGCTCTAGGGTTGACTACCCTAGGCATAGATTCATCTAACAAGGTTAAGCTTAAATATTGAGCAATCGTGGTCTCCTGCAGATGAGGTTTACGACTATCAAAAGGGATAATGTTCACATTCTCATTGGCAAAGGATAAGATCCTGGCAATGATAGTTTTATGATCATGGATAGACTCATTAAAGACTCTATGGTTCCTTTCTAACCACACCTGCCAAAGATAGTGATTGAGATAAATTTTCCACATGTATCTAAGTCTTTGGCTTGAAAAGGGGCAAGGCCACTAGATGAACAAATCAAGTACGATGGCTAGTTTAACCCAAGAAATATTGAAGGCCTAAAAAACCCCACTTAGGATAGTCAAGGAAAAAGGGCACTCAAGGAAAATGTGATAAATGGTCTCCCAACTAGCCCTGCATAGATAACAGTGATTAGTGATACAAATACCTTTACGCATCATATTATCAATGGTTATAATTATTCCTTGGATAGCCAGCCATGAAAAGACTACAATTTTTGGAATTAAATTTTTTATCCAAACTAAGTCCTTTTGGAGGACAAAATCCTCGTCATCAAGCAGAAGCTTGTAATCTAATTTAACAGTCAATTGCCCATTTTTCATAGGATCCCAGGTCACTTGATCTTCCTTGGGTCTCATGGGGATAAACTATTGCCCTAGAATGTTACAAAGATCATTTTATTCTGCTTGAAATCCCAGAATTCTTATTTGTTTCCACTTCATTCTACCTCTGTCCTCAACCATATAATCGGATACTTTTTTGCCAATGAGTTCTTCCATGATATCTCTGATTCGGGCTAATTTAGAATATTGCATCAGTGGTTCATCCTTAGCCCACCTGTCATTCCAATAATTTATCCTCTCACCATTGCCTAAAACTCATCTAAAACCATTTTTGATGATTTCCTTACAATTGATATTTGCTTTCCAAAAAGTAGAACCTCTTATTGGAACTGACTCACTTAGAAATTCCATATTTTGAAGATACTTTCATTTGATGATAGCTATCCATTCATTTTCTTCACCAAAAATGAGGTGCCACGCCTGCTTACCTAGTAAAGCTAAATTCATATGATCAATTCTCCTCAGACCTAAGCCCCCATTTTCCCTGGGTCTGCACACTTTGGTCCATCCTACAAGGTGTATCCTTTTTTTCTCCTCTGATCTATTCCATAAAAATTCTTTTTGGAGTTTTTCAATTTTTTGAAAACCTTCATAGGGGCTTTGAAAATGGAGAGGAAATATACTAGAATGCTCTAAATAGAGGCCTTAGTGAGGGTCAGCTTTCTTGCTTGAGATAGAAGATGACCTTTCCATCTAGCAATTTTTTTTGAATTCTTTCAATAACCCTGTCCCACATTGACTCTCTCGGAGAACCAATGAAAATAGGGAGACCAAGATACGAAGTGGGGAGGTTTGCTATATCACACCCTAAAATTTTTGCAATCCTTCCTTACCTTTGAATGGGGGTGTTCAAAAAATATAACTTGCTTTTACTAAAATTAACTTTCTGACCAGCAACATCCTTGTAGAGTTGCAGGATGTATTTAATTCTTTTAGCCTCAACCATCGACACCTTAGTCAATAGAAAGGTATCATCGATGAATTGTTGGTGAGAAACAACCCTAGTGAGAGATGTTGCCTTAATTCTTGATATTAACCTTGAACTACAAGCATATTTTATGGTACTGCCTAAATCTTCTACCATAATGATGAATAACATGGGGCTGATAGGGTCCACCTGCTGAATTCCTCTATGACTTTGAAAGTAACTAGCAGTTGTTCCATTAACCAGAATCGAGAACCATACTTTAGAAATGAATTCTTTGATCAAATTAACCCATTGGTGGTGAAAACCAAACTTAAGGAGGACAACAATCATAAAGTCCCAATTTAGCCTATCAAATGCTTTGTTCATATCAATCTTGAGGGCAAAAACAGACCTATTAGTCTTATGAGCAGAGTGCAGAGCTTCATGAACTGTGATAACTCCATCCAATATTGACCTACCCTAGACAGATCTTCCTTGGCACATATCTATGATGCGGAGCAGAACATCTCTCATTCTATTTGCAATGGATTTAGTTAGGATATTGTAAGAAATATTGCACATATTGATTGGCCTAAAGTCAGCCATAGATTCAGGGGTTTGCTTCTTAAGAATTAGAGAAATAAAAGTAGAGTTGAGACCTTTTGGTATATTATTGCTTTCTTGGAATTCTCTAATAGCATAAATTACATCCTCACTTATGATGTTCTAAAAATCTTGATAGAAACAAGGGGGAAATCCATCGGGTCCCAGGACTTTTTTTGGCTCCATGCTAAACAAGGCTTCCTTAATTTCCTCATTAGAAAAGGGAGCTAGAAGCTTAAGGTTTATATGCTCATTTATTATTCTAGGAATGGATTGTAATAGAATATCTTAGGCCTCCTCATTGCACTATGATTCATGACCAAGGATAGAATTGAAATAAGTTACTGCCTCCTTTCCAATTTTTGTTGTCCTGAGTAATAGAACCATCTGCTTTTTAAAAAAAAATATCTTGTTAGTGCTTCTATTTCTAAGCATGGTGACATGAAAAAACTTGTAATTTGAATCTCCATATTTCAACCAAAGAGCCCTTGATTTTTGCCTCCAATAGATTTCCTCACAAGCCAAAATGTTATGAAACTCTGCTAGTTTTATATGTTCCTCCTGCCTAGTAGTTTCATCAGCATCACCATGTTGAATCCTCTGATCAATTATCTTCAAACTTTCAACAACCTATTTTTTATTTTCAAAGAGGTTCCCAAAGACCTCTATTTTCCAAGTTCAAAGCTTTTCCTAAACAAACTTTAATTTTCCAACAAGTTTAAAAGTTGCACTACCCCTGATAGGCTGCTGCCACCACTGAATTAAGTTATCTCTGAAACTAGAATGTTTGATCCAAAAATATTGAAATCTAAAAAATTTCTTGAAGGATAGAGAGTTAGGTATCTCCAACAAAATGGGATTATGATCAGAGGTAATTTTAGGAAGGGCTTGCAGGGTAGAATCACCGAACAAAGTTGTAGCCTCCTTTTATAGAAAAAATTTGTCAAGCCTTTCATGAATGAGATGACACCCTATCCGTCGATTGCTCCAGGTATAATTTGCTCCTCTAAGTTTTACATCCATCAACATGTTGGAGTTCACAAATTCATTGAACTCATCCATGCTCCTAATAGGTGGTCCATTTCCACCCATTTTTTCTAAAGGGTAAATAGGAGTGTTAAAATCCCTAGCCAGAATCTAGGGGAAATTATGGAAGATTTCACTCAGATTGCCTAAGTACTCCCATAGTAGAGCTCTCCCTTGAATTGAAGTCAGGGCATAAATATTTGAAAGGATCCATGACCTGTTGTTGTTTATTTCCTTAAATAAAACACTAAGAACCATGTCATCTTTCTGAATAATGGTGCCTTCTACTATCCGAGGATCCCACAAAGTCATAAGGCCTCCAGATGCTCCTCTGGATGATTTGCAAACCATATCCCCTTGATTCCAGATTTTTTTTGCTATTTTTTTTACTGGATCTCATCAGTTTTTGTTTCTTGCAACATGATAATAGTTGGATTCACTTGATTTCTTATTACACTAACTTCCCTGTGTTCGTGCAAGCCATTGAGGCATCTCATATTCCATGAGAGGAACTTAATTTAGGTTGTTTGGTATTTCTTCCTCTCCCCCTCCCTTGAGGAGGTTTTTCTAATTTGTTGTCTTCAAAACCCGGAATAACCTATTGAAACAAGGTTCTATGTTTTCCATTGGCAATGTCATTATCAATTTTAATTTTTTGATGCTCAGCATTTGATATTCTCCCTCTTTTTTGTCACTACCAAAATCTATAGGAGACTTCATAGTGCTTCTGGTTTGTTTAGGACTAAACGGGGGGGAGGCAATTTATTGTAGAACAAGACTGCAATATTCCTTAGTCTGAAGAGTTTCACATATCTCCACCCCTACATCCAAATCTTCTCCTTTTTTCTTGTATTCCCTTGGTCTGCGAAACGGCCCCTCAGTAGGATTCACGTAGCTCCTAGTGATGATGTTAGGGAGATGATATTTTTTATTTTCCAATTCCTCAACTTTCTTCCTAAGTTCTTTAACATTAGGGTTTGGCTTTGGGATGCCCATTGGTATTGAAGTATTTTTAGCATTGGGGTTTAAGGATCCCAAATTGGATGGGGATTCTATATATTGGGCATTAGGGTTTGTCTTTGTGATTCCCATGGGGCTTATAGTAATTTCAGCATTAGGGTTTGAGGATCCTGACATATATGCACTATTTTGCCCCTATGGGGATTGCATATTTTCACCATACACCCTTGCTATTTGACCCCTTTGGCTTCCTTGCGTGTAGGTGTAGGTTCATAGAAGGCATTGGGAAGTAATATCAAACATCATAGATTGAATATACAAGCAGCTATGACATTGGCCCGCTCACATCGATTATGGGTATGAGGAAAAGCATTGGATGTGCACCTTGATTCCTTGGAGGAATTGATCCTTGGGCACCCCAAAAATTGTAACAATTGTATCACCTTTTGATCCCTCAAGGGGACTACTATGTAACCTTGGATCTGATCCACCCAATTAATAAATAAGACACTCATTTCATTTCATTTTTTATTGCTTGGTATTGCTTCATTTTCATATGCATGCTTTTGTTTGATGCTCATGTGCAATATGGGATAGATACACATATTTTTTCTCTTCATTAGGTGCACCGCTTTTCCCTACTTCATTGGTGATCATGGTGGGACCCTTTTCCCTTATGATTTGGGTGAAAATTTGACCTCAATTTTGCAATTTTTGCCCTTTTTATGTTGCAGGTGCTCCCCTCCCCACCCTGGAATGGTGGCAGAGACTTTATCTGGCACACCCTAGGATGGTGGCTTCACCATCATGCCCTGGGATGGTGGTGAGGCTTCTAATAGTCCCACCCTGGAGCGATGGTGAAACTGAGAGATTTTTGCCCAAAATTTCAGAATTTGGAGAGCTCAAAATGGACAAAGTAAGTGCCTAAACCCTCTTTTTTTCTGTTACATTTTTAGATACAATAAAAAATCAGTTTTCTTACTTCATTTGCTTGCATATAAAGTATAAAAGTTACATTTTTTCTTTTCTTATAACATCACATAGCAAAAGGAAGAAGAAAAATCAAAAGAAATTTGAAGTAGCAATGCATATTTATGGCTTGATTGCTTGTGGCTTACCCAATGGGTAAGTTATCATTTAGGGTTGTGCATTCATAAGTTACATTTGTAGGTTCCTTTTATCCTAGATTTTTTAAATTAAAATACACCTATTGCATGCATTTAGTGAATGATCATCGAATTCTTCTTTGATTACTTTCTTTGGTCTTAAAAGGAACCACACACACTTGCACATTTCACTATAATATTGGTAAGGTTGGATTTCATCACCGACCCTCAATTCAGACTAGTGACGTTGGATTTCATCTCCTTCCACCAGCTTGCCCATATATATCTTAGATAGAATAGGGCACTCTCTCAATATGGAATAGGTCACTAATATTCAAACTACCTCCCACTGTTGGAAACATTGTTTCATAGTGGAAGAGCTAGGCGAACCCCCCACTAGGATTTAAGCGGTGTACCCTAGACTCTTTTGAGAAATCATGTTTGGCACTAGTGTCCCTAGTCACCACTTTGGTTGAGTTCCCTCATTCTAATTCCACAACAAGAGCAAAGAGAAATAACAAATCTAAACACACTGAAACTAGTTTAGGACACACATTTAATAAGTAAAAAGATAATCATATTGTCTACTTTGTGTGTTTCTTTGTTATTTGGGACAAAACCCTAACCCTAATTTTTCAAAAAATAGGGTTTTAAAAAAAAAATTGTATACTGTTGTTGGATACTATTTTTTTAAAGGGTATGATTTTGTTCATACAGGGATTTTGTGCACAAAGTTGTTCCAGAAAGCAATGAACGCCTATCAATACATTCCAACTTCTTCTCATCATCCTGTCCACCAGCAGAAGGCCTTCATTTTAAGTGAGCTCAATAGGTTCTTAGTCAGATAAATCTCAAGAGAGAGCTTTATTTATGTTAAAAATAATTTTCTTAATAGACTTAGAGCTAGAGGGTATAATATTAATTTTTTTTCTTTCACTATTTGAAAAAGTCAAATTTTATGGAAGACCCTCTCTCCTAGCCAGAGTTCTTGAAAGAGCTGCATGCAGACAAGGCACCAAAGTCAAACATGTTCCACTTATTTTGAAGTTAGACAATTGTAATTTTTCCAGGATTTTGCACTTGGGTAAAAATGTTATTTCTCCCATGTTCAAAAAGTGGAGTAAGGATAGGCAACTTAAACATATTACATGATCTATCATCTGTTGGAGGAATCACAAACCTCTCAGATCCTATCTTTGCAAGAATAAAATTTTGTAAAGGGAATTTTTATCCATCTTGTTTATCACATTTTTTAATGCACCTTTGTAATAGGGTGGGTGTTTTTTGGGGGGTTGAGTCTGGGAATATTTAATATGTATTTTTTATCGTTTGGTCTATAAACCTATGGTTTGTATTAATGTTTGGGAATAATTTTTTATCCCACATGCATTATTTTTTGGCTCCTCCCTAGAGTTAGTATTATAAAAATAGGATATTTGTGTCCCTCTAATACTCACACTCCGTTGATGAGACCCAAAGGTCGAAATGCATTCAGAGTTTTTTAGTTGTATAATTCCTTTTTTCAGAATAAAAATTATTTTTCAGCATTTTTGTTCCTTCCTAACTCATTATTTTTATCTTTCTCTAAAAACCCCATTAAAAAACATTTTTCTATGGTTATTATGCTCTTCACTTGTCGCGTAATGTGATCTGGTGAACCAGAAATACTCCAGCACTAGTAGTATGCTCTTCACTTGTTGTGTAATACGATCTGGTGAATCATAAACTAGCACATGTTTTTTTAATAGAGTACTACTATGCCATGTTTCATTCTAATATAATTTTTTATTCTTCATCCAACACTTCAAGAATCACGTAAAATGGATCTATAATAAAAAAGTTATTTTGGTTTTATTTTTACTCTATTTTCGACCTCGAAAATAGCAAAAAACTGCACTAAAATAGTCATAAAGTGGGCTAGACAACTCTGAAATGTGCCAAATTTTTTTTTTTGTCTTAGTTATACCCTAGGTCATCTCTCCTATTAATTTTTAGTCCTAACTCTTCACGGTTCAAAATTTCCCAAAAATTCCCAAAAGTGGGCTTTTTCCCACAGGCCCCGGTTGGCCAAATATTCCAAAAATACAATTTTTTGATCCAAATATCACATTTTTGAGACCTATCCTATTATTATCAGATCTTTGCACTGATCATTTTGATATATAACACTTATAGCCTTTTTCGGAAGTCAAAATTTTCTTTAGTGTGGGTTTCCTTCAAGGTTTGCCTAGTCAATACATTATGACAACTATACATGGACAAGCTCAATCACGAGCTAGTGAAGTAGAAAACTTTAATAGATGCCTTGAGAACCATAATTATAGGTATGATGATCTCCTCACTCCTGCATGGAGCCCTGATAGTATTCACCTTTGCTATTCTCTTGAGGATCTCATCATTCCTGCACGACACCCTGAAAGTTGTC
Source organism: Wollemia nobilis (assembly GCA_028583015.1). Taxonomy (NCBI): domain Eukaryota; kingdom Viridiplantae; phylum Streptophyta; class Pinopsida; order Araucariales; family Araucariaceae; genus Wollemia; species Wollemia nobilis. Next base: position 8,439,258 of record JAQPPZ010002979.1, read on the forward strand.
ATGAGGTCCACTCCTCATTTAGAAGACCCGACCACCAAAGTACTTCTACCAAGAGAACATCAATGGATTACCCACATGATCAAGTGGATTATTCGGTTAGCGAACACCGATTCCAATCACAAACAAGATATAATCAGCCTTCCAAAGGGCCTAGCAGGGAGGTCTACACTCCCTCTACATCGTGGTCTTCACCACCTAGAACTCCCATCCAACAAGTGTTAGCAACCCAGAGTAGGCTTGTGTGAAGTTCGCATGCACCATCAGCCAAAATGACCATGAGCCAGCTTCTACTACAGTCCTCCAAATATTGGGAACCTTTCATGAGGGTCTTGGATTCTATGGAGGTACAACATCATGAATCTGATGTTTTCACCAACTTTATGGAATACATACAAATGTACAAAAATCCTATTATATCCTTTCAAAATCATGAGGTCAAACCTGTGCCTACCAATTCACTAGATCCTACTATGCACATAATTGCAAGCATCAATAGGGTCCCCTATAAGTGAGTATTGATTGACACAGGTTCCTCAACAAACATTATTACCACAGCTTCACTGAAACATCTCAACCTTCCATCCTCACGCATTGCACCATCCCCCTAAGGGTTGATTTATCACCCCTTAGGCTAGCAAATCTATGTCTCACGGTCTTACGGGTAGGTCATTCAATGTTACTATGACTCTGCCTTTGGGTATGAGTTGCTTCAGTCTCTCCCTCGATATCAGATCGAGGGTGTTTGCTTCTTGTTTTGACCATGTTGTTTATGAATTGATATTTTAAGTTGCAATTTAGGAATAGCCACACAATACCAAACAAATGTTTATCTTGATTACCGATTTAAGTGTGCCCTAAACTATTTGGTGTGTTTTGATGTGTTGTTCTTTCAATTTCTTGCTCTTGTTCTTGGATTAATAATGAGAAGACTCATCCATAGTGACAATCAAGTACACCCATGCCAAACATAGTTTTCTCAAAAGAAGCTAGGGTAAACTGCTGAAGACCCAATGGGGGGTTCGCCTAGCTCTTCCACTCTAAACCAATGATTGTTCCAATAGTGGGAGACAATTTGATCACAAGTAACTTAGTTTCACTATAAGTAAGTTTCTTAATCCATTTCTAGGAAGCTCTAGGGGGCAAACCAATGGAAGGAGATGAATTCCAACGTCACTGGACTGAATTGAAGGTTGGTAATGAAATCCAACTTCCCAATGTTTAAATGAGACGTGCATGTGTGGTGCTCATTTTAAGCTTGCATAACATAAAGTGCATCATATAGCAGCAATGAATCTTTCCTATATGTCTAAGTGCAAAAATATGTTTCAATATTCGAAAATATGCATGAACTACTATGATTTGTCTGAGCGCACTTTATTTTTTGCAGTTATGGCCTCTAACAGGGCCTCAAAGCAAGCAAACAACATACAATGTCTAGCATGTTGGATTCTACAGTGATTTTTTCAAGCATAAGGTATTGTTCCTAGCAAATCCTAGTGGAAAATTAAAAGAAGATCTAAGATATGTGAAATGCTTAATTCTTTCTCCTTTTATTCTTTCAATTTCCAAACATAAATGTGCTTTAAGTTTTCTATTTTAGACACACAAAAGCAGACAAAAAGATATAAAAAGATCAGATAAGCTATATCAACCTTTGATCTAGCTCAGAGAGTCAGTGTTTTGACCTCTACTACACTCCAATTCTAGTCACTATTGACTAGAGCAACTGGTTCTTGGCCACTGTAGCTTAGAGTGGCTAAAGTTCTATTGGTCGTTGTAGCTCAGAGCGGCTAATTTCTGGCCACTGTAGCTTAGAGCGACTAGACTTGCACACAAAACAAAGTTAGTATTCTGGAAAAAAATGAAAAATTAGTGGAGGTCCCATCATGATCACCATCTGTAGCGACCCCAGGATGCACGCACTACTCTACTCTACTTGCAATGTTATAAAAAATCCAATATGAAATGGAAGACAATGAAAAACATATAACATGGAAATAATGAAGACAAACCTCTTTATTCATATTGAAAATTGGTTACATGTTGGTCCCTCTTAGGGATACCCATTTCAATACAATGATGGTACAAATAGGCAAAGATTTCCCCTTTCACGAAGAGGTGGTGCACTTTCAAAAAGCTTCTTGGTTCCACACATGAAAATGTATGAAGGCTTACAGATGCCTCCTTCTCTTGGTTTGTTTCCTAGAGGGATCCCTTTTGCTCTCATATGTTGCAAATTTCATCTGATCAACCTGTGGCCCTGTAAGCAATGAAACAACATCACATGCTTAGATGTCCGAGAATGCCTCCCCGGATGAGGTTGTTAGTATTGAAGATAACAAGTGAAAGAAAATTGTAATTTAGGCTAATGCTATGGATGTGAAAAAATGAAATCATGCTATGCTAATGATATACTAAAATAATGAATCTAATATCTAAAACTCTAATCTAAGCCTACAGGGTACTATCCAAGACAGCGGCCACTAAAGTGATTCTCGTCCTCTTTGCTCCAAGGCTATGGACCAAAGCTTGTATAGAATGTTGAAATAATGGTGCTATGCTCTTCAATCTATCAAGGCTTCAACATGCTCGTGATCTCCAAGGGAACTCTTCAAGTCTTGAAAGCTCTCCTCAATGACCAATATTGATAAAAGATCAATTCTCTAATAAAATATCTCCCTTTGGTGCTCTTAGGCTTGCACCTTTTATAGTGTGAAACCCTAGGTCTATGTTCAAGCCCTAGGAATGAATTTCTCATGCGTAGTGTAAGTTAGCATGAGAAGCTTCTTGTATTTTCTATGTTTGGAAGCTAGTTAACTGAAATACAACTGCCAACTTGAGTCTCCTATGTGAACTGGTCATTAGCATGAGAAGCTTTTATCCTTTTTTTATGCTTGGAGGTTATTTAACTCAAGTCTAAATACAAACTCAAGTCTCCTATGTGAATTGGTCATGAAAAGGAATGCAAAGTTACTCCTACTCACCTTTAGTGCATGCAGACTACCACTTTCACTCGTGATTAGGCATATTTTTTAGCAAAACTACTTCTTATGTCTTAGTCGCTATCGTCTATAGTGTCTAAGATCTGGTTGTTGTCGTCTACAACGATTAAGATCTGGTCGCTCTAGGCTTGAGCATCTAAGATTTGGCTGCTCTTGGCTTGAGCAACTAGGCTCAGATGGATTGAAAAGGCTACAAATGAGTGCTGAGAACCATTTTTGATGCTTGGAAAGTCCAATATTATATCATATGATCTTATGAATGTGTCTATGTGAGCAGCTCCCCCAAGCATGACACAATTTAGGTGTCTACAGTGTTAAGTGGAGCTTGAAGCCATCCAAAACACCAAGTGAATCTAAGGTAGCAGAGGGTATAAATTACCCCTGCACCATTATCTGTTGAGAAGAAGCAGGTTTTTCGAAGGAGTGTCGAAGAAGGTCTTGTGGAGATCCAAGTTCAAAATTTTTATGCATTCTTTTTATGCATGAAAACATTTATTTTTATCTTTGCATGAAAATAATTTTTTTAAATATTAATATTTTATTTTTAAAAAAGGTAGCATTATTTTTAAGATAGGCTTCTAGCCTATTAGGGTACACTTTGTGCCCAATATAGTGGGCAACAACCAATTTTTGGTGGGTCCTAATGGACAGCCAGCCAGGCAACCGGCGGCCACCCACTGACCAGGCCACCACTGACCACTCAGATGGCTAGCATATGATAGTCAGCCACCTCACAGTAGCTGACCCACGATGTTGACCACTAGATCCCTCCAACTGGTGACACCAGCATCGATGACCACAACCTGGTTGACACCCATCGGCCAGGCAACCAACTGCCACTGCAAGGCCAGCGATATTTGACCAATGCCAAACATTGACGATGAGAGTTGACGGGCCCTTTTACTAGCTAGTGTCGACCCCCAACCACTGGAGCTCGACCAGCGCCTACCCTCGATCCAACCATTAGACGAAATCCATACCAGGTGATTGACCATTCTTATGTGGGAAGACCATTCTCAGGTGGGCCATAGCCATACCAGGTGGACCACAACCATACCAAGTGGGCCAAAGCCATTCCAAGTGGGCCATATCCATACCAAGTGAACACTATCATTTCCTCAGAATGCCCAGTCATAAAAATCCTAAGAGATTTGATATTTCCAATGTGAGGTGCAGGTTTTCAATGAGTGATTTTAACATTGAGGGTTTCAAAATCCTTACCACAACAGACAATACTCATTGAAACACTAAATCATTTCAAGTTTTCGATGAATTCTTGGTTTTTCTAATGCCTTGAAACATTGAATCTTCCATAGCTCTGGTAAACGACTATGAATCTCCCATAACTTTGATGAGGAACTATGTTTCTGGTGCCTCAAAATGATCTCTTGGTGAATTCACATAATATTTGTAGATGTCACGATGGTTGCAAAACATTTTTGGCAAAAGGATGTGTTTTTTGGTGAAGAAAATAATTCACGGCAACAAAAATTAAAAGTTTCTAAGGTTAATTTTTTTTTTGCCAGTAGACGGATTTAATTCATGGTGATGGAACTTAGTTTCTAGTGAAAGACAATTTCTGGCAGTATTTTTTGGTAGGGCATCATCAGCGTAGTTTTTTCGATGTTAGGGGTCGACCGCCGTGGACAACAAGTGGGAAGCGCTTAAATTTTTGGGTGCTTAATCCCACATTGGTCCCGTAGGGGACCAAGAGGGGTTTATAAGCCCAAAGACACTACTATTGAGTGTCTAGCTTTGCTAGATACTCTGCACACCTTGCTCGAGCATGCACAAGCACCGTTGGTGGTGCTCGACTCTGGTTGATGGAGCCAAGAGGGTCAGTTGGGCCCATGGCCACACTTGGACACATGGCGATCGGAGTTGTTCAGCTGCCCGTTGACCTACACGTTGCTCGATTGACAGGGGTAGAGGAAATTCAACCAATTTTTTTTTGGTGGGAAACCTTACTTTGAAGGGAAATTTCAAAATTTCAAATCCAAATTTTGGCATCAAAACATGCAACAAGGACAACAAACTTTGAAAGGTTATATCTTTCTCGTTTTTGGTCCATTTTTGACCAAATGTTTTGCATTGTGTTGCAAATTTTTAGCAGATTGATAAATTTTTGCTCCTAACCAAATTTTGGCATTGTAAAAGGGCTAATTTCTCATTGTTTTTAGTGCTAATTTGTAATTGCAAAATTTGATTTATTTTGTAAAGAGCACTAAAATAGCCCTATTTTTTAGAGTAATTTTTTTGTAAAATCTAGGCATTTTCTGCATTAGGAACATTGTCAAATTCCTAAAGCCTAGATTAGTTCTTGCAAAGACCATTTTTAATCCTCCTAGTCTGGCATATACGAGAAACCAAATGGCTCATGACCTCAGAACCAACATGGAAAACCTCACTGAAGCAGTAGATATTTTGATAGAGAAAGTAAGAGAAATTGTTGTGCAATTCAATCTTGGTGAAATAAAAATTCACCATAATCATGCCAAAAAATCTAAATGTGAGGTTAATATGTATGATGGATCCAGAGATATAGATGTCTTATCTGCATGGATTTTTGATATGAAAACTTGGTTTGCTTATGCTAAAATCCTGGAGGATGAACAAGCTACATTTGCTACACTCAAACTTACAGGTTTAGCAAAAGTTCTCATTGTAGAAAGATAGAGCCATAATGCCACAATGACTTGGAAAGAATTAACTCAAATTATGAAAAATACTTTCTTTCCACCAAACTATCAAAGTGACCTCACTACCAAGTGGTATAGGTTGAGACAAACCTATGGGATGTCGGTTTCTGACTTCATATTTCAATTCAATAGGTTAAGGGTATTGCTTGGTGTGAAATATTCATAATATGACTTGATTAATAAATTCACTCATGGATTGCAAGATCAAATTTTCAGGGAAATCAAATTCAATTTTTTCCTCACCTTGTATGTGGAATTCAATCATGTCATTCTTGCAGAGGAGAAAGTTGGTGCATATCAAAATTCTTGTTCATCATATGAGGGCTCTTCCAAAGGTATGAATCAACATCAATAGAAGGTGAAGAACAATTCTCATTCTTCCCATCATTCTTCTTCTCCTCCCAATTATCCTAAATCACATTATTCTTCCTTTCATGCTAAAGATTCCTCTTCTTCATTGTATTGTGAATTTTGTAAAAAGCATGGTCATGTAAAATCTAAATGCTATACTTTTGAGAAGCTTAAGAAGAATAAATCCCTAATTGTATAGCCTACACATGAGGAACCACAAGATGGTACCATTTTGGCTACAATGATAGAATAATAATATTCTTATTTAAAGGGTAAACTGAACAAAGTTACCCTTATGTCAAATGTATTTGCTCAAGGGGGGCATGACCATTTTTTTGTCACTAGAGCCCACCTTATGCATGATTACTATGTTGATTGTATCATTGATAACGGATCATAAAGAACCTCATTGCAAATTCCATTGTGGAGAAGTTGAAACTTCCCATAAAACCACATCACCAATCTTATGCACTTGGGTGGAAAGATGTAGACTCCACATCCAACATCACCCATACTTGCACCTTGACTTTTGTTTTTGGTGACAAGTTTGTGGACAAAGTTAGGTGTGATGTTATAGATATGGATTGTTGTGGGATATTGCTAGGTAAACCCTATAAATTTGATAGGAATGCTATTTATCATGCTAAAATAATACCTACACATTGGAGTTGCATGGTAAAACTTACTTGATACAAATCACTACACCTACTTCCAATTTTATGTTGAGTTGTAGGCAAGTAAGGAAGCCATTAATTCAAGCACTCATTTGAGCTCCTACTAGCATTAGTACCACACAAAATGAAGAACAAGCACCATATAAGGAACATGCAAAGGAAGAAGTTTCACTCCCACCTAATGAATAATCACAAGAGCAAGTGGTCAAGGAACCCACCATTCTCACTCATGAGAAAAATACCATTGATTCCATTGGTATAATTTTGGGTACACCTACAACTACATAACCACTTGTTCCATAGAATTTCCCACTATTTCACACATGGAGGAGCAAGCCAAGGTTACTTACTTCACTGAGCATCGAAAGAGCCTTCTAGGCAAGATACCACAGTACTTGTAGGAGACTCCATATGGAGTGGTGTAAAAGCATAACAATCCTCACTCACCATAGGTTGGAGGTAGAGTTTGGGTTCCTTTGGATGAGTGCTGCTTTCCAGAGACACCATTTTAGGATCCTCTTTTGGTACCTGATCCTATTTTTGGCCCTACAGTAGTAGTGGCACTTGATCGTCAGCTTCCACTCATGTCAGATAGAGTTTTTGAGATGAAGACTCATCACACTGGATAAGATTCTTCCACTACCTACCTTGTTGCTCATCGCAGTCACTTTCCACACATGACTCACTAGATTCCTCACCATGAGATGGCCCATGAATTTCCACATTTTTTGAGAGCATTGGGGTCCAATGCTTATATGGTTGGGAGGAGTGTTGAGGATAAATTAGGCTTATCCACTTAAGCCTAAGTTAATATTTTATTATTATTTATATTTCCTATTTCTTGCACTTTGTATTCACATGAGGCATAGTATGCCCATGTTGGAATAGGTTGTTTAGTTGTTGGGTGTGTTGTTAGTTGTTAAATATCTCCCTTGTCTTCTAGCAGTTAGTTTGCATCCTAGTTTAGCATGTTTTTAACCATTATTTAAGTGGTTGGCCATATGTGGCAGATTTTTGCAACCACTTAACCTATGTGAGATTCCTATGTAATCCTATATATTACTTGCATTTCATGAAAAAATTAGCTTCATAGTTTTTATCTACATCGATCTCTAAATTGATGATAGATATGCTTTTGCAAACTTCATAGGCAATATTTGTACAAGCATGCAATCTTCCATATTGTTCTATGACCATGCAATAACAACAGTCATAGGACTAGGGCTAAATCCTCCCATGCACATAATCGTATATGTAGACAACATCACTTACAAGTGTGTCTTGATGAGACATAGGATCCTCCATCAACATCATCATCTCACTAGCTCTCAACCATATTAACATTCCTCCTGAGCATCGTGCCACCCCCACCATGGACTTGTAGGTCTTTAATGGTACTTTGCATCAAACTTTGGGTATGATGGTCCTACCTATCAAGGTAGGATTTAAAACAATACCCACCCTCTACCATATCATTGAAGATAAAATATAGTATAACCTACTCTTAGGGAGACCTTAGATTCATCACATGCAATGTGTTCCTTCAACCATTCATCATTATTTAAAATATCTAAATCCTGAGGCCGAGTTTTGTGCAAGCCTCAACTACCTATCTAACATGTCCTTCACTTTATGCTATTTTTAGTGGCATAATTGGTACAATTTTGGTCTAGGTTACCATTAGTAGGGATGGTGTACCCTCATCACCCCTTATTTCATACAACCCAATGAAAAATTAGGTTTAGGCTACCATTGTGAAATTGAAAATCTATTGACACACAAACTTCAAAGTCTCAACATCACATCCATGATTGACAAGCAATATGATCCTACTGATTCAAAATGTGACTCCCCCACTGAAATTTGATCCCCTTAATATTTGATTGATATTTATTCCTCTTTATTTTAGGTGGCCATGATTCACTTTTACTATTCTAAAATATCTAAATATAAGTCAAAACTATAATTCGACAACCTCTCCATCAATTCGAATAGCTCTGAGATGTCTTCCCCCATTTTCCCTATCATGTATCAACTTGAGGGAGACATCGATTTCCTTTTTATATTCCACATTCCATTGTCCATTCTTCCATTTCTTATCCTACATGACCACACATAGCAACCACCACTTCCACCTACTTATCCTCCCATAATTCTACAACTCTTGCCACAACCACAAGATCCAATCATCCTACTAAAGCTACCAATATTAAGTTGCACACATCATCAATGCACCACATAGGAATTATGGTCTTAGTTGATATTTTTATCCCCCTACAATATGCAACACATCCTAATCACATCCTCACCATTAACCCTGATTACATCAATTTTGACCACTTTCCATCCAATCCAACCTCACTCCATTTCCTCCCTACCCCACAATTCCTACACCATGCTAATACCTACATCCCTCCACCTCATCAGCCCTATGTTGTACTTCAAATGGAATTCAGCAATAACAATAAAACTCATATGGAAAATGATGCAAACAATTTGCACCTCATTCCCATACCCACCAACGTGAAGATGGATTCTACATGCTAGTGGAGGATAACATCGATATTGATATTAGTTATGATCCCTAGAATATTTGCATTTTATAAATTAGGGTAAGCTTATCCTTCGAAGAGCATGAAAAATTCACTAAAATTCTTAAGGAGTACAAGTATGTATTCGCTTGGTCTTACATCAATATGTCATAACTTGATCCAAATATGGTGGTCCATAACATAACACTAGATAAAGATGCTAAGTCCATCAAACAGAGACTGTGCAAAATGCACCCGACCATAGCTTTGATGGTAAATTATGAATTATTAAAAATCCTAGACGTTGGTTTTATTCAACCAATTGACTACCATAAATGGGTATCAAATGGCGTTCCTATTGTAAAGCCACAAGGAGGGATACGCATATGTACCAACTTTTGAGATCTCAACATAGAGTCTCCTAAAGATAACTTTCCTCTCCCAAACATCAACATATTGGTTGAATCCTACGTAGGTTATGAAATGCTATCTCTGATGGATGGATTTTTTAATTACAACCAAATTTGGATTAACCCCAACAATCAACATAAGACATCCTTTATCACGCCCTAGGGGATATTTTGCTACAAGATCATGTTATTTGGCCTAAAAAATATAGGTGCTACATATAAACATGCCATGACCTACACATTCCATGACTATATTCATAAAATTGTGGAATACTATGTGTATGACCTCTTCACAAAATCTAAAAAATGACACCAACACATCAATGTCTTACAAAAAATATTCATCCACCTCCTAGAACATAATGTCAGTTTGAATCCAAAGAAATGTTTTTTGATGTACTTTCTAGAAATATTTTAGGATTTATTGTCTCTCAATGTGGCATTAAAGTAAACCCCAACAAGGTCAAAGCTATCATTGAAATGCCACCCCCACAAATTTAAAGCAATTGCACAACCTACAAGGCAAAATTCAAGTGATTTGTCACTTTATTGTGTAATTATCAAATAAATGCAAACCCTTAAACAATTTTTTTCAAAATGGGGTACCTTTCAAATGGAACCAAGTATGCCAAGATGCCTTTGAAGACATCAAGAAATATCTCACATCCTTACCTATATTAACTCCACCTCAACGAAAACTACCATTTTACTTGTATATATCTACCACCAATTTTGCCTTGGGTACTTTTTTGGCTTAGAAGAATGAAGCTTGACAAGAACAAGCTATCTATTACAGTAATCAAATATTAGTTAATTATGAAACCTAATATGAGTATATCAAAAAAAAATTCTTAGCACTCGTCTTCACTACTAAAACAAATTGACATTATCTAATTAATCACACCACCTATGTGGTTGCTAGGGACAATCAATTACATAATATGATGGGCCAATCATATCAAAATTCTAGAATCATTAAATGGTTAATGTTACTCTCAGATTTTTATCTTTAATTCATACATCAAAAATCTATAAAAGGGTAATTCATTGCAGATCAGCTTGCAGAAGCTCCACTTACTGATGATAAACCTCTCATTATTGAGATTTTTGATGACTATATATTCCATATTATATAACAAGAATAATATGCTGACTTAGAGGATAAAGTGGACTTGACACTTTTCTTTGATGGTTTAAAATGTAGAGTTGTTTTCTTCATATCGCATGGGGCTCCAATTTCATTCTCCTTTAAACTTGATTTCCCTTGCACCAACAACAATTTTGAGTATGAATCCCTCATCCTAGGTCTAAATATAGCATTTTTAATGCACATAAAATATCTCCACATCATAAATGACTCCCTCCTAGTGGTTAATCAGATAAATAGCATCTACAACTATTACTATGTGGTACTCAAACAATACTTACAAGTGGCAAAAGAGTTGATGTCATAGTTTAACTAGTATGACATCAAAGACTTACCTAGGTCAACCAATTGATTCATTTATACTATGGCCTCACTTGGCTCCATCATTCCCTAGAATACACATGTTGATACAACCCATATATATGTACAAACTCTCTAAAAATCTTGCATTTTACCAAAAACCTTGATTGACAACACAGATGTCAAATTTTTCCAAGTCGAGCTTGCTAGTCTTTGGATGTCCCAAATCAAGGACTACCTTAAACTTAGTATGTTCCCTCTAACCTATCCTAGACTTCAAATAAAACATTCAAGTAAAAGGCCATTAGATATACCTTACTAGGGGAATCTCTCTACAAAAAAAGCTATGATGGTATCTTCCTTAGGTGCATAGAGCCAGAAGAAGTCAATCATGTCATATCTGTCACCCATGACAGTACTTGTGGAGGTAATTTTAATATAATTATCATCACTAAATGCCTCTTGTGCATGGCTTATTATTGTCCCACCATGGAACGTGATTGTTGCACCTATGTCAAGCGATGCATCAAATATCAACAACATGCTAATTTAATGCCCTTACTATCTCAAGCATTGTAGCCTATCCAATCAATGGGGTCATTCTTGTATTGATGCCTGGACCTCATAGGAAAAATCACCCTAGCATCCTTAGGAAAACATAAATCTATCATAACAACCATGAAATACTTTACTAAATGGGTAGATGTTGTTCCTCTCATCCAAATAATAAGACCTAAAATTATTGAATTTATTAAACAATATCTCATATGTCATTTTGGAATTCCTTCATGAATCAATTCATATAATGACATATCATTCAAAAACAAGGTTATTCATGTGTTTTCAAAAAATATAACATCAAACACAACTTCTCAAATCCTTATTACCCCCAAGGAAATAGTCAAGAAGAAGCAACCAATAAAATAATTTTCACCATCCTTCATAAAATAGTTGCTTCTCCTCATCATGATTTGCATAAAAAAACACCTTTAGCATTATGGGTATATTAAACAAGCATCAGAACACCCACTAGGGTAACTCCATTCTCACTTGTCTATGGCACTAAATCCATCATACCCCTGGAGTTAGATATCCCATCTCTGAGAATCTTGTTACAAGAGTTCATTGATGATGACACCGCTCATCAACCTTGTTTAGACCAACTCACACTACTTGATGAGCATTGGATAAACACCATAAAATACTTGCACATCTATCAATATTGTATTCATCATGTATACAATAATAAAATGCATGAACACAAATTCAAATTAGGAGATATTATGCTAAAATAGAACCAAAAAAATTCAAACAAACCATGTCATTTACGTGACAAATTCACTCCAAATTGGTTGGGTCCATATATCATCACACATAAATATGGCTTTGGATCTTATTGACTCGCCAACCTCGAGGTAATAGTGAAACTCAAGCCCCTAATTATCATTCATATCTACACATTCTACACTTGATTTCATCGACAGAGGGTACATTCTTATACCAAAAACAACAAAAATACAAAACTAACCACTTTGCAACACAACATCATACTTTTTTGATCATCTCTTTCCTTCATCACCCCTATTTTTCTTCTTTTTTCTATCCCTTTTGTATGGTCATGCCAAGAGCAGCTACATACTTGGGGTAAAATCTCCATAATTTTCTTTTCTCACACCTCTTTCTTCTTCCCCATATCCCTGTTGTATGGTTACAAATAGAATGACTACATACCTAGGCTAGGTTTCTCCTTCTCTTATTTCTTCACATCTTCTTCTTCTTTCCTCTATCCTTATTGTATGATCACACTTAGAGTGGTTACATACCTTGGATAGGTTCTTCTTCTTCTTCCTTTAGATCTTTTCACCAATCACTCATGTTGATACCACTAAATATTTGCAATTACATCATTCATTGCATTCATGCATATATCATTTCATGAGACTTCTATGATATTATTATCTCCCTTTTTGGATATGTGAATATGCATTAACCAATCATGCTTGGTTCACTTAATCAATGATAAGGTTCATCATGCATATTCTTGTAAATACGCATCACATTGCAATGGATTTCACCAATGTTTTCATTCTCACACCATTGTGTTCGTTCGCTTGCACATAGGCTTATTCACTGCATACAACATCATACACTAGTAATTTTAATTATCATGATGTCATGTTCAATATTATGCATAGGTTGCTTGGTAATGAAATTATTTTTTGTTATTCAACCATTTTAGTTGATCTCATAAAACTTTATCAAACATCATTGGATTCTAATGCAATTTTAGACTTCCCTTGGCTAACTAGAGTTCTTTCATGGATCAAACACATGTGCAAATTAAAAAAAAATATTGAGTCTAGGGAAGATAACTCCTTGCATACACTAGCCACCAAGTGAAAGGTTTCCCCTACTCATCCTATCATTTGTGTGATTCAAACTTTAATATTTGACAAAAGGATAAACAAAAAAAAGAAACAAAAAAGTACCACCAAAAAATATTGAATTTCTAAGCTCCTCAAGTTCATAGATCATGGGACTAATCTCCATCGAGGCTATAAATGTCTAACTGGTAGTGAAGTGTACATTACAAGTGATGATATTTCTATTAAAATAGCAACCTTATTTTGTACAGAGTAATGCATGCTTGTGGCTAAGCTAGTTTAATCGTCTAAGTTTACAATTGGTTAGTCCAACCTCACTCAAAATGAATAAATAAATAGATCACTTTATACACATACAAATTTATAATAGGCTCAACCTCAGTTATGATGGTTTTAGTTTTATCGAAATGTCAATTGATTAGTATATGGGTTTGATGATTAAACTCAGATGTTTGACTCTCTAGAAATCCCTTCTACCATTTGAAACACCTTAGTAGAAGAAACAAACACACATCATGCTTAGTTGTACAACTAGCAAGCCATCAAGATAAATGAGAATTATCTATAATTCAATCACTCAAGCATCATCATAAGCACTTACATACACATCATGATTAGATTTGCATTACCATACATATTACATATTCATTATCTCATTGTTTGTTCATATGTCAAACACGATTGTCACTATGTCATTGATTACTTCTACCATACATGATTGTATAAATCAAATACACACATCCAAAAAACTTGATCATGCACACCATTATAAGTCTCAAAATACATAGCATTTTCAAATTTCATTCATAGCATCAACAAAAACATCTCATACATATCAAATATAAAATATTACAGCATTACCATAATCAAAGATACATAACACAATCACATAAAATAAATATATATATTGCTCAACATCAATGTATACATCATCAAAATTATTGATTGGCTAAACTCATATACGTAATTGTCTACACAATAATACATTGGCACTACTACACATCTACATACATCATAATACAAAAATTATGGTACCTCTACCATGCCAAAAATAACATCAGTCTTGTTGATCACTGGGAGACTTGCCACTTCCCTTCTATCTTCTCAACCCCTCACCATCCCTCCTTCGTGAGCCCTTACCTCTTTGCATCAAGGCTAAACCTCCTACCAAAGATACCCTTGGCTCTCTAAATCATGGTCTTGATAGAGACATTAATGGCATACTCCTATGGTTGTGATGTGATGTAGAGTTAGAATGTGATCCCAATGGTAATTTTTTGGTAATAAAAAATATCATGCATGCTATTGCATAGGTCTGCTCTCATATAAAGTCTCTTCCATACTCATCCACCCTCTATCATAGCCATGCAATCTCAGCATAAATAGTTGATACAAACCCCTTGGCCCTAATATGATCCATATTCTCTCACATTCACTCCCTCTTGGTCATAGCATCATCCAACCTACATTGTATCTCAACCACCTATGCTCTCAACTGATAAATTTTCCTTTTATCTTATACCCACCTTAACTACATCCCATATTTGGTGTGATAATGTCTCACTCACTCTATATCTCAATCACTTGTGCCCTCAATTGCTTTGCCTCTCTCTCCACCTCCCTTTGAGTGGCCAACATGGCACACCTCTCTATTTTGGCTACATCCCACTCTCATAACAATCCCTCCATATATACCCTGAGCTACTCCAACTCATATACCTATACCTCAATTACTTTACCTCTCTCTCCACATGCCCTCTAGTGGCCAATGTGGCATCCCTCTCTATTGTTGCTACATTGCACTCTCACAACAATCCTACCATATGCATCCTCCACTACTCCACCTCCAATCTTAGGACATACCTCTCTACCTTTACCTACTCTACTCTATCACACCAAGCATTGACCTCATACATATGCTCCAACATCCCCTCCACATACATCGTCTTAACATCCATCATCTAGTACTATCTTTGTCTCACCTACTCATGAGGATCTGGCTCTGCTATCACATCATGACCACATGTGTCTCCTCAATGGTAATCCCACTTGAGAAGAATACTCATAATTATAACCTAATCTTATGGCTACTACTAAACCACCAGCACCATATGCCACTCCTCCATCATTGATCATAGTTGTAGCCCTTCTTATAGTATCACCTAGTCCATCGATGACCATCCCTTAACTCCTAGGTATTATCTCTGGTCTTACATCACTAGCCCTATCAATCACTCCTACACCAGGCTCCCATATCTACATTATCCATAAAGAATCACACTTTGGCATCATCCCTACATCATCAACATCAAATAAATTTATATTCTCATCCAAGGACATATTGAAGGCCCTTGCCTATGGTCATGCCCCATGATCTCCCTAGATCTACCAAATAATCATAATAAGTTCAGGTGTGCCCTATCATAGCCCAAACTATCTTTGCAGAAGATTGAATGGAAAGAACTCAAGCTGGAATGCATACAACCCAACCACCCATCTTCCTTGCCTAACTCAAGCCATCTCTATGCCATCCTCTCACCAAGATAGAGCCCCTCTATAGCACCACCAGATAATATCATTAGATCTTAGACTTCCAAATTTTTTGTGGTAGTAGATGGAGTGACCCTCATAATATCTCCTAGTGCACTCCTCCATATCATGTCACCACTACATGGCATATGGAACATCCAACCCCAACAATGCATGGACCTCAAACAACATCCCCTTCAACCTCATAATAGGTATGTGCTCCCAAGACCATAACTATATTAGCAAACTACTACACAAATATGTCATACAAGTCATGCACAACCATGTAACTCATAATAAGTTTATTTCAATAAAGATGGTGCCCATGCAAAATGTCTCTCATGCTCTACCATATCATTGACAATTCTAATCAGGTTCCATGGAAATACCACCTATGAAGCATGAAGCAACACATAACTACCTATATAAACCATCAATAATGTATGTTGCCAAGTCAACTACCCATTCTTGTAATGTTCCCCATACTTAATGCCCCCACTATACACCCTCACATCTCCCCAATTAGGACCAATGGCCCTCTACAACATGTTATTCCTCACCTCCCTACCCTGCATGACCATCACAAGAAGCCTATAAATCCAATATAACACATATTTCTATAGGTATTCCATTGTTCATAAATAGCATCTAGATACACATGATCACACCAAACAACATCCATACATGCTACCCCATAGAAGCCTACCTTATGTAGCCACTGCCACTCTACATCATCCAAAAACACTCTCAAATCATTCAATAAATGCAAAAACCAATGTCAAGTATTGAACTCCTTGATCTACGAAATAGCAAAAACAATCTCATCAGTCCACATATATATCAAAGTTTTTAGTCAAAAATACAACATCCATATATCAGTTCAAAAATAATAATAATAATAAAATAAAATTGTATGAATTTGTATAATCTGTATGGAACGGGCACACATGTTTGTATGTTTTCCATGCAAAGGGTATTTTTGGATACCCTTTTTCCCCAAACACATAAATATCGTAAAAAAGTCAAAAAAATGTAAAAAACAATAATAAAACCTAAAATTATGGTTCATTTTATCTTGAAATCACAAAGCAAGGCAAAACATCAACTTACCAGCACTGCACACCCTCCAACATCAACTCCTACACCACTTTGGGCAATCTCATCACCTCGAGTTCCCAAATTTGATAGTTATTTGCATCACACATTCACTCTCCCTTGCTTCTCTCCCTCTAATTTCTAAAAGTGCACATCAAGAATGAAGTGTGTGTCTCTCTATCTATGCTTTTATAGGTGCCAATCTAGAAAATGTATGAACAAGTACCTTTTCTTAAAAACGTACACATCCATATGATTTTTGGATGCACTTATCCGTATGATTTCTTGAAAATGTACCCGTCTGTATGTTTTTGAAATTTTGGTTTCCAAGACATGCAAAATGTAAAAACTCACCCTTTCAGTGACCTTAAAATATATTTTTTCAAGCAATTTGTTGTCATCCTCACATTATTCACCCATCAACTCATAACTTGAGGGGGTTGACAACATACATACTAAAGTTGCCTTGCACGATCAATAATAAAACAATATTGGAAATCATATTTTCCTAATAACCTTTACCTAAGACTATCATAAACCCTTATTTTCTAGGTAAAACATAAAGCAAAATTTCTCTTCTTAAAAAAATCCAATTCTTTTCTCAAAAAAACTCCAATTCTCTCCTCAATAAAAACTCCAATTCTCTTTTTGATAAAACTTCAATTCTTTTCAATATCATCAAATTCATCAAAAGGTAAAATTTTGAGGACATGCGTTCCTTCCACTATTGGGACATCTTACATTGATTGTGGCTCAGAATGATCTTACACCTACTCCTCTCAAAAAATCATTTGTCATCAACCACCAATCCATTTTCTCCAAGAATAAAATGCCAAAAAGGTGTCATAAGTTTTTACACTGCATGGTATCTTCACACAATACAATACAAAAAGGGGTAAATGTAGACACCTAAAAATTTAACACTTGGACTCGGGCAACAATAATTAATGATCGAATAACAAAACATTTGGAAATCATCTCAATTTCCCTAAACCCTAGGTAAAGCTAACCTAAATCCTAGGTTATCCTAAATTCAAGGTAAACCTATACCATCCAACCCACACTCCACTCACACCCCTTTACACACTTCCCTATGAATCTACCCACCCCTCTTCACATATTATCCACTTTTTCCTCCCTAAAAGGTATTTAAATATTTTAATTAATTAAAAATCATTTTCACTTCCCTAGGACCTTTTCTCTTCCCTAGGTGATAAATGGGCATGGTGCACCCATGCCCACTTCACACGCATAGGAGAAATGCCTTTCCCACTCATCTAACCCATTAAATGCCCTTATCTCTCCTCCCTTTTCTCTCACCACATTACATAGCCCATTTTCCTTCCTAGGAAGGCTATAAATAAACCACTTTACCTATGGTTTTATAAAGAGGATTTCATACACTGTTATACTATCCAAATACACCCTGATCCATTCTAGGGCACTCTAAATAGCTAACACTCCTCCCACTGAGATTTTCTTGTAGTTTTTTGGTGATTGTAGAGGTAGAACAAACACCATCGATCATCAAATTTGTCTTAAATTGCACCAGTGGACTCTATGATCAAAGGACCAGCCAATTAGAGAAAGAAACTAGAACATATATAGTTAGGTACATTTCCCAAAAAATGCAGAGACATGTGTCTTTTCTATTTTTTAGGTTGCCTAGTCAGTTTGTCAGGTAACCCCTTTCATCAACTTTAGTCTCAGTTTGAATTAGCAATTTCTTCATGCATTTCTATTTTATTTTGAGTCATCATGTATGTATTATAGGAGGTTGGATTGAGATAGACCTCCAAATGATCTAACATACTTTGTAAGGTTATAAATATTTCTAGGATCAACATAGCTAGCAATGGAACATATCATAAACCCACTCCCATTCTAAGGATATAAAAGAAGACTCCTATGGTTCTATGAAGATATTCTATGCTAGGGTTCCTCCTTATGGGGTCCCTTTTTTTATAGCCTTCAAGGTAGATTGTAAAAGGAAATCAAAAAACCTTATGTAACACCTTTTATGAATATTAATGAAATGTAGATCATTTTTCTTTAGTTTCACATATAAGAGATTTTGCCATGTGGGTCATTGCAATATGAGCACCAATAATCTACTTTAAATGTAGAACTAGAAGGTTTATCTTCCTAATTATTATACATTGCATTAGATCTTGCACCAAAATTACCAAAAAAAGGTCCTTGATATTTTATCATATATGGAAATCTCCTAGGCCAAAAACTTATTTTCACTTCTCTTCTTTTCATGGTAGTGATATTATTAGTAATATTTTTAATGTTGTTATTATTTTGTTAATTTTGGTTGGCTCTTGAGTTTCAAGGGGTAGCAATGTAGGTATGATAAGAGGTGTTGATAATGTTGTAGTTGGGAGGTCTACATTTTGCAGATGCATGATTGTAACCAGTGATTGTGTTTCTTTTCCAACCTATAAAATTTCTAGGAAATTGGCATTACTTGCCTGGGAGGGAGTTTGCCTATAGTTAGTAAAGTATTTTTAACCATTATATCCACTTGATAAATTTTAGAAAATGTCAATACATTATATTGTCGTATCAATAATCCTAAGTTTGGGTTGAAAGCATGAAAGTAATAATATAACACTTGGGGATCTATCAACTTAATATCTTGTGGCACTCTTTTACTCATTTTATTATATCTAATATTAAAGTTCGTTATTCCTTACTAAGGATACCTTTGTATAGTGGTGAACTTGGTTAGCAATGAAACTGGATCTTCCTGTTCATTAAATTCTTGCACCAATAAACCAAAAATGTGAGACCATTAATGGTAATAACCATCCTAAAGGATCTGGTTCCAATATAGTACCTTACCTTTGAATGATAATACTAGCAGCCTTATCATTATGTCCTCATCCTAGATATTATGTACTATGGCTAAAGAGGCTACATCTTGACAATGTTTATAGGTTGTATTTTTAGTGCCATTATATGTTGGGAAATCCTTTAATGTTTCTTGAGGAATAGGGTTCTAATTTAGCAAGTTGAGTGGTCATGTGTTATTCTAGTTGGGAAATTTTTGGAGAGGTGGGATTTGATCCATTTTTTGGGTTTGACTAAATGGATGGATTGAGGAAAAGTGAATTGCATAGATCCTTTTCTCTCTTTGGGACTTTAAGAGGAATATGATGTAGGAGATGATGATGATCTATATATTTTGAATGCTAATGAAGGTAATTCTATGAATAGTACTAGTTCCTCCAACTTCTTAGTTGTTGCTCTTATAAGCATAAGCTTGTAAGCTAAATGGTGTCTGGATTTCTTTTATAATTATGTCATTTTAGTGAAGTCACCAGGTGATTGGGTAATGATCTATTAGAGTAGAATATCATCAATTCTACTCAATTTAGGAGGTGAGATTTTGGTTCCATCGAGTAACCAAAAACTCTTGGTCTAAAATCTACCTAAGTGGATGAGTTACACCCTCAAGACCTTGACCAAGTTTTGAAGACCCAGAAATGGGAGTTTCTAAGTTAGCCTCTAGAGTAGGCTATTTCCTATGATCCTAGCTAAACTAACTAAAAAGAGAGGTTGCAAACTAAAGTAAGAAATGCATAAAGTTAGAAGCTAGTCTTAAAATGGAATGGATTTAGCAAAATCAAGAGATATAATGCATGAGACTATCACACTTTGAACTAAACCAAATTATCTAATAGACCAAATTTTCTTTTATATTATAGAGAATTTAATCATAATAAAAACTAAGCATTATCAAGCATTCCAAGAACTAATGAATAGTAAATCTAGGGAGAAATCTAGAAAGCAGAATAATTGTAACAAAATAAACCATTCATATAGCTTTAACAAAAATGCTTAATGACTTAGTTGACATACATACATGATCTATGATAAGTTGAGAAAGAGGCCAAACAACAATCTAGTCTTTATTCAAAGGCATATAGCACAGTCATCATACAATTACGTAATTATAAAAGTTAGAGGTGACCTCTTGAATAAGTTACATTCAAGTATATATAGTTTTACAATGCATTATTTTGGCTTAGCATGATTGCTATAAGAGTGAATTATAGGTTTACCAAGTTGTTGTAGAACATGTGTGTTCCTTTCTAGATCATTCTATTATAATTTAATTAGCACCATGATGCTAATGTGGCTTGCTTCTACTTCATCTAAGAGAGTGGTGACTGAAATATCCTCATCTAATCCATAAGATCCTTTGACAAGTTTATTCTACTTTTGACTATCTCGTGACCGGTTTAGTTGTATCACCATAGATATCAATAAAAAAAGCTTTGTCTATTGATATTCTATGATAACATATTATGACTATCGAGATTACACTCGGGTACTTTTTCTGAACTCAATCCATCTGACTCTTTTCAATACTTATCTCAACCGTTTTGTCATATGTTAGGTTTTTAATCTTATTTTTATGATGTCAATGCCTTCAAAATTGAGCCACCCTTCTTGCTTTGTCATACTCTTATACACAACTTTGTAAGTTAAAATTTGGATACTTTCTTGTTAAGCTTTGCTATTCACCTGACACTACTTTATATCTACTAATATTTTATGTGCCTTATGATTAAATCAACATTTAAAATGTCTAGTGTTCTTTGATACTTATGTTGACATCAACAACCAAAAATGTCTGGCACTCTTTGCTGCATATCCAAAATGTTGTTGTACCTTATAGGCTCTGCTACAACATCAAATGTTGAGTTCTCCATACTTAGAAAAAATTATCTCACTATGCATCAGGTGTTATTTCATTTATATATCAAATTCCAAGATTTTATCAAGCTCCTGTTGATATCATCACCTCAAATTTTTTGGCCATATCCCACACTTAGTCCAAAATTTGAGTTTGGCATAAAATAAAAGATGGATTATTCTACTGGATGTTCCATGTTTTTGTGTTTATTGATGAAATCTCATCTCAAATTTTTCAATGGGTTTCTACACTTAAAAAAATCCAATACTACATACCTTCCTCTTAATAGGATGACCCTTTGAGATGTTTAGCTAAATTTTTTAAGTTGTCATACTTAGAAAAATGCAAAACCTTTAATTAGTAGTATAGCGACAAAATCCAAAGGCAAAGCTAAAGAAGAAGAAGAAGAACCAGATCAAGGAGTAATATAGTGTAAGGTTAATTGATGTAAAAACATGATCAAGCCAAATAGCATTCGAAGAAAGAAGATCCATATTGAAGACTAAAGTCTTCATTACCCAAATAATGTAATACAGGGAGGTGTTAGAGTATATTACATCATTTGGGTCATGTAAATATATCACCTTTGGTACATAGTTAGAGTAGGAGATTACTTTAGTGGGAAGCTAGCTAGTTACTTCAAGCAATGTAATAAATGCACAAGTTTTAATGTGCAAGTTGCAATATGCAAGGTATCTCCTTGTACAGCTTGGTAAAGTGTTGGCCAAGGAATTTATCTTCATATATAAATGGCCATATAGTGAGTGATCAACCACATCAAGTATATCAAGTACATCAAGTTAATTATAGTAGAGAGTAGTAGATAGTGGTAGAATTCCTTTATGGAGCACAATGTAGTTATTTAGCTTATATCAATGGAGTGACCATCACCTCCATAATGCATTGTATTTTGAACGCTTTCTATTTATAGTATATTTTAATCATATTGTAGAATTCTATTCTTTCATATGTTTTACATATTATTAGGACATGTGATATATATCTCACACTAGATATATCCTTAAAATCTGACAGTGGTATCAAAGCTACCATGCATCTATATAGGAATAGGAAGAGTCAAAAGTGAGGACTAAAACAAATCTTAGCTATAGAAATTTTGAGATTACATTTGGCTGAGTCTTTCCACAAAGTTGTAGGAAAACTCATGAAGACTAGGACTCAGCATTCATTCCACTTGTTTGACGAATCAAATAGTGAAGACTATTGATCTCAAGAGATCTAGAATTTTTTCATGTCAACTATTGTCTAAATTTTCTTTGTTGTAGAAAATTAACTCTCAAAATTTTGGACACTTCCTACAATAGATAGAGAAGTATTTCACCTTCGTTGCTTGAAAATCTATGTGCTTTCCTCATCCAAAGATTAGTTTTTTTGTTGCAATAAAATAGACACTGCAGATCCATGTAGGAGAGACTCAAGGAGAATAATCATAGTGAAGTTTAGATATTGGATATCTCCATTGCTAGATTGAAAAACTTCACATTATAGAATAAAAGTCCATAGAAGCCTTACACCTAAAGAAAAGACCATAAAAGCCTTGTACCAGAAGAAAAGTCCATAAAAGCCTTGATCTAGAAGAAAAGGCCACAAAAGCCTTGATCTAGAATAAAAATTTCATAGAAGCCTTGATCTAGAATAAATAGCCACATAAGCCTTAATTTTGAATAATACTCTAAAGAAGAGTTCTTGATCCATAAGAAAAATCTAGAGAAGAGTTATTGATCTAGAAGAAGACTCCAAAGAAGAGTAGGTGAAATAGGATATTGGTGATCTCCTTTACTAATTAAAGACTTATTTTTGAAGAAGCTGAAGAGATCTAGAGAATATATCAGTGGAAAACTTTCAATCATGGAAGATATAAAAAGGGACTAGCAAAGTCTTGTTCCTGATCAAATAAGCAGAAAACTTTAGAGTTCCAATAAGAAAATGTCATTACCAACACTTCCACAAGAAGAAGGTTGAATGAAAGGTCTCATTTGGAAGACCATAGAAGCTACAAGATTGAAGACCTTGGAGAGGTCTCAAGGAGGAAAAAGAAGAATGCTTGCAGAGCCTTTTTGTAAAGCTTGTAGAAGCATCATCAAAAAAGTTCCTAGAAGAAATCATTGGAGAAATACACTACCAAGGAGAAGCTCTTGATAGTGAAGGACTTGGGACAATTGTTGCCATCTTAAAAAAATCCCAAGAGAGAAGGAAGAGTCCAATGAAGACATCAAGACATTCATAATATTGAGTAGAATATCCTATTTGAAGTCAGAATTCAACAAGAAGATTGAAGGAGGATTCAGATAGAAGATGCCTACCAAATCCAAGATATTTGGAGATTACCTCTCATTGTAAGAAGGCATATTTTAGAGATAATATTTTTTGAATCTATAGTAAAAAATAGAATATCATTTGAAGTATCAAGCCACAAAACCCTAGGCTCAAGATAGAAGGTTTGAGACCATAGTTTGGTGAAGCAAGAATCTATTTTGGATAGCCAACCAGAAGTAAAATTCATTCATCTCAAGATAGCAACTTGGTGAATCCAAATATTTAGATCTACATCTAAATAAGCCATTAAAAGTAAGCAACTTGGTTGCAATTAGTTGAACTTTAAATTATGTTTCATTATCAAGTATCATTAAGCACCATATTTGGATTAAAGTTGTAAAAAGAAGGGCTCATATTACAATATTCAAGAAGGTGCAAAAGATACTTCTTTTAAGATATTTAAAAGCACATTAAAATAGTTTTTGGATGTATTTCAAAATTAATAAATATATCATCTACCTATTATCTATCTAGAAAGTAAGAAGACTACATCCTACAACACTGATTGTAGTGAAAAATTACAAATTATTTTTTAAGGGTTCATTATAATTACTCTTAAGAATCATAAATATTATTAAGTGTATTAGAAACTACTTTGAGAGTTAATTTATAGGAGTAATAATGTAATATTATTTTTACCATTAAAGTGCATTAAGTTGGAGGTATTATTAATCCATTTGTACTATACTAGTTGATCCTTAACTAGTTGCTCTCAAAAAGGGTTAGTTTGTGTATTTTTATCGTTAAGATCAAAGGCACAAAACCATCAGATTATCAAAGTGTCTAGAGATACTATTTGGTGCATAAAACCTGCAACAATTCATGGTCCAAATAATCCACCAAAAATAGATCAGATTACTCCAAGGAGTGGAGAAGAAATCCACCACCAAAATTAGTAAAAGAAGCTACAAATTGAGGCTTGGTGAGTCTCATATTCGAGGTGCACTCAAGGTTCTTTACAGGTAAATAATTAGTGTAGAAACTACTTCTTCAAAAGCTTCTATCTATGTGGTTATTAGCTTGGATTTATTTCCATATTAACCAAGCAAAAGAAGAGAATTGTCTAGCAAAAGAGACAACATCAAATCAGCCCTTGCCTACAAGAAATCTACCATAAAAACCAATAGAAAAATATTGCAAAAGGAAGTTTAAAAATAAGGTATTCTATTATAAATTTTATTTACATTATCTTGCACCATAATATTCTATCCTATGTAGGAAAAATAATGAGGTCTAAGTTTCATAAAGATACATTCTTCACAAGCAAGTAACATCTCAAAGTGGTTGTAGAGAATCGTCATCCAAGCAAGGTCAAAAGAGCCTTCAAAGAGCTCACATCACCCATGATTTTGATAGCCATAACAAGTAACCTAGAAGCACACATAGCATAGCATAAGTAGCCATAATTTACAAAGGAAGAAACACAACAACTTGAAAATAGGAAGGAATCAAAGCATAAAGAAAGTAATACCAAAAGCTAGATGCCCACCCACAAGGAGCATCCAAATCCATCATTGGAGTATCACAAAACTCCACCAAAGTATTGCTCAAATAGAAAAACTCGCATACCAAGCACCATCAAAGCATTGAGGAGAATATACAACAAAGAAAGAGCTAGAAATAATACGTTGAAGCTTGCAAGAATATGTTAAGGAGGCATTTAGAGATGTTGAAGAGGAAGGTTCATGCAAAAGATAAGAGATTCCACTTATCACCATTGAAGAAATCCTAATGTTTTCTATTTGAGTGCTCAAAATAACACTCAAGCTTGCACGTTTGAAAGGAATAATCCAATTGTTACATAGGAGATCATTGGTTGTGTTAGAGAAGGGGTGAAACTTGTAACCAAGGCATACAAGCACTCACATAAATACTGTAATATCTATCCTCCATTCTACAGCAAATTCCAAGTGTCAAAGAGCATCTACCTTCTTAAAGCATTGAAATAAAATTGCCATGACACTTGTCATTCTCTAAAAAATCCTTTTCCCATTTAAGGCACCTAAAACCAAAGAGGGAAGCACATTTTTAGCAACAAGGAGTTGCAACGTGTAAGAAAAGAGAATAGCATTTAAAGCTCTTGGTTAAGACATTCAAAGGAGGTTAAAGAAGCTATATTTGAGGTGCAACTAGTCAAGGATTGAAGTTAAGGAAGAATCAAAGCCTACCATTGGTCATAGTGCCCAAGAGAAGCATTAAATATTATTGTCATCCATGTCTAAATTCAGCACCAGTTACTTAAAGTTTGCAATATTATAAAGGTAAGAATTTGCCTTATTTTAATTTGATTTCATCAAAAGGAGTTATAAGGGTATAATATAAGGTTGAAACTATAAGTAAATCAACCACATTTGGAAGCAAAGTTAAAGGAGAATTATACACCAAAAATAGATTAATATTTGCAATTTAAAACATAGGAGAAATAAGGATTTCTACTTGGAAAAATTAAATTTCTATTATTGCAAATATTATTATTTTCTAATATTCCAAATTAGGGAGTTATAAGGAATACTACACCAAAATTAGATTATTGGGTTTTTTTTTTACATGGTAGAATTGGTAGCCGCCACGAATCTGGGTAGGTTGATCAGTTTTTATGGCTGCCACAGTATTCTGCATTGTCTGCCCTGGAAGCCACCACACAGATCTTAACGTAGTTTGCCCCTATAACCACCATGCCACAATCATTTTAAATATTTAACACCACTAAAAGCACCATGAAAGGGACAAGTGTTTAGTTTGACAAGATCCAATATTTTAACCTTGGACCTCCGCCCCCCTTATGAGGTTTGGTCAAACCAATTGGTCTACACATCGGACCTAGATTATTATAATTTAAAAACGTTAAAACTATTAAATATCAAGGGATATAGAAAGAGGTTCATTAAATATTATCAGTTTTTGGAATCATTTGATATACTTGTCTCATAAATACATTAAAGGGGTAAAATAAATCCAACTTTGAGAACTTATTCAAATTTTAAAGTGCTTAGTTCAATAGGAGAAAATTGATTTTTTGGAATTTACAAAATCAACCCAAAATTGAAATACTATTCCAAAAAGCACTTTATAAATCATATTACATGCTCTAACCACTAGGGAGACATAAGGAAACCTATAAATCCTAATTATAAGTAAGGTTTTATCAAATTAGTTCATATCTCTTAACTAGGGAGATATAAAGAATCCTACAAAACCTAAGCATTGGATAGGTTCATTAAATTAAATCATATACTCAATCCAATTGAGAAAGATATAGTATTCTACAAGAAGAATACTACACATCATCTACTAGGGAGTTATAAGATTGACTACTTAGAAGATTCTATCTCATAAGATATAGGCACTGTCAAAGCACTTTAGCATTGGGTCCTACTATTGTTTATGTAGGACTGCCCAAACTGCCAAACTCGTTTTGGCCATATCTCACTCATCCGAACTCGGATTGAGCTGAAATTTTGAGGGTAGATGCCTGAAAAACCCTAGAACATCTCCACCAATTTTCATATCATTTGGAGCAACACAGATCCTAGAGCATCCCTATGTGTGAATGATATATTTGGCAAGTGGCTATGCGAGGGTTTCATCTGGGTTGAGTGCAAGCAGCTCCAGAGGTTGGTTTTTAGGGCCTTCGGGCCCTAGCGGCCAATATTTTTGTGGTTTATGCTCAATATTTTAGTAGGAAATGTTGCAGGGGATACAATATGGGTTAGAAATTTGTCTTTCAACAGATCATACTGTGAACTTGAGTGACAATGGCTTCCAATTTGCTGCACAAAAGAAAAGTGAAAACCATACCTTTCCACGGCGTCTAGGGCAAGGATTAAAGAGACCACGAAATAAGTTTCAAGTAGTTGATCAAAAAATGGCTCATATCTCAAGTGAATCTGGTGCTAAGGTGCACCCACAAAATAATTCTACTATGAAAACCCCTATCAAGGGTAAGAATTTTGAAGACTCAGTCCCAAAAATGAATTTTAGGGATGCCCTTCATGGTGGACAGCCTTAGCCCAATGCTAATATCAATATTAGGGCTTCTCATAAACCTCTAAGAATGCCTAAGATTGATCCCAGGAAAATGGAGTCAGGATGTCTTAAAGAAGCTGATGGAACTCCTATTGTTAAGCTTGATATGGGTAACATTCAGACTGGCATTGAAGATTTGGAAAAAAGAGGACTAATTTTTCGGTTCGTGGGTTTTCATCCGAGTCTATCTGCTTTCAAAGTTTGGGCTGCAAAAAGCTGGAAAACTAAAGGTGAGTTACAAATCTCTATTTATCCAAATGGTTATTTTCTTGTTTTATTTGCTAATAATGAAGATAGAGAGAAAACTTTTCAAGGGGGTCCTTGGTTTTTTGGAAGGGCGGGGCTTTTCATGAAGCCATGGCATACTAAATTTAAAGTCGAAGAAGAGATGCCTTCTATAGCTCCCATGTGGGTTAGACTCTTTGGCCTCCCTATTGAATTTTGGAATCCTACTATTTTTTCTTCAATTGGAAACTCTTTAGGAACTTTTATGATGATTGTTGATTGTACTCAAAATTTTGAACATATTATTTATGCTCGAATTTGTGTTTTAATGGATTTTGACAAACCCCTACCTAAAAATATCACATTACAATTTGGGGAAGACACTTGGGAGCAAGTAGTGGACTATGAGAACATTCCTTTTCATTGTAGAATTTGCCATGAATATGGTCATTTGGCCAATGCTTGCCCAAATAAAATTCCTGATCAAAAGAAAGAAGATATAAACTCAGCAGGTTTCCAAATACCTAAGAAGAAGAACACTCAAAAAAAACCAGTAATGAAGGATCAATCAAAGTCATTTGCTAATATGTTTGAAATCCTTTCCACAAATGATGTCCCAAGTGAGGAAGAGGAAATAATGGAAACTGAAATCTTAGAAACACAATTTAAATATGAAGGAAAGAACTCAGAGACAAACCAACAAATCAAAGGTTTTCAACTAGAAAAAAAAAGGAGAAAATTTACACAAGAAAAACAATATTTCAAATGTCAAAACTTCAAATAATGCAAGTCCCAATATAGACTCCATTGAACCATCTAGTAAAATTTTGGCTGTGTATGAGCATTCTTCAAGGTTAGAAGCCATCTCAGATTCAATTGGAATAAGTCAAGAAACAGGGAAAAAAAATTGAAGATGGATTCTAATCAAAAAGTAGGTCGCAAGACCAATCAATATCATATGGTAAAAGAAGGTGAAAAGCTTGTAGAGGAAGGTAATATTAATGCCCTTCCCAACATTTTTAGCCCTGGTATTAATGAAGATCATCACTTGGAATATTAGAGGACTCAAAGGGAGTCTTTCAAAACAAAATGAAATTAGAAGAATGATTCAGATAAATCATCCACATCTTGTTTTCCTTCAAGAAACAAAGATGTCAATGGAGGATATGGACTTAATTGCCGATAAAATTTGGCCAGCTGGAAAAGTGGTTTCCCTCAGTTCCCAAGGGACTTCGGGTGGCATTGCTTGTCTTTGGGACCCAAAAGAGGTAGTTATTCACCATATGGTTGGCAGTTGGGGTTTGTTGGCTATAGCTATTCAAAGTAGACATTCCAACCAGATTATGCTCTACATTACTATTTATGCCCCGACTTCTTTGGAGGAAAAAAGAAGACAGTGGAAGGATATTACTCATATTATCTCTCATTTTCCTAAAGCTTGGATCTTGATCGGAGGAGATTTCAATACCATCCTCTCTCTGGATGAGAAAATGGGGGAAATAGAAATTTGGACAAAAGTATTGACCTCATGAGTGAATATATTGCAAACCTCCATCTTGTGGATATCCAACCAGATAATGGCCTTATGACTTGGTCTAACAGAAGGCAAGGCTTAGCTTGTATAATGGAGAGATTGGATAGGTTTTTGCTCTCTAAAAATTTCTTAATCCATGGTCACATTCCTAAAGTGAAGACTCTTAATAATGTTGGTTCGGATCATTGGCCAATCATGGTGGAAATGTGGAAAACCAATGTGAGTTTCTCTCCTTTTTGTTTTCAATTAATGTGGCTTAGAGACATTTCCTTCGGACCTCATGTGCAACAATGGTGGAAGGAAGGTAAACCTAGGCATGGGACTAAGATGTTCTCTTTTGCCAAAATACTACAATACATTAAATCCAAAATCAAGACTTGGAACTGGAAAGAGTTTGGGGATGTTCATAAAAAAAAACATGAAGTTATTGCTCATATTGAAAATTTGAATAAGAAAATCCATTTAGATGGCCTCATAGAGAAGAGAAGTGCGAATGAAATTAAACTCACAACTCAGTTAGAGGAATGGGAAAAAAGAGAAGAAATATTATGGAAGCAAAAATCTAGAATTCAATGGCTCAAAGAAGGAGATCGAAACACAAATTTCTTCCACAAATCTCTTCTAGCTCGAAGATCTCACAACTTTATTTCTTCCTTAAAATCAGATTCTGGAGATGTTGTTTATACTTGGGATGGCATGAACTCTATTGTTGTTGATTACTTTTCCAATATTTTTGCTGCTACTCCTCTTGACTCAGCTTCACAACAAAATGTTCTTCAAGCAATCCCTTCTCTTATCACTTCTGAGGAGAACTCTATTTTGACTACTCCTATTACTATCAATGAGCTTCAACAAGTAGTTTTTAAAATGCAAAAAGGGAAAACCCCAAGTCCTGATGGTTTTCCTATTGAGTTCTACCAAGAGTTCTGGGATATCCTTCATGTTGATTTATTAGAGGTGGTGGAAGAAGCCAGGAAATCCAAAGAAATTTTGAAGGTTATCAATAAAACTTATATTACTCTTGTTCCAAAAGCTCAAGAGGTTGATCATATCTCAGCTTTTAGACCTATTGCTTTATGTAATGTTCTTCTCAAAATTATTACTAAAATCATGGCAGAAAGGTTGAAGCCTCTTTTGCATAAGATTATTTCCCAGAGCAAGGGGGATATGTGGAAGGACGTCAAATAGTAGATGAGATAGTTCTTTCTCAGGAAGCCATCCATTCCATGGATATGCAAAATTCTCCTTCTATGTTCATTCGGTTAGACTTATCCAAAGCTTATGACAGAGTGGATTGGCACTTCCTTATCAAAGTTTTGAGGCAATTTGGTTTCTCTAAGGATTGGATGGATTGGATTATGGGATGTATCTCTTCAGTTTCCTACTTAGTTCTTATCAATGGCAGGCCTTCTCGGTCTTTCCTAGCTTCCAGAGGTATTAGGCAAGGTGACCCGCTATCCCCTTATTTATTCATCATTCTTGTTGAATGCTTGGGTAGGACTATAACCAAAAAGAGGGAAAACAAAACCCTTGAGGGAGTTACCATTGCTCATGGAGCTAGACCTATCTCTCATCTTCAATTTGTGGATGACTCTACCCTTTTAGGTAAAGCTACAATTAAGGAAGCTTCTAATATTAAGCAAATCATTAGTTGTTTTTCTAAGGCTATTGGGCAGTTGATCAATGAAGACAAATCTAAAGTTATTTTCTTTCATTGCTCTGCTAGACAGGAATCCATGGTCTTGGATAAATTAAGATATAAGAAGACCTCTCTTCCAATCACTTATTTAGGTATTCCCATAAATATTCAAAGGCAAAAAAATAAATATTGGAATTGGTTGTTGGACAAAGTCAAGAAGAAAATTGGAAAGTGGACCAACAAGTGGCTTTCTTCTAGGGGTAGAATCACCTTGGTAAAATCAGTCCTTCAAGCTATTCCTATTTATGTTTCTTCCATTTTGAATATCCCAAAGGCTGTTCTTCGAGAATTGGATCAAATCAGTCATCGTTTCCTTTGGAGTGGTACTAAGGAGAAAAGAAAATGGGCCTTGGTGAAATGGGATACTTTATGTCTTCCTAAGAGTGAAGGGGGGTTAGGATTCCGGTCTTCAATTAATAACAACAAAGCTTTAGCTTCTAAATTATATTGGAGGATGTTGCATAACCCCAATGCTCTTTGGGCCAATAATCTCCGTGCTAAATATGCTAAGAACAAAAGTCCTGAAGACCTTGTTCGCTATCAACTTCCTACCAAAGGTTCTCCCATTTTAGCGGTTCTTAATACTGGTGAGGATTTGATAAAGAAAAAATTATTTTGGATCATTCATAATGGTCAACATGCAAATTTTTGGATAGATTCTTGGGATGGTCACAAGCCTTTGATAACTCAGTTTCCCGATTGGAGGCCTTGGATGGAGGAGCTTCACCGAGCTAATTGGATAAAGGTGGCTAATTACTGTCGGTACCATCTTGGTAATTCAAAGGTTGGTAGATATTGGATCCCTATTGAGGACTGGCCTATTCAAATCCTAGAAAGGCAAAGACAAGATATCCAAGGCATCCTTCATATGAGATCCCTCTCTTGGTCCCATGAAAAATATTGTTTTGGATGGAACAACACTACTAAGGGTGAGTATTCAATTGCTCAAGGTTATTTGACCTTATGCCATAATAATCCCAACCATTCTTCGACATATTTTCTCAATTGTGGGCTCAAAAGCTCTGGCCTAAGGTGAGGTTCTTTAATTGGCTTTTATTGCATCGTAGGGTGCTTACTGGTGAGCAACTTATGAAGCGTGGTTTTCATGGCCCTTTTAGATGTGAAATGTGTGAAGAGAATGTAGAAAATATCAACCATATTTTTATTGAGTGTACTTTAGCCTCCGAGCTATGGAGGAGAATGGCAACTTTACTTGGCTTACGGTGGTCCAATTTTTTCACTTTTGAACAGCTTTGGAGGGATTGGCCTAATCAAGAGGGTGTTGATCATTTTATTAGGCAGATAGTTTGGATGGGTTCTACCATTCTTCTTTGGAATATTTGGAATGAAAGGAACAACCAAATTTTTAATCAAGATAGGAAGGATATTCACTATATTTGGAAAAAGACCATAGCCAACTTAGTTGAATCAGTCCATCAACTCCTTAATCACCCCCAAAACTCCCACCAAAGATGGGATCAAGTGATGCAAAGATTGAAGATTAAACCTTCTAAGGGCAACCAACTTAAAGGGAATGTGAGTATTAGTAAGATGGATAGGACTAGAAATTGGCAACCTCCTCCTAAGGATTTTGGAAAAGTCAATACTGATGGAGCCTCTAGAGGGAACCCTGGAAAAGCCTGTGTGGGAGGAATTGGTAGACTTTCGGATGGCTCCCTGGTTTTTACTTTTGCTGAGAATTTGGGTATTCTTTCCAATAACCTTGCTGAGGGGTATGGTATCCTTAGAGGCCTTCAGGAGGCTACTAAGGTTGGATGGGAAAAGGTGTTAGTTGAGTCTGACTCTCAACTTATGATTAATCTCTTGAAGACTCCTTCTAAGAATCATAAGGTGGATTGGAGAATAAAAAGAATTATTGAGAAGATTCAGTTAATCCAGATGGGATTTTTGAAAGTTGATTACAATCATGTGGTCGAGAGATCAAAACAAGAGTGTTGATGCTTTAGCTAATTGGGCTTTGGACAAAGGTGATCTTACTTGTTATGGCCACCCTCCTATATGGTGAGCTTCTCAAATTAGGGAAGCTCTTCTTTCTATCATTTCTTTGGATGGCTCCGAGTTCGAAGGTACCTAGTTTCTTCTTGTTTTTTTTTTTCTTCTCTTTGGTTCATTCAATTTTTTTAGTTCCCTAGCTCATTCTATTCTTTATTTTGTTTCCTCTATTGATTCTTGCATTAATAGTCTTCTGGTCTAGATAGGTCATTGTTTTGTTCATTTTTTTTTCTTTGTCTTCTTTGTTTTTTTTGTTTAGTTTTTTAAGGTGGGTGGGTTCTTTTGTTTTGTTTTGTTTTTGTGTTCTTTGTGTTGTTTTTTGTTGTTCTTGTGTTTTTGTTGTTTTGGTTTTTTTTATGTTTTTTGTTATTGTTCTTGTGTTTTTTTGTTCTTGTTCTTGTGTTTTTTTGTTCTTGTTCTTGGGTTTCTCTTTGTTTGTGTTATTTCATTTTTTTATGTGTGAGTGTTTTCTATGTTTTTTGTTTTTGTTTATTGTTTGTTGTTGGTTGTTTTTATTTTTATTTTTATTTTTATTTTATTTATTTTATTTTTTAGGTTTTGGTTGTGTTTATTTTTCATGTTTTTTTGGGTTATGTCTTTGTAGTGTTCTGTTGTTTTTGTCTTGTTTGTGTTTTGTTATGTGGTTCTTGTGTTTTTCTATGTGGTTTGTGTTGTGGTTTCTTTTATCTTATTGTGCGTGTTTGGTTGTGCTTTTGGTTTTGACACACTCAAGGAGCATGTTTTTTATTTTATTTTATTATTTTTGTTGTTATTTACTTTTTTTAATTTGGTTTTGTGTGTTTGTTTGCTCCTTGAGTATGTCAAAGGTGGTAGGCCAAGTCCGAGTCCTGGGCATTTTTGGCGGAATGGATACCCCTGCCTCCTTGGGTCTTACCCGAAAGTGGCATCCCTTTTGGGATGTTTTCCACAAAAAAAAAAAAAAAAAAGCACTTTAGCACTAAATTAGGGAGCTATAAGGATGTCTACCTCTAAAAATACAACAAACACTAATAGGAATAATTCCTTCAAAAAGGAAAAAGCAAGTGCCATAAAAATTGGGATCATGAATCTACTCATGAAATCTGAAGGAACCTTAGATCTAACTTCAAAATTGATTCTTAGTGAAGCCTTAGAAGATAATTTTGATACTATGGAATACTATCTTCAAGCTCATCTCAATGAAGCAATCAATAATGAGAAAAGTGATATTTCACTTTCTTTAGACTTTGTGAGCATATTGTATATGGCATTACTCACATACAAACATTACAAGGTTGAAAATGTAGAACAAAAAGGATTGATAGAGTTACTTAAAAAGAAGACAGAGCTAAATGAATCATATTTAGAAAAGTTTTTCAATCCACATGTAGCATTGGTACTTCAAGTTCTACTAATTCAATATCTTATCATGATGCTTTGAGCAGATGTCCAAAAAATTTTGTACATAGTAAGGACAGAGAAGGAGAAATATCCTTACAAGAATCAAGTAGCATTACAAAGACTGAATCCAAAGATAAAGCTAAAGAAGAATAAGAATAATTATATCAAGAATGAATACAGTGCAAGGTCAATTGATGTAAGAACTTGATCAAGCCAAATAGAATCCTAAGAAAGAAGATCCATATTGAAGACTAAATTCTTCAATAATAAAATAACGTTATACAAGGGGGTGTTAGAGTATATTACATCATTTGGGTCATGTAAATGTACCACCTTTGGTACATATTTAGAGTAGGATATTACTTTAGGAGGAATTTAGGTAGTTACTTCAATAAATTTAATAAATACACAAGTGTCAATGTGCAAGTTGTAATATGCAAGGTGTTCCCTTGTACAACTAGGTAGAGTGTTGGCTAAGGAATCTATCTTCCTATATAAAGGGCCTCATAGTGAGTGATCAAACACATCAAGTATATCAAGTACATCAAGTTCATCAAGTTCATTATAGTAGAGAGTAGTAGATAGTGGTAGAACTCCTTTATGGAGAACAATATAGTTCTTTAGCTTATATCAATGGAGTGATCATCACCTCCATACTGCATTGTATTTTTGCCACTTTCTATTTATAGTATATTTTAGTCATATTGCAAATTCTATTCTTTCATATTTTTTGCATCTTATTAGGACCTATGATAGATATATCCCACTGCATATATCCTTAAAATATAACAATCTATACACATGCACACTCTATTACATGACACTGCACTTCACACTCTTCACACTTGCACACATAATTACATGACACTTGTGCACATCTTGCACATAGACACATACATAAAGAGGAAATATAAATTACACTCCTAAACTATAGACTCACACCCTAATCTAATATTTACATTTGTATCATAAGGTACCATGGGGTACATTAGCATGTACCAAATAATGTAATATTCTCCAACAACCCCCTATATATTACATTATTTGGTTATTGAATAATTTAGTCTTTAATATTTATTTCTTTCTCTTGTCCTTATGCTCTGGCTCTGGCACCATTTTTGTCTGTTATCTCTACTAGATAATCTTGAACTATCTATAATCCATCTTCCTATTTTTTATAATTTGGAGAAATCAAACAAATCATCATTAATTTTTTTGGTGACATAGGCAATCTAATATTCCTTTGGAAAATCCCATTGTGTCTAGATTAAATATTCCATCTTTGATGGAACCAATAGATTCAATTCTATTGTATTTTCTTATGACACATTTCCTATTTCCATTCATAAATTTAAATTCCATTATTCTTATTTTTCAACTAATTTAGAAACTAAAATAAGATTATTTAGCAATATTGGAACATATAAAACGTCATCTAGCATAAAATCTTAAAATGGCATGCTAGGTATAACTTTTCTGGCTCTTTGAACATGATAAATTTTATCATCTGTAATCTTTAGTGGAACATTTGGTCTGACTTCCAATAATTCAAACCAACACAAATTTTTGGTCATATTATGTCTCGATCCTAAACCAATATACCAAGTATCTTTTTATTTCCTAATGTTTTTATGGGATTCAAATTAATTTGCTTTATATCTTTGATAAAAGTTTTGAAAATCTCTTCTATAATTTGGTTCCTTGAATTCAAAAAATTGTCTTGGTGCATTCATTTTATTTTTCCACCTATCCATTTTTAATTTTTTTCAAATACTAAAATTTTCAAATCCTTTGAGGTAGAAGACCTTGTGTCTCCCAAATTTCAAAAAAAAAAAAATTTCAATTTTGCAAATCAAATAAACAATTTGCAAATTCTTCAATCAATCAAAATTTTCAAATTTTCTTTTTGGAGTAGACTTCCTTATCTCTCCAATCCTTAATCAATTTTAATCTTTCAAAAATCAAGTTTTTGAAATCAATTTCAATTTTATAATTCTCAATCAAACAAGCAAAATCATTTTTTTCTTTTCAATTAGAAAACCTTGTCTCTCCAAATTTTATTTTTTATCAAATATCAATTTTTTAAATTTTCAAAAATCAAGTTTTTTAAATAAACAAACTCTATTAAATGTAGAATTCCTTTTGACTCCCTAATTAAACAATTCTCAACTTTCAATTTTCAATTTTCAAAAAATAAGATGGCAGTCAATTTAAAATATCCTTATCACCTAATGAATTTCAATAAATTCAACATTTTTAAAAATCATATTTCAATCTGAACACCTAACTTATAACTCTCCCTTGAATTGCATGCCTAAATTTTATTTCAAATGTAAAGTCAATATTCCATACCTTATTTTGGCACTTTCATTTTCTTCCACTTGGAAAATGCTTCTTCGCATGCAATGAGCATTACTCTGGCACAAACGTTACAACTTGCAGTCTTGTTCACACTTTAATTAAGGTGCTTCAATTTTCAATGCAATATAATTGCTTCCTACAAACTTAGATCACTTTCAAACTACTATTCGTAGAAGCTTTTCTTTCAATGCAACAATCAAAACAAAAATATTCTTTCATGCCTTCTTCAACAATAGCGATGTTTTTCCTTCACACCATATTTAGCAATAGGAATGGATTATCTTTAGAGATTTTTCTTTTAGTTTGCCTATCTACTTTGAGCTCTCAAATGGCTTATAATCTACCTCTACTTAGGATTCTATAATAATATTCTTCCCTTAGCTCATAGTCAACTTCAACATCTCATTTTTTATGCTTTGTTGGATTTGGAATACATGGGTGGTTTTATATTTTAATTTTCTCTTTGCTAAATGTATCTTCAATTTTGGGTAGCTTCAATGACTCCCTTTTATCTACTACTCTACTTTTGATTTTCTTCTTCTTTGGTGGCTTAGACTATTGGAGAATATTATATTATTTGGTACATACAAATGTACCCCCATGGTACCTTTATGGTACATATGTAATAGATTAGGGTTTGAGTCTATAGTTTAGATGAGTGATTTATATTTTCCCTTTATGTAAGTTTCTATGTGCAATATATGCAAAGTGTTATGTCATGTAATAGTGCAAGTGTATAATGAGAGAATGTGCACAAGTGTCATATATTTAAGTGTAATATGTAATGTGAGGATGTGCACAAGTGTCTTATATTATAAGTGCATGTAGGAGAGTAATAGTCATGTAGAAGTGTGCAAGTATCATAGAGTTAAGTATGCATGTAAGAAGACAGTGGAGAGTCTTGTATATAAGTGGCAAGATGATAAGTCAAAGGACATGAGAGTCTTGTATTATGTAAATACTAGGAAAGGTTGCATCTCCTGGGTGTTTGAGGATTTCAATATTCAAGTATTGAAGAGTCATATTTCTATGTCTCTATTATAGAGACAAAGCTCCATACATTAT
This sequence comes from Wollemia nobilis, assembly GCA_028583015.1. Taxonomy (NCBI): domain Eukaryota; kingdom Viridiplantae; phylum Streptophyta; class Pinopsida; order Araucariales; family Araucariaceae; genus Wollemia; species Wollemia nobilis. Next base: position 8,477,731 of record JAQPPZ010002979.1, read on the forward strand.
ATTAGAAAAATAGTATGTAAGAGATTACCAACAAACACTGATAATATTGATCAGCTTAATTATAATGAATGAGCCTAAGTAACACTCCAATTATCTAGAAAAATTCTCATGTTAGTCTAGTGGAAGAGTTGTAAGGAATCCATACTCTATATGTACCCCTGTAATCTAGAAAAATATTTATCTTTGGTTGCAAAATTGATCAGCTTAGTTATAGCATTGAGAAGACCAAAACTACTATAGGGATTGCGGTCGAGTTATCTTGAGAGGACATAGTAGTCAAAAGCTAAGAGCAAGGTAATACAATATGGTCAATATAATGCCAAAGTTTAGATAAAGGTGTAGGGATAGTCAACAAAATGAACATAGCTTAGTTTATGTTAAACTAGAAGAGAAAGCAAAGTTTTAAAGTTAAGCTTTCAGAGAAGCTATTCCACAGAAGAGATCAACAAAATAGTCAACATATCGTTTCAAGGAAGATAGTATAGAGAAGAGGTCAAAAAAATATTAAACCTAAATTTTTTAGGAGACAATCACAGAGAAGAGACCAGTAGAACTGTCACCCTAAGTATTCAGGAAAGAAAGTGCAGAAGAGAGGCCAACAAAATTTGAAGTCAAATGGTTTTGCATTTCATAGAGGCACCTATCCAAATGCCTATCCAAATTTTATTCAAACATCTTTCAACAAGTGTTGAAGATCATTGAAAGCATAGAAAATAATATTTCCTATCCATTGGCTATAATAGTAATGCCTACAACATGCTACACTCACAATGTCTATAACTAGAGGCATTAATTAATTGGAAGTGTTTCTTCAGTAAGTTGAAATATTTAACAAGTTGGAGACTAACGTAAGTAACATTAACTTTATTAATTGCATAATTGAATCTTAAGTAAGAAGATTATTTAAGTTTTTAATCTTAGGAACTTTAATTATTAAGTGGGAGTTAATAGGAATACAATTTTTCAATGAAGTAATTATTGAGTAGGAGTTATAAGGACCTACAATATATTAAAATTTAATATTTCAATTTTTGAGTTTTTTTAGTTTAATTTATGGAGTGAAGGTTTTCTACTTCAAATAGGCTTTAAAATTTTGAATTTGAAATTTGTCTTTTTGATATTTGAAGAATTATTAGATTTGAAATTAGGTAAAATTTGAGTTTTTTAGAAGATATGAAGATTTAAAATTTTGAAGATTTTTGAATTTGCAAATTTAATTTAGTAGGGAGATAAAAGGTTTGCTACTTCAAAGGATTTCAAAATTTTAAATTTTGCAAATTTGAATGAGTTCTATTATGTCAAACAATAAAATTTTCCTTTCTGAATCTTAACTTTTGAAAGGACAAAATTTTGCATCATGGAAGAACAAAATAAAATCAATTCTTATTGTAGAAAAATTATGGGATATAGTAAATGGAACAAATAAAAACCTAGTGAATATGAAAGAGAAAAATAAAAATTTGAAGTGATGCAAAAGCACTCATGTTAATTATGTTTGAAATAATTGATGAAATACAACCATATTTAAGTGGAGTAGAATCTTCTACAGATGCATGGAATACATTATGCAAAATATTTTAAGGAAAGAACAAATATATCGTTTTGAATTTACAATCTCAATTATATTATTTAAAGGTTAATAGTGGAGAAAGTATAAAACTCTTTCTTTGAAAAGTAGCAAATATAAAGGCAAAATTTTTTATTTTAGGAGAAAAAGTAGAAGATAAATTTATTGTTCAAGTTACATTGAAAGCACTTCCAAAAAGTTATAAACATTTAGTTACTTCTTTACAAGTACTAAATAAAGAAACCACATTTGATGATTTAGTCAATATTCTTTAGGAATATGAAGTTGAAAACTTAGTCAAAGATGAAATGACTAACAATGCCTTGGTATCTAAAGAAAATATATCAAGTAATATTGCTACAACATCTAAGTATAGATCTAAATAAAATTTAATATTCTATCATATATGTAAGAAAAAGGGTCATAGTACAAATTTTTGTAGATATAATCAAGGAAATCAAATGAATATGAATCAAGGAAATCAAATGAATAAACATTTTCAGCAAAAACAATATCAACCTTAGTATTGATATAATCAACAACAACAACATTGATTTCAGCCTCAGTATCGATATGGTAATCAGCAACAATATTAGCTACAGTTTATAGAAGAAAGTCAAAAAAAGAACTTAATTAAATAAATTCAAGGTTTAGAAGAATCGTCTTTGGAAATTAATTCAAATATCTTATAGTATAACTTTTAATTAATGAAGACACTCATGAAAATTCTTTTGAAGATACTAATTTTGTAGAACAACAAGGAAAGATCAAGACTAGGACTAAAAAGAATAGAATTAAGAAATAGAAGAAGATGACGAAATTTAAGAGGAAGATATCAGAAAGAGATATAGATCAAAAATAGTTTCAGAACAAGAACCTAATGGATCTCAAGTAGAGGATCATGCTCAATGCAAAGTTTCTTGATCAAATATTGAAGATGAATATTGAAGGCTAAAGTCTTTAATAACCAAGTAATATAATACAAGAGGGTGTTGGAGAATATTACATTATTTGGTACATGCAAATGTATGCTTGTGGTACCTTTTGTAGACATGGAAAATTGACCCATCAAAATGAGTCACTTTTTCCCTTAGATCCCTAAGAAGTCCCTCAAGCTTGCTAAGGGCAAGTTTGGGCTTCTTTTTCTCCCTTTTGCTTGTTTTTTCCCTTGGCCTTACCAAATTTGTAGTCGTCTAGGATAGGGCACGAATTTGAGAAAGTTAGGATTTTTCTCTTGAAAAACCCCAATTTTGGGCCAACCTCTATGGCATCGACTCTTGGCCAAGATAATTTTTTTGTTTCTCACCTTAAACCCTCCAAACCTCCTATAAATAGAAGGATTGGATCCCCTTTTTCTCCTGGTTCTGTTCGGATTCTACCTAGCTAACAAGATTTCAAGATCTAACTTTGTGGTGATTGCAAGTGATTTGATGCTTTTGGAATGCTCTAGTGCTCTACTTTTTTTTTGTGGACAAGCAAGTGGAGAAGCCCTAATGATAGATTGTGTACACCATTTATCTTCTAGAGAAGGAGGAGAGGTCTTCCTCCCTAGTTGTTGCCTTTACTCCTACTTCCTCCATAGGCTTATTAGGTTTTATTTATGTTATTAGCTCTTATATCATTAAATATTAGTTGTTTATTATAATTTTTCATCCATAATTTAGCCATTTAGTCTTCTTTCATGAATTTGCACACCACCCTCATGGGGCATGAATTCAGAAAAACCTTTGCTTTCTTCATTTCTTCTATATTATTTAATACATGCTTGCTAATTATGGGGCATGAATTTGGTCACAATAGCTTAGGAACAATTTTTTTTCTCCCAAAACCCTAATTATTGTTTGTTTACCCATTCTATCACTGCATTCATTCTATTTACATTATGTTTCACTATTTCATGCTATCAAATTTTGTTTTTCTTATTTCCAAAGGTCAATAATCATTTTTTTTTTTTTGAATGGTCAAATAAAAGGACCAAGGGGACTTGACTATTGTGCCTCCAAGGTCAATCACATAGTAGCCTAAGCAAGTCGTCAAACATTGATCAATTTTCCAAGGGTTTTGAAGTTAATTTGTAGGTTTGATCAAAGTTGATCAAGATTTATAGGGCATAAATTTAGCTAGGATCAATCCTTGGGTCAAGTAAGTGCTTTGTTGGATCTTTTAGGTTGTTTTTTGAATGTCCACGATCATTGTGCTTTCTATAGTTGAAATAAATAACCCATATTTGATAGATTAGAAGATTACATACTTGGTTTCCCTTTTAGGAATCAAAAGAAGAAAATCATATAGTTTGTATCTAGGCTAAATTTGTTTATGCATTCTCTCAAAACCTTGCTTGAAAATAAAATATTTACTTTCTTGCAAAGTTAGGAATAGTCTTCATCAAAATAAAGAATCATTATAGGATTATCCCATTGTTTACTTGCATTATCGCTTGCCCTGTATTATTCTTTAATTTTTAATAGCTTAGATCGTAGTAAGACCAAACATAGACACTTGTTAAAATAAATACACCAAACATTTCATCTTGTACTTGGAGTGAGTCCTTAAATCATTTAGATCCCCAATCCCCTGTGTGTAGAGCAACAATAGCCCCATGGTCACCTCGGCTTCCAGCAGATCTAGTCATGACTCATGCGTGGTGGACAGTTTTCTCCCCTCTACATCTTTGGTGAACACGTTCTTAGTTGTCATATAGGAAGAATCATCCATTTGTCTCTTTTATTTTTTTATTTTTTAATTGTAAGCGGGATCATTAAATTTTTTTTGCATAGAATTATAATTTTTAAAAACAAAAATAATTCCTCTTGTGTCTTTCGCATTTTTTTTATATGTTTTTTAGTCTCCTTTTCTCCCTTTATTTTTATCACTCCTATGGCCTTAAACCTTAGTAATAAGCCAAATATGATAGAACCAGAAGAGAATATTCTATACCATGAGGATTATCAAGTTGATAGGGAGAATCCTAATATAGAAGAAGAAGACATAGATATTGGTGATGAATTTAATCCTATTAAAGGGTTTAATATTAAATTCATCTTCAAATCATATAATTATTTCATAAACTTCTTCAAGAAAAATAGGTAAGCCTTGAATGAAGCCATAGATAGAGACACCGACTTTGAATAAGCTAGAACATCTCATCGTCAAGTCAATTCTCCTTAAAATATTTGCATCAATATTTTGTTATAATCATCTCATAATGTTAATTTGTTTCATAAACCTATATATGCTACTACAAATACCACCAACATTAGGGGATTTTTTCAAACTCCTCTAGTCATTAATGCATTCCAAAATAATGTTCAATTCCCATATCATAATGTTCCTCCTCTTAACATTCATTCTTTTTTTCCACAAAATGTTAATTATGTACCACAATAAGATACTACACAAAACATCTTATTCCATAACCCTTACCACAATAGTGTTAGTGTCTCCAACATTAACCAAGTTCCTTTTAAACAATCCACCTATAACCCTCTAGATAATCTAGGGGTATTGCACAACCAGACATGCAAATTTTTACAAGTATAGCAAAATAATTGGCATTAATGATGGATACACTATAAGCACCAAATTTTACCTATAACTATAAGGAAATGTGCAATCAAGCCTTAGATCCTATGGTCATTGTTAGGCCCTACCCCAAGCATTTTCTAATGTCCATATTACCCATTTATAAGGGAACAAAGGACCCAATTGAATATTTAAGGATGTTTAGAACAACATGCCATAATATTATATATTATGGCATGTTGTTGTTAAAAGCATTTCCTAAGAGCCTTGCTAGTATGGCATTGGAATGGTATTATCAACTACCCCATAATTCTTTGAGAAACTTTGAAGAAATAGCTAAGTTATTTGTTCAACCATTTGGAGCTTGTGTGGAGAAAAGTGTGACCATCCAAGATTTGTATATCCTAAATCAAGGGAAAGATGAAAGTTTCTTAAAAAAATTCTCAATGGATAAGTTTATTTGGAGGTTTAAGATGCAACTTACCACCCCAAGACATCTTAGAGATATTTATTGGAAATTTACAAGAACATATATCATATGAGTTGGTTTTAGCAATTGTTACCTCTTTCTAACAAGCAATAGATTTAGCAAGAAAAGTAGATAAAGAGCTCACTTGAAGAGTTCAAATCAAGTTAAGGAAATAATAATAAAGTACTACAAAAATCTAGTATAAGAACAAGCATATAATTGGTGATGGGGTAACAGATAATAGGTAAACCAAAAATGTCAATTTTGCTACTACCTTGTAAAAGTTGGTACTTAGTAAACCTCAAAAACCCCCACCAAGGAACTTTACTAGACTCAACCAACCTATTTTGTTGATACTTAAATAGCTTTTTGAGGTTAAAATGATCGAACTACCTCCTATAAGACAACCTGACACCATGATAGATATTTATAAGCCTAGTCATCAATGTGAGTATCACAGAGTGGAGGGGCACATGATGAATTTATGTAAGAGGTTAAAACATGTGGTTCAATATTTTATAGAGGAAGTTTACCTCATTATGTATGATTCCCAACCCACTCCTAACCACAAACCTTCAACTAATTAGCCTCATACTCAATAGACACCTACAACTAATCAATATATGGGGATCTTCAAAATTCCTCTACTCAATCATGAGCAACAAACAACCAATCAAGTATCATATCATAATGTTCTACCTCCCTACAACAACATGGTGTGTATAATATCAGCTAATACAAGAAAATAATCTCAAGCTTGATCGACTCAAAAATATTAGTAAGAGACAAGTTCTACATCCAACCAACCCTCTAGACCATCATTAGTCCTTACGAGTACCCAAAAAAGGAGCACAAGTGTAGAAAAATCAATCTTAGTTTTGAAGCCACAATCAAAAGTCTCCTTCAACGTTCAACAATACTTAAATAAACACACCTTCCAAGATATCCCTCTTAGAACTTTTACAAACTTCTCTATTCATAGGGAAGCCTTGTTGAAGCTTCTAAGTCAACAATCTGTCCCACAAGGTCTTCCCCCTAGTAACCTGGCCAATGTTGTAGGTACTTTTGGGATAAATCATATATATCTTATTATGATGATCTTCCTTAATCAAATTTACAAGGGGATTATCTCATTTACATAACTGGATATATTGTAAAAAATTTCATCAAGAGGATCTTGGTGGACAATGGCCCCTCCCTCAATATATGCACTTATAATTTCTTCCAAACTTTTGGACTTAGGGAGGAATATTTAATCAAATCTTATGTTATCATAATTGCTTTAAACAATGAGTCCCAAGAAGCCTACAATATTTTATCCCTTCCCCTTAGGGTATGACCTAAGATCTTAGACACTTTTTTTTATATGGTATCTGGTAGGGTACCTAGGAATAGATATTTGGGGATATATTATTATATTGTATAAGGGTTGGCATGGGCCACACATAACCCAAGGTTGATTGTATTATAATATTATATTATATTTTAATATAATATAATATTAGTAGTAGGCTCTCCAAAGTAGAATAAGAATATGGATATATAAAGAAGAGATATTTGTCATTGTAAATATGGATATTCATATCATTGAAGAAGAATCTTATGTAATCGTCGTGCCCACGAAGTGGCCTCTCATCTTGGGAGATCTTGTGGAGTTATTCCTTCCTTTAGGATTATTATTGGTGTTGCCCTACCTTAAGGGTATTATCTATCTCTCTCTCATTTGTGGATTTTTATTGTGGATAATGTATTGTGGATGAATGATTTGATATTTTTGCATATTGGTGAATGGTTTATGTTAATAATAATAAAGTTATGCAATAGTATCTTGCCCAACATCTTTGAATCTTCTTCTCAAATACCCTTGGGTTCATGCCATGAGGGTTGTCCCTTCTACTATTCACCAATGTTTGAAATATAAATTTAAATATCAACATATCACCATCTAATGTGACCCTCATACATTCAAATATTATTCAATGGTTGAGCAAGCTCAATCTAGCATCTATTTTTGTCCATCTATTTCTCTTCATAAATTTTCTTCTACTTCTACTTCTCCCTTTCATCATCTCAAATGATCAAGGAGTTTGAAAATCTCAAGATAAGTAAGGATCCATCAATCATAATATCATTATAGGATCAATCTAATCTAATCAATGATAGTCCTATTCTAGATCTCGCAAAGTTTTCACCTTCACCTTGAACTATGGGTTTACCCAATAAAAAGGATGAAGTAGTGCACATCGATAAGTGTACCTTTGTCTATGTAGGTACATCCCACAAATAAAATATTTATGGTAGTAACCCCTTGTAAATAGGACAAAATTTTACCCATTTTTATCTATCCAGTTATTACCCACTTCCTAAATATATCCTATCTAGTATGGGATATATAGATAAGGGTTTGGAGCCACAACAGAAAGGCATTCGAGATCCTATCTTGTGGTCACCTTGACTCCCAGTAGATCTAGTTGTGAATCTTACATGGTGGGGAGATTTATCCTCTCCTAATATTTGGTGAATACATTCTCAATGGCCATCTAATAATTCTCTTCCCTTTGTCCCTTTTGTTTTCCTTTTTTTAACTATAAGCAGGATCATTAAAATTTGTTTACATAGAATTAGAAAATTTAAAAACAAAAAGAATTCCTTTTGTGTCTTTCACATTTTTTGTTATATTTTTTGTATTTTTTTCTCCTTTTATATTTCTCATTCCTATGGCCTCGAAACTTAATAATAAGCCAAATATTATAGAACTAGAAGAGAATCCTCTATACCATGAGGATGATCAGATTGATAGGAAAAATCATAATCTAGAAGAAGAAGAGAACATAGATACTGGTGATAAATGTAATCCCATTTAAGGGTCTAATATAAAACTCACCTTCAAATAATATAATTATTTTATGAACTTTAGGTAAAATAGGCAAGCCCTAAATGAAGTCATAGATATAGAAACCCACTTCGAAGAATATGGAAAGTCTCATTGTCAATTCAATTCTCCTCATAATATTTGCATCAATCCTTAGTTTGAATCATCTCATAATGTTAATTTATTTCATAAACCTACATATACTACTACAACAACCACCAACATTGGGGAAGTTTTGCAACCTCCTCCAGATAGGTTTGCATCCCAAAATAATATTCAATTTCCATCTCATAATATTCCTCCTCTCAACATTCATTCTTATGTTCTACCAAAAGTGAATTATATCCCACAACAAGATACTACACAAAATATCTTATTCCATAACCCTTACCACAATAGTGTTAGTGTCTCCAAAATTAACCAAGTTCCTTTTCAACAATCCACCTATAGCCCTCTAGGGAATATAGGGGTATTGCACAACAACAATACAAACATGTAAATTTTGACAATTATAGTGAAACAATTGGCATTAAGAATGGATACACTACAAGCACCAAGTTTTAAGTACAACTATAAGGAAATGTGCAATCAACCCTTAGACCCTATGTTCACTATTAGGCCCTATCCCAAATATTTTCCAATGCCCATCTTACCCATCTATAAGGGAACATAGGATCCAATTGAACATTTAAGGATGTTTAGAATAGCATGCCATGATATTATATATTATGACATGTTGTTGCTAAAAATATTCCTTGAGATCCTTTTTGGTATGGCATTGGAATGGTATTATCAACTCCCCCATCATTCTTTGAGAAAATTTGAAGAAATAGCTAAGTTATTTGTTCAACAATTTAGATATTATGTGAATAAAAAGTGTGATAATCTAAGATTTGTATATCCTAAAGCAAGGTAAATATGAAAGTTTCTCAAAAATATTATCTCAATGGAGAAGTTTAGCTGGAAATTTAATATACACCTTACCTCCCCAAGACATGTTAGATATATTTAATAAAATTTGATAAGAACAAATATCATATGAGTTGGAAATAGTAATTGTTACCTCTTTTAAACAAGCAATAGATTTAGCAAGAAAATTATAGGCTCTCATTCAGAGAGGTCAAATCAAGTTAAGTAAAGAAGAAGAAAGGACTAAAAAAACCTAGTATAATAATAAGCATGTAGTTGATTATGGGGTAACAAACAATAAGTAAACCAACAATGTCAATGTTGCTAGTACCTTGCAAAAATTGGTACTTAGAAAACCTTAAAAAACACCATCAAGGAACTTTACTAGACTCAACCAACCTATTTCATCACACCTTAAGTAGATTTTTGAGGTTAAGATGATTGAACTACCTCCCATAAGGCAACCTGATACCATGGTAGATTGGTATAATTTTGGTTAGCATTATTAGTATCATAGAGTGGAGGGGCACATGATGAACTCATGTAAGAGGTTAAAACATGTGGTTTAAGATTTGATAGAGGAATTTTGCTTCATTATGGATGATTCCCAACCCACTCCTAACCACAAATGTTCAACTAATAAACCTCCTACTCAATAGACACCTGCAACTAATCAAGATATGGGGATATTCCAAAATCCACTACCCATACATGAGTGAAAACAACCAATCAAGAGTCATATCATAATGTGCCACATCCCCATAACAACATGGTGTGTATGATAGTAGCTACTACAAGGAAATAATCTTAAGCTCAACCAAATCAACAATACTAGTAGGAGATAAATTCTACATCCAACCAACCCTCTAGCCTGCTCTTAGTCCTTAAGAGTATCTAAAAAAGGAGCACAAGTGTAGAAAAATCAACCTTAGTATTGAAGCCACAACCAAAAGTCTCAATAGTAGTTAAGTAACACACCTACCAATATATCTCTCTTATAACTTTTATAAACTTATCCTATTCATAGGGAAGCCTTGTTGAAGCTTCTAAGTCAATAATTTGACCTACAAGATATTCCCCCTAGTAACCTAGATAGTATTGTAGACTCTTGGGAAAATTACATATATTTTTATGATAACGATCTTCCTTCCTCAAATTTACAATGGGATTCTCTTCTTTACATCACAGGATATATTAGGAAAAATTTCATCCAGAGGATCTTGGTGGACAATGGTTCCTCCCTCAATATATGCACTTATAATTTCTTCTAAAATTTTGGACTTAGGGAGGAAGATTTAACCAAATTTGATGTTATCATAAAGGCTTTCAGCAATGAGTCCCAAGAGGCCTAATATATTTTATCTCTTCCTCTTAGGGTAGGACCCAATATCATAGACACTTTTTTTTAATGTGGTATCTTACCCAATATCTTTTGATCTTCTTCTCATATGCCCTTGGGTTCATGCCATGAGGGTTGTCCCTTCTACTATTCACCAATGTTTGAAATATGAATTTAAATATCAACTTATCACCATCTAGGGTGACCCTCATACATTCCAATATTTTTTAATGGTTGAGAAATCTCAATATAGCATCAATTTATATCAATTTGTTTCTCTTCATAAATTTTCTTCTCCTTATTCTCCTTTTCATCATCTCGAATCATCAAGGAGTTTAAAAATCTAAATATAAGTAAGGAACCATAAATCATAATCTCATCACAATATCAAGCTAATTTTTTCAATGATATTCCTCTTCTAGACCTCACAAAGCTATCACCTTCACCCTGAACTATGCATTTACCCTATAAAAGGGGTGAAGTAGTACACATTTATATGTGTACCTTTGTCTATGCAGGTATGTCGCACAAATAAAATATCCATGGTAGAAATCCCTTATCAGTAGGAAAAATATTTATCTATTTTTATCTATATAATGATTACCCACTTCCTAAATAGATCCTATCTAGTATGGGATATGTAGGTAAGGGTTTGGGGCCACAACAGTTTGGTATTCAAGATCCCATCCCATGGTCACCTTGGTTCGTAGTGGATCCAACTATGAATCATATGTAGTGGGAAGTTTTCTCTCCTCTACATATTTGGTGAACACATGAATAGTGGCCATCTAGGAAGCCTCTTCCCTTTGTCTCTTTTGTTTTTCTTTTTTAACTATAAGTAGCATCATTATAATTTATTTGCATAGAATTAGAAAATTTAAAAACAAAAAGAATTTGTTTTATGTCTTTCACAATTTTTTGTTAGGTTTTTTGGTCTCCTTTTCTCCCTTATTTTTCTCATTCATATGGCCTCAAACCTTAGGAATAAGCCGAATATGTTAGAACCATAATAGAATCCTCTATGCCATGAGGATGATTAGGTTGATAAGGAGAATCCTAATCTAGAAGAAGAAGAAGACATAGATACCAGTGATGACTTTTATCCCATTGAAGGGTCATAGAAAACTCACCTTCAAATCATATAATTATTTCATGAACTTATTTAGGTAAAATAGGCAATCTCTAAATGAAGTCGTCGATAGAGACACCCACTTCAAAGAATCTAGAACATATCATCAAGTCAATTCTCCTTAGAATATTTACATCAATCATTTATTAGAATCATCTCATAATATTAATTTGTTTCGTAAACCTACAAAAACTACCAACATTGGAGGATTTTTACAACCTCCTCCACTCAGTAGTGCATTCCAAAATAATGTTCAATTTCTATCTCATAATGTTCCTCCTCTAAATATTCATTCTTCTATTCTAGCAAATGTGAATTATTTCCCACAACAAGATACTACACAAAATATCTTATTCCATAACCCTTACCACAATAGTTTTAGTGTCTCCAACATTAACCAATCTCCTTTTCAATAATCCACCTATAATCCTCTAGGGAATCTAGGGGTATTGCGCAATAACAATACAAAAATGCAAAGTTTAATAAGTATAGCTAAAAAATTGGCATTAATAATGGATACACTACAAGTTCCAAGTTTTACGTACAACTATAAGGAGATGTGAAATCAATCCTTAGACCCTATGGTCACCACTAGGCCCTACCCCAAGCATTTTCCAATGCCCATATTACCCATTTATAAGGTAATAGAGGATCCAATTGAACATTTAAGTATGTTTAGAACAACATGCCATGATATTATATATAATGACATATTGTTTCTAAAAAAATTCCCTAAGAGCCTTGTTGGTATAGCATTGAAATGGTATTATCAACTCTCCCATAATTCTTTAAAAAAAAATTAAGAAATAGCTAAGTTATTTGTTCAACAATTTGGAGCTTATGTGGAGAAAAGTGTGACCATACAATATTTGTATCTCCTAAAATAAGGTAAAGATGAAAGTTTCTCATAATTTTTGTCTCGATGGAGAAGTTTAGTTGGATGTTTAAGATACACCTTACCTCCACAAGACATGTTAGATATTTTTAGTGTAAATTTACAATATTAGATATCATATGAATTGGTAATAGCAATTGTTACCTCTTTTGAACAAGGAATATAGTTAGCAAGAAAATTAGAGAAGGCTCCCATTCAAAGAGTTCAAATCAAGTTAAGAAAAGAAGAAGAAAGGACTACAAAAAACTAGTATAATAACAATCATGTAGCTGGTGATGAGCTAACAGATGACAAGCAAACCAACAATATCAATGTTGCTAGTACCTTGCAAAAATCAATACTTAGAAAACCTCAAAAACCCCCACCAAGTAACTTCTCTATACTCAACCAACCTATTTTGTCAATCCTTAAGAAGCTTTTGGAGGCTAATATGATTGAACTACCTCCTATAACGCAACCTGAAACCACAGTAGATCGGTATAAGCTCAGTCAGCATTATGAGTATCACAAAGTGGAGGGGCACATGAGGAACTTATATAATAAGTTAAAACATGTGGTTTAGGATTTTATAGAGGAAGGTTACCTCATTGTGGATATTTCCAACCCACTCCTAACCACAAACCTTCAACTAATCAACCTCCTACTCAAGAGACACCTACAACTAATAAATATATCGATATCTTCCAAAATCCTCTACCCACTCATGAGCAATAAATAACCAATCAAGTGTTATATCATAATGTACCACCTCCCTACAACAACATGGGGGGTATGATAGTAGTTACTACAAGGCAATAAGCTCAAGCTCAATCGAATCAACAATCTCAATAGAATACAAGTTCTACATCCAACCAACCCTCTAGACCACCCTTAGTCCTTAAGAGTACCCAAAAAAGGAGCATAAGTGTAGAAAAAACAACCTTAGTGTTGAAGCCACAACCAAAAGTCTCCTTCAACATCCAACAATAGTTAAGTAACACACCTATAAATATATCCCTCTTAGAACTTTTATAGACTTCTCTTATTCATAGGGAAGCCTTGTTGAAGCTTCTAAGTCAACAATATGTCCTGCAAGATCTTTCCCCCTAGTAACATAGTTAATGTTGTAGGTACTCTTGGGATAAATCACATATCTTTTTATAATGACAATATTCCTTCCTCAAATTTACAAGGGGATTCTCTCCTTTACATAACTGGATATATTAAGTAAAATTTTATCAAGAATATCTTGGTGGACAATGGTCCCTCCCTCAATATATGCACTTACAATCTCTTCCAAAATTTTGGACTTAGAGAGGAATATTTAACCAAATCTAATGTTATCATAATGGCTTTCAAAAAAGAGTCCCAAAAGGCCTACAATATTTTATCCTTTTCTCTTAGGGTAGGACCCAAGATCTTAGACCCTTTGTTTTATGTGGTATCTTGCCCAACATATTTTAATATTCTTCTCAGATGCCCTTGGGTTCATTCCATGAGAGTTGTCCCTTCTACTATTCACCAATGTTTTAAATATGAATTTAAAGATAAACTTATCACCATCCAGGGTGAGTGTCATCCATTCCAATATTGTTCAATGGTTGAGCAAGCTCAATATAGCATAATTTTTTGTCCATTTGTTTCTCTTCATAAATTTTCTTCTACTTCTCCTTTTCATCATCTCGAATCATCAAGGAGTTTAAAAATATCAAGATAAATAAGGAACCATAAATCATAATATCATCATAGGATTAAGCTAACCTACTCAAAGGTAGTCCTCTTCTAGACCTTGCAAAGCTACCATCTTCACCCCGAACTATGGGTTTACCCCATTAAAAGGGTGAAGTAGTGCACATTAGTATGTGTACATTTATCTATGTAGGTACATCCCATAAAGAAAATATATTTGGTAGCAACCCCTTGTTGATAGGACAAACCTTTGCCCATTGTTATCTATCCAATTATTATCCACTTCCTAAATAGATCTTATCTAGTATAGAAAATTTAGGTAAGGGTTTTGGGCCACAAAAAAAAGGTATTGAAGAATCGTTGGAAGTTTAGATTTGGCCTAGGAGATGTGGCATAGGTTACATCCCCAACAAAAACCAACCCTTACCAATTGATGATGATCAAGTTGTCACCTTCATTGAATTCATGGATCATCATGGCTTAGAATAGAGTAATGAGGATGAGGGACCGCCTTCTCCCTCTAACATTTTATTTTGCAATGTGATAACTTTGGTGCACCCTAAGTTAGTAGTGATCCCAAGGAAGTATGATTAAGGGAATACTCTTCATGATATATATCATGAATATATCCTCTAAAATAGCTTCCTCTTTGATGAATTAATCTCTTGTGTCATCCATGTTTAATCTTCTAGTTCTTAGGTGGATCATATTCCTTTGTCTACTAAATACCTTGAGCAACTAGGAATGATCCCTGCCCTCCTCACTATGATGATGAATCCCATATCCTCATAGAGGAGACCTTAGATGTTAACATAGGTTTCAAGTAAATCCTTAGAATCCTTAAGTTAGTAAAAATCTTGCCCATGGACGAGCATGAGCAATTGACCAATTTATTGAAGGAATTTCAAGATATTTTTGCTTGGTCATATGCTAACATGTTAGAGCTTGATCCCTCTCTCATTATGCATAATTTGGTAGCTAATCCTAGTGTTAATATTTTTAAGTATAAACTTAGGAAGATGCATCCTAAGGTCACCCTTTTAGTCAAGGAGGAGCTCCAAAAACTTCTTGACACCGATTTTATCAAGGCCGCCAACTATTCTAATTAGATCTCCAACATCGTTCTTGTAGCTAAGAAGGAAGGAAAAATCAAAATATGTATCAAATTTTGGGACATTAACCTAGCATGTACCAAGGATGATTTCCCCTCCCCAACATAGATATGATCATAGATGTTTCATAAAATATGGAATGCTATTGCTCATGAATGGATTTTTATGACACAATCAAATCATGATAGCCCCTAAGGACCAGTATAAGATAGCTTTCATAACTCCATGGGGTACCTTTTGTTATAAAGTCATTCCTTTTGGCTTGAATAATTTTGATACCACCTACCAAGGCCATGACATATTTTTTATGATATGATGCATGATATTATTGAATATTATGTGTAAAATATTCTCAGTCATTCCATACATTGAGAAACTCATGCTCAATATTTAAGATGGATCTTTGAAAGGATTTAACAATACAAGGTTCATCTTAAGCCCTCTAAACGTGTGTTTGGAGTCACATTTGGTAAGATTTTAGGTTTCATAGTGTCTAGGTGAGGCATTGAAGTGGATCCTGCTAAGATAGTGGTTATTACTGACATACCTCCTCATTGTATCCTAACTGAGTTGCATAGCTTGCAAGGTAAACTTCAAGCTATTCATTATTTTATAGCTCCATTAGTTGATTAGTGTCAGCCCTTTATTAATATTCTTAATAAAAATTTAGTGTTCAATCGAGATGTTAAGTATCAAAGAGACTTTGATGAACTCAAGAAGTATCTCACTTCTCTACCTATCCTTGGTCCCCCTAGACCAAATAAGTATTTGATGCTTTACATAGCAGCCACAACCCAAGATTTGGAGACCATGCTAGCTCAACATGATGATCAAAACAAAGAGTAAGCTATATACTATATCAGTAGAACCTTGGTTAGCTATGAAACTTGGTACACTCCCTTAAAGAAGCTTTGCCTTGTTATAGTGTTTGTTTATCAAAAGCTAAGACAATACATGCTTAGCCATAAGACATTAGTAGTTATAATATTTGATCATATTCACTACTTAATATCAAATTCCCACATTTTAGGTCAATCAAATGAGTGTTTTCTAGCCCTTAGTTTAACTTAACCTTTATAGGTTAGAAGGATATAAAATATCAGGTGATTGTTGACCATCTAGTTGCTACTGCCCTAGAATCGACCCATTCCTTAGTCGTCGAGTTTCTCAATGAGTATTTTAGCTTAGAAGTAGAAGAACCTAAATCTTGAATTTTGTTTTTTTATGGAACTTGATGCTTAAAGAGTGCTAGCATTGGAATCATTCTAGTCATCCCATAAAAACAACTCATATTCCTTTCCTTCAAGCTTCATTTCGCTTGCACTAATAACATTGTAGAGTATGAAGCCTTGATCCTAGGTCTTAGGGATGCCTTAGAATTAAAATTTATATTCCTTTCATTTTTTGTGACTCTCAACTTCTGGTTAATCATATAAACAATGTTTATCAAACTAGATATGATAAACTAAAACCTTACAAGGAAATCATCACCAAGATTTTGTCTTTCTTTGATAGGGTAACCATAGAGTTTATCCCTAGATCCTCCAACCATAATGTGGATGCCATGGTCACTACCACATCCCTTATCCCATTGGAATTATAATATGATCAAGCAATAATTATAATCACCAACTTTGAGAGCCCGCATCCCTTAGTTATTTAATCATTTCATTAGATATCCTAAACATTAGAGTCTTAATATAAGCCTTGGTATATATACATATTTAAATTTCTTAAGGATGGTTCAATGACTAATGGTTTAGGCTGCAATTAGTTAAATATTTTGTAAAAAAAGCATGTCAATTCATCATAATTGGTAATACTTTATATTGATGTTCTTTTAAAGGTATCCTCTTGTAATGTCTTAACTCTGATGAAGCCTAGCTAGCCCTTAGTAAATCTCATGAAGGATCATGTGGAGGCCATTTTAGCAGTAATACCATTACCAAGAAGCTCCTTTGGATCAATTATTATTGGACTTCCATGGTGAAATATGTATGTTACTATGTTTAACACTACAATAAGTATCAATGCCATGATAACCTTGTTCATGCTCCTTATCAAAACCTTAAAGTTATTTCTTCTCCTTGGCCATTCTCCATGTAGGGATTGGACATTATAGGTAAGATTAACCCCATGTTGTTTAATGGTCATAAACTTATCATCACGACAATATAGTACTTTACCAAGTGGTTCAAAATCCATACCCCTAGCTATGGTGATTGGAGCCCAAGTATCTAAGTTCATCTTCAACCAAATCCTTTGTAGGTATGGGATTCCTTTAGTAATCATTTTTGACAATGAAAATTCTTTCAAGAACAAGGATTTCCATAAAATTTGTGCTAAATACAATATTTATCACAAAAGGTCAACCTCGTATTACCCTTAGGGTAATTTTCAAGACAAAGCATCCATCAAGTTATTATTTAATATCCTCAAGAAGTTGTTAAGTAAGATCGATCACGATTAGCATATCCAATTGTACATTATCTTGTAGGCCTAACATACTAGTGTGAACTCCTACAAGTGCAACCATGTATGTCTTGGTCTATGGAACTAAGGTATTCTTTCCCTTTGAGTTAGAAATCTCATCCTTGTGTATCTTGTTGTAAGATACCTCTATCAACGATGAGTACCATTTAGATTATTTAAACCAATTGGAGTTATTAGATGAGAAGTGCATCCATGACTTAGAGCATTTTAATCCTATCAAAATAGGCTTGAGTGGTCTTACTATAAGATATTTTGCACTCATTATTTTGAATTTGGAGACCTTGTTCTCAAGGAAAATCAAGATAACACAAATGCTCACATAGATCTAAAAGGTAAGTTTCATCCCAATTGGCTAGGCCCCTTTGTCATAATGGCCAAATTTGGCTCTAGAGCCTATCACTTGGTAATGTTAAATGGTAAAGAACTTAAATAACCAATGAACATAATGCACCTAAAATGATACTATTCATGATTTATGTGGGTGATAATTTTGTGCCTCCTCACCCACTCTTCTAAGATCCCATAAAATTTTGAAATAACGTCTGTAGATGGGCAGAAGATATCAGGTGGTGAAAGCAGCAATCGTAGGTGGATCAAATTGGTGGGTAGACAATCTAATCTTGGCCTTGGGTATAATTATCTGAAAGGCCCACCCACCTATTGGGTAGACCTTTCAAGTGTCCAATAAGGGCAAAAAAGTCATATAACCCTACCCTTAAAATAAAAAAGACCCCCCACCCATCTCAGGTGGGAAATACAAGCATGAAGTTGGGTGAAACATCGAATAAATGCCCACCCTCTCTTTCTAGTACCTCTTTGGGTTTAAATAATAACAAATGAAGAGTATGCCTGATACCAAGAAGTTCTTGCCATCGTATAAATTTCAAATAGAAGACTTCTCTACTATGGTAGTTTAGGTACTTGACAATGTACGTGAAGGTGACTGATTTGAGGTTCATTGCTCCTAAGGTGCTCCAGTGTTTGTCATTCACCACCTCAACTAGATTATTTCCAATCAAGGAGAAGGATGAGGCAACTAATAATTAATGAAATGGACAAACTTTAGAGGGTCCAAAGGCCTAGATTCAATCTGATGTGTATATATCCTTCTAGAATATTGACGTTATCTAGATAAATAGTGTACCAATGCGGTGCTTATTTTCTGCAAGGTTAGTCTTCCCACATACTACCATTAATGTTCAATTTTGAGATTGATGTAAATATACCTATAAATAGTGGAATGTTGGTCATTCCTAAGGGTGGCTCTTTAGCCATTACAATTCATATGTAAGGTTTACCTCTATGTAAATACAAATTTTACATTGTTTGGTCTCTTTATCTCCTTGTTCTCTATTGATTGTATGAATGCCTATTTCTATTTGGTTGTTTAAGTTATCCCATGATATTCTACTATCTGGATTCCATGGGGTTTACTTGAGTGACTCAGGAGTGTGCATTCATAAATATGGGTTGAGGGTTTATTTTTGCTAAAGCTATTTGGATAGGAGCACTCTAATTTTGAATCTTGGATCTCATGCACCTATACATTGGTTCTAGAATTTACCCCTCACCCATCGTTGATAGGAGCTAGAACATAGGTAGTGTTAGGTTATTTATTAGGTGTAAGGTCTATACTTCATACCTATATCTCCTGCATAGGTCTTGATGTAGCTATACCCTTTCTTGTGATTTTTGGCTACAACCATTTTATTTCTTTCCCCTTTCCCTTTTTCTTGTTTTGTGATGTAGATAGTTGGAACCACTCTCAAAGGAATCGGCCATATCTAGAGATCATCCACCCATACCAAAACAAAATCCATTCTATTTTTTGTCATTGGTTCACCCTTGCCCTGATGCGTGATGTTGAATTACTGACCAATAGGTTTTTGCAACTCTAGTGGGGAACTCATTGAGTTTTCATGTTTCAAGAAATTAGAGTTTGGTGGCTTTCTAATTTGCCTAGATCTTCTTAAATTCACCTTGCAATGTTGATTGCATGACACATCCATATCATGATACCAATTTTCCACTCGTACTAAAAATCCAAATATCTCAAAGGACTCAAGGTATGATGAGTAGCCTTGACCTCACTAGCAGAGATAGCATGCTCATCTAGCGACTTTAAATATAACTCCAACATCAAAACCAGGACCTCTGGAGACTAGTGCCTTGATGGCTCAACCATTATTCCCCTAATGGAATGACCCTGACCCATTGAACCTTCACTGCTCACATGAGATTTCCAAGGGCACCCTAAAATCCCTAACCAAATATAATGGCACCTTGAGAATGGCTCGAGAGCACCTTGAAGATATTGCTACACTAGCACCCCTCCATGGCATCACCCATGAAGATGTCATGATCAAGCTTCTGGTCATGTCACTAGAAGTAAGGATGCTATTGTGGTACCAGACCCTTGGGTGGGAGACCATATGCTCATGGACATATTTGGTAGGAGCTCTTATTGACATATTTGATAGCTCCATGGATCCATTACAACTCTTTATGCATCTTTCATTCATTAAGAGAGCACCTCTCAAGTATTTAATCAACTTCAACATTTTATTTGAGAGGAGTTGTAAGAGGATTCCTCCTGAGTACCAATTGTCACATGCCTAAGCTCACTTGTACTATATCCAAGCTCTGAGCTTGAATGTAGCCCTCCTTTTCTATAATCTAGGGAAATAAGATTTTCTCAAGTCTTTCAAGAGGTTGTATAGGTAGATCAACTCCTACTTCAATAATAAATAACATCTTAAGGAGACTCCACCCTCCTATCCTCATTTCCATCCATTGTTGCTCCCCACCCTACTACACAGTATCCACCATGGATGCCAAATCAATTTGTGCAAGAGCTAACGATACAATCTGGTGGATCTCAAGGGGTGGTTGTCATCTTGAGCCTAGGTCAAAGAAGTGCAAGCATAAGCACTGAATCTATTGCTTGTAGTCTTCCCCAAGAAGTAAAGGATAAAAATCTAGGTAGAAATTCCATGCACAAGGGAGGAGCAATTCTACACCCTTTTTGTGTTTGGGAGTGCAACGAGGAAGGGAAAAACCACCTTATTTGTGGCATAGTCAATCATCCTCCAATTCCTAAGGATGTCCCATTAGCAGTAGGTTCAATCAATAAATCCTATGAAATAAAATATGTGAGGACGATAGAGGCGCACGAAGCTAGGATTTCATATTAGGTGGATCCCAAAGACTGGCAATATTGGAGCCTATTGCTAGATAAACCAGTACAAGAATATGGCTCCCACATGGCAAAATTTATTGCCACATTGATCATCAATCGAATATGTATTGGTATGCATCATGATCTACCAAGTGGTGAATACTTCATAACTTGGTGAGGCTGGTAGTGTCAACCAAACTACAAAAGATACCTCAAATTTAGTACAATACAGTTTGATCACTATAGATTCACTAGATGAGATCCAAAGTGAATCAGTGGTTTTGGTATACCATTCACATCATAATTTTAAGTACATAAGCTAACAGATAAATAAGAGTGATCTAGGGTAGTGTAACTCAAGATAAAGGAAGAATTTTTAGTAAGCTTCTTCGATTTCTAAGCACTTTCCCTCTCTTGTAGTTCTTTCTTTCTTTTTCATTGTTCTTTTTTTAAGTTTTTGTAACTCTATAGCCCAATGGATAAGGATAAGATAGTACAAAAAAGTTGAAAGGCATGTGATCATGTCAATAAAAAGCTAAAAATACTTTAGTAAAATAAGAAGATACACTATTACGCCAGTGATGGCATGAGTTGACAATTTATATCCTATTAAATCATTTGAATAGGGTGCTTTTTCCACTATGCCTCCTCCTATATATATGTGTTCC
Organism: Wollemia nobilis; assembly: GCA_028583015.1. NCBI lineage: Eukaryota > Viridiplantae > Streptophyta > Pinopsida > Araucariales > Araucariaceae > Wollemia > Wollemia nobilis. The sequence continues at coordinate 8,499,552 of JAQPPZ010002979.1, forward strand.
AAGCAGCAATCCAAAGAAAAATATGAATGCAACTGAAGTCTCTCATGGCATGCTTACGATGGAGGTAGATCCAGTTAAATATTCGCTAGTGGAAAGCCAATTCAGGAATAGGTAGATTATTGAAATTAGTCGAACTTGATGCTCATGATTTTGGGTAACCTTTCTATTTTTGAATCAACTTTGGGCTGCAATGAAGTATGTTTATGGGTGTACAATACTTGGGGATATCCTCTAAACCAATAGTTTTAGCCTACTACTCTATGGAAATGTATTATATATCTAGTAGTTCTGCTTCTCTTCTTTTGGGGTGTTACTCAGCATTGTGCCCCCTCTTGTTATTCCCTTTTGTTATGCACTCTCTATTTGGCTGTTGTTGTTTTGATGGTTTCTTAGTGTTGCAATCATCTTGTGGTCTCTTCTTATCCTTCTTCTCTTCTTCCTGTGTTTTCTCTTTCTTATGCCCATGTGCTCCTCTCCCATTTTTCTCGATCTCCCCCTGTGTATTCTTTCTTTTTTCCTTTCTACTAAGTTTTGCCCTATCATCACCCTGGTTTTCCTCTCCATGACCCATTTTTTTGCCTTCTCTACTATTCCCTTCTTTGTTTCCCTATTTGTAATTTCTTTTCTAGTCAAATGCTTGGGTTCTTTTATATAGAATAAAAACCCCCTGTAAGTCACCAAGAGTGTGGGTGAGAATTTTGCACCTCCTCACCCACTCTTCTAAGAGCCCATAAAATTTTGAAAGAAAATCAGTAGACCAGCGAAATATATCAAGTGGTAGAAGCAAAAACTATAGGTGGATCAAACCGATGGGTGGATGGTAGATTAAAGCAGAATGGGTGATAGAGCAAGTAGAAATTCTACCCTTGGACTTGGGTGGAATTATTTGAAAGACCCATCCACCTGTTGGGTAGACCTTTCAAGTGGCCAGTAAGGGCAAAAAATTTATATAACCTCACCCTTAGAAATAAAAAATACCCCTCACCCATATCAAGCAAGAAATACAAGCACAAAGTTGGATAAAATGTCAAATAAATGCCCACCCTCTCTCCCTAGTACCTCCATAGGTGGAGAGAAGAACAAAGAAAGTGCTTTTCTGACACCAAGAATTTCCCACCATCATCTAAATTTTAAATAGAATACTTATCCACTGCTCCAGCAGTTTAAGTACCTAAAAAAATACATGAAGGTAACTGATTTGAGGTACATTTTTCCTAAGGTGTTCTAGTGTCTATCATTCATCATGTCAACCATAGAATCATCAATCGAGGAGAAGGATGAGGTATATGAGAATTAATGAACTGGGCAAAAATATTAGAGGATCCAAAGACCCAGATTCAATCTAATGCATATGCCTCCTAGAATATTGATGCTATTTAGAGAAACAGTGTACCAGTGTGGTGCTTATTTGCTACAAGGTTAGTCTTCCCACCTACTACCATTAATGTTCAATTTTTAAATTGATGTAAATATACCTATAAATAGTGGAATATTGGTCATTCCTAAGGGTGGATCTTTAGCCATTACAATTCATATGTAAGGTTTACCTCTATGTAAATATAAATTTTGCACTGTTTGGTCTCTGACTTTATCTCCATGTTCTCTATTAATTATATGAATGCCTATTTATGTTTGGTTGTTTAAATTATCCAGTGATATTTTTATATCTAGATTGCGTGGGGTTTACTTGAGTGACTCAGGAGTGTGCATTCATAAATACGAGTTGAGGGTTTATTTCTAATAAAGTCATTTGGATAGAAATGCTCTAATTATAAATCTTGTATCTCATGCATCTACACATTGGTTATGGAATTCACCCCTCGCCCACCACTGTTAGGATCCGGAACATAGGTAATGTTGGATGATCTATTAGGTGTGGGGCTTGTGTGTCATATATAGTAAATTACCTGCATATGTCTTGATTGGGCTATACCCATCCTTGTGAGTTCTATTTATGGCCATTTTATTTCTTTCTCCCTTTTCTTTTTTCCTATTTTACAATGTAGATGGCTATAACCACCCCCGAAGAAATCGGTCTTCTTCGAATATCGTTCGTCCCATCCCAACATGATGGTCATTCTATGCTGAGTTGTTGGTCTGCCCCAACCCCGGTGCATGGTGTTATATTACCAACCAACAATTTATGTCCTCCTCTTAATCTTGTATTTGGTTTACTTTCTCATATTGCATGATTGATTGTCATACTTTGCATAAATTGCTTGATATTTTGTTCCATTTTGCATCTTTTCTTGTCATATAGATACTTTATTGTTTGATCACACTTGCATCTGATTACTTAAGCATATAGTTTCTTGGGGAATTTGTAATGATGCAAGTGGTTAAACCTAGTTAGATTTTAGCTCACATGCATTTCACTCATACTAGGTCACTAATGCTTAGCGAACCCCCAACCTAGGGCACATCTCCATGCATTTTTTATTTCATTGCATTTGTTGTCATCAATCATTATTTTCTTCTCTTCTCTTCTCATATATTCCTTGACCTTGAAATTTTCAATAATCATAAAAAAAATCAAATCAAGGGATATAGTTCTTCATCTCTTATATATCTTTTATCCTTTGAAAGTTTTCAATATTTTCTTTTCTTATCCAAGATAAAGGATATATGTTTCTTTTTCTATATTTTCTTCTCTTCTCCAAGATAAAGGATATATGTTTTTTTTCTTTTCTTCTTCAAGACAAAGGATTCACATTTTTTCTTATATCATAGGCACCCTTTGCTCTATTGGAACCACTTAAAAATACAATTTATGGTAGGTATCCCTTCGTACATATACCTCCAACCTCTCCTCTATCCTCTATAACTCCTCCTATAGTAAGTGGATCCCCTCACCCTATTGTTTGCCCATAATTATAGCCATCCCCTTAACCCAAGCCTATTGTCACTCCTACTCTAACCATCTCATCTCTCCCTAAGGTGGTCTACCTCAAACCTTATTGTGTTATTCTTTATGAGTGTTCGTTTTAGGGCACTTCACATCCCCTCTAGTCTCTTGGACCTATCCTCTTGGATTAGGTCCATATCCCTCTACATGGATGTTATACTAGCCTGCAGTACCTCTATTTTCCTAGTAGGTACCATCATCATCGATGTAGAGGCACCTCCTATCATCTTACTCAGCCTAACCATAATCATCATGGTGGTACCTCCAATTGTTGCTCTCCCTCTAAGCCAAAGAGGGTGATGGTCATCCTCATGGTCATCACCATATCTATCCTAACCTATACCCATGTTTGCCTAGGAGGGTCTACACCCTGTTGTCATCGCTTAATAATGCCTTGGGTGCCCTCTTGTAGCACTGTACATCAAAATTACTATACCAAGGGGAGAGAGGAGTTTTATTCTCATGATTTTACTAAATATAGAAGATAGTCATGATTTCATGATCAGTCTAGTTTTTGTGCATCGAGAGCCAAAAAAGGACTAGGAGCGTAAAATAGTCATTATTTCACAATAGATCTAGTTTTCATGAGTTTAGAGCTACAAAGAGGTAGGGAGTGAAAAATAGTCATGATTTTGTGACTGGTCCAATTTTCATGGACCAAGAGCCAAAAAAGGGCAAAGAGCAAAAAATAGTCATGATTTCATGATCGGTCTAGTTTTCCCAGGTCGAGAGCCAGAAAGAAGTAAGGAGTGGAAAATAGTCATGATTTTGTAACTGGTCTAGTTTTTGTGGGTTGAGAGCCAAAAAATGCAAGGAGCAAAAAATAGTCATGATTTCATGATCTATCCAATTTTTGTGGATCGTTAGTTTGAGATGAAGAAGTGGAAGATAGTTGGACCATGATGTCTCCAAAAATATTTATGCAAACATGCAGTAATAGAATAATCTTAACCATTTGTTTTTGGATACCCTACTACTCCGTTCTTCTTTTATATGATAGGTGTTGTGTAGCATCTTACCATAATGAGCCAATTGGCATGTTGTAACAAGTTTTAGTTTTTTTGTTATTAGAATATGTATATATATAGGATGAACGACTCAAAAAATTTTGGCTCTAGTACGTTTATGAGGCAATGTATACAGACTTTTGAAAGCAATAAAATACTCCTCATTCTGGCTTCTATTTCAATAGTGTTTAATCATGTATGTATGAATGTTAAATTCTATATAAGTTGTGTTGAATGCAAATCACTTTAATTCTATCTCTAATTTTTTGTGCTTTAAGTTCTGAGCTCTGAATTTAATGATTCTAGTAGGATAATGATTGTTTTATTATGCACCATAGAACTAATTGTTCTTATTTGAAGGATTAAATAATTTTTATTTGTAAAAACTATGTGTATCTCCTTGTTGTTGTCTAACCTGTACCCCTTTGACGTTTCTGACAATAGCTAGATTTCCCTTTATTTATGCACTCTACTCTTTCCTCTTTTCTATAACAAAGCAAGGAACCAACCTTATTTAGATATTGAACAAGGTAATATTTGTTTTAAACCCGGTCATTTGATGTTGGCAAAGTCTTGGGTGCAAACATAACAGAAGGTAGATTTTGTACCAATAGTTTTTAGCATGCCCGATGGGACACAATCCCATTATCTATATAGACCAAATTTATGGTGGTTGTCTTTGTCCTGTGTATTTTTTATCAATCACTTGGTAACTCCATCTAAAAGGTTCAAACCTAAAAAAATCCTTTATCCATTTTGCTAGTTAAATATTAATTTTTATGAAAACTAGACCTAAAGCAAAAAAATTTGAAGAACACATTGAGTTCTTTGAATTACACCTCAGTAGACTCAAATTTAATCTTGTAATTGTTTCTCAATCAACTTCTTTGCCTACCATTACAACTAGATCAATAAATACCTCCCCATCAACTCTCCCTAGTACTACTACTAGCAAAATGTTAAAAATAGCTACCCATACTACTACAATATTAGCCAACACTATGAAGCAGAGTTGCATTAAAAAAATACATACAATCCACTAAAAACCAAAAATGCTAAAAGGAGCCAAATCTTTCCATTACTTTCATGCTAATAATGAGGATACCAAAAGAAGAGCCCTTTTACAATTTCAAAAATTCCTACTTATGCCATATTTTCCCTTTTTTTTCCCACCTAAAACTTGAAATTTCAAATTTGAAATTTGGGGCAACTTGCGGAGGTCATAACTTCGTGCTCGTTGACCCAATTGACTATTACAACATATTTTCAAAAATTGCATGAAACAAGCTAAGTGAAATAATCTTTGGGTATTTGCACCAAGGCTCGCATCTAGCCAAAAATCCTCAAATTCGACCTCTAAGACCTTTAAAAATCTCTTGCAAGAAAAACTAGTTTTACTAGTTTTACTAGTTTTTACTAGTTTTTACAAAATTAAACAATTACAATCTTTTTTGGGTGATGCAAGATCACTTTTACACCATTGGATGCTCCTAAATCATACACATAGGGTAAATTGAGAAGTGACCTTCACTTCTTTGTTGTTGGAAGAAAACCAAGGCGTTCAACCTTAGCCTTCGACAACCAAGATGAATCTTCAATAGGCCTACCCTTCCATTTAACTAGATATTCTGCATACTGCCTATTTCTTGTGCTTTTGCCTACATAGGTATCTAGGACCTCTTATATCTCTTCTATCTCTAGAGTAGATGTGGGAATACTCCACAATTTTGTGACTGGTCCGCCATTATTTTCACCTTCATGATATTCTGCCAAATCTAAGATGTTGAACATAGGTGATATATTCAGCTCACTTGGCAATTCTACCTCATAGGTATTCCCTGAATCCCATTTCCCTATTACCCTACATAGTCCAAAATTCTTCATTTTTAACTTGTTATAGGTTTTAGCAAGAAATATTTCCTTTCTCAAGTGAACCATAACTTGATCTCCCGCTTGGAACTCCTTAAGTCATCACTTCTGGTCTACTCTTGTCTTGTACTGAGTGTTCATATTGTTGATATGTTGCTTCACTTCATCATGCAGGCTCTTCAGGTGCTCTACAAAGTCCTCATCCTCAGCACTGCTCTTTTCCCCTTTGTCCATATTTCTCAACTCAGAAGCATTCCTTGGGCTGCTCCCATACACAATATGGAATGGGGATTTATTAGTACTCCTATTGATAGAATTATTGTATGCAAATTTTGCCTATGGAAAAACCAAATCCCATCCCTTGGGCTTATCTCCTACCAAGCACCTCAGTAGATTGCCCAAACTTATGTTCACCGCCTCTATTTGTCCATCTATCTGTGGGTGGCATGCATAAATGAATTTTAGGTTTGTCTTCAATTTCTTCCATAAGGTCCTCCAAAAATACCCAATATTAAATTTTACCAAGCACTGCTCACTGACCAAAGCCCTATGGTCTTTCTACAACCATGCAATATGATATGGATGCAGGTTTCTCTTCCTATCTAACTATAGTTTGGTAACCATTTCTTCTACAACTAGGTTTTTCGTGCTACCATTATCTATGATAACATTACATACCTTACCTGCACATTTACACCTTGTGCAAAATAAGCTCTTCCTCTGATCTGGATCTTTCTCCTCATTTAGCAAGGCTCTCCTTGTTATCAATACTTCTCTTTCTGCTTCTTCAAAGTGCTCAGAATCAACACCTTCATCAACAATAGTAGCTCGGGCATTACCTTTAAGTCTCCTATTTGTTCCTCCTTGGTGTTGTGGACACTCGTATGCTCTATGTCCTTCTCCATAGTGGAAACAGGTTCCACGAAATCTTCCTCTTCCAAACCCTCATCCAGACATTCCTCTTCCTCTCTGGTAACCATTATTTTGGTAGTTATTATTCTACTCACGGGGGCGATAAGCATTTTCTCCCTTCTGGTCTTGATTGTTGCTTGTATCCCTAGTTTTATTTTGGTCCTCATTCCATACTCCATTTGTTATTCCACTAGTTCTTCCACCATGACCTCTTCCTCTCTGTTTACTTTCAAACCTCTTGTTCAACTTCTCTTCTACATTCAAGGTAAACTAGTAAGCATCTTCAATGGTGGTCATACTGACCAGAATCAACTCTTATTGAATACTTGCTCTTAACCCATTAATATAACGAGATACCTTCTCCTTGTTGGCCTCAAAATGGCCTATTCTAATAAGTATCTTATAGAACTCCTCTGTATATTCTTTGACAGACTTACTCGATTGTCTCAAACCCTATATTTTCTTGAGCAGATCCAACTTGTAATTAGCTGGAATAAATTATCTCTTCAACTTCTCCACCATCCGCTCCCACGTTGTTATCCTTTCTTTTCCTCTTTTATTTCTGTCTAGTTGCACTCCCTTCCACCATATGCTAGAATGACCCTTCAGCTTGGTCTTAGCAAACTTGACCCTCTCAAGATCTTCTACCTCCTCATACTTGAAGTATTCCTCCATGTCATTGATCCAGTCGATCAACTCTTCTAGGTTGAGATTTCTAGAATACGTGGAGACATCAAACTTCGGTATCTTTCCAATCTGTGATATGGTCTTATGCAATATAGCTTATGTATGATCTACTACCTCTTCTTCTTCTTCTTTGAACTAGGCCTCCTCTTCTTCAGCTTCATATTCACTCCCTTCTTCTCTCCTTGGCTCAAACCCCCTACGCAGTTCCTCTTGTAGAGCTTTAACTTGCCTCTACAAAGATCTGATATCTTCTTCTGGAACCATATTTCTCCCACCACCATGGTTTCTTCATGGAGGCATTTTTCTCATCTCCCATAAACCCTAACCACATATCCTAGTGTAAACTGCCTCACGTTCGACGCTCTATTTACACACTCAGGAACTCTCACTCTAATACCACTTGAATCATAGTTGCATTAGAAAAATACATACAGTCCACTAAAAACTATAAATGCTAAAAGGAGCCAAAGCTTTCCATTACTTTCATGCTAATAATTAGGATCCCAAAAGAAGAGCCCTTTTACAATTTCTAAAATTCCTACTTATGCCATATTTTCCCTTTTTTTCCACCTAAAACTTGAAATTTCAAATTTGAAATTTTGGGCAGAGGTCATAACTTCATGCTTGTTGACCCGATTGACTATTACAGCATATTTTTGGAAATGGCATGAAACAAGCTAAGTAAGGCAGGCTTGTTTCAGTCAAAAATCCTCAAATTTGACCTCTAAGACCTTTAAAAATCTCCTGTAAGAAAAACTAGTTTTACTAGTTTTTACAAAATTAAACAATTACAATATTTTTTGGGTGATGACCATTGGATGCTCCTACATTAGACACCCAGGGTAAATTGAGAAGTGACCTTCACTTCTTTGTTGTTGGAATAAAACCAAGGTGTTCAACCTCAGCCTTCAACAACCAAGATGAATCTTCAACATGCTTGCCCTTCCACTTAACCATTTATTCTGCATACTACCTTTTTCTTGTGCTTTTGCCTACACGGGTATCTAGGACCTTTTATATCTCTCCTATCTCTAGAGTAGATGTGGTAATACTCCATAATTCTATGACTGGTCCGCCATTATTGTCACCTTCATGATATTCTGCCAAATTTGAAATGTTGAACACAGGTGATATATTCAGCCCACTTGGCAATTCTACCTCATAGGAATTCCCTAAATCTCATTTCCCTATTACCCTTCATTTTTAACTTTTTATAGGTTTTAGCAGGAAATATTTCCTTTCTCAAGTGAACCATAACTTGATATCCCACTTGGAACTCCTTAAGTCATCACTTCTGGTCTACTCTTGTCTTGTACTGAGTGTTCATCTTGTTGATATGTTGCTTCACTTCATCATGTAGGCTCTTCAGGTGCTCTACAAATTCCTCAGCCTCAGCACTGCTCTTTTCCCCTCTATCCATATTTCTCAACTCGAAAGCATTCCTTGGGCTGCTCCCATACACAATATGGAATGGGGATTTATTAGTACTCCTATTGATAGAATTATTGTATGCAAATTTTGCCTGTGGAAAAACCAAATCCCATCCCTTGGGCTTATCTCCTACCAAGCACCTCAGTAGATTACCTAAACTTATGTCCACCACCTCTATTTGTCCATCTGTCTGTGGGTGGCATGCATAAATGAATTTTAGGTTTGTCTTCAATTTCTTCCATAAGGTCCTCCAAAAATACCCAATATTAAATTTTACCAAGCACTGCTCATTGACCAAAGCCCTATGGTCTTTCTACAACCATGCAATCTGATATGGATGCAGGTTTCTCTTCCTATCTAACTATAGTTTGGTAACCATTTCTTCTACAACTAGGTTATTCGTGCTACCATTATCTATGATAACATTACAGACCTTACCTGCACATTTACACCTTGTGCAAAATAAGCTCTTCCTCTGATATAGATCTTTATCCTCATTCAACAAGGCTCTCCTTATTATCAATACTTCTCCTATTTCTACTTCTTTAGAGTGCTCAGATTCAACACCTTCATAAACAATAGCAGCTCGAGCATTACCTTCAGGTCATCTATTTGTTCCTCCTTGGTGTTGTGGGCACTCCTATGCTCAATGTCCTTCTTCTCCATAGTAGAAACAGGTTCCACAAAATCCTCCTCTTCCAAACCCTCATCTAGACCTTCCTCTTACTCTTTGGTAACCATTATTTTGGTAGTTATTATTCTGCTCATGGGGGTGGTAAGCATTTTCTCCCTTTCGGTCTTAACTATTGCTTGTATCCCCAGTTTTCTTTTGGTCCTCATTCCATACTCCATTTGTTATCCCACCAGTTCTTCCACCATAACCTCTTCCTCTTTGTTTTCTTTCAAACCTCTTGTTCAAATTCTCTTCTACCTTCAAGGCAAACTGGTAAGCATCTTCAATGGTGGTCATCCTGACTAGACTCAACTCTTCTTGAATACTTACTCTTAACCCATTAATATAATGGGCTACCTTCTCCTTGTTGGCCTCAGAATGGCCTATTTTAATCAGGATCTTATAGAACTCCTCTGTATATTATTTGATAGACTTACTCAATTGTCTCAAACCCTGCATTTTCTTGAGCAAATCCAACTCGTAATCAGCTAGAATAAATTTTCTCTTCAACTTCTTCACCATTTTCTCCCACCTTGTTATCCTTTCTTTTCCTCTTTTATTTATTTCTAACTGCACTCCCTTCCACCATATGTTACAATGACCCTTCAACTTGGTCTTAGCAAACTTGACCCTCTCAGGATCTTCTACCTCCTCATACTCAAAGTATTCCTCCATGTCATTGATCTAGTCGATCAACTCTTCTGGGTTGAGATTTCCATAATATGTGGAGACATCAAACTTTGATATGTTTCCAATCTATGATATTACCTTATAAAATTTGGCTTGTGTAGGATCTACTGCCTCTTCTTATTCTTCTTTGAACTAGGCCTCTTCTTCTTCAGCTTCATATTCACTCCCTTCTTCTCTCCTTAGCTCAAACCCTCTATGTAGCTCCTCTTGCTGAGCTTGAACTTACCTCTGCAAAGATCTAAAATCTTCTTCTAGCACCATATTTCTCCCACCACCATAGTTTCTTTGTGGAAACATTCTACTCACTTCTCCCACAAACCCTAACCATAGATCTTGGTGTAAACTGCCTCACATTCGACGCTCTATTTACACACTCAGGAACTCTCGCTCTGATACCACTTGAAGCAGAGTTGCATTAAAAAAATACATACAATCCACTAAAAACCAAAAATGCTAAAAGGAGCCAAAGATTTCCATTACTTTCATGCTAATAATGAGGATCCCAAAAGAATAGCCCTTTTACAATTTCTAAAATTCCTACTTATGCCATATTTTCCCTTTTTTCCCACCTAAAACTTGAAATTTCAAATTTGAAATTTGGGGCAACTTGTGGAGGTCATAACTTTGCGCTCATTGACCTAATTGACTATTACAGCATATTTTCAAAAATGGCATGAAACGAGCTAAGCAGGGCAAGCCTTGGCTAAATGCATCTGGCTGAAAATCCTCAAATTCTACCTCTAAGACCTTTAAAAATCTCCTACAAGAAAAACTAGTTTTACTAGTTTTACTAGTTTTTACTAGTTTTTACAAAATTAAACAATTACAATATTTTTTGGGTGATGCAAGATCACTTTTACACCATTGGATGCTCCTGCATCACACTGTAGCTATAATGGTTGTAAATCAACAAAATCTGCCCTATCCTACATGGAATCATTCAGGTCCCCTGAATCTGGAAACCCAACATTATATCCCTATAGCATCTTTAAAAGCATTGCCCCAGTATGATGGCACAATAAAAATAGCTTATGAGCACTGCGAAGGTGTAGTAATGTTAGAACCAATACATAACATTATAGAGGAATATATAATGATAATATTATTAGTCATCTCTCTAAATGGAAAGATGCTCTAGTGGTATAGGGCACTTCCTAACCAGACTATAACTGCCTGGGCCCAACTTGCTGGTAAATTGGTAGAATATTTCAATGAATAGGTTGATCCATTTTCTTTTCTTAATCAATTCACCATTGTTCAGAAGTATCCTTAGGAAGAAATAGTTGATTTCAATATCATATTTAGTCCTATTTGGAAGAGAGTGTCTTATGGGTTGAGACCAACACATGAGTAAGTAATGTATTATTACCTAAGAGCTTTTAGTTTAGATATAAGCATGGTTATCATACAATCTCAAGTGTTTACCTTCCCAAAAAATTCCAAGAAGCTCAAAAAGTTGAGAAATATCTCATTATTATTGGAAGGTTCCCTCCAAATATGATAATGTCTATCTTTTGAGATATTTCACAAGCATATAATACTACTTTCCCAAGTCCTACTCCTACTTCTAATACAAATCTCCCCATATGGACTAGTCAAACTACTATCCTAGTGATACAAACACCCCTTGCTCCATAGCATTATTCATCGTTCTTGTAATTCTTGTATCATAAGTTTTGTTTACTCTTGATCCTCAGGTTGCAGCCTTATTGAACCTACAATCAGCTCTAAAACATTTGACCAATAAGATGAATTCAATGAAAATAAGGGAAGTAGAGAGAACTTTTTAGCCAAGGAGATTTGCACAAGTAACGAGAGATAAATCTTCCACAAGTAGTAGAAATCAAGAGAGATCAAATCTGTTTTACGCTAATGAAGATTGTAAACCTGCTAAACCTTTGATAGAATTAGACTTTTGGTGTTCTACATGTAATGATCCCCATAGTGAAAATTCATGTATGAGTCATCAACATTATGTCCAGAATATAGCCATTGAAAGAGCAAAAAAGACTCTCAAAGGGCAAGTAAACATGATTAGGGAAGAGAATCACAATATCATGATGCCTTTGGTAGAGCAAGAAGCCATTCTAACCAAATCATGAAATAAACCCTTTTGGTATACCCCCAAGATCTTAATACCCTAAAATTACCTTCACATATGAGAAACCAGGGTGAGAGAAGAGTCTCCCATGAGAAGGTGCCCCAAATCCTAGGTTATAAAGAAATGGAAGAAGAACACAAGCTTATACTGAGAGGGGGGTGAACAGTATAAGACCACTTTTTACTTTTCTTTTCAAATCAATATTATGTAGTGTATAGATAGCAGTATCAATAGCAGTAATCAAAGCAATGCACAAAACACCATACACAATAGAGACACAGATTTTAACGTGGTTCACCCAATGTGGGCTACCTCCACAGAGAAAATATTTCTTCTAAATATTTCTCAAATAATATTTTGGGAATCCTTCCCAATTACAATGTTTATGGACCTCTATCCAAAGGAGATGTTGATCCCCTAAATCTAGTTTGTGGATCTCTATCCACAGGAGAACTCCTTCTCCTATGCTCTGGCTGGTGATCCTCTAGAAGACTGCCTCCACTACACTGACTATGGATCTCTCTCCACTTGAAGACTCTTGTCCTCACTCAGAAGACCTATCCTCAATGTCCTGGCTGATGGATCTCTATCCACTGGAGTCTCTGTCCTCTCTGCTCTATCACCTCCAAAGCTCTACTCAATAGGTTCACTCAGAACCTTCTCAAATATTCTCAATAGGTCCACTCAAACCTACCTCAAATATCTCAATAGGTCCACTCAAAACCTACTCAAATATGCTCAATAGGTCCACTCATAACCTACTCAAAAATCTCTCAACAAGCTCACTCAGAACTTGTCCAAATCTCTCAATAAGTCCTCTCTAGGACTTGCTCAAATCTGCATTGCAAGCTTCCACAAAAGCTCACACAAAATCAGTCCACAAGCCTTCTCAAAGACTTACCTCAAATCAGCTTAACAAGTCCACACAGAACTTGTTCAATCTCATAGAATCATAAAGAGAATTGTTAGAGACTCAATATGTCCTATACTCAATGCTCAATCACTTTCTCAACTCAATCTCATAGAAGCATAAAGAGAATTGTTAGAGACTCAATATGTTCTATTCTCAAAGCTCAATCTCAACTCAAATCAATCTCATAGAAGCATAAAGATAATTGTTAGAGACTCAATATGTTCTATACTCAATGCTCAATCTCATAGAAGCATAAAGAGAATTGTTAGAGACTCAATATGTTCTATTCTCAAGGCTCAATCTCAACTCAATCAAAATATAGAATATTTTGTTTCATGGAACTTGAACAACCACTTCATGCATCCACTTGACTAGGCTTAATCAACTCTACTCAACCAATCACCTCAAGGAACAACCCTTTCTCACAAACCCTAGTCCAAGCATGTATCAACCAACTCAAAATATTTCCAACAATGCTCAACAACAAATCTCACATAACAATGATACTCATGTTCTTTTCTAACTCAAGTTCAAGTTCTTTGCATCACCCATAGGCTTCAACAACAATGCTAATAAGACAAGGTTTTAATCACAACTCTCAATTCAGAAAACCTTGAAGCATAAACTCAAAGTACTTCACTCAACCAATGGTCTAAACAACAATGCTTATCAAACAAGGTTTAATCACAACTCACAATCCAGAAAACCTTGAAGCATTAACTCAACCACTTTTGAAAAGGAAACCCTAATCAAATCCTTTTCACTCCAAACTTAATTTTCAATCAAGCCAACCATCTAACTCAACAAAGAAGAATTTTGCCCATACCTTTTCTTGAAGAGTAGTTGTCCTTACAAATCTGCCACACTCACAATTACTTCTTTGACAAACTCAATAAGGGTTAGAGGATAATTTTTATATCACAAAAATAATATCACAATTACACCTTATCACTCCAACTTAAACAATAAGCAATATCCTCACAATAATCACAAAACCCTTTATTGGAAATAACACACAACTCACAAAGTCTTAACCTTTCAATATTCCACAATAGCAAAACTTAAGACTTGAAAATAAAAACAGAATTCTCCTTATACCTCCTAATAATATTTCTCAACTATCAACCTTTATCACAATGCAAAGACTTCAACCACCAAATACCTTATACCTCCAACTTAGGCATTAATAAAATAAAACATTAAAAATGTACCTTTGCCTTTGGAGAGTTTCGAACTCTCAACGCAGCCCTCACAATGTCTTTGCCCATGGTGCAAACACCACATGAGCTTACAAGCTCATTGGGAAGGAAGAAGCACCACGTGCTTCAAGACTCCTTCCTAGCCTTGCAAAAATGTATGCGCCTATTGATTGGCACCTTCAACGCGTCCACCAAAAGCTTCCATGGGATTCGAACACTAACCACCATGCACACCAAAATGTACGCTTGCAACCCACTTGCCACTAGGCCAAAGTGCCTTGTTGGCTTCCAAACAATCAATGCGCTTGCTTTTGTCCCTTTCGTCGTCAAGTCAAACCATGAAATTTGCACAACACTATCATGAGCTCTGCATTAAATTCGATGCGCTTCTCTTTCAAATCGAGCAAGGGTAATTCGAAACTTAACTTTGGCATGGTATTAATATGCATTCCCATTATATTAAAAATATCGGCGCTTCCCTTGTCTTCTACGACGTCGACAAAAATAAGCTTTGCCTTGTTTAAATCCAACCTTTGGATTTATTTAAAATATGCTTTGGTCTTCAACCTTTAACCCAACCTTTGGGTTTATTAAAATATTTTTAGACTTTGTAAACCCACTTTTGCAATATAAAATATTGTAATGAAAATTACAAATATTTTATTTGGGTTTTCACCATGGCACTTCTAACCATTATAATATTTCACCTTTGATAAAGTTCCTTTTAATATTTATTTATAAAATTTAAATTCATCCTGAATTTAAATAATTTATAAAATAAATATTATCACTCCTTTTTAACTTCTATCTTTTGCACTGTTTCACTCGAACTTCTGCCTTCTTGCTGAATATCAAATGACCATCTTTGTCGCCTTTATTTCCTGCTAAAATCTTTGGAATTAATGATGACTCCTTCTGGTGGCATCAATGGTGACATCAATGACAACTTTGACTTAGGGACTCAAAATGTCCAACAATCTCCCCCTTTGTCATTGATGGCAACCCATATCCTTTTACTGAAACCTGACCTTTCTTTTTCTTCTGCTCCCCTGGGACATTGCTCCCCCTGGCTCAATGCTCTCTCAAATATCAAATCTCTCCCCATACCAAATCTCTCCCCAATACACAAATCTCTCCCCCTTTGACATCAATGGCAAAGGGTCACCTTTGGGGCTCGGGGCTAAGAATGAGCCTCTTAGCTTAGCCCCTCCCCCACCTCCACATGAGGTGGTTAATTCTGGGGTGGGAGTATTTCTACTCCCCGAAAGCATTGTTCTTTACCTTTATCTTTCTCTCTTCTTTTCTGAGTTTTCTGAATCCTCTGACTGTTTCTTTCCAAGTCATCATCCATGTTCCTGTCATCACTCATGTTCCTATTCCTATTCTTGTTCTCATCCATGTTCCTATTCCTATTCTTGTTCTCATCCATGTTCATGTTCTTGTTCATATTCCTATTTCTGTTCATGTTCCTATTTTTGTTCATATTCCTATTCCTGTTCATATTCCTGTTCCTGTTCATGCCTATTTCTGGAATATTTGCTCTACACCATCTTGTTGTGTGACCATCATTATTGCACTTATAACACTTAATGTTATTATTCCTTGGAGGTGCAACTGTCTTAGGATTTCTCCTTGTGAAGCCATATCCTCTTCTATCATGAATCTTGCAATTCATTGCCTTGTGACCAAACTCATTACATGAGTAGCAATACCCTTGGAAAAGTTATCCTTTTCCATATTCATATCTTTCATGTGTCCTGCACTGTGAAGCCATGTGTCCAAACCTGTGACATGAAAAACATCTTCCATTGAAGCTTCCTTGTCTTGACCTCATTGGTCTCCTATTCTGATTGTTGTTCCATCTGTATCTTCTCTGTGCATTGTTCCTATCTTTGTTGAACTCTTTGTTGTCCAACTCATCCTCTGATGTCTCACTCCCACTTACACTTTCTTCTTCTGATGTATCTTCTTCTAAATTTTCTTCTTCTTCAAGACTTGAAGTAGACTCTTCTTCCCTTTTCTTTTGAACCTATTTAGAACCAAGACCTATCTTGTTTGTTGCTCTTCTTTGTATCTTGACTATTTTATCCACACTCTTTGCATTATTTACATACTTGTATAGCTTATTCTTGGAATCCTCTAAATCTTCCTTTAGTAGGGCCACTTCTTGTGTTAACTTTTCACATTCCAAAATCTTTGCTTCTAACTTATCTTTGAACTTGCTTGCCTTAGCCTTTGAATTTTCTAAATCCTCTATGAGCAATAATATTTCTTCATCACATTCTTGAAACTGACTTTCAAGCTTAGAGTGTTGCTTTCTTACCTTATTTACTATGTCAAGGGCATAGATAAGTTCTCCCTTGAGATCATAACCATTCTCTACTGAATAATCCTCTATTTTTTTACCTTTGTCCATATCATTTCTTTCTTTTGGCTTGTCTTCTATAGGATCACTCACTTCTTCTTCTAATGCCATTAGAATATTTTCATCTAGTCTTTCAAGTGCATCTTCAAAATCATCATCACTGAAACTATAACCATCCCTTGTGCAATCATCTTCAAGATGTCCAAATTTACCACATCTAAAACACTTGAGAATAACTGGAGTCTTTCTCTTAACTGGTTCTTTCTCTTCAACCATAAATAGGACTTCATCTCTATCATTGTCTGAAAAACTAGCATCACTATCATTTGAGTACTTACTTGCATTATCCGCATAGTAGCTTCTCTTTTGCCTTTGGAAGAACTTCTTTCCTTGTCTGCTTTGTCCATCCTTGCTTTTCTTTTGGTGCTTGTATCTTTCTGATTCCCTGTACCTGTGGTCCTATTTTTCTTCATCATTGTTGCTCTTTGGCTCTTTGCACTCTGTTGCATAATGTCCATACTTTCCATAATTAAAACACTTAACAGATCTTAGATCTATGGGTCTTCTGGAACCTTTATCTCTTCTACCATAATTTGCTTCTTCATCACTAGATGACTCACTGCTTGATTCTGTCTTCTTACCCTTTTTATTTTTGTCCACTTTGAATGCAACTTCTTTCAGAGGAATAGGATCTTTTGTTCTTATCTCAAAAGTAGTAAGCATGCCAAGCAAAGAATTCCTTGTCAAAGAATCACTATCAATTGATGTTTCTATAGCAGAAACCTTTTCACTATACCTTTTTGGAAGAGTTCTCAAGATCTTATCACAAGCATCAGATTCATCAACCTTCATTCCAAGACCTTTCATCTCATGTATAAGTTCATCAACCTTGTTGAGATAGTCATGAATATTTTCATCATCCCGCATTCTTAGGTTCTCAAATTCTCCTTTGAGATTTTTGATCTTAGCTTTCCTGACACTTTTATCTCCTTCATATATGGTATGCAATAGTTCCCACATATCTTTTGTTGTTGTACACTCCATAACCTTCATAGATTCTGATCTACGCAACCCTTTTATAATTGCATTCATAGCTCTTGAATTTGCATGCATTAGAAGCTTACCTTCTTTATCTATAGGAGGATTGGCTTCTGAATCATATCCAAGTTCCACTACATCCCAAACTTCATTGCCAAGTGCCATCAGGTGAAATCTCATCAACACACACCAATACAAGAAGTCACTTCCATCAAATACTGGTACTGCATTATTGAAGGACCCATCTCTTTGATCCTTTTGATCCATTGTGTTCTTAGACCACTTTTCCTTCAAGCTGTCAAACTCTTCTGAAGGAACCCGCTCTGATACCAATTGAAGAACACAAGCTTATACTGAGAGGGGGTGAACAATATAAGACCACTTTTTACTTTTCTTTTCAAATCAATATTATGTAGTGTATAGATAGCAATATCAATAGCAGTAATCAAAGCAATGCACAAAACACCATACACAATAGAGACACAAATTTTAACGTGGTTCACCCAATGTGGGCTACCTCCACAGAGAAAATATTTCTTCTAAATATTTCTCAAATAATATTTTGGGAATCCTTCCCAATTACAATGTTTATGGACCTCTATCCAAAGGAGATGTTGATCCCCTAAATCTAGTTTGTGGATCTCTATCCATAGGAGAACTCCTTCTCCTATGCTCTAGCTGGTGATCCTCTAGAAGACTGCCTCCACTACACTGACTATGGATCTCTCTCCACTTGAAGACTCTTGTCCTCACTCAGAAGACCTATCCTCAATATCCTGGCTGATGGATCTCTATCCACTGGAGTCTCTATCCTCTCTACTCTGTCACCTCCAAAGCTCTACTCAATAGGTTCACTCAGAACCTTCTCAAATCTTCTCAATAGGTCCACTCAAAACCTACTCAAATTTTCTCAATAGGTCCACTCAAAACCTACTCAAATATCTCAATATCACACCTAACCCCCACTCCAAATCATCCACAATCCAAATCAAAGTCCTCAATAAGTCCTCTCTAGGACTTGCTCAAATCTGCATTGCAAGCTTCCACAAAAGCTCACACAAAATCAGTCCACAAGCCTTCTCAAAGACTTACCTCAAATCAGCTTAACAAGTCCACACAGAACTTGTTCAATCTCATAGAATCATAAAGAGAATTGTTAGAGACTCAATATGTCCTATACTCAATGCTCAATCACTTTCTCAACTCAATATCATAGAAGCATAAAGAGAATTGTTAGAGACTCAATATGTTCTATTCTCAAAGCTCAACTCAAATCAATCTCATAGAAGCATAAAGAGAATTTTTAGAGACTCAATATGTTCTATACTCAATGCTCAATCTCAACTCAATCTCATAGAAGCATAAAGAGAATTGTTAGAGACTCAATATGTTCTATTCTCAAGGCTCAATCTCAACTCAATCAGAATATAGAATATTTTGTTTCATGGAACTTGAACAACCACTTCATGCATTCACTTGACTAGGCTTAATCAACTCTACTCAACCAATCACCTCAAGGAACAACCCTTTCTCACAAACCCTAGTCCAAGCATGTATCAACCAACTCAAAATATTTCCAACAATGCTCAACAACAAATCTCACATAACAATGATACTCATGTTCTTTTCTAACTCAAGTTCAAGTTCTTTGCATCACCCATAGGCTTCAACAACAATGCTAATAAGACAAGGTTTTAATCACAACTCTCAATTCTAAAAAACCTTGAAGCATAAACTCAAAGTACTTCACTCAACCAATGGTCTAAACAACAATGCTTATCAAACAAGGTTTAATCACAACTCACAATCCAAAAAACCTTGAAGCATTAACTCAACCACTTTGAAAAGGAAACCCTAATCAAATCCTTTTCACTCCAAACTTAATTTTCAATCAAGCCAACCATCTAACTCAACAAAGAAGAATTTTACCCATACCTTTTCTTGAAGAGTAGTTGTCCTTACAAATCTGCCACACTCACAATTACTTCTTTGACAAACTCAATAAGGGTTAGAGGATAATTTTTATATCACAAAAATAATATCACAATTACACCTTATCACTCCAACTTAAACAATAAGCAATATCCTCACAATAATCACAAAACCCTTTATTGGAAATAACACACAACTCACAAAGTCTTAACCTTTCAATATTCCACAATAGCAAAACTTAAGACTTGAAAATAAAAATAGAATTCTCCTTATACCTCCTAATAATATTTCTCAACTACCAACCTTTATCACAATGCAAAGACTTCAACCACCAAATACCTTATACCTCCAACTTAGGCATTAATAAAATAAAACATTAAAAATGTACCTTTGCCTTTGGAGAGTTTTGAACTCTCAACGCAGCCCTCACAATGTCTTTGCCCATGGTGCAAACACCACATGAGCTTACAAGCTCGTTGGGAAGGAAGAAGCACCACGTGCTTCAAGACTCCTTCCTAGCCTTGCAAAAATGTATGCGCCTATTGATTGGCGCCTTCAACGCGTCCACCAAAAGCTTCCATGGGATTCGAACACTAACCACCATGCACACCAAAATGTATGCTTGCAACCCACTTGCCACTAGGCCAAAGTGCCTTGTTGGCTTCCAAACAATCAATGCGCTTGCTTTTGTCCCTTTCGTCATCAAGTCAAACCATGAAATTCGCACAACACTATCACGAGCTCTGCATTAAATTCGATGCGCTTCTCTTTCAAATCGAGCAAGGGTAATTCGAAACTTAACTTTGGCATGGTATTAATATGCATTCCCATTATATTAAAAACGTCGGTGCTTCCCTTGTCTTCTACGACGTTGGTGGAAATAAGCTTTGCCTTGTTTAAATCCAACCTTTGGATTTATTTAAAATATGCTTTGGTCTTCAACCTTTAACCCAACCTTTGGGTTTATTAAAATATTTTTAGACTTTGTAAACCCACTTTTGCAATATAAAATATTGTAATGAAAATTACAAATATTTTATTTGGGTTTTCACCATGGCACTTCTAACCATTATAATATTTCACCTTTGATAAAGTTCCTTTTAATATTTATTTATAAAATTTAAATTCATCCTGAATTTAAATAATTTATAAAATAAATATTATCACTCCTTTTTAACTTCTGTCTTTTGCACTGTTTCACTCGAACTTCTGCCTTCTTGCTGAATATCAAATGACCATATTTGTCACCTTTATTTCCTGCTGAATTATTTGGAATTAATGATGACTCCTTCTGGTGGCATCAATGGTGACATCAATGACAACTTTGACTTAGGGACTCAAAATGTCCAACAATGGAGATGCGCAAGGAAGCCCTCTTGCAAAAGTAAGTTGAAACCTAGGGTAGGCAAGAGATAAATTGAGATATCCCACTTTTACCAAGCATAAAAGGATAGATACCACTCAGGGATATAGGAATAAGTATGACACCTTTGCAAAAGAAAAGGAGAAAAGCATTGATCCACTACCTTTCAATATAGTGGAAGAAATGAAGAATACTCCTTCTAAAGTGAGTATGTACAATGCATTGCAATTTCCAAGGCAAATCAACTTGTTACAATAATCCTTGAGGTCCATAAAAAATAAAATTAAGACTCCAACTCAGTTGAATTTGGCTCAGGCCAGTTTGACATTTGCTACAGGAAAAAATATACCCCCTCCTTTCTATTTATCCCTCCAGATGGAAGGATGGGTGGTTTATAAGTATATGATAGACTCTACAACTACTATAATACCAAAATTTGTGTGTGACATCATGGGGATGGAATACTCTAGAAACATCCCAGGTGTTTTGTAGTTAGATGGGACTCTAATCAAAACTATGGGGGTGATAAAATATATTCCTATAGTTCTACACAAAATGCCTCAACTTACAGTTATACAAGAGGTTTTTGTAGTGGATTTGGAACCTTATTTTGGTATGTGTCTATCCAAATAATTCATAGCTAAAATAGGAGGATACCTATCCATGGATTACTCACACTTAGAAATCCCATTCAAAGGTAAAAGAGTGAAGATATTCAACAAAAAACCATCTACCTTCCATATTGAAAATATTGAAGAAGGAAGGCAGACCACTACAATAAACATAATGACTAAGGAGATGGAAGATTTGAACTTGATGGAAGAAGCTCTATATGTGTTACAAGTAGAGGACTAGTTCTCCCTCCAAAATTTTAATGCCATGATTGAAACAAAATTTGGAAGTTATTCAATCATGAAACCTGATAAAAGTAATCTCACCCCTTTGCATGAGATAGACCCATCTACCAGCCAAATGTGGAAACTTTTCTTTTATGGTGATGTGAGACAAGAAAATTCTCCCCAATATCAATGAATGCTCCACAAGATCAATCACATACAAAAGAGGAAAACCCACAACACCAATATTAAGTGGCAAAACCCTACTTCAAATGAAGAATGGAAACATCCACTATGAAGCTCACTATATTAATCATTTGATTCAAAAATACAAGAATGCTTCAATGTTATGCAACAATATGCATCAACATGATATTACAACACAATTCAATATGACAATATATGTTAATATGTAGTAGACAACACCCCTATTTAAAAAGAAGTTTTTCTACTACAACCCTAAATTTTATCACAATCTAATCTTGAGATGTGTGACAAGTGGCATCTATCAAATATTAGAAAGTACTTAGTTACTTTCTAATATTATCACAATCTAATATTTTAGATGTGTGATAAGTGGCATCTATCAAATATTAGAAAGTGATTAGTTACTTTCTAATAGTTGCTAGAAAAGGGGAAATAAATTTTTCCCACAAATTAAATATTCCTAGCACCCTTTTTTTATTTATTAATTGGGTGGCAATATTTTTACATAAATAGAATTATTTTCTAATTCAAATATTATTCTTTAGACTTTATATTTTAGTCTAATAATAATTTACACAATGTTGCATTACATATTCTAACAGGTGCCAGATGCAATAATGGAGCTGGAGCAAGCATAGTCTTAATTTGTCTAACAAGTGAGGGAAAAAAATTTGCTATAGATTAACTTGGAGTTGTACCAATAATGCAGCTGAATATGAGGCACTTTCTCTAGGACTTAAGAAATTTGAGAGATTGGGAATCAGACAACTACATATTTATGGATATGTAGAATTGATAGTAAACCAAGTTATAGAGAAATGTGTTAGTATGAAACACTACCTCAAAGCTTACAAAAATAAAGTATGGGATTTTCTTGAAGCTTTTGAAGCTTTTGAAGCTCTAAATATTAAATAAATCCCTAGAGAAATAAATACCCATGTTGATCTATTGGCATCGATAGGTGTCAATTCTGCCTCATAAGCAATGTCATCCAAAATTCTAAAATAGTTAGACTAATATATAGGCCTTCTATGCTAGACAAGGATACCTTTTGGTAGGTATTTGAGAGTGATAAAAAAATAATAGATTTTCTCATTCATGAGATGAATTTTTCAAGTGATATAGTGTTGAAAGATGAAGAATATGAAGGTATGATCCAATTGAAAAATAATCATATCCCAAAGTGATTGATTAATCTTGAAATCTTGTTTGACAACAACGATAGATCAACTAGTCACAAGATGAAGGTTGATAAATGCAGGTATAAAGAGGTTCATCTAGAACCAAAAAAATTATCGAAGTAGGGATAAACTATATAGAGGAAGTATTGAATCAAATTCAAACACTATACAAAGAGTTCCCTAATATCATAGCTTAGACTTATGGTGATCTTAAAGTGTACTCAAAAGATATCATACAACATACCATTGAGCTCGAAGAAGGTGTAAAACCCTTCCAATAAAAACAAAGGTTGGTGAACCCAAAAATTGAAGCTCTAATGAAGCAAGAACTATTGAAGTTACTCGAAGCTAAGATTGTCTACTCTTTCAAACATTTTACTTGGGTGGCTAACCTAGTTCTAGTCAGAAAGAAGAATGGAGACATTAGGCTATGTGTAGACTTCCAAAATCAAAATAAATCTTCACTCAAATTTTATTACCCTCTCCCACAAATCAGCCAAACTCTACATATTGTGGTAAGAGTGAAAATATTCTCATTATTGGATGTGTTTTCTGATTATAACCAGGTATGGTTCAAATATGAAGACCAATACAAAACCACATTCACTACTAAATGGAGAACATTTGCCTACCAAAGGATACCTTTTGGATTATCCAATGCTAGGACAACGTTTCAAATGGCAATGGATGTGGCTTTTGGAGAACTTGTCAATAAGATCATAGTAATTTACTTAAATTATATGACAATGTTCTCTCACGATAAAGAAGACCACGTGGAACACCTCATAAGAGTTTTTGAAAAAATTAGGGAGTTCGGTATCTCTTTGAATCTAAATAAATCCATATTTATTGTTGAAGAGGGAATCTTGCTAGGTCATGTCATTTCCAAAGCCATATTTGCTAAAGATCCTAATAGAGTAAAAGCATTGTTAGAACTCCCTCTACCTCTGAACAAGAAGGGCCTACAATCCTTCTTTGGGAATCAACTTTGTATGCAAGTTCATAGCAAATCTTGTACAAATTATCAAACCCATAACTAATCTATTAAATAAATATGTTGAATTCAAATGGACAGACTTGTGAAAAAAAGATTTCGAAAGTATAAAATAACAGATAGCCCAAGCACCTATCCTAGTGAATCCAGATTACTCCAAAGGTTTCATCATGTATTTTTTAGGTGAACAAGAGAGTTACACTATATTCCTTACTTAGAAGAGGATAGATAATGAATAAAGGACCATGGCCTTCCTAAGTCAGACTATGCAAGAACACAAAGAAAAATACAACTTTATCGAAAAACAAGTTTATGCAATCATGAAATCATTGAAAAATTTAGGCATTTCCTTTCATAGATTAGGACCATTGTATATGTAGTTTACCTTGATATTAGGAACTTCATCATATAGGTGGAGCTTGATGAGAAAAGAGTTGGTTGGGTATTAAAGATACAAGAATACGACATTAAGACTCACCTGACCAAGCTAGTGAGAGGCAAAGCCTTATGTCAAGAACTAGCAAAGAAAGCCTCAATAGAGTATATAGCCTACCAAGTGAAAGAAATGATATCAATGGATGATTAAACCTTAGAAAGCATTGACTATACTAATGAATTGATCAGATATTTTCAAACTATAAAATGCCCAATAGGTTTAAATGCTTCACAGAGAAGAAAATATAGGATCCAAGCTTTAAAGTATACCTTACTACCTGAAGAACTATACAAAAAAATTTGGATGATGTATTACTTTGATGCATAAAATATTATCAAAAGCAAAGGATTTTAGAGAAGTTTCATGGAGTTCCATCAGGTGGACATTACTTAGGAAGGACTACAACTTTGAAAATAATCAAAACCGATTGCTATTGGCCATCTATTTTCTCAGATGTATTTAGAGTAACTAGAAATTGTGAAGAATGCTAGAGATATGTTGGGAGGAATAGAAATGCTTTTATGCCTTTAAAACCTATTTAGGTTGAAGAACCCTTATAGCAATAGGGCTTGGATTTCATTGGGGTAATAAAACCTAACTCATCTACTAGGCACAAATATATTCTGAATGTGACTGATTAATTTAATAAGTGGGTTGAAGTAGTGCCTACTAAGAAATTTGATCAAGAAGTTATGATAGAATTCATTGAGAGTTTAATAATAAGATTTGGTATCCCTGATGCATTGGTCACAAAAAATGGCACGTCCTTCATAGGTGCTAAAATGATTGATTTTACTAGTAAACATGGGATCTATTTGAATACTTCTTCTAATTACTATCCCGAAGGAAATGGCTTAGTTGAATCAATAAAGAAGAACCTACTCAGAATTCTAAAGTGAACTTTGAGAGACAATATGAGGAGTTGGTACTCTCTGATAAATCAAGCATTGTGTGTTGACAATATTATGATCAAGAAATCCATTAACACATCTCCTTACTTATTGGTATATGGTAAGGAAGTTGTTCTCCCTATACATAGAAATACCTGCTCTAAAACTACTCAATCAAATCGACATGGAAGAAGCAGAACCAATGGAAAATAGGTTGATACAACTCTTACAGCTAGAAGAACAGAAAGACTTACAATCACTATTAGAAACACATGGGAGACACAAAGGAATGGTTCAAAAAAAAGGATAATCTCAAAAACTTTAATGTGGGAGACTTGGTTCTAAAGTGGAATGAGAAAAAGTCCAAACACAATAACCATAAAAAAATTGATGCTTTCTAGGAAGGACCTTTTGAGATAACCACAAAAAATAATAGAACTCCTTCTAGCTAATATATGAACATGGGTAGATGTAACCTATACCTTTTAATGGTTTTCACTTAAAGCTATATTTCAAGTAAGCTATACACTTTCTCACCCCTTGTATTATATGCATATATGATGTTTTTTCTAAAATTACACCTTGAAAACAAGGGTTGTGATTTCATGACTGATCTAATTTTTACTCGTCAACAAAGAATATTACTGAATAAGTAAAATGGTCATGAATTCATGACACTTTGACATTCAAAGGTCACTTCAAACAAAATGGTCATGATTTCATGACACTTTGGCACTCAAAGGCCACTTCAAGCAAATTGGTCATGATTTTGTAACACTTCAGCACTTAGAGGTCACTTCAAGAAAAATGGTCATAATTTTGTGACACTTTGGTGTATAGATGCCACTTCAAGTAAAATGGTCATTATTTCATGACACTTTGGCATTCAGAGGCCACTTCAAGCAAAATGGTCACAATTTCGTGACACTTTGGCACTCAGAGGCCACTTCAAGCAAAATGGTCATGATTTCGCGACACTTTGATGTTTAGAGGCCACTTCAAGCAAAATTATCATGATTTTGTGATACTTTGGCATCAGCATTCAGAGGTCACTTTGAAAAATTTGGTCATGATTTTTGATACTTTGGAACTCAAAGGTCACTTAAAGCAAAATGGTCATGATTTCATAATACTTTGGTGTTCAGAGGCCACTTTAAGCAAAATGGTCATGATTTTATGACACTTTGGCATTCAAAGGCCACTTCAATAAAAATGGTCATAATTTCATTACACTTTGGCACTTAGAGGCCACTTCGAGCAAATTTTTCATGATTTAATAATACTTTGGCATTCATCGATCAAACTCAAATAGCGACACTTTTTTCTTTGGTGGGAAAGTTGTTTTTTTTATTTTAAAATGTGCTCCATTCAAAGTTCCACCATGCAAAATTATTGTTCTAAAAAAATGTAACATGAATTTATTGGTTCGAAGAAGAGATGACACAAAGTTATTGGCCCAAAGAAGATAGCGACGCATAGCGGTTGGTTTCAATAAGGTGGCACACGAAACAAGACTCCTAGAAAAGTTTGAAATTATTCGTATGATGTGCACCACCTATCGCAATTACCACATGGTGCCCTAATTCATGCATGCCTCCTTATTTACATAATGGAAGCCCCTTTTCTTGCATTCCTACGTTCTTGAAAAAGCTTCTCTACAAAAATCATTCATCAATTTCACTCAAAGCTTCAGCTTTGCTTGAAATACTTCTAGAAAAATTTCATAGAAAATCTACGACAAGAAACCATGGTAGGATCCTCCTCAACTGGTGTAGAAACTCAATAGTCAAGAGAAAAGAAAGGTAATTTTACTAACCCATATGTCTACATAACGGATACAATCATCACCTAGAAAAATCTAGAGAAGATTCAAAAATTTGTGCATGCCAGAGTAGCAAAAGGTGTGACTTCATCAACCGCAAGTACTTTTTCTTTTCATTCTTTACTTTCCTGGTATGTCTACACTCCTATCCATCCCTACCCTAAGCTAATTAGAGCCATGGTGAAATTTTATGATGCAAAATAGAGGATAGTTAGGAATTCCAAGGGGGAGGTAATTTTTACCCTGGATCCTGATTTAATCAGGTGTGCCTTCAGCACCAACAGAAAGCCCATCATGAAACCCATACCACTTGATCTAGTTGGGAAAACTAAGTACTATACGCCCACCCATAATATTAAGTTTTTTCTATAATCATACTTGTTAGACCCTCCTATCGGAGGAAATCTACCAGAAACACCTATTCCCCTATCAAAATTCAAAAATAAAGAGTTGTTCTCCATGTTAGCTATGGTGGTGGGACTAGAATCAGAAGCAAAAGTGTATGAGTGGCATATTGTAGTAGCTTAATGCATCTCAAACCCTAAGTTCTATGATTTTTCCATTGTATATGATCACGTTGTACCAATTTTCTTTGATTGGTCATCTTACCTATTTTAAAAATTACACGAATGCTTGTCCAGAATACAGAAGGGTTCTCAAGAAACTTTTAGGTTTTTGTCTTATCTGGTATGGATTTTCTTCTTATTTTAGTAAAAGTGACTTCCTTTCATTTCTACAATTGATAAATATAAAGAGGGAAAACTTTTACCTGTATATGAATGGACAATGGTGCTTTCAAAGACCAAATCATACTATTATTTCAACATGGAATTCTTAGGGTCTACTTTGAAAATTATGTATGGTGAAGTACATAGACTTCCCCAGAAGGTGTGATATGTTTTACAACAACCTCATGCATAAGAAGGTGACTGGTTAATTTTTACATAGGGGGTAGTTATTAGACTGTATGGTTTCACATGGAAACCTTTCTTACTCTCGTACTATGTCACTGATCAATTATTTGCCTTGGAGTATGTAAGGTCAACTGAATACATCAATTGCACTTTTGGAACAAGAATTGGTACATGTCTTATGCCCTTTTAGTTTGAATGAGTAGTGGTATCTAAGAAAGGGCATCATGATTGAATCACTCGAGCCCTAAAGAACCTAAAGCTAGTATAACTACCACAGAGGTGGAAATATGATCCCCTCGACAGGTTTGCAGAAAGGTAGGCTTCTCTAAACAAAACTCCCTTCAAAAAACTCCATCTATCTAATAGGAAAATTGAAAAACAAGGTAGCAATAATAAAGAAAGTAAGGCATTAGAATGGCATGTGGAGAAAATGTAGTTGTTTCTCCCTTTGCATAATTTCTATGAATATGTGATAGATTATAACCCCAAATATAATCTAAAACATGTGTTGCAGGAAAAAGTTATAAAGAGGATGTCTATGAAGGGACCAGAGTGGAAATCAACAAAAATCATGGCCTGGTGGATGATGAGGGTGCAAATTAATATGAGCACCTCTAAGTGGGGAATAAAACTTGATCATGAATTTTTCATTTGATATGACCAGTTCCAAGCTAAGTGGTCTAAAACTCTTATATACAAGGTTCCACCGGGTGTCAAAAGCCCTCAAAAGGATAATATGCCTACCATTAAAAAGGGACAACCAAGCCAAGATAAGTAAAAATGGGTTGCCATCGAGCAACAAGTCCTCAAGAAAGTGAATCTTAAATTCATTCTCCCTCTACATCAGACACATATTATGATGATGATCATCCTCTCATCTTCAAGAAAAGGAAATTAGAATCGGTAGTAATAGGGAAGTAGAAGAAGAGTAGGCAAGAAGAAACACATGCATACTCTAAAATAAGGGGTATACAAGAAAATATACAAGGATATGTAGAAGAGGATATACAATAAAATGTACAAGGAGAAGTAGAAGGATATATACAAGAAAATGTAGAAGAATATGTAGAAGAAAATTTAGAAGGAAATATAGAGTAATATGTAAAACAACCCCCTAAGCATCATGATATCAGCGCTCGGGAGCCAAACAAATTAGCTGAAGGATCGGTTTCTACTGAAGGGTATGTTCTTGCTAAAGGGTTCGTTCCTACCAAGGGGTCAACTCCTATAGAGAAATTAGTTCCTATAAAAATATTAACCCCTAATAAAAATCCACCAAGTACCAAAGGCACAAATCCATAGAGTTATTAAAATTTTCATGTATGATTTCTATCCCCTCTACTTTATCCTATTCTCAATACCAAATAGACTCCCCTTCCCATTCTACTCTTAAAGATGATGTTTCCTCTCCTTCCAATCAATAACCTCCATCGTTTCAACCACCACCTACATATCAAACCCAATCTAATCCAAAAGCATCCTTAACTACACCCACAAATCCACTCATAAGACCATTGAATGTGGATGCCACAATGGTCACCATTCCTTTCCCTCATGTTGTCCATTTACCTAACTTCTAATCCATCTCCACTTCCTCCTCTGATAATCACCCCACTATTTCTAAGCTCAAGAAGTTGAAGAAAGCAAACTAGAATACCTCAAATTGGTGGAAATTTCTCTGCATGAAAGCCTCCTAGAATATAACTTGTACCCAAGAAGTAGTGGCTCTAGATCCTCTCAGTATGCAATGTTCAAAAATAAAGATGATACCACTGGTAAACAAACCTAAAAATAAAATAACACTAGATGATTACCAAGCTGAGATAATCACTAAATATATCACTCAGCTACCTATACAAGATGAATGGGGAAATGCCTAGGCCCACATGGGGACCATATATTTGAATGCATAGTATTACAAGGAGAAATACCTTAGGGCCGAAGAGGCAAGGAAATATTTGTAGGCAACCCTAACATAGCAAAATACTATTGAAAAGTCTCTAAATAATGAAGTCAAGAAGTGGGAAGAAATATTCAATGAAGTAGTCAAATATAAAGAAGAACCAAAATGGGTTGCTAAACAAATTCAGGTTTTAAATAAACAAGTGGAAGATCTCCAAAGATAAATTCAAGAAGGCGCAGGCAAAACCAGTGGGTTGTCAAAAAAAATGCCAGGGCAATCAGAATAGAAATGTTTAAATATATACATAAGATAGGCTTGAAGGCATGATCAATATTACTATACCTAGCAAACTTTAAAAAAATGTTGATTCAGGTGGAGGATGATTTCACTGCACCATCACCTTCTTGCAGGCAAGATTATCTACAGTGACAAAGATACAAGTTTTGGCTAAAAGCATATAGGAAAGGGTTGGAAGCAGAGGCCAAGATGGGGTATGGTACCAAGCCAAAATAGCCACTAATATTTTCTTCATAAGATACAAGCTCATGACAGAAAGCACCAAAATAATCCAAGAACTTAAAGTAGAAGCTAAGGGGATTTTGAAACAATTGACTATAGTAGAGAATTACGGTCTGCCAAGCTTTTGGTATGAAGATCTAAATATCTTAGAAGAATATGGGCTTAAAGCTTCCTGGAAAGATTTTATTGAAGATGAATCAAAAATATATAGTTGGGAAGAGCCTATCCAAGAAGATCAAATATTTAGCATGGCTCAAGATCTTACCTAGATCAACTCTTGCCTACACGAGTTGTTCTTGAGGTCGAAGGTTTTGTCTTACAACAAGGTCGAAGAGTTAGAATATCTATATCAAACGTTCATGGAAACTTCTCACCCAGATGAAGAGACTTGGAACAAGGCCTGCACCACTTACAATGAGGTTGTCCAAAAGATAGAAAAACAAAAAAAGGCCAAAAAAGCCTCAACGAGCAATCAGGCAGTGACAGAAGAGGAGAAATCAACTGAAGAAGACACCCCAAAAGAATAGATGCATTGAAGAAGAAATAAAATTTTGCTCTATATCCCTCCACTTTCTTATTATTTTTGTTCTTTTAACTTTGTTCCCCAATGGTTGAAGGCTTTGTATTCTAACATTTTTCCAATAGAATTCCCCAAGAGGCACCAATAATGTAGGTCAAAATGACTACACCAAGGAGAGAGAGGAAATTTCTTCTCAAAATTTTGCTAAGTATAGAAGATAGTCGTGATTTCATGACCGGTCCAGTTTTCATGGGTCAAGATCCAAAAAAGGGTAAGGAGTAAAAAACAGTCCAAATTTTACGACCGATCTAGTTTTCATGAGTCGAGATCCAAAAAGAGGCAAGGAGTAGAAAATAGTCATGATTTTGCGATTGGTCCAAATTTTTTTGGCCGAGACACAAAAAAAGGCAAGGAGCAAAAAATAGTCACAATTTTGTGATCGATTCATTTTTCACAAGTTGAGAGCCAAAAAGAGGCAAGGAGCGAAAAATAGTCACGATTTCGTGATCAATCCAGTTTTTTGATTCGAGAGCTAAAAAGGGCAAGGAGTGAACAATAGTCATGATTTTGTGACTAGTCTAGTTTTCATGGGCTGTGAGTTTAATATGAAGAAGTAAAAGACAATTGGATCATGATGTCTCTAAAAATATTGATGCAAACATGCAGTAATAGAAGAATCTTAACCATTTACTACTAGAGACCCTACTACTCCGTTCTTCTTTGATTTGATAGGTGTTGTGTAGCATATTACTAAAATGAGCCAACTGGCATGTTTTTGTAACAAGTTTTAGTTTTTATGTTATTAGCAGATGTATATATATAGTATTAGCGACTAACAAAATGTCAACTCTAAGACGTTTACAAGGTAATGTATACATACTTTTGAAAGCAATAAAATACTCCTCATTCTGGATTTTGGCTCAATGGTGTTTAATCATGTATGTATGAATTTTAAATTCTATATAAGCTATGTTGAATGCAAATCACTTTAATTCTATCTCTAGATTTTTGTGTTTTAAGTTCTACGAGTTTTGAAGTTAACGATTCTAGTAGGTTAATGATTGTTTTAGTCTACACCAAAGAACTAGTTGTTCTTATTTGAAGGATTAAATAATGCTTATCTAAAAAAATGGTGTGTATCTCCTTGATGATGTCTAACCTGTATCCCTTTGACATTTCTAGCAATAGCTATGTTTCTCTTTCTTTATGCACTTTACTCTTTGCCATTTTCTATAACAAATCAAGGAACCAGCCTTCTCTAGAGATTGAACCAGGTAATCTCTATTTTAAACTTAGTCATTCGATGTTGGTAAAGTCTTGGGGGTAAACATAATCAAGGGAAAATTTTGTACCAACAAGTACCAACTACACCTATCAAGTCATGACTTGGTGCCTTTACACTGACACTAGTGGGGAGATCCTTGGGGTATAATACCCTTGTACCATCTCATGTACCTGATGTCTACTCCAATATCATCCACTCTTGGATCAATTTAGAGTGGGTCATCTAGGTCCTCCTCCTTGAACCTCCCTACATCATGCTCCCCTTTTGCTCCTGATGGATCCCTTCAAACTCACCTAAACTAGTAGTCATCGAGGTTTATAATCTCCTAAAGAATACCAAACTACCACTATACTCAATAAAAATGGTATAGCTCCCACTTGTCTTTCTTTGTGGTGAACCATTGGATCCTTCAAACCCTCGCTAGCTCCTGTACATCCTTAGTTCATCTAGGTTATAGACCCACAATATATCGACATACATCCTTTGGGCTCACTCATAGTCTTAGGTCCACCTATATGTTGTTGGTTACTCTGGGTCATGCAGTGGTCCTAGTAGTGCATGCGGTTTTTAGATAGCTGTGCTCCTAACACCACACCTAGAGCAAGGTTATACAAATTAGTCATGTATACCACTTGTAAATGATATTATATAATATCTTATATAAATGTTCTAGCACATATAGTCCACATGTGAATCTAATATGATGATCCCGCATGTTTACCACTAATCCCACTAATATCCATGGTAGTGTTGAGCAAGGTGCAGCAACAATATTGTCATTGTTGTCAACACAGTCAGACAGATCTGTTGATGCAGTGGATAGGAAGTTCAAAAGCTATTCAGATGCAGAAGACAGGAGTTCAAAGGTTATTCAGAGTATGTACAGTGATTTTCCAAGAAGACCGAAGTGGCCCATATGCAAAATATCAAAGAAAAAGACAAGTAAGAAAAGTGTCGCGATATCACGACATATACAGCAGGCAAGAAAAACTGTCACAATTTCATGACATGTTGGAAGAGAGAAAAAAAACTATTGCGATTTCACGACATGTTGGAAGAGAGAGAAAAAGCAGGAAAAACTGTCATGATTTCGCGACATGTTGGAAGAGAGAGAAAAAGCAAGAAAAACTATCGCGATTTCGTGACATGTTGGAAGAGAAAAAGGCAAGTGGAAAAACTATCGCGATTTCGCGACATGTTGGAAGAGAGAGAAAAAGCAGGAAAAACTGTCATGATTTCGCGACATGTTGGAAGAGAAAAAGGCAAGTGGAAAAAGTGTCATGATTTCGTGACATGTTGGAAGAGAGAGAGAAAGTAGGAAAAAGTGTCACGATTTCGCGACATGTTGGAAGAGAAAAAGCAGGGAAAAGTGTCATGATTTCGCGACATGTTGGAAGAGAGAGAGAAAGCAAGAAAAGTGTCACGATTTCACGACAAGTTCGAAGAAAGAGACAAGTAAGGGAAAAGTGTCATGATTTCGTGACATGTCACATTTTCGTGACTAAAATAGGAGAGAGAAAGTAAGTTGGAAAAGTGTCACGATTTCGTGACATGTCACATTTTTGTGACTAAAATAGGAGAGAGAAAGTAAGTTGGAAAAGTGTCACGATTTTGCAACATGTCGCATTTTCATGACAAAAGAAAGAGAGGAAGCGTACGAAGGCGAAAGTGTCACGATATCGCGACATGTATTTTCGCGGGCCAAAGCTAAGAGAAAGAGCAAGGAGAAAAAGTGTCACGATATCGCGACATGTATTTTCGCAGGCCAAAGCTAAGAGAAAGAGCAAGGAGAAAAAGTGTCGCGATATCGCGACATGTATTTTTGCGATCCGATGCAAAGAGAAAGAGCAAGGAGAAAAAGTGTCGCGATATCGCGACATGTAGCTTTTTTGCGGTCCGATGCAAAGAGAAAGAGAGAGAAAGAAAAAGTGTCGCGATATCGCGACATGTATTTTCGGGGGCCAAAGCAAGGAGAAAGAGAGAGAAAGCGAAAGTGTCACGATATCGCGACATGTATTTTTGTGGTTGAGTTGAAGCCGACGAAGACCGATGACAGCCGACTAAGATTAGGGTTTACATTTGTTATGCAAGCCGACTAAGATTAGGGTTTTCATCATGAAAATATTGTTATAAAAGGAGGGTTGTTTGGAGAATTTGTAATGTGTTGCATAAGTCGTTGAATGCGTGTCGAAGTGTGAAATGTGGTCGTAAGAGCGCAGAAAGTGCAGAAGCGGCGAGATGATGGTGAAGTGCGCAAAGTGAGCAAAGAGTCGTGTCGAATTATCCTAAGTGCATCTGTGAGTGCACAGAGAGAGCAAAGTGCGCAGAGAGCGAAAAGGTTGAAATTCAACCAAGTGCGGCTGTGATTGCGTAGAGAAAGCAGAAGGCGTAGAGAGTGGAAAGGGCAAAGACAAACCAGGTGCTGCTATGATTGCGCAGAGAAAGTAAAGTGCACAGAGAATGCAAAGGTGAAGAAGACCAGTCAGGGTCTTGCAAAAGCAAAGGTATCTTACTATCAATCTTCTAGTTTCAGAATTGAAGTCCAAGTTGGTGCTTGGCATCAGGGGTTGGTGCTCCTTCCAGTTGGTGCTGGTAAATCAAGGGTTGGTGCTCCTTCCAATTGGTGCTGGTAAATCAGGGGTTGGTGCTCCTTTCTGTTGGTGCAGATAAATAAGGGGTTGGTGCTCCTTCTAGTGGGTGCTGGTAAATTGATTGTAAAGTTGGTGCTTTGCAAAGGCTAGATTTGGATGGTAGTCCAAGCAGTCATTCTTGAGGAGTAGCCAAATTGGTGAACCTCGTTAAATCTTGTGTTGTGTGATGTTCTCTTGTGGTACTTGCTTTATCTGGTTTTAAGGTTTCATTATTTCAGTTTTAAGAGCTATGAATTTAAGTTTAAAGAACTACACTGATTCACCCCCCTCTCAGTGCCATTGTAAGACTAACAATTGGTATCAGAGCCAAGTTCCCTTCTCAAGCTAAATCAATCAGGGTTGATCTTGGATTAGTACGCAATGGGTAAGAAGAATAGATCCTCCTCCAAAAGGGCATCTCAATCAGTTTTAGTTCCTGTGGAAGAGAAAATTGAACCAAAAAAGGTTGAAGACTTCTCATCAAACAAAGCACCTTTGTTTGACGAAACTAATTACGCGGTCTAGAGAATCAGGATGCAGACATATCTTTGTGCTTTGGGATACGACATATGGGATTCAATAGACAGTGAATACACAATACCCATCACTCCTCCAACCGATGTTGCCGATAAGAATCTATTTGAGAATGACTCAAAAGCAAAGAATGCTATCAGGTGCGGATTAGTAGACAGTGAACTGGTAAAGATCATGAGTTGTAAAATGGCAAAAGAAATATGGGACAAACTGAGGAGTATTCATGAAGATGACGATGAGAACATAGAGGCATATATGCTGAGAGTTAATGAAGTCCTAGAGGATGATTCTAAAAAGGAAACAAGTGGAGGTCTTTTCATGACACTCAAAGAAGAAACAAAAAAAGAACAAGAATGTGATGAAGAAGAAATTGATGCAAAAATAAATTTGAAAGAGGAACTAATTGCAGCTCTGGATGAATTGAAGATAGAAAGAAAAAGGAATAAGGAAATCTCAAGAAATATTGAGGATGCAAATGAAATAATAACCAGTTTGAAAGTACAGGTAGAAGAATTCAAAAGGATTGAAGAAACTCTCAGGTCACAGATCAATGAGAAAGAGATTGGTTGCTGCAAACAAGAGGAAGAGATTGTTTTATTGAAGAAACAACTAGAAGAGGCCAATACAAATCTCAAATTCGAGAAGAGCACAGAGTTGCTAGATAAAATGATAAGCCAACAAAGAAGCTCCACGGATAAGCGTGGTCTTGGATGTGAAGTTGAACAACCTTCATCTTCCAACTCTACAGAGAAGAAGAAGTTCATTGTTGAAGGATCAAAGCAAGAAAAGTTTGAAGTCGAATCTTCAAAAGGAAGAAAATATCAAAGGAGATCTACAGCAAAGCAACCACAACAAAAGAGGTTCTATCACTCTCACTCTATTCATAATAATACTTTTAATGGCTATTGTTTCAGATGCAACCAGTATGGTCACAAGGCAACTTATTGTGGATTGAATAATAAATCAAAGAGTTATGCTGGTAGAAATACATCTGCATTTTTGAGTGAACACTATGTACAATGTTTTCAATGTAATGGTCATGGGCACATAGCAAGGTTTTGTCCAAGCACTTTTGTATCTAATCTAAGGCAAAACAGTAGATTTCATCAGACACAAAGAACGCAACACAGAAAGGGAATAAATCATGTACATAAAAGAAAGGAAAATAATCACTCATCAAGGATGCACAAGAGACAACCACACAAGAGAAATGTTTGAGTTCATGAAAAGGTGCAAAATAGGGATGTAGTTGAAAAATCCAAGCCCGAGTTCAAGAAAGTTTGGAGAAAGATAGAAGAAAGGAAATCGTGTCTCCTTGGACTGAAGGAGACTACTCCGCTATTGCACTAAGCAACTCCAGATAGCACATCCTCAGGGGGAGCAATCTTGAAGTTTCATTTTAATGCTCCTATGTATTTGTTTGATTACCCGAGGATGAAAGGCAAGTAGTCGGGGAAGTTGTCGTATAGTTGTCGAAGTGTGTTTTCAGTTCATGTAGTTGTTTGTGGAAGTGTCGTGAAGGGTGGTGATTAAATTGAGAGTTGTCATTATTGGTAGTATTGCTATATGTCATTGTTGTACTGGTGATGGTTCTTACTGCCACTATCCAAAGTTAAGGATTATAACAGTTCGGATAATTTGGTTAGTGAAAGAATGTTGCCCTAGCCGCATATATGTGTTTCGATAAAAGCAGTGTGTATTTGAACTACACATTGACGTGAAGATTGTTAGATCTATTATGACGTTGTGGTGAAAAATATTGAAGTCTGATTATTGATTCATGTTTTGCTCATCAATATGAGCAACTTTGCTTTGTGAATCATACCTATCCGAGGTCCAGAAGTATGAGTTTGAGTAAGGTGCACTATAGTTGGCCGTGAAGTGTTTGACAAAATATTGTCTCCTGATTCGAACAGTTGAAAGTAAGGTGTGACCAGCGGTGACTGTAGAAAACATAGACCAAGTTGAAAATGTAAAAAGGGATTTGGTTGGTGTTGTGGTACAGTGTTTGATGCTTGCACAGAGTTGACAGTAAAATTGCAAGTGTCGGTACAGTGTTGGACAAAAGTTGGTACAAGTGTGAGTCACTTGACAATTTTTTTGACAGATGTGAAATCAACATTTTTGAATGGGAAGCTTGAAGAAGAGGTCTATATTGAGCAGCCAGATGGTTTCCAGCTTGGTGATGATCCCAACTTGGTTTGTAAGTTGAAGATATATGGCTTGAAACAGGCACCTCGAGCATGGTATGCAAGGCTAGACAACTATCTCACTCAACAAGGGTTTAAGAAAGATGATATCATATTTGGCAGCAGCAAAGATGAGTCATGTAAAGATTTAGCAAATAAGATGCAGAAAGAATTTGAAATGTCAATGATTGGTGAACTTTCGTATTTCCTCGGGTTGCAAGTTAATCAAAATAAGAGAGCATTAATTTTCTCTAAAGAAGTAGCCATTATCAAAGAGATGCCAGAGTCAAAGCAAATAGTGGCACTAGCACCCAATTGGTCAAGAGTGCCAATTGGCACATGCAAGGTAGAGACGTTGAGAGAATAGCGCCTAGGTGGTGAAGCGCCAAGGAGGACAAGATGCCTATGCACCTAAGAAAGTCTTGCATTATTTGGGAAATGCGAGATATTGCCCGAGGATTCCCTTGATCTCAGCGAGGAGAATTGCTCCCTGGAATCACGTGAAGAATGTTCACCTAAGACATTGAGTAGCCCTGACATATGCCCTAGCAAGAAGCAGAATACCGAGTGTTGATGACTACGCGCAGATTGAGATTCCAATGCTAGATGTAACGGTCCACTATCAATACCTACGTAGGCGATGAAAACATTCATGGCAGTCATTAGAAACCAGAGACATTGAGTTGCACAACTGATGCGAGGCAAAGTCGTCAGTCACGGAGGAGATGGCAGTCAAAAGGCTAAAGAAATTACGCGTAGGCTGCCTGGAGAGTCGATCACTTTTGTTTTGGGAGTAACTTTTGCACAGCTAAAAGTTGAGTGTTGATCATACTATACTAAATAAGTAAAAGCAAGGTACAACAGGAATTCTAATATGATGAGCAGAGATTAGAGTTCTTATCCAAGAAGACTTTAGGATAGAAAGAGTACCAGTGGAGGTGCATTCTATCTTGGAGATAGGTTGGTCACATGGAACAGTAAGAAACAAGAGTCAGTTTCCTTATCCACAGCAGAGGCAGAATATATTGCAGCGATAGCGTGTTGTACGCAGGAGAAAGTTGCAGAAAGTGAGGTTAAGTTGGATTTTTGTTCCAACAACAGAGCAAGTAGTGGATATCTTCACAAAACCATTTCCCAAGGAAGTTTTTGAGTACCTTCACAATAAATTGGGAGTGGTCATGTTTCCCAAGAATTGACTAGCTATCGGGATCACATTCTCAAGGGGAGCATTTGTGTATTTGTTTATCTTTTTGCTCATGTTTGTGATTTTTGCTAAGTGTAATAATTTTTGTCTGAGAATGTTGTGCATGGACTCAGGGGGAGTCTACAGTAGCCCTTTGGTATTATTGTCAAAGGGGGAGAAGAGTTACAGGAAATTGCACATGTGTTGCCAACAATTCCAAAGGGGGAGATTGTTGAGCAAGGTGCAGCAACAATATTGTCATTGTTGTCAACACAGTCAGACAGATCTATTGATGCAGTGGATAGGAAGTTCAAAAGCTATTCAGATGCAGAATATAGGAGTTCAAAGGTTATTCAGAGTATGTACAGTGATTTTCCAAGAAGACCGAAGTGGCCCATATGCAAAAGATCAAAGAAAAAGACAAGTAAGAAAAGTGTCACGATATCATGACATATACAACAGGCAAGAAAAACTGTCATGATTTCGCGACATGTTGGAAGAGAGAAAAAGAGGAAAAACTATCACGATTTCATGACATGTTGGAAGAGAGAGAAAAGAAGAAAAACTATCACGATTTCGTGACATGTTGGAAGAAAGAAAAGAAAAAACTATCAAATTTCGCGACATGTTGGAAGAGAAAAAGGCAAGTGGAAAAACTGTCATGATTTCATGACATGTTGGAAGAGAGAAAAAGCAAGAAAAACTGTCATGATTTCATGACATGTTGGAAGAGAAAAAGGCAAGTGGAAAAACTGTCACGATTTCGTGACATGTTGGAAGAGAAAGAGAAAGCAGGAAAAAGTGTCGCGATTTCATGACATGTTGGAAGAGAAAAAGGCAAGTAGAAAAAGTGTCGCGATTTTGTGACATATTGGAAGAGAAAGAGAAAG
Organism: Wollemia nobilis; assembly: GCA_028583015.1. Classification (NCBI taxonomy): domain Eukaryota; kingdom Viridiplantae; phylum Streptophyta; class Pinopsida; order Araucariales; family Araucariaceae; genus Wollemia; species Wollemia nobilis. The sequence continues at coordinate 8,539,570 of JAQPPZ010002979.1, forward strand.
CAGGAAAAAGTGTCACGATTTTACGACAAGTTCGAAGAAAGAGAACAAGTAAGAAAAGTGTCACGATTTCGTGACATGTCACATTTTTGCGACTAAAATAGGAGAGAGAAAGTAAGTTGGAAAAGTGTCACGATTTCATGACATGTCGCATTTTCATGACTAAAATAGGAGAGAGAAAGTAAGAAAAGTGTCCTGATTTCATGACATGTCACAATTTCGCGATAAAAGAAAGAGAGGAAGCGTACGGAGGCGAAAGTGTCACGATATCGTGACATGTTGTATTTTCACGGGCCAAAGCTAAGAGAAAGAGCAAGGAGAAAAAGTGTCACGATATCGCGACATGTTGTATTTTCATGGGCCAAAGCTAAGAGAAAGAGCAAGGAGAAAAAGTGTCGCGATATCGCGACATGTTGTATTTTCGCGGTCCGATGCAAAGAGAAAGAGCAAGGAGAAAAAGTGTCGCGATATCGTGACATGTAGCTTTTTCACGGTCCGATGCAAAGAGAAAGAGAGAAAGAAAAAGTGTCATGATATCATGACATGTATTTTTGGGGGCCAAAGCAAGGAGAAAGAGAGAGAAAGCAAAAGTGTCGTGATATCGTGACATGTATTTTCGTGGTTGAGTTGAAGCCGACGAAGACCGATGACAGCCGACTAAGATTAGGGTTTACATTTGTTATGCAAGCCGACTAAGATTAGGGTTTTCATCATGAAAATATTGTTATAAAAGGAGGGTTGTTTGGAGAATTGTTAATGTGTTGCAGAAGTCGTCGAATGCGTGTCGAAGTGTGAAATGTGGTCGTAAGAGCACAGAAAGCACAGAAGTGGCGAGATGATGGCGAAGTGCGCAAAGTGAGCAAAGAGTCATGTCGAATTATCCTAAGTGTGTCTGTGAGTGCGCAGAGAGAGCAAAGTGCATAAAGAGCGAAAAGGTTGAAATTCGACCAAGTGCGGCTATGATTGCATAGAGAAAGCAGAAGGCACAGAGAGTGGAAAGGGTGAAGACGAACCAAGTGCTACTGTGATTGCAACAAGAAAGCAGAGTGCACAGAGAACGCAAAGGTGAAGAAGACCAGTCAGGGTCTTGCAAAAGCAAAGGTATCTTACTGTCAATCTTCTAGTTTCAGAATTGAAGTCCAAGTTGGTGCTTGGCATCAGGGGTTGGTGCTCCTTCCAGTTGGTGCTAGTAAATCAGGGGTTGGTGCTCCTTCCAGTTGGTGCTGGTAAATCAGGGGTTGGTGCTCCTTTCTATTGGTGCAGATAAATAAGGGGTTGGTGCTCCTTCCAGTGGGTGTTGGTAAATTGATTGTAAAGTTGGTGCTTTGCAAAGGCTGGATTTGGATGGTAGTCCAAGCGGTCATTCTTGAGGAGTAGCCAAATTGGTGAACCTCGTTAAATCTTGTGTTGTGTGATGTTCTCTTGTGATACTTGCTTTATCTGGTTTTAAGGTTTCATTATTTCAGTTTTAAGAGCTATGAATTTAAGTTTAAAGAACTACACTGATTCACCCCCCCTCTCAGTGCCATTGTAATACTAACAGGTAGGTGTTGCCTACTTGTGTGGCACACAAAGAATCTAGCCACTACCCCATAGAGCATAGTTTTCATTGCCCCAAATTCATATCGCACTGACATATCATCAACATGAATTCCACTCTGTTGGACCTCCTATGTCGGGTCCCCCGATAGTCTATGTAATGTTGTCTCTAGTACTCGTTATCTATAAATTGTCCTCCCCTTGATGGGGATCCTCAAGATCCACCACACATCCTCTAGTATGATAGTCATCTTCCTTGTGGGTAGCTAGAATATGGGCAACTCTAGATACCATCTCTCTACCAACACCATCAGCAACACTCTATCTACCTCCACTTGAGGTATCTCTACCAAGTGTAATAGCCCCATTTCCTGTAGTATGCCTCTCTTCATTGCTATTAGATGATGTAGAACCTCCTCTAATGAGCTTTATCATCACTCCCTACTCTTGAGTACATCATGCTACAAGTAAAAATATTAAATAAAATTTCAATTAGTTAAAAGCACTAAAAAAAATCAAATCAAAATAATCATAATCAAATTAACAATATTTAACTTATTTTCTTCTCTTCTCTCTTCTTTTTTCTCTCCTTTTCTCTCTTTCTTCTCTCTTATTTTGAATTCATGCCCTATATATTTTAGGGCATAAATTCATGAATTTGCATCCTATATTTTTGGGGCACAAATTCGATCGTTGTTGAGATCCAACCAAACTTGTGATCTGACCCTAAATATATGTTGGACCTCGTGTAGTGATTTCTTCTCAAAATTAAATTAAAATTAAAATTAAAGCTCAAATCCTAGTCTAGAAGTTAGGTTTTGGTCCTTACCCATGCTCGCTTTGTTGTTGCATTAGCCTCACCCCTCACAATAACTGAATGGTGTGTGAAGAGAACCTTTTTCTTGTTTTCTCCAAAGATCTTCTCCTCTTCATGTGGTGAAAATGATTTTCATTTTCACTCCTTTTCCCATTTTGTCCCTCCTTTTTCTCTCTTCTCTTTTCTTTTTCATTCTTTTTCTCTCTATTTATTGCTCTTATTTCTTCTATGCTTGCCATTTTGGGTTTCTTTAGGAATTTTGCATTCCTTCTAAAACTTGAGGAGGCACCCCAAACTTAGGGGCATTAATATCATTAATGCCCTATTTTATGTGTAAAATATCAAAGTGTTTGAAATAACATCATTTTTTGCATTGTCCCTTCTTCTAAACCAACTACCCCTTATATCTTCATTTGTTTTTCTCATAGGTGTCTACATCTTTCTTTGTTGTATGTATTAGGCCATAAATACATCAAAGAGGGGACAAAATGTAGACATGAAAAATTGACCCATAAAAATGAGTCACTTTTCCCCTTAGATCCCTTAGAAGTCCTTCAAACTTGCCAAGGATAATTTTGGGCTTATTTTTCTTTCTTTGGATTGCTATTTCTTCCTTCAGCTTTCCTTTTCCCTTAGCCTAATCAAATTCATGATCATCCAGGATGGGGCACAAATTCGACAAAGTTAGGATTTTTCTCTTGAAAACCCCTAATTTTTGGCTGACCTCTATGGCATTGGCTCTTGGTCAAAGTTTTTTTTTGCTTTCTCACCTTAAACCCTTTAAACCTCCTATAAAATGAAGGATTGGATCCCCTTATTCTCCTTGTTATGTTTAATTTCTACCTAGCTAACAAGATGTCAAGATCTAACTTTGCAGTGATTGCAAGTTATTTATGCTTTTGGAATGCTCTAGTGTTATGTTTTTTGTTTGCTATGGACAAGCAAGTGGAGAAGCCCTGATGATAGATTACATACACCATTTGTCTTCTAAAGGAGGAGAGGTCTTCCTCCCTAGTTTTTGCCTTTACTCATGCTTCCTCCATAGGCTTATCAGGTTTTATCTATGTTATTAGCTCTTAGATCATTAAATATTAGTTGTTTATTGTAAATTTTTATCCATAATTTAGTTCTTTAGTCTTCTTTCATGAATTTTTGCCTTGCCCTTATAGGGTGTGAATTAAGCAAAACCTTTGGTTTCCTCATTTCTTCTTCGTTATATAATATGTGCCCACTAATTATGAGGTACAAATTTGATCACAATAGCTTAGGGGTAATTTTCTTGCTCCCAAAACCCTAGTTATTGCTTGTTCATTTGTTCTATCATTGCATTCATTATGTTTAATTTTGTTTTATTATTTCATGTTTTCATATTTTATTTTGCTTGTTCCCAAAGATCAACAATCATTTTTTATTTTAAATTGTCAGCTAAAAGGACCAAGGGGTCTTGATTGTTATACCTCCAAGCTCATTCACATAGTGGCCTAAGTAGGCCCCCAAACACTGATCAATTTTATAAGGGTTTTGAAGTTTTTTTATAGGTTTGACCGAATTCGTGATTGAGATTTACAAGGCACAAAATTGGGTAGGATCAATCATTGGGTCAAGTAAGTGCTTTTTTTATATTTTAGGTTGTTCATTGAGTTTCCATGATCATTTTGCTTTCTACAAATGAAATAAATAACCCAAATTTGATAGATTATAATATTGCATACTTGTTTTCCCTTTTAGGAATCAAAAGTAGAAAATATTTAGTTTGCATCTAGGCTAATTATGTTTGTGCATTCTCTCAAATCCTTGCCTAAAAAAAATATTTACTTTATTGTAAATTTAGGAATAGTCTTCATCAAAATAGATAATCATTCTAGGATTAGCCTTTTTTTTTCTTGAATTATCACTTGCCCTACATTGTTATTTAATTTTTCATAGCTTAGATCTTAGTAAGACCAAACATAGGTGCTTGTTCAAAGAAACACATAAAACATTCCATCCTAGACTTGAAGTAAGTACTTAAACCATTCATGGTGAACCCTTCGATCCCCAAGCCCCTGAGTGTAGAGGAAAAATATCCCCTTGGTCACCTCAGCTTCTAGCGGATCCAATAGAGAATAGTATGCAATGGGTAGTTTTCCCCCTCTACATATTTATGTTACATATGTAATAGATTAGGGTTTGAGTTTATAGTTTAGATAAATGACTTATAATTTCCTTGTATGTAAGTGTCTATATGTAGGATATGAACAAGTGTCATGTCATGTAAGAGTGCAAGTGTGTAATGAGAGAATGTATACAAGTGTCATGTATTATGTGTGCAAATATGTAATGTGAGGATGTGCACAAGTGTCTTGTATTAGGAGTGCATGTAAGATAGTAATATTCATGTAGAAGTGTGCAAGTATCATAGATTTAATCATGCATGTAAGAATATGGTGAAGAGTCATGTATACAAGTCACAATATGATAAGCCATTAAAGAACATGAGAGTATTGTTTTATGTAAATAATAGGAATGGTTGTATCTCCAAGATGTGTGAAGAGTGCAATAGTCAAGTTTTTAAGATTCACCTTTCTATTTCTATATGATTTCATCTTCATACATTATATTAGAAAAAAGGTTTGTAAGAGATCACCAACAAGCATTGATAATATTGAAGCTTGTATACAGTTTTTGAGTAATTTTATTGTAAGTATTCTTCATGCTTGTACATGAATTATTTTGGCCATTTACATTCATATTTGATATTATAGTGAATGTTATTTTATTTATATTGGCCTGGATATATATTTGATTGCTCATATATTTAATTCTACTCTTGATTATTGATATTGAGACCTAAGATATTGTGGCTTAATTATATTGGGACCTAAGATAGTTTGAGATAGTTTGGCTTAAAAGAAAACATAGACCATTTTTATCTAGTTCTCTTTTCTCATAGAGAATCCTTCTCAATTCAAGTTACTTCAATTTTTCCCATATTCACTTCTCACATCCAACTTCTTTATAGTTGGCTCTTCAATATTGCTTGTGTCAACATCTTCGTTAGAATATACTCTATTCTTATTCAGGTTCTTGCTTTAATTCTCAATCTCCTAATATGATCCACTCTCTATTATATCAATGTAGTCACTTAAACTCTCATAGATCCGCTACGTTATTCTGCTTCCAAAGGCTTGATATATGTTGTTTTATATATTAGTTTCTAATTTCCTCAAATTTATCATGCTCTTCTTCCTTTGTAGACTATGTTTTCTCATATGGATCTGATCTTTTACTAGTCTCTTTTACTAGAAAACTCAATATTCTTCCTACAATATTTCCTTCAAATAAAATTTGCACCAGAGATTTCTTATTTGATGCTAGCTTCTATCCTGAACCTTTTTTCAAATTTAAATTCATCCCAAAATCCTTTTTCGATGTTAGCTTTCAAATATGACTCTTCAAAAATTATGGATAGAGTGTGGTAGCCCTGATACAATCTACTCAAAGTAGCTCTAATGCCACTGTTGGATTTTTAGTCAAGTTATCATAGGTCCCAATGTTCAAGATCAAATATAATATTAATATTTGAGCATTCAATATAAGTGGCCAATATTAAAGAACATAACATTCATATAAAATAATAATAATATGAAGTAAAATGGCCAATATCATTCATGAAATAACATGACAAAAATGGACAATAGAATTGCTCAAATTATATGCAAGCTTCAATTTTATTAATTCTTGAATGCTTAATCTTTGATACAATATATGGAGCTTTATCTCCATAATATAACCTTAGAACGGTTACATTTGGACTCTTTATCTATTGCTCTCCTCACATATCTAGGAGATGTATTTTTTCCTATTCTATGAATAATATAAACCTCTCATGTCTTTTGGCTTCTCATTTTACCACTTGTACACATGAATATTGACTCTCTATTTACTCTTGTACACTTTAATCTATAACACTTTGCACACTCCTACATATATACACATGCATACTCTATTACATGACACTTACACACTTTCTCACTCTTCACACTTGCACACATAATTACATGACACTTGTGCACATCCTGCACATAGACACATACATAAGAGGAAATATAAATCACACTCCTAAATTATAGAATCATATCCTAATATAATATTTACATTTGTACCATAAGATACCATGGGGGTACATTAGCATGTACCAAATAATGTAATATTCTCCAACACACCATTTAGTTGTCACTTCTAGTACAAATCCATAAAGTAGAAGTTAAGGAAGATGCATCCTAAGGTCTCTCTACTTATTAAATAAAATCTACAAGATCTCCTTTATGTTGGAACTATTAAAGTTGTACATAATTCTAAATGGATTTCTAATATTGTTCTAGTTTCCAACAAGACTAGAAGCATTAGTGTATGTACACACTTTCCAAACATAAATAAATTTTATTCTAAATATGACTTTTCGCTTCCCAATATCAACATGAATGTTGACTTCATAGTAAGGTGTAAAATTTTATTATTAATGGATGGGTTTTTAGGATATAATTATATCAATATAGCTCTTGAGGACCAACACAAAATATCTTTGATTACCCTATGGGAAGCCTTTTGTTATTAGGTCATGCCCTTTAGACTAAAAATATAGGATATACCTATCAATGGGCAATGATATATCTTGTATGATTTGATGCATGACAATGTGGAAGATTATAGATATTACTTTTTGGTTCGATTGCTCAAACACAAAGATCACATTCAATACCTTGGGCCCATTTTTGAAAGGCTAAAGAAATACAAAGTATGTCTCAAGCCTCAAAAATATATCTTTGGAGTGACATTGGAAAATCTCTTAGGATTTATTATATCCCAAAGGAGCACATAAGTAGACCCCAAAAAAATATCAACTATTGTCAATATTTTTCCTCTTGAATTTTGACCCAACTTCATAGTCTCTAAGGTAAGATCTAGACCATTAGAAGATTCATCTCTCAGCTTGTTGACAAGTTTCAATCTTTCACAAAGCTGCTAAGAAAATATATGGTATTCAAATGGGATAATGAATTTCAAGCTATGTTTGATGCCATAAGATCTTGTCACCTCCAGTGCTTGTACCACCTAATCTTCACAAACCTTTGTTTTTATATATAGCTATAACTAACCATGCCTTAGGAGATATGTTGGCCCAATATGATGATCAATATAGAGAAAGGGATATTTTTTGTTAGTTGAACCCTATTTAGCTATGAGGTTAAATATACACCTTTAGATAATATTTATTTGGTCATTGTCTTTACATCCTATAAACTTATACATTAAATGATTACCCATAAGACCTTTGTCATCACAAGGGAAGATCCATTGTAATATATCATGCTAAAAAAAAAGTCTCTCAAGAACCACTAAGTGGGTCATTGCACTTACCAAATTTTATTTTGATTCTATAAATTAAAATTCTATGAAAGGTTAGGTGATTGTTGATAAATTAATAGTTGCACCCATGGAAGTAAGCCAACCCGTAGTAGTGGATTTTCCCAATGAGTTTATCTTCCACATTAGACCTAAAGAAGACCAAAATGATTCTTCAACCTTGTAATTTGATGGCACAAGGTACACCAAAGAAATGGAAGTAGGAGTGTTTTTAGTCAATCCTCAATAGCAATGAATCCCCCTATATTTAAGGTTGATGTTCTCTTATACCAAAAATATGGTAGAATAAAAATCCCTTATCTTAGAACTACATGTCGTTAAGACACTTAATACTAAATACCTTGTTGTTTTTGGAGAATCTATGATGATAGTAAACCAATTCAAATGGTGTATATCAAAACCAAATATGATAATTTAAAGCCATATAGATAAATTCATAATAAGTTTATGGTTTATTTTGAAAAACTCACCATTGATTCTATCCCTAGGTATAACAACTATCATGTCAATGCTATGGCATTTTTTGAATCTCTAATTTCACTTGAGCTTGATTATGAACAAGCCATAAATAGTACTAGATAAATTATAGATCCCACAACTTTAGAAACCATTCAAAATACTCTATATACCTTTACTCTTGAATTTATCTCATGTGGTCCTTGGTATAAAGGCATCTATGATTACCTTAAAAATGGTAATTTGCCTAAAGGATTGAATTATGAGTGAAATAAACTCAAGCAAATTATCAGTGATAATTTTATCATCATACCCTTGATTGTATTCTACTTGTGTGCTTAGATCAAACCAAAGCCTAAAAGTTATTTTTGTAATCCCATGATAGATATTGTGATGGGAACTTTATTGGTATTTTCATGTCTAAGAAGCTCCTTAGAGTGGATTATTATTGGCCTTCCATGGATAAGGATTCTTAAAACTATGTTAAGAGGTGTGATAAGTATCAAAAAAATGATAACCTTGTTCATGACCCTTCCAAATCCCTATACTCCATTACCTCACCTTGTCATTTCTCCATTTGGGAACTAGACATCATTAGGAAAATAAATCCCACATCCTCTTATGGACATAAATTTATTATCATTGCTGCTACATATTTTACTAAATGGGATAAAGTTATACCTTTAGACTTGCAATTGGAGTCCAAGTCTCCAAATTCATAGAGAACCAAATAAATTTTTATTATGGTATCCCTTCTATCATCATTCTAGATAATGCCAACAGATTGTGCAAATTATTTTATACAACAAAAATGGTCTATGCCTTATTATCCTCAATACAATGGCCAAGTCAAAGCCTTGAATAAAACTCTTATTGAAATCCTTAAAAAAATAGTCAATAATACTAAAAAATATTTTCATTTATAGTTATATTCAACCCTTTAGGCATATCACACTAGTATTAGAACCCCTATTTATGAGATACCTTATGCTTTGGTATATGGTACTACATAAATATTTCTATTTTACCTTGAATTCCCTCCCCTATAATTTTTTTTGTAGGATGCTTATGTTGGATATTAGTATTATCTTACCTTCCTTAGTCAATTAGAACTGCTTGATGAAAAGCATATTCATGTCCAAGAACACCTATGGGTCTACTAACAAAGGCTTGGGTGAGACTATGAGAAAGGGTAAGACCTTTATCCTTTGAGGTTGGTGATCTAATTTTCAAGGAAAACTAGAAGAATACCAATGCCAAAATCAATTGGCTATGTCCATACATTATCATTACTAAGTATCATTCAGACTCATATCACCTTGCCACACTTGAGGGTAAGGAACTTAAAGAACTTATGAATATCATGTATATAAAAAGATATTATAACTAGAAGTTTAAATTTATTTTTTACTATTCAATTTGAGCTTATGTGACTTTGTGGTATTTGTACTTGTGTTCTTATTATCTATTTTTTCTTATATTTGAATTTTATTAAAACAGTATTATCCCATGAGGATATGCAAAGGATGATCCTAGTTAGATTACTTGTTTCCATTTACTAGGTGTTTTATGCAAGTGGATCCCTCCTCAACTTGTTTAAATTATTTGCAAGGACATGCATATCATATTATTTGAGAGTAAGAAACATAATATTATTTATTGACTATACATTTTCCCATGAGGATATGCTCCATCGAGACATGAGTGGCCAAAGTCAACAGCCCTTATTCTTCTCTCATAGCCTTTAGGCTTGTCAACCTAGCCACTTTGTATCTAAGATTTGAAAATGGAATAAGTATCCCTCCATTTGGGTCCAAGGCATTTAGACTAAAGAGTGTGTATTACTCAACTTCTATCTTCTATCTTCCTTTATATCCTCTCTTCCAACTCCCACAAGTTATTTCATGCTAGAAATTTGGTATGTTGTGTAAATCATATATAATATTTTCTCATAATCAACCTTCTAGGCCATCAATATTTTAGTTGTATAATTAATCTAGGTTTTGGGATGGATAATTACCCTCTTAGACCCAAAACTTTAAGATTGACAAATATAGGGGTGTCAACTAGTTAACTCATCACCAATTCCTATCCAAATAATAAAACTTCACCAACAATAATGGACTCACAATCTCTCCTATCATCTAAACTCATTAACCTTGTAGCTTTGTGCTTAAGATAAACAAATGATATGAACAATTCCAACTCTCATGCTCAAAGCTCCAAGGTTGATAGGTCTTAATTCCTCTTATTGTAGATACAAAATAGAACAACACCAAATAATTAAACTTAAATAAATGAACAATTAAAGCAAAATGAATACATGTAATTGCACATAAATAAATTTTATTTTTATTTTTGGGAGGATTTATGATATTACAACCAAATATGAACTAGATTGGGATTTTTACAAAGGTTTATTGTTCAATACAATAACCTCAATCTGCTAGGGTTCTCTGAAACCCTAGCCAAAAAATTAGGGTAGTGTCTTCACGCTCGATCAATCCCAAAATTATGGTGAGTGGGCTTCAAATATCCATAGGCCAGACCACTCTAATGCTTTATAATCTTCAAATTAACTTGATCCCTAAACCTGCAAACAACAAACAACAATAGAAGGTCAATAATATCTACGAGGGCTCCACTATGTGAGGCCCTCAATAAGAAAACTACTAACCCTAGTTGTAGAAATGAAGCTATAAGAAAATCTAAGAATATTAAAATAAACACAATAAATAAATTTACCTTGTGAACTTGTCACTTTATGATTTTATTGTCGTCATTGCAAGAAACAGGTACGCAGATATCCTAGAGACACCCAAGGGTTTGCTAGTCAATAGAACTAGGGTTTGAGATGCCCGCAGGCTCTCGACAATAGCAAGAAGCACCCAGGGGCACTCAGGGATGGTGAAAAGCACCTAGAGGTTCTTAGATATGGAAGGAAGGCACCCAAAGGCGCTTGATGATAACAGGAGACACCTAGAGGTACTCAAAAATAGGAACAAAATCTATAGAAGTAGATCTGGTTCGATGAAGTAGGTGATAACGGATGCGGAGGCTACGACGAGCGAGGGGAGATGGAAAAATTTCTTGGATGCATGAGGACTTCAAGAACTTAGGTAAAACTTAGGGGTACAAATTTCTTAGGCTTATACTTAGGGGTTGAGCCATCAAAATGACTCCTATTTATAATCTTCCCTAGGGAACATTAGGGTTTTAACGACACAATTTGTGCGATCAAGATTAAAATTTGATGGAGGGTGGAGATTAAATCTGGGTAGGTGGCATGGATTAAGGTAGATGAATGGATAGGATTAAAACAAGATGGATGGTTGGGATTAATTTACACATATACACATTTATTAAATATATATAAAAATATAATGTAAAATATTAATAATTAAATATATATACTAAACACATATATATATATATGTAAATAATGGGTAAAAATGGTGGGAAGACCTGGATGGATGACAAGTGGCTAGGATTTGGTGTCTATAGATGTCCATTTTTGTACCGTGTTGCATGAAATGCAATGTGGTGCAAAAATATGAGACACATGTTTTGGCTTGATGGTGAAGCAACTTTGTTGAGATGTGGACATGATCTTGGAGATAAAAGAATTTTGATTGCGTAGCTTACCCCCTCAATTGGTGAATGAGTTACGAATGAATCTCACAAGCCAATTGATAGATGAGTGTAAATGGTTGTGCAATAGAATGATGTGATTGTGGACGATATGAATGATGTAAATGTGATACCTTTTTTGCCCCAACAGTGAAAGGGGGTTGGTGGAAGTTGCATGTGATTGATTCTATTTTTGCCCTAATAGAAAAGGGATTTTTGCCAAGTGTATATTCCATGATCATGTAAGATGTATCCCATTGTAGGAAATTCAAAACCAAATGTGATTACCCCAAATTTGGGGTGATTCGATGATATTGAAGTATGTACTTTCTGGCATCATTGATTTACAAAGATGAAGATGCAAGAATAAAAAGAGTCAACTTTGGAGGATCAACTAGTGATTGTTAGGTAATTTATATGGTCAGAACCAATAATCCTAGCTAAGGCTAGTCACCATGATGACTATCAAGTAAATGGGAAGTTATAAAATATGATTTTGTCCATGTTTTAAGCCCCACGAACTAGGCCATCAATGATAGCCTTTGTGCAAATTGTTCTTGGCATGGTTTCACTCAACATGTGAAGTACCAAATGTGATTGTGATTTTGAACAAGGATATATGGGATGATGAATATGTCCAAGTTTCCTTATGTTAGTGTATTCATTTTATTTAATTACATGGATGCAAATCATTGCAATCGCCAAGGGGATAAAATAGACCACTAGATATGAGATTCACTTGAATTTTTGTTTGAACTTGGAAAATGTGCAAATGTTAGGATTGATGATTGAAAATGATGTGAAAATGAATAATTGATAATGAGAATGATGAGTAAGACCATTTTGTGAAAATTTGGACCACTTTGGAGCATTTTAGAATTTGATAAGTGATTTTGCACCTTTTGGATGTAAACTAAAATTATGCATCCAAATTGATTTATTCTTTCACAAAACTTGATAATATGATGATGTTGATGGATGGATGTAAATTCAAGTGATTTTGTGGGTTTAAGCCACTGTTTTACATTGATTTTGTCTATTTTTTATTCTAAATTTAAATGTCGATGGGCACTTATTGCATGCGCAAACACCTGCCAAAAATTGGTGCATTTCCAAACATGGGTGGGTGCTTCTATGCACCAAGAAACACCCATGGGCATTTATGTGCACCTAAAATAGCTATATAAGGCTTGCAAAGGAGAAACCAAGATCATTTTTACATTCACAAATTATGGAAGCTACATGATGCGTAGTCGTTATACCATCATTAATTCTCAATGAATCTATCAATCCAGGGCAGTGTACAAGGCTATCTGAAGAAGAAGTGAAACAACTATAACTTAGGTCAATCTAGAGCAACAGGTCTTATTGGTGAAACCGGTTGTGTGGGGGGTTTTAGGACATTCCTATCTCTAAATTGCATGAAATAAACCTTAATCTAAGTTGCAGAATTGGAAACTAATCATTAACTGCAGAAATGAAGTCCTAATTACAATTGCAGAATAAGACCTAATTATATTGCAGAAATAACAGTTGTAGAATTGAAAGTCTGATCCTAATTGCAGAAAGGAAATCTAATTACTTTTGTAGTAATGAAAGTCTAGATCTAATGTGGAAATAAAAACTGTCAAAGTTCTGCAACAGAAGGTTGTCAATCTTCTGTTCAGGTTTTAACAGCAAAACATAAAATGCAGGAAATTGCTGAAAAATAGTAAATTCTGAAAATAACAGTCTAAAATAAAGTGGAAGCTTTGCTGAAAGTAAGATTGCAACTAAAACATTAAGCACAAGGTTAATCTAAGCATAAATAAACTAATACTGCAAATATTGTCAACTGTTTACAAGCAATTGAAATAACAAGTTCTACAACTCATTCTGTTGCAACAAAATCAGAATAAAAACCTCGCTTTATTAGTCCTCCTCCTAGGTCTGGAAGTGGCCAGCCTCTTTGTCCAGAAGAAGGTGTAAGTCTCTCTCTCTCTCTAAATCTTAATCACACTCATTTACAAGCAATATGAAATAGAACTTGTGCACTTTATTGATCAAAAGACATGATTACAAGAATTCTCATTAAAAACTATTACAGGACTGTAACAGTCAATTTCTACCTATACTCTGTATTTTTTGCTAGCTTCCTTACTCTTTTCACTATTTTCTATCTCCTTTTCTACCTACTAGGCTCAACCTGAATGGGAGCAATATTTATAGCTATCCTATGATCTGATTACAAACAAAGAATATCTCAAAAGATCTAATCCTACAATGCTGCAACAAATTCTGGTTTTATCCTAGAAGAGGACTAAAACTTGATCTTTCCCTTAATGATGACTTTGGTCGGCAATGACGGCAAAGACAGATGGAAGATCTTTCCCTTTACCTTTTCCAACCTTTATTTCCCTTTTTTTGGCTTCAAAAATCGGTCAACAGGTCAAAAACACATTCTGTTCTTCATTCCGAAGATAAGTGGCTTCATTCCGAAGACAATGCAATTCTCATTTCGAAGATCGCTCATTCCGAAGATACTGCATTCTCATTCCGAAGATCGCTCATTCCGAAGATACTGCATGCTTCATTTCGAAGATCCACTCATTTCAAAGACGTTGCATTCTTCATTTCGAAGATCCGCTCATTCCGAAGATGCTGTGTTCTTTCATTTCAAAGATATCTGTTCATTCCGAAGATACTTCGAAATGAACAAATGTATGCTTTTTCATGATTCCTTCTACATCTCTCAGGTGGGTTATCTCCTAAGATCAAATTCCAATGGTCTTCATCCCTTTCCTCATGTGAATTCCATGCCTTGCTATTTATGGACAACTGGCTGGAATTTACATGGGAAAGACCAGTTTTTGCTGCACAGCAATAGTTTGCTTGTACTGTTGCCAGATTTAGGTGAAATAAATGCTTGAGACAAATCAAAACATGATTAGTGAAATGCTGCTATTATTCTAAGCATATCCCATTGTAGCAAATCATAGCAAAAAGAACACAAAACTATGCAAAAAGCTGTAAAATCAGCATATAATATTTCAAATACATTGATCATGCAAAATGGTTAATATACAACATATTGAATCAACTTAACTAACATATCAGATAAAACATAAGAGTTTATAGGCATTTTTAGTGTTCAAAACATGTTATGATTGAGGCATTTCTAGGCCTCATCATTTTCCCCCCAACTTATATTAATGCATGCCCTCATGCATTCTGTTGGGCTATGGAATCACATATGTCCATGTTTAGATTCCATGACCTGTAGAATAATTTCTTGCCTATGTAATACCCCCTATTTTCCTGAATGTTTCTGAGCCAATCTTCAAATTGTTCATCAGGCTGGGCATCTTCCTCAAAGTAGAATGGAACTGGAGTAATGATGGTCGGAGGCCTGAACCTGAGACCTATCCAGCTATGTTGCATGATCTGAATCAGCTGGACTACACCTTCTGCTCTTCTTCTGGACCATTCTAAGTTGATGGGGGAGATAGGTTCTCTTTTCCTCAAAGACATGGAAAGTTCATTCCATCTGTCTCTGCATACTGACAATGCTGGGAAGAAATTGTGATCACAAAAATTGTTAAATCCAGCCACACAATCCCTCAAATTGTTCAAGTACATTCTCTTAATATCATCCCTGTTCATCATTGAGAAGTGCTGCCTGGTGATAACTAGGTGATTTGGCTGGATTGCTCTGACTAACAACTCAGCCCTTGTTTCAATCACTTTATTCTGCCTTTTCTCTTGATCCCAGTAAAGCTGATTCTTGCAAAGTAGACATAAATGCTCTCAACCGAACATCTCCAATGTAGATTTGAGGATGAGAGTCAAATTCCTCTGGAATGAAGAAACTATGTAAAAATAGTTCACACAAGAGATTTTTCTGCTCAAAAGGACTGTCAAAATATGCCTCCAAAAAATCTTCAATAGTGTCCAATTTATATGGAAGGTTTGAAGTAATCCTCATGACCTGCCATCTGAGGTATTTTTCCTTCAAAATAAGGCAGTAAAATCTAGTCGGTCGTCTAAATTGGACTAAAAATTCAGCAATTTGGCATAAGTCAGACACCTTTTCTTTCAATGCCTGAATTTTTGTGTCCTTGGCTTCTAGCTATTTTGCTTCCAATTTGAACTTTTTAGTTTTAGTGGCAAGCTGCTCATATCTAATCATCCAGCTAGCTATGTCTGCATTGTACTGCTCTAGAGACACAGTATTAGGTGGTCTGACTATAGGGGGATCCTAGGCAACAGATTTATCTGAACTCCTTTTTCTGCCACTTCCACTGGCTGTTCATCTGTCAATAACTCTACTTGCACCCCCTTATTTGCTATTTCTATGGGATTGTCATCAGATAGTATTTCTACTTGTACCCCCTTATCTGCTGTTTCTACTGAAAGTGTAACAAGTTGAAATGCAGGGACCTCAATAGGAGTACTTACTTGAACATTTTCTTGCTGCTGGGACTGTTCCTGTGTTGGTGGCTCATCTGCAACATCCTCTGCAATATTCTTTATCATTTCTGAAGCATCTTCAGAACAAGAAGGTAATGCTTCAGAATAAGATGGTGCTCTTAGAATGAATAGGCACTTCTTCAGAATGAAGGAGTGCTATTTCAGGATGGACTCCTATGTCTGCCTCAACAGAGTCATCTGTCCTTGATAGACCCAGAAGCAATTGAGCCAAATTATCTTCATCATGGGATATAGCTGGCTATTTTTCAGATTGTGACAACAATTTTCTCAGTTCTGCCACTTCCTGCTGAAGCTCTGCAATTTTTCTTTCTTGCATCTCAATGATGCTTTCTTTCTCTGAAATCCACCTGGTCTGTGTTTTGACAACACTCCTTGCTGCCCTCAGCTTCTCTGTGATGTCTTCTACTTCTGTTTCTCGCTTCAAGCCGATGCAGACAAATCAGTTGCAGTTGGTCGTTCAACCAAATTTTCCTCTTCTTCTGCAATAGTTTGTTCTTGTTCAAGAGGCTCTGTGAGACTGTCTATAAGGGTATCTACCATATCTGTAGCTTGTTGAACTGTAGCCTCCTCCAAACCATCCTGCTCAATTTTTGCCTCAACTATCTGTTCAGGGAATTCTGGAAAGTTTTCAGATGCTGGTTGTATCTCTGTGACATCTGGGCTGCTTGGTCTATCTTCTTCCTCCATGACCTGTTCTGCAGTTTCTTTCAAATGGATTCTTGTAGACCTCCTAGTTCCAGATGCAAACTTCTTCTTTTTGCTCTATTTTTTGGTGACAGTAGGGGTCATGGGGTCAGTTTCAGATGCCTCTGTTTCCCTTGTTGTTTCTGCCTCTGTTTGGTTAAGTGCTTCACTTCTCTGTTCTAACAAATCAGTTGCAGCTTCAACAAAATGAACCTTCTTTTGTTTTTCTGCTCTGCTACCAGTTCCAGATCCTCTTCTCTTTTGTTTCTTAGCTCGTGAAGTTGAGGGTTCAGGAGCAAGGTTTTCTGCTGCTGTTGTGGGGTGTAGTTCTGTAACAGCTTCAGGGGCACCTTCTATAGTTTCTTCTACAGCATCTTCTGCAACATTTTTTGCAGCAGCTGTTTCCTCTTCTACAGCAACATCAGCAGCATTTGGTTCTTCTTCTTCCTCACTTTCATCCCCAAAAATGACATCATTTAGGGTAGAGTAAAACCTGTCAAAACTCCTAGGGTTTCCTCTAAAATGGTGTTGGCAAACTAATTTGATGAGGCCATGATGGCGAAGGCTTCCTTTACCCTCCTGATATCTCTTTGCCATGTTCTTTAACTCTTGATACAGATACAGGGGAAGATTTACCCTAACTTCTGGTTGTTGCCCACCATGTCTGAGATGGTTCAAAATTCGCAAATGATGCCCTGATAACAGCACATACTGCCCTTCACAAGTTAGGAATTTAATTACCTAGGTGGCTACTTCATCCCAGGGTTCCTACAGGTTGGCCCTTTTTAACCCTTTGCATGTGTTGTTATGGGTTAAGTACTCTGGTTCTCTATCATTTTCTTCTACAAACTGATTAACTACATTTGCCAATGTGTTCTTGCCAGATCTAGAAATTGAAATCCCTTCTAATGGCAGCTCCGTAATCTGACTTAAAATTTTAGGGCTTACCTCAATAGTCATGCCGTTAACATGTGCTCGGTTGTTTCTGAACGTATGGGCGAACATGCCAGCCAAATCTTCAGAAGACCCATTGAATTTATCCAAAAATGGCATAAACCCTCCGTCTTCAAAAATCTGCACAACTGTCGGATTTTCTCGGAGGTAAGTGGTATCTACAGGCTCTGTTCTGATCTTTCGCCCCATTTTTTTTGTTTAAAAATCGTATACTATGGCTGTTGTTCTTCTGCTAGATCTCTGGCCATTTTTTGTTGCAGATTTGTAGAGTTTTAGTTTGAAACCTTCGTTGCCCTATTTCTCGTCTGCTTCTTCGAAATGAACCGTAACCTGTGCACTGTACTTCGCAACACGTCTTCGAAAAGAAAGGTGGCACACTTTTCTACTTTTGCACTGTACACCTATTCGTTGATAATTGCATGGATGTCCTTGCCGTCAGATCCACCTCATTAGTTTTGCAGATTCTCACGTGCATGTTAATTGGCATTAAAAACTGGTGGCATATGGTTGGTCACGTTCTCCGTATTTCCAATGAGTGCAAAAACAAACCATGTGCTGACTGACACGTGTTCCTTCCTCGCATGCAACTAAAAAATTTGATTTTGTCGTACCTTGTCTTCTTGGATGCCACGTGGAAATGCTCTTTTCGAAGATTATAACTAATTGCGCAGACAAAATTTCATTCCGAAGATTATGACCTCATTTCGAAGACAAGTCTTCATTCCGAAGACAAATCCTCATTCCGAAGATTATGACTTCATTCCGAAGACAGGTCTTCATTCCGAAGACAAATCTTCTTTGCAAAATTTTCATTCCAAAGATTAATCCTCATTTCGAAGATCAATCTGTATTGCGAAGGTAAATCGTCATTCCAAAGACAGACCCTCATTCCGAAGATAGATCCTCATTTCGAAGATAGATCTTCATTCTGAAGATAGATCTTCATTCCGAAGACAGATCTTCATTTCGAAGATGATGCAGCAAGTCGTCATTTCGAAGACCAAGTTTCATTCTGAAGACAAATTGTCATTTCAAAGACAAAGTTTCTTTCTCAAGACAAAGTGCAACATTCATTTGTGCTGTCATCTCTAAGACAATTTCAATCTGAAGATAATACAACAGTAATCGTTTTTGGCATTCTTGTTCCGAAGATTAGGCAGAAATCAATATTTTCATTCTCAAAACATGTTTTTAAGTATGCCAACTCTTATGAATACCTTTTATGCTAATGGTCAATTGTCACATACTATATACTAATCATTTTACAATGAAGAAATGTAAGAAATATATACCTGATAAAAATAGTTAATGCCAGTTTTGAAGAATGACTCGCCTTTGTTGATATTCTCGCTGAGATTTTCTGCAACATTTCAAAACAAGTGCACTTGGTGAATTTGTACAATGATGGTTCAGAAATTTCTCAAGGTTATGCATGCCAAAAACTGGTTTTCATGCACACCAACTCAGTAGTGCCTTAAGAAAAGGTTTTCACTGCTGAGTTATTCATTTTTCTCTCTTTTTTTTCTTGATTTTCCCTTTTTTTTTTTACCTCTCCTTTTCTCTCTTTTTTTTTTTCTTGATCCTGACTATGCCCATGAAGGAATTTCATGATTTCCCCTGAAACCATGCCCGTGAAGGAATTCATACTCAGAATTTATTCATATTTTTGTTTTCTATTTTCTGATTTTTTTGTATTTTCTATTTTTTTCTTGAAATCCATTGATCATGTTGATTGTTTTGAAGTGGAAGAGGGAATCTCTTCCACCTGCTGTGTATCCAAACTATCAAGTTGCTGCAAGAATTCTTCTTTAGTCAGAGGTGTATGGTATACCCTGAGGCGATGTCCATTCACTACCAACTTTCTTCGTGACCCATCAATAGGGGATAAACGAGCTGCTCCATTGTTAAATACCTCCTCAATCCAGTAAGGTCCCAACCATCTAGTTCTCAGTTTTCCAGGGAAGTCTTCATATTGAGAATCAAACAGTAAAGCCCAATCTCCTTGTTGAAGTTTCCTCTGCTGAATGTGACTGTCATGCCACAGCTTCCTCTACTCCTGAATTACCTCAGTTTGGTGTAGAGCATCCAATCTAAGTTCATCCAATGCATTCAGCTATAGAATCCTGTCTGTCTGTGCCTGCGACAAGTCAATTCCAATTTCCAGTGTTGTGCGCAATGTTAGTAGCTCAAATTCAATAGGTAAGAGAGGCTTTTTACCAAAGACTAGTTCATAAGGTGTGAATCCAATAGTGGACTTCCAAGTAGTATTGTAGGCCCAAACTGCTTCAGGTAATTTGTCTAGCCAATTTTTCCTATGAAAAGCTACTATTTTTGTCAAGATGCGTTCTAGTTCCCTCGTTTGTTACTTCAACCTGGCCATTTGCTTGTGGGTGGTAAGGTGATGATTTCCTATGTTTGATTTCATACAATTCTGTAAATGCTTTTATGACTTTGGATGCAAATTGGGGTCCTTGGTCTGTGGTGATAGACCGTGGAGCTCCAAATCTCTGAAAAATCTGAGTATACAAGAAATCAGTGACCTTCTCTTCACGAGCATGTTTAAAAGCACGCACCTCTACCCACTTTGTCAGGTAATCAGTGCATACTAGAATATGCACCTTTCCTTGAGAAGGTGGATCAATAGGTCCTACAAAATCAAGCCCCCACCTCTCAAATGGTTCTAAAACCATTTGAGGCTGCAGTGGCATCTCATTTGTATGAGTGGGTTTCCCCATTCTTTGGCATGCATCACAATGCCTCGTGTACTTTTTCACATCCTTGTGAAGAGATGGCCAATAATATCCTATCCCCAAGATTTTCCTAACTGTGCTTTTTACAGAATAGTGTCCACCCGAGGGTTCATCATGACAAGCTCTAAGGATATCATACACTTCATCCTTTCGGATGCACCTACGTAACACATGGTCAGGACTCCACTTAAAAAGCATACCCTTAATCCATTCAAAAGAAGAACTCTGTTTGATCAATTGTTTTTTCTGTTTTGAGGTGAAATGTGGAGGAACTTTCCCTGTGACCAAATAATTGGCTATATCTGCAAACCAAGGTGATTGAACTGATATAGCAAATAGTTTTTCATCAAGAAAAGTGTCATCAACTAATTCCCCTTCATCTGTGTTCTCGCAACCTGGACAAGAAATCTGCCACAACATTAGCTTTTCCTGGTTTGTTGATTATAGTGATATCAAATTCTTGCAGAGAACAACAACCAACGAATAATTCTTGCACTTACCATAGGTTTATTCATCAAATACTTAATGGTTGTATGATCTCGTGTGAATAAATATTTGATAACCCGTGATATAATGCCCGAATTTGTTGATGGCATAAATTACTCGCTAGGAATTCCTTCTCGCTTGTTGTATAATTTTTCTCGGCTCCCGTCAAGTTCTTGCTAATGTTGTATATGGTATAATGTTCACCATTATCAATTTGTCCTAATGCTACTCCAATTACTGTATTGGAGGCATCAGCTTGTATGTGAAATGGTAATGTCCAATTAGGTCCTCTGAGCATAGGTGGTGTTATCAATTTCTCTTTCAGAGCTTCAAATGCTTCCTGACACTTTGCAGTCCAGGAGAATTCAGAATCTTTAGTCAATAGGGCAAACATAGGACTGGCTATTGTACTAAAGTTGGGAATAAACCTGCGGTAAAAACCAATGTGTCCTAGGAAGCTTCTGACATTAGTCTGAGTTTTAGGAGGAAGGAGATTCTTGATGATTTCAACCTTCTTTGGGTCAACTTGGATCCCTTCAGGAGAGATGTGATGACCAAGAACTATCCCTTCCTTCATCATCATGAAGCATTTATCTGGATTTAAGGATAAGTGGTATGTTTCACAACGAGTTAAGACTTTATCAAGATTTTCCAATGTAAAATCAAAAGTTTGTCCACATACTGTGAAATCATCCATGTAAATTTCAACGCTTTTGGTGGTCAGATCAGCAAAAATTGCTAGGACTGCTCACTGAAAAGTTGTTGGGGCATTACACAAACCAAAAGGTAAAACCCTATAGGCAAATGTTCCCCATGGACATGTAAAAGTTGTTTTTTCTTGATCTTCAAGTGCAATCTGAATTTGATTATATCCACTAAATCCATCAAGAAAACAAAAGTATCTTTTTCCAAGAAGAGTATCTAACACTTGATCTATGAAAGGTAATGGAAAATGGTCTTTGTATGTCACCTTATTCAATTCTCTATAGTCTACACATACTCTCATTTTTCCATTTTTCTTAGGAACTATTACCAATGGAGAAACCCATTGGCTATCAGAAATTGGGTAAATGAATCCTACTTCCAGGAGTTTTTCAATTTCTTCTTTCACAATATCTCTTAAGGCAAGATTCAATCTTCTTTGAGGTTGTCTGACTGGCTTGACTTCTTCAGTATAGATTCTATGGGTACATATATCAGGATGAACTCCTGACATATCTTTGTAGTTCCAAGCAAAAGCATGAACATGCTTCCGCAAGACAACTATCAGCTTTTTCTTCCTCTTCCCTAGTAAGTCGGTCGTAGATGTTCAAAAATTTGCCCGGCTGGACTTCTATTTGTTTTGTATTTAGAAGGACCGAATTCACTCCTTCATACCTGGTAATTAAGGGATTAAGAGGACATTGCTGAGATGGGAGAAAAGAAGCAGCTTCTATTTTATTGCCGCTTGAGGGAAGCATATCTTGTATGGAACAAGTGAGAAGGAAAAATCGGATGATGGTGCCATCCATGTGGTAGTGAAACAGAGTTTCCCTGTGATAGCACAGATGGTTCATCTTCAGATTTTTGATTCTCCTCATTACTTATCAACTGTTGGATATTTGTTGCTTCCCCTTCTAAACCTTGTTCATGCAGAACATTCATCAGGATTGTTTCATTTTCCAAGTTTTCTGTGTCACTGAGGTCTTCTGTGTGTTCTCTTACTACTAAGGTAGCTAGTGTAGAAATGACCTCTTCTGGTTCTTCCTCTGAGTCAGAAAACCATAACTGACCTAAAAATTTGCTAGATGGTTTTGCAAGAGGATATAAAGAAATCTGTTTCAGATCAATACCATTTGAAATAGTCATATTTCCAGATCTCGCAGCCTATGAAGGTCGCTGCAGCTTGCAAGCCAAGGTCTTCCCAAAATAATGGGATATCCATGTGCTGAATTTCTTGGCTGTAAAACCAAAAAATCTGTAGGGAATTCCCAAGAAGAAACTTCTATAGGGACATCTTCAATGATTCCTTCAAGTTTTGCAACTGACCTATCAACCATTTCTAAAACTGTAAATGTGGGGCTGAGATGTTTGAGCTGTAATTGTTCCATTGTATCCTTGGTCATGACATTTATTGTAGCTCCTAGATCCACTAAAACATTTGATATTGGTACTGAACCTATGGTGACTGTGATAACTGGGCTTCCTGGATCACTATACTTTGGAGGTAGTAGTTTTCCAGATAAGAGATCAGCTATCTTTCCTTCAACCTGCACAGTTTTGGGAAATGCTTTCTTCTTTCTTCCTCGCTCTTTTAATGCACAAATTTTGGACAGTACTGTTAATCTCTGGTATTTCCTTAATAGCTTGCAATAAGGGCAATGAGATAGTCAACTTTTTGAGTTCTTTGACCAATTCTGACTCAGAATTTTTTGGTATTGCATTAAGTCTTTCAAGATATGGAATTATCCTTGGTAATTGTTCTGCTTGTGTCTCTTTCTCTATTGTTGGTTCCAATTTTTCTGTTTCTATTGTTGGTTGGATTCTCTCTGGTTCTGATGATTCTTGCTCTTCATTTTCTTTGATTTCAATTGAAACTGGTTCAGGTACAATTTTTCCTGAACGAAGTTGGATGTCACTACAATCAAGAACATTAATTTCAACATTTTCTTCAGCTTCAGCCACATAGACAGGAGGTGTCTGTCTCACACTGTTTGGATTAGTGATTGGCTGAGCTGGCAATTGAGGTTGTTTCACTTGCTGTGTTTGCTATTGTTTTTCTTGAAAATTTTGATTAGGTGCAGGCAACAAATGCTGATTTTGACCTTGATTCCTTTGCTGCCTTGGATAGGACTGGTATTGCTGATTCCACTGTGGTTGGTTTTGCATCCAATGTGGATTAGCCTGATTTTGATTCCAAGCTGGATTGTTTTGATTCCAAGATGGGTTGTTTTGATTCCATGAGGGGTTGTTTTGATTCTGATTCCAGGCTATGTTACTCCAATTTGATTGTGGCCATTCTTGGGAATTTGTCCATTGAGGATAATTCCAAGGACGTTGGGGTGGTTCTCATTGTCCCCAAGGCATAGTACTAGGATTATGCCCCCAATTTGTAGGAAAACGAGGGGGATTTTGATATTGAGAGAAATTTCCCCCTTGTTTTGGTCCAATATAGTTGAGTTCCTCAGTCTGGTTTTCTAACACAGTTTTGAGTTGTGGTAGCAGGTGGCATTGATCGGTTGAATGCCTTTTTGAACAGATACTACAAATGGCTGAGATAGATGTTTTATTCAAAGGACATTCCTGCAAAGCATGTTTATTTCTACATCTTGGGCAATAAATTGCCAAAGGTTCTATGTTTTTTGCTTTTGCAGACATTTCCCCCAAAGTAGTGTTTAGATGCACTAGGATATCAGTTTTGAAATTTGCAAGTTCCTCTATCATGTCCTTTACATCAGTGCCATTTGTGCGGCTTTTTCTTCTTCTCTCGCTTAGTGCGAGAGTAATTCCTACAGAGATCCATAATTTCCTCATTACTGAGAGTGGTTACATCCCCTTTTCCCATCAAATCTAGAACTTCTCCTGGATTCATCTTGCAATCCTCTCAAAAATATGGTTTTACATAATTCTGGTTCTACAAGTCCACATCTCCTTTGAACAAAGGAGAACCTATCAAGATAATCTTCCAATGTCTCATCATCTTCCTGCTTGATTCTGAATAACTCATCTTTTCTATTCCTTACATGGCAATATTCCTGATATTTGTCTAAAAAGACAGTCTCCATTTGATCCCAGGTTCTTATGGAATTTGGCTCTAAACTCATGAACCAACGCAATGCTGAATCCTTGAGAGTTGAGGGAAAAACCTTAAGTTTCTGATTGTCATTTATATAATCATAGGTCTGACACACTACCTTGAATTCAAACAAAAACTGGTCAGAATCTTCAGATACAACACCTCGAAAGGTTGGGAGTACCGAAGGTGAAATGGTCTTCATGGGAGAGTTTTGTGTTGGATTCAGATGAATAGGATATTCAAATGTTCTGGACGGTTGGAGTATATCCCGATCATCTCCTTCATTATGAACATAGCCATGTTGGCCATCTATATTGCCTCCTTCTCGCCATAGTTTCCTGTTTGTTGGGAGAAGTTAAAGCTTCCCAAATTGTTCTCTCAAGAGGTCCAAGCCTCTCTGTTGATGATGAGTCTGATGAATTGTCTTTCTTAGGATATTCTGATGATGATAAAATTGGTGATTTTCCTATCTCAGAATGTTCTAATGATGGTGAGACTGGTGATTTTTCTATCAATCTTTCAGGTAATTCAAACACAGGTGATTCACCCCTTAAGCGTGAAGATCTCCTTAATGGAACAAGCCAAGGATCCTTTGGGGTAGTTCTACCTTTTTCATCCCTAGACTTATTCATTCATGTCTACTCCTAAATGACATAAATTAAGTCAATAGTTGTTATCTTCCTCAACTGTTGTATTCAGATTTTAACCTGAATTCTCACAGCTTAGTCTGATTACAGCTATTGGACTGTTTGTTTTCTTCTGACAACACTATTCCCTGGCAACGGTGCCAAAATGATGCGTAGTCATTATACCATCATTAATTCTCAATGAATCTGTCAATCCAGGGCAGTGTACAAGGCTATCTATGAGAGAAGAAGTGAAACAACTATAACTTAGGTCAATTTAGAGCAACAGGTCTTATTGGTGAAACCGGTTGTGTGGGGGGTTTTAGGACATTCCTATCTCTAAATTGCATGAAATAAACCTTAATCTAAGTTGCAGAATTGGAAACTAATCATTAACTACAGAAATGAAGTCCTAATTACAATTGCAGAATAAGACCTAATTATATTGCAGAAATAACAGTTGCAGAATTGAAAGTCTGATCCTAATTGCAGAAAGGAAATCTAATTACTTTTGCAGTAATGAAAGTCTAGATCTAATGTGGAAATAAAAACTGTCAAAGTTCTGCAACAGAAGGTTGTCAATCTTCTGTTCAGGTTTTAACAGCAAAACATAAAATGCAGGAAATTGCTAAAAAATAGTAAATTCTGAAAATAACAGTCTGAAATAAAGTGGAAGCTTTGCTGAAAGTAAGATTGCAACTAAAACATTAAGCACAAGGTTAATCTAAGCATAAATAAACTAATACTGCAAATATTGTCAACTGTTTACAAGCAATTGAAATAACAAGTTCTACAACTCATTCTGACTGCAGCAAAATCAAATAAAACCTCGCTTTATTAGTCCTCCTCCTAGGTCTGGAAGTGGCCAACCTCTTTGTCCAGAAGAAGGTGTAAGTCTCTCTCTCTCTAAATCTTAATTACACTCATTTACAAGCAATATGAAATAGAACTGGTGCACTTTATTGATCAAAAGACATGATTACAAGAATTCTGCTAAAAAACTGTTACAGGACTGTAACAGTCAATTTCTACCTATACTCTGTATTTTCTGCTAGCTTCCTTACTCTTTTCACTATTTTCTATCTCCTTTTCTACCTACTAGGCTCAACCTGAATGGGAGCAATATTTATAGCTATCCTATGATCTGATTACAAACAAAGAATATCTCAAAAGATCTAATCCTACAATGTTGCAACAAATTCTGGTTTTATCCTAGAAGAGGACTAAAACTTGATCTTTCCCTTAATGATGACTTTGGTCGGCAATGACGGCAAAGACAGATGGAA
The DNA here is from genome assembly GCA_028583015.1 of Wollemia nobilis. NCBI lineage: Eukaryota > Viridiplantae > Streptophyta > Pinopsida > Araucariales > Araucariaceae > Wollemia > Wollemia nobilis. The sequence goes on from JAQPPZ010002979.1 coordinate 8,566,446, forward strand.
GATCTTTCCCTTTACCTTTTCCAACCTTTATTTCCCTTTTTTCGGCTTCAAAAATCGGTCAACAGGTCAAAAACACATTCTGTTCTTCATTCCGAAGATAAGTGGCTTCATTCCGAAGACAATGCAATTCTCATTTCGAAGATCGCTCATTTCGAAGATACTGCATTCTCATTCCGAAGATCGCTCATTCCGAAGATACTGCATGCTTCATTCCGAAGATCCGCTCATTTCGAAGACGCTGCATTCTTCATTCCGAAGATCCGCTCATTTCGAAGATGCTGTGTTCTTTCATTTCGAAGATATCTGTTCATTCCGAAGATACTTCGGAATGAACAAATGTATGCTTTTCCATGATTCCTTCTGCATCTCTCAGGTGGGTTATCTCCTAAGATCAAATTCCAATGGTCTTCATCCCTTTCCTCATGTGAATTCCATGCCTTGCTATTTATGGACAGCTGGCTGGAATTTACATGGGAAAGACCAGTTTTTGCTGCACAGCAACAGTTTGCTTGTACTGTTGCCAGATTTAGGTGAAATAAATGCTTGAGACAAATCAAAACATGATTAGTGAAATGCTGCTATTATTCTAAGCATATCCCATTGTAGCAAATCATAGCAAAAAGAACACAAAACTATGCAAAAAGCTGTAAAATCAGCATATAATATTTCAAATACATTGATCATGCAAAATGGTTAATATACAACATATTGAATCAACTTAACTAACATATCAGATAAAACATAAGAGTTTATAGGCATTTTTAGTGTTCAAAACATGTTATGATTGAGGCATTTCCAGGCCTCATCACTACATCTGAGGGAGTACAGTGAAGTGAGTCGAGTGGGGTGAGTGATTGGTGAGTTGTAAGCTATGGTGGCAGAGGGAGTGGATACGGGAGTGGGATAAGGTGTGTAGTTCACCAAGGTAAGTTTTTTTGACCTTATTTCATAAAAAAAAATCCTTTGTTTTTTTTTATAAATGTACATGCATTAACATTAATGGTTTTGTATTGTGTTGCAACTGAAGATTTTGGAGGCTCAGCATCAATTCTCACCTCTCATCCCTGGGATGAGAATGGCATTACAAAGTGAGGATTGGGATTTTTTAGAGGTAGTGGGGTTGGCAAAGGTAACCCAGATAGATGTGGTGAGGCTTGATGAGGGGTACCTTTCAACCTTTGCAGAGAGGTGGGATCCAAATAGGGGAAATTTTTAGCTCCCTACCGAAGAGATGACTATGACACTTGAGGATGTATACTACATCCTTAAGTTACCGGTGGAGGGTTTGCATGCTAAGGTTTGACACAACAAGAAGGCTGATTTGAGACACATGTTTGGAGATGGATGGGAGGCCATGGAGGTGACAAGTGGAGATATTACTTACTTTTCCATGTATATGGATAAGAATTTGGATGCCCTTCCCACTTTGGTGATGTTCATGTTGGCCAACATAGTGGTCCTGAACAACATCGGATGTTTGTTCCCTTGGAACCTTATCATACTGGTGTGTGATATGCTTGCTATATCATGGGTGTAAGCATGGGCTTCTGCTTTATATACATAGTTATACTGGGAGCTATATGAGGTGAAGAGGTGGAATCACTAGGGACTAGGTTGTAGTGTGCTACTGCAATGCTAGGGTTGGGAGTACTTTAGTGTGGCTTGACCTTTAGGCTTATCAGCAAGGGGATGGGATATGTATCAGACCTATGCTATGAGGTGGTCAGTGGTAAAGGAGGTGTATCCAATTCATCCTTCTCAAATGAGGTAATGGTATAGGGATCTATAGATTAGACTAATGATAGCTTAGGTGATATGGATACCATGGCAGGGTGCCATATGGATAGGTGATGGACAGCATCTATGATGAGTGCAAAAGGCTAGATGGGTGGTTGCAAGGTGCATGAAGTATATGGAGCTAATCCAATTTACATAGGTACTATGATAGTTCATATCGAGGTAGGGGATTCTTTATGAGCCATTTCTCTATAGGAGGTATCAGGATGATATAGGATTACTATGTGTCAAGGCATGGAGAGTTACACTTGAAGATGATGAGGAGATCGATCTCCCTAATGTGGATGGTGTGAGGACTACAAATGAGTACGACGCATAGTTTGTGACTCAATCACCATGGGTACTAAGTCTAGTGGTATATGGTGGAGAGGGATATGGGAATGAGGTTAAGGGATCCAAGGAAGCTCCTAAGTGTCAGAGGTATCTTTCGACTAGCAGTTAGAAGAGGCAGACTAGTAGGGTAGTGAATCAGGTTCTAGAGGGTGGAGGATATGGAGGGGATATGGCATAGTAGGTCCTTGAGTTTGGGGAATATGGGGGAAATATATAGGATAGACAAGATATTTTGTATGGGCCCCCTAGTTGGAGTGAGGATGATTAGGTGAGGCTAGATAAGTAGGTGGTAGAACAAGATGCTATGATAGTAGCTTAGAATGTGGAGATAGCTCAGATGTAGGATAGAGAGGTGATTCTAGAGGTGGAGATAGCTCAATTGTAGACATATTTGGAGGTAATATCGATAGTAGGTAGAGATGATGATAGGATCATGAGGCTCCATGCAGAGCTGCCAGAGGGGTATCATAGGCAAAGGCATGATGTACATCACCTTCAAGCTCAGGAGGGATATGTCCAGGCTTTGGAGGATTGGTTGATGGAGCACAATATTGGGCTTCCTAAACCGCCCTCCTCATCCATATCTAACTTAGCTAGGCCTAGTGAGTCTAGTTATAGTTCTAGATCTAGGGATCCTTCAGGGTCACAAGGGTCTTCTCATAGGCGTTAGCTAGTGCTTAGATACACTTTTTTTATATGAGCCTTGGTGCTCCATTGTATGTAGCCTTTTTGGGCACTCATTGTACATGCAATATTTATACATATATATACACATGGATTTTACTTTTGTGTTATGCTTTTGTGTGAATGTTTTTATGTGAATGCTTTTGTGTGAATGCATATGTATATGGATGATTAATGCAAGTGGTAATGTGTTATGGATGATTAATGCAAGTGGTAATGTGTTATGGATGATTAATGCAAGTGGTAATGCAAATGTTCTAATTATCATTTATTTTCTTGGCCAATTTTTTAACATTGTTGTTTAATCAGGGGCACCAAACTTGGTGATATGTGGGGTGAAAGACTCATGAACTGGCATGGATGTGACATGGAAAAATATATGGATGTTGATATGGAAGAAGATGTGTATATTAATATGGAATAATATATGCATGTTTATATGGAAAACTGACTTTTTGTAGGGACTCGGACATACTAGTTGCATCAAAAAACTCACTAAAATTGCCTAATCCCACTAGGACCAAATATGTGTGCAATGAATTCATTTACCGAATCATGAGCATGGTAATGACTCAAGGTAATCAAGAACCAATGTGTGTGCAAGTGAGTTCATTAAATCATATTGAGTAAATTGGGTGTGACATGTTATGGATGAGACCGAGAAGCCAGCTTGTCTATATGTGCGGTTAGAGGTCTCTTTAAAAGAGACGTGTTTCCATGCATGAGTGTACTCCACTGCCAATCAAGCATCTATAGCTCCAGTGGAGACTAGCTCCATAGTCTAAGGATTTTTATCTCTCAAGTTTTTGGGATGACTACTTAACAGTCTGACTGAAAATGTAGTGTGATCCTTACAACCCAATGATCAGTGGTGTGTGATGTGTAAAAGATTGAGTTTTTAGGAATGTTTTTCCTACTCTATATTTTATTTTGAAATTTACGATAGTGGTGAAAACCACTATTTTTGTGGACTATGTTGCATGATGGGACTGGTGAGGATTACCCTTTTCACTTCAAGGTTCAAACTAAGTATGGTGTTATCCCTCTTTGACACAAGGTGTTTTTACGATGTGAAATTATTTTTGGTTCAAGAATGTTTTGGAGTCAATTCCTAGAACTCAATATTTTCTTAGTGAAGATGTGTAATGGTCCTAAAAATAACTCGACATGTATTTATTATTTTCTTAAAATACTAGGAGTGACTGAGTGACCGAAAACACCCAGGAATTGTGAAAATGTGGTTTTGCAAATGACACTTTGGCTTTATGGAATGGTGTGGATGATGTTGTGAAGGTACCCCTGATTAAGGTAACATGACTTTATTGGACCAATTTATATCTAAACTGAATAAATGGTCCCTAATATGAAATATGAAAATTGTGCAATGTATGAAATGAGTGTAATGCAAATGTGTGTATGAAGTGCAAAATGTAAAATGAGATGTGTGCAATGCAGTGTTGTTAAATGAAATGTGTGCAAATGAAATACAATGTGTTTGTGTATTAGCCATGTATATATACATATATATAAATCTCATTAAGCATAGAATGTTCTCAAGTGTCTAACATTAATTCACTCGAGTTCTTCCTCTCCCTCTAGACTAGCAAGCCTATAAGTACCTTTACCCACTTTTTGAGTGACGATGTATGGACCTAACCACTTAGCCACAAATTTATCATGAATATGCAACAATGCATTGGTGTTTTATTGATTCTCTTTAAGGACCAGATCTCCTACTTGGAATTTTTGTAGATGAACTTTGGTGTTGTAAGCATATTTTATGTGGTCTTGATAAACTCGTAAATGCTCTAAAGCATTGACTCACATCTCATCAAGAAGTGTGAGTTGGTCAAGATGTTCCTATCTAGCAGTGTCATCATCTATGAATTCTTGTAAATAAATTCACAAGGATGGGATATAAATCTCAAGAGGTATGATTGCTTTGGATCCATAGACTAATGAAAATGGTGTTGCCCCAGTAGGCATGTGGATGCTTGTTAGGTAATAACATAATGCCAAAGAAATTTTAGTATGCCAATCTCTATGATTTTTACTAGCCAATTTCTTGAGAATAGCAATTAAGTTCTTGTTGGTAGCCTCAGCTTGTCCATTTGCTTGTGGGTAATAAGGATTCAAGAAACTATGTTGGATGTTATATTTCTCACAAAGTGCTTGAACATCCTTGTTCTTGAAAGACTTGCCATTATCAAAGATGATTTTCAAGGGAATACCAAAATGATAAATGATATGGTGAAGTATAAACTCCACAATTCTAGGTCCTATCATACTGGTTAAAGAAATTGCCTCAACCCATTTTGTGAAGTATTTAGTGGTTGTGATGATGAATGTATGTTGTCTCAAGGAAGGAGGTGAGATTTTGCCAATTAAATCAAGACCCCATTGTGAAAAGTGCCAAAGGATTTGAATAGGTTGTATTGCTTGTGATGGTACATGAGTTAAATTACCATGCTCTTGACATTGCTTGTAATGTTTGACATAAGTGCAAAAGTCTCGTTCCATGGTGGGCCAATAATAATCCATGTGTAGAATACACTTTGTGATGGTCATACCACTAAAATGACCACCACAAGTACCATCATGAGCTTCAACTATGGCTCTGTGCCTCAACAACCTCAAGATATTGAACGAGGATTCCATCATAACCACATTTATACAACACATCCCCAAGAGAACAAAACAATTTACTTTTTTCTTGAAAGTGTGTTTAGCATTTTGAGACATGTCATATGGGAGTGTTCCAAACTTGAGAAAGGCTACTATTTGGCTTGACCAAGGCTCATATGGATCCGACTGAATAAAGCAAACATCCTTTTCATCCTTAGATTTAGCATGAATAATTGCATATTTAGAGATCGTTGTGATAATTAGAGGTTGTACCTCTCCTAAGGAGTCTTTTGGAATCAATTATCTAAGAGAGGTCATCGCATATACAAATCTATTAGTCAAACATGGTAAATTATTGATTTCATACCATTCAAATGTAGAGAGCAATTTCATTGTTACTTTATGGTAAATTTTAATAGTAGGTTCTTTAAATTGGTATTCTCTGTTGATTTTCTTAACAACAAGTTGAGAATCACAAAATATCTTGATACACTTTATTCCCATAGATATAGTTTATTGAAGGTCTAAGATTAAGGCTTCATACTCTGTAGTGTTGTTTGTGCATTGGAAGTCAAGTTTGAATGATAATGGGATAGGTACCCCCTAGGGTGTATGAAACATGACTCCAACACCTTGACCTTTCTCACACTTAGAACCATCAAAGAATAGTGTGATATCGATGTCTTTCTTCGGAATGACATATTCTTCTTGTTCAGTGGCAAAAAATACCGAATCATCTAGGAGCTTAATAATCAAGGTATGATCACTAGGTAGTGGAGCTTCTACAAGTTGATTGGCTATGACCTAACTTTTAATGTATTTTTGGCTAATGAACTCAAGGTCAAATTTAGTAAGAAGCATTATCCATTTAGTGGTGTGGGTGTTATTGTAAGTGTGATATATCATATAACATAGAATATTTTCTCTAGCTATGACATATGTTGTGTGACTAAGCATGTAATATCTAAGTTTCTTAGTGGTAAAAACCACTGCTAAGCATAATTTTTCTACATAAGTGTATCTGGTTTCATAGCTTACCAATGTTTGACTAATGTAATAGATAGTTTGCTCTTTATTTTCTTCATTCTTTTGTGCAAGCATTATCCCTAATGCAAAATCCGTTGCTTAAACATACATATGGAAGGGGACCCCCAAACGAGGAGGAGCTAAGATTGGTGGAGAAGACAGGTATTGCTTAATGTCATCAAAGTCTTTTTGGCACTCGTTTGTCCAATAAAATGGTACCCCCTTTTGTAGCAGGTGATTCAATGGCCTACATTTGTCAGAAATTTGTGCAATGAAATGATGGATCAATTGGATATTTCCTTTTAAACTACATAATTCCTTTAAATTTTAGGGGGGAGGCATCTCCATGATAGCCTTGAACTTGTTGGGATCCACCTCAATGCCTATTTTGGAGACAATGAACCCTATTAGTTTGCCATAAGTAACACCAAAGATACATTTCTTGGGGTTCAACCTTACATTATGCTCTAGAAGTCGGTAAAAAACTTTCTCCAATACACCGATGTGCTCTTGTAGAGTTTTAGATTTTGCCAAGATATCATCCACATAGTATTTGATGATCTTATGCATGTAATCATGTAAGATGTATGTCATGGCATTTTGATAAGTGGCACCTACATTTTTAAGGCCAAAGGGAATCACCTTGTAATAAAAATCCCCCCAAGATGTGGTGAATGTTATTTTGTGTTGGTCATCGAGATTTATTCAAATTGTATTGTATCCTAAAAAACCATCCATGAGAGAAAGCATTTCATGGCCAGTGCAAGTGTCAACAAAAGTATCAATGTTTGGAAGAGGAAATTCATCCTGAGGACACACTTTATTAAGATCTTGAAAGTCAATGTAAATGTGTGTCACCCCATTAGGCTTGTGAATGGGTACCATGTTTGAGACCACTTAGGATAATCAATGGGTACAATGAAACCCACATCTAATAACTTTTGGAGTCCTCTTTGGCCAAGAGGGCAATGGTAGGATGCATCCTTATAAGTTTTTGTTTGATCAGCTTAGCATCAGGATGTAATGTGATATTATGGACAACCAACTTTGGTTTAATACTAGACATGTTTTTATAGGACTATGCAAAACTTCTCTTATTCCTCTTGAGGAGAGCAATTAATTGCTCTTGTTCATATTTGGATAAGCTTTTGCTAAGCTTTATGATTTGGGAATTGTCTTTGTCTGAACTAAGGTCCATATTTATGGTATCTTCAATTGACATGTGAGAACCTTCCTCAAGTTGATGGGGAGTTGGTATTAGATGAATTTCATATAAGATGTCATCAAACTCTTCTGACTTATCCTCATCTACGTCTACTTGTAAAACCTCAAGATTTGAAGGTGAAGGTGAAGGTGAAGCGGATGGAGGAATATAGTTGGTTGAAGCATTTAATAGTTCCTCAGATAGGACAAACTCAAAAAAGGATGGTGGCAAGGAAATTTGATCCATATCAATAAGACTCATGTTAATAGGAATTAGCTTTACCAAATCCTATGTATTATGAAGTGGGGTGAATAATTCAATAGGATTCATGTTGACTTAAGGGAAAATGAAAGAGGTGAAAAGGATGGGATGGATAGAACCTAATAACCGATGCTAGGACCTTGGTAGACCTGGATAGCAACAAGCAACATAAATAAATACACTTAACTAAATTTTATATACATGAAATTTAGAAAAAAATTATTTTTGTTTGTTTTATATTTTCTCTTTTTTTTGCATTATATACATATGTTAAAATTTTGGCTAATGAGATGGATTAATGAAATGGAGGTGGTGGTTCACCGGTAGGTTCAGCTCGCTCTTGTGGAATAGCAAGTGAAATATAGGATCATGGATGGGAAACATTCTGAGGTAAAACTTGTCTTATTTGGTGTGGGGAATGATGGGCTCTGATTCCTCGTTAGATTCATAAAAATCTATCGACATAAGGTTGAATTATTCATACATTTCCTTGTCGAAGTCATAGAGGTGGAGGGTTTCTTCCTCTAAATTCATATTAAGCCTTTGTAAGGCTTGTTCAAAATAAGAGTTGGTGGAAAGTGGGTGATAACCTAGACCTAAATGGTCATGCACTTCTTGATATGATAAATCAATAAGTTGAGGCACTCCTTGTTCATATCAGCCTAAGCCAAATCTTTGCTAATTAAATCTATGAAAATAGCAGGATGGAAAACCCATCATTTGTTGGATATTGGTAGGTGGTGGTCATTTGGGTTCTTTTGGAGGAGTAGGATTAGACAAATATTCTATCCCCCCATACACAAAATTTATTCTATTAGGCACTAAACCCATATTGTATACCGCTCCTATAGATAAAGGTGGGTCACGTGGGTGACCAAAATCCTTTGTAGTTGAGATATTGAGCAGTGTGATTGTCTTGGACCACATATTCACAAATAATAGCGTTGGTGAGGTGGACCTCAACTTGGGATTATGAGTATGAAGTGGACATGGGAGGCTTATAGTTGGCTAATGGCTCAAACAATGTGGAAGGTGTGGGCATCTCACAATTCAACAATTCAACTTGTGAAATATTGGTTGATGAAGGTGGATTTGGTTGTGAAGATATTTTTGTGACCAATGAAGGGTATGATGATGTGGATGGCATAGATTGGGTTTGACCACATGTACATGTAGTCAATGATGATGATAATTAAGGTGTAGAAGTGGATTCTTGGTTGGAATTGGTAATGGGAAGCTCCTCATGAGTGTGAGATTTTGATAAAATATTGGATGAAGTGATTGATGATATGGTGTATGACATGAGGAAAAGGTGGGTAGAAGGAAGCATGGATTCATAAGTATTCAGGATGAAATTGCAATACTTAAATGGCTCAACATTCATTGGTATGCAATGTACTTGCCCTTCGTGTACGTATTTTAGACATTGATGTAATATGGAAGGGACACATATCATTTCCCTCATCCAAGGTCTTCCAAGGAGTACATTGTACACCATGGATCCTTATAATATGTGGAAAAAGGTATGCAATATTTTTACCTCTACTTCGATGGGCAAAACAATAGCACCAAATGTAAATTAGAGAGCATCGTTAAATGCTTTCAATGTGAAGGTGGATTTGGTTATGTGATATGAAGGAATATTGAGATGATGGAGGGTACATGTGGTGATGATGTTAATGGAGGAGCCAATATCAATTAAAACTCTTTTGAATGGCTTCTTGTTAATTTTAGCCATTATATGCAATGGACAGTCCACCAATTCTTATGAGATTGGTTTAATCTCAAATTCATAAAACATGATGGAAGGATCCATGCATGTTTGAATACTCCCTATAAAGTTATGAAAGGTATTGAAATCTTGAGATTGGAGTTCGATGGATTTTAGAATATCCATTAATACCTCACTATGTTGGGGAGATTATTGAATTATATTATAAATAGACAGTTTTGATGAAGCCATTTTAAGCTAATGGTTAACTGAATACTTAGAGAAATGATTGGCCTTTGGGGGTGGTTGATGGTATGAATTGAAGGATTAGAATGGTTGGGAATGTGGATTGGTGGAGAAATATTTGAGGAAATTTGGATGGGTTGTGATGGAATAGGTTGAGACTCCCTTTCTTTTATATTCATGGGTTGTTGAATGGATTGTTGTTGTCCATCTTATTGATTGTTTTATCATTGTTGACCTTGGGTTACCACATGAATGGCACCTACAAAACCTTGGTACTGTTAAATATGGTTAACTTTATTGGGAGGGGTCTTGATGTTAGACCCTCCCATTGTGGATTGTACCTCCTCATGATGTGGAAGTGGTGTTTTGAAGATACCAAGATTTTGGTTTTTTTGAGCTAGAGGTTTGTCAAGTTTGATGGCCCCCAAGTCAATGAGGTCTTGTACTATATCCTTAAACACATGGTAATTATTTATGTCATACCCATTTTGTCTATGATAAGGGCAAAACAAATGTTCTCTATAGTTTTTACCACATCTAGTGAGATCATCTGGTTTGACCTCAGGTAAAGCAAATCTATTGGTGTCATACAATCTTTAAAATATGGATGCATATGATTCAGATAGAGGGATGTCTTGATGATTTTGTCAAATAAATTATCGATGTTGGCAATTCTCCACAGTTGGTATTGTGTTTTGTATAGATTAGGTTACTGAGGACACCGCATGATAGGAAATTTGTTGCAGTGGTTGTTGCATTGGTTTTTATTGAGCCATTACTAGCTGGCTCATGACCACTTGATTGACGTGATTAGCTTGATTGGTTGGATTGATCTGTGTTGATTTTATTTGACTAGAATAATTACTTTTGTATTGGCCCTGGTTTTGCCATTCCTTATTTCTTGGTTTAAGTATACCCTCTTGGATTTTTATCTATTCGATGATACTAGCATGAGCAAGAGCTTCCTAAAATGAGCAATATATTTGCAATTGAAGCATCCAAGAAATGGGTTTGAGACAACTCTTAGTGAATAGCTTAATAAGCTCTTCCATTGGTAGTATGAATGGCATTTTAGTTATGATGGCCCTCCAACAGTCGCAAAAATCATAATTAGACTCATCATCATGTTGTCCTAAACCATATATATCGGACAATGAGATTTTCTTTCTTACATTAAGGGTTTAAATCATTCAAATAATTGGTAAACCGGTTGTTCAAAAGTATAAATACTATGATTGGACAATTGGTTATACCATTCTATGGCATCTCCTCCTAATATCTAAGGAAATGTATGAAGCATGAGAGCATTATCATTTTTAATTCTAAAGCATGAGTGCATGAATGTGCTCACATGCTCTTTAGGGTCCTCAGTCCCTTTAAACTTGTCAAACCTTGGTACCATGAAGTCTGTTAGATATGGCGATGATGGTACCGAAGTGTGAATTGGTTGATTGATTAATTGATATAATGTTGGCTTCTCGTTATTGTAACTAGGAGTATGTTCTATCAAATTATAAATATGTTATTGCATAGCCTTGATTCTAGGGTCTTCCCCATGAATGTGAAAGCCCTAAATCACTTGATGATTCTATGAAGGGGTGGAAATATGTTATGGAGTGACAATATGATGATGGATAGGTAAAGTGGATTGGAATTTATGATGATGAGATTGATTGAGAAATGATGGTGACTATTGAAAAGGGGATAATACATGAAGATTGTGGTTGGGTTGGCCTATGGGAATGGAATGGGTATGGGTGGATGGAGGTATGGGTATGGAAACCATAAAATATTGTGGTACCCATGATGGAATTTGTGTGATGAAGGTGGGTTGAGTGGAAATTGGTTGAGGCCTAGGGTTCACTTGAACTTGTTGTTGAGATATTTACCACTTCTTAAGTAATTTGTTCAAATGTTCCCATGCTTCATTAATTTCTATATCATCATTGGAAGGTATGGATGGATATGGAATAGATGATATGGATGGGGGACATGTGGCAATGGGAATTATAACTTTATTGGATGAAATGGGCACTTGTGAAGCAGTATTGACTTGTGCTTCATACAAGGGGTTGGTATAAGTGGATACATATAAAGTTCTAGGAGCACATGATGGTTGGGGAATGGAGATATGGGATGAAGGTGCAACCAATGCTTCAAAAAGAGAGTTAGTGTACACTTGGGTGAATCTGAATAGATAGGAAGGAACAAGTTCCTACTGTAAATAAGGATCTTGATTTGGTATATTATGGAGGGGTTGCAAGACATAATTAACTAATTTGTAGAAAGCCTCTACATGGGTTATGTCTATGTGGATAATGGTGTGGTCAATTGTGGGTGAAAATGATTTAGTTTGTGAAATAGATGTGGAGGTGTATCTATGAGAGACATAAGTAGCCTACACAGTGTGTGATGAGCCTACAGATAAATTTGTGTAATCTGTTTGAACCATACTGATGGGATTTACCACAAAAGTGGCAGAAAATGAAGATGAACAATCCATAGATGTATTGTTTTGGTTTAAATATTTTTTTTGATTTCTTGTTAATACCATAAGCTACTAAACCAAATGTAAAATGTGTTGTAAAGGAAATGCATAAATGGAAATTCATAGAAATCAAGTGAAGACAATCAATGCTATGTTTATAAAACAACTATGTCTTACCTCATTCATTAATTATCTCCTTTTAATATTTTTTTTCATTTTTTTTATTTTTATTTTGTGTGTTTGAATTCACTAATATAAAATTAAAATGGGTGAAGACTATGGCTAGGAATTGGCAACAAGATTATTACTGATGATTAAATCTAACAAGTTTGCTCGGGGGTAACCTATGGTGTCTAGGGGCAGATATTGGTGGATGGAGATGAAACCCACTGTCACCATATCTCAAGCAATGATTGGTGATGAAATCCAACCATTACTGTTAAAAGTGCCATGTGCAGTGTGTGATTCCTTTTTAAAAAGTTTTCAATTTTCTATTGTGCTCATGCAATGTTATAAAATGACTTCTTTCATCAATCTAAATCAGAATCCAACATTAAAATACTAGTGGAAGTAGAGTACACCACTTAAGACCGCTCTCTAAATAGAGGAGGGTTCATCTACTCCTCTACCTTGAATCACCAAATGTGGGGGTACTTTTGGTATTTTAAATGTTGTTCCTACTTAGATTAATAAAAATATAAATTTCTAACCCTAGGATGCACACTACTTTATGCTTTTAATATTTCATATGCAAACAAAAGATGCAGCACACCAGAAAGCATGAATCCTTTTTAAATGGAAATGTGTTGTTTAAATGCAACTATATGAAACAACTGCTTTGATTCCTAGATGCACACTAGAAATATTGTTTCTAATAGATATATTATTATGTTATTTTTAATCCAATATCTAAAAGAAAACACAGAAACATAAAATGTAAAAATGCATAAAATAGAGATTAGGGTTTCAAGGTAAGCTTATAGAGAAGCCTACGTATTTTTTCTCTTATCTATGAAATGCACTTGGGCACCTGTGATTCCTATGAAACACACATGGGCATTTCTTGAATATCCCATAAACATTGCAGGGCTTCTGTGCACCTTCTACAACTTCTGTGTTGCTCTAGAAATCTAGATTCTGTGAAAATTGTGTGATCTGTGATTTCGAAAACCTGTAAGATGAAACAAAAAATAAGTTAGATCACAAGATAAATCAAAGTAATAAAACCTTATGGGTCCCACCATGATCACAATTTGTAGATACAAAATTGAACAACACCAAATAACTAAACTTAAATAAATGAACAATTAAAGAAAAATAAACATATGTGATTGCACTGAAATAAATTTGATTTTTATTTTCAGGTGGATTTCTAATATTACAACCAAATATGCCCCATATTGGGATTTTTACAAATCTTTATTGTTCAATACAATAATATCAATATGTTAGGGTTCTTCGAAACCCTAGCCAACAAATCAGGGTGGTGTCTTCACGCTCGATTAATCCCAACAGTAGGGTGAGTGGGCTTCAGATATCCATAGGTCAAACCATTCTAATGCTTCAGTAGCTTCTAATGAACTTAATCCTAAACTTGCAAATAGCAAACAATAATAGAAGGTCAATAATATCTACGAGGGCTCCATTATGTGAGGCCCTCAATAAGAAAACTACTAACCCTAGTTGTAGAATGAAGCTATAAGAAAATCTAATAATATTAAAATATATACAATAACTAAATTTACCTTGTGAACTTTTCACTTTTTGATTTTTCATTGTCATCATTGCAGGAAACAGGTGTGCATATACCCTAGCGACACCTGAGGGTTTGTTAGTTAGCATAACTAGATTTTGAGATACCCACGGGTGCTCGATAGTAGTAGGAAGAATCCAGGAGTGCTCAGGGATGGTAAAAATACCCAGAGGTGCTTGGAGATGGAGGTAAGGTGTTGAAAGGTGCTCGATGGTAACAAGAGATGCCCAGTGCACTCGGTAACTAAAACAAAATCTATAGAAGCAAATCTGGTTTGGCGAAGCAAGTGATGGTGGATGCGAAGGCTATGAAGAGCGAGGGGAGATGGCAAAAATGCTTGGATGCTTGAGGACTTCAAGAACTTAGGGAAACTTAGGGATACAAATTGCTTAGGCTTAGACTTAGGGGTTGAGCCATCAAAATAACTCATATTTATAATCTTCCCTAGGGCACATTAGGGTTTTAACGACACAATTTGTGTGGTCAAGATTAGAGTTAAAATAATATGGATGGCTAGGATTAATTTGCATATATATATATATATATATATATATACACATTTATTAAATATATATATATATATATATATATATAAATATAATATAAAATTTTAATATTTAAATATATATTAAACAAATATATATAAATATATGTAAATAATGGGTAAAAATGGTAGGAAGACCTGGATGGACAAAAAATGGCTAGGATTTAGTGTCTACACTTATAACCAGATTATTTTCATTCATAAGTTTTCATCTATATATATGCAAAGGATTATACTAGTCTAGTATTAGTTTTTCTTTTTATTTTACGAGGAATCTAATACCAATAGGTTCATTTTATTTCTATTTTTTCCTACCAAATATTTATTCTTATTATCCTTCTTACTAATACTCATTTATCTTATTGCTATATACCCAATTCAGCAAAGCAAGATAGAAGCCCCCACTTAGGAATAAAGCATTGAGAATAATGAGCAAGAATTATCAACTCAAAATCTTGCTATCTACCAATTTCATCAGCCTACTATCATGACCATTCATTTTTTTATCTTTTAATTTACAATGATTCTAGTCTAGGATTAGTTTTTCTTTTCCACCCTTCTAGGAATCTGATACCAAGGACGTACTTCTTGTTATCCACTTGCTAATACTCAATTGAATATATCATTATACCTATCATGATCCATCAAGTATTTGAAATAAGGGACCAACTAAATGTTTTCTCTACTAAATATAAATAATTGAAGTTGATAGGTTGTGAAGGTCATGATATCCTCCAACTTGTTATGACCAAATCACCCAATCTCTCTTTGCATCACCATTCACTATCATATGATAAATACTACAAGATTTTATAGGTACTAATAATGGCATAAATCCCTGCCATTATAACTTTTCTCCCACTTTGATCCCTAGGATATACTCATCCTCTTTCCTAGATTATTGGGTACCCAAGATAGAAAAATCATAATTCCTAGAAGCCAAGCAATATGTAAAATAGTATGGTTATTTCTCGATCATACTATGTTCTTACATGAATTTATGACTTAGAATGATTATTTACCTTTTGATTCCTAGAATTAGTTCTCAAACATAGTTTAAATCAAATTTGGTATCATAAGAATAACCCTCATTCCTAGTGATCTCTCCACATGATAAAGACTATGAGATTTGTAGGTGCTAATTACAATGCAATCTCCTTTCTCAATTCATTTATTCACAGGAGTTACAAGAGTTATAACATCAGGGTTTCTAAATTCCTTATCAAGCATATAAATATAAAAGTAATTATCTTCTACACTTCTATAAATTGTAGTTATGTATACCTTCCCAAATGCACTCCCATTTGTAATCATATCAAACTATCTTCATTTCACAATATCTAATCATCTAGCACTATCTTTGACCATTCAATTAGTTACCTTACATTGTAAGGTAAAGTCTCTCCTCATCTGTGGGGTTATAAGGATTATAACACTTAAATTTATGGGTGCTCTATCAGACATATTAGATAAAATTTTATCATACATTTGATAGAGCATCAAGAAATTCCAATGATACATTTTTTGCTACCCAATCTACAATAGCTATAAGTATTATGGAGCTTGTATTTCAATAAGTTGTGTATAGCGGTTGAAGTATTGTTTATTATATTTTTCTTGTTGATTTCTAAGTAATAGTGAGATCCCCTTAAAAATATAAATACATCTAATTTTTTTGATAATTATTTGATTTTTTAAGAGGTTAATACCCTCAGAATAGGTGTGCCCTTTTTTAAACAAACATTAAATATATTAATTAAAACAAGGGTTACCAAAAATTATGGGACCTTGTCTCTTCCATTTATATTTAAAATAATAATTAATAGAAATTAATTATTGACCAATATTAAATATAAAATTTTAAAAAAAAATTATAAGATAAAATTTATAATTATAATCATGTTACTTCAAAAATATATAGGTTCTCTTGATGCAAAAAATTATTTAGGAAAATAACCCTATTATAAGGATTGCCAACATGGAAATTCATATCAAATAGTTTGCAATTGATCAAGAAACATATTAAATAGTCAATCAATGAGGGGGATTATGCAATTTTTTATCAAAATTCTTGGTTTAAGCCTTATCCTCTTATTTTTTATTCAAAATGGCAACAATTATGTCCAACTTGTAAAGGTCCAAAGGTCAAATATTATATTAATGTAAGCAACAACTCTAGATTATGGATTTTTATAAGTAACATGGTTGAATGAGAGGAACTCAAACAAATTGCAGATGAGCTTCAAAAGATGCTTCAAGTTTTATTTGTCTATTTTTACACAATGATGAGTTGGTTATCCATAAAAATATGGTGGATACTTAGTCAAGTTGGGATATGAGAATTTAGAGCAATCAAAATTTCTTACTCTCAAATATTTCCCTTAGAAGAATGTTTGGTCACTAGAGGCTCTCCCTAAGGCCTCAACATTCCTTTGGTTAGCAATTTAAAGTAAGATTCTTACAAGAGATATTCTACAAAGAAGAGGATATAATGGACCTTTCCAATGTCCCTTGTGTGAGAAGGATATTGTAGACACGAAAAATTGACCCACCCAAATGAGTCATTTTTCCTTAGGTTCCCTTGGGAGGCTCTCAAACTTGCTAGGAGCAAGTTTAGCCCCTTTTTCTTGTGTTTTGCCTTGCTTTTATTAACCTTATCCAAATCCATGCTTGGTAAATTACGAGGCGTAGATTTAGAAAATCTAGGATTTTTCTTGAAAAAACCTAAATTTTAAGTTGATCTTTTGGGGCGTCTGCTTAATCAAGGTTAATTTTTATTTTCCCACCTTTTAGCCCTCCAAACCCTCTATAAATAAAGGGATTGGATCTCCATTTTTACCATAGTTACTTAGCTAGCAAATCTAAGAAAGTTCATGCGAAATAAGAATTCTTTTGGCTTCTTGTGCAATCTTATGGTGCTCTTGGTGCTTTGGTGTTCTATTGTTGGTGTGTTCCTTGTGATATGCAAGTGGAGAAAGCCTTAATGATAACTTATATTCTTGAAGGAGGAGAGGTCTTCCACCTTTGCTCTTGCTTCTTCCACAAGATCACTAGGTTATTTCTTTGCATTCATTAGTTCATTTATTCATCTTATTCCATGTTTTGTTGCATATTCCTTCTCTATTTTGGGTTTTAAACCCTCTTGTGTGAATCTATGCCCCATATGCTATAGGGTATGGATTCAAAAAAACTCTGTTTTCCATTGTCCAGCACTCTGCGTCCACTTTCTCTCTGTTACCTAGTCCATGCTTGATAATTTATAGGACATGAATTCGGTCTAGTTGGATTTTAGGGTGGTTATTCATCCCGAACCCTAGGGTTTTGATTTGCATACCATTTGCATATTGTTTTATCTTTGTTTGCATCATGTTCTAATTGTTATCATTCTATTTTTCTTGCATTCCATATTACATTAGCTTAGGGGAAATCACTTGTTCCCAAACCCTAGGTTTTAAAGTTGCATTCTTGTTCAAGCATTGTGCCCATTTTATTTGCATTTCATTTATTGTTCCATGCTATCATATTTCGTTGTGTTTGTTCCAAAGGTCACAAGCTCATTTTATTTTTAACGGTCAACTAAAAGGACCTAGGGGGCTTGACTGTTGCACCTCCAAGCTTAGTCTTACAGTGGCCTAAGCAGGCCCCCAAACATTGACCATATTTTCTAGAGTTTTTGTGAAGCTATTTTGCAGATTTGAAGCTGTTGGATATTTTGGACGCAAGATAAAGCTTGGATCAAACACTGGATCAGATAAGTGCCCTAAGTAAATATTTTAGGTTGTGTGTTGTTTGATTTTGTTATTCTTGTTCAAAACCTAAGTTATAAGTAAAAAAAAAAATATTTGATTGCTTTCTAGGCATTTAAAAGAAAAGAAAAAGGCATATAGTTTTGCATCTAGGGTTTAGTCTTGTTTGTGCATTCCCTTGGTCCCTTGCTCAAAGAAAAATATTTCATTTCTTGCAACCTAGGGTTAGATATCATTGAATCAAAGAATCATATTAGGGTTAGTCATTGTCTTCTTGCATCTCGTGTGTTTTGCATTGTTCTTTCATTTCCATCATTTTGTTTAGAAAGGCCAAACATAGATGTTTGCTTAAATCACACATTAAAAATTTCCACCTCGAACTTGGAGCGAGTCCTAAAACCATTCCTAGTGAATTAGTCCTTTTCTCATTTAGATTGTAGATAATATAACACACCCCTATGGTCACCTCAACTCCTAGTGGATCCAACCGAGAATCATACATGGTAGAGTAATTTTCCCCCTCTACATATTTGGTGAACCCAACGTGAACACATGTCTTAGTGGCCAAGATAGGAAGCCTCTTCCTTTTATTTTCCTTTTGAAAAATTTAAACAAGACCACTAATTTTGTTTGTTTAGATCATAAAACATTAAAAACATCTTAAAAATCTTGTGTGTTTTCACTAGTTTTTAGTTTTCCTCCTTTTCTACTCTATCCTTTCTCTTTCTCCTAATGGCTCCCAACCTTAGGAGTGAGCGAAGGCTTTTATAATCTGATGAGATTCTTCGAGAAGATGATCAGATTGATAGAGAGAATCATAATCTAGAAGAGGAAGAAAATGAAGAAGTTGGTAATGACCTTGATCGTACTAAGGGGTCCAATGGAAACCTTACCTTTAAATCATTTGATCATATCTAGAATTTCTACAAGTATCACATAGATGCCTTGAATAAGGCCATGGATGAGGAAGCCCGACTCGAGGAAGTTGGGACTTCCCATCATCAAATCATTTCTCCTCAAAATGTTCACACCAATTCGTTGTTTGAATCTTCGCATCATGTTAATCCTTTTCATAAACCAACATATGTCACTACAATAACCACCAACGTTGGAAGGTTTTGCAAGTTCCTCCAACTAGTAGTGCCACTCAAGATTATGTTCAATTTCCTCCTCATTATGCTCATCTCAACATTCATGCTTCTATTCCACCAAATGTCAGTTATCCTCCATAGCAAGATACCACATATCACAACCCATACCATAATAGTATCAATATCTCCAACATTGGCCAAGTTCCATTTCAACAACCTACCTATACCCCTCCCTTAGGGAACCTAGGGGTATTGCACAACAATAATCGTGATATGTAAAGTTTAAAATATATGGTGAAACAATTGGTTTCAAGAGTGGACATGATTCAGCCTCCTAGTTTCACTTACAACTATAGAGAAATGTGCAATCAACCCTTAGACCCTATCATTGCCTCTAGGCCCTACCCTAAGCATTTTCTAATGTCAATTTTGCCTATCTATAAGGGAACAAAATATCCAATTGAGCATTTAAGAATGTTTAGGATAGCATGCCATGATATCATATATGATGACATGTTGCTACTAAATACATTCCCTAAGAGTCTTGGTGGTATGACATTAGAGTGGTATTATCAACTGCCTAATATTTCTTTGAGAAAATTTTGAAGAGACAACAAAAATATTTGTTCAACAGTTTGGAGATTATGTTGAAAATAATGTGACTATGAAAGATGTTTATATGTTAAAACAAGGTAAAGATGAAAGTTTTTCAAAGTTTCTATCTCATTGGAGGAGTCTAGTTGGACGCTTGAGATATACCTTACCTCCTCAAGACATGCTTGAGATATTCATTGGAAATTTACAAGAGAAAATATCTTATGAATTGGAAACAACAACTATCACATATTTTGATCAAGCAATAGATCTAGCAAGAAGGGTAGAGCAAGCCCTTATCCGAAGAGGTCAACTTAAGATAAAGGAAGATAGGACCACGAAAGCATAGTATAAGAACAAGCATGTAGTTGGTGATGGGGTAATGGATAGTAGGCATGTTAATAGTGTGGTTAACACTACAAAAGATGGTGCTTCACCAGCCTCAAAAACCTTCACCAAGGAAGTTCACAAGACTCAATATACCTATGAATGTGGTCCTAAAGCAACTTTTGGAAGCTAACATGATTGAGTTACCTCCCATAAGGTAACCAGATACCATAGCTGATTGGTATAAGCCTGGTCAACATTGTGAATATCATAGAGTGGAGGGGCACATGAAAAATGGATGTAAGAGGTTGAAACATGTGGTTCAAGACTTAATTGATGAAGGATGCCTTGTTATAGAAGGTTCTCAACCCAATCCTCCAACAAAAAATCAACCTCCTACTCAACAAGCACCCATAACTAATCAAGACATGGGGATATTCCAAGATCCCCTCCCTAAGCATGGTCATCAGGTAGCTAATCAAGTGTCATATCCTAATGTGCCACCTCCCTACGATAATATGGTTGGTATGATAGTAGAAACTACAAGGCAATAAGCTCATATTCAATCGACTCAACATTCTCAGTAGGAGATGAGTTCTACATCCAATCAACCTTCAAAATTACCCATCTTAGTTTTGAAGAGTACCCAAAAAAGGAGCATAAGGGTAGAAAACCCACCTTTAGTGTTGAAGCCACAACCTAAAGTATCCTTTGACATTCAACAACAATTAGCTAGTACCCTAGCTAAGATCTCCCTCTTAAAACTTTTGCAAACTTCTCCTATTCATAGGGAAGCTTTGTTGAAACTTCTAAGACAACAATCTATTCCTCAAGATATTTCCCCTAGTGCTATAGTTGATGTAAGTTCTCTTGGGATACATCATATCACAATTTTGGATGACGATATTCCTTCCTCAAACCTACGAGGGGATTATTTCCTCTATATTACTACATTCATTGGGGAAACATTTATCAAGAGAATTTTGATAGATAATGGTTCTTCCCTCAATTTATGCACCTATCAATTTTTCCAAAAATTTGGATTAAAAGAGGAAGATTTAACTAAATCCGATATCATCATCAAATCTTTCAACAAGGAGTCCCAAGAGGCTTGTGGAATTATATCTCTCCCCTTTAGGGTTGGACCTAAGATCTTAGATACCTTGTTCTATGTGGTGTCTTGCCCTGCATCTTTTAATCTTCTTCTTAGACACCCTTGGATTCATGCAATGAGGGTTGTCCCTTCTACTTTTCATCAATATTTGAAATTCAAATCCAAGGATCAACTTGTCACTATTATAGGTGACCCTCATCCATTCCAATATTGTTCAATGGTTGAGCAAGCTCAATATGATCTCAATTTATGTCCATCAGTTTCCTCATCTCACATCACCAAGCAATTTAAAAATCTAAAGGTGAGTGAGGAACCACTCATCACTATTTCATCACAAGATCAAGTCAATCATTTTCTTTCAAATGTCCTCTTCTAGATCTTGCCAAGCTACCACCTTCACCAAGGACTATGGGTTTGCCCTATAGGAAGGGTGAAGTTGTACACATTGGCATGTGTACCTTTATCTTTGTGGGAGTCTCCCTCAAAGAAAATATTGGTGGTAGCAACCCTCTTCCTATAGAGCATTATTTTATCCATTGTTACCTATCCAATGATTACCCACTTCCCAAGCAAATCCTATCTAGTATAGGAGATATAGGTAAAGGTTTGGGGCCATGACAGAAAGGTATTCAAGAACCTTTGGAAATTTATCTTTGGCCTAGGAGATGTGGCATAGGCTACATCCCTCATAAAAACCAACCTTTACCCTTTGATAATGATGATCACCTTGTTACTTATGTTGAATATTTAGATCATCAAGGCTTGGAGTGGAGTGATGAGGATGAGGGACTGCCTTATCCCTCAAACATTTTATTTTACAATGAGGTAACTTTGGTGCATCTTGAGTTAGTTGTGACCCCAAGGGAGTATGTTGAAGGGGATACTCTTTGTGACATGGATCATGAGGATATCCTCCAAAATAGCTTCTTCTTTGATGGTTCAGTCCCTTGTGTTGCATAGGTTGAGTCTTCTAGTTCTCAAGAGGACTTTGGTTCTATGTCTCCCAAGGACCTTGAGCAACTAGGAGTGATTCTTACCCTACCTCCTCTTGAGGATGAGTCATCCATTATCATTGAGGAGACCATAGATGTTAACATATATTTTGAGGAGACCCCTAGAATCCTTAAGCTAGGTAAAGCCTTGTCCATGGATGAGTAGGAGCAGTTGACCAATTTGTTGAAAGAGTTTCATGATATTTTTGCTTGATCATATGCCAACATGTCAGGGCTTGATCCCTCCCTTGTTATGCATCATTTGGTAGTGAACCCTAGTGCTAAGCTCGTTAAGTAGAAACTTAGGAAGATGCATCCTAAGGTCACCCTTTTAGTCAAG
Source organism: Wollemia nobilis (assembly GCA_028583015.1). NCBI lineage: Eukaryota > Viridiplantae > Streptophyta > Pinopsida > Araucariales > Araucariaceae > Wollemia > Wollemia nobilis. Next base: position 8,589,322 of record JAQPPZ010002979.1, read on the forward strand.
GAGGAGCTCCAACAACTCCTTGACATCGACTTTATCAAAGCTATAGACTATTCTGATTGGATCTCCAACATCATTCTAGTGGCTAAGAAGGTAGGAATAATTAGAATATGTACCAACTTTAGGGTCATTAACTTAGCATGTCCTAAGGATTATTTTCCCCTCCCTAACATAGATATGATCATAGATTTCACCACCAAATGTGGCATGCTTTCACTCATGGATGGTTTTTAGGATACAACCAGATCATGGTTACCCCTAAGGACCAGGCCAAGACAACTTTCATCACACCATGGGGTACCTTCTATTATAAAGTCATGCCTTTTGGCTTGAATAATTCTAGTGCCACATATCAGAGGGCTATGACGTATATTTTTCATGACATGATGCATGATATTTTATAAGACTATGTGGATGATCTCCTGGGTCATTCCATACATTGACAGGATCATGTTCACGATCTAAGATAAATTTTTGAAAGGATTTGGTAATTCAGGGTTTCTCATAAGTCCTCCAAATGTGTGTTTGGAGTCACATCTAGTAGTTAGTGGCTATCACTAAAATACCTCCTCCCCACACCCTGACCAAATTGCATAGCTTGCAAGGGAAGCTTCAAGCTATTCATCTATTCATAGCCTAGTTAGCCGATAAGTATCAACCCTTTCTTAAGCTTCTTAAGAAATATGTTGTGTTCTAGTGGGATTCTAAGTGTTAACAAGCTTTTTATGAACTCAAAAGGTATCTCACCTCCTCGCCTATCTTAGTTCTCCCTAGACTAGATAAGAATATGATGCTTTACATAGCAACCACAACTCATGCTTTGGGAGCCTTGTTGGCTCAACATGATGATCAAAACAAAGAGCAAGCTATCTACTATATCAGTAGAACCTTGGTTAGCTATGAAACCCGATACACTCCCTTAGAGAAGCTTTGCCTTATTGTGGTGTTTGCTTCCCATAAGCTAAGACACTACATGCTCAGCCATAATACATTGGTGGTTGCAAAGTTTGATCCTTTGCATTACTTAATGTCTAAGCCCCACCTTTTAGGTCGAGCCGCTAAGTGGGTTTTAACCCTTAGTGAGTTTGACCTAACCTTCATAGGTCAAAAGGCTATCAAGGGTTAGGTGATTTCTGATCAGTTAGCCTTTGCTCCCCTAGAAGTTCATCCCATCCTGTTGATCGTCAAGTTTCTCAATGAGTGCTTTGGCATAGAGGCCAAAGAGCCAGAGTCTTGGAATTTGTTTTTTGATGGAGCCTAATGCATAAAGGGCATTGGTGTTGGAGTTATTCTAGTTACCCCACAAAAATAACTCATCCCTCTTTCATTCAAGCTTTGTTTCTCTTGCACAAACAATACTACAAAATACGAAGCTTTGATCCTTGGTCTTAGAGCAGCCTTAGCCTTGAAGGTTAGAGTTCTCTCTATATTTGGTGACTCTCAACTTGTGGTCAATCAAATTAATGATGTTTATCAGACTCGGGATGATAAGCTAAAACCTTACAAAGATATTGTCACCAAGATTTTGTTCATGTTCGATCGAGTGACCATAGAGTCTGTCCCTAGATCCTCCAACCACCATGTGGATGCCATGGCCATTGTTGCATCCTTGTTTCCTTTGGAGTTAGAATATGATCAAGCATTGATTATCATTAGACAACTCTGAGAGCCTGCATCACTTGGTTCTTGTCTTGTTTCATTAGATGTTTTGACCATTAAAGCTTCCCCATATGAGCCATGGTATATCAACATCTTTAATTTTCTTAAAGATGGTTTGATTCCTAATGGTTTAGATCACAATCAACATAAGCTTTTACACAAAAGAGCATGTCGATTCATTATAATTGGTAATACTTTGTATCGACATTCTTTTGAAGGCATCCTCTTGTGATGCCTTAACTCCGATGAAGCCCGACTAGCTCTTAGTGAGGCTCATGAAGGTTCATGTGGAGGCCATTTCAGTAGTAATGCCATTGCCAAAAAGCTCCTTCAAATGGGGTACTATTGGCCTTCCATGGAGAAATATGCATGTGACCATGTTTGATGCTATGATAAGTGTCAATGCCATGATAACCTTGTTCATGCTCCTTCTCAACACCTTTAGGTTATTTCTTCCCCTTGGCCATTTTCCATGTGGGGATTGGACATCATAGGGAATATTAACCCAACATTGTCTGATGGTCACAAGTTTATCATAACAACGATAGAGTACTTCACTAAATGGGTTGAAGCCATGCCCCTAGCCATGGTGACTAGAGCTCAAGTTTCCAAGTTCATCTTCTACCATCATTTGTAGATTTGGGATTCCTTCGATGATTATTTCTAATAATGAAACTCCTTTTAAGAACAAGGATGTCCATAAACTTTATGCTAAGTAAAAAATTAAGCACAGGTGGTCAACTTTGTCTTACCCCCAAGGTAACAAACAAGTTGAAGCATCCAACAAGTTTTTAATCAAGTTTCTTAAGAAGTTGGTTAGTAATATCGATTTTCACTAGCATATCCAGTTTTATTTTAGCCTTGTGGGCCTATTGTGCTAGTGTATGAACTCTTACATGCACTTCTCTGCAGATCTTGGTCTATGGGACTAAGGTGGTATTTTCATTTGAGTTAGAGATCTCTTCGTTGTGCATCTTGTTGCAAGATGCCTCAATCAATAATGAGTATCGCTTTGATCATTTGTACCAATTGGAGTTGTTATATGAAAAGTGCATTGTACCAATTGGAGTTGTTAGATGAAAAGTGCATTCATGCCTTAGAGCATTTGTGAGCCTATCAAAATAGGCTCAAGTGATATTATTCCAAGAGAGTTTGCAATCATTATTTTGAGGTTGGGGACCTTGTCCTCAAGGAAAACCAAAAGAACACCAATGCTCATTTAGATATTAAAGGTAATATTACAGCCTAATTGGTTAGGCCCCTTTATCATAACAACCAAGTTTGGTTTAGGGGCCTATCTTTTAGCTTCTTTAGATGGTAAAGAACTTAAAGAACCAATGAACATAATGCATCTAAAGAGATACTATGCATAACTTGGCACTCTACATTTTCATATTGCATTTAGATTAGTTTTCATACTGCATTTGGTTTGCTTGTTCATACTGCATGATTGCCTATCATATTTTACATGGTTTGCTTGATATTCTATTCTACTTTGCATTTTTCTTGTCATATAATTACATTGTTTCTTGACCATATTTGCATGACTACTTGATCATATAGATTTTTGAGGACTTCGTGAGGATGGTAAGTGATGAAACCTAGTTAGGTCTTAGCTCATATGCATTGCACTCATACTAGGGCTCTGATGCCTAGAAAATCCCCAACCTAGGGCCCATCTCTATGCATTTTCATCTTTCCATTTCATACACTTCTTCTTCTCTTATATTCCTTGACCTTGAAAGTATAAAATGATCATTAAATTTCTCTCCAAGTCAAGGGATATAGTTCTTCTTCTATATGTTCTTTGTCCTTGAAAGTCTTAATCATTTCTTATCCTCCCCAAGACAAAGAATACACATACACACAATTTTCTTTTGTTTCTTCCCTATTTTCTCTACTTCTAACACATGCACCCACTCACACTACGTTTTTGGGCTTCACTTTGCCCATTCATATTTTTGCACACACCACACCCCAATCGGGTAGTACACATTTTGGAAAATTAATTAAATATTTCACCCCATACTGAATAGCTTCATGGTCATGAGCGAGGGGTAGCCTCCATTCGACCATTTGTAGGCATACATCCTAGTGGGTATATCTCTTCATCTCTTACCATTAGCGAGCATCACACCCATAGCAAGTATTACTTCACATCTATCCATCTTTGCGAGAATAACACTCTTACAGGATAGCTTCATGGCCACAAGCGAGGGGTCTCCATTAGGTCATTTGTGAGCATACATCCTTACAAGGGCTCCACTCCTATTTTTTTCTTTTCCCATTTTGATCTTTTGGAGCTTTGCTTTCTTCTTCTTCTACCCCTTTCTCTTATTTCTCTATTTGTTTCCTCCTCTATTATTTATTTCCTTTTCTCTTTTCATCTTTTCGCTTACCTTTCTTTAAAGAGAGGGCGGCACGGCTCTCTATCCCTATAACCTGGTCGAGTCCATTTCACACGTATCACCTCTAATAAATAAAGCAGGTCATCTCTAATACCCTTTTTAACAGTGGGGGAGAGGGCGCCCCTCCCTTTTAAGATTATAGATAGAGAGCTCGGTTATAGATAGAGAGCTCTCCCCTCCCCTCCCCTCCCCTCCCCCACTATTTAAGAGGCAAAGGCAAAGGCGAAAGGGAAGAAAGAATAAAGGTCGGGGGCAAGATCGCGAGAACACTCAGGGCTGGGCTCTCGGAGATCAAGGGCCTGAAGTGACCCATGATGCTATGCCATCTATGTTACGTGTAGAAGTGATTGATTTCGGAGTCTCTGCCGTATGCGGTTAGAGTCGGCCCTGGACAATGGTCACAATGTTGAATGCCTCCAAGCCTATTTAATTCATTTCATTCTACATCCATCGCATTAGTTAGATTCACTCATGCATCTCATTTACTTCATTCATTGTGCATTGCATTCGTTATGTTTGTGATCCTAAAAAAAATAACAATCATGCAATTTAAATTTGGGTCTTTCTCTTGAGCTCTTCTTCTTCTCGTACAGTGTAAATGAGTTCATTTTCACCCAACCCTCCTTTTCTCTCTTTTATTTGCTTTTTTTCCCTTATCTCCCTCAATTTTCTCTCTTTCTTCTACATCAGCCTTTTTGAGTTTCCCTAGGAATCTTGCATTCCTTCTTAAACTCGAGGCGACATCCGAGCCGAAGAGGCATTAAAATCTCTAATGCCTCATTTTGCATGTAAAAATATTCAAATGTCCAAAGTGGCACCGTTTTTGCACCACCCCTTTCTTCTAAACTAGATACCCTTTTTTGCATTTATCGTCATTTTTGTCCAGAGATGTCTATATCTTTCTTTGACGCATTTATTAGGCCATAAATGCATCAAAGAGGGGGCAAAATGTAGATACAAAAAATTGACCTACCCAAATCCTTAAGTTCCTTCGGGAGGCTCTCAAACTTGTTTTTTTTTTTTTTAATTTACATGGTGGAATCGATAGCCGCCACGAATCCGGGCAGGCTATCCAACTTTTATGGCCGCCACAGTATTCTGTGTTGTCCACCCAGAAGCCACCACACATATCTTTGTACAATTTGCCCCTATAACCACCATGCCACAATCATTTTAAACATTTTACGTCATTGAAAGCATTAGGAAAGGGACAAGCATTCATTCTGATGAGGCTCTCAAACTTGTTAGGAGCAAGTTTGATCCTTTTTTTCTTGTATTTTGCCTTGTTTTTCGTAACCTTTATCGAATTCGCGCTCGATAAATTATGGGTCGCGAATTCGATAAATTTAGGATTTTTCTTGGAAAACCTAAATTTTAAGTCGACCTTTTGAGGCATCGACTTACTCAAGGTTAATTTTCATTTTCTTGCCTTTTACCCCTCTAAACCCTCTATAAATAAAGGGATTGGGTTCTTTTTTCTCCCCAACTAACAATCTAAGAAAGTTCAAACGAAATTAAAAGTATTTTAGCTTCTTATGCAATCTTCTAGTGCTCTTGGTGCTTTGGTGTTCTATTGTTGTGTTCTTTGAGATTTGCAAGTGGAGAAAGCCTTGACGATAGCTTATCTTCTTGAAAGAGGAGAGGTCTTCCACCTTTGCTCTTGCTTCTTCCACAAGCTCATCAGGTCATTCCTTTGTATTCATTTATCTCTTTTATCATTTTTTTTTATGTTTTATCCGCTTTTCCTTATCTTTTTTGGGTTTGAAACCCTCCTGTGTGAATCTGTGCCCAATTTGCTACAGGACGTGGATTCAACAAAAACTTTATTTTCATCTATCGGGTGCTCTATGTCCAATTTTCTTTTTGTTACCGAATGTGCTTGATAATTTATAGGGCAAGAATTCGGTCTAATTAGATTTTGAGGTGGTTATTCATACCCAAATCATACGGTTTCGATTTGCATGCCCTATGCATACTATTTCATCTCTGTTTGCATCCTGTTTTGATTGCTATCATTATGTTTTGCTTGCATTCCATATTACATTAGCTTGGGGACAATCACTTGTTTCCAAAACCCTAGGTTTTAAAGTTGCATTCTTGTTCAAGCATTGTGCCCATTCTATTTGCATTTCATTTATTGTTCCATGCTATCATATTTCATTATGTTTGTTCCAAAGGTCAAAGCTCATTTTATTTTGAACGATCAGATAAAAGGACCTAGGGGGATTGATTGTTGCACCTCGAAGCTCAGTCATATAGCGGCCAAAGTAGGGTCCCAAACATTGACCATATATTCTAGGATTTTGTGAAGCTATTTTGTAAATTTGAAGTTGTTGGATACTTTGGACGCCAGATAAAGCTTGTATCAAACATCGTATCAGATAAGTGCCCTAAGTAAATCTTTTAGGTTGTGTTTTTTTCTTTTGTTATTCCTGTTCAAAACCTAGGCTTCAAGTAAAAGGAAAAACATTTGATTGCTTTCTAGGCATTTAAAAGAGAAAAAAAAAAGCATATAGTTTTGCATCTAGGGTTTAGTCTTGTTTGAGCACTCCCTTGATCCCTTGCTCAAAGAAAAATATTTTATTTCTTGCAACCTAGGGTTATATATCATTGAATCAAAGAATCATATTATGGTTAGTCATTATCTTCTTGCATCTTGTGTGTTTTGCATTATTTTTTCATTTTCATGGTTCAGTTTAAAAATGTCAAACATAGGTGTTTGTTTAGATCATACATTAAACACTTTCACCCCGAACTTGGAGCGAGCCTTTAAACTGTTCCTAGTGAACCATTTCTTAGTTTTTAGTGTAGAGAATATAACACACCCCCGCAGTCACCTCAACTCCCAACGGATCTAGCTGAGAATCATACACGGTAGGGCAATTTTCCTCCTCTACAGATATAAAAACATTAGACCATTTACTTCTTTATTATCCCTTTGCTCACACCATTTGGGGTAAATTCTTCAAAAATATGGGAATATATTGAGTAGCTCCATCAACATTGAAAGAGTTGATGAAATATTACATTATTTATTTCAAAATTAAAGCATTATGTATTATGTGGAGGATTTTTCTTGCTATTATTTGTTAGAATTTATGGCTTGAAAGAAATAATAGAATTTTTAAAATAAGTCTTAAAATCATGTCCAAGTTTGAAACCATATTATTTCCTCTCTTGCAAAATGTTTATAGATATGGTGTTGTCATCGAAAGTCCCAAATGCAAAAAAAAAAAAGGTTCTAACCCCTTGGTTTTAGGATTTGAATATACATTGAAGAGTCATGTGTGGCAATGGCATTAAAACAAAGGATCTACTTCGATCTATGGTAAAAAGGAAATATCCAAAAATTGGGTTTATCAAAGCATTTTATGGTGTTTCCAAAGAAAATTAGAGAAAATCCTATGGAGATGATACTTTTCAAAATAATGAAGGCAAAATTCTCCTTACTCAAAATCATATGCAACCTCAACTATGCAAAGGCTACAATACTTCTTTCAAAGATAAAAAATAAAATAAAATAAATTACATGGTGGAATCGGTAGCCGCCATGAATCTGGGTAGGTTGTCTTGCTTTTTATGGCCGCCACAGTATTTTGTGTTGTCCACCCCTGAAGTCACCACATAGATCTTCATGTAGTTCGCCCCTATAACCACCATGCCACAATCATTTGAAACCTTTTACGTCATTGAAAGCACCAAGGAAGGGACAAGCATTCAGTCCGACGAGGCCCGAGATTTGAAGGATTAAAATTATAATTGAAAATATATGAAAATATATTTTAATTGAGGGGGATTCATAAATTATCATTAAGGCCATCAACAAAAATGGTTGTAGGCATTGGATAAAAAATAATATTATTGTTAATGTTCATCATCTATTAGTATTTTGACCTAACAATTAGACTTTGGATGCATGTGTGCGATGCTCAATCTCATCTAAATAAGTATCATACAATATTAACAATTACAATTAAATTTTTATATTGAATTTTTTTAAATACAAATTTTATTAATGTTTTTCTATTATTATATTCCTTTTAAAACTACCTTCGACTATATTTCGTACCAAATGGCATGAGCTCAATAAGTTAAATTCCTCAACACCCAAATTTGAATCTTGCAAAACAATACATATATAATTGTTACTCTCTTATAATACCACTATGTGGTCATGATGTACTATAAGTGGAGCTAGTTTCAATTGTATACGGGAAAAAAAAAACTACCTTAAGAAATTCTTTTATGTAATACTACACAATAAGCACCATACATCTTTTTTAAATGTATAATAATAATAAATGATAATTAAAAGTACATTTTTATATTGAATATTAAATTTATTAATACTTTTTATATTATTCTTAATTTTAAAACTACCTTAAAAATTTATCTTTTTCAATAAAAATCATCATATGTATTAAACATTTTTATGTTCATATTTTTTTATTGAGTAAATACTTCTTATACATATACATATCCGCCGTGGGGATTGAACCCGAGTCACATCACCGATAATGCAAGTGACGTCCTTGTCGATAGACCACATCCTTTCCGATAGACCACATCACGTGGATTTTTTTTTATGTTCATATTACTTCACAAAAAATTTTAAATAATAATAATACTTAGGGCTTGAATCAAATTGTATCAATACAATTAGTTAGATTCCTAACTTTTTGTTAGCGGAGACCTTTTGTGTTGGCAACGAGGATACGCGCAGAAGAAACAAAATAAATAACTAAATAAAACTAAACTAAAAATGTATGCACTGAAGAGAAAAATAGCATTACATAAGGGACAGGCCACAAAGAAAGATTGTATTTGCTTCAATACAATAATTACATGCATGAACTCAGGATAGTTGCTCCAAAAAACCCTAAAATATATAAGGATGATCCTCCCCTAAAAAACCCTAAAATATATTATTTTTATATTGTCCTGGAAACCCTAAATTTCTATTTTGTGAACTACCCACAAAATCAGCCACAACTTCAGTGTCGTAGTGGTTGCTAATCTTAACATTCTCCCACTTGACGACTATTGCGCCCAAGTGCTTATCCCATTATGGTCTCGACACCAATTGAATTTTTGAGTACTTACTACCTTTGTTAAGGCATCCACTATGTTCACATCAATATTTAGCTTCAGCATATCGCTTCACCTTCTTCAATAATTTCTCTAATGAAGTGAAACTTTACTATGATGTGCTTTGTCATGTTGTGAAATTTTGGATTGACAAGGTCTATAGCACTTTTGTTGTCACACCACAATGGAATTGTGTCCTGCTACACACCAGCATCTACACAACGATTTTAGCCATATTGTTTCCTTGCAAGACTCTACTGCTGCAATATATTCAATCTCTGTTGTTGACTATGCAACCTCCTGCTTCTTGCTTCAACAACTAATAGCCCCTCTAGATAATTCAAATATATACGCACTAGTGTATTTTCCTCCATCCACATCACCTACAAAATTAGCATCTACATATACCTCCAATTGGCTCTCTCTCATATCCTGATAACAAATTGCAACATTTTTTGTATATTGTAGATACCAGAATATCCTCTTCACGGCTATCCAGTACTGTCTGCATGGATTTGACATAAATCTGCTCACAATTTCCACTGAGTGAGCCAAGTCAGGTCTTGTACACACCATTGCATACATCAGCTTTTTGACTACACTTGCATATGGCACCTTTGTCATTTCATTCTTTTATGCTTTAGTCTTTGGTCTTTGTCCATACAATGATTTCTTCAATCTACAACCAGATTGCTCCCACTAGTTTCAAACCCCTCAGGTTGTTGCATGTAGATTGCCTCCTTTGATTCTCAATGAAGAAACGATGTCTTCACGTCCATTTGCTCAATCTCCCAATCATTTGATGTCATCATTGCCAACAACAATCGAATTGAAGTTATCTTGGCTACCGGTGAAAATGTCTCAGTGTAATCAATGCCTTCAACCTGAGTATAATCCTTCGCAACCAACCTTGCCTTATACCGCTCCATTGAACCATCTGGGTTATATTTCTTCTTGAAGATCCATTTGGAGCCAACCAATTGTCTCTCTTTTAGCATTGGTTACGAATCCCAAGTCTAATTATCACTAAGAGACTTCATCTCTCCATCACCATTCTCCAATTACCTAGCTTCAATGCAATTCAGAGCCTCCTTCACATTCTTGGGCTCTTCACAAATTGTAGTTAGTGCAGAATAACTAAAATCACTTCGAAGGAGTTAACGCCAAAAGAGAGCATCGAAAAGGTAGTTGTTGCTGAAGTTGTGGCTGATTTTGTGGGTAGTTCACAAAATAGTAATATAGGGTTTCCATTTTGGGGTTTTTTAGGGGAGGATCATCCTTATATATTTTAGGGTTTTTTGGAGCAACTATCCTTGGTTCATGCATGTAATTATTGTATTGAAGCAAATACAATATTTCTTTGTGGCCTGCAATAAGAGTGTTAATTCTTTTGTTTATGTATTTTCTTTCTTCTACATGTATCTTCTCTGCCAACAAGAAAAGTCTCCACCGACAAGTGGTATCAATAAGAAAGGTTTCCGCCAACAAGTGGTATCAGAGCCTTACCCCAAGATCAAATCCTCCCAAGCCTCGTAGGAGACTAACCATCGCACCTCAAGAATTGGACTTAGTAGACTAATCATTACCTTGGACCCTGGAACTAACCGCCCTATGAGATGTTCAAATACTAAGATTATATCAAACACTAGCACCTCGAGGTTTTGGTGTAACGACAACTCTACACTTCCAACTACACTTCTAACGAAAACCATGTCCAAACCTTACCAAATTATAATGTATAATAGTCAAGTATAATATCACTATATAATAATGTAATATAAATAAAACTCGTTTTATTCACATATAACCAATCAAAATAATACTAATAATAATTTAATCTTTAATTTACAATATTAAATTGCATGAGTTGAGCTGATTAATTATCTTAACTTTCAAGAAAACACAAGACAAGACATTCATAAATATTAAGTTATAATACCATTGTGGTCCTAACGTAATTGGAACCGCTTCTATCCCAATAAAATAAAAATAAAAAATAAAAAGAACATCAAACGGTTGGCCACTACGAGGTTACAAAATAATATATTTGTGGCCCATTTTAATTTCATATGAACGATTAAAAGTACATCAAAACAATGTAATAGGTAGGAGCTTAACTAGTCAAAAAGTTGGTTTTTTGTTCGTAGACAATGATTCAAATCTTAACAAACTAGAGCACACCTCACATTTTTTTTTCAAAATTTTATTTTTTTTTTTAATTTTTAAAAAATTCATAAAATAGACGCTTCATACTAAGAAAAGTTGTAATAGAAAATAACAATGTCCTAGTTAAAAAAACAATGTTTATTTTAATTTCATATAAATAATTAAAAATAATCAAAACAATGTTTATTTTAATTTCATAAAATAAATTCATAAAATTTTAATAATCAAAACAATGTTTATTTTAATTTCATAAAATAAATTCATAAAATTTTAATAATCCAAACAATGTTTATTTTAATTTCATAAAATTTTTAAAAAATTCATAAAATAGACGCTTCATACTAAGAAAAGTTGTAATAGAAAATAACAATGCCCTAGTTAAAAAAACAATGTTTATTTTAATTTCATATAAATAATTAAAAATAATCAAAACAAGTCATAAGTAAAAGCTTAGCTAGTCAAATAAGTTGACTTTTCATTCGGAGACAATGGTTTGACAAAGAGCACGCCTCATATTTTCTTTTCTTGCTTTATACTAGAAAAAGCCATAATGAAAAGTAACAGTGTCCATCATAATTTCATATAAACAATTAAAAATATAGCAATATAGCACGTAGGATCTTAACTATTCAAATAGGTTTTTTTGTTTGGGTTAATAGTTCAGATCTTGACAAACAATATTCAAATAAGTTAGCTTTTTATTTGGAAACTATGATTCAAATCTTGACAAACAATATAATTACTAAAATGTTTTAATACTATGATACCAATGTGCTAGGCCCGCTTTAATCCCATGTAACCCATTGGAAAAGAAAATGTGCTACATACTGAGGGTCCGTTTTAATCCATGTAACCCATTGGAAAAGAAAATGTGCTACATACAAAACCACTAATATGTTACATACAAAGTCTGTTTCCATCCCATGTAACCCATTGAAAAAAATGTGCTATATATAAAACCAGCACAGCTAAGAGTATGCCTAACATTTTCTTCTTGTAGATTTTTGAGGAAATTAAAAAAATAAAGGCTTCATACTAAGAAAAGTTGTAATGAAAAGTGACAATGCCCTAACTAGAAAGAAAAGCAAATATATGACAAGTAAAATGGAAGGCACAGATGTTATGTTATAGGTAATTATAAATATAAGTTGGTCTAACATTACATAATGGTTAAGGTTATAAGTTCAACAAGGGTTTTCATAGATTCCAAATTGAATTATGTGGAAGTGCAGATTGAATTCAAACTACTCCATATTGAATTATGTGGTAGTGCTGATTGAATTCAAACTACTTTATGACTTTTCTTCCTAAAGATATTGTTCTCAACTTTTTCAGTTTAAAAATTAAAAATAAAATAATGAATGGCAATTATCCAGATATGTGCTGTTTTGAATATATCAAAACCTTTGCCACAATTCATTAAGATTAAATCTGAACCAAGAAAATGGGTTCGACAAGTGGATTATGAAAGCATTGCACTCAGATGTCACAAATGCTATGAGATATAATACATAATTGCAAAGTGAAAACAATGATGAAATAAACCAAAGAAGATTTGATTCTACAATAAACTTCAAAATAAAGCATGCAGATAATACTATAGAAGTTATGTTAGTCCAAGGATATTCCACTCAAGAAAGTGGTAAAGAAAACCCCTCTATCAAATGCAAAGGTCATTATAATAAATACTCAAACAATAATTAAAAATCAGAGGGCACAAAGGATAAAGAAGTACAATGTGATTCAAATTCAGAATGAAATAAAAGTGGAAAGGAAGATGGAAAAGTAAATTTTGACCATGAGATAAACTCTAAAATAAAACAAGAGATCGTATTTTAGTATAAGTTGGATTAGTCCAAAAATGTTAACACTCCCAAGAAAAAACAGCAAAAATAGTTCACAGAGATCAACCATTAGAAAAAACAAAGAAGGAAACAAAAGTAAGGAAGTAATACAAGTGAATTCAAATTCAAAAAGAATAGAAAATGTTCAAATTCAAAAGAAATTAAAAGGTGCAAAAGGAAAATGTTAAGAAAAAATTTTAAAAGTAATGAACGTGGTTAAGTGTGGTTAAGTGTATTTAAAGTAAACAACCTTTATTTTCTTTAAGTAGAATAAAAAAGGTGCAAAGGAAAATGTTAAGGAAAAGTTTTAAAAGGAATGAACGTAGTTAAGTTTATTTCAAGTAAACCACCTTTATTTTCTTTAAGTAGAATAAAATCCTCTCCCTTGCACTTATGGGTTTCAAGAACACCATAATGAAAAGGGAAAGATATTCACAGTAATTTAGGCTTTTTTTTAAAGAATGGAAGACATTCACAGTAATTTAAGGCTTTCTTTTTTGAAAGCATGAGGTAATAAGGGGGTTTCAAGAACACCATAATAAAGAAAAGAAGGGAAGATATTCACAGTAATTTAGGCTTTTTTTTAAGAATGGAAGGACATTCACAGTAATTTAAGGCTTTCTTTTAAGGCTTTCTTTTTTAACAGCATAAGGAGGTGTAATTAACACAGGAACATCCTTGCACTTAAAATTTTGAAAGGCAGCATAAAGAAAAAGTGTTTTTTAAGGTTATTCCATGTAACTTAGATCTTTTTGAGCAAGACAAACTTGTATGCCTTATGCGAATAGGAACTCATACAACATTGCTGACAAACAAGCCATAAAATATTTCATCACAAACAACCAATCCAAAATACTGTCCCCCCAGTTTACAGAAATCATAGCCCTTTTTTATTGCGTATGTGCAACATCTGTAAGCTAGTTATCTACTGGAAAACAACAGGCACCTAAGTTCTATGGAACATTAAAATAGCAAAAGCATATGCCGACCAAATATTAAAAAAAAAAGTTTCTGTACTATAAAAAAAAATATGAATTAAAAATCAAATGGGATGAGGTCAATCAGTTAAATTTCTCAACTTTCAAGGAAACTAAGTACAAAAAATATGAATTAAAAATCAAATGGGATGAGGTCAATCAGTTAAATTTCTCAACTTTCAAGGAAACTCTTGTCAAGAAAGACATGCATAATTGCGCACCTGTTATAATAGGTAGGGTTGTTCTAATCCCATATAACCGTCAAATAATTTTTTTGAAATCATTCAAATGCAGACTTTAAATGCATTACATTAATTGTTAAAACATTATTCACAAGATTTCCAAGATGAAACCAAAATACCAATACAAAAATATCCAAGTGAAAGAGCTTGGAAATAATAAAGCCGAAGAATATAGCTCAGCTCAATGCACCAGAACAGATATAAATGCAATATAAAATTTATGAAACAATACCATTCCATTTAACAAGCTTTGATATTACTTTCCTAATATAAAATCCACAAGAGAGCAGCTTTCAAATGGCAAACAAATCAAGTCTTCACAGTAAATCCAAATTGTGATTAGAGTCTGTTGGATGCGTAAATAAACAAACTATTTCAAAGGAATTCACATTGTCTACAAACTGCCTATCTGGTCTTCAATCCCTTGCTGATAAATCAGCTGATCTTGAGCGGGAACCAGAAAGTGACCTAGAGTGGGAACGAGGAGAATTTGAGTGGCGTCGTCTTCTAGGGGCTACTGGAGATTGAGAACCTCTGTCTGGTGATCGAGATCTAGACCTACAAGGTTGGGTAAAATAAAAATAAATTAAATTCTGCAGATTAGAATCGATGGAAATACTATCATGAAATATTGCAAACCATAGTAATAGGAAAATAATCACACCAAGGCATGCATCTTACACTGAATCATGATGTCCATTGCCAGCAGAACCCCTCTTTCCATCTCGAGAACGTTGGGAAGAATAGGACCTCCGAACAGGAGAACGACCCTCATCTCTGTCATGAGAGATGCTTCGAGACCTATGGTGTCTCTCACGAGGCGAAATAGAGCGATCATGTCCTCGCCTTGGCACTGGAGAGTAAGATCTGTGCAACCAGATGGAAGATCAAATTTTAAGTAACATTAAAAATTTGAAACAATCTCAGAAAAAAAATGAAATGATCTCAGATTGATAATCACCTAGAATGGTGTCCTCGGAAAGATGTGGAGCGATAACCAGGAGAACGTGACCGTGATCTTGATCGAGAACGAGCTACAAACAAAAACCAGGCATAGTCAAATTGGAAGCATACAAAAAAATAAGAACACCTGGCAAAAAAAAGATTCAAAAAGCCCCTCCAAGTGCATTTGTATTGTCTTCAAAACACAATCACAATGTACCAAGCAAACAGTGTCACTCAGATTCGTAAAATGAGAAAGCCAAATGGAGGTGAAGGAAAGGGTATTAAAGTCTTTTTGTATGTGAAAGTAAGATGTTGCCAAGTATATCTTATTGATTCTGGACTAATAAAATCGATAGATGAATAAATGAGGAAGGAAAAAAAAATTTGTGGGAGACAAGTATAGGAGGTTATCAAAGAAAAAAACTTATGGCCTGTTACTGATTTTCAGAGTTCTATGGCCTGGAGAGGCTAGAAGAAAAGAGACCACCCATTTCAAGATAATATACTCTATAATAGAAATCCTCATCTAGACCTAAACGCTCAAAGAACACAGGAAGACTCCTAGGTCATATGGTCCATAGTTGACTTTGCCACTAGACATGAGAAGAAAAGGAATGGCAAAAAACAAGAAAATTCATTTGTATGTAAGCAATATTTTCTGAACTTGTCAACAACTAAGGGAAAAAAACAATGAGAAAACAAGAAGATCCTTGTGCGTAATCATTAGGAATTTGAATGCACAAAAGGTAAAACCATGCAACACAGCTACATTATGGCATACTTATTAAAGAGCAATTACCATAGTGAGGTGACCGTAATCATTAGGAATTTGAATGCACAAAAGGTAAAACCATGCAACACAGCTACATTATGGCATACTTATTAAAGAGCAAATTTGAATGCACAAAAGGTAAAACCATGCAACACAGCTACATTATGGCATACTTATTAAAGAGCAATTACCATAGTGAGGTGACCGATGTCGTCCATACCCTCGTGGAGCCCTATATGACAGAATTTTTACATCAACTAAGAAAACAGTTGTGTAATAAGAAGATATAACAGTCACTACACCGTGTCATTACATGAAATCACGTCACACAACATACAGAAAATCAGAACATACCTGGGTCTACTTCTGACTCTCATTTCGTCAGGTTTTTTCCTGTTTTCCTCGGCAAGTACAACAGTGATCTCACGTCCACCAATATATTGTCCATCCATGTGATACTGAGCTTCAGCAGCATCCAAAGGATCCATAAATTGCACAAAACCAAATCCACGAGGCTCCCTGGAGGCCCAAGAGGCTAACAAGTTTTAGAAAAGTAACAATAATATATATATGTATATAGTTTTGACAATATGCAATCAAACAGGCACTTTATTCCATCCATGCACATCAAAGGTCTGCAACAACACAAAGGTGCACCACACACTAACTGCCAAATGGCATCACCTTTCATGTTCTCCATATCCCAAGTATACGGGTATTATACATACCAGGAAAATCTTGACACTACTTCCAATGAAAGGAGTGTACAGGTAACATAAAAGCATGTAGCAATCCAAGCTTAGTTGCTAACCTTGCTTTTATAGTCACTATGATCGCCACTTCAAAACATGCATGAAACTTCAAATTCTTCACTTGACTTGAAATTGCATGAACCACTGTGATTCAACTTCGATCCAAATTTTATCTTCTTATGTATGCAACACTTCATTTGGCCCACGCTCTATCTTCAACTCATCATTACTCAATTTGAAGTGAACTATCTTAAAAGTCTTCAAAGATCAGGCACTTCTTCGACTGAAGATGATTTCTAAAGTGAATTATTTTAAGGTCTTCAAATACCAAGCACTTCTTCCCCAGAAGGTGAACTCTAAAGTGAAAATTCATAAAAAGTCTTCAAACATCAGGCACTTCTTCCCTTGATGAACTCTACACTCTTGAAGAAGCCAACAGTGTTAGGTAACAATGTTTTTATTTTTGACTCAAAGAGCTTGGCCCAGTGGTAACTTCAGATATGGATACCCCTGAGTGTCACTTCAAAAGAAATCACTTGCTAATTAAAGGCAAAGCTAACACAAAAGCAGAAAATTTCCTCTTCTAACACTCATTTTGAGTCTAAACTATGGCCTGTTTCCTACTAAAAGGGCTAGAGCACCAAATTTGGGAGCAAGGTCAAAACCTTAAAAAGCAAATAAATATGACAGGGAAAAAAACAAAACTCGTCCCAGAAACACCAGACCAAGAACAAAATTAGTTTCCAAAAATAAGAAGGTATTGTCTATTGAAGCCAATCTTGGTCAACTAAAAGTCGCCTAAGACATATTTACAGTTGACAATCTGATTACTTAATTGTCCTTGGAAAAGTAAATAAAGCATAAAATCCATTGATATTGAACACCCCGAAAATTTTCTCAGAGCTATCTCACCCGGTATAGTAGTCCTTTGGTAGGTACACATCCTTTAGCGGCCCAAAACGCTCAAAAGGTATGCGAAGTTCATCTGGCCTGCAAGTGTGAATCAAAACGCTCAGAACAATAAAAGATGATAGAAGTTTATATAACAAACCATTGGCATTCAAAGTAGGTTCAACATAAAAGAATAGGTAACTCAACTAAACCAACTACACAAAAAAATAAACTACCTGCAATCACGAGGTATATTGCGAACCAAAAGGCTTGTGTTCGGTTCCCTTCGTCCACCATATCCGCCATAACGCCCTCTAGGAGGGCTTCTTGGTCTTCCTCCATATCCCCTCCTTGGAGGGCTGAAGCTAGGGCTGTGCCTCCTCATTCTACACCTATAAATAACATAACCAAATTCAAAACGTTGCAACTCCCAAAAGACAACAAGGGCAAACACAACAAAATTTGTTTCAATGTCACAAGGCCAGTTTCATGAGTCGATCACTACATAAATAAAAGCTCATGCAACCAGTAATGTTGTTGCTCTCTCTGTTTGTAAAGGTCTTATAGTTCTTAAAATACCCTTCACAAAACAAAAACAAAAACAAAACCAACAAAGCAAAAACAGATTCCAAACCGCTGTGAACCGAAATAACAACCCCATATCTCAAACACAATAAGTCCTTCAAAGTTTGAATTTAACCTTCCCTAACATTGAATACACATCTGCTAGGTACACCTTGAGTGGGCATAATGCTAGGTACAACTTGAGTGGGCATAATTTAGAACTCTAAAAAAGGGTTTCTAATCCAAAAGGGTTAGAAGTGGGTAGGGTTGTACGAGCATGGTTTTGATAAATATATATTTGGGTAAACAACATCGGATAGATATATACTTGTATATATTCTTGAGTTAACAACATCCTCCTAAGACACTTCCATGAATAATAGGTAAATAACATGCCTCTAGTTCCATAGATAAACATATATTTGGTAAGCATCCTAATACTTCATTTCTCATTATTTATCTATTTGGTGAACAGCATCCTAATACTTTATTTATCGTTATAATGATAGGGTTTAAATAATTGAGAGGCAGAAGCCAGCCCATCACTCGAACATAATGTTCAAACCCATAAAGCAGTCACATAGCTTTTACTCATACACCCCTAAACTTCTAACACCGGTGGGACATATACTCTTAACTGTAAAAGCCCTTGGAAAGGGAGGAACAAGAAAAAACAGTATTCTGAGTACAAACAACAAGCCATTATCTTATTAGCTTAAAAACCAAAAATTAAAAAAAAAAAAAAACTTCAAAAACATAAAACTTATTTTCAAACAATATCCAGAAGGAAACCTATAACCAAACTAAAACATATACTGCAATACAAAAAAACTTGGAAAACCTAACCTAAAGTTCTGAAAGAAACATTAAATTCCTTATTACAGTTTCTATTCCAGAAGAAATCGAAAGACAACACCACTTATTAGTCAGTAGCAAGCAAACATCCAAAATATCGATAAACTCTGGAAAGGAAAACCCTCGAGAAAAAGGGGGAAGTGGAAAAATTTCGATTTCTTACCGATCTGATTTAGAAAACCGCTTCCCTGTTATAAAAAAAAAACGGGTATGGCAGATTCGCCAATACACAGCCTGCCTGCTTTCACTAAACTCCACCGAAATGAGATTTTCGCTAGAGCGACTCGACCCTATATAGAAGAGCACACGATGCTACAATGCTATTATACTTCTTCTCTAAACTAAATCGTTTGAATAGCCCCCAATTAACTATGGTTCGTGCCGCTAGTCATTCTTAACTCCATCAAACCTTCGTTTATATTTTTGGGCCGACGGCGCACGGAGGCCAGAAATTCCACCGGAGGAAGTTTAAAAGGGCCCCTTGCCCTTCGGATAAAAACATAAACATTGGTATATAGGACACCTGAGTCAGTATCTTTTTGGATTTTTATAAAAACATTGTGATTCATGGCCTTCCATTGCTTTTTTATTTGTACAGTGTATTATGTTTAAAAAATAATTATTTAATTTATTAATTTAAATTTGATTTGAAAAGTATCCATGATTGAGATGGAGAGCGGGAAAGCAGGCGAGCGAGTGGCGGATGGAGAGCGACCGGGAGGATGCGGCAGAAAGGAGGCAGGATGGTCAGGCGAGGGTCTAGGAGGGACAAGCCATGGCAGTGATGACGGGGCAGGGCCCGATGCAGCAGGGGCCCAGGCGGATGGGTCGGACAGGAGCGGAAAAGACCCTCCTGACAAGGAGGGACCAAGAGGCGGGGTAAACCTAAACCAAAAAGGATCCTACGCCCAGGTACTAAGTCCAGGATCCCCAACAAAGCAACCCACCCAAGAACTGCTTCCTTGTGGAGCAGATTTGGTCATCCCTGAAGACCTAATGGACAGCTACCTGGAGCTTGAGCGTTTCACTCTGATTGGCAAGTTCGTAGGAGGGCGACCAGACATGGAGACCATTCGGAAATGGGCTTTTTCCAAGTGGAAGACCAGCGGCAACATGGAAATTGTTGCCCTCTCTCGAGGGTTTTTCGCCATCAGGCTCAACACTCAGGAGGACTGCTGCAACATCTTGGCCGGGGGACCATGGTTCCTAGGGCGCAGGAGCCTTTTTCTCCGGAAGTGGGGAGAGGATTTCAACCCTAAAACCCAAAACATAAATGTAGCTCCTCTGTGGGTTAGGTTGCCAAACCTCCCTTTCCAATGTTGGCACGAGAATGTCATCAGAGGGATAGCCCGGTCCATAGGTGAGCTCGTTGCCATTGATTCTTCCACCAAGGTCCGATCCAGGATGGTCCATGCCCGCTTCTGTGTCTCCGCTAACCTGGAAACAGAGTTACCCACTTTCATAAACTTGTATAGAGGATCACGCATCATCAAGAGGCAGCCCATCGAGTACGAAAACAAGCCAGCCTTTTGTACTCACTATCGCACTCAAGGTCACCTCCTGAATCAGTGCCCTGTCTTGAGGGCCCAGAATCAAAAGGCGACAGGTCCGAACAAGGGCATGCAGAGGAACCAGGGTATTCCCCCTCTCAACAAGGAGTCGGTGCTAGGCCCGAAACACATCATGCGTAATCCCGCCCACCAAGCACCTCAGGAGGAAGGTCAGAGTGATGTTCCAGATCAAGGCAAGCAAAACCGTGAGCGAGGAGAAGCCTCCCCGTCAGCCCAAAAGGAGCAGGAGGTGCTCTCAAAATCCCCGCTTCACACCAGTCCTAGCATAGAGGATCCAGTTACCCGAGTACGAGACCCTTCCCAAAATTGTTGTTCCAAATTCTTTTATGGATGAGTACCTGGCGGGCAATAGGAAATCCCCAAACCGCTCGAATAGGGGTGAGGTACCCCTTTCTCCTTTCTATGAAAAAGAAGGCCCATCCGTCTCTGGGAGAATCAGCCCCAGAAACACCAGGAGCAGGAAACAGGCCATTGACTATGGCAGCGAAAGGAAAAGAGGGAGACCCTCTGACAATGAGAAGAGAAACAAGGAAACGACGGAGGACATCGCAAATGGAACCCAGTTGACGCTTTTCTCTGACGATTCCGACAACCAGAATGACAAGCAAGGAACCAAACCCCCCTTCCAGCTGGTGAAGGGAGGCAGGAAAAACCCTAAACCCTCGAAATGAAGGTCCTCTCATGGAATGTGAGGGGCCTCAACGGGGCAGCCAAGCAGCGGCTGGTGGCTGACCTAAGGAAAAGGATCAATCCTTCCATCTTCATTATGCAAGAAACCAAAATCGATGAGCTCTCTTCTCGAAAGTCTGCCAAGGCCATTTGGGCCAAAGGAGAGTGCCTTATCAGTCCAATCTCAAGGCACGTCGGGTGGGCTCATGTGCCTTTGGGACCCTACCCTGGTTGAAGGAAGGCTTTTGTCGTCCTCGAGCAGGATCCTAAACATTTTGTTTCACTCCAAGACCAGCAATCAGTCTTGGATCCTGTCCAACATTTACGCTCCAAATTCCCCCATCGAGCGGGCCGAAATGTGGGAAACTGTAACTCAAATGAGGACCACCTTCAACACCTTTCCATGGATCATAGGAGGAGACTTCAATAGCCCGTTGCATCCGTCTGAGAAGAAAGGAGGTAACGACTCTTTCAGCAGAAGCATGGAGGATTTCAGAGGTTTTGTCAATACCAATGAGCTCATGGATGTTAAGCTCAAGGGGTCCTCTTTCACTTGGAGCAACAGGAGGATTGATAGCGGGCTCATCCAGGTGAAGCTGGACAGGTTCCTCATCTCTCAAGAAGCTATCCCTCTGTTTGGCGATGCCACCCTGTTGGCCTTACCTCGGATCGGATCAGACCACAGTCCCATCCTCCTTGAAACTGGCAGGCCTCCCTCCTTCAAAACTCCTTTCCGTTTCGAAGCCATGTGGACTCTCCACAAGGATTTCAAAGATCAAGTGTCCTCATGGTGGCATCAAAATTTTGGAGGATCCGCCACTTCTCGGCTGGCTCGAAAGCTGAAGATGGTCAAAGAAAACTTGAAAATCTGGAACAGGGAGGTTTTTGGCAACCTTTTCGCCAGTAAAAAGGCCATTACTGAGAAACTTCAGGAGATGGAAAGGAGAATCGAAGTTGGGGACCACAACAGCCCCACTAGGGAGGAGGAAAGGAACCTCCTAGCAGAGTTCCATAACATCCTGGCTAGAGAGGAAACCTTATGGAGGCAGAAGTCAAGAGACCTGTGGGTCAAGGAAGGCGATGCTAACACCAGGTTCTTTCACGCCTCCACTATGCGGCACGGGGCATCCAACAAGATCAAGGAGATTGTGTGCAGCAATGGATCATCCACCAAGGACATAGTTGAGATCAGGGCTGAAGCGGTGTCCTTTTTCCAGAACCTCTTGGGAAGTGCCCCGGAGGGTGACAGCCAAGCTCAGGATACTCTCCTATCAAATATTCCTTGCATCGTTCCTCAGGATGCGAACCTCAAACTGGTGGAACCTTTCTCCCACGATGAGATTAAGGAGGCCTTGTTTTCAATGCAACCTGATAAAGCCCCTGGGCCGGATGGTTTCTCTCCGAGGTTTTTCCAAACCCTGTGGGATGTGGTGGGGAACGATGTCTGTGAGGCCATTAGAGAGATCCAGTCAACCAAAGTTGTCCCTCGTAGTTTCAACTCCACCTTCTTGGCCCTCATCCCGAAAGCCTTTGACTGCAAATCCATCTCTGATTATAGGCCTATCAGCCTGTGCAACGTCATCTACAAAGTGTTGACCAAGGTTATGGCCAACAGGCTGAAGCCCATTCTCCCCCTTATCATTGATCAGTCTCAAGGCAATTCGGTGAAAGGGAGGAACATCCTGGATGGGGTCATCTCGATCCATGAAACCATGCATTCTGCCTCAATGACCAAGAAGGCTGCCCTTTTCCTCAAGCTTGATATGAACAAGGCCTTCGATAGGGTTGACAGAGGTTTCCTTCGGGAGATCCTCCTCAAGTTCGGCTTCCATCCCCTGTGGGTTGACCTCATCCAGGGCTGCATTTCCTCCCCCTGGTTCTCTGTCCTAGTCAATGGCTCTCCTGTCGGTTTCTTTCAGAGCTCAAGAGGTCTGCGTCAAGGGGATCCTCTGTCCCCCATCCTTTTCATCATCCTCGCAGAAGCTTTGGGAAGAGCCCTCAAGGATGCCCAACAGCGGAAGAAGGTGACCGACATCCTCCCTGCCTCGGGGATTGAGGCGATCACCCATCAACAGTTTGTGGATGACACGCTCCTGTCCACCATAGCGTCAGTAGCTCAAGCCAGATCCATCAAACGAATCCTAGGACTCTATGAGAGTGTTGTCGGTCAAAAAGTTAACTACATCAAAAGCAAGATCTTTTTTCTCAACACCCCTGTCAGGCGTCAAGTTCAGATTGCAAGGATCCTGGGGTGCTCTATTGACTCCCTCCCCACTACCTATCTTGGCCTCCCTCTCTTCTGCGGGCGTGCTAAGGAAGGGATGTGGAACATGGTGCTCGAGAGAATCCACAAAAAGTTGGCGTCGTGGAAAGGCAAGTTCTTATCCCAAGCTGCCAAGGCAACCCTCACTATGGCGTGCCTCCAAGGGATTCCGACCTTTTTCATGTCTGTTTTCAGATTGCCTGCCTCGGTTCTTCACAAGATTGAGCAGACCCAACGGAACTTTCTTTGGTCAGGCAATGAAGACAAGTCCAGGTTTCCTTTGGTGGCCTGGGACAAAGTTTGCAGAAGCAAGAAGCAAGGAGGATTAGGGTTCAGGAGAATGGCCAAGATGAACCTAGCGCTCATTGCCAAACACACCTGGAGGATCCTGGCAGATGAACCGGCAGAATGGGTTAGAATTGTCAGGAGGAAATACCTCACTAACACTTCCTTTCTTGAGGATGGGATTCCCACTGGGGGGTCGGCTTTCTGGAAAGCCATTGTCCAATCCAGGCAGCTGATCCAAGACGGCATCAGGTGGATCCTTGGGGATGGCCGGAGCATAGATTTTTGGAAGGATAGGTGGGCCCTAGAGGACCCTCTCTCTGAGTAGACCGGGTTGGTTCACCTTAAAACTTTTCTTGATAACAACTTTGGGCGAGAGGGTGGCCAATTTCATTGAATGGAGAAATGGCTCCCTACGGTGGAAAGTCATTGATGCGAGAGGGGCTAGAGGCGAGGCCGACTTCCTGTCCTCCGTCCTTAAGGACATCATCATACCCACCAGCAGAGGTCCGGATCGAATGATTTGGAGGGGGACCGATGATGGTGGATTCTCTATCAAATCTGCCTATGAATTCCAATGCAAAGGGCTGAAATCGGACTTTCCTTGCAACGTGGTCTGGAGGAAATGTTTGATCCCAAAGGTAAATTTCTTCTCGTGGATTGCCTTTCAGAATAAAGCTCTCACAATTGACAATCTTCACAAGAGGGGGTTTGCTATTCCCAATAGGTGCTATCTGTGTGAGTCTGCCTGTGAGTCCTCTGACCACCTGTTCCTGCACTGCGTTTTCACTGGGTCGGTCCTTGGCTCCATCCTCTCTACCTTTCAGATCCAATGGATTCCCCCAAGACCATTAAGGAGGCTTTCTTCCAATGGCCCAATCCTTTTAAAAATCCCAAGCTCCGTTTCCTGTGGAATGCTTGCTTCCACCATTTTTTGTGGCAGATATGGTTGGAACGCAATGGTCGGGTCTTCGGTAATCCTCCCAGGGATCCTCCCTCAGTCGCTCACAGGGCCATCGCCTTTGCCATTGAGAACTCCAAGCTTATCCCCGACCCATGGCCCAAGCATGTGTTTGAAGAGGGTTTGTTCAAATCCTTGAAGTTATCAGGGGAGATCAAGGAGCGGGAGGATCCGCGGTCATCCAGGAAGGACGTCAGGTGGGTCAGGCCTCCTCAAGGATGGTTGAAGTTAAATTTTGATGGGGCCTCTCGGGGCAACCCAGGGGCGGCCGCTGCGGGTGGATCAGTTAGAGACCATAATGGACAGCTCGTCCTGGCTTTCTGTGAAAACTTGGGGTTTCAAACCAATCATGTTGCGGAGGCCAGAGGACTTATGAGAGGACTCGAGCTCATTTCGGAGGATCCCCGACCCTTGGTAGTTGAAGGGGACTCACTGAACATCATTAACTACATGATGAATTCCCAGGATCCGGCGTGGAAGGTTTTCAATGTCATTTCTGAGGCCAGGAACCTCCTCCTCCGGAGGAACCTGGTCCAAGTCAAGCACACCTACAGGGAGGGCAATGGTTTAGCCGACCACTTGGCAAATAAGGGATTATTGTCCACATGTCTCGTGGTGTGGCGGCAGTTGTTTCCGGCGGACGTGGAGAAGGTCGCCAGCCAGGATATCGCTAATGATTCCACATAAGCAAGAAGAGAGGATCGGGCTTGGGCGGACGGGCACGGGGAGCGGGGAGAGGATATTCGGGTTTTCAGAATGGATGCATCTATTTCTTTTTGTTGTTTTTTCAGCATGTTTTACCTCCAGTTTGAGGTTTTTGATGTAGCCCTCCTGGGCATTACTATGTTTTTTTTTGGTAAGGTTTACTATGGTTTCTATTGTACTAGCCCAAGGGGCTCCTTTTGTTACTAAGGGTTGCGGCCTCTCATGTTATAAGGTTTTGGGATCCTCTTAAAAAACCCATTTTGTATATAAAATATCTACTTACCAAAAAAATTAAATTTGATTAAATAAAATTAAAACAATTTTTAATTGTATCCCGGGGAGTGTGGTCTATCGGTAAGGATGCCACTTGCATTATTGATGTGTATAAGAAGTATTCAAAAAAATAAAAATAAAAAAATAAATAATTTTAGGTTTTTTTTTTTTTTGATTTGGTTTGTGTGATCAATGCATAGGATTGAGCAGGTTTCCCTCAATCATGATCCCTCCTAAAACCGAGAGCTATGCTTATCAATAGAGAATTTAAGATTTAAATTAAAAGAAGTAGGATATAAAAATCTTAGAGATTGATGGTTCGATAAAAATTTATGCATTTTAAAAGTTATTTTAAAATAAAATATTTTATGAAGTAATATAAATTTATGAATTTTAAAAGTTGTTTTAAAATATATTAAGAGTAACTTTTAAGGTTTATGATCATTGCATAATTTAAGATTTGAAGATATAGACATCTTAGAGATTGATGGTTCGGTATAAATTCATGAATTTTAAAATATTTTAAAATAAAATATATTATGGAGAAATATAAATTTATGAATTTTAAAAGTTATTTTAAAATAAAATATATTATGGAGTAATTATTAAGGTTTATAAGCATTGTATATATTATATCATGATCACATAGTAATATTACAGTTACTTGACGTCTAAGGGTTAAGTGGATTGGTAAGTGTTAGTTTGGTTGAGCAATTACCAGGAAGAGACCTAGGTTCAAACCTTGGGGGAAGTAGAGTTATGAATAAGGGGTTGGACTCAAAATGTACTTGTAAAAAAATGGCGAATCCTAATCAAAATCAAGGCGAATCATAGCGAATCCTTAGCGAATCAAATCAATCATCTTCACACCAAAATTTGGGGCATTTGAAGCCCTAAAAAGTAATTTCATATTTGGGACACATTTTGACCTATTAAATCACCTTATAACTTCATAACAACACCACCATTAGATCAGGCTCAAAAAGAGCTTTCCAACGAGTACAAATATGCCTATATTTGGATATATATTGTGGCAAATTGACCCTAAGAAAAAATTTATCCTAAAATTTTTAGGCGAATGGGCCGACGTTGAGGGTCCTCATATTCACCAATTTTCAATTTTGAAAATCCTAATATTTGCCCAATTTACGAATATTCGCCACTATGCATAACCCTGGGGGAAGCTTGTTGCAAAGGTAGTAGTTTGATCCGAATCTTTTGAGTTTGTGTCAGACTAAAGA
Source organism: Wollemia nobilis (assembly GCA_028583015.1). NCBI lineage: Eukaryota > Viridiplantae > Streptophyta > Pinopsida > Araucariales > Araucariaceae > Wollemia > Wollemia nobilis. The sequence goes on from JAQPPZ010002979.1 coordinate 8,616,450, forward strand.
CGATGGTATAAATCTCGAGCACCCGGTGGTCCATTTCACGTTGGGCTAAAAAAAAAAAAGGTGGAATAGGTTTGGTGGATGTAGCCCCTGTGGTTTGAACCATGCACTTACTAGTTACTAAAAATAGTGTGGTTGTAACCAACTTTCCTATCAAGCAACAAAAAAAGTATTATAGTTACTCTTTTTTTTTTAATAGGTCATAGGGTATTGAAATGGACTCTATTAATATTATATGATGAACACAGTAGTACTATAGTTACTTGGTAATTATAAATATATCATTTGGCAAGATCTGAACATGAACCTCTTCCTTGAAAGTTGAAGAATTTAACCAGAGAAGTTAATGTCACTTGATAAACCATCTCATAATTTATTATGGATAGAATTACAATAAAAATATTATTAATAATATTAAAAATTGAATTTAGGTTGTGTTTGTGTAAGTGCATATTTTTTTTATTACGATAAAAACAAAATTTTGAAAGGGTCCGAACCCTTTTACGACACTAGTTTAGTCCATCAATTACACAGCTGCCAAGGGCAAATAACTAGAGATCCCCTAGATGCAAGACAAACAGTATCCATCCTAGACCCCAATTAGCTGCAGTCCTCTGTCGTGAACTTTTCTAAGTCTTCATGGACCACCCTACGGGGGATCCATCTCATATCCTCTTCTTTAATGGCACCAAAGTTTACTAGCTAGTCTTTTGGTTTGTTACCTTATTTAAAGACATGAACAAAGTCAACTTCTTCAAAATGCTTTACAATCTCTCTAATATCTTGCACAATGTAATCAATTTATTGATTAGCTTCTCCCTCCTTTTTTAAAATATTGATAATATTCAAGGAGTCTCCTTCAAAGATAACTTTTTTAGCACCTAGATCCTTGGCTAGCTTTGCACCCAGATGTAAAGCATTAACTTCAGCTTTATGACTAGTAGTAATTCCCAAAAACTTGTAGGTTGCCCCCACCAATCTACCCTGATTGTCCCTCAAAATTAAGTGCATCTTATTTATCATGTTTTAAGATAAAATATTGAAGTTTTTCTTTAAGTTTAGAATCTTGCTTATTGTATGAAATTTATCGCTCTCTACAACTTGTTCTAAGTCTATTGGACTAAACACTAAAGGATCACCCATGGGATTGGAACCTTAAGTTGTAATGTAAAGTTTTTGGCTTTCATAACGCTAAAGTTTTAAGCTTTCATAACTTACCCCAAACTTATTGGACTAAAAATATTAAAGTTCACTCTTGAGACTAGAACCTTAGTTTATACTGTAAAACTCTTTGTTACCCACCATTTATCCAAAACCTCTTGGAAATTTTATTTTACTTCTTATTTAATCTTGAATTGGTTACATAAACTTGAAAGGAGTTCCATCCATATTACATCATAACTTAATTATCATAATATTTCAATGAACTAGTAAAAGAGGGCACAATATAAGAGGGATCATGAATTGGGAGGAAGTGCAAGATAAGAGGGAGTGCCAGCCAAGATTCAATCATGGTGGAAGAGTGGTAAGTTCATCTAGAGTGCATCGATGCTTCAAACCCTTACCACGAATACGTGGAATATTGTTTCCAAAAAATTGTTGAAGCGAAGGAACATCAAGAAAAATAAGATATGAGGGCTATTGAGCCAAGAGGGGGTGCAAGTTGGGAGCAAGTGTAAGGTAGTAGAGAGTGCAAGTTGGGAGCGAGTGCAAGCCGAGAGAGTGTGATCCAAGAGGGAGTGCAAGCTAAGAGCAAACCCCATTAGCTAGTGTGGAAGGAAAGTTATATTTGAAAGCCCTAATGGGAAGTCAGGATACCCTGAAGGTCCAAGATGGAGATAAGTAGAAGAGCAAATACATGGTAAGGTCGATCCAGGTAGGAGATGTTACACCAGAAGTGAGTATCAAGGATGAGATGATTGAGCATGATATGTAGGGGGTTAATATGTAAGTTCCATAGATCATGGATAAAGTTTTTGGAGATTCAAAATTGGCTCAAGTGGAAAAGGGGATTAAATACAAATTACTCTATGACTTTTCTTTCTAAAGGTTTTTTCCTCATCATCTTTTCTAGTTTAGAAATTAAGGATAAAATAATGGTTGGCAACCCATGGCTTAGGGGAAGAGATGCACTTTATTTGAGACTATGGAATGAAAATTTTCTATTGAAAAAAAAACTATTAAGAAGCTTCCAATATGGGTTAGTCTTTTTGGACTTCCATATCAACTTATAAATAAGGATGTTTTGAAGAATATTGGAAATATCCTAGGGGAATTCATCAAGGAAGGACTAGCTACTAAGGAGTGAAAGCATGTTATATATACACACATATGTGTTGTTACGGATATTTCAAAACCATTGCCACAATCCATTAAGATTATATTTGAATCAAGAGAATGGGATCAACAAGTAGTTTATGAAAGTATCGCATTTCGTTGCCATAATTGTTATGAGATTGGACACATGGCAATAGTTTTCAAAGTGAAAACTATGAAGAAAGAGACAAAAAATTCTAGCCATGAGATAACCTTCAAGACAAAGCAAGGAAATCTTACTTTAATAGAAGCTAGATCAAATAAAGAATATTCCACTTCAAAAGAAGAGGCAAAGAAAGCCTATCTACAATATCATTTAAAAAGTTCAAAAGGCTTAAAGGTGCAAAAGAAAATGTGGAGAGAAATCCTAAAATAAAAATGGGAAAAGAGGTCAAGTTTATTCCAGGTAAATCATCTTCGTTTTCCTCGAGTAGTATAGAATCTCCAAGTAATAAAAGTGAAAGGGATGAATATGTTATCCCTTGCACTTTAAGGTTTCAAGAGCAACATAATAAAGAAACGAGGATGGAGGAAACCCATAACAATTTAGGTTTTTTAGGGCATAATAAGAAGATAATTGCTATAGAAGAGCATCCTTACACTTTAGGGTTTCTAGGGCAACATAAAGAAGATTGTGATTTTGAGGTTATTTCTTGCATTTCAAATCCTTTAGAACAAGGTAAACCTAAAGATGATAAGTCTTACTATGAGTAGTGTAAGAAGATTGAAGAAATTGATGAAGATAAAAATATTGTTGGGAATGAAAAAAGAGAGGAATATCCAAGAAGCAAAAACCTAGAGAAAAACAAACTCAGAGGAATATTGATATGGGAAAACAAAAGCAAATATTACAAGTGCTAACAAGAAGTGGGGTTAAACCCACAAATAAAAATAAAAAATAATAATGAAAATAATATCTTGGAATATTAGGGAAATGAATAAGAACCCTAAAAAAGGTATTAAGAAATTGTGAGGTTGTTATAGACAAGATATTTATAGATATGGAAGTTGGACAACAAATATTTTAGACATTCACCGTGTTGAATTTCATCTTGACATAATTTAAATTTTAGAAGGCATTTGATATAAAAGGAGTTGATTGTGAAAACTTAGCAATTTGAGGAAGATAGAGAATATATTTGATAGAAAGGAAAATGAAGAATATATTTGATAGAAAGATAAAGTTGGATATGCTTTAATCAACTTGTTAGAAATATAATGAAAGCAATGTAGTGTTTTGTTTTTGTAATGAGAGTGGTCCCTAATAGAAGTCACACATAACTTATATATATATATATGATCACGAGCCAATTTATTATGGAAGTGTTCATTGTAATACAAATATTTAGACTTGGCTTACCTTCATAAAATTACAACTCACATATGATTGCTCCATGGCACCTTGAAAAAAATTAGATGGTTATATAGAGTTAAATGGACTCCACTCAACTAAAGGAGTCATGGTTCAATGGTTAAGACATACGGGTGATGTAGCTCACACCAAGGTTCAAATCTCAATGGCACCAAATAGTCTATATAGCTTGATGTGACTAATTTGATGTGAAATAGAAAGAGCAACCCTTTCAAAACTCTATTTAAAAAAATATGGACTTTGAAAACTAACATAGGCTAAATTTTTTGGATAGAAAAATGATAATATTAGGAGTGGAAGCAAGAGGTGGAGCAGGATCATGATATGTTATAGGTATGCATTCAGAAGCAGGTTCAATGGTGGGCACAAAATATGAAACAAGCCTAGGGAACATCATAAGGTATGACAAAGGGCCTAGTTTCAAGGGTCGGGTGGATGGGAGTGTATGCACGTCAAGGGGGAAGAAGGACAAAATTAAAGCTTCATTTGCAACTACCCTCAAAGAAAAAGGTAAGGTCTTAAACCTTGGGTTATGAGTTTTCATCATAAACTCAATAAGACCTTTCTAGAGGAGGATAGGGTTCCCTTCATTCTAGTTAATGATATTTTTAAAAGAGGTAACATGATTTGTCATAGAGACCAGGGTTCCAATCCCTCAGGCCTTGTAGTACCAGTGGGCATATCGCATTAGCGTAGCTAGCTACGTAAAAGGTTTACCCGATGCAACTGGAGGTTATAGTGGTGACCAGGAGCGAGATTCGAACCCACAAAGAGGTGTTGAAAATTGTAATGAGTTACTGATTCCTCTAGTATAATAAAAAAAAACATGTTGGATTTGCAAAGCAATCTAATCTACAAATTCATGGGAATGTGGTTAATTGTGGTAGCTTTGAAAAGTTGGATCACAAGTAAATGGGATCTAAAAGGGAAAGGTTTCTTCTTAGTAACCCTCACCCAAGAGGAAGACTACAATCGGGTCTACATAGGAGGGGCCCTACTTTATGGGCAATGCTACTTTATATATGCATCATTGGTCTTCAAGGTTCAACCCTTAAACAAAAGTTGTTATAAAAGTCATAGTGTGGGTACGATTATGAAGCTTACCCTCCAAATTTTGGGGTGAAGAGGTCCTTGAAATATCATAAATGCTTTGGGAAAATTTGTCTTGGTGGATTTTGCAACTGCAAATAAAACCCAAGCTATTTTTACTTGTATCTATGTGAGGGTAGACCTTCAAAAAAACCTTATTAAAATAATATATTTGGTTTCATGTCTAGGTAAGCATCATCATGTGGTTGACTTTAAAAACATACCCTTTCAATCTCACCTTTACCATGCATGCAAGCACTTGGTAAGCTTTTTTCCAACAAAGAAACAACCACTAAAATAGGACCTTTAAGGTCCAATGAAGGGGAAGTCACAATAGGATTCATTCACCATGGAGCTGATCCTGCAAAAGAAAATGCAATAAACAACACCAAAATCAAAATATGTAGAACGAGAAGTTTTTTTTTTAAAGCAAAAAACCCCTTGCGGGGTCGCCTTTGTCTAAGAGACCATGAACAGGGGGTTCTACACCGTCAAAGTCACCCGGGAGTCGCACCCGACCTTGCCCACACCAACATTATCAATTGGATTTTGGATACCCAATTCAGCTTTTTGGTAGGGTGGAGATTTGAACTTGGAACCTCTCTTGGAGGATTTCCCTCTCCTCTCCAACTCACCTACAACACCTGGGTAACAAGAAGTTTTGGAAACAATAGAAAAAGATAAAAATTTCTAGAGACACAAGAGCCCAAGGAAGGTTTGGGAGAAGGAAAAAGCAATGCAAAAGATGAAAAATTTGAACAAGAGAAAATAATAGGAGAAAGATGCCCAAAAAACTTCCTCAAAGAAATCTAAGAAACCAAAATAGGAGGAAGAGGCCAAATGCAAGGGAGAGGAAGATCAATCTTCTCAAAGAGGGGGAAGGAGCACTCGCAACCAAGTTGACATAAGGGGCTCTAGACGAGGAAGGGGATGACACCTCAGGAAATATTTTGTCAATCAAGGAAGCAAAAAAATAAGAGGCAAATGGCAAACTGAGTTGTCTTGTTGATGCCTTTACAAGGGGATCCAAATACTTGGCCAAAGGTAAAGAAATAAAATTGTTATCTTGGAACTTGAGGGGTCTAAATACCCCAACCAAACATAAACTATTAAAATCCTATATTGACAATCTATGTATCGATAGTCTTATTATAGGATATAACATTAGGGGAAAATGAGTTAGGAAAATTAGGCAAGAAGACTTTGAGTAGAAGCAACTTCTTTAGAGTTAATAGAGGGGCTTGGGAGGTTTTCTAAGTCTTTGAAAACCAGAGATCTTTGATGGAGAGTTGGTTGATCAAAACCAACATTATCTTACTATCTACTTTGAGCATAGGCTCATAGATAAAATAGGCTTCATAAAAAATATTTATGCACCCAATTTTATCAAGCATAAAAAAATATTTGGGATTTATTTAAAGAAAATAGTCAAAACCTAGAAAATAAAAAATGGATGGTAACCATGGATTTCAATATCCCATTAACCTTGAATGAGAAGCAATGAGGGGTTCCTAATTTTTTTTTCAATTGGTTATATGGGATTAAAATGGGTCCCACCCATATTACATCATCACCATGTAGTGGTATTACAACAACTTGGATATTATCCATGTATCACTTGGCAAGATTCAAATCTAGATCTCCTCCTTAAATTTTGAGGAATATAACTGATTGAGCTAATACCATTGGACAATTTTAAAGCATGGGTTTTTGAAAGGGATCTCAACCCCTTGTACCGAGGTTTGAACTTGGATCTCCTACATGAAAACCTAAAGATATACCACTATGGTATCCCTCACAAAACATGGGTTTTTGAAAGGGGTCCCGATCCCCTTTTACCAAGGTTTGAACTTGGGTTTCTTAAATGAAAGCCCAAAGACATACCACTACAGTATCCCTTATGGGACTAAGGTTCCTAGTTACACATAAACCATGAGAGATCTCATAGACTTTTTAACAAAGACAATACTGATAAACCTACATTTGGAGGGGGGGAACTACACTTGAAATAACAAAATTATGAAGGATCAAGGTATTCAATATAAAGACTGGATAAAACTTTGATGTCTTTTGAATGGTATATGGAGGGATTCCAACCGAGACTTGGAATAGGCTCTTGGATTGGATCCAACCATAATTATTTGATTTTGGAAATGGGAAGAGATAGGGTCAAGATAAATTACCCTTTCTGTTTCAAAATGATGTGAACAACACACTTGAATCTAGAAAGAAAAATTAGACAATGGTGGGGTACATCTGTAACAAGAAGCCACATGTTCCATCTTTCTCAAAAGATGAAAATAATTAAGTGTGAGCTAATAATATTAATCCATGAAGTTTTTAAACAAAAAATTCAAAGGAATGTTAAGATAGAGAATAGTTTAAAGAGCATTGAGCAAAGAATGGAGGTGGGGAGGAGCACTGATAAATTGATTCAATAGGAAAATATGAATCTTTGAGAATACCATATCATTTTAGCAACAAAAGAAATCAAATTGAGGTAAAACTCTTGAGCCCTATGGCTTTAGGAAGCATACAAAAATACAAAATTTTATCATGTGAACACCCTAATTCATAAAACCAGGAATAAGATCAATAGAATCACTTTGGATCAAGGGGAAATTATAGATCAGGAGGATAGGATTGAGATGGAAGCTATTAATTTCTTCCACAACATCATGAAAGAATAAGGGAGGGAGTAGGAGGAGTCCAATAATAATATCTTGACTTATTTTCCTCAAGTGACCATAATGGAAGATGTTGGATAACCCTTCACATAAGAATAAATTGAAGAGGTAGTGTTCTCTATGTAGAAGGAGAAAGCCTTAGGTCATACGGGTTCTAGGTAGGGTTCTTCCATTTTTTTTTGGTATATAGTGAAAAATATGTTATATCAACTATAAGGGAAGTCCAAACAAAGAGGAAGGTTTTGAAGGAATGAAATAATACTTTCATCACCTTTGTCCCAAATAAGGGTAAGGTAGAATCCTTTGTCGACTTCAAATCGATAAGCTTATATATCATAGTTTACAAAATCCTGATGAAGGTGATCTCTTTGAGACTGAAAACTCTTCTCCCAAGATTGATCTTGGAAAACCAAGGGGGATTTGCCAAGGGTCATCATATTATAGAAGGAATTGTAGTGGTTCATGAGGCTTTACAATCCTTGGTTTAAAGCAAGAAGAGGTGGATGCTTGTTAAGTTGGGCATGAACAAGGAAAACGATAGGGTCTCTTAGAAATTTCTTTAGAATATGGCTAAGAAGTTTGAATTTGGGGAGGCTTGGACAAATCTAGTTATGAGTTGCGTAAGAACTCTTAGATACTCTATCGTAGTGAGTAGAGCATCAACTAGTTTTTCAATAGCTCTCAGGGTCTAAGGCAAGGTGACCCCTTATCACCCCCTTATCCCCCTACCTATTTATCTTTCTTCTCTAAGCCAACCTTGCTAGAAAAAATTATACTAAAAACAATCCAAGGCCTAAACGTGGAAAACACCTTGGAGGCAGTTTCTCATCATCTTTTTTTGGATGTGTAGTGGCTTCACACTACTTGTGCTTAAGGCAAAGTCCTGACCATAGGAAATTGGAACTTTATAAAATTATCAGCCAAGGAGATAACCTTTCTCCAAAATAAGTTTCAACAATTGGAGATTGTACAAAACCCATTAAGTTAAGGAAAGAAAAGTCCCAATGGATATGACAATAAGGCAAAAAGGCTAGAGCTTTTCTTGAAAAAGGTAACTTTGACATCGAAGGTTTTGTAATGTTCAATCAAGCGCCAACAACAAAAGTCCTAACTAGATTATGGGTAGGCTTTAGATTTTGAAAGGACCAAGGAGTGCACCAAATTTTGGAGATACCACTAGTCAAGTCAAAGTGCATGGAACTATGGAAAAAGTAGGTACACTAAGTTAATGTATTATTACTTGGAAGGATGAAGGCCACCTACCAAATGACATTTGAACTAAATGGCTCAAACATTCAATTAAGAGAAGCATGGTGTTGGTAGTCCCATATCTGACATCTATTTTGACCCAAAGGTACCTCATTTAATGTTTATGATCCCTAGAAGAGGTTGCTAAAGTTGTCAGATTCACTTGTAGGTAATTTTTAAGGGAAATCTTCCCTGATGTAATCTATAAATAACAATAGCATAAACTATAATAAGGATCAATGAGTTTGCAATTGTGTTCTCTTGTAGGATCTCCCTTCGCTTCCTTTTGTATAGCAATCAGTTCTTGAGCGACTTGTGGGTAAATCAAACCCCTACCCTCGACATAATATTTGTAATTGCATTATTTGCATATATATATGGAGGCCTACATCAATTTTTGATGTATGTGTGAGGAGCATGTATCAATATTTGGATCATCCATCTATGGCTTCCTATGGACCCACTTTATTTATGCATGCCTATTTTGGCAATTCTCATTTGTGTTAAACTGTGTTGGGAAGTGGAAGAGTTCACTGTTGGCATATAGCATTTAGGCCTATTGTGTACAAGGATCTTAGCGGATCTTTTGACGTATTGCCACCATTTTTCTTTTGTTGGCTTGTTTAATTTATTTTTCTTGTATCCCTTTTCCCTTTTGAGTCCAAGTGAGCTATAAATATCACATCTTAACAAGGATTCAGTCTTGTAAGAACTCTCAGAGGCCCCTAATCGAGTTGAACCCCACACTCTCAACTATAGCCCTATTGTGTCTCTAAAGGCATGATTATTTCAATTAGGGCAATAAAAGATGACAATAATTTAATACCATGCTCGATGGGACCCCAGTGACACATCATTGGTCCTAAAATGACAAGAAGTTAGGTAGGACTTGGTGAGTGTCTAAGCCTACCCTTACTTGTTGAAGTGCCTCTCTCACCTGACAAATCTAGTCCAAAATGAACACTAGAAGAAGTCACTATTTGAATACACTTGATCGAGGATGTGGTGAAGACCTCGATCCATCCACTTTTAGAGCACAAGACTTATTCACTTGGCGACTCTGCATCAATCAAAGAAGCCTAAAGGTGTATGAGCTAACCATCAACAAATTTTTTATTAATATCTCTATTATACTAATCTTGTAGACATGGTCATTACCTCAACTAACATGCCCCCAAAATGGGATAGTCCAAGCCCACTATGCCCCCCAAGGCCACTTATTGTATGGCAAAAACTCCCAGAATTAGTCCTCACTATACTACCAAAATATATCGATGAAGGCCCAATCACTCCACTAGAGCACTTGAAGAAGCTAGTATTTATATACGAAAGACACAATATTACAAAGAAAGATGTGGCTCTGAGATTATGAGCAAAGTCACTCAAAGGGAAGGTATTCCAAATATATGAATCTTTGTACCCATACAAATAGGTATTAATTAATCCCTATCACATACTCTATCATAGAGTGGGACCAACTGGCTAGTATGGAATGGATTTGAAGGTAAAGCTAGCCAAGAAAATACCCAACCTAAACTCAAATATTTGCAGCCCATTGACTCCCCTAGAGAAAGCATACATAGTACAATCATCCTAAAATAAGGGAATCCAAAAAAAAAAGTTTGATGAGAATTGGCTCCCAGGAAAAAGTAATGAATTATAGTATGCATAGCATATCCAATGGTTTATTGGCTATTCAGAAAGACCAAGGCAATAGCCTTGACTTAAATGAAAATATGGAAAACTTTGGAAACCACAGGACCATACAAACAAGGGTGGATACAAAACTAACAAAAAACAAAAGAATTGACTCATTTATGTGTAATAAAAGAGTAATATTCATCTCACCATAAAAACTATATGACTAGATATCAATGCATAGAATTAAAATAAATACTCAATTAGGACAAAGAGGTATATGGTTAAATTAATGGGAGAAGATACTCAAGATAATTTTCAAACAATCTTAATAAAGGTGTTTCGACATCAAAAGGGTACATTACACAAAACCTGATCATAAGAAGAGGTTAGGTTGATAAAGGAGAATATGTGCTCTCTTCAAATAATTTCTCAAGTTCAAAATCAACCAAGATTTGGGATTTAAGACCCACTTTTTAGGCCAAGTGCTATGGTAGGTTGAGTAGCAACCTTACTATGGAATAAAAAAAAAGTGATCATTTGGTAAAAGCAAGGTGCCATAAGTTGTCATGATAGTTGAAAGACCTTGACTGGTCAGGCGATGTGCAATGGTAAAAAAGGGGACAGGTGGATGACGACGAGCTAAGATTAAAAAATGAGAGGATGTAGGAAATTACAAATCAAGGCACACAGGCCAAGGGTTTTTGTTAACCAAGAGAAAGCTAAAATATTCTTTCTAAGTGAAGGCGATACCAAGAGAAGATATAGGTTCCAAGATAATCACTTGTATGTAGAGCCATTTCTCCTCACTACAAAATAGGTTCCAACCTAATGTTCATTATGGGAAAGCCAAAAATATCCATGGAATTTAAGAAAAAAGGTAAGGATACATCTATGTCACACAAGCTTACAATAAAAAAGGTAAAGCAAGCATAAGCTATGAAAATTGAGCCGTCTAGATATATCGAAGATGAAGTTGAGAGGGTTGAGGATCCTAGACTATCAAAATATGGGATGGTGCTAAAGATTGAATCCTATCAAAGGTAATTGGCATCTGAGGAAGGATCATTTTCAACAATAGTATGGAATAATTGCCTCACCCCATACCTCCTCCTGCAAGTACATCCTTGTTATGAGCTAGTAAAGACATGTGGGATAATATGATGTGAGAAATTCTCAAGCAAGCGAGAAAAACAAAGATGTTGGCTCCTTCACAAACTGCCACGAACTTGTTCAGCAAGCATTTTCGAAACTAGATAACATTGTAAACAGAAGAACTAGCTATTGAGGTGGAATGAAAATCCCTCCTATGAAGGTCAAACTAAATAACGTAAAGGTTAAATGCCCTTTAGTACAACATAAAATTGATTCTAGGTCCCTAGAGTAGTGCCTTTTAGGTAATCATATCTAGGGAGGCCATACAAAAAATTCTCTAGGTTCCAAAGTCTTCAAAGATAAACCTAGAAGTTGCTAAATTACAGTATCTAGAGATAAGAGAAAAATTGAGTTCTCCAAACCAGGAGTTGTTAGAGCCAAAAATACCATGCTAGAGTTTCCTTTGGAAAATGATATATTTATGCAAGAGATCAAAGATATTCTAAGTATGACAACTTTCATCTTCAGAGCTCCCAATGACACCAAAATAGAAAAAGAGATGTTGGCCATTGTGCATATGCTAAGAAGCAATGTAAGGAGGAAGTTACTCATTTTTTACTTATGTGATTTCATTGCTCAACAGATTCACAAGAGGATGATCAACTTTAGAGGGAATCAAGAATTCAGGTACTGTTCATTTTTAGTACATCTTATTCTATATCAAAATACCTAGAATTTTGAGCACTTTAATTTAATAAGGGGAAACGGGAAAGGTAGGGAAAGTCCCATAATCAAATGGAAAAATATTTTGTACCAACATTTCCCTTATCATGCATTTTCAAATAAGTTCTTGGTCCCCATAGTAGCAACATTAAATTGGGAAGATCCTAAATGGATATTGGGAGAAATTATAGAAATCCTAAAGACAAAAATAAAAGGAGGTTCGTATGTCCCAGAGGAAGGAACTATAATTCATATTTTTGGTTTTAGAGGGGTAAACTTTATTTTTCCAGCATATGTAACCAATAGAGCGACATGTATAGAGATCTTAAGGCAAGCAAATTTGATAGATTCTACCTATGCAAGTGGGTGAAACAAGATGGGATTCTACAAAAGCTCATTCCATTTGGGAACAATAATCCAATACTAAAGAAATGCAATTGAAAGGTTAGAAGTAAAGTTGAAAAACCAAGGCTAGATATTTTGGAAGATACATGGAGCTACGGCCCTAATGGCAAATTTATAGTCTAGTTAAAAAGTGCTCACATCTCTAGGAAATTTGAGCATGAATCAAGACCTGATTTAAAAAATAAAAAAGCAAATAGGAAAAGGTCTTTCTCCCACTTAGAATTTTTTTCTACAATAGAAAGCTCAAAATAAATTATACAAATTTTTTTATGAAAAGATAAAAGACTTTGACCCTACAAAAACAATCAGGTCATCTATACGAAAAATACTTAAGTTGAGATGGAGTGATAATAAGATCAGAGCATGGTGAAAGTTCCATCAAGATATTGATCAAACAAAGAAACCCTATGGAAGCCTAAACCTAGACAAAGGCAAAATATTTAGTATGACCTATGACCAAGAACACCTAGAGGAAGTGTTAACAAAAAGCAAGAAGAATGAGGCTATAAAAGTCAGTCCTAATCAAGAAAATACCACAAGGGCTTCATCAAGACATTTGGACAAGGAGAAAGAACAAGGGATGATAAGGGATAAAACCCTACCAAAGAGATAAAAATTAGTAATTTAGTAGGAATCATCATTAGAAGAAATACATGAAGTCCAGTTCCAAAAAGGCAGTCATCAAACTCGAAGGTAGGAGGCAGAGCCTAATGTACATGTAGAAGAAGAGTAGGTGTTTATGGAGAAAAATGCCATAACAACATTGATGGCCATTTTAGATAAAATAGCCAAATCAGTTGAAACAAGATAAGATGGAGGAATTGAACCTCTAGTTAACCCTATAGACCTCTTTGTGGAGGACCCAACATCCCTAGAGGCAACAAACATAGCAAAAGAGACCCCATATATCATCATTTAGCAACTAACAACATTGAATGGCCCCCTCACAACTTAGATGACTAGGCTCAGAAAACTTCACAACTTTCCAATAGAACTTCCCCTTTTCAATCTAAGCCCTCTTCCAATAAACTTCATGTTGTATAACCATAAGAATTATAAAACCTACACTAGCAAATAAAACAAATGAACCAATAGAAGTAGGAATTATTTGTAATATTGTGAGCTTCTGTCCAAATGGATTCCCACTGCATTCCTCAAGATAAAACTTTAAAGATCTATAATAGGGATCCTCTGGTGGAAAAACCTGAAGACTATATGATAAAACAAAACTAGTGAATAGTATCAAAAAGTCTAGATCTGAAAGGTATGCAGACCCGAGATAGTATACGATTCAAGGAGGAAACTAAAAAAATAGTTGCACATAATTATGAAAGTCTAAAAAGTTTCAATCTTATTGTAGTGGTAAGGGATTTAGCCTTTGTTTAAGAGGTCCAAGGTTCAAACCCCACTTAGTATGAGGGGACTAAGACCCCTCATAAAAACTTGTGTAAACTCATTGGAAGCTCCAAGATTATTGCAATGGTAAGAACTTTGGCCTCTCTTTGAGAGGTCCAAGGTTCAAACCCCGCTCAGTATGAGGGGATCAGGACCCCTTATAAAAACTTATGTAAACTCATTTAAATAGTTGTAAGCTTACTATAGTGGTAAGGGCTTTGGCCTCTCTTTGAGAGGTCCAAGGTTCAAATCCCACTTAGTATGAGGGGACTAGGAACCCTCATAAAAACTTGTGTAAAATCATTGAATAGTTGTAAGCTTTCTACATCGGTAAGGACTTTGGCCTCTCTTTGAGAGGCCCAAGGTTCAAAACCCACTCAGTATTAGGGGACTGGGACTCCTAATAAAAACTCGTGCAAACTCATTGAAAAAAAATTATGAGACTCTAAAGTTCATATTAGAGGGGATAGTAGAAGAGCTAAAAATGGTAAAAGGAACTCTAAAGAATTTTGAAGCAAAAATGAAGGCACTCTGACAACAAGTGGCCAACAAGTGGCCAGATTAGTTAAATGCTTAGAAGGCCAATCCACATATCCTCTCATAAAGTCCAAAGAGGATTAAATTGAAACTCTCACGATGATTAATTGAATAAGATATAGAGTTATGTATGGAGAGACAAAGCTTACAAAAGGAAAGGAAAATATTGAATAAAAAAACAAAATAGAGCAACAACAAGAAATTCAAGGTCTAACTAAGAAAATCATTGTCTTCTATTGGAACCAAATTAATAATATGGCTTACCCACTTTACTAGATATTCAATTTTATCAAGGTAGTTATTTAGTTGGGAGCACAAGTTAGATTGGACATAGAATCCAACATGGCTGATATATCTATCTACAAAATTAAAAAAGACCAAGATATATCATGAAATGTTAGTTCTGGTAACTAAATATGAACTAGAGACCATGGGAATTTTTGATACAAAAGCAATAATGCAGAAGATAATGGCTTTGGTTCATAAGGAACAAATTGTACATGTATGTGAAACCTAGGTTCTATTGTTAAACAATACCATGACATGGTTCAAGGATAAAATTGATATATTATTTCAAAAGGGGTTGCTTTTTACCCATAATGAAGGAACAAAATGGTGACAAAACAATAATATTTAAAGCTTCTCGAAGATTGTAAGGAAATAAATTTACCTTAAAAAATGGTCATAATTCCTAGAACCAAAAAATATCATACAGGTAAATGAACCAATCCTTGATCTCAAGGTTCAAATATATCGAGTCACTACAAAAATTGAAAGCCTCCCAATAAGGAGCAAGATCAAAGTAGAAGTTGCACACAATAATTTCCAAATGATTCAATGTCCATCAAACAAAAATGGATAGGGATCAGACAAGCACTAGAGGGGCTTATCACCTTGTGATCTTAATTTTTCTAACTCTTCTTTTAGTTTTTTATGTTTTATTTTGTAGGGATTTCAAAATTTTGACTCTGATCCCAAAAATAAAAGCAATTTTGAGTTATCCTTCAAGCAAGCTAGAAGGTCCCTATGATCTGCCAAATATATAGTGGTTTTGCACTACTTGTGCTTAAGGTAAAGCCCAACCATAGGCAATTGAAACTTTATAAAATTATCAACAAATGAGATAAAATTTTCTTGAAGCGTGCCATAATAGGGATTGACAATCGAAGGTTGTGCAAAATCCACTATATGAAGAAAATAAAAGTCTTGACATATATGACAATGAGGCAAAAAAGTTGGGAGTCTTTCATGACAAAGGCAACTCCAATATCGAAGGTTTTGTGATGTCTGATCAAGCACCAACAACAAAAGTCCAAACTAAACTATGGATAAGCTTTAGATTTTGAAAGGATTAAGAAGCACACCAAAGTTTGGATCTACCACTAATGTCTCAATCAAGTCAAAGCATGTGGAATTATGGGAAAAGTAGGTATATTGAGTTAATGTATTCCTACCTGGAAGGATGAATATCATCTACCAAATGATATTTGAACTAAATGACTTAGAAATTCAATTAAAAGAAGCATGGTGCGGGCAGTCCCAAATCTAATGTTTTTTTTGACCTAAAGGTACCTCATTTAATGTTTAGGATCCCTAGAAGAGGTAGCTAGAGTTGTCAGATTCACTTGTAGATAATTTTGGAGGGAAATATTCCCTATTGTAATCTATAAATAGCAGTAGCATAGACTATAAGAAGGATCGATGAGTTTGCAATTGTATTATCTTGTAGGCTCTCCCTTCATTTCCTTTTGTATAGTAGTTGGTTCTTGAGCGGCTTGTGGGTAAATCAAGCCCCCACTATCGACATAATATTTGTAATTACACTAGTTTCATATATATATGGAAGCCTACATCAATTTTTTGGACTAGTCATTTGTGTCTTCCTACAAACCCATTTCTATATGTGTATGTGCTTGTAGTCTTTTCATGCTTTGGGTTATGTATGTGTGAGGGGCTTGCATCAATTTTTTGATCAACCATATGTGGCTTCATGTGGACCCGTCTTCTTTATGCGTGCCTATGTTGGTAATTCTTATTTGTGCTTAATTGTGTTGAGGAGTGGAAGAGTTCACCACTAGTACATAGTGTTCAGGCCTATTGTGTAGATAGATCTTAGTGAATATTTTGGTGCATCACCATGTTTTTCATTTTGTTGACTTTTTTACTTTTTTTTCTCACATCTATTTTCCCTTTCGAGTCTAAGTGTGCCACACAGATCACATCTTAAGAAGGAGTTGGCCTTGTACAAACTCTTCAAGGCCCCTGATCAAGCCAAATCCCATGCTCTCAGTTGTGCCCTTGCTATGTTTCTCCTTGTGAGGTACAATTATTTTGAATGGGACAATTAGAGACAACAAAAGAATGATATAATTCTTTTGGGATCAATAAGAGTTATTGAATTCAAAGAACATAAAAAAGTGCTAGAGAGTTGTGAGAAGGTCACAAGTGAAAGAGTTGATGAAGATAAAAGTTTGTTGTATTTCATAAATACCCCAATAAGGATCCAAGGGAAGATAAAGGAAATTTTGGGTTATAAACTAGGATCCTTGCCATCCCTATACTTGGAAATACATGTATTCATGGGTATAGAAAAATAATAACATTGAAACCCTATTTTTTACAAAGGAAATTTGTAGGTGGAAGGGGTAATAGCTAAGCCAACTTAGGAATATGCAACTACTATAGGCAACCCTTCAATCCCTCTCCACCTATGTTATGTTTCTATTCAAAATTTCAAGGGTGGTGGCAACTAAGTTAGAATATCTTTAGAAGAATTTTCTTTGGGTAGAAATAGAGAAAAATAGAAGACTACCTCTCTTGAAATGGGAAGTGGTTTTCCATACTAAGAAAAATGAAGGTGTAAGCTTAAGGAGAATCAATTTGATGTGCACAGTCTTGGGTGGGAAACTAGCCTAGAGATTAATAATAACACCAAACAATATTTTGTCTAAGATTCTTTGGCATCAATACCTAAAATATGGGGATCTTGAGAAAATCCTTAGTGAGAAAGAGCATTGTAAAGGCTCAATCATTTAGAACCATCTACTAGGAAGAAAGGTCATTTTGAGAAAGATAGTAAAATAGAAGGTTAGAGTTGGGGAGCACATTGACTTTTGGTATGATATTTGGTTGGGGGAATCCTCTACAATAGGATGACAATTGGAATGCACTAGCCCAAGATGCAAGGAATATCTACAGAAACAAAGTGAATTACTTCCATAGGAATGGGACAAAGCTAGGGAAAATTTTCTCAAAAAATGACTTATCTTTTAGGAGCTATATCTTTGCATAGAGTTGTTTGATTTAGATGATTATTATACCTTTTTGTATGGAAATTGAAGAGATTTGAAATGAGTGGTCATATGAAATAATCCAAGCAATATTGATGGAATTATGACCATATGAAGATAGTAATTTGAAACAAGGGTAGTGTTAGGGCAATTTTTTAGAAACATATCTCATCTTTCAAGAGCCACATCTTTGCGAAGGATTGTCTGCTTTGAATGATTCTTGGGCCAATTTGTGTGGAATTTAAAGAGCTCTAAAATGAGTGGTCATATGAAGGAATCCAAGAAGTATTGAGGGAGATACAACCCTATGAAGTCATCCATCTAGAACAAAGGTAGTGATAATTTTTCAAGTAATGGGAAATAAAATTACAGATATCTATTAGCTAGGGTTTGGATGATGAGAGGATAAATGGAGGGCTAGGGCACCAACAAGGTGGGATATTTTGTCTAAACATGGAATGTTTCAACTAAGTTCCATTTATCCTTTCATTATCTTAGAAGTTCTGCATGCAAATTATTGTAGGTTTCTTTTCAAATAATATAATTATTTAGGATATACTAGTAAATTTAAGTATATTTTGAGTTATGGTTTCCTTCCCATGGATCAATATATAGCTAAATCCTTAGTCATCCTTAGTAGTAGAGGTTAGGGAGGACCTTATAGATTAGAGATCCTTGTTGCTCAAAGATAAGGCTATCATTGGTAAATTTAATAGATCTTGGCCAAGGGCTTCAACTTTGAGAAAATGGATTGATAAGAGTTGGAAGTATTTAGGAGTGAGTCTATCCTTTATTTCAAAAGGTTTGTTCCTATCCATTTTCTATTCCATTGAGGAAAGAGATAGAACCCTAAAAGGAGGTCATTGTTTATGGGAAGAGCAAGATTCTTCCTTACCCATTGATACGAAGGCTTTGTACCTGAAAACATAAATTTATCCCTAGTATCAATCTGGGTTAGGATGTATAGGTTGCCTATTGAATTCTAGGAAATGGATACCTTCAAGGCAATAGGAAACACTATAGGATAATTCCTTGAGATTTCAAAAACTATAAAATATAGATTCTTGGATATTTATGCCTAGATATTGGTCATGATTGATATTAGTAAACCTTTACCAGAAACAATCATTCTTAAGTATGGGGGTAAGTTGTGGAACCAAACCATGGATTATTAAAACATATATTTCATATGTAAAAGATATCATGAGATAGGGTATATTGGGAGATCATGCCCTAAGAAGAATCCAACAAAAACATATGTAGAAAACCACAAGAGAAACTTATAAATGGATATAGATGAAGATGGTTTTCAAATACCAAAAAATAGGTCCAGATAGATGAAAGTGAATAAATAGTATATATTATTAAGGACATTAGAAGAAATACCAATTATTTTGAGGTTTTAGCCTATAAAGAAAAAATATATTAGAGCTTAGAGGACATGGTACACCAGGAATAAAATATTTACAAGGAACCATCTACTCAGTATGATCCTAATATGGGGATGAACATTCATGTTCATGAACCTAAGGAATGTACCTCATCAGATTTAGAAGAGTATCTTGAAGTTCCATGCACCATTCAAGAGAAGGAAAGTGGTATAGAAAACACAGTGTTAGATGTTAATACCTCTACCATTAACAAGGAAATTCTAGAAAATGAGCAAGATAAATCAAAATCTTCCTTAGAAAAGCCATGAGAGGATAATTCTAATGAAAAATAATATTGTTGAATAGACTACTAAGACCTACTTTCGATCCTAGCAAGGCAAAAAGAGGAAAACATTTAAATTACCAGGTGAGAGCCAAGGAAACAAAATCAAACATAGAGAAGGAAACACAATCTAAGTCAATTGAAATTATCTTTATCAAACAACAAATTAATATTGGTAATTTGCAGGCAAGACCAACAACTCCTAATGAGACATTACTATCTCATGGAATGTAAGGGGTTCTACTTCCCCCTCAAAGCAGAGGTGTATTAGGGACCTCTATTTAAGTAATAAGTAACATTCTTTGTATCCATGAAACTAAAATGGTAAAGGAAGAAGTTTCCAAAAATATGAAAGTAAGATGGGCAAGATGTGAATGGGATGTTATAGATTCAAAAGGAGTGGTAGGGGGAATTCTAACATGTTAGAATTGAATTAGACCCTCATGTGAAACCATTCATAAAAATAGGCTTTGGATAACTTTATTAGTCACTATTGACCCTAAGAAGGGTTAGCCATATTTTTGGGGCCAAGTCCACATTTGCACTATGCACCCTATTCTCGTGGGGCGCACTCCAGGTCACCCGAGCGCACTAGTTGTGTGCCCTAAGCCAATCCCGCGTGCTCCACCCCAATGGAGCACAGATCCCCCTAGGTGGGCATACAAGGTCATGTGCTCCATCAACAGTCCATGCGCTCCGCGAATAGGTAGAGTGCATGATGGTCCCTTGGGGTGCACAAGGTTGTGCACCCTAAAGTCTAGTGTACACCCTGCCATGGAGCGTACTACCTCAGTCGAAGTGCACAAGGATGTGCACTTCGCTCTAGTCAAGCACGCTCCACTCTCAAGTGGAGTGCACCACCTCAGCTAGAGTGCACAAGGTTGTGCACTCCACCCAGTCGAGTGCGCTCCACTCTCAAGTGGAGTGTGCCACCTCAGCCGAGCACACAAGGCTGTGCGCTCTTCTCCAGCCAAGTGTGCTCCACACTCAAGTGGAGCATGCCACCTCAGCTAGAGTGCACAAGGTTGTGCGCTCCACCCAGCTAACTGCGCTCCACTCTCAAGTGGAGCACGCCACCTCAGCCAGAGTGCACAAGGTTGTGCACTCTACCCAGCTTGCTATGACTCCACTCTCAAGTGGAGCGTGCCACCTTAGCTAGAGCACACAAGGTTGTGCGCTCCACCCAGCCAAGTGCGCTCCACTCTCAAGTGGAGCACTAGTGTCCTAGACGGGCACGCAAAGTCGCATGCTCGCCTCCGGGTTGTGCGCTCCACTATGGCAGAGTGCACAAGGTCAAAATTGGGTGCACAATGTGTGTGCCCTATAGAGGTGAGCATGCTCTGATCCCTCTAAGGTCGTGCAGGAACATAACCCTATGTGTCACCTCGAAAGCCATGCGCTCCACTCCCCAAAGCAAGGTGCACACATGAATTAAACCTTATGCACCTCAAGCGAGTGCCTACCTACCTGTGTCCTGCCCCAACCAGTAGAAAACCATCACGTGTCCCACCTTTTTTAGAAAACTATAATTTTTTCATTCCAGTGAAGGAAGTGACAGTTGATGTGGCATGCTCGACCAATACCAACAACTCACGATGAGGAAAAAGGCGTAGACACCACCTACCATATTTAATGTGCCCAATATAAAAGAAGGTGGCGACCACCTTTTTGCATCATCTATGCTCATAAATTACCTATCTATGAGCTAGAGGGCACAAAAAAAATCATAGCCAAGGTGGGCAAAAAATTCATGATAGTTGAGCGCAATGGCGTCTACCAGCTCCCCGGTCCCTGAGGCATCGCTAGTCCAGAAGAGGATCAATAGAATTACCGGTGCATGGCCGGTTGACAAGAGGCCAGGGAGGGCCCAGAACCCCAAGGCATTTGAAAATCTTCCCGAATCCAGTAGGGACATCATCGAGGAACAACAAAAGGAGGTGGAGGGAGTCACCATATACTCATTTGATCCCACGGAGGAGGACAACCAATGCCACCCGACGCTTCTAAGGGATCTCTACATGCGGGCCTATCATGACAGAAACAAACCTGCTCCTGTCTACAATAAATGGAATACGAACCTCGGCCGACTGACCTGTCCAAAGGTGTACCACTCCTCTGATATGCTGGCGTGGCTCATGGTTTCTTATGATTCTAGGGCGCACACCATCCATGACTTCAAGGGCCAGGCAGTGGCCCAAATTTTGACCGATAGGATTCGACAGGTTTTTGGCTTGGAGGTCACCTCCAGGGTGGTGGACTTCAAGATATTGGCCCTTCAGGCCAATTACATGATGAACACGACATTCCCTCAAAACCTGTTAAAGAGGGGAAAGATAAGGCCAGTAGATTTCCCCATCGAGAAATTCATGCTCCGTCCTTGGGCGCAAGATTATGCTGACATGATCAATCTTGCCCTGGGAGTGAAAGACTTGGAGCCTATCACTAAGGAGGTGATGTTTTTAATCCTCCAATGTAATCGAATAGACAAGACCCCTCTTTACTGGTGGGAGGATGTCATCAGTGACAAAATGGATGAAGAATTATGACTGTTGTAGGAGGTCGTGATGGCCAATAAGAGGGAGATGCCTCCTTTCTCATACTACTCTTTCTTCATCCATCTATTCATTGCACAGTTGGATAAGACCTTGATAGCCCAAATGGGAGGGGTAAATGCACCCACTGTACAAGATAGGCTGCTATGCATCCAGGAGGGTTGTTCCAGCTATGCTACCTTCTTCGAGAAGGTTCTCCCTATAGTGCATTTTCGGCTGTGTGGGAATTTCCCTGATAGAATCGGGGTGGGGGTGAGAGAATTCCTGCGCCAGGAGAAAGCAGGAGACTATTTTTATGTAGAGGAATTCTCCTACATAAGAATTTATGGGTCAAAATTACCCCCAAAGGCACTACCTTTTCACTGTCCGACTTCCATCGCCATCCTGGAGATTACTCGACAAATGGCCGAGGAGGTGAAGATTAGACACTTGAGGAAGAAGGGACCAGTGAAGTGGTTGCCCATTCCCTATGCAATGGGGCATTACACCTATCTTGGTCACTTTGCTCCATTGGGCCATCTGGAATATGGATACTTACTGCTTCCCCAAAGTCACTTGGAGAGCTTACGACCCAGACGACCACCATAGGAGAGAGGTTACCAAAAAATTGGCCCTCATGGCAGTCACCCACAATAGTGACGATTTTGAGGATGCGATGCAGGAGGCTTTCAAAAATAATCGGACGCTAGATTTAATATGGAGGATGCCCAAGGATCAACGTCCTTATAGTAGACTAGAGATTGTTGGTGACTACAACACCCAACTCAAGTTGCATCGGGGGTTGTTGGTGGACAAGATGGCCCCACTAGTTCCAGTAGCTCCTCTTGAAGAGTTCGAGGATCCCACCCTTCAGATAGCTCAACAAGATTTTGACCTTTTCGAGGTCATGATGAAGATCATTGATGAACAAGCCAAGCTCCCCTCCTCTTCTAGTTCCCTCATTGCCACTTCAAAAGGGAAGGAGTTGGCCATTGGCTCCTCCAAGAAAACTATTGCCCCATCAGTGTTAGCTTTAATAAGTCCATGTGAGCAAGGACAATTGATAAAAAGTCAACCCTCATTGTATTCCGCCACCCTGGTGATAAACCAAGAGGAGCATCAAATTAAGCCTAGGGTGATGAAGAAAATAGTGCAAGTGGGAGGCTTATCAAATATTTTGAGAGGCTACAAAGTGCAAAGCCCCACGCAGTCTCCTACCCAAAAAAAGGCCAGGACTAAATCCTCAGATCAAGGAGTGGAAAATTTTATGATGGCTAGGGTCACTGACACTTGCCAATTCACAGCTGATGAAGAAGATCAAATCCAGGATATAGAAGAACAAAGATCTCCAAGTAAGGGGATAGTCAGAGATGCAGGGGAGCAGCTGGACAAGAAACCACCGATACACCTGTCACTACTTTTGAGATCCCCTTGCCACCTAGCATGAGGGAGGCCACCATAGATACCAACAAAGGCGTCATCCGAGCATCTATTGCACCCGTCCAAATGATGAAATCATAGGTAGCCACCCAAGCACAGGTGGTCGAAGTAGTAGAAAAGGAAATGGAAGGATGGAAAGCCAAGGCTATCGAAGTTGAGCCTCTACAACTCAAAATCAAGCAACTTCAGGCCGAAGTCGACAGACTAAAGATGCCTGCTCCTGGCACTACATAGGCTAGCATCCCACTCGGGTCGACAGATGAGTTCAAACAAGAAATGAAGGAGAAAGTCCAGGTTAAAATGGGGGATCTGGAGTCCATCCTAATGGATATCTATGCTGTAAGACGAGTAGTGGGCCTCATCCAGGATAACTTACAGCGTGGAAGGCAAAGGATAGATGCAATCATGCCAATTTATAAAAGGTTCCAAGAGGACTACGTACCCATTTTTGGGCTATCGGCTGTTCTGGCAGATGAGTCCCTATGCTTCTTCATGGAAGAATATATCAAGGTCTCCCTATTCTTGTAGAATGAGAAAAATTGGTGCCAGTGGGGCCAAGAAGTGGCACAATCAGAATATGAGATCAATGATGAGCTGGCCGATTGTAGCTTCTCCATCGAGGATTTTGGGCGAGCGCTAGTCATAAAAGATTTTTTTTTCAGAAGATTCAAAATTTTGACTTAGAATCTGGTGATAAGCCATCTAAACGCCTTATGACTTTGGTAGAAATGGTGGATCGCCTATGTGAGTTTGCCAACAACAATATACTATGGGCTAAGGATCGGGTAGTGGAGGCCACCCAAGATTTGAACCTACTCCTCTTCTCTCTGACTTTTCATGACAAGGCTTGGGATTTTATTGACCAAGCCATCCAAAACCATCGGGTAGGAGTGGGGCCCACCATCACCCCGACACACACACCAGAGGAGCCACAACTGCCAGCCCAACGTAGTACAGGGGGAGATACGTAGCCACCACCTACATAGGTAGAAGGCGTGGGCGACGTGCCCATTTTTTATTACATCTTGATTTTGAAAGGAATGAGATCGATCCAGCTGGAGTAAGTAGTTGTAGCCTTGATCACACACTATATAAAGGAGACCACTACAACAACAATTTTTTTTATCGAACCTCTAAGAGAGAAAAGCCAGGTATAGCCTTGTCTATTTGAGTCATATTTTCCTTTGTGTCTCCTGTGTCTGTTTCTTATCACCTTCTTTCTGCCATGTCCAGGGATTACCAGGGAGCATTGTTCACTGAGATCATTTCCTGTTGAACGCGCTGAGTTGGAGACTCTTACGTCACTACAATCAAGACGGAGAGGAGTAGCCCCTTTGTTACATTATTCGAACGGGGGTTTTATTGTAAACCATTGGCATACAGGACCTTAGCACTCTGTTGGGCCTATTTTATGTAATATATTTATATTAATACAAAATCCAACTCATTCCTGGTTCATCTTCTATGTTTATGGTTTGTGTGATGCTCATTCATGTGTTCTTGCAATCAAAACCTGTGAATGACGCTTTCATTTCACTAGTTTAATTGTTTTGTTTACTTTACATTATTTGACTAGGATAAAATGAACTGGTTCATCTTATTTTAATCTGTCTAAAGCCATTTATAAATTTGCTATGACTCTGTAATGGATAAGGCACCGGTTTGGTTTTTATGAATTCCAATATTGATAGGTTCGGTCACTAAAGATATCAAAATAACAAAGTAACAACATTTTTGTCTGGCATAGTGGGCATGTGCATTATACATTATATGAACCCACCGTTTGGGGTTTCCTTACCCAACCTAGTCTGTCTTGAGCTATCAAAAGTAATCTTGTCCTAGGTTAATGAGGTGGATCCACCAGAATCCACAGTGTTGGTTGTGATTTTAAGAGTTTCCCATGACGTGACAAATATTCTGAGGGTAAGCGGAAAAACTCCACAATAGTTTTTGGTGCCATTGTTGGGGAGGGCCTTTGTAATTTTTTTTTGTCATATTACTCCCCTTGTGACATAGATTTTTGTCCCCCTGTGAGGTTGTATGTTTTCAGGCTGAGCAATCTTAGCCAGAGAAAGTGTTCCATTTTGCACCTAGTGCTGGCGACTCTGAAAACAAGGAAGCTGATCTGGCGGCTACATAAAAAAGCAATGAAGAGCTCTACCCTGAACTACTAGACCCATAGGTACTTTTCCAAATAAATAAAAAGCAAAAGCACTCTTTAATTTTTGTTCCTTCAGATTGTTAGAGTAGTAGCAGTCTCCCACACGTTCCTCAAAATCCTCGAAACAGTACTCCTCTTGTTATTTCTACTATTCTGAGAAGTCTAGTTCTACCAATGGCCAACCTGCCCTTGAATAATTGGCATTTAAATAGGTATAGGCCTTTTATCTTACCCTAGGCTCTAAACCCGTTGCCCCCTAAGGCTCATAAATATCTGCCTAAATTCCTAGGCGACAACACTGTGACGGGGGAAGATCACATGAAGGATTTTCTTTATGCCATGGACAACCTTGAGGTGGAACATGAGGACGTCATCCTATGATTATTTTTATAGACCCTAGAGAAAGATGCTAGGGAATGGTTTAACAACCTTCAAGCCAACACCATCGAAACCTTCCATGAACTTGAAGAGGCCTTCCTAAGAAAATATGGGGAGAAGAAAAATGAGCAGTCCCTATTAACTGAGCTGGCCACTATGAAGAAAAAGGAAAATGAGACTGTTGACGATTTCAACAGGCGCTTCACTAAGCTCAGAAACCGAATCCCTGTTGCTCTTAGACCCAACGACCATCAATCCATTTGCTTTTACAAGAACGCTTTTTGGGGGATTTCAACTATGAGCTGAGGCAACATCCCACACTTACTATCGATGCCTGTATGGAATGGGCCAACGTAATAGAAAGAGATATGATAGATAGTGGAAAAATGAAGTCCATCTCCATGGATCCCAGTCCTAGCCAACCAGATAAGAGAAGCAAGAAGGTGGGGTTTGGTATATTAAAAAATATGGAAGTCGATCCTATTGAGAAACTATCCTCCCAGGTTACTGAAATGTTTTTGTCAATAAACAATAGACTGTCCAAAATGGAGAGAGATAAAAATGACAATGGGGAACTCCCTCGGCCTCAAGACAGTGATAGACCTCCCTTTAGAAGAAACTTCAATAGAAACTGGGGTAATGAAGGGACTAGAAATTCAGGTAACAACTGGAAAAGGAAAGAAAATCAAAAAGATCTTGATGTTGTTCCCAACCCCATGGCCTCTATCAATGTAGCTTTTGACTTCCCATTTTTTTGTCCTGCTTGTGACGCCCCTCATAACCCCACCGATTGTGGCATTTTCCATAGCCTACATTCAAAAGTTAACTTGGAAGAGGACTCCGATGAAGAGATCAAAATAAATGCCTATTGGACGTGGGAGGAAACTACAGATAGTCCCCCAATCCTAGAAACTACAAATCAGTCATCGCATCCCCATAGTCGTCCCACTGCCTTTGCTAATGATGATGTGAAAATCTTGAAAAGACCCTCAAATGACCGATTTGAACAAATCATAAGAGGTAAACTGACACCCACAACCGAGGAAGTTGAGACCTTGGAAAGAGTCCATGCCACCCGGTTACGCAATAGGACTATCCCTGATAGAGCTGACAAGAAAAATGAAGGGGAACCTGACAATATGAAGGGATACCAAGAGGTTAAATCTCCATTTCCCCATGATAAGACAGAACTAGTTAGTACCACTATCGGGCCTAGAGGGACAAAATTTGATATAGGGATGGAACTGGCAAGACAAAAAATCAATATCACCTTTGGGGAATTGATGACCGTCCCAAAATATCGAGAGCAAATATGTAAGGCCTTCGGGCTGGCTGACCAAGGAGATAGTCATGTTTTGGCCACCTCAAGATCAAACCCATCAAACAGAACTCCCACTTTCGTTAGGCCTTTTTATATCTCTCTAGGTATACATCCGATTTTGGGGACAAATATGTAATACACAACTGCATGTTAGATAGTGGGGCATCTCATAACGTAATGCCAAAGCAAGTGGCTGACCAGTTGGGATTGATGTGCACCAAATATTCCCCCCTATTTCTATCATGGATAATAGGCAAGTCCCGTGTGTAGGGATAATCACAGGCCTCCTAGTTTTCTTAGATCAATATCCAAAGAAGGGGATTGTCATGGACGTAGCAGTTGTAGACGTGGACCCATTTTTCTCCCTGTTGTTATCAAGACATTGGGTAGAGCATTTGGGAGGGTCAATTCAGTTGGATTGGTCATTTGCTACTATTCCCCTCTCTTCCAAGGAACAAGCCACATTAAGAAGAGAACCCTTCAACAAAATATCAGTAGAGCTGATGAAGCCTGATAACACCACGGTAAATTTAGTAAGCTCTATAGAAGAAAAATAATTAGGGGTCTATTCCATTTGGCACACCCATTTTCTTAAAAAGGTACCTGATGTTGAAGGGTTGGATCCTATACTCAAGGTGGTAGTGGATTCCAAATCGGATAGGGTTCTCACCACCGAGGTATGGACTTTAACATTTGATGGGGCAAAGTCACAAACCGGTGTTGGAGCTAGAATCAATTTAACTGACATAAAAGGTAACTACCTGGGGATACCTTACAGACTAGAGTTCCCTTGCACCAATAATGTAGTAGAATATGAGGCCCTGCTTCTTGGGTTAAGGAAGGCAAAAGAACTTGGAATCAACTTTCTGACAGTGCATGGAGATGCAAAATTAATTATCCAGTAGATAAAGGGGAAATATCAAACTAAACATCCCAGATTGAAACAGTATAAACAAGTTGTTCTAGACGAAATCAAAAAATTCCTGGCATTCAATATCTCACATATTCCTAGGGAAAAAAATCACGTGGCTAATCTGCTGGCAGTGAACGCCTCTGGAGCAGATGATCCTAAAATCGACACTGAATTCATGGACAGATTCCCCACCATTTTAGTTTATCACCCCTCTGTCCCGGACAATGTAGTGTACCTACAGGTTTTTTAGGATGATGCAGACATAAGAGATTTCATGACAGTACAGAATCAGTTTGTAGGGGTAATATGTGATGAACAAGATGAGGAAAGGCTACAGCATATTATAGGCACTCCCACCGAGGTTATTCAGTTAAAAACTAATAAAATACCTAGGGGGTTAGTGGCTCTGGAATCCTTGTTCGATGATTTTGACAAAGCCCATAGAGCAGCACCTAGTGAGTCAGAAGGGGAGGAAGTTAATATTGGGATGGTTAGTGACCCTAAGAGGGTAAGAATTGATACATCACTACCAACAAAAGAAAAGAAGCAGTACAGGGAATATCTAAGAAAAAATAGGGATAGTTTTGCTTGGGGGTATGACGATCTAAGGACATTCAACACTGAAATTATGACACACATTATTCCCCTAAAAGAAGAGTCCAAACCCTTCAGACAGAAGTAGAGGAAGTTCAACCCCACACTTCACCCTGTGATGCAAAAAGAAGTGCAAAAGTTGTTGGATGCCAAGATCATCAAAAAAGTGAGGTTCTCCTCCTGGATAGCAAACTTGGTCCTAGTCCGAAGAAGAACGGAGAGATAAGGTTGTGTGTAGATTTTTGAAATTTGAACAAAAGTTCCCTCAAGGATAATTACCCTCTCCCCAATATGGAACAACTATTGCAAGCAATAGTGGGATCTTCACGGATATCTCTGCTAGATGGTTTCTCAGGATATAACCAGATCCTAGTAAATCTTGAGGATCATTTTAAAACTGCCTTCACCACACCTTGGGGTACCTTCGAATACCAAAGGATGCCATTCGGGTTGATGAATGTCGGGGCTACTTTCTAGAGGGCCATGGATTTCACCTTCAAGGGGCTAATGTTTAAAATAGTGGTGGTTTACTTAGATGACATTACTGTATTTTCCAAGAACCCTATGGACCACTTTTCTCACCTATCCCAAGTGTTTCAAAGATGCAAGGAATATGGAATCTCATTGAATCCAAAGAAATGCTTATTTGGGGCCTCCCACGATAAGTTATTGGGGCATGTAGTTTCAAAAGAAGGAGTCAACATCGATCCTGAGAGAACCAGGGCAATTGCACAAATACCACCCCCCAAAAGTCTCAAGGGAATCAGATCCTTCTTCGGAAAAATTAATTTTGTTAGGAGATTCATGCCTAATTTTGTCGAGATTGCTAAACCCATTAATGACATGATCAAGAAGGATGTTAAAATCAAATGGGAGGAGGGTAACCTTAAAGCCTTCCAACATATTAAGGATGCTATTATTGTCGCCCCTATCTTGACCAGTCCAAATCATTCCAAGGATTTCAATTTGTACTCTTTTGCCTCAGATCACACCATAGCAGCAGTATTATCTCAGAAGGACGAAGAGGCAAATGAACATCCCATAGCATTCATGAGTTTAGGAATGAAGGGGGTGCAACTAAGATACAAACCGATTGAGAAACAGGCCTATGCCCTCATACAGGCCTTGGAGCATTTCAAGAGCATTTTTGGAGCTTCTAAAGTAATCGCCTGTGTCCCCTATATCACCATCAAGGATATTCTTACCCAGCCCGAACCCACAAGCAGTTCAACAAGATGGATGGTTAAATTGCTGCAATATGACGTTGAGTTCAGAGCCATAAAAATGATTAAAGGTCAGGGATTGGCGAAATATATGGCCTACAAAGAAGAACAATGGACAGACAATGTTGCCTTAACCCAAGGAGCGCAACAGGAACCACAGTTAGAACATGAGAACTCGGATTGGTACAAGGACATCCTGCTCTATCTAAAAGAACTGTCCTTCTTTCCTAGAAAAATTGCTAGTAAAATAAGAAGCATCAAACAACAGTCTTAGAAGTATCATCTCCAGGGAAGCAGGCTATACTGGTGGCATCCAAGTGGGGTACTGCTGCTGTGTGTGACTCAAGAGGAGGCCCCCAAAGTTATCAGAGAATTTCATACGGGTTTTTGTGGTGGTCATTTTGCTCCAAAAGCAATAGCTAACCAGATCATGAGGGCAGGATATTATTGGCCATCCCTTTTTAAATATGTCTACCAAGCAGTCAGAAGTTGTTGCAATTGACAAGTCTTCATTGGGAAAAAGAACTTGCCTGCCATGCCCCTACAACCTGTCATTATTGAAACTCCAATTTATCAGTGGGGGATTGATTTAATCAGGGAGATCAACCCCAATTCATCAAGGGGACACAAATGGATTATTATTGCCACTGACTACCTGACCAAGTGGGTAGAGGTAGCCCCCTTAGAAAATCAACAACCACAACAATCATCAACTTCTTGGAAGAAATGATACTAACCAGATTTGGAGTCCCTAAAAAATTGGTAATAGATAACACCAAGTATTTTACTTCCTACGAGATGGTGGATTTCTGCAATCAGTACAACATTGAGCTGGCTCACTCTGCTAATTACTACCCATAGGGTAATGGATTGGCCGAATCTTCAAATAAGAACATCCTAACAAGAATTAAGAGGTCCTTGGGAAAGAACAAGAGAGGATGGGATGGTGAACTCAAATATGCTCTATGGGCAGATAGGTTGTCAGTTAAAAGAGCTATCGACATGTCACCATACGAGCTGGTGTATGGGGAAAAGGCACTGTTGCCACCACAACTAGAGAAAGCTACCCTCTCCTTGCTACTACAAGATCATGAACAACCCGATGAATTACAAAGGAGAATGGACCAATTGGTGAAATTGGAGGAAGACAGGAGGGAGGTTGTTACGCGAATGATCGACCAAATGAGCAAGATAGTGGAACTATTCAATAAGAAAGCAAGAGGCCAGACTTTCATCTTGGGTGATGTGGTATTATATTGGGACCCAAGAAATGACAAGCAAGGAGAGAAAGAGAAGTTTGAGCCCAAATGGTTGGGCCCCTATCAAATTGCAAAAGTAGCGGGGTAGCATACTTACAAGTTGGAAGACATGGAAGGAATGGAACTGCCCATACCGGTGAACGGGAAACATCTAAAGGCCTTTGGTCCTAGCTATGTAAAAAAAAGAGAGAAGTGTGCGTGTGTTAGTCCTACGTTAGTCTACCCGGAGAGTCTGGAGTCCTCAAGCCGTTGTCCTTCGTCCACCACCTTGTCCCAGTTAGAGCCGGTGTTGACCCCAAAAAGGGTTAGCCACCTTTTTGGGGCCAAGTCCACATTTGCACTATGCACCCTATTCCCGTGGGGCACACTCCAGGTCACCTAGGTGCACTAGTTGTGCATCCCGAGCCAAACCCACGTGCTCCACCCCAATGGAGCGCGGATCCCCCTAGGCGGGTGCACAAGGCCATGCGCTCCATCAATAGTCCATGCACTCCATGGGGAGGCAGAGTGCATGATGGTCCCTTAGGGTGCACAAGGTTGTGTGCCCTGAAGTTTGATGTACGCCCTGCCATGGAGCGCACTACCTCAGCTAGAGTGCACAAGGCTATGTGCTCCACTCCACCCAAGCGCGCTCCACTCTCAAGTGGAGCGTGCCACCTCAGCCAGAGTGCACAAGGTTGTGCGCTCCACCTAGCCAAGTGCACTCCACTCTCAAGTGGAGCGTGCCACCTCAGTCAGAGCGCATAAGGTTATGCACTTTGCTCTAGCCAAGCGTGATCCACTCTCAAGTGGAGTGCACGACCTCATCCAGAGTGTACAAGGTTATGCGCTCCACCCAGCTGACTGTGCTCCACTCTCAAGTGGAGCATACCACCTCAGTTGGAGTGCCCAAGGTTGTGCACTCCACCCAGCTGACTACGCTCCACTCTCAAGTGGAGCGTGCCACCTCAGTTGGAGTGCACAAGGTTATGTGCTCCACCTATCCAACTGTGCTCCACTCTCAAGTGGAGCGTGCTAGTGTCCAAGATGGGCATGCAAAGTCATGTGCCCACCTTCGAGTTGTGTGCTCCACTATGGTGGAGCGCACAAGGTCAAAATTGGATGCACAATGTTTATGCCCCATAGAGGCAAGTGTGCTTCGCTCCCTCAAAGGTTGTGCAGGCACATAACCCTATGCACCACATCAAAAGCCATGTGCTCCACTCCCCAAGGTAGGGTGCACGTGCAAATTAAACCTTATGCACCTCAAGCAAGCGCCTACCTACCTGCGTCCCATGCCAACCAGTAGAAAACTGTCACGTGTCCCACATTTTTTAGACAGTCCCAATTTGTTCATTCCAACGAAGGAAGCGATGGTCGATGTGGCGCGCCTAACCAATACCAACAACTCACGATGAGGAAAAAGGCGTAGGCACTGCTACCATATTTAATGCATCTATTATAAAAGAAGGTGGCAACCACTTTTTTGCACCATCCGCGCTCGAAAAATTGCCTATCGACGAGCTTGAGCAGAGAGGGCAAAAAAAAATCATAGCTAAGGTGGGCAAAAAATTTATGATAGTTGAGCGCAATGGTGTCTACCAGCTCCCCGGTCCCTGAGGCATCGCTAGTCTATAAGAGGATCAATAGAATTACCGGTGCATGGCCTATTGACAAGAGGCCAGGGAGAGCCCAGAACCCCAAGGTATTTGAAAATTTGCCCGACTCCAGTAGGGACATCACCGAGGAACAACAAAAGGAGGTGGAGGGAGTCACCATATACTCATTTGATCCCATGGAGGAGGACAACTAGCACCACCCGACGCTTCTAAGGGATCTCTACATGCGGGCCTATCACGATAGCAACATACCTGCTCCTATCTATAATAAATGGAATATGAACCTTGGTCAGATGACCTGTCCAAAGGTGTACCACTCCTTCGATATGCTAGTGTGGCTCACGATTTCTTATGATTCTAGGGCATGCACCATCTACGACCAAATTTTGATCGATAGGATTCGACAGGTTTTTGGCTTGGAGGTCGCCTCCAGGGTGGTGGACTTCAAGGTATTGGACCGTCAGGGCAATTACATGATGAACATGACGTTCCCT
This sequence comes from Wollemia nobilis, assembly GCA_028583015.1. Lineage (NCBI taxonomy): Eukaryota > Viridiplantae > Streptophyta > Pinopsida > Araucariales > Araucariaceae > Wollemia > Wollemia nobilis. The sequence goes on from JAQPPZ010002979.1 coordinate 8,649,867, forward strand.
CAAAACTTGTTAAAGAGGGAAAATATAAGGCCAACAAATTTCCCCATCAAGAAATTCATGCTCTATCCTTAGGCGCAAGATTACACTGACATGATCAATCTTGCCCTGGGAGTGAAATAATTGGAGCCTATCACTAAGGAGGTGATATTTTTAATCCTCTAGTGTAATCGAACAGACAAGACCCCTCTTTACCGGTGGGAGGATGTCATCAGCGACAAAATGGATGAAGAATTACGATCGTTGCAAGAGTCCACGATGACCAATAAGAGGGAGATGCCTTCTTTCTCATACTACTCTTTCCTCATCCATCTATTCATTCAATTGATAAACCTTATAGCCCAAATGGGAGGTAAACCATAGATAGGCATTTGCATCCAAGAGGGTTATTATTATGATTCTAGAGCATGCACCATCCATGACTTCAAGGGCCAAGCAGTGGCCCAGATTTTGATCGATAGGATTCGACAGGTTTTTGGCTTGGAGGTCACCTCCAGGGTGGTGGACTTCAAGGTATTGGCCCTTCAGGCCAATTACATGATGAACACGACATTCCCTCAGAACCTATTAAAGAGGGGAAAGATAAGGCCAGCAGATTTCCCCATCGAGAAATTCATGCTTCGTCCCTAGGTGCAAGATTATGCTGACATGATCAATCTTACCCTGGGAGTGAAATACTTGGAGCCTATCACTAAGGAGGTGATTTTTTTAATCCTCCAGTGTAATTGAATAGACAAGACCCCTCTTTATCGATGGGAGGATGTCATCAATGATAAAATGGATGAAGAATTACGACTATTGCAGGAGGTTGTGATGGCCAATAAGAGGGAGATGCCTCCTTTCTCATACTACTCTTTCTTCATTCATCTATTCATTGCATAGCTAGATAAGACCTTGATAGCCCAAATGGGAGGGGTAAATGCACCCACTGTACAGGATAGGTTATTATGTATCCAGGAGGGTTGTTCCAGCTATGCTACCTTCTTCGAGAAGGTTCTCCCTATAGTGCATTTTTGGCTATGTGGGAATTTCCTTGATAGAATTAGGGTGGGGGTGAGAGAATTCCTGTGCTAGGAGAAAGTAGGAGACTATTTTTACGTAGAGGAATTCTCCTACATAAGGATTTATGGGTCAAAATTACCCCCAAAGGCACTACCTTTTCACTGTCTGACTTCCATCGCCATCCTGGAGATTACTCGACAAATGGTCGAGGAGGTAAATATTAGACACTTGAGGAAGAAGGGACTAGTGAAGTGGTTGCCCATTCCCTATGCAATGGGGCATTACACCTATCTTGGTCACTTTGCTCCATTGTGGGCCATCTGGAATATGGATACTTACTGCTTCCCTGAAGTCGCTTGGAGAGCTTACGACCCAGACGACCACCATAGGAGAGAGGTTATCGATAAATTTGCCCTCCTGGCAGTCACCCACAATAGTGAGGATTTTGAGGATGTAATGCAGGAGGCTTTTAGAAATAACTAGTTGCTAGATTTAATATAGGGGATGCCCAAGGATCAATGTCCTTACAGTAAACTGGAGATTGTTGGTGACTACAATACCCAACTCAAGTTGCATCGGGGGTTGCTAGTGGACAAGATGGCCCCACTAGTTCTGGTAGCTCCTCCTAAAGAGTTCGAGGATCCCACCCTTCAGATAGCTCAGCAAGATTCTAACCTTTTTGAGGTCATGATGAAGATCATCGATGAACAGGCCAAGCTCCCCTCCTCTTCCAGTTCCCCCATTGCCACTTCAAAAGGGAAGGAGTTGGCCACTGGCTCCTCCAAGCAAACTGCTGCCCCATCAGTGTTAGCTTTAATAAGTCCACATGAGCAAGGACAATTGATAGAAAGTCAACCCTCATTGTATTCTGCCACCCTGGTGATAAACCAAGAGGAGCATCAAATTAAGCCTAGGGTGATGAAGAAAATAGCGCAAGCGGGAGGCTTATCAAATATTTTGAGGGGCTACGAAGTGCAAAGCCCCACATGGTCTCCTACCCAAAAAAAGGCTAGGACTGAATCCTCGGATCAAGGAGTGGAAAATTTTATGATGGCTAGGGTCACTGACACTTGCCAATTCATAGCTGATGAAGAAGATCAAATCCAGGATATAGAAGAACAAAGATCTCCAAGTAAGGGGATAGTCAGGCATGAGGGAGTAGCTGGACAAGAAACCATCGATACACCTATCACCACTTTTGAGATCCCCTTGCCACCTAGCATGAGGGAGGCCACCATAGATACTAGCAAAGGCGTCATCCGAGCATCTGCTGCACCCATCCAAATGATGAAATCATAGGTAGCCACCCAAGCACAGGTGGTCGAAGTAGTAGAAAAGGAAATGGAAGGATGGAAAGCCAAGGCTGCCGAAGTTGAGCCTCTACAATTCAAAATCAAGCAACTTCAAGCCGAAGTTGACAAACTAAAGATGCTTGCTCCTGGCACTACACAGGCTAGCATCCCACTCGGGTCGGCAGAAGAGTTCAAACAAGAAATGAAGGAGAAAATCCAAGTTAAAATGGGGGATCTAGAGTCCATCCTAATGGATATCTATGTTGTAAGACGAGCAGTGGGCCTCATCCAAGATAACTTACAGCGTGGAAGGCAAAGGATAGATGCAATCATGCCAATTTATAAAAGGTTCCAGGAGGACTACGTACCCATTTCTGGGCTGTCGACTGTTCTGGCAGATGAGTCCCTATGCTTCTTCGTGGAAGAATATATCAAGGTCTCCCTATTCTTGTAGAATGAGCAAAATTGGTGCCAGTGGGGCCAGGAAGTGGCACAATCAGAATATGAGATCAATGATGAGCTGGCCGATTGTAGCTTCTCCATCAAGGATTTTGGGCGAGCACCAGTCATAAAAGATTTCATTTTTCAGAAGATTCAAAATTTTGACTTAGAATCTGGTGATAAGTCATCTAAACGCCTTACGAATTTGGTAGAAATGGTGGATCGCCTATGTGAGTTTTCCAGCAACAATATACTATGGGCTAAGGATCGGGTAGTGGAGGCCACCCAAGATTTGAACCTGCTCCTCTTCTCTCTGAATTTTCATGATGAGGCTTGGGAGTTTATTGACCAAGCCATCCAAAACCACCAGGCAGGAGTGGGGCCCACCATCACCCTGACACATGCACCAGAGGAGCCACAACCACCAGCCCAACATAGTACAGGGGGAGATACGCAGCCACCACCTGCATAGGTAGAAGGCATGGGCGACGTGCCCATTTTTTATTACATCCTAATTTTGAAAGGAATGAGATCAATCCAGCTGGAGTAAGCAGTTGTAGCCTTGATCACATGCTATATAAAGGAGACCACTACAACAACAATTTTTTTTATCGAACCTCTAAGAGAGAAAATCCAGGTATAGCCTTGTCTATTATTTGAGTCATATTTTCCTTTGTATCTCCTGTGTCTGTTTCTTACCACCCTTCTCTTGTCATTTACCAGGGACTATCAAGGTGCATTGTTCACTGTGATTATTTCCTATGGAACGCGTTGGAGTTGAGAACTCTTACGTCACTACAATCAAGACGGAGAGGAGATGCCCCTTGTTCTGAACATTCAAATTGAGGGTTTATTGTACTCAAATGGCATATGAGGATCAAGCACTCTTGATCTATTCTATGCACATATTATATTAATGAAAATCTCAACTCTTCCCTTGGCATCTTTTGTGTGATTATCTTATGTTAGCTTGTTTATGTATTACTGCAATCAAAATCCATAAATAATGCTTTCCCTCACTAGTTTAATTGTTTTATTTACATTACATCATTTGAATGGAATAAAATGAACTAGTTCTTCTTTTTGTTATCTTTCTAAAGTCATTTATCAAATTGCTATGACTCTATAATGGATAAGGCACCGGTCTTGGTTTTAATGAGCACTCATATTAATAGGTTCGGTCATCCAAAATCATTAAAACAACTAAGTAACAACATTTTTGTCCGGCATAGTGGGCATGTGCATTATATATTAGACGAACCCACCGTCTGGGGTTTCCTTACCCAACCTAGTCTGTCTTGAGCTATCAAAGGTAATCTTGTCCTAGGTTAATGAGGTGGATCCGCCTAGAATCCATAGTGTTGGTTGTGATTTTAAGAGTTCCCCGTGACGTGACAAATATTTTGAGGGTAAGCGGGAAAACTCCACAATAGTTTTTGGTGTTGTTGTCGGGGAGGGCCTTTATAATTTCTTTTTGTCATATTACTCCCCTTGCGACATAGATTTTTGTCCCCCTGTGAGGTTGTATGTTTTTAGGCTGAGCAATCTTAGCCAGAGAAAGTGTTCCATTTTGCACCTGGTGCTGGCGACTCTAAAAACAAGGAAGCTGATCTGGCGGCTACACAAAAAAGCAACGAAGAGCTCTACCCCGAACTACCGGACCCATAGGTACTTTTCTGAATAAACAAAAAGCAAAAGCACTCTTTAATTTTTGTTCCTTCAGATTGTCAGAGTAGTAGCAGTCTCCCACACGTTCCTCAAAATCCTCGAAATAGTACTCCCCTTGTTATTTCTACTATTCCGAGAAGTCTAGTTCTACCAATGGCCAACCCGCCCCTGAATAATTGGCGTTTAAATAGGTATAGGCCTTTTATCTTACCTCAGGCTCTAAACCCATTGCCCCCTAAGGCTCATAAATATCTGCCTAAATTCCTAGGCGACAACACTGTGACGGGGGAAGATCACATGAAGGATTTTCTTTATGCCATGGACAACCTTGAGGTGGAACATGAGGACGTTGTCCTCCGATTATTTTTATAGACCCTAGAGAAATATGCTAGGGAATGGTTTAACAACCTTCAAGCCAACACCATTGAAACCTTCCACGAGCTTGAAGAGGCCTTCCTAAGAAAATATGGGGAGAAGTAAAATGAGCAGTCCCTGTTAACTGAACTGGCCACTATGAAGAAAAAGGAAAATGAGATTGTTGACGATTTCAACAGGCGCTTCACTAAGCTCAAAAATCGAATCCCTACTGCTCTTAGACCCAATGACCATCAATCCATTTGCTTTTACAAGAACACTTTTTTGGGGGATTTCAACTATGAGCTGAGGCAACATCCCACACTTACTATCGATGCCTGTATGGAACGGGCCAACATAATAGAAAGAGATATGATAGATAGTGGCAAAATGAAGTTCATATCCATGGATCCCAGTCCTAGCCAACCAGATAAGAGAAGCAAGAAGGTGGGGTTTGGTATATTAAAAAATATGGAAGCTGATCCTGTTGAGAAATTGTCCTCCCAGGTTACTAAAATGTTTTTGTCAATAAACAACAGACTGTCCAAAATGGAGAGAGATAAAAATGACAATGGGGAACTCCCTCGGCCTTAGGACAGTGATAGACCTCCCTTTAGAAGAAACTTCAATAGAAACTAGGGTAATGAAGGGACTAGAAATTCAGGTAACAACTGGAAAAGGAAAGAAAATCAGAAAGATCCTGATGTTGTTCCCAACCCCATGGCCTCTGTCAATGTAGCTTTCGACTTCCCATTTTTTTGTCCTGCTTGTGATGCCCCTCATAACCCCATCGATTGTGGCATTTTCCATAGCCTTCATTCAAAGGTTAACTTGGAAGAGGACTCCGATGAAGAGATCAGAATAAATGCCTGCTGGACGTGGGAGGAAACTGCAAATCAATCGTCGCATCCCCATAGTCGTCCCACTACCTTTGCTAATGATGATGTGAAAATCCTGAAAAGACCCTCAAATGACCGATTTGAACAAATCAGAAGAGGTAAACTGACACCCACAACCGAGGAAGTTGAGACCTTGGAAAGAGTCCATGCCACCCGGTTACGCAATAGGACTATCCTTGATAAAGCTGACAAGAAAAATGAAGGGGAACCCGACAATATAAAGGGATACCAAGAGGTTAAATCTCCATTTCCCCATGATAAGACAGAACTAGTTAGTACCGCTATCGGGCCTAGAGGGACAAAATTTGACATAGGGATGGAACTGGCAAGACAAAAGATCAATATCACCTTTGGGGAATTAATGACCATCCCAAAATATCGAGAGAAGATATGTAAGGCCTTCGGGCTGGCTGACCAAGGAGATAGTCATGTTTTGGCCACCTCAGGATCAAACCCATCAAACAGAACTCCCACTTTCGTTAGGCCTTTTTATATCTCTCTCAGGTATACATCCAATTTTGGGGATAGATATGTAATACACAACTACATGTTAGACAATGGGGCATCTCATAACGTAATGTCGAAGCAAGTGGCTGACCAATTGGGATTGATGTGCACCAAATATTCCCCCCTATTTCTATCATGGATAATAGGCAAGTCCCATGTGTAGGGATAATCACAGGCCTCCTAGTTTTCTTAGATCAATATCCAAAGAAGGGGATTGTCATGGATGTAGTAGTTGTAGATGTGGACCCATTTTTCTCCCTGCTATTGTCAAGACATTGGGTAGAGCAGTTGGGAGGGTCAATTTAGTTGGATTGGTCATTTGCTACTATTCCCCTCTCTTCCAAGGAACAAGCCACATTAAGAAGAGAACCCTTCAACAAAATATCAGTAGAGCTGATGAAGCCTGATAACACCACGGTCAATTTAGTAAGCTCTATAGAAGAAAAAGAATTAGGGGTCTATTCCATTTGGCACACCCCTTTTCTTAAAAAGGTACCTGATGCTGAAGGGTTGGATCCTATACTCAATGTGGTGGTGGATTTCGAATCAAACAGGGTTCTCACCACCGAGATATGGACTTTAACATTTGATGGGGCAAAGTCACAAACCGATGCTGGAGCTGGAATCAATTTAACTAACATTAAAGGTAACTACCTGGGGATACCTTACAGACTAGAGTTCCCTTGCACCAATAATGTAGCAGAATACGAGGCCCTGCTCCTCGGGTTAAGGAAGGCAAAAGAACTTGGAATCAACTTTTTGACTGTGCATGGAGATGCAAAATTAATTATCCAATAGATAAAGGGGAAATATCAAACTAAACATCCCAGATTGAAATAGTATAAACAAGTTGTTCTAGATGAAATCAACAAATTCCTGGCATTCAATATCTCACATATTCCTAGGGAAAAAAATCACGTGGCTAATCTGCTGGTAGTGAACGCCTCTGGAGCAGATGATCCTGAAATCGACACTGAATTTATGGATAGATTCCCCACCATTTTAGTTTATCACCCCTCTGTCCCGGACAATGTAGTGTACCTACAGGTTTTTTAGGATGATGCAGACATAAGAGATTTCATGATAGTACAGAATCAGTTTGTAGGGGTAATATGTGATGAACAAGATGAGGAAAGGCTACAACATATTATAGGCACTCCCATCGAGGTTATTCAGTTAAAAACTAATAAGATACCTAGGGGGTTAGTGGCTCTAGAATCCTTGTTCGATGATTTTGACAAAGCCCATAGAGCAGCACCTAGTGAGTCAGAAGGGGAGGAAATTAATATTGGGATGGTTAGTGACCCTAAGAGGGTAAGAATTGATACATCACTACCAACAAAAGAAAAGAAGCAGTACAGGGAATATCTAAGGAAAAATAGGGATAGTTTTGCGAGGGGGTATGACGATCTAAGGACATTCAACACTAAAATTATGACACACATTATTCCCCTAAAAGAAGAGTCCAAACCCTTCAGACAGAAGTAGAGGAAGTTCAACCCCACACTTCACCCTATGATGCAAAAAGAAGTGCAAAAGTTGTTGGATGCCAAGATCATCAAAAAAGTGAGGTTCTCCTCCTGGATAGCAAACTTGGTCCTAGTCCGGAAGAAGAACGGAGAGATAAGGTTGTGTGTAGATTTTTGAAATTTGAACAAAAGTTCCCTCAAGGATAATTACCCTCTCCCCAATATGGAACAACTATTGCAAGCAGTAGTGGGATCTTCACGGATATCTCTGCTAGATGGTTTCTCAGGATATAACCAGATCCTAGTAAATCCCGAGGATCATTTTAAAACTACCTTCACCACACCTTGGGGTACCTTCGAATACCAGAGGATGCCATTCGGGTTGATGAATGTCGGGGCTACTTTCTAGAGGGCCATGGATTTCGCCTTCAAAGGGCTGATGTTTAAAATAGTGGTGGTTTACTTAGATGACATTACTGTATTTTCCAAGAACCCTATAGACCACTTTTCTCACCTATCCCAAGTGTTTCAAAGATGCAAGGAATATGGAATCTCATTGAATCCAAAGAAGTGCTTATTTGGGGCCTCCCACGATAAGTTACTGGGGCATGTAGTTTCAAAATAAGGAGTCAGCATCGATCCTGAGAGAACCAGGGCAATTGCACAAATACCACCCCCAAAAGTCTCAAGGGAGTCAGATCCTTCTTCGGAAAAATTAATTTTATCAGGAGATTCATGCCTAATTTTTTTGAGATTGCTAAACCCATTAATGACATGATCAAGAAGGATGTTAAAATCAAATGGGAGGAGGGTAACCTTAAAGCCTTCCAATAGATTAAGGATGCTATTACTGTTGCCCCTATCTTGACCAGTCCAAATCATTCCAAGGATTTCAATTTGTACTCTTTTGCCTCAGATCACACCATAGCAGCAGTATTATCTCAGAAGGATGAAGAGGCAAATGAACATCCCATAGCATTCATGAGTTCAGGAATGAAGGGGGCGCAACTAAGATACAAACCGATTGAGAAACAGGCCTATGCCCTCATACAGGCCTTGGAACATTTCAAGAGCATTTTTGGAGCTTCTAAAGTAATCGCCTGTGTCCCCTATATCACCATCAAGGATATTCTTACCCAGCCCGAACCCACAGGTAGTTCAACAAGATGGATGGTTAAATTGCTGCAATATGACATTGAGTTCAGAGCCATAAAAATGATTAAATTTCAATGATTGGTGAAATATATGGCCTACAAAGAAGAAAAGTGGACAAAAACTGCTACCTTAACCTAAGGAGCGCAATAGGAACCACAGTTAGAACATGAGAACTCAGATTGGTACAAGGATATCCTACTCTATCTAAAAGAACTATCCTTCTTTCCTAGAAAAACTGCTAGCAGAATAAGAAGCATCAAACAATAGTCTCAGAAGTATCATCTCCAGGGAAGCAGGCTATACTGGCGACATCCAAGTGGGGTACTGCTATTGTGTGTGACTCAAGAGGAGGCCCCCAAAGTTATCAGAGAATTTCATACAGGTTTCTATGGTGGTCATTTTGCTCCAAAAGCAACAGCTAACCAGATCATGAGGGTAGGATATTATTGGTCATCCCTTTTCAAAGATGTCTACCAGGTAGTCAGAAGTTGTTACAATTGTCAAGTCTTCGTTGGGAAAAAGAACTTGCCTGCCATGCCCCTACAACCCGTCATTATTGAAACTCCATTTTCTCAATGGGGGATTGATTTAATCGAGGAGATCAACCCCAATTCATCAAGGGGACACAAATGGATTATTACTGCCACTGACTACCTGACCAAGTGGGTAGAGGTAGCCCCCCTCAGAAGATCAACAACCGCAACAATCATCAACTTCTTGGAAGAAATGATACTAACCAGATTTGGAGTCCCCAAAAAATTGGTAATAGATAACGCCAAGTACTTTACTTCCTACGAGATGGTGGATTTCTGCAATCAGTACAACATTGAGCTGGCTCACTCTGCTAATTACTACCCACAGGGTAATGGACTGGCCGAATCTTCAAATAAGAACATCCTAACAAGAATTAAGAGGTCCTTGGGAAAGAACAAGAGAGGATGGGATGGTGAACTCAAATATGCTCTATGGGCGGATAGGTTGTCAGTTAAGAGAGCTACCGATATGTCACCATACGAGCTGGTGTATGGGGAAAAGGCATTGTTGCCACCACAACTAGAGAAAGCTACCCTCTCCTTGCTACTACAGGATCATGAACAACCCGATGAATTACAAAGGAGAATGGACCAATTGGTGAAATTGGAGGAAGATAGGAGGGAGGCTGTTACATGAATGATCGGCCAAATGAGCAAGACAGTGGAACTATTTAATAAGAAAGCAAGAGGCCAGACTTTCATCATGGGTGATGTGGTATTATATTGGGACCCAAGAAATGACAAGCAAGGAGAGAAAGAGAAGTTTGAGCCCAAATGGTTGGGCCCCTATCAAATTGCAAAAGTAGCAGGGTAGCATACTTACAAGTTGGAAGACATGGAAGGAATGGAACTGCCCATACCGGTGAACGGGCAACATCTAAAGGCCTTTGGTCCTAGCTATTAAAAAAAAGAGAAGTGTGCATGTGTTAGTCCTACGTCAGTCTACCCAGAGAGTCTGGAGTCCTCAAGCCACCGTCCTTCGTCCGCCACCTTGTCCCAGTCAGAGCCGGTGTTGACCCCAAAAAGGTTAGCCACCTTTTTGGGGCCAAGTCCACATTTGCACTATGCACCCTATTCCCATGGGGCGCACTCTAGGTCACCCGGGTGCACAAGTTGTGCACCCCGAGCCAAACCCACGTGCTCCACCCCAATGGAGCGTGGATCCCCCTAGGTGGGTGCACAAGGCCGTGCACTCCATCAATAGTCCATGCGCTCCATGGGGAGGTAGAGCGCATGATAGTCCCTTGGGGCACACAAGGTTGTGCACCCCAAAGTTTGATGTGTGCCCCACCATGGAGCACACTACCTCAACTGGAGCACACAAGGTTATGCACTCACTCCAGCCAAGTGCACTCCACACTCAAGTGGAGCATACCACCTCATAAGAACACAAGGTTGTGCTCCACCCAGCCAACTACACTCCACTCTCAAGTGGAGTGTGCCACCTCAGTCGAGCGCACAAGGTTGTGCACTCCACTCTAGCCAAGCATGCTCCACTCTCAAGTGGAGTGCACCACCTCAACTAGAGTACACAAGGTTGTGTGCTCCACCCAATCGAGTACACTCCACTCTCAAGTGGAGTGTACCACCTAGAGTGCACAAGGTTGTGTGCTCCACCTAGCTAACTGTGCTCCACTCTCAAGTGGAGCGTGCCACCTCAATCGAGTGCACAAGGTTGTGTGCTCCATCCTAGCAAATTGTGCTCCACTCTCAAGTGGAGTGTGCTAGTGTCCTAGATGGGCATGCAAAGTCATGTGCCCACCTTCGAGTTGTGTGCTCCACTATGGTGGAGTGCACAAGGTCAAAATTGGGTGCACAATATGTGCGCCCCATAGAGGTGAGTGCACTTCACTCCCTCGAAGGTTGTGCATGCACATAACCCTATGCACCACCTCGAAAGCCATGTGCTCCACTCCCCAAAGTGGGGTGCACATATGAAATTAAACCTTATGCACCTCAAGCGAGCACCTACCTACCTACATCCCACCCCAACCAGTAGAAAACCATCATGTGTCCCACATTTTTTAGATAGCCACAATTTATTCATTCTAGTGAAGGAAGTGACGGTCGACGTGGCACGCCCAACCAATACCAACAACTCACAATGAGGAAAAATGCATAGGCACCACCTACCATATTTAATGCACCCATTATAAAAGAAGGTGGCGACCACATTTTTGCACCATCCACGCTCATAAACTACCTATCGACGAGCTCGAGCAGAGAGGGCACAAAAAAATTATAGCCAAGGTGGGCAAAAAATTCATGATAGTTGAGCGCAATGGCATCTACCAGCTCCTCGGTCCCTGAGGCATCGCTAGTCTAGAAGAGGATCAGTAGAATTACCGATGCATGGCCGGTTGACAAGAGGCCAGGGAGAGCCCAGAACCCCAAGGCATTTGAAAATCTGCCCGACTCTAGTAGGGACATCACCGAGGAACAACAAAAGGAGGTGGAGGGAGTCACCATATACTCGTTCGATCCCATAGAGGAGGACAACCAGTGCCACCCGATGCTTCTAAGGGATCTCTACACGTGGGCCTATCATGATAGCAACATACCTGCTCCTATCTGCAATAAATGGAATACGAACCTCGGTCGGCTGACCTGTCCAAAGGTGTACCACTCCTTCGATATGCTGGCGTGGCTCACGGTTTCTTATGATTCTAGGGCGTGCACCATCCACGACCGGATTTTGGCCGATAGGATTCGGTAGGTTTTTGGCTTGGAGGTCACCTCCAGGGTGGTGGACTTCAAGGTATTGGCCCTTCAGGCCAATTACATGATGAACACGACATTCCCTCAGAACCTGTTAAAGAGGGGAAAGATAAGGCCAGCAGATTTCCCCATCGGGAAATTCATGCTCCGTCCCTGGGTGCAAGATTACGCTGACATGATCAATCTTGCCCTGGGAGTGAAAGACTTGGAGCCTATCACTAAGGAGGTGATGTTTTTAATCCTCCAGTGTAATCAGATAGACAAGACCCCTCTCTACCGGTGGGAGGATGTCATCAACGACAAAATGGATGAAGAATTATGACTGTTGTAGGAGGCCATGATGGCCAATAAGAGGGAGATGCCTCCTTTCTCATACTACTCTTTCCTCATCCATCTATTCATTGCATAGCTGGATAAGACCTTGATAGCCCAAATGGGAGGGGTAAACGCGCCCACTGTACAGGATAGGTTGTTATGCATCCAGGAGGGTTGTTCCAGCTATGCTACCTTCTTCGAGAAGGTTCTCCCTGTAGTGCATTTTTGGCTGTGTGGGAATTTCCTCGATAGAATCAGGGTGGGGGTGAGAGAATTCCTATGCCAGGAGAAAGCAGGAGACTATTTTTACGTAGAGGAATTCTCCTACATAAGAATTTATGGGTCAAAATTGCCCCCAAAGGCACTACCTTTTCACTGTCCGACTTCCATCGCCATCCTGGAGATTACTCGACAAATGGCCGAGGAGGTGAAGATTAGACACTTGAGGAAGAAGGGACTAGTGAAGTGGTTGCCCATTCCCTGTGCAATGGGGCATTACACCTATCTTGGTCACTTTGCTCCATTGTGGGCCATCTGGAATATGGATACTTACTGCTTCCCCGAAGTCACTTGGAGAGCTTACGACCCAGATGACCACCACAGGAGAGAGGTTACCGGTAAATTGGCCCTCCTGGAAGTCACCCACAATAGTGATGATTTTGAGGATGCGATGCAGGAGGCTTTCAAAAATAACCGGATGCTAGATTTAGTATGGAGGATGCCCAAGGATCAGCGTCCTTATAGTAGACTGGAGACTGTTGGTGACTACAGTGCCCAACTCAAGTTGCATCGGGGGTTGCTGGTGGACAAGATGGCCCCACTAGTTCCGGTAGCTCCTCCTGAAGAGTTCGAGGATCCCACCCTCCAGATAGCTCAGCAAGATTCTGACCTTTTTGAGGTCATGATGAAGATCATCGATGAACAAGCCAAGCTCCCCTCCTCTTCCAGTTCCCCCATTGCCACTTCAAAAGGGAAGGAGTTGGCCATTGGCTCCTCCAAGAAAACTACTGCCCCATCAGCGTTAGCTTTAATAAGTCCACATGAGCAAGGAAAATTGATAGAAAGTCAACCCTCATTGTATTCCGCCACCCTAGTGATAAACCAAGAGGAGCATCAAATTAAGCCTAGGGTGATGAAGAAAATAGCGCAAGCGGGAGGCTTATCAAATATTTTGAGAGGCTACGAAGTGCAAAGCCCCACGTGGTCTCCTACCCAGAAAAAGGCTAGGACTGAATCCTTGGATCAAGGAGTGGAAAATTTTATGATGGCTAGGGTCACTAACACTTGCCAATTCATAGCTGACGAAGAAGATCAAATCCAGGATATAGAAGAACAAATATCTCCAAGTAAGGGGATAGTCAAGCACGAGGGAGTAGCTGGACAAGAAACCACCGATACACCTATCACCACTTTTGAGATCCCCTTGCCACCTAGCATGAGGGAGGCCACCATAGATACCAGCAAAGGCATCATCCGAGCATCTACTGCACCCATCCAAATGATGAAATCATAGGTAGCCACCCAAGCATAGGTGGCCGAAGTAGTAGAAAAGGAAATGGAAGGATGGAAAGCCAAGGCTGCCGAAGTTGAGCCTCTACAATTCAAAATCAAGCAACTTCAGGCCGAAGTCGACAGACTAAAGATGCCTGCTCCTGGCACTACACAGGCTAGCATCCCACTCGGGTCGACAGATGAGTTCAAACAAGAAATGAAGGAGAAATTCCAGGTTAAAATGGGGGATCTGGAGTCCATCCTAATGGATATCTACGTTGTAAGATGAGCAGTGGGCCTCATCCAGGATAACTTACAGTGTGGAAGGCAAAGGATAGATGCAATCATGCCAATTTATAAAAGGTTCTAGGAGGACTACGTACCCATTTCTGGGTTGTTAGTTGTTCTGGCAGATGAGTCCCTATGCTTCTTTGTGGAAGAATATATCAAGGTCTCCCTATTCTTGTAGAATGAGCAAAATTGGCGCCAGTGGGGCTAGGAAGTGGCACAATCAGAATATGAGATCAATGATGAGCTGGCCGATTGTAGCTTCTCCATCGAGGATTTTGGGCGAGCGCCAGTCATAAAAGATTTTATTTTTTAGAAGATTCAAAATTTTGACTTAGAATCTGGTGATAAGCCGTCTAAACGCCTTACGAATTTGGTAGAAATGGTGGATCGCCTATGTGAGTTTGCCAACAACAATATACTATGGGCTAAGGATCGGGTAGTGGAGGCCACCCAAGATTTGAACCTGCTCCTCTTCTCTCTGACTTTTCATGATGAGGCTTGGGAGTTTATTGACCAAGCCATCCAAAACCACCGGGTAGGAGTGGGGCCCACCATCACCCCGACACACGCACCAGAGGAGCCACAACCGCCAACCCAACACAGTACAGGGGGAGATACGCAGCCACCACCTGCATAGGTAGAAGGCATGGGCGACGTGCCCATTTTTTATTACATCCTAATTTTGAAAGGAATGAGATCGATCCAGCTGGAGTAAGCAGTTGCAGCCTTGATCACATGCTATATAAAGGAGACCACTACAGTAGCATATTTTTTTATCAAACCTCTGAGAGAGAAAAGCCAGGTATAGCCTTGTCTATTGTTTGAGTCATATTTTCCTTTGTGTCTCCTATGTCTGTTTCTTACCACCCTTCTCTTGTCATTTACCAGGGATTACCAAGGTGCATTGTTCATTGTGATTATTTCCTGTGGAACGCATTGGAGTTGAGAACTCTTACGTCACTACAATCAGGACGGAGAGGAGATGCCCCTTGTTTTGAATATTCAAACCGGGGTTTAGTGTAATCAAATGGCATATGAGGATCAAGCACTCTATTAGGCCTATTTTATGTACATATTTTATATTAATAAAAAATCCAACTCTTCCCTTGGCATATTTTGTGTTTATGGTCTTGTGTGATGCTCGTTTATGTATTCTTGCAATCAGAATCCATAAATAACGCTTTCCATTTCGCTAGTTTAATTGTTTTATTTACATTACATCATTTGAATGGAGTAAAACGAACTAGTTCTTCTTTTTGTTATCTTTCTAAAGTCATTTATCAACTTGCTACGACTCTGTAATGGATAAGGCACCGGTCTGGGTTTTATGAGCTCTAATATTAATAGGTTCGGTCACCAAAAATTATCAAAACAACAAAGTAACAATGTTTTTGTCTGGCATAGTGGGCATGTGCATTATACATTAGACGAACCCACCATCTGGGGTTTCCTTACCCAACCTAGTCTGTCTTGAGCTATCAAAAGTAATCTTGTCCTAGGTTAATGAGGTGGATCTGCCAGAATCCATAGTGTTGGTTGTGATTTTAAGAGTTCCCCGTGACGTGACAAATATTTTGAGGGTAAGTGGGAAAACTCCACAACAGTCACTTGCTACTTTGTAGATATTATTTTAATCCTTATCAATGTCCATGGACTAACAACTCAGTCAAGCAGATAAAAAATATGGAGTGGGATTGAAGCCTTTATGAGAAGTAAAGACCAAGAAACATGATTCATGATCACGAGATATTTTAGTGCCATAACTAAGCTAGATGAATTTTGGGGGGAATTAGGAAAATAACCCAAAGTATGAGAGATTTCTTAGCTTTTATTCAAAAAAATAATCTATGGGAGGTTGATTTTGAAGAGGAAAAATATATATGGACCAACAACAGGACAGGCCAAAATCTAATAATAAAAAAATTAGATAGGTAAATACTCCCAAATCATTGACTAGAAGAAGTCAGCTATGCTAAAATTAATACCTTGATAAGGAATGCTTCAGATCACTAGCCAATAAGAGTTAAAATGGTGGTAAGTGAATTTAAAAATAATCATATCTTAAAAATGAGAAGATGTGGGAAGACCACCCTCAAATTTTTGACATGATAGTGCAAACATGGAATTATTCAAGAAATAGTGGGTTGTATACACTTCCAAAACAAATTAAATCAATGACATCTATATTAAAAGAATGGAACAATAACACTTTCGAGATCCTTTTTTGGGAGAAAGAACTAAAAGAGAAACTTTCAAAATTCCAAAAAGTTGAGCATGATAATCTTAGGTTGGAGGAAAGGGTTTTGCTTAGTGAATAACATAATATTCTAAGTAAGGAATTTTTTTTTGGAGATTAAAACTGAGATGGACTTGGTTAAAAGGAGATAAAAATACAAAGTTTTTTCATAGTATGGAAATAGTGTAGAGATTAGCATCCATAATTAGTAGAATTAAATTAGAAGGGATTTGGAATAAATACCAAAGCAAAATCAGAAAGGAGGCAAGGATGTTTTATCAAAATATTCTAGGATCAGATGAGATTGAAGTTCTTAATGTTAAACTACTCGAAGTACCTTCAGTTTTAACAAATGAATGCAATAGCAAACCGATGGAGCCTATTACACTAAAATAAGTTGATTCAACTCTTTCTTTTTTGATAAGGATAAATCCTCAGATCTAGATGGACTTTGCAACATTTTATCAACAAAACTAGAAAATAATAAAGGATTCCTTATTGGTGACAGACAGTGGAACAACTAGAGTAAAGTAGTATATACCTTATAAAATAAATGTAACATATCTTACCCTAATTTCAAAAAAGGATGTAAAATTGTTTGATTCATTTAGGCCCATAAACCTGTGTAATATGGCATATAAGATAATCTCCATAGTGATGGAAAATCAATTAAGACCTCAAAGGGAGATAAATTATCGATGAGATCATAGTAGCTCATGAAGTAATACACTCAATGACTTCTAGAAAAGATAGCAATGATCTTAAAACTTGATATGAATAAATTTTATGATAGGATTAAATGGGATATTCTTTTTGTAGTATTAGAAACATTTGGATTTGTGAATAAATGGGTTAGATGGATTAAATCTTGTGTCTCCACAATATCATATTGAGTATTGGTCAATGGGATAGTAACATAATCATTTAAAGCCAAGAGGGGTCTTAGATAGGTAGATCTTTATCACCATATCTATTCGTTATAATGGCAGAGGTATTATCAAGTGGCATTAGCTCAACTGGTTAGATTTCTCAATATTTTAGGATACTAATGTTTAAATCTTACCAAGTGATACATGGATAATATCTAAGATTTGTTGTAATACCACTATGTGGTGATGATGTGATATGGGTGGGGCTCATTTCAATCCCATATAACCAATTGAAGAAATATGACAGATGTATTGGGAAGGAGCTTGAAGAAGGCATACAAATATTGGCTAATAAGTGAACTTAAGTCTAGTAATAACATCAACAACATCACCCATACAAAATTTGAAGATAATACAACCCTTTTTTGAAGGGCAAGGAAAAACAAAAAAGATAATGAAAGAGCATCAAGGTAGAAAGTTAATAGGAAAAGAAATCTACTTCCTAAACACTTCAACTAGAATCAAAGTAAGGATATGCAGGTTACTTCAAATGGAGGAGGCAAATTTGCCAACAACATATCTAGGGATGCCCTTATTTGAGGGGATAATAAGGATAGAATTGTAGAATTTAGTTATGAGTAAAGTTTAAAATAGACTACTAACATGGAATGGTAGATAGTTATCGTTAGAAAGAAAAGTGCCACTAATTAAATTAGTCTTATAGGCCATTCCAACATATTATGTCCTTGTATATTATGCCAAAATTGGTAGAAAAAAGTTTAATCTATATTATGTGGTCAAGATTACATGATAAAAGGAAATTTCCTTTAGTGAAATGGAGCAAGGTGTGTGATGATAAAACTAGGAAAGGTCTTGGTTTAAGAGTTATTATGGATGTAGACGTAGCTTTACGAGGAAAAGTAATTTGGAGATTATACAAAGAGAGTCAAAGACAATGGGCAAGAATTCTTCTAAGTACGCACATTAAGCTCAGAGATCCAATCTAAATATTTACTACATTCTCACTACTAGATGGTTTTGCACTATGAAAAGGTTTAAAAATAATCAATTAATCTAGTGATTTAAGGTATAATATGGGTATCAAGTGGCATTAGCTCAACCGGTTAGATTTCTCAAAATTTCATGGAGACCTAGGTTCGAATCTTGCCAAACGATACATGGATAACATCCCAGCTTTGTTGTAATACCACTATGTGGTGATGATGTAATACGGGTGGAGCTCATTTCAATCCCATATAACCCATTAAAAAAAAAGGTCTAAGATGGGTGGTGGGAACTAGAGAAACAAATTATATTTGGATGGATACTTGGTGTGATAAAAAAACCAATCAATCTAGATCCAATTTTGAAACCATGGATTAGATTACTTTAAGACAAATATGATGATAGGGTTTAAAAAAATATGTACAAGGATCAAGAAGGAAGATATAAATTGAAAGAATATTTTTTTATAACTATACTGGACATTATTTCTAGGAGGCAACTGAGCAGAAAGATAACATTGATTATTTTGAGGGAATAAAGGATATGTTGATTTAGGAGTTGAATAGCTCAGGCGAATATACAATAAGAAGCAGATATAATTTAAAGCACCAACAAAATAGGAATACCACAAGAATATGGAGAGATATTTGGGATATCTTAAACATTCCAAAAGTTAAAATGTTTGTATGGCTAGTAGGTCATAGGGAAATTTTATCCTGGGATAACCTAATGAAAAGGGGTTTTCATGGTCCCTCACAACATGTTCTATATAAAAAGGAGGAGAGTATAGACCATCTCTTGGGACATTATTCAATAGTATGGGAACTATGGCAATGGATTCGTAATACACTTGGTAAATACATGGTGATGAATTGCAGAACTAAAGAATGGTTAAAGCAATGGTAGAGCACTTTTAAAAGTGAGGCACTATAAATAGTCTAGGATAAAACAAAAGATACAATACTTTGGATTGTATGACTAGAAAGGAACAAAAAAATATTCAAAGGAAAGAAAAGCGGTTTAGAGGTAATGAAAAGGAAGATTTGTTTATCCATAGAAGAGTCTAAACCAACCCTATCAACTCACCCAATCCCTAATCTTGAAGCAAAAAGCCTTGATAGATGGAGTTAATTCATCAAATGGAATTATGATGTTGGGAACATGCGAAATAAAAGAAAGGAAAATAATATAAAGCAAAAATCTAAGAAAGTGGAGTTGGTAAAATTTAATCTTTATGGAGCATCTAAAGAAAGTCCAAGACCAACATGAGGAGGAGGAATACTTAGAGATAATAGGGATGATATTATGTATCATTACACTTTAAATAGTGGATTTAAGACAAATAATGAAGTTGAAGCTTGGGAGGCTTTAGAAGGGTTAAAAAATGTAAACAAATAAAACAAAATAAAGTATGGATGGAAGGTGATTCATTAATAGTAATAAATGCAATTTTAAGGAAAGCAAAGGCTCCATGGAACATACAAGAGATCATTGTGGAAATATAATACCTTGCTACATAGTTTGAAGAAATCAGGTTTACACATATGTTAAAGGAAGGGAACAAATGTGCAAATAGGCTAGCCAATAAAGGGGTTTTAATAGAGGATCATGATGTTAAATTTTTTTCCATGGTTAGAGGAAGTAGTAAATTTAGCTGAACCTGACAAAAAATGTTGATTGTTTGAATCAAATAATTATAAGAGTTAGTATAATGTTTTTCATTGGTAATATTTATGGTATTCTATAACATTAATGTGTTTTCATATAAACTATTTATTATAGTTCTTGTGGTTGAACTTATGCTTTAGGAAGGAAATGAACAATCGAGATCTAGTAAATTAAGATATAATAGCACAAAATTTTAGAAATATTTTTTTTTTGGTAATTATTTTAATAGATTAACAGTGGGTTTTTATAGAGGATCCCAAAACCTTATGTACAAAATTAGCCATACTTCTAATGATGTATCATGCCTCCTGGCTGGAAATATAAGCCGAATTGCAAGAAAAGCAGACCCTAGACTGATTGCCATGAGGCTACAAAAAGGGCATTTAAGCCTGATTAACCATATAACAAAACTAAAAAAAATCGGGAAAACAACAAGAAAAAGCCGAAGAAACTGGAACATGGAGATCGGAAGCACAACAACCAAACACCAGAAACAGCTAATCCTGGTCCTCCTGACCTTTCGAAATCTGCGTGGGGAACACCTCATGAAGGGATATCTGCTCTGGCAATTCTTTCCACCTCTGAAGGGAAGCGAGACCGCCACACGACCGGACACGTAGTCGCGAGCCCTTTGTTGGCCATGTGGTCAGCCACGCGATTGCCTTCTCTAAGGATATGACTTGCTTTCCACCTGCCACGTTGGGAAAGTAGCGACCTTGCCTCAAGAACGATGTTGAAGACCCTCCAGGATGGGTCTTTGGTGCCTAGGAGGTAATTCACAATGTTGAGCGAATCTCCTTCAATAATTAGAGGCCGAGGATCCTCAGAGAGGATCTGGATTCCTTTCAGAGCGCCTCGGGCTTCGGCATAGTGATTCGTCTGAGAGCCCAACTCTTCACAGTAGGCCACCACAAGATTCCCATCATGATCTCTAACAACACCCCCTGAACCAACGGGCCCAGGATTACCCTTTGCCGCTCCATCAAAATTTAATTTAATCCATCCCACAGGGGGTTTGGTCCATCTAACACTTCTTCGGCAAGGGCCTGTAACAGCTTCCAAAAATGGGCAGAGATTCATCCTTTTGAAAATCGCTTCTTCGATCGAAAGATGGGGGCGGGGACTGGGAACAACATTAGAGTTCTCAATGGCATAGGATAAGGCCCTTTGAGCGACACAAGGAGGCACTTTTGGGGCTCTGCCAAAGACTCTGGCATTCCTTTCTAACCAAATTTGCCAAATGGAATGGTGGAAGGAGGCCTCAAGGAGGAAGCGGAGTTTAGGATTCTTGAAAGGATTAGGCCATTGATGGAAAGCATCTCTGAGGGATCGGGGAGAGCACCAGAGGATTTGGAAGGAGGATAGGACAATGCTGAGGACCGAGTGGGAAAAGGGGCAGTGCAGGAATAAATGGTCCCTCGTCTCGCACTCCGCTAAACACATGTAACACCTGTTGGGGAAGGCAAAACCCCTCTTGTGAAGGTTGTCAATGGTTAAGGCTTTGTTGTGAAAAGCAATCCACGCAAAGAAGTTCACTTTAGGGATGACCCCTTTCCTCCAGACAACTTTCCACCGATAATCCAGGGCAGTCTCGTTGGTAAGAAACTCATAGGCTGATCTAACAGAGAAAAGACCATCCTCCGTACCACTCCAGATGATTCTGTCAGTCCTCCTAATAGATGGAATTAAAACCGATTGGAGGATGTTTTCCAGAAAGGCAACCTCATTATTAAACCCTTCCACACCTGGAAGTTTCCACCGAGGGAGACGGGAGCTCCGGTCTATGAAATCCACCACCCTGAGTTGGGAGTTTGGGTCGGTTTGTTCTCTCAGCCCAGCAAGGTCCGCCCTCAAGCCAAGGGCTTCTTCAGTCGCCCACCTGTCCTTCCAAAAGAGGATGAGGTTGCCATCACCCAAAATCCAACGAGCTCCCAAGCTGATCAAATGACGGGTTTGGAGCACAGATTTCCAAAAAGTCGACGCTTCAGGAGGGATCTCAACGTCAAAAAAAGAGTTGGAGCCAAGATACTTCCTTTTGACCAGCTTAACCCACTCCACCGGGTCACTAGTTAGGATCCTCCAAGCATGCTTCACGATCAGAGCTGAGTTCATAAGTCTTGATCTCCTCATCCCCAAGCCGCCTTGGTCTTTCCGCGAACAAACCTTGTCCCAGGCAACAAGAGGAATTCTGGATTTTTCTTCATTGCCAGACCACAAAAAGGTCCTCTGAATCTTCTCGATCTTGGAGTGAACAAAAACTGGAAGCATGAACACCGACATAAAGTAGGTTGGGATCCCCTGAAGACAAGCTTTGGTAAGGGTGGCTTTCCCGGCTTGCGACAGGAGTTTGCCCTTCCAAGTGCCAAGTTTCTTGTGAAGGCGTTCCAGGATCATGTTCCACATACCTCCACTGGCACGGCCATTGCAAGACAGGGGCAACCCCAGATAAGACGTAGGCAGGGAGTCAATGGTGCATTCTAAAATTCTGGCAATCCGGAGTTGCCTACGCAGGGGAGTGTTAATAAAATAAATTTTGCTCTTGATGTAATTAACCTTTTGCCCGACAGCTTGCTCGTAACGGGAAAGGATCCGCTTGAGGGATTTGGCCTGGGCAACAGACGCCCCAGTGGAGATGAGGGTGTCATCCACAAATTGCTGATGAGTGACAGGTTCAACTCTAGAAGTCGGTAGAATGCCAAAAATCTTGTTCTGACGAAGAGCCTCTTTCAAAGACCAGCTCAGAACCTCCGCCAAAAGGATGAAGAGGATGGGAGACAAAGGGTCGCCTTGTCTGAGGCCTCTGGCGCTTTGGAAATACCCGACTGGGGACCCGTTGATCAGGACAAAAAAAGAGGGAGTGGATATACAACTGCATACAAGGTCAATCCAGTGGGGATGAAAGCCGAACTTGAGGAGGACAACACACAAGAACCTTCTATCAACCCGGTCGAAGGCTTTGTTCATGTCTAGCTTAAGAAAAAGAGCAGCATTCTTTGAGCGGTAAGCAGAGTGAAGAGTTTCATGGACAGTGATGACACCATCAAGAATGTTTCTGCCTTTAACAGTGCTTCCCTGACAAGGATCAACCAGGAGAGGGAGAACGGGTTTCAGTCTATTGGCTATAGACTTGGTGAGGATCTTGTAAAAAACATTGCACAGGCTGATGGGCCGGTAGTCAGAGAAACTCTTGCAGGCTGGAGACTTAGGAATGAGAGCAAGAAAGGTGGAATTGAGTTTCGGGTGGATGGATCTGGAAGCTTGTATGTCCCGAATAGCTTCGCACACATCCGAACCCACAACATCCCACATGACTTGGAAAAAATGGGGGGGAAAACCATCGGGGCCAGGGGCCTTGTCTGGTTGCATGGAGAACAAAGCTTCTTTAATCTCAGACGAGGAAAAAGGTTCCAGAAGCTTGATGCTTACCTCGTGGGGGACTTTAGTCGAAAAGTTGGCAAGCAACGATTTTTGGACCTGAATGTTGCTGTCGGGAGGAGTGCCAAGCAGGTCCTGAAAAAAATCAACCGCTTCGCTCCTGATTTCCTCTATTTCCCTGGTTACACGCCCATCCTTGCAAGACACTTCTCTGATCTTGTTGGCCCCTCTGTGCCTCATGGTAGACGCGTGGAAAAACCTCGTGTTGGAGTCTCCATTCTTCAACCAAAGGTCTCTAGATTTCTGGCGCCGGAAGGTTTCCTCCCTTGCAAGAGTAGAATGGTAATCCACCAAAAGACTCCGTTCTTCCTCCCCGAGACCCTCGGTGTAACCTTCGAGCTCCATCCTCTCCTCCAAAAATTTTAGGTTGTCCGAGATGGACTTTTTGGACTCAAAAATGTTGCCAAAAACCTCTTTATTCCATATTTTCAGCCTCTCTTTGACCATTTTGAGTTTTAAAGCCACTCTCTTAGGGGCGTTTCCTCCCACCTCCTGTTGCCACCACGTTGAAACCAATCCTTTGAAGTCTTTGTGAGAAATCCACATGGATTCAAATCTGAAGGGGGTCTTAAAAATGGGCCCGTCGTTCACCTCCAAAAAAATAGGGTTGTGGTCAGACCCAATCCTTGGTAGGGTCGAGAGAGTTGCACCGCCAAGGATGGGAATAGCTTCTTGGGAAATGAAAAATCTGTCGAGCTTGACTTGAATCAGGCTGCTCCCAATCCTTCTGTTGCTCCACGTGAAGGATGCTCCTTTGAGTTCGATGTCAAGCGGTTGTTAGTAGAGACAAAATCTCTAAAGTCCTCCAAGCTGCGGCTTGAATGGTCAGACCCTCCTTTTTTTTCGATGGGTGAAGGGGACAGTTGAAGTCACCCCCTAAGACCCAAGGAAAATTACTAAAATTCTCCCTCATCTGGGAAATAGCCTTCCACATTTTTGCTCTCTCCGTGGCAGAATTCGAAGCATAAACATTGGACAGAATCCAGGAAAAATTGGTAGTTTTGGAATGGAACAACACATTGATAATCCTATTGGAAATTGATAGCAAGTTGCCCTCAACACTCACTGGATCCCACAGAACCATGAGCCCTCCCGTTGTTCCCACTGTAGGGTTGTACAAAAATTTTGCCTTGGCCCAAATGGCCTTAGCAACTCTATCAGAGGAGATAGCATCGGTCTTGGTCTCTTGCAAAATTAGGATGGAAGGGTTAGTCCTCTTTCGGAGATCAGCCACTAACCTTCGTTTGGCTGTTCCGTTCAGTCCTCTCACATTCCATGAGAGAACTTTCATCTGGATAGCTTGAGGTTCTTCTTGCCTCCCCTCCCTTGTTGGGGGGAGGTTTTGGTACATGCGCTTCGTCCGTCTGAGTATCGAAATCATCCAGAACCAGTAGACGTTGGGTTCCATTAGCAACATCTGTCGCTGTCTCTTTGTCTCGCCTGTCTTTGTTAGGAGGACGGCCCTGCTTCCTCTCACTACCAAAATCTACACTCTGTTTTTGGCTCCTCGTATTTCGAGGGCTAATGTGACCAGACTGTTCACCCCTCCTACCTAGGAGGTAGTCTTCTAGCAATGTTTGTGAATTGAAATCGGGGTGGCCCTGGTCCTGGAGCTTGGGTGAATCAGATTGAGTGATATTTTGGGAGGGAGTCCAATCCTTCTCCTCCTGCGAATGGCTTTCCAGACGGGAGTCTGCTCCTAGTTGGGTTTTTGCTCCAAACTGCACAGGGTCCGTTTGGTGGGTGAAATTCTCAACAGGCTGGGAGAAATCGCCGTGGTCCCTGGAGGGGCCTGGAGATTCATGGCCCATCGCATTTGGAAGATTTGACTATTTCGCCTGTCCTTCGCCATGTTCCAGGGGGTTACAGGTTTCACGCTTCTGCTTACCCAGTTTTTGAAGAGGACAATTGGACTGGAGGTGCCCTTGAGAACGACACTGGGGGTAGAAAGCTGGCCTATTCTCATAGACAATAGCTTGTTTGTGAAGAACGGTGCCTCCAGACCGGAGAGTGATGGAGGATGGGAGCTCCGCCTCCAAATCCGTCAACACGCAAAAATGGGCTTGGACGAACCTTGTTCGAGCTCGGGTGGGAGGGTCAATGGTGACCAACTCCCCTATGGAGCGAGCAATACCTCTTATTACATTTTCATGCCAACCGAAGAGGGGAAGACTCGGGAGCCTAACCCATATTGGGGCAATGTTGATGTTCTGGGTATCAGGATTAAAGTCCATGCCCCACTTCCTAAGGAACAGACTTCTACGGCCCAGAAACCATGGCCCGCCAGCCAAGATTTTACAGTAGTCCTCCTTGTTGTTCAGTCTAATAGCGAAAAAACCCCGGGATAGGGCCGCCAACTCCATATGTCCAGAGGTCCTCCATTTGCTTGCCGCCCACTTGCGAATGGTCTCCATGTCGGGACGACCACCAATGAACTTACCTATGAGGGTATACTTCTCATACTCCACGAAGCTTGAGAGTACTTCCGTCGGGATGTCCAGCTCATCCCCAGCCGGGAACAACTCCTTGGTAAAAAAACCGCTTAGGGTTTCTGAAGCCGCTGCCTGGGCATACGACTTCTGTGGCCCACCCCCCCATTTGTCTGGTGGGTCCTTACCCCGACTGACACCGTCGTCAATCCGTTCTTCTTCATTTGGCAAGGACGCCTCCGCATCACCAGAACCGGGGTGCCCTCCGCCCGCTCCGCTGTGCCCATGGTTCGAAATGCTGCCGCTCCCGTGCTCTCCCGCAGAGGACTTCCCGCCCATCGTCATCCCAATCGCTTACCCCCAAAATTTTAGAAATATTACTCTATTAATATGTAGTGAGTATATAGTAGAGGTAGAGTTTTGGTATTGTGAAGGCTGTTGTAGGAAAATGTCAAGAAGAAGGATGTTGAATTCTAGAATATTTGTATTTACAAAGAAAATTGAAGAATATTTAGAAAATAAAAATCAATAATTCATACTCATGAAAATAAATATAGGTATCTAGCATTAGCAACTCAATTGAGATGAGAATTGAATATGTTTATAAACTCTTAGGCTCTAAAGGAGATAGTTGTAATTTATCCAGGGTGGGAGGCCCAAGTACAATCCCTTTTTCTCTAGCAATATTTTTGTACTTCCATAGGGATTGGGAGGGCAACATCAGGTCCTAGAGGATTGGATAGAAGAAAATCAATGAGATGGACAACTTTGAATCATTTTGTGGAGACTTCTTTCAACCTATATTTCTCTGAAGGGTATATACATTCATTACTAATCAATGGACTTGAATGGAGGATAATCAATAAAAATGGTTATAAAAATTAAGGTACTGGTGAGAAGGTTTGGAAAAAATATGGGAAAATGCAACAATCTTAAAGATTAAGGTTTCAGTTGGCTAGTTGCTCATAATATAATGTTAACAATGAATAATATTTGGGTGTGAGAGAATTTGATAGAAGCATTAGTGAGAGCTCTAGAAGAGAAAACTAGGGCATTAGTTGGGTAGCTGAAGATATTTTTGGTTAGTGTGGATTTGAAGACAATATTGCTGCCTTAGGAGGGCCCAATGGGGACACCTCTGGATACTATTTTAGAGAGATAGTTATTTTGCAGATTTGTTAAAGGATAAATCTCCATTAGATACTGAAGAAGCACAAAAACTGCATTAAAAATGCTCTTTATGACTGTTGGAAATAGATCAACATATCAACAAATTAATGGATGCTTGCCACAGTCAAAATCAAGGCCAAAGATTATCATTGAGCAAAGGATGGTCGAAGAAATAGTTTTATATAGAGCCAATCATGATTTGATCAATAAATTCATGGGTATTCGCCCTACCCTAATTTTTTTGCATTCCTGGGTCCGGAAAAACTGGGAGCCTCTTGGTGAGTATTCTTTGTGGTTTATTAGCAATGGATATTTTATTATTATTTTTTCTTCACTTACCGATAGAAATAGGGATTTTGAATTAGAAAAGAGGAATCATGGTCCGACAAGATTATTTATTCAACCCTGGAGAGTGGGATTTGATACTTGAATGGAACCCACTATTGTCATAGTTTGGATCCATTTGTATATAGTCCCAATGGAGTTTTGGAGTGAGCAAGTATTGGAAATTATTGGCAATTCCCTTGGAAGATATTTAGGTGTTTCCAAAGACACAATTGAAGGAAACACATCTATTTATGTAATATTATGTGTGGAAATGGATCTTAGCTAGCATTTATTGATAGAGGTGGAACTCGAACTTGCAGGACTATCTTGGATTCAACAACTGGATTATGAGGCATTGCCATTCAAATGCAGAGTTTACCACAAATATGGGCATTTGGGCTGATCCTGCCCAAATAATATGAACATAAAAATGGAGGATCCTATGGGAATGTCAAATATTTCTAAGGAGGGTAAGTCAACAATCAATAAAGAAACAACCAATATTTCTCAAGGTAAAGAAGCACAAGGAGATGGTTTTGAACAACCTAAAAGAAGGAGAAGGCAAAATAAAAAAAATGGTAAAGAGCAAACCCAACTCAAACCCTCCAATAGGTATGAGATCTTTAAGACACTAATGGACCAAGAAGAAGAACAATTCATGGAAGGAGTAGATGGGAATAATAAAAAAAATAACAACCATGTTCAAGCCCCTCTTTCATCTCCTCCCATCATAAGCCTATGTTGAAGCCCCTCTTTCATTCCTAAGGTAGCAAGGGCAAAAGAGTTTAAGAATTTTAGATCCATAAACCTATGTAATACTCTTTTCAAAAGGTAATGGCTAATAGAATCAAAGTTATCCTCTCTTTCATCATTGATTCCAACTAGGATGTCTTCGTAATGGGTAGGAATATATTAGATGAATAATTCACCATTCATGAAGTTATTCATTCAGTGAATAGGAGTGGAAAAGTTGGTTTGTTATTAATATTGGATATGAACAAGGCCTATGATAGGGGTTCCTAGAATATTTTGATCAGAGTCCTTACAAAATTTGGCTACACTAAGAATGGACGAAGTTGATCATGGAGTGTATATCCTTTGTAATGTTCTTGATGATTATGAATGGAGCTATGATAGGGTTCTTCAATATTCAAAGGGGACTACAAAAAGGGTATTTCCTATCACCCTACCTATTCATAATAATTATTGAGGTATTGGGTAGGGCAACCATAATGATCATATTAGCTAGTATAATTAAGGAAGTTCATCCATCTACTGCCCTAGATCTAATTTCTCACCAATAATTTATGGATGACACCATACTAGTAACCAACTCCTCAATTTTCTAGGTGACAAATATTAAAATCTTGTTGAGCATCTATGAGAAGGCTAATAGATAAAAGGTCAAATTCTCTAAAAGCAAAGTCTTTTTCCTCAACACCCCCCAAGGAGGTAAGCATGGATTGGAAGATTTTTTGGCTATGAAATAAGGGATCTTCCCTCCACCTACATGAGCATGCCCCTCTTTAAAGGGAGAATGAAAAAAACATTTGAAACTTTATAATGGAATGAAATAGAAAAAAATTGTAGATTTTAAGGGCTCCCTCCTTAGTTAGGCTAGCAAAGCCCAATTGGTGAAGTCTACCCTTCAGAGCATACCTATTTACTTCATGTATTTGTTCAAAATACCTATTAGAATATGTGAGAAAATTGAGCAAATTCATGATACTTTCCTTTGGTTAGGAGTGGAAGAGAGGAGAAGGATGAATTTGGTAGCTTGGGACCAGGTTTTCTATAGAAAAGAGGTAGGAGTACTTGGTTTTAGAAAAATGCATAGATTGAACCAATGCTTTCATGGCTAAATTGGGATGGAAGTTGCTTACTAAGAAAAATATTGGATGGATATAGATCCTTAAGGTAAATTACCTTAGACAGGGTAGACACTTCATTGAGGAACAAAAACCCTCTAAAGGGCTCTTTTTTCTAGAATCATCTTCACAAAACTAACCCTGCTAAAAAATAAAATAAGATGGAGAGTAGGTGATGAAAGGAAGATAAAATTTTGGAATGAAAGCTGGATCAAGAACACTCTGTTGGTTGAATATCCAAACTTGGCTATTTTAGAACCTATAACATCTCAACACTTTGGACTTTGGGTTGCATACTTTATTATTGAAGAGGAGGAAGGGAAACAATGGAAGACTATCCATCTAAATGGACTGGATTCGAGAAGAGAACAAGCACTGAGGGATCTAAATAAGATGCTAAGATCCCAATTCATTAACCCTGGTAGAGTGGATGATTGAATGATTTGGAAGGTGCATAAATGGGGGCATTAAACTATTAAATTAGCCTACTATCTTCTTAAGGGATATGGCTAGGGGTGGTTACCTGTCTCCAAAGTATAGCTCAAGAATCTAACTACCAAAATCAAATTTTTTTACTAGCTTGTAGTATTGAACAAGGTCCTCACCATAGATAATCTTCTCAAAAAAATAATGATGATTCCAAAATAGATGCTACTTATATGAATAGAATTGGGAGAATGTCCACCATCTATTTATTGAATGCTCTTTTTATTGGAAGGTCTTCAATAGGATCCTAAGAAAATTTAGTGTTTCATGGGTTCCCTTGAATAGTCTCATTGACTTATGCATCCAATGGGAACCACCCTTTCAAAGTAAAAGGCTCAAAACACTATGGAATTTTAGCCTCCTCCATTTCCTTTGGGGGATATGGAAGGAAATAAATAATCAAGCCTTCAAATTGAAGAACACAAGCTTATACTGAGATGGGGGGTGAAAAATATAAGACCACTTTTTACTTTTCTTTCCCAAACAGTATTATCCAATATAATCAATGGTAATATCAATAGTAGTAACTAAAGTAATGCACAAATCATCTCACACAATAGAGACACAAATTTAACATGGTTCACCCAATGTGGGCTACTCCACGAAGAAAATATTTCACTAATATTTTCTTAATAAATCTCTATGTTTATGGATCTTTGTACAAAGGAGATACCAATCCCCTAATCAAGTTTGTGTATCTCTATCCATAGGAGACACCAATATCCTTTGCTATGGCTGGTGATATTCTTGAAGAATTGTTGCCTCCACTGCACTGGCTAATGGATCTCTATCCACTAAAGACTCATGTCCTCACTCAGAAGACCTATCCTCACTACCATGGCTAATGGATCTCTATCCACTGGAGGCTATCATCCTCTATACTCTATCACCTCCAAAGCTTGCTCTTACCTTAGTCTCAAATCTACACTAAACACAGTCCTTCGGTCTAGCACAATTTTGATCAATCTCTATCTTTGGTTTGGTAAAAATCTGTCCTTAAATATGTACCAAACTTTGTTCTCAAATCTACACTAAACATAATATTTCGGTCTAGCACAAATATGTCCTCAATATCTATCCTCTGATCTACACTAAACACAGTCCTTTGGTCTAGCACAAATCTGTCCTCAATCTTTGTCCTCTGATTTGCACTAAATATAGTCCTTTGATCTAGCACAAATTTATCCTCAATATCTATCCTCTGATCTACACTAAACACAGTCCTTCGGTCTAGCACAAATTTGTCCTCAATCTATGTCCTCTGATCTACACTAAACATAGTCCTTCGATCTAGCACAAATCTATCCTCAATATTTGTCCTCAAGCCTTAACATAAAGCTTAACTTAATCTCAAATCAACTCTACTAGATTTGCCCTAAACCTTAATCCAAGGTTTGAACAAATCAATCAATAAAATATGCTCTCAAGTATTCTCAAAGACTTATCTCAAATCTTCCTTGTAAGCTTCCACAAAAGCTCACACTAATCTATCCACAAGTCCTCTCTAGAATGTGTCCAAATATGGTCAACAAGTCCTCACTAGAACTTGTCCAAATCTTCTCAACAGGTCCTCACTAGAACTTGTTCAAATTTACTCAAAAAGTCCTCACTAGAACTTGTCCAATCTGCTCAACAATCTCTATCCTCAAGCTATATTGTAAGCTTCCACAAAAGCTCGCACAAAACTATCCACGAGTCTTCTCTAAGACTTGTCTCAAATATGCTCAACAAGTCCTCACTAGAACTTGTCCAATCTCATAGAAACATAAAGAGAATTGTTAGAGACTCAATATACTTCACATTCACCACAATGCTCAATTACTTTCAATTTCTCTTTTTACCATATAAATATATAGAGAATTTTTAGAGGCTTAATATGCTTCACACTCACAAAATCTTAATCACTTTCAATCTCTATTTTATCACAGAAACATATAGAGAATGGTTAAAGACTCAATATGCATCACACTCACAAAATCTCAATCATTTTCAATCTCTCTTTTATAAAAAAAACATATAGAGAATTGTTAGATACTCAATATGTTTCAAATTCATCAACACTCAACCTCTTTTTCAATTCAATTTAGAATATAGAACAATTTGTTTCACAAAACTCGAACTATCACATCAACACATCCACTTGACTAGGCTCAACCAACTCTACTCAACCAATCTCTCAATGAAATAATCCTCACTCACAAAACCTAGTCCAAACTTATGAACATTCACTCACATGTTTCCAAAAATTCTTATTAACCAATCTCACATAACAATGATACTCATGATCTTTGCAAACCCTAGTTCAAGTTCCTCATTCAACTAATTGCTTCAACAACAATGCTAGTCTCACATAACAATGATACTCATGATATTTGACAACTTCACATAACAATGATACTCATGATCTTTGAAAACTTCACATAACAATGATACTCATGATCTTTGCACAAACTCTAGTTCAAGTTCCTCACTCAACTAATTATTTCAAAAACAATGCTTATCAAACAAGGTTTTATCAACAACTCTTTATTCCAGAAAAACCTTTTCACTCCAACTTAGCATTCATAACATCCAACAATCATTCACTAGGAAGATGTGCCCATACCTTTTTGTTTGATGTAGAAGTGCCCTTAGAAAACTTGTCTCAATAACAAT
Source organism: Wollemia nobilis (assembly GCA_028583015.1). Classification (NCBI taxonomy): domain Eukaryota; kingdom Viridiplantae; phylum Streptophyta; class Pinopsida; order Araucariales; family Araucariaceae; genus Wollemia; species Wollemia nobilis. The sequence goes on from JAQPPZ010002979.1 coordinate 8,682,147, forward strand.
TTTCTTATTTCTAGTTTTTAATGGTTAGATGACCAAAATATCACTCTAACACTTTCTCAAAATATTTCTTAGTCACAAAAATAATCAAAGATAAAATACATCTTATTGCTCCATCTTAAAATAATATCCAACACCACAAATATTTAATCAAAACACTTCTTCCAAACCTCTAACTCATCAAAAGAATATCTTAACAATTCAGTTTCATCATAATCCTTTTTAGAAATATATCTCAAAAATAATCCAAACATACCATGGCAGAGAGGGCCTGATCCTCACCGTGGAAGAGAGGGCCCATGAGGGTTTCCTCTATGAGGACTTCCTTCATGAGGGTTTCACTCTCACTCTAGCTTCAACGCTCTAAAACCCTTTGAGCTGGAGGCCTTCTTTCTTCCATTCTGGATCTAGATGCTACTCATGCTTAGTTTCTCTTTTGTGATTCATGACTAGGGTGTTTTACTTGCTGGGGGTCTTGTTGGTATATTATACTCTCTTATGGGTTTGACATTATCACTCTTATCTAGGGTAGAGGACCGAATGCTAACCCAAACCTGTAGGGGTGATCCTGGGTCGTTATAATGTAGTGGAAAATTTTGGCTGTTGACCCCTTGGCTGGCTCTCGCTTTGGTTGGTGGTTGCGTTTCTTGGATTTTTTGCTAGTTTTTGGGACTTGGTTGGATTGTGCAACATTTCTTCTGGGTTTGGAAGTTTCAAGTTTTTTTTGGTTTTCCAGGGAGAGGAAAGGGTCATCTACCTACCCAAACCCATTGAGGTGAGCTTGGTATGGTGTTTGGCTATGGAAATTTGATGGTGTTCCCTTGTCTGGCTTCAGCTCCGATGGATTGGCTACTCTAGTTGGATGGTGCTTGGATGGCTTTATTGCTAGGTTTATCTACTAGTAGTGGGTCCATGGCTGGTTTGTGCCACTTTCTTTTAGGTTCGGTAATTTCTTGTTGTATCTGGCTATTCCGAGGAGACAGGGTCAAATACTGACCCAAACTAGTTGGGGTGAAAGTGGGTTGTTATGCTGCAGTGGTTTTTGGATTTTGGCTTCATGTCTTTGGTGGGTTTCCTAGCTTCGATGGTTTGCAAATATCTCTTTCTCCAGTTCTAGCAGTGGTGGTGTGTTTGATCCTAGGGTTCTAAGGATTATTTTTTGGGATATTACCCTTCTCCCTCTCAGGTGCGGTGCAAAATGTTGTTATCTCCTTTTTCTTGTACCTGAGAGTGGTTGTTCTTGTTTTGCGGCTCTTGCTTCGATTTAGGCGGCTCATAGTTTTTTACTTTCTCTTTCGAACCATTGCAAGTGTAAGCCTCAGATCCTTCATTGGGCAGAGTGATCTGCTCTTGGTTTTAGTTTGCTCCCATTAGACGGGTGTGGTGTTGTTCCCCATCTAGGATGTTCAGTTCATATCCTATAGGACTTTATTTTTGTACTTTATGTAAGAGGGTTGGTGGCTGGTTTTCTATCCTTTGCTCCTCATTGGTGGGTTACCCTTTTGGGTGTAAACTATATTTCTCCTTTTGGAGCTTGTTTTTGGGTAACCCTTTTGGAGCTTGTTGTTGGGTAACCCTTTTGGAGCTTGTTGTAATGGTTGTGGGATCCTCTCAAAACCCTCAAGTTTGAGGATCCTTAAAACCCCTTATTTACCTAATAAAAAATAATAATCCAAACTCTACTTATGACTCCCTACTTAATATTGCATTAATTAAATAAATCACTTTATAAAATAATGCAATAAGTCAATCTCTCACTTTTCTAAGGTAAAACAAAATTACCCTAGCTTTTACTTTAGCAAAAATAACCCTTCATATATCAAAAAATATTTCCTCAACACTTAGGTTAATTTCACAACTTAACTTCCACCTTATCCCTCCTAAACCTTAGCAAAACAAATTAAAATAATTTCCAAAAAAATATTACCACTTTTCGCAATCCGTGGGGCTCGAAACTTGGCACAATACTCCCACAATGCCTTGGCCGTGGCTTCCATGCCGTGTGAGCCACGTGCTCCACTTGGAGCCTCAAAGCACAACGTGTGCTTTGACTCCTTCAAACCCTTAAGAGCCCTTGGCTCTTCCTTCGACGTCGATGGAACCACACACTACGCTATTCGGGAGGCACACGTTTCAAAATTTGCATGAGCTTCTTTTCGCTTAAGGTGGATGCAATTAAAATCGATGTCAAACCTTAGGAATGGCTATGGTATTTATACCATATGCCTTCCCTTGTCACACACGTCGACGGAGAGGAAAATTCATCGGGGAAACAATGTTGTCGTCGACGCTACCAACTTTACCTTCGAAATATATTTATTTATAATTATTTAAATTCAAAGGAATTTAAATATTATAAATTAAATATTTAAATATCCTTTGGGCTTTTAAAATAAAAGCCTCCTTAGGTTTTAGAAAACCTTTTTGATTTGCCCAACCATGGTTTTAATAAAAACCTTTTATTTTGCTCAACCATGGTTTTAATAAAAACCTTTTATTTTGTGCTTCACATAATATTTAAAAATAAACATTATGAAGCTCTTTTGCCACCAACCTTTTGCATTACTCCTTTTGACCTTTTGACATCAATGACAATTCATCCTTGACATCAATGACAACTTCATCTACTCAAAATGTCCAACAATCTCCCCCTTTGTCATTGATGGCAACCCAATTATCTTTTCAAATTTTCTTAACCTATTTCTATCCTACTCCCCCTGGGAAACTACTCCCCCTGACTCAATGCTCTCTTCTTAAATCAAATATCTCCCCCTTACTTAAATCTCTCCCCCTTTGACATCAATGGCAAAGGGTCACCTTTGGGGCTCGGGGCTAAGAATGAGTCTCTTAGCTTAGCCCCTCCCCCACCTCCTCTTGAGGTGGTTAATTCTGGGGTGGGAGTATTTCTACTCCCATAAAGCACTAATCTTTACCTTTGTCCACTTTCTTTCTCATATGATTCTTTTGATTTCTCTGACTATTCCTGTTCATGCCCATGTTCTCATTCTTGTTCTTGTTCCTATTCATGCTTGGTTCTAGAATATCTGCTCTACACCACTTTGTTGTATGTCCATCATTATTGCACTTGTAACACTTAATATTGTTATTCCTTGTAGGTGCAAATATCTTGGGATTTCTTCTGGTGAAGCCATATCTATTCCTATCATGAACCCTGCAATTCATTGCCTTGTGACCAAACTGATTACATGAGTAGCAATACCCATGAAATAACTATCTGTTCCTAAAGTTCCCATATTCTTATCTTTCATGTGTCCTACATTGTGAAGCCTTGTGCCCAAATCTGTGACATGAGAAACATCATCCATTGAAGAAACCTTGCCTTGACCCCATTGGTCTCTTAGTCTCTTCTACCCTATCATGTTTCTTGTTCCATTTGTTCCTTATTTGTGCATTGTTCCTTTCCTTGTTGAACTTTCTATTGTCCAACTTATCCTCAGAAGTCTCACTCTTTCTTTCACTCTCTTCTTTTGAAGCTTCTTCTTCTTTGGTGCTTGAGCTTGACTCTCCTTTTTTTGCTTCTTATTTCCCTTGTTCTTCTTCAAAACTAAGTCCTGTTTTGGTGACTGATGATCTTTGTGCATTGATAATCTTGTCCAAAGTCTTTGAATTTTTCTCAAACTTGTGTAGCTTGTCCTTAGAGCCTTTTACTTCCATCCTTAGTGAAACTATCTCATGTTCTAATCTTTCACACTCTAGATCTTTTGTCTTTAATTTTTTAGCCATACCTTCTTCAATTTTCCTTGCCTCTTCAACCTTAATTTTGAAGTTAGTGAGCTCTTGTAGAAACTTTGCTTTTGCTTTCTCATCTTCTTGAGCTTGAACCCTTAATCCTGAGTTCTCCCTTTTTAATTCTTCAAGATCAACAATAAGTCTTTCACATTCTAGCTCTTTTACCTTTGACTGTTCAACCATACCTTTTTCAACTCTCCTTGCCTTTTCAACCTTATCTTTCAAGTCAGAGAGATCTTGTAGAAGCTTTGTCTTACATTTCTCATCCTCTTGTATTTGAGCCTTTAATTCTAAGTTCTCCCTTTTCAACTCAACAAGTTCCTTAAGAGTGACTTCCTCCTTTTCTCTTTCTAAATTTTTCTCTTTTCTTTGGTCTTCAATTTCTTCTATTGTCCAAAGTAGAGTTTCTTCTTCATACCTATTTTGACTGTCCATGTTATCCTTTTTTGAACCATCCTCTAGGACTTCAATTCTGAAAGTATCATCTTCATCTTCACCGCTACTAAACCCATTGCAATAACCTGCATCATGACCGAGTTGACCACAAACAAAACATTCTTCACCTTCTTGTGAACAATAAGCTGCAAGGTGACCTGTCTTCCTACATCTGGTACAAAACTTTATTAATCTGGCCTTTTCTCCACTGCTTGATTCATCTCTTGAATCTATTTCCATTCTTCCTCCTAAAACAACAACATTGAATTCATCTTCCTTTTCTTTCATGACCATGTGTGTTCTTTTCTTCTTGTGTCTCATGGTTCTACTTTTGCCTTTCTTTGCCATTTGTGTTCTTGTAAGATCTTCCTTCAAGTTGTTAAACCTTTTCTAAAGGAACCAACTCTGATACCAATTGAAGAACACAAGCTTATACTGAGAGGGGGGTGAACAATATAAGACCACTTTTTACTTTTCTTTCCCAAACAATATTATCCAATATAATCAATGGCAATATCAATAGCAGTAACCAAAGCAATGCACAAATCATCACACACAATAGAGACACCAATTTAACGTGGTTCACCCAATGTGGGCTACTCCACGGAGAAAATATTTCACTAATATTTTCTCAATAAATCTCTTGGGAATCCTTTCCCTATTACAATGTTTATGGACCTCTATCCAAAGGAGACACCAATCCCCTAATCAAGTTCGTGGATCTCTATCCACAGGAGACACCAATCTCCTTAGCTCTGGATGGTGATCTTCTAGAAGAACTGTTACCTCCACTGCACTGGCTAATGGATATCTATCCACTAAAGACTCCTATCCTCACTCAGAAGACCTGTCCTCACTACCCTGGCTAATGGATCTCTATCCACTAGAGACTATCATCCTCTATACTCTATCACCTCCAAAGCTTGCTCTTAGCTCTATCTCAAATCTGCACTAAACATAGTCCTTCGGTCTAGCACAAATCTGCTCAATCTTTATCTCTAGTCTGGCACAAACCTATCCTCAAATCTACACCAAACTCTATCCTCAAATCTATACTAAACATAGTCCTTTCTACACATATCCTCAAAAATATCTATCCTCAATCTACATTATCCTCTCTCCTTCTACACTAAACATAGTCCTTCGGATCTAGCACAAATCTATCCTCAATCTCTATCCTCTAATCTGCACTAAACATAGTCCTTCGATCTAGCACAAATTTATCCTCAATATCTATCCTCAAGCCTTAACACAAAGCTTGATTTAATCACAAATCAACTCTTCTAGATCTACCCCAAACCTTAACTCAAGGTTTGAACAAATCAATCAATCAACTCTGCTCTCAAGTCTTCTCAAAGACTTGTCTCAAATCTGCCTTGTAAGCTTCCACAAAATCTCACACTAATCTATCCACAAGTCCTCTCTAGAACTTGTCCAATATGCTCAACAAGTCCTCACTAGAACTTGTCCAATCTGCTCAACAATCTTTGTCCTCAAACTTGTATTGTAAGCTTCCACAAAAGCTCACACAAATCTATCCACAAGTCTTCTCAAAGACTTACCTCAAATCTGCTCAACAAGTCCTCACTAGAACTTGTCCAATCTCATAGAAACATAAAGAGAATTGTTAGAGACTCAATATGCTTCACATTCACCACAATGCTCAATTACTTTCAATTTCTCTTTTTACCATAGAAACATATAGAGAATTGTTAGAGACTCAATATGCTTCACACTCACAAACTCTCAATCACTTTCAATCTCTCTTTTATCATAGAAACATATAGAGAATTGTTAGAGACTCAATATGCTTCACACTCACAAACTCTCAATCACTTTCAATCTCTCTTTTATCATAGAAACATATAGAGAATTGTTAGAGACTCAATATGTTTCATATTCATCAACACTCAACCTCTTTCTCAAATCAATTTAGAATATAGAACAATTTGTTTCATAGAACTTGAACTATCACATCAACACATCCACTTGACTAGGCTCAACCAACTCTACTCAACCAATCACTCAATGAAATAATCCTTGCTCACAAACCCTAGTCCAAACTTATGAACATTCACTCAAATATTTCCAACAATGCTTATCAACCAATCTCACATAACAATGATACTCATGATCTTTGCAAACCCTAGTTCAAGTTCTTCACTCAACTAATTGCTTCAACAACAATGCTAGTCTCACATAACAATGATACTCATGATCTTTGACAACTTCACATAACAATGATACTCATGATCTTTGACAAATTCACATAACAATGATACTCATGATCTTTGCACAAACTCTAGTTCAAGTTCCTCACTCAACTAATCACTTCAACAACAATGCTTATCAAACAAGGTTTTATCAACAACTCTTTATTCCAGAAAAACCCTTTTCACTCCAACTTAGCATTCACAACATTCAACAATCATTCACTAGGAATATGTGCCCATACCTTTTGTTTGATGTAGAAGTGCCCTTAGAAAACCTGTCTCAATCACAATTTCCTTCTTTCCAGTTTTCAATGGTTAGATGACCAAAATATCACTCTAACACTTTCTCAAAATATTCCTTAGTCACAAAAATAATCAAAGCTCAAATACACCTTATTGCTCCATCTTAAAATAATATCCAACACCACAAATATTTAATCAAAACACTTCTTCCAAAACTCTAACTCATCAAAAGAACATCTTAACAATTCAGTTTCATCATAACCCTTTTCAGAAAGATATCTCAAAAATAATCCAAACTCTACTTATGACTCCCTACTTAATATTGCATTAATTAAATAAATCACTTTATAAAATAATGCAATAAGTCAATCTCTCACTTTTCTAAGGTAAAACAAAATTACCCTAGCTTTTACTTTAGCAAAAATAACCCTTCATATATCAAAAAATATTTCCTCAACACTTAGGTTAATTTCACAACTTAACTTCCACCTTATCCCTCCTAAACCTTAGCAAAACAAATTAAAATAATTTCCAAAAAAATATTACCACTTTTCGCAATCCGTGGGGCTCAAAACTTGGCACAATACTCCCACAATGCCTTGGTCGTGGCTTCCACGTCGTGTGAGCCACGTGCTCCACTTGGAGCCTCAAAGCACAACGTGTGCTTTGACTCCTTCAAACCCTTAAGAGCCCTTGGCTCTTCCTTCGATGCCGATGGAACCACACACTACGCTATTCGGGAGGCACACATTTCAAAATTTGCATGAGCTTCTTTTCGCTTAAGGTGGATGCAATAAAATTGATGCCAAACCTTAGGAATGGCTATGGTATTTATACCATATGCCTTCCCTTGTCACACACGTCGATGGAGAGGAAAATACGTCGGGGAAACAATGTTGTCGTCGACGCTACCAACTTTACCTTCAAAATATATTTATTTATAATTATTTAAATTCAAAGGAATTTAAATATTATAAATTAAATATTTAAATCTCCTTTGGGATTTTAAAATAAAAGCCTCCTTAGGTTTTAGAAAACCTTTTTGATTTGCCCAACCATGGTTTTAATAAAAACCTTTTATTTTTCCCAACCATGGTTTTAATAAAAACCTTTTATTTTGTGCTTCACATAATATTTAAAAATAAACATTATGAAGCTCTTTTGCCACCAACCTTTTGCATTACTCCTTTTGACCTTTTGACATCAATGACAATTCATCCTTGACATCAATGACAACTTCATCTACTCAAAATGTCCAACACAAATATCATGAAAGAGATCCTAAATCGCTTGAGGTTAGAGTCAATAATGTAACGACAAAAAATGTACAAGTGATAAATTTCAAAGACTTGGGAAAATGGAAGTGAGAGAATGATTGCTTCCCAATGGGGATTAGTAGGGGTGACAAAATCCTTAGGACCTCCCACACAACTCATTCAATATCAAACTAAATAGAAGGATCCTCCATTGGGCTACATAAAATTGAATTTTTATGGGGTTGCAAAAGGTAACCTACGGAAGGCTGGAGCCGAGAGTGATCAAGGATGATAAATGTGACATATTACTTGATTTTGTTGAAAATTTGGGAGTTCAAACCAACCACTTTGTAGAGGTAAAGGACCTGTATCAAGACACCCTTCTTCTTGATAGGTTAAACATAAAAAATGTAATCATAGAAGGGGACTCACTAAATATCATCAATTTCACTAAAGACATCCTTAAGGCGAGCTAGAACATTGAAGACCTGATTAGAGTGGTAAAGCAAAAATTTTAGCTCTTGGATAATTCATAGGTGAATCATGTCTATAGGGAGGGAAACCAGTTAGTGAACTTGATGGCTTATATGGGTGTCAACTAGGAAGAATTAAGAATTTGGGATAGGAAAATCCCCCATGAGTTGTTGAGCATTAAAAATGAGAAGAAATGGATGCAGCGAAGGCAGATACCAATAGTAAAACTATTGTTTAAAGAGATCAAATATACTGGGACCCACATTGGAAGCATTATCAATAATAGAAATTTGGGTCAATCATGCATTAGTTCATTCTATTCGAATATACCTTAAGGAGTAATCAAAAAATTTATTTCTTAGAACAATCTTTCTCTTTTAAGTTTTTTAATACTAATTATTTTTAGTTAGATTTAATATTGTCATCCAATGGATTTTAAGGAGTGTGTTGACTAATCACATGCTTATTAGTTCCAAGAAGATCTTGTTCACAAACCTACCACCTCACCGAGCCTGTGCATAGAGAACCATCTCTCAGTGAAGAATGACAAGCAAATCTCAGACCGATTAGCATTTCTCAATCTTGGTGGTAAAATATGGGGGGACCTTCTAAAATTGGATTTTTGGCCTTTCTAAGTAATGGTGTCTATGTAAGGCTGCATGTTTTGTATCTAATTTAGCAGCCTTAGTTTTAATTTAGTTGGACTAGTCTTAGGAGCTTAATGTTAGATCTTTCTTTCAATTTGTAAAGGGTTAGGGCACTTTCAAAAACCCCTTCACAACCTTAATAATAATAAAAAAATTTATAACAAACTACCAACATGGAAAGGTAGATGTTTATCATTAGTAAGAAGAGTGAAACTAATTAAATTAGTCTTATAAGCCATTCCAACATATGATGTCCTTGTATATGTTGGAACAAATAATCCAATTTTAGGATTATATTGTAAATTAACGTAAGCATAAAGCTGAATAATAAAATTAGGTATCTAGGCTTTAATATAAATTAAATAGATAGGTATTTAATTTATATTTATTAATATGTATATATATATACCTAGGTTAGACTAGTATATATTAAGGTATATGGATAAAATAATTATATACGTATATTAATTTTATCTACACCTTAATATTATTATTCCTAAAATTACTAGATTAGAATAATTCCAATATATAGGAGGAACAAAATAATAGGGTCTTTAAGAACTCCAAAAGAGATGTTGCCTTTGTGTATTCCAAAACTATCTTAGCTACTATGGAGAATATTTCAAACCTAAACTTGGATGCTAGTGGAGGACTTAAGAAGAAGGCTGATCTCGAGGTGAAATTAGGCTTTCAATCAAGAATCAAAGGCTTGGAGCAGTCAGGGCTCAACGTCAGGGTTCAAACCAAATGGAACCCCCTCTTTGGGGTGGATCCAACTTAACTTTGATGGAGCTTGTGAAGGGAATCTTGGGAATTCTAGGGCTAGGGGTGTGGTTAGGAATGGCAAAGGAGAGATCATATTGACCTTAAAAATGGATGTTCAAACCAATCACTTTGCGGAGGCTAGGACCTTATTCCACGAAACATCTCTACTTGATTATCTTGATTGTAAAAAAGTAGTCATTAAGGGAGACTCCTTAAACATCAGTAACACAATGATTGGATATCAAAATTTGAGTTGAAGCATAGTGAAAATGATTTAAGAATTTGAAAGTCTCTTCCATTCTCAGGAGGTAGTCCATATTAAACATATTTTTAGAGAAGGTAACAAGTCTATGGAATTCCTTGTCAATTTGGGTCTGCAACAAGAAGGTATTTCAATTTGGAGGGAAGACTTCCCTCAAGGCCTTAGTTAGCTGAGTAATGATCCTTGAGCAATGATCTTTGAGCTTTATTTGAGTTTTTTCTTTTCTCTTTATGATGTTTTCCTTTATGAACCTTTGTGCTTACCTTGAGAAGGAGATAGACTTTATTGTGGGTTTAGGTTCTCATTTTCCTAGTCCCTTGTGGAGTTCCTTGGGAAACTCAAAGATATCTTTTAAATTTGAATTCTCTCATAGTGACACCAATATTTTTGAACCTAAGGACCCTTGTTCATGGTTGTAGGTTAAATCTAGTGAATTGATCCTTTGGCAAATTTTTAAGGGGGAGGTCGATTATTATAGTGGCATGAGAAATCATAACAAAAGCACATGGATTAAGTGGCTCCTGCTCGAGCATTGGTAGATGTAGGGTTGATTGATTTTCTTCATGTGCCATTTATTAAAATATTTACAATGGGCAATGGACCATATTAGAACTAACCATAACATTTATTTTGGCATGGTTTCCAAACTAGAAATTCAATGTGGAAAGAGTCTCAATAAGATAAAAGTTAAAACCCTACATATATGGCTTTTTGTAACAGGTGGTAACCCCATTTTTCTCCTTCCTTTTGACCCACATTGGGTGAGATGGTAATTCAAGATTTGGGGTCTCTATGTGTAGCTCAATGCATGTATCTAAGGATTGGAAAATCCTTAGCCTGGTCTTGAATATTTTCCCTAATCATTATAGGGATGGGTGCCAAGAAACTAGGTGGTTTTTAATTATCCAAGTAGATGACTTTTCAAGACCTCCTCCTTTGGAACATCCCCTTTGTCCATGGTAAGCTTTCTAGAACGTGAGGTGGAGGATATATATCATGCATGAGTCTATTATAGCCCATGCTATATTTATTATTTTAAGTAATCCTATGTTTGAGAGGGGTGACAAACCTATTTTGATAATTTTTGATACTCTATCCTTTGTCTTGAGGTCTTACATTGGTTCTCTTCCTAGGCAATGCTTTTGAATTTTGAGACCTGGGATTTTTCAAATTTATGAATCCTTATGCTTAAAAGCAGCTCTCTTTTTTATTCTAACGTTCTCTGTATTCTCTCTAGAGTTCAATAAAGAGACCGTGCGTGTCGCTAATTCATTCGAGGACCCTTTCTACTAAATTTAAGATTATGGAAGGGGTGGTAGTTGAGCCTAATGCTCTTAGCATGGACGAGGAGGTCAAGAATATTTAAAAAAAAGGTGGCCTTCTTCAATGTTTGATGAAGTTTAATGGGTTTTATAGAGAGGTCTTGAACCAAATGGCTTAATCCTGAAGGAATGGGGTGGTGAAAGTTGGTGTTTTGGAGTTTGAAATAACTATATCTCTAATCGTGAAGGTTATTGTCTCCTCTTAGAGGGAATTTTTTTGAATAGGAAGAAACACTCCCTTGCCAAGAAAGTTAGGACCTTCTTGGAAGATTATGAAGAATTTGTAAAAGTTTAGAATGGTTACTAGAGAATCCCTATTAAATCACCAAGGCATAGGGTGGTTCTGGTCATAATGGAGTACTTTACATTGGATGAGAACCATGAGATTATAAGGAGCTACCATTTTGCATTCCTAAATCAGCTTTGCCACAATATAATTCTAAATATTTTATTTTTTCTATTCAAGTCCATGGATAATTCCATGTTGTAGGTTAAAATAGGTGAGGCATTGAACCCAATTCATCGAGGCATGGGAAAATTGATATTTGAGCATCTGGCCTAAAAAAAGGGCCTTTCAAGGGAGGTGAATTTGACTTTGGTGGACAACACTATGGAGCATGCTAAAGATGAAGACTCCCCTAACTCATATCAGGCTAAGTCCAACAACTCTCAGGCCTTGGATGCTAATCCTACCACCCTTGGTCAAAAGGTGTCAGAGACTTAAGGGCAGGGAGTAGCCTCTAAAACCATTAGAGGGATCAGAGGAAGTAAAGAGAAAGTTAGACATTCTAAATGACTATTCACTAAAATTATCAAAGATAAGAAGGCCTTGCTTTATGTGGAGGATTCGTATTTAGATGATTTAGTTCCTCTTAGAAAGAAAACTAAGCACTCCTTTGGGTCAACAAGAAGGAAGAAGGTGAAAATTTTTAGTCCTCAAGATCCCCCCAAAACCCTAAAATCTTGCAAAAATATGATGTTGGAGTTTATGAATATCCCTTATTGGTACCTTGAGTGTGGTCATTTCTTGCATCAAGAGAATCAAAACTATGATGGGATGGGATCAATAGGGTCCAAAACCTCTAATATGGTTAAGGAATCGGCTGGAGAGGGTGAACCAAAGGAATGACTCTTTGTTTTGATTTTGTTGGTGGCTCTTTTCTATTTTGGTACATTCCCATATTGCGGGAATAAATGTTTAGTATTTGGTATATTTGATGAGGTTTTCTTTAGGACTATTTGTTTCTAGTCCTTAGCCTTTGTTGGCTTCTATCTAGTTTTATTTTTGTATTCTTGTCCTACTGTGGTTTGTGTATATTTGGCTTTTGGTTTATCCCATTTTTGAGCTATTTCTATCCTCTAAAGTATTTGGGTTCTTCCCTAGGATTTTAGTTTCTTTCTATTTGTAAAAGGTTTAGGGATACTTTCAAAATCCCTTCTTTTACCTTATGAAAAAAAATTAATATCTAGTCTAAGTCTAGTCAGCTCAAAGTCAAAGGTGACATGGCATGAGACTTGAGTGTGGTGGAATGTGTAGGGCACATAATAGCATGTGGTATGAATGTGGTGGCATGTGGAATAGGTGTGGTGGTATGTGGAATGAGTGTGGTGGAATAGGTTGTGGAGGTTTTCCTCCATAACTATTTTCCAATGGTAGGATAACCCAAACTATATATTTGGGCTAAACTCCTTGTGTTTATCGAGAGCTAACTCTGTAGTGATTGAGACACTATTGTTTACTTGAGATATTGATGATTTGCACCAATCACATTTGAGGAAAAAAGCTTGTATATTTTGTTGAAGATAATACAAAAGTGGAGATATGATTTTGGTCATGGTTTTTCCCTTTATAGGGTTTCCATGTAATATTGGTGTCTTGTATGTGGTTTGATTTATTTCTATCTTACCTTACATTTTTTTAAAAAAATAATTAAATGTTATGCTATTTAAATTTATGTAATATGTATTTGGCATACATAATTTATTGATTGAGTTTAGTGTCGAGCACGATGCAGGGGTAAGTGCAACCGAAAAAAAGTGTGAACATGAGTCGGGAGTGAGTGTAGACAAAAATGAGTGTGAGAATGAGCCAAGAGTGAGTGCAACTAAAAGCAAGTGTAGCCAAAAGTGAGTGCAACCAAAAGCGAGTGCGATCGTGAGGCATGAGTGAGTGTAGTTATAAGTGAATGTGAGCACAAACTGGGAGTGAGTGTAGCCAGAAGTGAGTGTGGGAACAGGCCAAAAGTGAGAAGGAAGTGTAAGCAAGAAGTAGAAAGTAAAGTGTGATCCAATTAAAGAAAATTAAGTGTGAGCTAGGATAAAGTACAATCTATGAGGGAGTGCAAGCCAAGATTTAGTCATGGCAAAAGAGCAGCAGGTTCATTCGGAGTGAAATAATGCTTCAAACCTGTTGTGGTTGATCCACAACACACCCCAAAATTGGGGACCCACCTTTTTGCAGGCTTGCAGAGAAGAATCTCGGTGACCCAGATGCTAAAATTGAAGAAAAGAGAAAAAAATGCCCAAGTGTAGAAAGGGGTCGCGAAATCGCGACAGGTAGCGAAATCGCGACATGTCGCGAAATCGCGACCGAAGCCGGAAAACGGTAGCGAAATCGCGACGTGTCGGAAAATCATGGTCAACGCGGTCAACGGCAACAAAACAGAAAAGATGTCACGAAATCGCGACGTGTCAATGCGGTGGGTCGAACAGAAAGGTGTCGCGATTTCGCGACGCATTTTGGCAAAGTTGTACGGTACAAGGAAGATGTCGCGAAATCGCGACGGAAATGAAAATCAGGCCCGACAGAGAAACGGTAGCGATTTCGCTACGCCTTGCGGAAAGAAGACTCAAAGTTCAAAACGGTAGCGATATCGCTACAAATTTCATAAAGGCCAATCTCAAAGTCAGAGGGTAGCGATAGCGCTACAAGTTTAGTGAGAGAGGGCTTGAAACAAAAATGGTAGCGAATCGCTACCATGTCACAAGGAGAAGGCTTGAAACGAAAGTGGTAGCGAATCGCTACCACATTTCAAAGGGACGCTGCAAGGCCAAGGTGGTAGCGATATCGCTACCACATTTTGAAAAGGGCTCAAAGTTAGAAAGTGGTAGCGATATCGCTACCATTCGAAGAGGAGGGCTCAAAATGTTAAAAGGGTAGCGATATCGCTACGAGAAGTTGCCGGAGGTAGACAAATGAAAAACGGTCGCGACATCGCTACGGGGAGCTGCTAAAGGCGTACGGCCGGGAAGCATGTAGCGATATCGCGACATGTCACGATTTCGCGACATGTCGCCATATCGCGGCTAAGAAGATGAACGAGCAGACTTGCAGTTTTGTCATTTTTTTTCGTAGTAAGCGTTACACAGGACGCAGGAAAAGCAGGACACGTGGCGCACAGGTGTCAAACTTGCAGAGGCGTTACATGCAGAGATGAATTTCGAAGCGTTTTCAAATTTGAGCGTGAATCAAAGCGAGAAAAAGCAAGAATTTGAGGGGTCATGTGCAGGAAGGTGAAATGAAGCGACAGAGAAGATCGAAGAGCCGCGTCAAACATTATAAGACCAGAATTGCAAATCGAAGAAGGGGTTGGAAATTGCCGAATACGGAGTTGCAGAGACGAGAGCTTTGTGCTATTGCGGGCCCGTACTTGGGCAATTTCCTTCTTTTTGTTCTGGGATTTTCTTTTACACCTGGAACATTTTTGAATGTAATCGAAATATTCTTTAAATACAAATACAGAGAGTTGGCATCTTATTGGATGAGAAAGAAGGAGTTACTTCTGCATGCATGATTTAATGTCTATCTTTCCCTTCCAGATTTCTTAGGTTTTTAGGTGAAGTTAATGCAAGATCTCTTGGTTGCTTCATGCGAATGCCTATTTTCTGGAATTACCACAGAAACCCTCGAGACTCGCACCTGGCCTATTTGGATTGTGTGGATGTGCAGGTTCATTAGGTTAGGTTGCATGTAGAAAGCCTCAGTATCTTCGGTTTCATCCGATTAATGACAGCTTTCTGACTGTAATTTATTTTACGTTTTTATTTATTTTGCTTTGCTTTTCAAACCCATATTTTATTTTCAGCAGTTTAATTACTGTGTTTGAATAAATCACTGAAAATCCATCAGAATTAAAGGTTAAAACAGATTTTATTCATTTTGAGTCCATTGAAAGTTCAAAATTAATAAACCACAGTGCCCCTTGTTAACATCCACTTGCAAACCCTAAGGTGTTCTTAGCATTTCATTTTAAACAGCATCCTTGATAATCAATAATTAGCATAATAATAACCTTGGAGAAATCGTTTTTCTTTGCAAGCAGAGGATTTAGGACTCGGATCCTACAGGAGAGTGTGTTTTCACAATCGGGTTAAAACACCACTCAACAGATTGGCGCTAGAAGGAGGGCCGAATTGGTTTATTCTACTTTGATGTTTCATATTTGAATAGTACGTTTTTGATATAAATTTTGAAATCATATCTCTTAAATCTCATAGACGGCTAAACTGCGGCATTTGTTTTTCGGTTGCAGGTATTCTTCGTGATAATCGAGAGTTTAGCCAAGGAGAGCCGAAGCGGTTTATGTTATCGTGAGGGCTAGGCACTGTTCTTAACGTTTTGACTGTTCATGCAGGAGTAATACGATTTGATTTGACTTTAAAAAAAAAAAATATATATAAAAGATAAAATAAAAAAAAAAATTAAAATGAATATAAAAAAATATATATATATAAAAATAAATAATAATAATAATAATAATAAAAAAAAAAAGAGAAAGGAACTTTTGGCTATTAAAGTTATCTTCTTCAAAATTCACTAATGGCTATGTTTGCACCGTGGATGACAGGTAGCCCATTAAATATACCGGGAGTTCAGCATTATTTGCCCGTCGGTTTTGAGAGATGTCTTCCTCATTTTGTGTCTAATGGGACAAACACCGCAGAAGGACACATTCAAGCATTTAAATTTGTTGTGAACCACTTAACAAGTTGGTATGACGATGTCGCTTGTAGAATGTTCCTTTACACCTTGGACAAAGTGGCGTATGATTGGTTCACCAGTCTGCCTTTAGGGTCTATCACTTCTTGGGCTCAGCTAGAGGCAGCATTTCTCAATCAATTCAACAAAAAGCAAGTTGACCCAATCCTCATGTACAATCAGTTCGCCTATATTAGAAAAGGGCCAAGTGAAAATGTGAAGTCATTTTCTGAGAGATTCTTTGGATTATATGCTCAATTAGTGACATTTTATGTTCTTCACGAAGAAGTGGCCCTCCAAATATACATCAATGCTCTTGATTCACCCATGTCCACATATTTGCGAGGGATGCCTCAAATCACATCTTTGTCACAAGCCTATACTCAAGCAATGGCAATTGAGCAGCAATTGAGTTGTCAAAATTTTGGTGTGGGTTTCGGATCATGTAATCTTCAACCATTTAATACCTCCTTTACCCACCCAATGATTTATCCACCTCAACCAAGTTCAAGTGTGAGTCAATTTCAGAGCCAACAATCATTCCCAAGCTTCAATCAAATTCGAAATCCTCAACCTACCATGCAACATCAACCGTCTTTCTTAAGTATGAATCAACTTCAAAATCCTCATCTTGATTCAAAAGATGTTGCTAAAATCAATTTCAATGATTTTCATAGGAATATGATTCTAGGCAAGGGAGGAATACTAAATCCAACTAGTAGGGAAGCATGGGATAGATTGGAAACCCTTGACTCACCAAAAGATGAATTATATGAGGATGAATCTGATTCGGATGACACATTGGAAGACATTGTTGAAAGCAATGGCCTAGGAGATCCACACCTTCCAAATTGTGATAAAATTGAATCATGGGTTACACATGTGGATTATGATAGCCTTATCAGTTTGAATACAAGCAATAACCCAATTTTGGAAGAAATTGAACCATTTAAGGAAGGTGAATATAAATTTGATGAGAAGCATGTTGATGAATTAAAGGATGAAGAAGAAATGGTTGAGCATCACAATTTGATTTTGAAAGATGATCATCATGATTCTTGGGAAGAATATGCTCACCCCAAACCTTCTAACGAAATTTGTGTGCCTATTGATATGCAGGATGATACAATTGCCCTTTCACATGAGGATATTACGAGTCCTGTGCAATCTGAAAATGTTTTGGAAGAAGGATTGGAATCTCATCAAGGGTTTGAGAAGAATAATAATTCTACTACCATGGATGAAGAAGGAGAGTCGATTGTTTTTGTTCCTCTTGGGGGGCAAGAAATTAGGAAGTTTGATCCACCTTTTGTTTCTACAATGTCTATGCCATCTCAAGATGTTGAAATTACAAAGCCTAGGTGGTGTGGGTTGGATGATATTGATGATCTTAATGAAAATATGGATTTGGTGACGACTCAAGCCATTGATCATGGAAAGGTGTCACGTGACACATATCTTGAAAATTTAGGCTCTTGTTTTGAAAAATATGGACGCATGTTTGATTGGGTGCCTAACTTTGGTGTTTTTGAACAGGTATTGGGCGATGAAGAAGACAACGAGAAAAAAGAAAAGGCTACTAATACTCATCAAGTTATGATAAATTTTAATCATGATGGGTTGAGTATGGATGATAAGGGGAAATCTTTACCTTTGGTAGTAGCTACAAAAATCTCAAGTGATGGGTTACATAATGTCCTTTTGGATGCTAACAACATTAATGAGGAAATGCCAAATTTCGTTGATGTTTATCAAGTGTTGAATGATCCTGATGGTTTTAAAATCCTGGAAAATGAGTTGAAGTCAAGATTTTTAGAGATAGGCTCTTGTTTGCAACATCTCACATTTGAAAAGGATAGCCTACTTCTAAATCATGAAGGGAACGATGAAGCTTGCACTTTAAAGAATAGACAAGATAAAATTGAATATCAACTATTGTCTAATCAATTTGACTTGAATCTCACCTATGATGTTGGTAATAGAACTAAATCAAAGTTGAAGGATGAACATGGCAAGTTGAGGTGTGTTGCATTGCTTGGTCTGATCTTATTGTTGTTGGATTCCTATAAAATTTGGCATGTATATTGTGTCATATGTTTTTTGATATGTTCTTATCATGTTTGGGATCCAGGAAAATGATAATCCAAGCTTTGCATCATCCTGTATTATATTGTACATTTGTATATAGATTTTGGTTTTTTGGATTTTGGTTTGTGTTTTCAAAGTTTCATTTTGGGATTGCAGTTTGGTTTTGGATTGAACAAGTTTTAATTTACAGTTGTGTGTTTATTTTATTTGTCTATATATAAAAAAAAAAAAAAATGATGAAAAGAAATTTGAGATGTCAACTTATGCTTAAAGTTAGGAGAATATGAAATATTGGAATTGTCTCGTAAAAGCTCCACAAGTAACACAAGCATATTAAATTATATTGTTTGATTTTGTGATACATGAAAGAGTCAGTTTTGCATGACATATCATTTCATTTGCAAAGATAAGGCATTCATATTCCATCTCACCTCACATACATTTCATTTTAGTTACATATGCATCTTATGTACAAGCCATGAAAGTACGTCAAATTCTCTTAGGGTTATGTTATAACATAAATGTAAGTAGCTCCTAAGGTTGGAAACTGAGTCTTGAGATATCTAGAACCAAGCACGTCTCATGCATTAAAAAGGATCTTGAGCAAAATGATCAAAACCTAGCTTGGAGGAAAAGGTTGAGCGAAAGTGGTTTTCATGTCTATCCTATTATGCAACATGATCCTTAAAGCAGTGGTTTTAACCACTTCCATTAAGCCTAAAGCCTAAAATCAGAGTAGTAAGGATAGGGTTAAATCCTCATCGAACTTAGGTTGAGGATCCAATTCCCCAAAGCTTTGATTTGACCCACATGGAGTAGTAAGGATAGGGTATAAATTCTCATCTCGGTTGGTTGAGAATCTGATTCCCCAAAGCTCTTATGTCTCATTTCATAATCAGTCTTGGATTGTAAGGATCGTACTATTTGTCCTCTGCAAGGGATGGATAGTCATCCCCAAGGTCTAAGTAACAAAATTAATGATTTCCATTTACATCTAAGGTTTGGATTGTAAGGATCGTACTACTTGTCCCTAACCGGGATGGGTAGTCATCCCCAAGGTCCAAGAAATAAAAATAAATAAATAAATTTTTCCCATCTCATCTTTATTTTGGATTGTAAGGATCGTACTACTTGTCCTCTGCAAGGGATGGGTAGTCATCCCCAAGGTCCAAAGAAATGGAGATAAGTTTTGGATTGTGGGGTTAGATATGCCCATGCATGGCATCATGTCTTGCCTAAAAAACAAGACCACTGATTGTCTAGAGGGTTAGACTAGCATGACCATTTCTTCCATAACTGGTTTAATTATTTTGCTTAAAGTGAGGTAATGAACTCTAAATCAGAATAGTAAGGATAAGGTTAAACTCTCATCTCGGTTGGTTGGGAGTCTGATTCCCCAAAGTTCTGATTTCACATTCACTTGCACATGGGTTCTAGATAGTAGGGACTCATAACCAACTTTGGGATACAATAAGATAATGAACTAGTGGATCCTAAGAGGGTTTGGCAATCTTGAATGCTTGTACATAGTATTAGAAGAAGTACCATGCCCTTTATGGAAGCAAATCTCCTTGCACATTCATTAGGGTACACAAATCATTCACCATCCCATATATGCATTCATGCAAAACCGATAATGGAATGTTGATCAATTTCAAACGATAGGGAATGAAAACACATTGCACACACCGAGCTAATACTTGATGATTCCGATGATTCATGTACTTCGGATCTTTGGGCATTTGTTATTTTGCTTATGTGCTAACATATATTTGCGAGTTTGTGATATGTTTCGAGTTGGGTTCTTACTAAAATGCTCAAGAGCATTTGACAAACAGAGTCGCCATTTGTTGTGGTTGATCCACAACACACCCCAAAATTGGGGACCCACCTTTTTGCAGGCTTGCAGAGAAGAATCTCGGTGACCCAGATGCTAAAATTGAAGAAAAGAGAAAAAATGCCCAAGTGTAGAAAGGGGTCGCGAAATCGCGACAGGTAGCGAAATCGCGACATGTCGCGAAATCGCGACCGAAGCCGAAAACGGTAGCGAAATCGCGACGTGTCGAAAAATCACGGTCAACGCGGTCAACGGCAACAAAACAGAAAAGATGTCGCGAAATCGCGACGAGATGGCAACAGAAAGGTGTCGCGATTTCGCGACGCATTTTGGCAAAGTTGTACGGTACAAGGAAGATGTCGCGAAATCGCGACGGAAATGAAAATCAGGCCCGACAGAGAAACGGTAGCGATTTCGCTACGCCTTGCGGAAAGAAGACTCAAAGTTCAAAACGGTAGCGATATCGCTACAAATTTCATAAAGGCCAGTCTCAAAGTCAGAGGGTAGCGATAGCGCTACAAGTTTAGTGAGAGAGGGCTTGAAACAAAAATGGTAGCGAATCGCTACCATGTCACAAGGAGAAGGCTTGAAACGAAAGTGGTAGCGAATCGCTACCACATTTCAAAGGGACGCTGCAAGGCCAAGGTGGTAGCGATATCGCTACCACATTTTGAAAAGGGCTCAAAGTTAGAAAGTGGTAGCGATATCGCTACCATTCGAAGAGGAGGGCTCAAAATGTTAAAAGGGTAGCGATATCGCTACGAGAAGTTGCCGGAGGTAGACAAATGAAAAACGGTCGCGACATCGCTACGGGGAGCTGCTAAAGGCGTACGGCCGGGAAGCATGTAGCGATATCGCGACATGTCACGATTTCGTGACATGTCGCCATATCGCGGCTAAGAAGATGAACAGGCAGACTTGCAGTTTTGTCATTTTTTTTGTAGTAAGCGTTACACAGGACGCAGGAAAAGCAGGACACGTGGCGCACGGGTGTCAAACTTGCAGAGGCGTTACATGTAGAGATGAATTTCGAAGCGTTTTCAAATTTGAGCGTGAATCAAAGCGGGAAAAAGCAAGAATTTGAGGGGTCATGTGCAGGAAGGTGAAATGAAGCGACAGAGAAGATCGAAGAGCCGCGTCAAACATTATAAGACCAGAATTGCAAATCGAAGAAGGGGTTGGAAATTGCCGAATACGGAGTTGCAGAGACGAGAGCTTTGTGCTATTCTGGGCCCGTACTTGGGCAATTTCCTTCTTTTTGTTCTGGGATTTTCTTTTACACCTGGAACATTTTTGAATGTAATCGAAATATTCTTTAATACAAAATACAGAGAGTTGGCATCTTATTGGATGAGAAAGAAGGAGTAACTTTTGCATGCATGATTTAATGTCTATCTTTCCCTTCCAGATTTCTTAGGTTTTTAGGTGAAGTTAATGCAAGATCTCTTGGTTGCTTCATGCGAATGCCTGTTTTCTGGAATTACCACAGAAACCCTCGAGACTCGCACCTGGCCTATTTGGATTGTGTGGATGTGCAGGTTCATTAGGTTAGGTTGCATGTAGAAAGCCTCAGTATCTTCGGTTTCATCCGATTAATGACAGCTTTTCGATCGTAATCTTATTTTATGTTTTTATTTACTTTTGTCTTTGCTTTTCAAACCCATATTTTATTTTCAGCAGTTTAATTACTGTGTTTGAATAAATCATTGAAAATCCATCAGAATTAAAGGTTAAAACAGATTTTATTCATTTTGAGTCCATTGAAAGTTCAAAATTAATAAACCACGGTGCCCCTTGTTAACATCCACTTGCAAACCCTAAGGTGTTCTTAGCATTTCATTTTAAACAGCATCCTTGATAATCAATAATTAGCATAATAAGAACCTTGGAGAAATCGTTTTTCTTTGCAAGCAGAGGATTTAGGACTCGGATCCTACAGGAGAGTGTGTTTTCACAATCGGGTTAAAACACCACTCAACAAAACCCTTACCATGAATACATGGAATATTGTTTTCAAAAAAGTGTTGAAGTAAAGGAATGCCGAGAAAAAGAAGATACAAGGGCTATTGTGAGCCAAGAGGGAATGCAAACTAGAGGTAGGAGAGAGTGCAAAATGGGAGCGAGTGCAAGTCGAGAGGGAAGGTAAGCCAAGAGGGAGTACAAGCCAAGAGCAAGCCCCATTAGCTAGTGTAGAAGGAAAGTCATAATTGAAAGCTCTAATGGGATGTTAGGATGCCATAGTTGGAAGTATGGAGGCCCAAGTTGGAGATAAGTAGAAGAGTGAATACATGGCAAGTTCGATCCAGGTAGTAGATGTTACACCAGAAGTGAGTATCAAGGATGAGATGATTGAGCATGATATATTGGTTCTTAAAAGCAAAGGGTTAATATGTAATCTCCTTAGACCTTAGCTAGGGTTTTTGGAGATTCAAAATTGGATCAAATGGAAGTGGGGATTAAATTCAAATTACTCCGACTTCTTCCTAAAGGTTTTTTTCTCATCATATTTTCTATTTTAGAAATTAGGGATAAAATAATAGTCGGTGGCCCATAATTCAAGGGAAGAGATGCAATTTATTTGAGACCATGGAATGGATTTTTTTTTACTGAGATATAAACTATTAAGAAGCTTCCATTTTAGGTTAGGCTTTTTGGACTTCCATATCAACTTATAAATAAGGATGGAAAATAATCAAGGAAGGACTAACTATTAAGGAATGAAAGCATGCTATATATACTCAAATATGTGTTGCTATTAATATTTTAAAAATTTTGCCACAATCCATTAAGATAAAATATGAATCAAGAGTGTTGTGGCTGATCCACAACACACCCCAAAATTGGGGACCCACCTTTTTGCAGGCTTTCAAGGAAAATCTCAGTGACCCAGATGCTAAAAATCAAGAAAAAGGGGCAAAATTGCACAAGGAAGAAAAGTGTCGCGATATCGCGACATGTCACGCCATCGCTGCCAAAAATGAAAAGTGTCACGAAATCGCGACATGTTGCTCCGTCGCGGCCGAAAATGAAAAAGTGTCGCGAAATCGCGACGTGTTGCGTCGTCGCCGAAAATGAAAAAGTGTCGCGAAATCGCGACGTGTTGCACGGTCGCTGCCGAAAATGAAAAAGTGTCACGAAATCACGACATGTTGCGCGGTCGCTGCCGAAAATGAAAAGTGTCACGAAATCGTGACATGTTGCTCCATCATGGCCCAGAGAGGAGAGAGAAAGGCAAAATGGAAAGGCGTATAGCGAAATCGTGACATGAAAAAAAAAAAAACAAAACACAGCAAAATCGTGGGTCAAACCAGTCAAACAGGGCAAAGCAGAAAAAACGTCGTGAAATCGCGACAGGAAGCGGCAAACGGGGCACGAAGCAGAAAGGCGTAGCGAAATCATGACGCGTCGCAAAATCACGGTCAACACAGTCAGCGGCAGCAGGTGGGCAGAACCGTCGTGAAATCGTGACGTGTTTGATTTTCGCGGCCTACAAGCGGGTGGAAGGCATGAAATGTAAAATGGTCGCGAAATCGTGACAAAATCGAGCGAAAGGGCACGAAGCACAAAAACGTCATGAAATCATGACAAAAACGAGCGAAAGGGCACGAAACGGAGAAGCGTAGCGATTTCACGACGGGTTGCGGCCAAAGGTGTATCGAGTGAAAAACGTCACGATTTCGCAACAGAAAGCCACAGGATAGCTCCAAATGAAAAACGTCATGATTTCACGATAGGAAGCAAGGCATACGGAGAAGAAAAACGTCACGATTCCATGATAGAAAAACAGCAAAGTGTACGAAACAGAAAAGCGTCGCGATTTTGCGACATGTCGCGTTTTCACTGGGCAAGAAGGCAAGAAGGCTGTTGGTCGAAAAACGTCGCGATATCGCGACATGTCGCATTTTCGTTGTGCTAGCAGAGGAGCAAGCTGCATGCATAAAGACGTCGCGACTTACATGGGGCCATTACGAAGCCTGCTGGAAACACAGAACACGTGGCATACAGGTGTCAGAATTACAGAAACGTTTCATGTAACGTAGAGTATCGAACGTTTCGAGTACGGCATAAAATCAAAAGCAACGAAAAGGCGGGGAATTTGAAACGACGCATTCTGGGAGGTGAAACGAAGCGACGCAGGGTGAATCGAAGAGCCGTATCAGTTAGTATAAAATCAGAAGCGCAGATCGATACAAGGGTTGGAAATTGCTGCTAGCAGAGTTGCAGAGACAAGGGCTGCAAGCCATTACGGGCTCGCACTTGGAGCAATTTCCTTCATTTGTTCTGGATTTGTTAAACCTGGAACATTCTGTCATTGTAATTGATATATCATTTTAATACAGAAATACAGAGAGTTGGCATCTCATTGATGAGAAAGAAGGAGTCATTTTTGCATGCATGATTTAATGTTTTATCTTTCCCTTTCAGATTTCTAGGCTTTTAGGTGAAGTTTAATGCAAGTGTTCTTGGTTGCTTCATGCGAATGTCTAAATCTGAAAT
Source organism: Wollemia nobilis (assembly GCA_028583015.1). Taxonomy (NCBI): domain Eukaryota; kingdom Viridiplantae; phylum Streptophyta; class Pinopsida; order Araucariales; family Araucariaceae; genus Wollemia; species Wollemia nobilis. The sequence continues at coordinate 8,706,911 of JAQPPZ010002979.1, forward strand.
TACATTAAAAACCCTAGAAACCCGCACCTAGCTTATCTGGATTGTGCGAATTTGCAGGTTCAATAGGTTAGGTTGCATGCAGAAACCTCATTATCTTCGGTTTTGTCAATCAGGATGGTCGCACTCTGGACGTAGTTTAGTTTCATTTTCATTTGCATTTTCTTTTATTTTCAATCCCTTATTTTATTTTTTGCATTTTAATTACTGTCATTCAAATAAATAACTGAAAATCCATCAAAGCTCAAGATCAAAATAGATTCAGTTCTTAGATTTATTCACTTTGAGTCCATTGTAAATTCAAATTAAAATAAACCATAGTGCCCCTTGTTAACATCCACTTGCAACCCTAAGGTATTCCCAGCATTTAAATTGAACAACATCATTGGTAAACAAAGAGCCGACATAACAGGAACCTTGGAGAAATTATTTTGTTATAATTTCTTTGCAAGCAGAGGATTTTGGGACTCAGATCCTACCGGAGAGTGTGCTTTCACAATTGGGTGAAAACACCACTCAACAGATTGGCGCTAGAAGGAGGGCCTGATTGGTTTACTTTATTTTGATTTTCATGCATGAGTAATATCTTTTTGATTTGATTTTGAAATCATATCTTAAATCTCACAAACAGCTAAACTGCAGCATTTGTTTTTGTTTCTGTTGCAGGAAATAACCGAGGGTTTCATCAGGTAGGCTGGACCCACCGCGTCGTATTGCGACTAGGTCCCAAACAACCGAGGAAACCATTTTTCATGACCTTACGCTCATTGGTACTCCCAAGAATAAAACCAAGCAAGTCGTAAGCTTACCAGTCACAAAAGACCTTTTTTCTCCAGGAACATCGAGTGGACCTACACCAGTGATATCCATTGCCACTAGTGTTCCTATTGTCAGTAATATTTCCACTGCTCTTGTAGGGTTGTCTTCATCGATTTTGAGTCAAATGGCTCAACCTCCAGCGGCTCCTTGGTATGGAGCTAATAATATTCCTTTGAACATTGCTGGGGATATCCATGAAATCCCCAAGAACATAGAAATATTTTTGCCTAAATACAAACCAGATGGCCCAAGAATAGTAGAAGAACATATCCAAGCCTATAGGGATGTTTTAATTAGGCTGCAAGTCCAACATGAAGATGTGGCTTGCAGACTTTTCCCCATGAGCTTAGATCCAATAGCATATGAATGGTATATATGCTTACCAACTGGTTCAATCACTTCATGGGCGCAAATGGAGAACGCCTTTGTTAATCAATTTAGGTCACCCTTGGATCCCGCAACCATTTACAATCAGTTTATTACATGCAAAAGGGGCCAGGGTGAACCTATCAGAACATTTAATCAAAAATTCCAAAAGTGCTATAATAGAGCAGTTCGGCATTTTGCCATCGATCCCGCAGTGGCTTTGCAGATATATTTTGGGGCATTGGACCCCATGACAGCCATGTTTGCAAGATGAAATCCTCAAGTCACCACGCTCGCTCTAGCCTATAATGAAGCCATGACCATCGAGCGACAAATGACACCACGGGGCTATGGAGTTTCCCAGGATGCCTATGATGGGACAATATGCTCCATATGGTCAAGCTCCCTTGGCAAATCAGATCATGGCACCGCAAATGCCAAGCATGAACGCCTTCCCATATCAGCAACCGTATCCACCAGCACCTGCGTATGCACCCATTCCAATCCAACCAATTACATCCATTCCACCTGTTCTCGCATTTTTGCAGAATAGTCAATCGACTATGCAAGGAACCGACCAAGTTAATTCTCAGGCTATAGTTCCTTTCCCAAATCCAACTCCGATTCAAAGTGTCAATCCATACGGGAATCAAATTCCTCAAAACCCGACCCAAATGTTGAATCAAGACCCCACCAATTACGCAAATCCAACGGGGGTTAACAACAATGTGATTCCACCGAAGGAGATTTATTCAGAGGTCGAAGAGCTCAAGAAAATAGTTCATAAAGCTGAGCAATGACATGGTTCAAAAGTAGAAGTATGAATCCCATGCCCCTCACTCAAATCAAAATTTTAACAATAGAGGGAGACATTGGAACACAAAGCCAAACAATGGGGGAGTACCCGCTCCCATTGCTAATCAACTAGATACTTACGAGGACCTAGTCAATCCAATTCCCTTTTGAATCTTTCAGATTTGGCATGGGAAAGGGGGTGTAGGTTGCACAACACAAAAGAACACAATGAGAGGAATTGTCCTGAAATTGCTAGATACACTCATTGTCTTCAGGCACAAGTTGATGATTTGGAGCTGGTATCAAATGAGGGTCCATCGCAACATCAAGATGATAACATTATGGTGATGGAAACTGTATATCATCAAGAAGGTGAGAGTGAGGAAGAAGAAGATGAAATTTTGGAATAGGAGGTGCAAGCTTTTCGAGATTTTAGAAAGGGGAATCATGGATACCATTTGAGAAGTAAATCTAAAGCCCCTAAAACCTCATCAACACCTCCAAACAACTCTATTCTTCCTCCGGATACTAAGGCAGATAATAATCCTCCTCCTCCACTCAGAAGAGAAATGTCTAATGACGTGCAGAAGATAGTCAAATTCGAAAAACCAAACTATGACATAGTGGAGGATCTAAAGAAGTCCAAATCTAGCCTTTCGTTCTTGGACGTGGCTAGATTGCCTGGCCAAAAGGAGGCGTTGATAAAGGCTCTGAACTCACCTGATCAAATGTGGAAGGGAAAAGGAGTTGAGTCCCATCTGATTTTACTGAAAGGAGAGACGGGATGTCCCGCCATTCTTATTGACTATGAGAATTGCGGGTAAGAATTTGCATAACTGTTTGGTGGACACGGGTGCCACGAGCAACCTCATGCCTTCGGAGATATGTCAAATGCTAGGTCTGCAACCTGTTTCATCCAAATGCAAGGTCCTGCAATTGGACCGATCAGAGGTAAATGTGGTAGGGACCCTATATGATGTCAAAATTCAATTAAATTCTGAACCCAGGGTCCAACAGGTTGTCGACATTATGGTTGTTAATATCCCAAGTAGATATGGAATGCTACTTGCGAGGGATTGGATGAAAACTCTGAATGGCTATTTTTCAACAGACTTGCTCACATATGTGGCTACCCTGGAAAGGAATTGCAAATCAAATCAGAGTGGAAAATGAACCGAGGCTTAAAGAAATCATAACAGAATTTAACAAGCCGAATGAAGTTCAGTTTTCCGAGCCAGAAGCGGGGGTTTATGCACTTGATGTTGAGGAAGCTACTGAAGAGCCTAAAGAGGAAACATGTCATGGTGGCTCTTACGAGGAAAATGATTGCACATGGTTGCTCGGGTTTGATGGATCAAAATCTAGACGAGGAGCGAGGAGGCTGGAGTCGAGCTCACTGGTCCAGGAGGTAAACCATTATTGGCTGCCTATAGATTGCAATTTCCTTGCACGAACAATGTGGCAGAATACGAAGCATTGATCTTTGGTTTACGTCTAGCATTGAGCAAGCAAGTTAAATGCTTGAAGGTTTTGGGAGATTCTGAGCTAGTAGTCAAGCAGATCAAAGGACAGTATACATGCCGTGACGGGAGACTGAGCCTTTATAGAACTAGGGTTATGGACCTCATTGAGGAATTCGACGCATTCAATATAGCCCTTATTTCTAGAAAAGGAAATCGAATAGCAGACTCTCTTGCAGTCATCGCGGGCATGTTAAACCCGGTTGATATAAAAAGGTGTAAAAAGTTCTCCATTGAATTGGTTCCTTGTCCATCAATACCCGATAATGTCAAGAATTTCCAGGTTTTTGAAAATGACAGACACATCTTCAAATTTGTCACGAACTCGGGTATTTTTGAAAATCAGGTGATTGATGAGGAGCAAAGGTGGCAAGATGAAACAGAAAATGAGAGTGAAACCGCATGTCAATCCAACAAAATACCTAAAGACGTGGTTTCATTGGAGAAAATGTTCGACGTGGGATACAAGACCAAAAAAGGAAAAAGGGTCCCACTCCCCAAAGATGCATGTGATTCAATTAATCTAGGGAGTGCAAGAAAATCCAAAGGAGGTGTACATTGCAAAGGCATGTACGAGATGAAGAAAGGAGCAACATAATACGAGGCATTGAAGCATTACATAGATTGCATTGCTTGGAATTACAATGAGCTGAAAACATACAACCAAGACATCATCACACATACCATCCCTTTGAAGCCAGACTCCAAGCCTTTTAGGCAAAGACAATGAGTTGTTAACCCGCTATTGGAGCCTTTGATCGAAAAGGAGGTCAAAATATTATTGGAAGCGAAAATCATTTTTCCTGTTAGGCACTCAACCTGGGTTGCTAACCTCGTTCCAGTAAGAAAAAAGAGTGGAGAGATTAGGCTGTGCATAGATTTTCGAAATCTTAATAAAGCCTCTCAAAAGGATAATTATCCATTGCCATCAATCGATGAAATTCTACAAACGGTAAATGGATCTGAAATGATGTCCTTTCTTGATGGGTATTCTGGATACAACCAAATTCTTATACATCCAAATGACAGGATGAAAACAGCCTTCACCACCAAGTGGGGGACATTTGCATATAAGAGAATGTCGTTTGGACTGTTAAATGCTGGTGCAACATTTCAACGCGCCATGGACTATGCATTCAAAGGGCTTATAGGCAAATGTATCATCGTGTATGTGGATGATATTCCAGTATTCTCAAAGAAGAGAGAAGACCATGTCAAAGATTTGAAGAAAGTGCTCCAAAGATGCAAGAGAACATGGAATTTCCTTAAATCCCAAAAAGTGCATTTTCGGAGTAACAGAAGGAAAATTGCTTGGTCACATCATTTCAAAAGAGGGCATATCCATCGACCCGAGAAAGGATACAAGCTATCCAAAATTTACCTCTCCCGGGTAGTAAAAAAGAATTGAGATCTTTCTTTGGGCAGGTTAATTTTGTGAGGAAGTTTATCTCGAGCTTTGCTGAGATAGCCAAACCTCTGAACAAGATGCTCAAGAAAGATGTAGAGGTCAAGTGGAACGAGGAAAGTAGGGTGGCCTTTCAGAACATCAAAGATGCCATTTCCAGAGCCCCTGTCCTCATAAGTCCAGACTATTCCAAACCTTTCTATATTTATGCTTTCGCATCAGAACACTCTTTTGCGAGTGTCTTGACCCAGAAAGGTGAGGATAGTGCAGAAAACCCCATAGCATTTTTAAGTGCCCCTCTAAAAGATGCTCAATTAAGGTATTCCATCCTTGATAAGCAGATGTACGCACTTTTTAAAACGGTGAAAAAATTTAGGCATTACATTGTGCACAGCAGAGTTATTGCCATCGTGCTTGACTCTGCTGTTAAGACCATGTTTTTACAAAATGAACTAGGTGAGAAAAGAGGGAAATGGATTTCCACCATCCAAGAATTTGATCTCGAAATCCAACCTATGAAACTAGTTCGAGGACAGGGACTGGTGAAGGCGATCGCTGAAAATAATCCGCAAATAACATGCCAATACTCGAATACAGAATACATTGCTAAGGATGACTGGTATGTTGATATTGTGCAATTTTTATTGAATGGTAAGTGTCCTTCTAATCTGAATTCAACTCAGAGAAGAGCTTTAAGGCTTAAGTCTGTCAATTATCTGATGAAATCTGGTGTTCTTTACAGGAAGAATCATGAAGGGATCTACCGAGGTGCATGAACAAAGAAGAAGCTGCCGGGGGTGTTGCAGGAATTTCATGGGAAACATGGAGCTGGTCATGGTGCGGCAAATGCTACAGCGCATCAAATCCTGAGAGCGAGGATACTACGGCCCCACATTTTCAAAGATGCACATGCCCATGTACGATCTTGTCATATCCTGTCAAGTGGCTGCCAATAGAGAAAGAAATGCAGCCATGCCATTACAACTTGTAGTTGAAATGAGACCATTTGCACAGTGGGGACTAGATTTCATTGGGGTTATTAACCCAAATTCTTCTGATTCTCATAAATTCATATTGACGACTACAGAACTACTGTACAAGGTGGACAGAAGCGATTCCTACTAAACATGCCACCACAGACGTTGTAATAAAATTCCTTGAGGACCATATTATAACAAGATTTGGAATGCCCGATTCTATTGTCAGTGACAATGGTAAAGCTTTTATTTCTACACAATTTGCAGATTGGGCATATGACAACAAAGTGAGCTTAAAGTTTGCATCTAATTATTACCCTCAAGGAAATGGTTTGGCCGAATCTTCAAATAAAAATTTGTTGAACACCATTAAGAAATTGCTGGAAAAGAACCCTCGGGATTGGCACGACCAATTAAAGTTTGCCCTTTGGGCAGATAGGACCAGAGTAAAAGAATCCATAGGGAATACTCCCTATCATTTGGTCTATGGGCAAGACCCGATATTTCTTGCAAATTTGAAGTTGCAGACCTTGCATTTCATACAAGAGTACTTGGGGACAGATGATCAAGTTGAAGCCAGGTTAAGTCATTTGTTGCACCTTGATGAAAAGAGAGAAGAAGCCATGAATCACATGAATAAACACCAGGAAGTTATCAAGAGATGGTTTGACAGAAGGGCCAAAATTAAGTCCTTCAGAATTTCAGATTTGGTATTACTATGGGACAAAAGACATGAGGAAAAAGGGAATCATCAAAAGTTTGATTGTCTTTGGTTAGGCCCCTATCAGATTTCAAAAATTCTCGGGAAAAATACCTTCAGGCTAAAAACTTTAGAAGGGAAAGATTTTATGCTACCGGTTAATGGGCAGATTTTAAAGCATTATTTTAGCCCTTAGGTTGTGAGAGTTTGATGTTATTCTTTTCGGTTTTGGTGGAGATTTTCAGATTTTGTTTTCATAGTTTAGGATTGTTAGTCTAGTTAGGATTTAGGTTGTGGGTTTGATTTCAATTGACATGTTTTGTTTATTTTTATTAAAAAAAAAAAAAAAAAAAGAATAAAATTGAGATGTCAACTTATGCTTAAGACTAGGAGAATATGAAATATTGGAATTGTCTTGTAAAAGCTCCACAAGTAACACAAACATTTTAAGTTATATCGTTTGAAATTTGTGATGCATGAAGTAGTCAGTTTTGTATGGCAAATATTTCATTTGCAATTCAAGAGATAATGCATTCATGTTACATCTCACTTTACATATACATTCCATCTTAGTTGCATATGCATCTTAGGTACAAATCATTAAAGTGTGTCAAATCCTCTTAGGGTTGTGTTATAACATAAATATAAAAAAAAATCCTAAGGTTGGAAATTGAGTCTTGAGATATCTAGAACCAAGCACATCTTATACATTAAAAAGGATCTTGAGCAAAATGATCAAAACCTAACTTGGAAGAAAAGGTTGGGCGAAAGAGGTTTTTCATGTCTATCCTATTATGCAACATGATCCTTAAAACAGTGGTTTTGACCACTTCCATAAAGCTTAAAGCCTAAAATCAGAGTAGTAAGGATAGGGTTAAATCCTCATCGAACTTAGGTTGAGGATCCAACTCCCCAAAGCTTTGATTTGACCTACATGGAGTAGTAAGGATAGGGCATAAATTCTCATCTCGCTTAGGTTGAGAATCTGATTCCCCAAAGCTCTTATGTCTCATTTCATAATAAGTCTTGGATTGGAAGGATCGTACTACTTGTCCTCTGCAAAGGATGGGTAGTCATCCCCAAGGTCTAAGCAATAAATTAATATTTTCCATTTTTATCCAAAGCTTGGATTGGAAGGATCGTACTACATGTCCCTAGCAAGGATGGGTAGTCATCCCCAAGGTCCAAGAAGTAAAAAATTAATTTTTCCCATCTCATATTTATATTGGATTGGAAGGATCGTACTACTTGTCCTCTGCAAAGGATGGGTAGTCATCCCCAAGGTCCAAAGAAATGAAGATAAGTTTTGGATTGTGGGGTTAAGTATGCCCATGCATGGCAACATGTCTTGTCTAAAAAACAAGACCATTGATTGTCCAAAGGGTTAGACTAGCATGACCATTTCTTCCATAATTGGTTAAATTATTTTGCTCAAAGTGAGGTAATGAACTCTAAATCAGAATAGTAAGGATAGGGTTAAACTCCCATCTTGGTTAGGTTGGGAGTCTGATTCCCCAAAGTTCTGATTTCACATTCACTTGCACATGGGTTCAAGATAGTAGGGACTCATAACCAACTTTGGGATATAATAAAACAATTCATTAGTGGATCCTAAGAGGGTTTGGCAATCTTGAATGTTTGTACATGATACTAGAAGAAAGACTATGCCTTTTATAAAAGCAAAATCTCCTAGCATATTCATTAGGTTACACAAATCATTCACAATCTCACATATGCATTCATGTAAAACTGACAATGGAATGTTGATCAATTTCAAACGATAGGGAATGAAATTCATTGCACACATTGAGCTAATACTTGATGATTCTGATGATTCATGTACTTCTGATCTTTGGGCATTTGTTTATATTGCTTATGTGCTAACACATGTTTTCGAGTTTGTATATGTTTCAGGTTGGGTTCTCACTAAAATGCTCAAGAGCATTTGATAGCAGAGTCGCCATTTGTTGTGGCTGATCCACAACACACCCCAAAATTGGGGACCCACCTTTTTGCAGGCTTTCAAAGAAAATCTCAGTGACCCAGATGCTAAAAATCAAGAAAAAGGGGCAAAATTGCACAAGGAAGAAAAGTGTCGCGATATCGCGACATGTCGCGCCATCCAAAAAATGAAAAGTGTCACGAAATCGTGACATGTTGCTCCGTCGCCGAAAATGAAAAGTTGAACGGAAAAATGAAAATGTGTCACGAAATTGCGACATGTTCCGAAGAAAAGCAAAAAAATGAAAAGTGTCACGAAATCGTGACATGTTGCTCCGTCACGGCCCAAAGAGGAGAGAGAAAGGCAAAATGGAAAGGCGTAGCGAAATCGTGACATGTCGCAAAATCATGGGTCAAACCAGTCAAACAGGGCAAAGCAGAAAAAACGTCGCGAAATCGCGACAGAAGCGACAAACGGGGCACAAAGTAGAAAGGCGTAGCGAAATCACGACGCGTCACAAAATCATGGTCAACATAGTCAGTGGCAACAGGTGGGTAGAACCGTCATGAAATCATGACGTGTTTGATTTTCGTGGCAAGCGGGTGGAAGGCATGAAATGTAAAATGGTCACGAAATCGCGACAAAATCGAGCGAAAGGGCACGAAGCACAAAAACATCGAAATCATGACAAAATCGAGCGAAAGGGCACGAAGCACAAAAACGTCATGAAATCATGACAGAAACGAGCGAAAGGGCACGAAATGGAGAAGCATAGCGATTTCATGACGGGTTGCGGCCAAAGGTGTATCGAGTGAAAAACGTCACGATTTCACGACAGAAAGCCAAGATAGCTCCAAACAAAAAAGCGTCACGATTTCACGACAGAAGCAGCCAAGGCGTACAGAGAAGAAAAACGTCATGATTTCATGACAGAAAAATAGCAAAGTGTACGAAACAGAAAAGCGTCGCGATTTCGTGACATGTCGCGATTTCGTGACATGTCGCGTTTTTGCTGGGCAAGAAGGCAAGAAGGCTGTTGGTCGAAAAACGTCGTGATATCGCGACATGTCGCATTTTCGCTGTGCTGGCAGAGGAGCAAGCTGCATGCATAAAGACGTCGTGACTTACATGGGGCCGTTACGAAGCCTGCTGGAAACGCAGAACACGTGGCATACAGGTGTCGAATTACAGAAGCGTTTCATGTAACAGAGAATATCGAACGTTTCGACAGTGCGCATAAAATCAAAAGCAACGAAAAGGCGAGGAATTTGAAACGACGCATTCTGGGAGGTGAAACGAAGCGACGCAGGGTGAATCGAAGAGCCGTATCAGTTAGTATAAAATCAGAAGCGCAGATCGATACAGGGGTTGGAAATTGCTGCTAGCAGAGTTGCAGAGACAAGGGCTGCATGCCATTATGGGCCTGCACTTGGAGCAATTTCCTTCATTTGTTCTAGATTTGTTAAACCTGGAACATTCTGTCATTGTAATTGATATATCATTTTAATACAGAAATACAGAGAGTTGGCATCTCATTGATGAGAAAGAAGGAGTCATTTTTGCATGCATGATTTAATGTTTTATCTTTCCCTTTCAGATTTCTAGGCTTTTAGGTGAAGTTTAATGCAAGTGTTCTTGGTTGCTTCATGCGAATGTCTAAAATCTGAAATTACATTAAAACCCCAGAAACCCGCACCTAGCTTATCTGGATTGTGCGAATTTGCAGGTTCAATAGGTTAGGTTGCATGCAAAAACCTCATTATCTTCGGTTTTGTCAATCAGGATGGTTGCACTCTGGACGTAGTTTAGTTTCATTTACATTTGCATTTTCTTTTATTTTCAAACCCTTATTTTATTTTCTGCATTTTAATTACTATCATTCAAATAAATAACTGAAAATCCATCAAAGCTCAAGATCAAAATAGATTCATCTCTTAGATTTATTCACTTTGAGTCCATTGTAAATTCAAATTAAAATAAACCATAGTGCCCCTTGTTAACATCCACTTGCAACCCTAAGGTATTCCCAGCATTTAAATTGAACAACATCATTGGTAAACAAAGAGCCAAGCATAACAAGAACCTTGGAGAAATTATTCTGTTATAATTTCTTTGCAAGCAGAGGATTTTGGGACTCAGATCCTACCGGAGAGTGTGCTTTCACAATTGGGTGAAAACACCACTCAACAAAGAGAATGGGATCAACAAGTATATTATGAAAATATTACATTTTTTTGCCACAATTATTATGAGATTTGACACATGGCAAGAGTTTGCAAAGTGAAAACTATGAAGAAAGAGACCTAAAATTCTAGCCATGACATAAAATTCAATATGGAGCAAGAAAATAATACAGTAATAGAAACTAGATTAGATCAAGGATATTCCACTTCAAAAGAAGAGGTAAACAAAATCTATCTACCGTATAATTTGGCAAGTTCATAAGGAATTAAAGGTGCAAAAGATGTGGAGAGAAATCCTAAAACAAAGACAACAAAAGAGATCAAGTTTATTCTAGGTAAATCGTCTTCATTTTCCTCAAGTAGTACAAAATACTCTCCAAGTAATAAGAGTTGTAGGAATGAAGATGTTATCCCTTGCAATTCAAGATTTGAAGAGCAACATAATAAAGAAATAATTATGGAGGAAACCCATAATAATTTAGGTTTTTAGAGCAAAATAAGAAGGTAATTTCTACAAAAGAGCATCCTTGCACTTTAGGGTTTCTAGGACAACAAAAAGAAGATTGTATTTTTGAGGTTATTCCTTGCACTTCAAATCCTTTAGAACAAGATAAACCTAAAGATTATAAGTCTTAATATGAGCATTGTGAGAGGATTGAAGAGATTGATAAAGTTGGAAGTATTGCTAGGAATGAAAAAAAAGAGGAAGACCCAAGAAGCAAAAAAAAAGAGAAAAAGAAACCCAAAGGGATATTAATATGGGAAAAGAAAATAAAATATCACAAGTACTAACAAGAAGTGGGCTAAACCCACAAATAAAATAAAAAATAACAATGAAAATAATATCTTGGAAGATTAGGGGAATGGATAAGAACCCTTAAAAAAGGTATTCAAAAATTGTGAGGTTGTTATAAATAAGATATTTTAGATATAGAAGTTGGACAACCAATATTTAGCCATTAGCAGTGTTGAATTTCATCTTGGAAAATTATAAATTTTAGAAGGCATCTGATATAAAAGGATTTTATTGTAGAAAATTAGCAGTTTGAGGAATATGGAGATTGATAGAAAGGAAAATGAAGAATAATTTTGATCAAAAGGTAAAGTTGGACATGCTTTAATTAACTTGATAGAAATGTAATGAGAGCAATGTAATATTTTATTTTTGTAATAGGAGTGGCCCCCAATAGAAGCCACACATAGCTTATTAAAAAAAAATTATTGTTTGAGTTTATTTTAATCCATTGCATTTGGGAGATTTTTCTTACTTCCTCTTCCTTCATTTGGTATTAGAGCCTAGGTTTATCTTTGGTGAGTTCTCTAATTTTAGCTTTTAGTAATTTTTTATATTTTTTAAAAAGCTATGTTTTTTTTTTAAAGTGAAAAACCCCTTGCAGGGATGCCTTGGTTTGAGAGACCACAAATAGGGGGTTCTACACCATCAAAGTCACCCGAGAGTCGCACCCGACCCTACTCGCACCAACATTATCAATTGGATTTTAGATACCCAATTCAGCTTTTTGGTAGGGTGGAGATTTGAACCTGGGACCTCCCTTGGAGGATTTCCCTCTCCTCTCCAACTCACCTACAACACCTGGGTTAAAACTAATTTATAGTGGAAAACACCCCTTTCGAGGTGCCACTTTCAATAGGTTGGGTATAAGAGGAATGAAGCCTTGTCGGCCTCTAACAACACATAGGAAATTCCTAACTATACCATATATCTGTAGGATGGAGATAAGGGGAATGGAACCTGGGTCAGCATCTACCAGCATCCAGGGCATTTACCACTGCACCACAACAAGCAGATAAAACTAATTTATAGTGGAAAACACCCCTTTCGAGGTGCCACTTTCAATAGGTTGGGCATAGGAGGAATGGAGCCTTGTCGGCATCTACCAGCACATAGGACATTCCTAACTATACCATATATCTACAGGATGGAGACAAGGGGAATAAAACCTGGTTTGGCCTCTACCAGCATCCAAGGTATTTACCACTGCACCACAACAAGCAAATAACTAATTTATAGTGGAAAACACCCCTTTCGAGGTGCCACTTTCAACAGGTTGGGCATAGGAGGAATGGAGCCTTGTCGGCCTCTACTAGCACATAGGACATTCCTAACTATACCATATATCTATAGGATGGAGACAAGGGGAATGGAACTTGGGTCGGCCTCTACCAGCACCCAGTGCATTTACCACTGCACCACAACAAGCAAATTTTTAAAAAGCTATGTTACAATTAAATCTAATATTTATATTTTATATTTTTTTTGCTAGATAATAAGAGGTTGTACTTGGGTCCCCTACCCTTAACAAATTACATCTCTCTTATTTAGAGCTTTAGAGTTTATTTCTCATCTCAATTAAGATGCTATAGTTAGAAACCTACATCATTTTACATAAGACATTTGAATTCTTAATTTTCATTTTTTGATCTTCTCAAATTTTGGTATGAATACAATTATTCTAGAATTTAGCATCTTTCTTGACATTTTCCTATAGCAGCCTTCACAATGCCAAAAATTCACCTCTACTATCTATGCCTTGCATCTTAGTACAAAAATATTTCCAAAACATCACACTATCATAGTCCGCTTTACCAAATCTAGATTCCTAGTTTCCCTCCTGAAACACAAGTGCAACCACAAAAATTATAATAAATAGTCTAAATAAAAATACAATATTATTAAAAAATAAAGCAAATATTACCAATTGAAAACATTAAAGTAAATCTTAATCATTAATTGATTCAAGCAATCAACATTTTCTTGTTAGCTTCAACTAAAATTTCTACTTCCTCTAACCAAGGAAAGGATAATTTAACTTCATGATCCTCAATAAAAATCCCTCTATTGGCTAGCTTATCTACACATTTGTTTCCTTCCCTTAATATATGTGTAAACCTAATTTCTTCAAACTCTTTAGCAAGATCTTGAATTTCCACAATTATCTCTTGTATGTTCCATGGAGCCTTTGCTTTCCTCAAAATTGCATTTATTACTATGAGAGAATCACCTTCTATCCATACTCTATTCCATTTCATTTGTTTATATATTTTTAACCCTTCTAAAGCCATCCAAGCTTTAGCTTCATTATTTGTCTTTAGTCCACTATTGAAAGCATAATGAAACCAAATCTCTCTATTATTTCTAATTATTCCTCCTCCTCCTGTTGGTCCTAGATTTCCTTTAGATGCTCCATCAAAATCTAATTTAACCCAATCCACATATGGTGGTTTCCACTTTATAGTATTTGCCTTCTTTTTGCTTCTCTTGTACCCAACATCATAATTACATTTAATGAATTGAATCCATCTATCAAGGCTCTCTGCTTCCAAATTAGGAATTGGGTGAGTTGATAGGGTTGGTTTAGACTCCTCTATGGCTAAATATATCTTTATTTTTGTTACCTCTAAACTACTTTCCTTTCCTTTAAATATTATTCTATTCCTTTCTAGCCATATAGTCCAAAATACTGTATCTTTTGATATATCCCATATTATCTGTAAAGCCTCACTTTTATAAGTGCTCTGCCCTTACTTTAACCAATCTTCAATTCAACTATTATTCACCATGCATTGACCAAACATATTAAGAATCCATTGCCATAGATTCTAGACTATTGAGCAATGTCCTAAGAGATGGTCTATACTCTCCTCCTTTTTACAAAAAACATATTAAGAGGGGCCATGAAAACCCCTTTTCATAAGGTTATCCCAAGATAAAATACTTCCTACTAGCGAAAAAAACATTTAGACTTTAGGAATGTTTGGGCTATCCCATATATCTCTCCATATTATAGTGATATTATTATTTTGTTGGTGTTGTACATTATATCCACTTCTTGTTGTGTATTCTCCTGAGTTATTCAACTCCCAAATCAATTTATCCTTGGCTCCCCTCGGAATAATCACAATTTTTATCTTTCTACTCAATTGCCTCCTAGCATAAATGTCTTGTATAATTGTAAAAAAATCTTCTTTCCATTTTTAACATATCGCCATATTTGTATTGAAGCAATCTCATCCAAGGTTTCAAAATAGGATCTAAATTGAGTGGTTTTTTATCACACCAAGTGTCCATCCAGATAATTTTTTTTTCTCGAGTTCCCATCACCCATTTTAGACCTTTAATCATAAGATTATTAGATTTTTTTAAACCATTCCAAAGAGCAGAACTATTTGGTAGAGAGAATGTAGTAAATATTAAACTTGGATCATTAGGATCAATATACTTAGAAGAATTATTGCCCATTGTATTTGAATCTCTTTGTACAATCTCTAGATTACTTTTCCCATAAAAGCTAAGTTTGCATCTCTAAGAACTCTTAAACTAAGACCTCCCCTAATTTTTTTGGTAGGTAAAATGATTTTATTACTGTATGGGTTAAAGGGTCCCGCCCCTATTACAATAGACATAGGTAGATACAATAGTGCCCACTGTGGGAGCAATACAAAAATAACAGGGGTTCTACCCCTTTCAACAAGGACCAGTACAAATAAAAACAAACAAAAATAAACTTCACCAACCCAGTACAAAAATATGTAGTCTTATTGCCTAGTAGCCAACTTCCCAGGCTACTGGGACTCCACGATATTTTTCTCCTTTGCATTGGACTTGAGATTGGGGGATAAAAGTATCTTGAGGATAGTAGGAAAATCCTTGAGCTCCTAGATAGAACTGTTGAGGAGGACACTTCCTTCCATGTAAATGTTAACAAAATTCTATATATGGTCTACAACTTCACTGACATGGTTGAGGGCCACTAAGTGAAGCTTGTCCTCTATGTTGGTGGTGATGTCCTCATCTTCATCACTGATAATTTTTGGAGACAATCGTTGATCACTCAAGTTTGGGGTCTTGAGCTTGCTGGAATTCCTTCTTTTTTAGGGGGACCAAACTGACTTCTTATTGAACCTCAGGTGCTTGTCAATGGGGGCATTTTTAGTAGGAGTGATACCAGGGGATGCAGGTTTCTTGCCAAGATCGCAGGGGGTAGAGGGCACTGACGAAGGGGGATTGGCGGGGTTCTGTGAGAGGAGGAACCGATGGACTTGGGGGATGGTGGATGGTTGGATGGATTAGCATGGGTGGAGGCAGATGAGTTAGCGGGGGACAAATACTGAGAGGAGAAATCCCAAGAGACTTGGTGGGCTAGGGTATGCTTGTAAAGCACCAAAAAGAGCCCCTGGTGATGAGGGGGTTTCGAGGATTTAATTTCACTAAAGTTGTTGATGGTGATGATAATGGAACACAGGAGGAAGTCAAGGAAATTGACGGGCCAAACATCACAAATATGGTTAACAAAGGCAATATTATAAGCTTAGATGGGTTTATTGGGGTCATAAACAGTCATATACTGCATAACATGGACAATGGTAGAGTCCCACACCCAAGGCAAGGAAGAGCGAACCACCATTTTCTTATACCAAATAAGATTTTTTCTCTTATCAAGAAATTGATTTGTTTCCTCAAAATTATGCCTATCTCTAAGCACTGTTCTACCATCAAGAGGAATACCAGAGATGTGGGCAATAGAATGCATGCTTACCTCAAAGTGAAGACCTTGAAACTTCACCTCCCCATGATTCCACACCTCAATGAAATCTCTGGTGATGTCCTCCTCAATCCTAGAGAACAACTTGAAGAAATTGATGAAACATTTAGTGTCTAACCGTGTTGTAGTCCTAGGCTCAATATCTAGGTTAGTAGGCTCGTAGAAGGCCATGGTGGTAATCAAACCAGGTGGAGAAGGTCTGGCAATAAGGGAACTAAATTTACCTTTGAAACTCATAGGTAAGGAAATATTTGTGAAGGTAGGGTGGAGATAAAGAGGTAGAGTGAGGCGATACATGCGGTCATCCTGGATCATCGGTAAGGTAATCCAAAAAATGGGGTGGGAGTGATCGTAGCCAAAGGCCAACATGGGATACATGGGTGATCAATATGAACCAAAACATCTATGGAAGACCATATTGACATCACACCTAAGAATGATGGAAGTAGCGGAGTTCCAAAGGTTGATGGTGTTGAAAAGAAACACCCTTGGAGTTGATGAAGAATCCTCTTGGTGGTAATAACCACATTTTTTAGTCAACTTTCAAGGAGAAGTGGTGTTTGAAAAGGAACACCTTTGGTATTGAAAGAATACTGTTATGGTGGCTAGAGCTACCTATCGATACTTTGCTCCAAATCCTGGTTGGTTGTGGTTATTACATCCTTGGGGAAGTCTTCTTCCCAAAAAGATAGAGTAGCTTGGTTGACAACTTTGTTAGCTAAAATGTCAGTGACCTTATTTGCTTCCCTGAACACATGGTTGATCTCGTAGAGGGAAAAGAGGTTGAGGGCATATTGCAACTCCTGGATAATGGTCTGGATGTTTCTTTTTCCTAAGCTCTTATTGATAATGTGGCCCACTATAACAGATGAATTCCCTTCAAAGATGATAGATTTGGAGAGGGCTTTGCTCACCTCAATGCTTCTCCACAATGCTCTGTCCTCTACATAATTGTTAGTTTGTGTCCCCAAATTTTTTGCAAAATCCTTGATGATATTGCCATTGTGATCTCTAAAGACACCTCCCACCCCTGCACTGCCCGAGTTACCTTTGGAGGATCCATACAAGTTAACTTTGAGCCATCCCAAGGGAGGAGGAATCCATTTGGCATTATCCCTGGTGTTGGGGGAATTCTGTACTTTGATGCAGTCTGAGGGGATCCCAAGTGAAATGAAGAGGTAGGATTCAAGTCCATATTTTGGAACCTCGATGCAAGGGATGAGGCTACTACTTTCAATGGTAAAGGACAAGGCTCTGATGGCAACAACATTATGAGCTTATGGGATTCTCATTGAATATATGATTATTGCATTCCAACCAGATTTACCAAATCATGTGATGAAGCAAGGAATTCCATAGAAAGCTAAGTCTTGAATTTTTAAAGACCCTAGGCCACTAAGTGAATAGGTCTATGATAGACATAGGCTATACCCAACTTACCTATAATTTACTGATCATGTAGGAGAAAACATCCCAAGTGAAGAGGCATTCTAGAAGAATGTGTTTAGTGGACTCCCAAGCTTGGGTGTAGAGGTAACACCTATTAGGAACGATGAATCCCTTTGGATTACATTATCCATAGTCAAGATTCTATTATGGGTAGCTAGCCAGCAGAAGTGGGCCACCTTGGGGATCAGGTGTTTGAGCCAGATGCTCCTAGTTAAGGCCTGGCTGTCCCTATTTTTGGGATTCATGGGATGATTTTCCATCATCTAGAAGGCAAATTTAATGATGAAAAGTCCATCGCTGGATCCCTTATAGCATCGTACATCTTTTCTTTGATACTTTGGGATAAATTTTACCTAAAAGATGTATTGGAGGGTTGTTATGGCCTCCCTAATGGTATCATTATTGATTCTAAACTGAACCTATTTCCACTTTCGGATTCCCTGGTATGAGGTTATGAAATCAACAACTTTGGGACCAAATTTCTTATCTGTGAGATGCTTGATAGGGGCCAAATTAGGATCATTAATAAGGGAATTTGGTCTGGCCCAGGTATCCTTCCAGAAGTCAATGTGCTTACCATTTCTTAGTTGCCACCATGACCCCTGTTGCAGCAACTATTTGGTGTGAGCTATGGATTTCCAAAAGTGGGAACCAAAATGGAGGGTCTTCATATATAAAAATTCTTGGTGCTATAGATAATTTCTTTTGACGATGGACACCCACTCTAGATTGGCATTGGTAATCACCTTCAATGCTTATTTGGCCAGGAGGCCCTTATTTGTAATGCTTATATGACGAAACCCTAGTCCCCATCTATATTTAGGAGTGTAGACCTTATCCCAGGCTACCAGGTGAAATTTTCTTTGAGAATAATTCTTGGACCATAAGAAATATTTTTGCACTTTTTCAATAA
This sequence comes from Wollemia nobilis, assembly GCA_028583015.1. Lineage (NCBI taxonomy): Eukaryota > Viridiplantae > Streptophyta > Pinopsida > Araucariales > Araucariaceae > Wollemia > Wollemia nobilis. Next base: position 8,725,541 of record JAQPPZ010002979.1, read on the forward strand.
CATCTCCCACCGATGCAAGGATTTTGAAAACCGACAGGAAATACGTTGGAATGCTTTGAAGGACAAATTTAACCAGGGTTGCCTTACCAGCTTGGTACAGGAGGGCCCCTTTCCACCTTGCCAGCTTCTTGTGGATATTTTCTATGACATTATCCCATATAGCTTTGAGCGGCCTTCCTCTGAAAATTAGGAGTCCCATATATATTGTGGAAAAATTAGCTATGGTGCAACCCAAGATTCTTGCAATCATGCTCTACCTTTTTATGGGGATGTTGATGAAGTAGAGCTTACTATTATGAAGTTGATCTTCTGGCCAGAAGCCTCCTCATAGAGGTTGAGGATGGCCTTGATAACTTTGGATTCAAAGACTAAATATTTGGTAGCCAATAGGGTATCGTCCACAAACTATTGATGATTAGAGGGAGAGAGTCCAGAGGCTACCTTGATACCAAAAATCAAATTTCTAGAACAAGCACTTTTGATGGATCTTCCCAAAATCTTAGCCAGGATGATAAATAGAATGAGGGAGAGGGGATATCCTTGCCTTAGACCCTTGGTGCTGGGGAAGTAATCGATGGCTGATCCATTGACCAAGATAGAGAACCAAGAAGAGGAAAAATAGTTAGAAATCATATTTACCCAAGAATTATGGAAATTGAACTTGAGGAAGATTTTGGTTAGGAAATCCTTGTTGACTCTATCAAAGGCATTGTTTATATCAAGCTTGAGGAAGAATGCAAAGAAGTTGGAATTGTGCATAGAATGGATTAGCTCATGGATGGTTATGATACCATCAAGGATGTTTCACGCCTTAATAATACTACCTTGGCAAGGATCGATGATGGTGGGGAGAATCTTAGTGAGTCTGTTGGCAAGGGCTTTGGACAAAATTTTGTAGATGACATTGCACAAGCTTATGGGATGATAATCAGATAAGTACTAGGAATTTACCCCCTTTGAGATCAAGGCAAGGAAGGTAGAATTGACATCTCTGGGAATGACACTAGAGGTTTACATTTCGGTGATAGCTTGGCAAAGATCAAGGCCCACAATATACCAATAAGTTTGGAAGAATCTAGGGGGAAGCCATCGGGCCCCAGGACTTTATCTAGATTCATAGAAAATAGGGCTTGGTGGATTTCCTTGTGGGATAGGGGGCTGAGGAGGAACTCGTTAGTAGCTTCAAAAATGGTTTTGGGGATGTTTTTGAGGAGGGAGTCCATGGCCAGGGTGGAGTGGGAGGGGGGGCAAGGAGATCTTCAAAGTGGCTAACAACTTCATCCCTAATTTGGTGAATTTTAGTGGTGAGAGACCTGCCCTGTCTAGTGAGGCTTTTAATTCTATTGGATCCCCTGTGCCTAAGAGTAGAGATGTGGAAACACTTGGAGTTTGAATCTTCTTTTTCACCACTTAGCGATCTAAATTTTGAGGTCAGGGTGTTGAGTCCACATTGACTCAAACTTGAAAGGAGTTTTAAATTGGGGTCTGCTAGCTATTTCAAATAGGAGCAGACTGTGATCAGACCTTATCTTTGAAAGGTCCTGGAGAGAGGCATCTCCAAAAAATGGGAAGGCTTCTTGAGACATCAGGAAACGATCGAAACACTCTTGGATGAGATTGTTTCTCCTTCTTCTATTACTCTAGGCAAAATGGTATCCCTACAAATGGATATCCATAAGAGCATTGGAATCTACAAACTACCTTAAATCATTTGTTTATCTATGAGTGATGGTATTCCCTCCACTTTTATCAAAAAATGTAGGGGATAATTGAAGTCCTTTGCCAGGATCCATGGGATATTGCCAAAAGCTTACCTCATCTGAGTAATGGTGTTCTACAAGACCATTCTACCCTGAGAAGTGTTGAGGGTATAAAATTTAGTCATAATCCACAAGGTCTGGGAGCTGAGGTCATGGAAGAGAATGTCAAAAAACCTATCTTTACCAGAGATGAATATGCCTTCGACTTTAGCTGGGTTCCAAAGACACAGGAGCCCACCTGCAGAACCGATGGCCGAGGTGAAAACGAAGTCACAATTTTTCTAGATGATTTTAGTGACCCTTGGTGACCACTGATCATCTAATTTGGTATCCTGAATGAGAAATATTATGGGATTAACATATTTCCTCATGGAAGAATCCAACCTTTGCTTAGCTACCCCATTTAGCCCTCTCGTATTACAGGAGAGGACTTTCATTTAGAACTTTTTGAGGGTTTTTTGCCCCCTTTTCCTTGATGCACGGGGGTTTTAGGTCTTCAAATTTCATCCTTGATGGTGTTTCCAATTTCCTAAAACAGGGTTTTTTGGGTTCCGTTGGCTATGTCCTTGACAATTTATCAATTTATTTGATCAAAACCAGAAGACCTACCCTTATTTCTGTCTCTACCTACGTCTATCTAGGATTTCTTGAAGCTTCGAGTTTGCTTGGGATTCTAATATTTTGGGGATTCATGGTTAGACTCCCCGCAATCAGAGTTGATGATGTTAGTGTTAGCCGGGGAGGTGGGGAAAATAGGCCCAATAAGGAGGGGTGATTGGGGTATGGGTTTAGGTAAGCAAGGGGTATTTGAGGGGGAATTCTACCTAGCAATGCTAGACGAGGGTGGTGACTGATGCAGAGGGGGAGGGGGATAGGGACTTTCCTAGGTGAGGCTAGGATTCACCCGAAGGAGGGATGCAGGGTTAGGGATAGGGAGAGATTTAGCAGGGATTTATCCATCCTTAATCTCCTCAATGTTGTCAGATTCATTAATTAAACTAAATTTATTAGAGATAGATACCATGTTACATGCCTATTGAATCACTTTGGCTTGCGATGGTTGGCTTGGTTGTAGACTCATGATGTTAATCCTTTGTCCCACTTTGGTGATATTATTCTATCTCTCAGCTTGGTCCAAACATATTATATTCTGGTGATTGGTGCTAGGGTTTTGTGCTATGGGAATTGAGAAGGAAGGTGCCCTTGGGACTAGCACTCCAGGTAGAAGGTAGGCTTATTTTTGTACACCAATGGTTGTCTTCACCTGTAATCCCTATAGATCAGGTTGAGGTGATCTAGGAGTTATGATTCAAGATTCACATTGACATAGATGCACACATGAGTTAGGTGAGTCCTAGTGTGGGTGGCTAGATCTATAGCCATAAGCTCCCCTAGTGCTCGAGCTAGACCTTGCAATGCATTATCATAAAAGAAATGTGCAAGGAGATTGGGAAGCCAGACTGAGATGGGAGCAAAGTTTATGCTCTGTGTCTCTGGGTCAAAGTTTGGCTCCCATTTCCTTAGGAACAGGCTTCGTCTTTCGAATAACCATAGACCTCTAGATAAAATACATTTTGCATACTACTTTGTGTTTAGTTGGATCATGAAAAATCCCCTAGACATTACAGAGAGTTCCAGACTCCCTAAGGTTTTCCATTTTGGTGCTACCTAGCATTGGATTGAGTCCATATCCGAACACCCTTCGATGAATTTTCCCATAAGGGAAAAGGAATCTCATGTTGCATAGCCTTCCATGAGTTGTTTAGGGCATAGTAAATCATACCCCTGTGCAACAAAGCCACTCGAATTAGCTGAGGAATGTTTACATTTGCTCTGTAGGTTCTTGGTGTAGGATGGTTGGCTGTGAAATTTCTCACCAAGGTCTTGTTTTCTAGGGGTTATTTTCCCTTGGTATTTCCATTGTGTGCAATGTCACCCATAGGGGGTGAAGTATCCCCATCAAGGTTCACCATTGAGTGGAAGGTGTGCTTGCTTTGTGTTTGTGCATCGCTTACCACCTGAGTGTCTGCTGAAGCCTACTTCTCACCTAATATAATACCTAATTTTTTTATCGCCATCGCATCATCCCTAAATTTCAATATCAACACTATAATTGACTGTGACCTCCCCTAATTTTATCATCACACAACTGTAGCATCATAAAATTGGTGCAGTAAACCTTAGTAAATAATTAAAATTACCTTAGTAATAATTCAAATTTAAATTTCAAACCCAAAACCGCTCCAAAACCGCTTGCTACCCGTTTCCTCGTTTTTCATGCCATTTTTAGGATTTGTTTTGTCCGTTGGACGATATCGTCACCGATCAGACGATATCGCCTCAGATCGGACGATTTTTTCTGGACTAGAACGTCCAGACGATTTCGTCCCAAAACTGATTTTTCATAATTAGCTTCTGTTTCAATGACGTCTCTAACCTAGGCAAAAGCGTGTCTATGCGGTTAGAGACTTCCCCCATTGGAGATCTCCCAAATTGGGATGATCTCCAACCTCCCAACCTCCTTCCTATGCCTATTTAATCTTAGGCCCTCCCCTTGACATTCCCCTGGCTGAATTTTTCTGTACTTCGAGTTTTATTTGCATTAGAATGTCTTAGACTACTGTTTGCCTTTGTATTTTTCCAAGTTTGTTTGCAGGAACTTCATCGTTTTTCAGTCGAAGCAAGCTCAGATCGTCGCAGATGATCTTGTACAATCTCGGACGATCACGCCCCAATTCGAGATGATTTCGTATTCTACAGATGATTTCGACTGCAATCAACATTGGGGGCAATCAGTGCCCTGAGTTTGCATTCTTTCTTCACTATCTATTGTTTATTTCTGCATTAGTTAAGCTTGTTATTACTATTTTGCATCTTGGAGTTCACCCATGTAGCTTAAATACATAATAAAATCATGATTAGCTATTAAAGCATGATAATTTACTTGCATTTCTATTTGGGATTATCTTATTAACATCATTATTATCATTTCACATCATTTTCCTTTATCAGCATAGCTGCATTTTCTGTATTCTGTGTCTATTTCTCTGATTGCAGGTCTCTGACGAATTCGTCTGACAAATTCGTTAGATCTCAGATGATCCTGTCAGATCAGAGACGATCCTGTCAAATTCTAGGCGATCTGGACTGCTTCAAAAATTAGAACCTCCATCAGACATCCGGAATCAGGTATGGTTTTTCTCACTTAGCTTGTTTTCTGTGTTTTCTGTTTAAATCTATTTTTTGTATTCATTTAAATCTGCATTTCATATAGAACAATTTAGATTCATTTGGCCAAAACCTAGGATTTGAATGATTAAAGATAAAATTGAACACATCAAACACATTCCCAACCTAGGCGTGGAAACTGCCATTCAAAAGTTTCCTGGTGAACCCCACCATCCATCAAAAAATCACCTTAATACTCCTCCCCCGAGAGGCGGGACCTTCAAAGGGCCTCTCAGTCCGAGGTATTGTCCCATCCTTCTCGCATCCCCCTTCCGGGCGCGGATCCTTTAGCCTGAAGGTAAGGGTGCGAAAAATTTGGAGCGATACATTTTGGTGAACCCGACGTGAAACTAAAACCTTTTGAAAAAAAAAAAAAACATAGATTCATTTAAAATCATTAGAAAACTACTAAGTTGCATATCATGTTTAGATGGTAGCTCCTAAGAAAAGACTAGCAGTTACTATAAATGTTGAAAATCAATTAATAGCCATAGAGGTTGATTCTTTGTTTAGAACATCTCAAACATATAGAGTCCCGCCTTTGTGGGACGAACTTAATAGGAGACTAGGTATCATTTCATCTAGGTCAACAGAGCTTAAACAAATCAAGAGGCTTGTCCTAGATAGAATCCTGGATCCTCATCAACTCATTTTTTATCATGAACTTCAGAGAGCTTGCCATAGGTGGTTAGCTTATAGGAGAGCTCTTGTGTCTTCAGAATTGTTCACCTTCGAGGAATACCTCGAGAATGCAGCCACTATACACCAATTCCTAGGTCGCGTAGAAGACCAAGAGGTCATTCTTACGGATAGGGAAATATGGAATAGAGTTCCTAGAGCTGTGTTATATCGAGAGTATTGCCACGAGCTTTATTTCTACCAACCAGAGTCTGAGACAGATAATATCACTATAGCACTTTTTGTCAAATTTTTGAAAGAAAATTTTCAATTTGAAGAAGAACATTTCATGACTCCTGAAGAACTTGAGCCCATTAATGATATTTATAAATTGTTTATAGAAAACTAGATCATTGCTTTCATTATTATTATTTCTTGCATTTTGTGTGTTGTTTGTTATCTTTATAATATTGTTAAAAAAACAAAAGAAAAACCAAAAACATAACAAAACCAAAACATTTTATTTTAAATACTATAGTAGGTATATAATTAAAATATATACCTCTTAAGCTTGTTGCATATATATATATATATATATATATATATATATATATATATATATATATATATATATATATATATATATATATTTGCTGAAATCTAAGTTTAAGCACAATGACTAGACTTAGGAATGGTAAACAAACTGAAGAAGAAGAAGAAGATTGGTTAGGAAAGAAAACAAAAAAATTAAATGCCCTTCCCGAGGATCCAATTCCGGAAGGAGAAACTCTAGAACAACCGGAAGATGACCTGGTTGAAGAAAATGAACAACAAGAAAATGTTAGAGAGGAAGGATCCTCATCCCCTAGAATGGCTCCAGACGAACTGTTACTTTTGATAACTTAGATCATTTCTGGAAATTTTTCAATAATAATATTGGTGCTCTTAATATGGCAGTTCGTATTGATAGAGGACAAATTAGTGACACTCAAGCAGCCATGGAAGATATGTTTAACATACACACTAATCCTTTGTCTTTTGTCGATCAAGAAAGTGATAAAGCTGGACCATCCAATATGGATATGGCCACTATAATTTAGAACATGCAAAAACAACAGGTTACCCAACCTCCTAAGGAACCTGTTATTGAGCCTAAAATCATTCCCACACAAAAGAGACCTTCATTCACTGCTTTATTTCGCCAAACTATTGATCAATATGCTTCAAATCGACAAAAACCTAAAATGAAGCCAAACACCAATTTTCAACAATCTGGGATACAACATAATACAACTTCAAAACTTCTTCATAACACCCTTCCTACCAACAATTTACACAATAGCAATATAGCATCTAATCTTCATGTCCCTCCATCATATGCTCACAAATCCCATATTAATGCCCTACCGAACCAATATGGTGGGCAAACCAGTAATCTGGAAGCCATGGTGAAACAGTTAGCTTCCCGCATGGACCAGATAGATCCCTACCGTCCCTCGTATAATTATCGAGAGATGTGTAGTCAACCTTTAGATCCCATGGTTGTAGCACAACCATACCCTAAGCACTTTCCCATGCCCGTCTCGCCTATATATAAAGGAACTGAAGATCCCATAGAGCACCTTCGCATGTTTAGGATAGCATGTCATGATATATCACATGATGACTTGCTATTACTAAAAATGTTCCCGAAAATTTTAGGAGGAATGGCATTAGAGTGGTACTATCAATTGCCCACTCATTCTTTGAGAAATTTTGAAGAAACAACTGAATATTTTGTCCATCAATTTAGTGCCTACATCGAGAGGCATGTAACCATTAAATATTTATACAACTTAAAACAAGACAAAGATGAATGTTTTGCTGATTTCTTAGCTAGATGGAGGCAGTTGACAGGAAAACTGCACTTTGTGCTACCTTATAGGGAAATGTTGGACATTTTTATTAATAATTTGCAAGAACAAATATCTTATGAGTTATCAACTGCTACCTTAACCACCTTCGATCAAGCTATAGACTTAGCTCGAAGGGTGGAAGATGCTCTCATTAGGAGAGGTCAGCTTAGGAAGAAAGATGATGAGAAAACATCCAGAAATCAGTATAAAAACAAACAAGTTGTAGGTGACGGAGTCACTGACAGTAGAAATGTTGCTAATATCAATACAACGAAGACAACAAAAAAATTTATATTGAAACCTCCCTGATAAACCTCCTCGAGAGTTTACTAGATTGAATCAACCATTATCAACTATTCTACCCCAATTACTAGAAAGAGGTTTGATTCAATTACCTAATATCCGGGAACCTGATCCAACCATACCCGGATACAGAGCCGATTTACACTGTGATTTCCATAGAGGGCCTGGACACTCTACCAACTCTTGTAAAAGGTTAAAACATAAAATACAAGATCTGATTGATAATAATGAGATGGAGGTGCAAGCCTTCCAACCTAAACAAAATGCTCCTAATAATGCTCAAAAGAACATTCCCCAAAATCAAAATCAAAATGCTAATCAATCATTAGATATATTTCAACATCCTTTACCAAAACATGGTAAAGAGGTGGCCAATCAAATTGAGCATCATAATGTTCCTCCTCCTACCCGATATGTAGGGACTATTAGCAGACAATTACCTAATCATGATCCTCAAATATTTGGCACAACTTTCTCCATGGTCACGACCAGGCCCCTACATAATATTCAAACACCGGATCTCAGTGATGTAGAATCGGATACTCAAAGTGAAATAGACATCACCTCAAACCAATCGAATAGTTCTGAAAATGAATCAGATCCGATTCAACCTATCACAGATGCTATGGTTCCGAAAGAACCATTTCCTAGAAGAGTTACTACTCGACCCTCCTCTAATCAGTTCCTTCCTAATGAACAAGCCATAAACGCTCAACCGAGACCAATTCAGCGTCCTCAATATAACATTGTAGGTACCATCGGAGTCGTTACCAGACAACAAGCTCAAAATTCTCAACAAGATCAAACTCAGAACGATGGATCAGCCCCATTTGTTTTGAAAAATCCCAATAAAGGGAATCATATGTCTAATGTTCAACCTAAGCCTCCTTACAATATTAATGAACAATTATCCAATACTATAGCCAAAATTTCCCTTTTGGATTTGTTAAGATCTTCTCCTACCCATAGGGATGAATTGATGCTCACATTAAGCCAAATGATGGTACCACAAAACATTCAACCTGAAGCCATGGCCAATACTATCATAACTCGAGAAGTTGATTGTATTGACTTTCGGGATAAAGATATACCACAACATAGTTTACATAAGGATAACCCCTTATATATTACTACCCTAATAGGAGATGTAGTAGTTAAAAGGGTCTTGATTGATAATGGTTCATCTCTAAATATTTGCACTTTTGACTTCTACCAAAGATTTGGGTTTAGAAGTGATGAAATGAAGAAAACTGACATGATCATAAAAGCTTTCAATGACGAAACACAAGAAACATGTGGAGTTATCACCATCCCATTGCAAGTTGGTCCGAGAACCTTAGATACGACCGTGTTTATTGTACATTGCCCCGCATCATACAATATACTCTTGGGTCGTCCTTGGATCAATGCAATGCGGGTTGTCCCATCAACTTTACACCAATGTGTTAAATTCGAATTTAAAAATCAGTTGGTCACTATCCATGGTGATCCTAGACCCTTTGATATGTGTGCTTTGGTAGAACCTGTTGGAGTTCAATTTTTCCCTGCTCTGTCATCCACACATCCTAATTCTTATTTTTCATCTAAACCTCAACAATCTTCTAAACAAACCACACTAGAACCTCAAAAAGATCTTAAATCCACAACCAATCCTTCATGTTCCATCCCTCTAATTTCAAAACCTATAGACCCATTTATTAACGCCTCCACATTATCTACATCTATCATACCTTCCACATCTAAAGATATAGGGAATGATCCTTCTACATCTTATGCTCTTTCTGATGAACTCTTACCTGATTTATCTAAAATTCTTATATCAGAAAAAACAAATGCTTCTATGCAAAATTCCATTATCTTAAGTAATTTGCCGCCATCTCCTCGTACTTTGGGCCTCCCACAACCTATGGGAAGTACTTACCAAGTCGGGAGTTGTGCCTTCATTTATAAGGGATATGACTGGGGAAGAATACCCGGGAACATCAAAACTCATCATGAGGGATATGCTCGATGTTATTTTACTAATGAGTATATTAAAGCTAAACCTATAATGCTTAAAATGGGATATAAAGGGAAAGGCTTGGGACCTTTCCAAGATGGTATGAAAGAACCCTTTGAGGTAGAACCATGGCCCGCCCGATGTGGTGTGGGCCTATTTCCTAGTAAGGGTCAACCCTTCCCTTTTGAAGATGATGATCAACTCATATGTTATCAAGATTATTTGGATGGGCGTGATGATTTGCCTCTAAAGAATCATCCATTTACATGCAATATGCTATCCATAGCTTATCCTGAAATGATTGTTGAATCCGATGATGAGTTGGAAGGAGATATTTTCCATGATGTCTCCGTTGAAGAGATGTTACACAATGGTTTTTATTTTGATGGTTCTATACCTACTATAGCCCAACTTGAGGCCACGACTCCTCAAGATGAATTATCCAAGTTAACCTTAAAAGAATTACAAGAATTGGGCGTTTCACCCGCCCCACCTAATTTTGAAAGAGATCTACACATGGAAGTAGAAAACGTCATTAAGGTTAACATTGGAACTGAGGATAATCCTCACATCATCAGTATTGGATCAGAATTAAGTCAAGAAAAACAAGAGCAATACATTGCATTCCTTAAAGAATATGAAGATGTCTTCGCTTGGACATATGAAGATATGCCAGGTTTAGACCCTTCTGTAGTCATGCATCACCTAGTAGTCCATCCGGATGCTAAACCTGTTAAACAAAAACTTAGAAAAATGCATCCCAAAATGGCCTTACTAGTCAAAGGAGAACTAGAAAAACTGTTGAAGGTTATTTTTATACAAGAACTTAGTCAGCTGGAACTCCTAGATGAAAAGCGCATCAATGCTTTGGAGCATCTTCGTGCCTACCAAAACAAGCTTAAAAGATCATATGCTAAGAAAGTTTCGTCATCGATCCTTTGAGGTCGGCGACCTTGTTTTAAAAGAAAATAAAAAAAATACTAATGCAACTAAAGACCTTAAAGGTAAATTTGAACCCAACTGGCTTGGACCATATATTATCACTGCTAAATTTGAATCGGGAGCATACAAATTATCTACCTTAGATGGTAAAGAGCTTAAAGAACCTATGAATATTATGCATCTTAAACGTTACTATGCGTAAAAATTTGGTCATTTCATCATTGTATATATTTGTTTGCATATTATTTCCTTTTAGTCACTTCTTTAAAATGTTTCAAAAACAATTATCTTGTATTTCTTTTAATTCATCACTTAAAATTAAAAACATTCAAAATCATCAAAATCTTCAAAAACATCTTTTGTTTTGCACTTCTTAAACTGTGAAGTATTGCAGTTATATTTTCAGTTATTTCGGATAAATTAGCATTTATTTGGAATCCCGCACTTTCACATGCACATGAATAAATATCTTGATTTTATTTGGTATGATTATTAATCTCTCTTATATCAAAGTCCACAAAATTCAATTAAATAAAGTTTTGAGCACAGAGAATTGATCTTGTTATTTACTTAAACCAAGCATATCCTTTCACAATAAAATGATTACATTTGTAAATTCCATACGATGCTACATAGTAGAAGTGGTTTCTTGAGCGAAAAGTTTCCCCTGCTATCCTATCATGCACATGGTCTAGAATCTTTGAGAATTGACAAAAGGACAAGCTCACCCCTACCCAGAATAAAAATCCCTTGCTCTACAACTAATCCGAGCAAGTATCCCTAGAATAGGAAGCAAAAGAAAAGAAAATTCAAGCAAAATCATGAGAAAAAGAAGCATTATTTTAGAATCATTTTGTACTCTCTTAGCACTATTTCAGCATTATCTCAAATATCAAAGCAAAAGATACAAAAGATACAAAAAAAAAAAGAAGAAAAGAAAGCAAAAGCAAAAGCAATAAAATCCCTTTCCCTACCCATTGAAAAGAAAAGAAGGGTTGATGAGCTTGAATCCCTGGAATTCTCAATTATTCGAAAACTGTGAGGTAAGCCCCATAACAGGTGGTTTGTGCCCAACCCGCTTGGCCTTGGGTAACTCCTAGCGTGGTGATATGTCTGTCACATTAGCGACCTTCTTTTGTATAGACCTATGTCTGCTTATGGATTAGCTAGCTCTTGATAACCTGACTTACATAGTAGTCTGGTACGGTTATATGCATCTAAATCATGGTTAATGAACACTTATTTGGTTAATTCAAATCACTTGTATCAAATTATCTTGCTCAAAACTGGTAAATGAACAATACAATCGCACACACATTTGTATTTGAGAGATTTTGTATCATTATGATAAATCAAGATCGGTAATGAATTCACATTTGCACATGAGGATTCCTTATAAATCTACATTTCTCTTTGAGATAATTTAAGATATTTCTGTAACTCTTTTCGGAATAATTTTATCCTTTTATTTCAGAATTTTTGTTTTGTATCAAAGCAATTACATACATCTTCTCACAAAATTTCAAAAATAATTTCAAACAAAAATTTTCATATTATTATTTTTTTGTTTATCAAAGATCAAAAATGCATCTTGCAATAAAACCAACAATCTATTTTCTTCTTTGGATTTCACGATGATGGTATAAGTCTATACCTAAATATTCTATGCCTAGCGCAAACCATTGAACTAATTTTATTTCCCATTTATTTCAAATCATAAAAAACATGTGACTTGCATCATTATGTTACACAATTATGCTTTACAAACAAACAAACACTTATTCTATTTCATGTCATTATGTCAAAACTTCAATTTTGCAATGATGGTATAATTCCTAGGGAATTATTCAAAAATTTTATCACACTTAGGAATTTATGCCTAGCAAAAATCATTTTTTCTAATATATTTCATGCATAATATTTTCATGGAAATCTGAAAACAAATCACCATCATCATCATCATTTGCATCATCACAACAAAGTCTTAAGACAGTCTCTTAAGCACTCTTTTACTTTTAGCAATATTTCTATACTGGGATTAGCTTGACGACCGAGTGAGCGGCGACTCCATGAAATGGTCTATAATAGCGACAATGTCCTTTGAAATTATTGTTAGAAGTCCCTTTTATTTTTTATCAAATTATCCCACAAACAACCAATTTGTTTACATCAGATTATTTCATTTAAATTTTAAAAGCATGACATTCAAACCATAATATTTCCAAACGACATAATTACATGAATCATCAAATCAATCACACCAAAACATTAAAGCATCATACAAACACATAAGACAAGTCATATGATCAAAAATATCTCATCTATATATATATCAACAATATATACATCATCTCAAAACTGGATCGGTATGCCACAATCTGTACCTCGGCATACTCAATCCTCTATCAAAAATAATAAACACTATGTATCAATCTATGCAGTGCAATCTATAGCAGCTAGCCTCGAGAACCCCTCGAGCTCTCAGCCTCATCTCCTCCCCCGCCCTGAGGTGGACGAGGTGGCCCCATCATAGTCCGTGTGGTGCTATGAGTCCTGGACTCTGATCGTGATGATGTCCTCGATGACCTCATCACGACAGGCTCCGCAATGTGGGCCGACAACGGTAACCTCTCGCCCTCCGGCACCATATGGTGGTATAGCGTCTGATAGAATGTGATCTGGGCAATAGCCCATGCTAGGTCCCGAGTGCTCGCCCCTCCGCTCCATGCTCTGAGGCGTGCGACCTCATCTCTGAGCTATGTGGCCTCCTCTCGATGTCGTGCAGCCTCATCCTGCAAGGACTGCACCTGAGCCTGGAGACGGATAGTCTTCACCCGGAGAGTAGCCATCTCGCTACTCTCTCCTACCTCGACACCCTTGCCCTTATCGGGCGATGGTGGCCTCTCTCTCCATGGAGAAGGGGGTCTCTCCTCCCTCCTCTCCTGCTGTCGTGGCCTCTGCTGAGCTTGTGGCCTCCTCTGCTCTCTCTCGTCGTGACCCTGTGCCGCCTCAATGGCCGCCTGGCGCCGCCTCCCCATCCGACGCACAACTGCATGAATCGAACCCTGAGCCCTCGTCATCCAAGGAGGGCGGATGCCTGCGTACCAGGCATCGTAGCCATCAGCAACCCCTATGTCGTCCCCATCCATTGGCTGAATGGGGGCATCATCCGCGTCCTCACTCTAGAAGTGCTGCATATCTGGAGCCCCACTGACTGTAGTGTTATCCCGGACGGTCCAAGAAAACTCGTAATCCCTGAGAGATGGGATCCCCTGCTGTAGACCGAACTGCCTCAAAACTCGGTCATAGCGGTGGAGCTCCACCTCTCCCCTCTCCATCCTCAGCCAACAGGTTCGCCTAACGTGAGCCAGCTCTTGTCCATCCTTGGCCCACCCTGGATGATCTCTCCAAGGCCTCCAGGTGATCTGGTCGGAGACAAGGTCGTCAAGTAGTCTTCGGGACATTGGTAGATCTATTCGCCGCTGTGACCCTCTCCGGAGCCACCAGTAGAAAACTCGGGGCCTCTCCCCGTCAATCCCTATCAGTGGGAGCCCTATCGGCCTTCGCACCGTGATGTGCTCCTAGCACCAAACCTATAGTAGTGATGTCATAACCAGACATCGGTCGCCCTTGTATACGACCCCATGCAGGATCCTATACAATCGGCATAGTACAAAGCTCCCCCAAGCAAACCTATACCCGTGGTCTCTCATGTCGTAGACCACATCTGTCAGTAGCCATGGTACTCTGCATCCACTCTGATGGCATAGCAGCAGACCACCTACCACCCCAGCCAAAACCTGTGTCAGTCTAGATGCCCCAGGCATCTGGCGTAGCGACTCGATGTTCACTCCGCCCTTCTCCAGGGCGAAGCTCGGATCTTCGCATAGTCGCATCATCGCATGGCCCTGATTGGCCATGGGAGTTATTAGCCATCCTTGTATGGGGATCCTCAAAATCCTCCATACATCCTCCAATGTGGGAGTCATCTCCCCTATCGGTAACCAAAAACAAGAAGAACCCGGATACCACCTCTCTGCTAGGGCTGTCAATAGCCCCATATCTGTAGAAACCTGTGGCATATCTGCCACATGCTGTAAGCCGACTTGAGCCAACTGATCTCACTCTGCCTGAGATAGAGCGGCCAAGTCATCCCTCAGCCCATCGTATTTCCATTCCCGACTCTTTAGTAATCCTCTCTGCAACATAAACAACAAAACAATAAAAATCATTAATAAAACAATGATTAAAAATGCAAGTAAAACAAGTTCACTTTCATACAAATGATGATATCGTCCACTATTGGACGATATCGTCCAAAATTTGAGCAAATTCGTCTCCGATTTCGCAAGAGGGAATCGTCCCTTATTGGACGAAATCGTCCCCATATCGCCGATTTCGCCCTTGGACGAAATCGACGATATCGAGACGATTTGACAAAATTGAGATGATTTCGACGAAATTGAGACGATTTCGTCCCGACGACGTCGACGGCCCAAAAACGGCCGCGATGCTCAACAATCATTCAAAATTAATCTAAAAAGCATGAAATTCAAAATTAAAGCATTCTAAATTAAGTTTGGACCCTTACCCGTAGCCCGCGCTGGACCTCTGTCGATCTGTGCGCTGTCTCGACCATCTTGTCTGCAGAGCTCTAGAAACCAGGAAAATGAACAGTAAAAATGAATTAGGGTTTTACCCTATTTTTCTTAATTTTATTCAAAAACACTTAAAAACATTTTAAAATTTTGCTTTTTCGCGTTTTTACCTCAAACGTTCGATTTGGGTAAAAACACGGAGGGGGCACCATAGTAAGTTGTCGTACGATTCGACCTAGAATCGTCGCCTAAAAATGGGAATAATTTTTGCTTTCTCGTAGATCGAGAAGAACTCATCTTTAACGCATTTTCTTCGAAAAATTCGCTAAAGAGGGGGCAAAATGTAGCACCCTAAAATTGGCGCAGTAAACCTTAGTAAATAATTAAAATTACCTTAGTAATAATTCAAATTTAAATTTCAAACCCAAAACCGCTCCAAAACCGCCTGCTACCCGTTTCCTCGTTTTCCATGCCATTTTTAGGATTTGTTTTGTCCGTTGGACGATATCATCGTCGATCAGACGATATCGCCTCAGATCGGACGATTTCGTCTAGACTAGAACGTCCAGACGATTTCGTCCCAAAACTAATTTTTCATAATTAGCTTCTGTTTCAACGACGTCTCTAACCTGGGCAAAAGTGTGTCTGCGCGGTTAGAGACTTTCCCCGTTGGAGATCTCCCAAATTGGGATGATCTCCAACCTCCCAACCTCCTTCCTATGCCTATTTAATCTTAGGCCCTCCCCTTGACATTCCCCTGGCTGAATTTTCCTGTAACACGAGTTCTATTTGCATTAGAACATCTTAAATCACCATTTGCCTTCATATTTTTCCAAGTTTGTTTGCAGGAACTTCATTGTTTTTCATCCGGAGCAAGCTCAGATCGTCGCAGATGATCTTGTACAATCTCGGACGATCACGCCCCAATTCGAGACGATTTCGTATTCTACAGATGATTTCGACTGTAGTCAACATTGGGGGCAATCAGTGCCCTGAGTTTGCATTCTTTCTCCTTTATCTATTGTTTTGCTTTGCATTAGTTAGACTTATTACTATTTTGCATCCTGGAGTTCACCCATGTAGCTTAAATACATAATAAAATCATGATTAGCTATTAAAGCATGATAATTTACTTGCATTTCTATTTGGGATTATCTTATTAACATCATTATTATCATTTCACATCATTTTCCTTTATCAGCATAGCTGCATTTTCTGTATTCTGTGTCTATTTCTCTGATTGCAGGTCTCTGACGAATTCGTCAGATCTCAGACGATCCTGTCAGATCAGAGATGATCCTGTCAAATTCCAGGCGATCTGGACTGCTTCAAAAATTAGAACCTCCATCAGACATCCGGAATCAGGTATGGTTTTTCTCACTTAGCTTGTTCTCTGTGTTTTCTGTTTAAATTTGTTTTCTGTATTCATTTAAATCTGCATTTCATATAGAACAATTTAGATTCATTTGGCCAAAACCTAGGATTTGAATGATTAAAGATAAAATTGAACACATCAAACACATTCCCAACCTAGGCGTGGAAACTGCCATTCAAAAGTTTCCTGGTGAACCCACCATCCATCGAAAAATCACCTTAATACACCTCCCCCGAGAGGCGGGACCTTCAAAGGGCCTCTCAGTTCGAGGTATTGTCCCATCCTTCTCGCATCCCCCTTCCGGGCACGGATCCTTTAGCCTGAAGGTAAGGGTGCAAAAAATTTGGAGCGATACATTTTGGTGAACCCGACATGAAAACTAAAAACCTTTTGAAAACAAAAAAATATAAATATGTATGTATACAAAAAAAAAAAATAGCAAAATCATCATTTCAAGTTTGTATGTTTTAGATTCAATTCTAAATAGTAGATACTAAATATTACTTTTAGAAGTACTAAAGAAACCATGAGTTTTTACTCAATTCAATATGAGCCCATCAGTAATGTTGGAAGAATTCAGCTAAATACATTTGTTGATTATGACCAACCTCATCCCTATTCAACACCACCTCCATCACACTTTTCTCATTTTTCATCCTTACCCCAACAGGACAATCCCTTTTCCAATCCTCTTCATAACGATATTATCTATTCTCCCATATATCCATATTATGTCTATTGATCCACATACAATCCTCCTCCACCATTTCAATATTCTTCTTTCAATACTACACATCCATTTCAATAATAATTTACTTATTCTTCCAATTCTACCATGCACTCACGTCATACTTCACAATCTTTCTATAATCATTCTACCCATTATAAAGAAAACAGAGGTGAGAAACCATTAGGTCCTTTTATGACTGAACTCCTAAGGCACATATCAAAAACCTCTTGAAAACCTTCATCACGTACATTTACAAAGCTCAATCAACCAATGGATATAATTCCCAAGCATTTACTTGATACAAATAAGATTGAACTCCCTTCCATAAGACAACTTGATACCACAACAGATTGGTTTAAACATGAGCTACATTGTGAATATCATAGAATAAATGGACATATGACACAAAATTGTAAAGATTTAAGATGTGCAATTCAAGACTTGATTGATGAGGGTCTTTTTAATATAAAGGAATTACAATCTACAACTGATGATAAATATCCAGTAAACTATCAAACTCCTACACAACAAATACCAATAATCAATCAAGACATGGGGATCTCCCAAGAATCCCTATTCAATTATCAACAACAGAAAACCAATCAAGTATTGCATGCTAATGTGTCCCATCATGATGATATTATTAATATTGTAACAAAAACTATAAATGAGCAACCTCAAGTTCAATCAACTCAATCTGATATTCAAGAGATGGATTCCTCATTTGACCAACCTTCAAAACTATCTTTGGCTCTAGATAATGATCCAAAATGGAATGTAAGCATAGAAAGCTCATCTTTAGAATCAAAATCTCAATTTGAAATCCACTTTGATAGCCAACAACAAGTGATTAACCCTCAAGCAAAGATATCCCTTTTAGAAGTATTACAAAGTTCTCATAAGGAAACGTTGTTCAAAACATCTAGCCAACAATTTGTCCTTCATGATATTTTACCTAAGGACATAATTAATGGTGTAAACCCTCTTGAGGTTAATCATATTTCATTCTATGATGAGTATATTCCTTCCTCTACTCCACAAGAAGACTCATCTCTTTACATTACAGGATCTAGTAAAGAAACACTTGTTAGAACTATCATGGTAGATAATGACTCCTCTCTTAATTTATGCACTTATCAATTATTCCAAAAACTCAAATTAAAGGAAGAAGATCTTAATGAATCAAATGTTATTATAAAATCTTTTAATAATGAAATTCACAAAACATCAAGTTCTATACATTCTCCATTGTCACAATTACCTTCTATCCATCATTTTTCTTCATCCATATATGATCATCCTTGTTTACCAAATAACACCCATGCATATCTTTCACATATACTTCCTCCATATTATCAAGACTTGGAATATAATAATAAGAATGAAGAACTTTCTTATCCTTCTGACATTTTATTTTGTAACATGATCAATTTTCCACATATAAAAGTAAAATCTTTTGCTACATTATTCTACATTATAACAAAGCTTTTGTTATCGCTACCTTTTATTCATCACCTTTTGTTCTTACATTTACCTCAACCAAATTATCCTTCAAAACCTCCTTTGATTTTGAAGCAACCTTAGACATGCTATACTCAAATAACCTTATATAGTGTATATAGATCATCTTGTATATACCACCAATTCCATCATAAATCAAAACCAAAATACAAAAAAATCAAAATCCTCAAAATCTTCAAAAAATACTAATGCAACTACAAGCCTTAAAGGTAAATTCGAGCCCAACCCTGGACCATCATCACCAAATTTGATCGAGCAACAAATTATCTACCTAGATGTAAAGAGCTTAAAGAATCTATGAATATTATGCATCTTAAACGTTATTATGCATAAAAATTTGGTCATTTCATCATTGTATATATTTGTTTGCATATTATTTCCTTTTAGTCACTTCTTTAAAACATTTCAAAAACAATTATCTTGTATTTATTTTAATTCATCACTTAAAATTAAAAACATTCAAAATCATCAAAATCTTCAAAAACATCTTTTGTTTTGCACTTCCATTAAACTTGAAGTATTGCAGTTATATTTTCAGTTATTTTGGATAAATTAGTATTTATTTGGAATCTTGCACTTTCACATTCACATGAATAAATATCTTGATTTTATTTGTTATGATTATTCATCTCTCTTATATCAAAGTCCACATTGGAATTAAATAAAGTTTTGAGCATAGAGAATTGATCTTGTTATTTACTTAAACCAAGCATATCCTTTCACAATAAAATGATTATATTTGTAATGTCCATGCTATGCTACATAGTAGAAGTGGTTTCTTGAGTGAAAAGTTTCCCCTGCTATCCTATCATGCACATGGTCTAGAATCTTTGAGAATTGACAAAAGGACAAGCTCACCCCTACCCAGAATAAAAATCCCTTGCTCTACAGCTAATCCGAGCAAGTATCCCTAGAATAGGAAGCAAAAGAAAAAGAAAAATCAAGCAAAATCATGAGAAAAAGAAGCATTATTTCAGAATCATTTTGTACTCTCTTAGCACTATTTTAGCATTATCTCAAATATCAAGCAAAAATACAATAGTACAAAAAAAAAAAAAAAGAGCAAAAGAGAAAGCAAAAGCAAAAGCAATAAAATCCCTTTCCCTACCCATTAAAAAGAAAAGAAGGGTTGATGAGCTTGAATCCCTGGAATTCTCAATTATTCGAAAACTGTGAGGTAAGCCCCATAATAGGTGGTTTGTGCCCAACCCGCTTGGCCTTGGGTAACTCCTAGTGTGGTGATATGTTTATCACATTAGCGACCTTATTTTGTACAGACCTATGTCTACTTATGGATTAGCTAGCTCTTGATAACCCGACTTACATAGTAGTCTGGTATGGTTATATGCATCTAAATCATGGTTAATGAACACTTATTTGGTTAATTCAAATCACTTGTATCAAATTATCTTGCTCAAAATTGGTAAATGAACAATACAATCGCACACACATTTGTATTTGAGAGATTTTGTATCATTATGATAAATCAAGATCGGTAATGAATTCACATTTGCACATTCCTTATAAATCTACATTTCTCTTTGAGATAATTTAAGATATTTTTGCAACTCTTTTCAAAATACTTTTATTCTTTTATTTTAGAATTTTTGTTTTGTATCAAAGCAATTACATACATCTTCTCACAAAATTTCAAAAATAATTTCAAACAAAAATTTTCATATTATTATTTTTCTGTTTATCAAAGATCAAAAATGCATCTTGCAATAAAACCAACAATCTATTTTCTTTTTTGGATTTCGCGATGATGGTATAAGTCTATACCTAAATATTCTATGCCTAGCGCAAACCATCGTTCTAATTTTCTTTTCCATTTATTTTAAAACAAAATTGATCAAACCATGTGACTTGCATCATTATGTTACACAATTATGCTTTAAAACAACTCACATTGTTACTATTTCTTGTCATTATGTCAAACTTCAATCTTGCAACCATGGTATAAATTCTAAGGAATTGTTCAAAATTTTATCACACTTAGGAATTTATGCCTAGCAAAAATCATTTTCTAATATGTTTCATGCATAATATTTTCATGGAAATCTGAAAACAAATCACCTTCATCATCATCATTTGCATCATCACAACAAAGTCTTAAGACAGTCTTTTAAGCACTCTTTTACTCTTAACAATATTTCTATACTGGGATTAGCTTGATGACCGAGTGAGCGGCGACTCCATGAAATGGTCTATAATAGTGACAATGTCCTTTGAAATTATTGTTAAAAGTCCCTTTTATTTTTATCAAATTATCATCACAAACAACCAATTTGTTTACATCAGATTATTTCATTTAAATTTTAAAAAGCATGACATTCAAACCATAATATCTCAAACACAACATAATCACATGAATCATCAAATCAATCACACCAAAACATTAAAGCATCATACAAAACACATAAGACACAAGTCGTATGATCAAAAAATATCTCATATATATAAATATCAACAATATATACATCATCTCAAAACTGGATCGGTATGCCACAATATCCATACCCTGGCATACTCAATCCTCTCAACAATCTCTCCAAAATCTATAGTCCATCGACACCTAGCCTTGAGAAGCCCTCGAGCTCTTAGCCTCATCTCCTCCCCCACCCTAACGTGGAGGAGGTGGTCCCTTAAAAATGAACAATAATAATGAATTAGGGTTTTACCCTATTTTCTTAATTTTATTTAAAAAACAACTTAACAACATTTCAAAATTTTTCTTTTCCGTGTTTTTACCTCAAACGTTTGATTTGGGTAAAAACACGGAGGGGGCACCATAGTAAGCTGTCGTACAATTCGACCTAGAATCGTCGCCTAAAAATGGGAATAATTTTTGCTTTCTCATAGATCGAGAAGAACTCATCTTTAATGCATTTTATTTGAAAAATTTGCTAAAGAGGGGGCAAAATGTAGCACCCTAAAATTGGTGCAGTAAACCTTAGCAAATAATTAAAATTACTTTAGTAATAATTCAAATTCAAATTTCTAACCCAAAACCGCTCCAAAACCGCTTATACCGCTTTCCTCATTTTTCATGCCATTTTTAGGATTTGTTTTGTCCGTTGGACGATATCGTCGCCGATCAGACGATATCACCTCAGATCGGACGATTTCGTCTGGACTAGAACGTCCAGACGATTTCGTCCCAAAACTGATTTTTCATAATTAGCTTCTGTTTCAACGGCGTCTCTAACCTGGGCAAAAGCGTGTCTGCACGGTTAGAGACTTCCCCCATTGGAGATCTCCCAAATTGGGATGATCTCCAACCTCCCAACCTCCTTCCTATGCCTATTTAATCTTAGGCCCTCCCCTTGACATTCCCCTGGCTGAATTTTCCTGTAATACGAGTTCTATTTGCATTAGACCATCTTAAATCACCATTTGCCTTTGTATTTTTCCAAGTTTGTTTGTAGGAACTTCATTGTTTTTCAGCCGGAGCAAGCTCAGATCATCGCAGACGATCTTGTACAATCTCGGATGATCACGCCCCAATTCGAGATGATTTCGTATTCTAACGATTTCGACTGCAGTCAACATTGGGGGCAATCCGTGCCCTGAGTTTGCATTCTTTACCTTTATCTATTGTTTATTTTTGCATTAAGTTAGAGCTTATTACTATTTTGCATCCTGGAGTTCACCCATATAGTTTTAATGCATAGTAAAATCATGATTTGTCTTTAAAGCATGATAATTTACTTGCATATTTTATTTATGATTATCTTATTAATATTATTATTATCATTTCACATCATTTTCCTTTATCAACATAGCTGCATTTTCTATATTTTGTATCTATTTCTCTGATTGTAGGTCTTTGACGAATTCGTCAGATCTTAGACGATCCTGTCTGATCTCAGATGATCCTGTCAGATTCGAGGTGATCTGGACTGCTTCAAAAATTAGAACCTCCATCAGACATCCGGAATCAGGTATGGCTTTTCTCATTTAGCTTATTCTTTGTATTTTCTATTTAAATCTATTTTCTATATTCATTTAAATCTGCATTTCATATAGAACAATTTAGATTCATTTGGCCAAACCTAGGATTTGAATGATTAAAGATAAAATTGAACACATCAAACACATTCCCAACCTAGGCGTGGAGACTGCCATTCAAAAGTTTCCTGGTGAACCCACCATCCATCAAAAAATCACCTTAATACACCTCCCCCGAGAGGCGGGACCTTCAAAGGGCCTCTCAGTCCGAGGTATTGTCCCATCCTTCTCGCATCCCCCTTCCGGGCGCGGATCCTTTAGCCTGAAGGTAAGGGTGCAAAAAATTTGGAGCGATACATTTTGGTGAACCCGACGTGAAACTAAAACCTTTTGAAAACAAAAAAAAAACATAGATTCATTTAAAATCATTAGAAAACTACTAAGTTGCATATCATGTTTAGATGGTAGCTCCTAAGAAAAGACTAGCAGTTACTATAAATGTTGAAAACCAATTAATAGCCATAGAAATTAATTCTTTGTTTAGAACATCTCAAACATATAGAGTCCAACTTTTGTGGGACGAACTTAATAGGAGACTAGGTATCATTTCATCTAGGTCAACAGAACTTAAACAAATCAAGAGGCTTGTCCTAGATAGAATCCTGGATCCTCATCAACTCATTTTTTATCATGAACTTCAGAGAGCTTGCCATAGGTGGTTAGCTTATAGGAGAGCTCTTGTGTCTTCAGAATTGTTCACCTTCGAGGAATACCTCGAGAACGCAGCCACTATACACCAATTCCTAGGTCGTATAGAAGACCAAGAGGTCATTCTTACGGATAGGGAAAGATGGAATAGAGTTCCTAGAGCTGTGTTATATCGAGAGTATTGCCACGAGCTTTATTTCTACCAACCAGAGTCCGAGACAGATAATATCACTATAGCACTTTTTGTCAAATTCTTGAAAGACAATTTTCAATTTGAAGAAGAACATTTCATGACTCCTGAAGAACTTGAGCCCATTAATGATATTTATAAATTGTTTATAGAAAACTAGATCATTGCTTTCATTATTATTATTTCTTGCATTTTGTGTGCTGTTTGTTATCTTTATAATATTGTTACAAAACAAAACAGAAAAACCAAAAACATAACAAAACCAAAACATTTTATTTTAAATACTATAGTAGGTATATAATTAAAATATATACCTCTTAAGCTTGTTGCATATATATATATATATATATATATATATATAAAAAAAAAAAAAAATATAAATTTGCTGAAATCTAAGTTTAAGCACAATGACTAGACTTAGGAATGGTAAACAAACTGAAGAAGAAGAAGAAGATTGGTTAGGAAAGAAAACAAAAAAATTAAATGCCCTTCCTGAGGATCCAATTCCAGAAGGAGAAACTCTAGAACAACCAGAAGATGACCTGGTTGAAGAAAATGAACAACAAGAAAATGTTAGAGAGGAAGGATCCTCATCCCCTAGAATGGCTCCAGATGGAACTGTTACTTTTGATAACATAGATCATTTCTGGAAATTCTTCAATAATAATATTGGTGCTCTTAATATGGCAGTTCGTATTGATAGAGGCCAAATTAGTGACACTCAAGCAGCCATGGAAGATATGTTTAACATACACACTAATCCCTTGTCTTTTGTCGATCAAGAAAGTGATAAAGCTGGACCATCCAATATGGATATGGCCACTATAATTCAGAACATGCAAAAACAACAGGTTACCCAACCTCCTAAGGAACCTGTTATTGAGCCTAAAATCATTCCCACACAAAAGAGACCTTCATTCACTGCTTTATTTCGCCAAACTATTGATCAATATGCTTCAAATCGACAAAAACCTAAAATGAAGCCAAACACCAATTTTCAACAATCTGGGATACAACATAATACAACTTCAAAACTTCTTCATAACACCCTTCCTACCAACAATTTACACAATAGCAATATAGCATCTAATCTTCATGTCCCTCCATCATATGCTCACAAATCCCATATTAATGCCCTACCGAACCAATATGGTGGGCAAACCAGTAATCTGGAAGCCATGGTGAAACAGTTAGCTTCCCGCATGGACCAGATAGATCCCTACCGTCCCTCGTACAATTATCGAGAGATGTGTAGTCAGCCTTTGGATCCCATAGTTGTAGCACAACCATACCCTAAGCACTTTCCCATGCCCGTCCTGCCTATATATAAAGGAACTAAAGATCCCATAGAGCATCTTCGCATGTTTAGGATAGCATGTCATGATATATCACATGATGACTTGCTATTACTAAAAATGTTCCCAAAAAGTTTAGGAGGAATGGCATTAGAGTGGTACTATCAATTGCCCACTCATTCTTTGAGAAATTTTGAAGAAACAACTGAATCTTTTGTCCATCAATTTAGTGCCTACATCGAGAGGCATGTAACCATTAAAGATTTATACAACTTAAAACAAGACAAAGATGAATGTTTTGCTGATTTCTTAGCTAGATGGAGGCAGTTGACAGGAAAACTGCACTTTGTGCTACCTTATAGGGAAATGTTGGACATTTTTATTAATAATTTGCAAGAACAAATATCTTATGAGTTATCAATTGCTACCTTAACCACCTTCGATCAGGCTATAGACTTAGCTCGAAGGGTGGAAGATGCTCTCATTAGGAGAGGTCAGCTCAGGAAGAAAGATGATGAGAAAACATCCAGAAATCAATATAAAAACAAACAAGTTGTAGGTGACGGAGTCACTGACAATAGAAATGTTGCTAATATCAATACAACGAAGACAACAAAAAAATTTATATTGAAACCTCTTGATAAACCTCCTCGAGAGTTTACTAGATTGAATCAACCATTATCAACTATTCTACCCCAATTACTCGAAAGAGGTTTGATTCAATTACCTAATATCCGGGAACCTGATCCAACCATACCCGGATACAGAGCCGATTTACACTGTGATTTCCATAGAGGGCCTGGACACTCTACCAACTCTTGTAAAAGGTTAAAACATAAAATACAAGATCTGATTGATAATAATGAGATGGAGGTGCAAGCCTTCCAACCTAAACAAAATGCTCCTAATAATGCTCAAAAGAACATTCCCCAAAATCAAAATCAAAATGCTAATCAATCATTAGATATATTTCAACATCCTTTACCAAAACATGGTAAAGAGGTGGCCAATCAAATTGAGCATCATAATGTCCCTCCTCCTACCCGATATGTAGGGACTATTAGCGGACAATTACCTATTCAGGATCCTCAAATATTTGGCACAACTTTCTCCATGGTCACGACCAGGCCCCTACATAATATTCAAACACCGGATCCTAGTGATGTAGAATCGGATACTGAAAGTGAAATAGACATCACCTCAAACCAATCGAATAGTTCTGAAAATGAATCAGATCCTATTCAACCTATCACAGATGCTATGGTTCCGGAAGAACCATTTCCTAGAAGAGTTACTACTCGACCCTCTTCTAATCAGTTCCTTCCTAATGAACAAGCCATAAACGCTCAACCGAGACCAATTCAACGTCCTCAATATAACATTGTAGGTACCATCGGAGTTGTTACCAGACAACAGGCTCAAAATTCTCAACAGGATCAAACTCAGAATGATGGATCAACTCCATTTATTTTGAAAAATCCCACTAAAGGGAATCATATGTCTAATGTTCAACCTAAGCCTCCTTACAATATTAATGAACAATTATCCAATACTACAGCCAAAATTTCCCTTTTGGACTTGTTAAGATCTTCTCCTACCCATAGAGATGAGTTAATGCTCACATTAAGCCAAATGATGGTACCACAAAACATTCAACCTGAAGCCATGGCCAATACTATAATAACTCGAGAAGTTGATTGTATTGACTTTCGAGATAAAGATATACCACAACATAGTTTACATAAGGATAACCCCTTATATATTACTGCCCTAATAGGAGATGTAGCAGTCAAAAGGGTCTTGATTGATAATGGTTCATCTCTAAATATTTGCACTTTTGACTTCTACCAAAGATTTGGGTTTAGAAGTGATGAAATGAAGAAAACTGACATGATCATAAAAGCTTTCAATGACGAAACACAAGAAACATGTGGAGTTATCACCATCCCATTGCAAGTTGGTCCGAGAACCTTAGATACGACCGTGTTTATTGTACATTGCCCCGCATCATACAATATACTCTTGGGTCATCCTTGGATCAATGCAATGCGGGTTGTCCCATCAACTTTACACCAATGTGTTAAATTCGAATTTAAAAATCAGTTGGTCACTATCCATGGTGATCCTAGACCCTTTGATATGTGTGCTTTGGCGGAACCTGTTGGAGTTCAATTTTGCCTCGCTCTGTCATCCACACATCCTAATTCTTATTTTTCATCTAAACCTCAACAATCTTCTAAACAAACCACACTAGAACCTCAAAAAGATCTTAAATCCACAACCAATCCTTCATGTTCCATCCCTATAATTTCAAAACCTATAGACCCATTTATTAACGCCTCCACATTATCTACATCTATCATACCTTCCACATCTAAAGATATAGGGAATGATCCTTCTACATCTTATGCTCTTTCTGATGAACTCTTACCTGATTTATCTAAAATTCTTATATCAGAAAAAACAAATGCTTCTATGCAAAATTCCATTATCTTAAGTAATTTTCCGCCATCTCCTCGTACTTTGGGCCTCCCACAACCTATGGGAAGTACTTACCAAGTCGGGAGTTGTGCCTTCATTTATAAGGGATATGACTGGGGAAGAATACCCAGGAACATCAAAACTCATCATGAGGGATATGCTCGATGTTATTTTACTAATGAGTATATTAAAGCTAAACCTATAATGCTTAAAATGGGATATAAAGGGAAAGGCTTGGGACCTTTCCAAGATGGTATGAAAGAACCCTTTGAGGTAGAACCATGGCCCGCCCGATGTGGTGTGGGCCTATTTCCTAGTAAGGGTCAACCCTTCCCTTTTGAAGATGATGATCAACTCATATGTTATCAAGATTATTTGGATGGGCATGATGATTTGCCTCTAAAAAATCAGCCATTTACATGCAATATGCTATCCATAGCTTATCCTGAAATGATTGCTGAATCCGATGATGAGTTGGAAGGAGATATTTTCCATGATGTCTCCGTTGAAGAGATGTTACACAATGGTTTTTATTTTGATGGTTCTATACCTACTATAGCCCAACTTGAGGCCACGACTCCTCAAGATGAATTATCCAAGTTAACCTTAAAGGAATTACAAGAATTGGGCGTTTCACCCGCCCCACCTAATTTTGAAAGAGATCTACACATGGAAGTAGAAAACGTCATTAAAGTTAACATTGGAACTGAGGATAATCCTCACATAATCAATATTGGATCAGAATTAAGTCAAGAAAAACAAGAGCAATACATTGCATTCCTTAAAGAATATGAAGATGTCTTCGCTTGGACATATGAAGATATGCCAGGTTTAGACCCTTCCGTAGTCATGCATCACCTAGTAGTCCATCCGGATGCTAAACCTGTTAAACAGAAACTTAGAAAAATGCATCCCAAAGTGGCCTTGCTAGTCAAAGGGGAGTTAGAAAAACTCCTGAATGTTGTTTTTATACAAGCTATTGATTATGCGGAATGGATCTCCAATGTAGTTCCAGTCACCAAGAAAGAAGCTACCAAAGTTAGGGTTTGCACAGACTTTAGAGATATTAACGTTGCATGCCCTAAAGATGATTTTCCTCTTCCAAACATGGATCAAATCATTGATTTTACTGCTTGGGAGTGGAATGATATCCCTAATGGATGGATTTTTTGGTTATAATCAGATCAGGATAGCTCCTGAAGATCAGGCTAAAATAGCCTTTATTACCCCTTGGGGTACCTTTTGTTGGAAAGTGATGCCATTTGGTTTAAAGAATGCAGGTGCAACATATCAACGAGCCATGACTTATATCTTTCATGATATGATGCATGATATCCTACATGATTATGTAGATGATATTATAGCTCGCTCTATTAATGAAGATGATCATTTAGATGATTTGAGAAAAGTATTTAATCGGTTAAGAGAATATCTTATTCGATTAAATCCAGCTAAATGTATATTCGGAGTCAAGTCCGGTAAACTATTAGGGGTTTTAGTTTCTTTACGTGGTATCGAAATCGACCCTCTCAAGATTGTGGCTATCACTGATATGCCCGCACCTACCAATATATCTGAGTTACGAAGTTTACAAGGTAAGCTTCAAGCCATCCGTCGCTTCATCGATAAGCTGGCGGACAAAACCAGTCCCTTTCTTAAGCTCCTTAAGAAGGATGTCCCTTTTAATTGGGACGACGAATGTAAGGAAGCTTTTGAACTTCTCAAACAATACCTCCTTAACCCACCTGTGCTTTCACCGCCTAGACCTGATCGCCCATTTATCCTGTATATTTTAGCTTCAGATTTTGCTTTAGGAGCTATGTTAGCTCAACTTGATGATGAGAAAAGAGAACGTGCTAATTATTATATTAGCCAAACTTTAATTAGTTATGAAACCCGCTACACAACATTAGAAAAACTATGTCTAGCAGTCGTATTTTCTATGCAAAAATTATGCCATTATATGCTCAGTCAGAAAACATATGTCATTGCTAAATATGATCCCTTGCGGTATCTCATGAGTCGACCTTATTTATCGGGTCGCACAACAAAGTGGGTTCTTGCTCTAAGCGAGTTTGAACTCACGTTTATAGGACAAAAGTCTGTTAAGGGTCAAATCATAGCAGATCAATTAGTTGTTGCACCCTTAGAGTCTACCCATCCCCTCATCATTGAGTTTCCTGATGAATGCCTTCAATTAGAGGCAGACCATGTTGAACAATGGTCCTTATACTTTGATGGAGCCCGATGCATGAGTGGGGCTGGTGCAGGTATTATTTTAATATCTCCACAAAAACACATTATACCTTTGTCCTTTAAATTAACATTTGCTTGCACCAATAATACTGCTGAATATGAAGCTCTAATCCTTGGATTACGAGCTGCCTTGGCACTAAAAATTAAACATCTGCTAGTTTTTGGTGATTCTCAACTTGTTATAAACCAAATTAATGAAGTTTATCAGACCAGAGATGATAAATTACGCCCATATAAAGCATATGTTTTACAATTAATATCTCTATTTGATCAAGTTACCTTGGAAGCTATTCCTCGAACTAGCAACCGTGTGGCTGACGCTATGGCCGCAGCTGCATCTCTTCTGCCCTTGGAGTTAGATGACGAATATGCCACCATCATTATTCGTCGACTCCAGGAACCCGCTTCAAATAAGTCATGCTTAGAACCTTTGGATGTGTTTCTAATCAATGAAACTACTCCTGAACCTTGGTATACGGATATATTTGATTTTCTTCACAATGGGACTTTCCTTGCCAGTTCTAATAGAAACCAACGTCGGTTATTACGTAGACGAGCAAGTCGATTTGTAATAATTGGCAATACTTTATATAGGAGATCTTTTGAAGGTATCCTATTGAGATGTTTGAATCTAGAAGAATCCAAATCAGCTTTGAGTGAAGCTCACGATGGATCTTGTGGAGGACACTTCAGTGGTAGTGTCATTGCTAAAAAGCTCCTTAGGATAGGCTACTTTTGGCCTACCATGGAGAATGATGCACATGATTATGTGCGCCATTGCGACAAGTGCCAGAAACATGCTGACCTTGTCCATGCCCCTGCACAAGAACTGCAGGCTATTTCATCTCCTTGGCCCTTTTCAAAATGGGGCTTAGACATTATTGGCAAAATTAATCCTGTGTCATCTGATGGACACAAATTCATCATAACCGCCACTGAGTATTTTATGAAGTGGGTTGAAGCTATGCCTTTAGCTTCCTGCACTGGAACACAAGTCTCTAAATTTATTTTTAATCAAATCATTTGTAGGTTCGAAATTCCTGCAAATCTCATCTCAGACAATGGAACTTGTTTCAAAAATAAAGATGTTAAGAAATTATGCCAAAAATATAAGATTCAACATCGCTGGTCCACTCCCTATTATCCTTAGGGTAATGGCCAAGCAGAAGCATCCAATAAAACATTAATTAAAATCCTCAAAAGATTGGTCAATAAATCGCCGTGATTGGCACATTCAATTATATCCAGCTTTGTGGGCATATCGCACTAGTGTTCGTACTCCCACAGGTACTTCACCTTTTGTTTTGGTTTATGGCGCTGAAGTCGTTTTTCCCTTTGAATTAGAAGTTCCTTCTTTGGCTCTACTACTTCAAGATACCGAAGTAGGAGATGAATATCGAGTTGGCAGACTCGATCACTGGAACTCCTAGATGAAAAGCGCATCAATGCTTTGGAGCATCTTCGTGCCTACCAAAACAAGCTTAAAAGATCATATGCTAAGAAAGTTCGTCATCGATCCTTTGAGGTCGGCGACCTTGTTTTAAAAGAAAATAAAAAAAATACTAATGCAACTAAAGACCTTAAAGGTAAATTTGAACCCAACTGGCTTGGACCATATATTATCACTGCTAAATTTGAATCGGGAGCATACAAATTATCTACCTTAGATGGTAAAGAGCTTAAAGAACCTATGAATATTATGCATCTTAAACGTTATTATGCATAAAAATTTGGTCATTTCATCATTGTATATATTTGTTTGCATATTATTTCCTTTTAGTCACTTCTTTAAAACGTTTCAAAAACAATTATCTTGTATTTCTTTTAATTCATCACTTAAAATTAAAAACATTCAAAATCATCAAAATCTTCAAAAACATCTTTTGTTTTGCACTTCTTAAACTGTGAAGTATTGCAGTTATATTTTCAAGTTATTTCGGATAAATTAGCATTTATTTGGAATCCCGCACTTTCACATGCACATGAATAAATATCTTAATTTATTTGGTATGATTATTAATCTCTCTTATATCAAAGTCCACATTGGCATTAAATAAAGTTTTGAGCACAGAGAATTGATCTTGTTATTTACTTAAACCAAGCATATCCTTTCACAATAAAATGATTATATTTGTAATGTCCATGCTATGCTACATAGTAGAAGTGGTTTCTTGAGCGAAAAGTTTCCCCTGCTATCCTATCATGCACATGGTCTAGAATCTTTGAGAATTGACAAAAGGACAAGCTCACCCCTACCCGAATAAAAATCCCTTGCTCTACAACTAATCCGAGCAAGCATCCCTAGCATAGGAAGAAAAGAAAAAGAAAAATCAAGCAAAATCATGAGAAAAAGAAGCATTATTTCAGAATCATTTTGTACTCTCTTAGCACTATTTCAGCATTATCTCAAATATCAAAGCAAAAGATACGAAAAGAAAAAAAAAAAAAAGAAGCAAAAGAGAAAAGCAAAAGCAAAAGCAATAAAATCCCTTTCCCTACCCATTGAAAAGAAAAGAAGGGTTGATGAGCTTGAATCCCTGGAATTCTCAATTATTCGAAAACTGTGAGGTAAGCCCCATAACAGGTGGTTTGTGCCCAACCCGCTTGGCCTTGGGTAACTCCTAGCGTGGTGATATGTCAGTCACATTAGCGACCTTCTTTTGTATAGACCTATGTCTGCTTATGGATTAGCTAGCTCTTGATAACCCGACTTACATAGTAGTCCGGTACGGTTATATGCATCTAAATCATGGTTAATGAACACTTATTTGGTTAATTCAAATCACTTGTATCAAATTATCTTGCTCAAAACTGGTAAATGAACAATACAATCGCACACACATTTGTATTTGAGAGATTTTGTATCATTATGATAAATCAAGATCGGTAATGAACTCACATTTGCACATGAGGATTCCTTATAAATCTACATTTCTCTTTGAGATAATTTAAGATATTTCTGTAACTCTTTTCGGAATAATTTTATCCTTTTATTTCAGAATTTTTGTTTTCTATAAGAGCAATTACATACATCTTCTCACAAAATCTCAAAAATAATTTCAAACAAAAGTTTTCATATTATTATTTTTCTGTTTATCAAAGATCAAAAATGCATCTTGCAATAAAACCAACAATCTATTTTCTTCTTTGGATTTCGCGATGATGGTATAAGTCTATACCTAAATATTCTATGCCTAGCGCAAACCATCGTTCTAATTTTATTTCCCATTTATTTCAAATCATAAAAAACATGTGACTTGCATCATTATGTTACACAATTATGCTTTACAAACAAACAAACACTTGTTACTATTTCATGTCATTATGTCAAACTTCAAATTTTGCAATGATGGTATAATTCCTAGGGAATTATTCAAAAATTTTATCACACTTAGGAATTTATGCCTAGCAAAAATCATTTTCTAATATATTTCATGCATAATATTTTCATGGAAATCTGAAAACAAATCACCATCATCATCATCATTTGCATCATCACAACAAAGTCTTAAGACAGTCTCTTAAGCACTCTTTTACTTTTAGCAATATTTCTATACTGGGATTAGCTTGACGACCGAGTGAGCGGCGACTCCATGAAATGGTCTATAATAGCGACAATGTCCTTTGAAATTATTGTTAGAAGTCCCTTTTATTTTTATCAAATTATCCCACAAACAACCACCAATTTGTTTACATCAGATTATTTCATTTAAATTTTAA
Source organism: Wollemia nobilis (assembly GCA_028583015.1). NCBI lineage: Eukaryota > Viridiplantae > Streptophyta > Pinopsida > Araucariales > Araucariaceae > Wollemia > Wollemia nobilis. Next base: position 8,759,111 of record JAQPPZ010002979.1, read on the forward strand.
AAGCATGACATTCAAACCATAATATTTCCAAACGACATAATTACATGAATCATCAAATCAATCACACCAAAACATTAAAGCATCATACAAACACATAAGACAAGTCATATGATCAAAAATATCTCATCTATATATATATCAACAATATATACATCATCTCAAAACTGGATCGGTATGCCACAATCTGTACCTCGGCATACTCAATCCTCTATCAAAAATAATAAACACTATGTATCAATCTATGTAGTGCAATCTGTAGCAAGCTAGCCTCGAGAACCTCTCGAGCTCTCAGCCTCATCTCCTCCCCCGCCCTGAGGTGGACGAGGTGGCCCCATCGTAGTCCGTGTGGTGCTATGAGTCCTGGACTCTGATCGTGATGATGTCCTCGATGACCTCATCACGATAGGCTCCACAATGGGGGCCGACAGTGGTAACCTCTGCCCCTCTGGCACCATATGGTGGTATAGCGTCTGATAGAATGTGATCTAGGCAATAGCCCATGCTAGGTCCCGAGTGCTCGCCCCTCCGCTCCATGCTCGAGGCGTGCGACCTCATCTCTAAGCTGTGTGGCCTCCTCTCGATGTCGTGCAGCCTCATCCTGCAAGGACTGCACCTAAGCCTGGAGATGAACAGTCTCCACCCGGAGAGTAGCCATCTCGCTACTCTCTCCTACCTCGACACCCTTGCCCTTATCGGGCGATGGTGGCCTCTCTCTCCATGGAGAAGGGGGTCTCTCCTCCCTCCTCTCCCACTGCCATGGCCTCTACTGAGCCTGTGGCCTCCTCTTGCTCTCTCCCACCGTGACCCTGTGCCACCTCAATGGCCGCCTGGCGCCGCCTCCCCATCCGATGCACAACTACATGAATCGGACCCTGAGCCCTCATCATCCGAGGAGGGCGGATGCCTACGTACCAGGCATCGTAGCCGTCAGCAACCCCTGCATCATCCCCATCCACTGGCTGAATGGGGGCATCATCCGCGTCCTCACTCCAGAAGCGCTGCATATCTGGAGCCCCGCTGACTATAGTGTTATCCCAGACGGTCCAAGAAAACTCGTAGTCCCTGAGAGATGGGATCCCCTGCTGTAGACCGAACTACCTCAAAACTCGGTCATAGCGGTGGAGCTCCACCTCTCCCCTCTCCATCCTCAGCCAACAGGTTCGCCTAACGCGAGCCAACTCCTGTCCATCCTCGGCCCACCCTGGATGATCTCTCCAAGGCCTCCAGGTGATCTGGTCGGAGACAAGGTCATCAAGTAGTCTCCGGGACATTGGCAGATCTATCCGCCGTTGTGACCCTCTCCGGAGCCACCAGTAGAAAACTCGGGGCCTCTCCCCATCAATCCCTATCGGTGGGAGCCCTACCGGCCTCCGCATCATGATGTGCTCCCAGCACCAAACCTACAGTAGTGATGTCATGACCAGACATCGGCCGCCCTTGTATACGACCCCATGCAGGATCCTATACAATCGGCATAGTACAAAGCTCCCCCAAGCAAACCTATACCCATGGTCTCTCATGTCGTAGACCACATCTGTCAGTAGCCATGGTAGTCTGCATCCACTCTGATGGCATAGCAGCAGACCACCTACCACCCCAGCCAAAACCTGTGTCAGTCTAGATGCCCCAGGCATCTGGCGTAGCGACTCGATGTTCACTCCGCCCTTCTCTAGGGCGAAGCTCGGATCTTCGCATAGTCGCATCATCGCGTGGCCCTGATTGGCCATGGGAGTTATTAGCCATCCTTGTATGGGGATCCTCAAAATCCTCCATACATCCTCCAATGTGGGAGTCATCTCCCCTGTCGATAACCGAAAACAAGAAGAACCCGGATACCACCTCTCTGCTAGGGCTGTCAATAGCCCCATATCTGTAGAAACCTGTGGCATATCTGCCACATGCTGCAAGCCGACTTGAGCCAACTGATCTCGCTCTGCCTGAGATAGAGTGGCCAAGTCATCCCTCAGCCCATCGTATTTCCATTCCCGGCTCTTTAGTAATCCTCTCTGCAACATAAACAACAAAACAATAAAAATCATTAATAAAACAGTGATTAAAAATGCAAGTAAAACAAGTTCAATTTCATACAAATGATGATATCGTCCACTATTGGACGATATCATCCAAAATTTGAGCAAATTCATCTCCGATTTCGCAAGAGGGAATCGTCCCTTATTGGACGAAATCGTCCCCATATCGTCGATTTCGCCCTTGGACGAAATCGGCGATATCGAGACGATTTCGACGAAATTGAGACGATTTCGTCCCGACGACGTCGACGGCCCAAAAATGGCCGCGATGCTCAAAAATCATTCAAAATTAATCTAAAAAGCATGAAATTCAAAATTAAAGCATTCTAAATTAAGTTTGGACCCTTACCCGTAGCCCGCGTCGGACCTCTGTCGATCTGTGCGTTGTCTCGACCATCTTGTCTGCAGAGCTCTAGAAACCAGGAAAATGAACAGTAACAATGAATTAGGGTTTTACCCTATTTTTCTTAATTTTATTCAAAAACACTTAACAACATTTTAAAATTTTGCTTTTTCGCATTTTTACCTCAAACGTTCGATTTGGGTAAAAACACGGAGGGGGCACCATAGTAAGCTGTCGTACGATTCGACCTAGAATCGTCGCCTAAAAATGGGAATAATTTTTGCTTTCTCGTAGATCGAGAAGAACTCATCTTTAACGCATTTTCTTCGGAAAATTCGCTAAAGAGGGGGCAAAATGTAGCACCCTAAAATTGGCGTAGTAAACCTTAGCAAATAATTAAAATTACCTTAGTAATAATTCAAAATTCAAATTTCAAACCCAAAACCGCTCCAAAACCGCCTACTACCCGTTTCCTCATTTTTCATGCCATTTTTAGGATTTGTTTTGTCCGTTGGATGATATCATCGCCGATCAGACGATATCGCCTCAGATCGGACGATTTCGTCTGGACTAGAACGTCCAGACGATTTCGTCCCAAAACTGATTTTTCATAATTAGCTTCTGTTTCAACGACGTCTCTAACCAGGGCAAAAGCGTGTCTACGCGGTTAGAGACTTCCCCCATTGGAGATCTCCCAAATTGGGATGATCTCCAACCTCCCAACCTCCTTCCTATGCCTATTTAATCTTAGGCCCTCCCCTTGACATTCCCCTGGCTGAATTTTCCTGTAACACGAGTTCTATTTGCATTAGAACATCTTAAATCACCATTTGCCTTCGTATTTTTCCAAGTTTGTTTGCAGGAACTTCGTCATTCTTCAGCCGGAGCAAGCTCAGATCGTCGCAGATGATCTTGTACAATCTCGGACGATCACGCCCCAATTCGAGACGATTTCGTATTCTGTAGACGATTTCGACTGCAGTCAACATTGGGGGCAATCAGTGCCCTGAGTTTGCATTCTTTACTTTTATCTATTGTTTATTTCTTTGCATTAGTTAGACTTATTACTATTTTGCATCCTAGAGTTCATCCATGTAGCTTTAATGCATAATAAAATCATAATTTGCCATTAAATCATTGTAATGCACTTCATATTTTGTTTGTGATTATCTTATTAATATTATTATTATCATTCCACATCATTTTCCTTTATCGGCATAGTCTGCATTTCTTGTATTTTGTATCTATTTCTCCGATTGCGGGTCTCTCGATGAATTCGTCCGATGAATTCATCAGATCTCAGACGATCTTGTCTAATCTGAGACGATCCTGTCAGATCAGAGGCGATCTGGACTGCTTCAAAAATTAGAACCTCCATCAGACATCCAGAATCAGGTATGGTTTTTCTCACTTAGCTTGTTCTCTGTATTTTCTGTTTAAATCTATTTTTTGTATTCATTTAAATCTGCATTTCATATAGAACAATTTAGATTCATTTGGCCAAACCTAGGATTTGAATGATTAAAGATAAAATTGAACACATCAAACACATTCCCAACCTAGGCGTGGAGACTGCCATTCAAAAGTTTCCTGGTGAACCCCACCATCCGTCAAAAAATCACCTTAATACCCCTCCCCCGAGAGGCGGGACCTTCAAAGGGCCTCTCAGTCCGAGGTATTGTCCCATCCTTCTCGCATCCCCCTTTCGGGCACGGATCCTTTAGCCTGAAGGTAAGGGTGCAAAAAATTTGGAGCGATACAACAACTTGCTCCATTTCACCGAAGGAAATTTTCTTTTATCATGTAAACCTGACCATAAAAAAGATTGCATAATATAGATTAAAATTTTTTCAAATGATTTTGGCATAGAATACAATGACATATAATATGTTGGAATGGCTTGTAAGACTGAATTAATTAACTACACTCTTCTTGCTAACGATAACCATCTACCTTTCCAAGTTGAAAGTTTATTTTGAACTTTACTAATAACTAGATTCCATAAATCTATCCTCATTCTCCCCTCAAATAAAGGTATCCCTAGATAAGTTATTGGTAAATTTGCCTCCTCCATTTGAAGCAACCTATAAATTATTGCTTTGATATTAGTAGGAGTGTTATGGGAGTAAATTTTGGATTTAGTGGTATTAAATTTTTGCCCTAAAGCTCTTTCGTACTCTTTTAAAAATTTATTCAAAGTTTTTTCCTCATTTATCCTTGCCCTTCCAAAAATATTGTATCATCTACAAATTATTTATGGGTGATGCTATCGATGTTATTTCTAACCTTAAGTCCACTTATAAGCCCATATTTGTAATCCTTCTTTAAGTTCCTACTCAAAAAATCTAACATAATAATGAAAAATAAGGAGATAGAGGATCTCCTTATCTAAGACCTCTCTTGGCTTTCAAAGATTCTATCACTAACCCATTGACCAACACTAAATAAGAAACTGTAGAGACACAAGCTTTAATCTATCTAACCCATTTCTTCTTGAAACCAATTTTTTTTTAAACTACAAAAAGAAAATCCCAATTAACCCTATCATAGGCTTTACTCATATTAAGTTTTAAGATCATTGCTTTCTCTTTTCTTGAAGCTATTGAATGTATAACTTCATGAGCTACTATGATCCCATCTAGAATTTTTCTCCCTTTCATAAATCCTCCTTGCTTTTATGAAATTATATTGTCTAACAATGGCCTTAATCTATTTGCCATCACTTTGAAGATAATATTATATGCCATATTACATAGGCTTATGGGTCTAAAAGAATCAAACAATTCAACATCCTTATTTTTTGGAATTAGGGTAAGATATGTTGCATTTATTTTATAAGGTATGTATTGTTTTACCCTAGACTGTTCCATTGCCACCAATAAAGAATCCTTCACTATATCCCAATAATGTTGGTAAAAATATGTAGAGAGTCCATATGGACCCAATTATTTATCCTTGTTAAAAGAGAAAAGAGCTAAATGAACTTCTTCTAGAGTAATAGGCTCCATCAATTTCCTATTGTCTTCATTCGTTATAACTGAAGGAACATCTTGGAGAAGTTTATTATTAAGAATTTCGGTCTCCTCTGAACATAGAATATTTTGATAAAAATACTTTACCTCTTTTCTAATTTCACTTTGATCTTCAATCCAAACCCCTTCTATTGATTTGATTCTACTAAATTTGGAAGTTGATCTCTGTACTATAGCCATCCTATGAAAAAAATTATATTCTTATCTTCTTCTTTTAACCAAGTTTATCTTGATTTTAATATCTAAAATTTATATTCCTTACTCAAAATATTATGATACTCACTAAGCAACTCCCTTTCGTATGAGCTTGTATTATTTTCACCACGTTTTTGGAATTTTGGAATTTTATCTTTTAGTTCTTCTTTCTTCTCAAAAATATTTCCAAAGGTGTTCTTGTTCCAATATTTTAATCTAGATGTCATAACTTTAATTTGATTTGGAAGAGCATACAACCCACCATTACCTAAATATTTCCATGTTTGAGCTATCATATCAACAAATTGAGGATGGTCTTCCCACATATACTCATATTTAAAATATAATATTTTTTTAATTCACTTACCACCATTTTAACTTTTATTGGCCAGTGATCTGAACTAATCCTTGTTAAGGTATTAATTTTAGTACAAGTTCCTTCCTCTAGACAATGACATGAGAGAATGCATCTATCTAATTTATTCTGCTATTAGGTTATAGCCTCTCCTGTTGTTGATCCAAGTATAGTTGTCTTCTTCAAACTCAACTTCTTATAGATTATTGTTTTGAATAAAAATTGAGAAATATTTCATACTTTGGGTCAATTTCCTAATTCTCCCAAATTTTTCATCCAACCTGGTTATGAAATTAAAATCTCCAATGATCATGAATCAGGTTTCTTGGTCTTTACTTCTCATAAAGGCTACAATCCCACTTTAATCTTCTAATCTACTTGACTAAGTTGTAGGTCCATATACATTGATAAGGACGAAACGAATATCAATAAAGTAGCAAGTGACTAAAGAGGCTATCCGATGACTAGTTTTATGAATGGTTACACAAGAATTTCTAGAAGGATTACAAGAAGTTAGAATTATCCCTGTTGCTCCTTTAGAATCCATAGCATCCCATTCACATCTTGCTCATACTGCTTTCATAATTTTTGAAACTTCTTTTGTCATTTTAGTTTCCTGGATATAAAGAATATCTGGCTTATTACTTGAACCTAGGTCCCTAATACACATATGCTTTGAGGGGGCATTAGCACCCCTTATATTCCATGAGATTATAATCATGTCTCATTAGGGTCTTTTGGTCTCCGTATTACCAATATCATTTTATTGTTTGTTAGAGATAAGTTCAACCGACTTAGTTTGTGTTCCTTTCCCTATGTTTGCTCTTGCTTCCTTGGATCTTGCTTGATAATTTTAGGGTTTTCCTCTTTTTTCCTTGCCTATATAAGGAGTAGGTATTATTATTCTATTCCTCAATATTCTTTCACAATTTTTTTCATCATATTTATCCTCTCCTAGATCTATTATAGAAGCTTTTGACTTGTCCTACTCATTTTTTGGTATTTCCTTATTAATGGTAGATGTATTAACTTCTAAAATTACATTTTATTTACCAATTTGTTTTCTCTTGAATGGTACATGGTACTTCAAGAGAGTCTTCAAAATCTGATGAGACACATTCCTTAGGTTCATTGAGAATGTTCTTCCTTAAATTAGGATCATACTGAATATATGTTTTCTTGTTAATATGTTGAAATTGTTGTACTATGTCCTCTAAGTTTTGATTGACTTTTTCTTCATAGGTTAAAGCCTCAAAAGAGTTGTTATTTCTTCCAATATCCTTCCTTATTTGTCTCCATTGTTTATTTTCTTTTATTTTTCTAGATCTATTTTTTGGAAGTTGAAAACCATCTTCATCCATAACCATTAGTAAGTTTCTCTTACGGTTTTTCTAAATATGATTTTGGTGGGCTCTTCTTGGGGCATGATCTCTCAATATGCCCACATCATGATATCTTCTACATCTAAAATATATATTTTCATAATCTATAGTTTGGGTCCACATATTATCCCTATACTTTACAATGACTGATTTTGGTAAAGCTTTACTTATATCAATCATGACCAATATTCGAGCATAAATAGCTAGGAATCCATATTTCATTGTAATTGAAATATCAAGGAATTATCCTAAAGTGTTGCCCATTTCATTCAATGTATATATTTCCAAAAATTCAATGGGTAACCCAAACATCCTAACCTATTCTAGTACTAGGGATAGATTTACATTTAAGGTGAAAAGCCTTCATACCAACAGGTAAGGAAGATTCATGCTCTTCCCATAAACCAAGGACCCCCTTTTAATATCTTTTATCTTTCTTCCCTAGAAAAAAAAATAGCTAGGAAGAAACCTTTGGGAAAAAATGATAGAATCACTCTTGGAGACTTCCAACTCCTATCAATCCATTTTCTCAAGGCTAAAGCCCCTAGCCAACACCCATTAAATTTACCAAAAATTGCCCTATCTTGGAGCAACGAGGATCTCTCTGAGGTGCTCTCACTAACCTCTACCACTAGAGATAATTCTAAGAATTTAACTATAAATCAGTCCATGGAAAGGAAACTAAAACTCAAAATCTATTGAAATTTATATGAATTTCCTATAGCAAATATAATATTTGATAAAAACTTCATAAATTTTTCATGCACAATTTCTAAGATAAAGAAAGGGAAAAAAAACTTAGCTAAAAAATTCTTTATCTGGATATAATGTCTTGCCTTACTAAAGTCCTAGCCCTTCATTATACTTCCCATCATTCGAACCCTAGCTTACAATTATTTACAATTTTATTTTTTGTGACTTGAAAAATCGTCACTACCCTTGCTCCGAATGGTTGACTTCATAGGATCATATCTCCCTCAATATTGCTTGGATTTTTGCATATTACCACTCATTTTAAAGCTATTCAAATTATCCACAATTTTGTCCAAGAATCAGATAACTCTTCATGAAGATATGGCTTCTAAAATATGAAGATAATCTTTCGCACTTTACAAGATGGAATACTTCTTACAACAATTATCTTTTGTATAAATTTAGTGTTAGACTCTATTTAAAAACCCTTATTTATTTTTTAGATGATATATATTTTTTAAAATTTATATAAGAGGGTTTGATTATTTTATTAAACGAAAATCAGAGAAAAAGGGTTCTTTTTATATTTAAATGATTTTCATTTAAATATTGTATTAAATTTAAGTTTTTTTTTTTAATTTAATAAGTTGTTAATTTATTTAAAAGTTTTTTTTGGTAGGTAAAAAGATTTATTTATAGCTCGGGTTGAAGGGTCCCGACCCTATTACAGTGGGCATGCAAAGTGCCAATAGTACATAACTGAAGCAAACTTACAAAAAACAACTGGGGGTTTGACCCCCTACTACCTAGGCCATTCACGACCAACAACACCAAAAACAAAACTGAGGAGAAATCACTACAGTCATAGGCAATCCAGTTGCCTGACATCCACTTCCCTGATCTATTGGGACTCCTTTCCTTCCTCTTGCTGCATATTGTCTTTCTGCTCAGGAAGCAGGAGGACCTGGAGCATAGCCGGGAGATCCTACAATTTTGTAATTGTGCTAGAGAGGATGGCACCGCCTTCATGGATGATTTTGGTAACTGCATTTAGATGATCTATCACTTCATGGATGTGGTTGAGAGCGATAAAGTAGAGCTTAAATCTGGAGCTTTTGATCTGGTCTTTGTCATTGATGCTGATGACCTCAGGGGATGGGCATTGACCATTCATTTTATGGAACTGGAATCTTTAGGATTTTTTGCTTTTTTGGGAGGGCTGAACCACCTTTCACTTGCTTCTCAGATGCTTGCCTAGGTGAGCTTCGACCTTAGGAGAGGAGGCAGGGGAAACAAATTTCTTACCACTGGCTTAGGCTTGGGTGGTTATGATTAAGGGAGAACCAGTGGGGGACTCGAGAGATGGGGGGGATCAGTAGGATTGGGGGATGGGGGAGATTAGTCTCAATGATGGGGGTGGACGTTGAAGAGTGCTCAAGGTTGGGGGAGTGAGAAGGGAAGGTGCTAGATACCTGATGGGCTAGGGTATGCTTGTACAACACAAGGAAGAGACCTTGATGGTGGGGAGGATTTGAAGAATTACGCTCCATGGAGTTGGTAATAGAAATGGTGATGGAATGAAAAATGAAGTCAAGGAGGTTAATGGGTCAAAAATCATGCAGGTGGTTGACAAAGGCAAGATTGTAAGCATGAAGGGGGCTGTTGGGGTTGTCGACAGAGACATATTAGATGACAAGGATGATGGCTGTGACCTAAGGCTTGGATAGAGAAAAATGAAGGATGCCATTTTTCTCCCATACTAGGTCCTTCCCTTTGTTAGGGAAGTGGTCTGTCTCTTCCTTAAAATTATGTTTATCTCTATGAACTACTCTACCAATAGGAGGTAATCCAAAAGCTTGAATGATAGTATGGATGCTTACCTCAAAGTGCATCCCTCAAACCTGAACCTCGCATTTGTTCCATGAATTGAAAAATCATTGGTGACTTCGTCATCCATCCAAAAGAAGAGCTTGAAAAAGGTGATGAACTTATTGGCATCGAGTAGGGCTTGAGTCCCCGGATCCATCTACAACATTGCGGGTTCAATGAGAGCCATCAAGTTACTAAGATGAGGGTAAGCAGAGCTGACTCAAGATTTTTTGATAGAATCTTTGAAATGACTTCCTTGAATGCTTGATAGGAACATATAGGGATTCTTAATAGGCTTGGGGAGGTGAAAGGAGTGCCATTTGAAATCCATGAGGACCACTAAGCAAGAAAGGGGGAAGAGGGATTGAAAATCAACCTTAGTAGGGTTCATGACAAGGAGACCAAAATGGAAGGAGATGGTGGAGAGGTCAAAATGGCTGGTACATAGAGTGAGAGGGGAGAAAGGGAGGGGTGTGGGTGAATGGGAATCAACCGATGGGAGAAAACAAGGCCAAATGAGCTAGGAGGTAGAAACAATGGGGATGAATTAGGGTGATTGGGGTTGATGACACGGGCCAAGTGAACCACACGAGAGAACAGAGAAATAATATTCTAAAAAATGATAGAGGGAGAGGAATTTTGAAGCTTCATGATGTTAAGAGAAATCATCCTTGGTGTTGATAAAACACCGTCATGGTGGCAAGAGCCACCTTTTGGGGTGTTTCCACATATGAGTCTGGTGTTAAACGAGAACACCAATGGTATTGATAAAATACCTTCGTGGCAGCTAACACTATGTATCGCGACTGCACTTTTCATCATGGTTGGCTTTCGTGATGATATCTTGAGGGAAGTCAACTTCCCAAATGATCATGGTGGTTTGGTTGACCGCTCTATTGGCCAGGAGGTCTACCACCTTGTTGGCTTCTCTAAAGACATGACTGATCATGCTTCGAGTGTGATGACTAAGGGAGGCTTGGCACTCCTGGATAATGTTATGGATGTTCCATCCACCCTTGCTATTATTGGTAATGTGACCAACTACTACAGTTGAATCACCTTCAAACATGATTGGTTTGGATAGAGATATGCTTATCTTGATTGTTCTCCATAGCGCTCAAGCTTTTGCATTGTTGTTGGTTTGGATCCCCAATTTTTTGGTGAAGGCCACAATGATATTGCCACTGTGATCCTTGATGACGCCTCCCACTCCTACTTTCCCTAGGTTGCATTTAGATGCTCCATCGAAGTTGGCCTTGAGCCAACCCTGGGGTGGGGGAATCAACTTGGCATTGTCCCTAGAAATAGGGGGATTTTGATGTTTGGTGTAATCTGAGAAAATTCCTAGTGACATGAATAGGAGGGACTCGATCCTAGAAGTTGGGATATCGATACAGGAGATGAGATTGGAATTCTCGATGGCAAAGGACAATGATCTATTGGCCACTGAATAAGAATTATGGGGGGTCTTGTTGAAGATGTGGTTATTTCATTCCAACCAGATTTACCAGATCACATGGTGGAGAAGAGCTTGCTAGAGGAACCTGAGTCTCAAATTTTTGAAGACACAGGGCCACTGGTTGAACATGTCTAGGATGGACTTGGGCCAAACCCAGGTGACATAGAATCTGTTGAACAAGGAGGAGAAGACATCCCAGGTGAAGGGGAACTCAAGGAGGATATGTTGGGTGGATTCCCATGCTTGACAATAGAGGTAGCATCTATTGGGAACTATGAATCCCCTTTTGATCAGGTTATCCATGGTTAGGATTTTGTTGTGCACTGCGAGCCAATAAAATGAGCCACTTTCAAAATCAAGTACTTTAGCTAGATGCTTTTGGCTATGGTCGAGATGTCACTCATTCTAGGATTTTTGGAAGGGAACTTTGTCAGCCATGCCATAAATCCAATGGAGAACCGCCCATCATTGGTACCTTTCTAGAAAAATTCATCTCCCTTCTAGGACTAGGGGATGAAATTTGCATGAAGGATGCTAGGGCTTTATTGATGGTGATATATATACGATTCCCTTGCTCGATGGAGATGAAATCAACTACCTTGGGCCCATAATTACTATCCATAAGATGCTTGATTGCAGTGATGTCAGGGTATTTTATTAGGGGTTTATCCTTGGCCCATGTATCATGCTAGAAGTTGATGTCATAACCATCTCCCAACTACCATCTTGTCCCTTGATGGAGGAGATGCTTAGTGAGAGTTATGGATTACCAAAAGTGGGAACCATTGCGAGGAATTCCTTCATCCCTAAAGGAGTGATGTTGCAAGTACTTTATTTTGACAATAGAAACCCACTCTAGATTTGCATTCATGACAACTTTCCATGCTTGCTTGGCCAGAAGGGCTTGATTCATGATAGCTAACCGATGTAGGCCTAGCCCGCCTCTATTTTTTGGTGTATAGACCTTAGCCTATGCCTTCAAGTGGAAATTCCACTAGCTATCATTCCCTGACTAGAGAAATTGATTTTTAATATTTTCTATGGCTTCACTCACTACCGCTAGGATTTTGAGGATTGACAAAAAGTATATAGGGATACTTTGAGGGACAGAATTTACTAGGGTTGCCTTGCCTACTTGGAAAAGGAGTACCCCTTTACAGTCTACCAATTTCTTATGGAATTTCTCTCTGACATTGTTCCACATAGTCTTGAATGATCTAACCTTGAACATGGGGAGTCCTAGGTATTTGGTTGGAATAATAGCAATGGTGCATCCTGGAATGCCTATAATTTTAACCTATCTCTTGGTTGGAGTGTTGATGAAGTAGAGTTTACTCTTGGTGAAGTTGATTTTCTGCCCAGTTGCTTCTTCGAATAAGTTGAGGATAGCCTTGATGGTCTTGGCCTCAGAGACAGAGGTAGCCATGGCTAGTAGAGTGTCATCAACAAACTATTGATGGGTGGAAGGCGGGAGACTGGTGGCTACCTTTATGCTTGAGATCAATATTTTAGCATAGGCGCACTTGATGGATCTTTCTAGACTCTTAGCCAAAATGATGAAGAGAATGGGGGAAAGTGGGTCTCCTTATCTTAATCCTCTGGTGCTTGGAAAATACCCAACTGCTGACCCATTGACAAGGATAGAGAACCATGAAGAGGAGATGCATTTTGAGATCAAATTTACCCAGTTTTCATGAAAACCAAACTTGAGAAGCATTTTGATTAGAAACTCCCGGTTAACTTTGTCAAAGGCTTTGTTCATGTCCAACTTGAGGAAAAAGGTAGAGGTTTTGGAGTGATGGGCAGAATGGATAAGCTCATGGACAATGATGACACCATCAAAAATATTTTGCCCCTTAATAGTACTCCCTTGGCAGGGGTCAATTATGGAAGGGAGGATCTTAGTGAGTCTGCTAGCCAGGGCTTTGGACAAAATCTTGTAAATCACATTGCAAAGACTGATTAGGTGGTAGTTATATAGGGATTGGGAGATGGATCCTTTGGGGATGAGATAAAGGAATGTGGAATTGATATCCATGGGAATGGTTCTAGTGAGTTGCATTTCAATAATAGCAAGGCACAAATCAGGGCCCATGATGTCCCAATAGGTTTGGAAGAACCTAGGGGAAAACCCATCAAGACCTAGAGCTTTATCTGGCTACATGGAAAATAGGGCCTGGTGGATTTCCTTATGGGTAAGCGGGTTGGTGAGTAGATTTTTCATAGCCTCGGTAATGGAGCTAGGGATGTTCTCAAGGAGGGTATCCATGGCCTGATCGAAGGTAGAGGGGGGAGCAAGTAGATTTTTGAAGTGGCAGACAACTTCATCCCAAATATGGTGGATGTCAAAAGTGAAAGACCCATATGTTTGATGAGTCATTTGATCCTATTAGTCCCCCTGTGCCTAAGGGTGGATATGTAGAAGAATTTAGAGTTGGAATCACCTTCCCTAAGCCAAAGGTATCTCAAATTTTTATGCCAAAAAATATCTTCCTTTTGTAGGGTGTTGTGGTTTTCTAAAAGCATAATCCATTCCTCTTCCCTAAGGTTGTCGTTACCCTAACCTTTCTAAAACTTGTCCTTGTATGCTTGAGCCTACTTTTTATGTTGTTCTTATTTTCAAAGATATTCCTAAAAACCTCCTTGTTCTAGATCTTTAAGTTTGCTTTGATTAGCCAAAGTTTCTACATTAACTTATTTGTGTCAGTCCTAGGGAACTTTTCCTTCCACCACTTAGCAATATGGTTTATGAGGTCAAGGTGTTGAGTCCATATAGACTCAAAAATGAAAGGATTCTTGAACTAGGGCTTTCTCATAGTTTTGAAAATGAGAGGGTTGTGGTCAGACCCTATATTTGGGAGAGCCTATAGGTTGGCATCTCTAAAGAGGGGGAGAACCTCTTGAGATAGTAAAAAGTGGTCTAGGCATTCTTGGATGAGGTTATTTCCCTTCCTTCTATTGCTCCATGTGAAATGATATCCCCTCAACTATACATACATAAGGGCATTTGAATCTACAAACTATGCCAAGTCATTTATGGTTATGGGAGTTATGTTTGTACCTCCTCTCTTATTTGAATAGTGCAAGGGGGAATTGAAATCCCTTGATATGACCTAGGGAATATTGTTAAAATCTTATCTCATATGGGTGAGGTTGTTCCACAAAGCCACTCTTCCCTACGATGTGTTGGGGGTATAGATGTTGGTCATGACCCATGAGTGTTGGGAGCAATGATCATGAAAGAAGATGTTGGATAGGTGTCCTTCACTTGAGATAACTTTGCATTTGACTTTGGTTGGATCCCATAGGCAAAGGAGACCACTTGAGGTGCCTGAAGCCGAAGTGTAAGTGTATTCACATTTTTTTAGATGATTTTGGCAACCCTCAAAGACCAGTGATCATCTAGTTTGGTTTCTTGGAAAAGGAAAATTGTGGGGTTTGATTCTTTCCTCATGGCAACAACCAATCTTTGTTTTGCTACCCCATTGAGTCCTCTTGCATTCTAAGAGAGGAATTTAATTTGGAACTTTTGGAGGGTTTTTTTCCCCCCTTGCCTTGTTGTGTAGGGGGTTTGAGTTTCTTGCTTTCTTCTCCATTGGCACTTCCCAGTTCCTAAAATAGGGTTTTTTGGGTGTCGTTGGCTATGTCCTCGACTATGTTATAGGTTATTTGATCTGCGCTAGATGACCTACCCTTCTTCCTTTCACCTCCTACATAAATATTGGATTTTTGAAGCTTTGTGTTTGCTTTGGACTCTAGGGTTTGGGGGAATCTTGAGAAGAGTCATAATTGGCAATTTTAGCATTGTAGGGTTTAGCCAGAGAGGCGGGTGACTCATTCCCTAAAGGAGGGGATGATGAGGATGGGGGGTGGGATATGAAGGGGGTTTGGGAGGAGAGCTTCAAGTAATAGAATAGGTGGAGGGAGGGGGTGAGGGGCACGGGGGGTGGGGAAATGTGTCTTCCAGGGGAGAAATGGTGTTAGGGCAAGGATGGGGGTAGGATTAGAAATAGGGAGGGCCTCATCGGGAAGATCCTCTTCCTCTAGTATCTCCATGGAAATAAAACTATTAAGTAAATTGAATTTATTTGAGGAAGAGAACATATTACTTGCCTTTTATGCTTCTTTTATTTGGGGGATGGGTGTGCTGCTTACTCGAGTGATTCAGTCTTTGACCTATTCTAGTATTCAACTTCTAGATTTCACCTTGATTTGGGTGGGCCACAATTTGGATAACACTCTTTGCATCTTTGTTTGCATTTGGAGTACTGGGATGGAATATGTCCTTGAGTTTGGCACTTTGAGTAGAATGCGAGTTTGTTCTCAAATTACAAAGGTTACATCCTTTGATAATCCCCATAAATTAGGTTTAGATG
Organism: Wollemia nobilis; assembly: GCA_028583015.1. Lineage (NCBI taxonomy): Eukaryota > Viridiplantae > Streptophyta > Pinopsida > Araucariales > Araucariaceae > Wollemia > Wollemia nobilis. The sequence goes on from JAQPPZ010002979.1 coordinate 8,774,845, forward strand.
ATCGAGAAGCTTCATTTACAAATTTACATTGATGCAAATTCAAGCTTGTATGAAGCGAGTCCATGTCACGGGTAGCCGTGTCTATGGCAACCGATTCCTCAATTGGTTGGGATTTTCCTTGGAGTGCTTCTTTATATATAAAGTGGGTGGGAAGGTTTGGGAGTTGGATCCAGATGGGAGCATAGTTTATGCTCTAGGATTATGGGTCAAAATATGGTTCCCATTTATAGAGAAAAAGGCTTCTTCTCTCAAAGAACCAAGGGCCTCCTAATAGGATGCATTCTGCATCCTCCCTAGCATTGAGTTGAGTCATAAAAAATCCCTTGGACATTGTGGACAACTCAAAAATTCATAGTCTTCTATTTGGTTACACCGCCCAGTTCCAGATTGAGTCCATATTCGGGCATCCTTCGACGAAATTCCCTATCAAGAAAAATGAGTCTCGAGTGGTGAATCCATACATGACCTATTTAGGGCAAAAGACATTGCATCCTTGTGTTATGAAGCCATTTGAAGCAATAGTAGACAGTCTAGGTTTCCCTTGGAGAAGCTCTACAAAGGAGATTTATCCATTCTTCTTGATGTTGTCAACTAGTTTGTTTGGGGGATCTTTCCCCTTGATGTTTCCATTCTAGCTACTCCTCGTGTCAGTGAGTGGCTTACCTATTGTTTCATTCTCCATTGGATAGTAAGTGGTTTTACCACACAATTGCACACCGCTCTTCGATGAATTTGACCCATCCTTCTGCTTCTCTCCTACTTTTGCAACATCGCACAAATATTCGTTTGCCATCGTTTCCACTTTGAAAGTTATTTTTCAACATGAATCACTTTACATTTTTAAAATTTAATAAGTTGTTAATTAATTTATTTAAAAGTTATTTTTCAATGTGACCTTCCTTATGGCAAGTCACACAATTGGCCAATGTGTCGATGGCCTAATGGGCTATTGATAATAGCTAGGGTGGTAGCCCAATAACATCCAGATGATAGCTACTGGTAACTTATCAACAACACACTATGGTGGCTAATTGTAATCCTTTAGGCTGCATGGGGTGACATGGGGCCTTGAGCCTTCCCTATGCAAATTTTTTTATGGTGGGAAGGCTTTGAAGACTTACGCTCCCTGGAGTTGGCAATAGAAATGGTGATGGAACAAAAAAGGAAGTCAGGGACGTTAATGGGTCAAAAATAATGTAGGTGGTTGACAAAGGCAAGATTGTAAGCACAGAGGGGGCTGTTGGGGTTGTCGACAGAGACATATTGGATGACAAGGATGATGGTCGTGTCTGATGGTCGTGTACCAAGGCTTAGAAAAATATGAACGAAGGATGCCATTTTTCTCCCATACTAGGTCCTTTCATTTGTCAGGTAAGTGGTCTATCTCTTCCTTAAAATTATGTTTATCTTTGTGAACTGCTCTACCAATAGGAGGTAATCCAAAAATTTGAGCGATAGTATGGACGCTTACCTCAATGTGTGTCCCTCAAACCGGAACCTCGCATTTGTTCCACACATTAATAAAATTGTTGGTGACTTCATCATCCATCCTAGATAAGAGCTTGAAAAAGGTGATGAACTTCTTGGCATTGAGCAAGGCCTGAGTCCTCAGATCCAGCTACAACATTACAGGTTCAATGAGAGCCATCTAGTTACTAAGACAAGGGTAAGCAGAGCTAACTCGAGATTTTTTGATAGACTCTTCAGAATGAATTCATATAATACTTGATAGGAACATATAGGGATGCTTAATAGGCTTGGGGAGGTGAAAGGAGTACCATCCAAAAGCCACGAGGACCGCTAAGTGAGAAAGGGGGAAGCAAGATTGAAAACTGACCTTAGTAGGGCTCGTGACAAGGAGACCAGAATGGAAGGAGATGGTGGAGAGGTCAAAATAGCCAGTACATGGAGTGAGAGGGGAGAAAGGGAGGGGTGTGGGTGAATGGGCATCAAATAATGGGAGAAAATGAGGCCAGATGGGATGGGAGGCAAAAATTATGGGGATGAATTAGGACGATTGGGGTTGATGACACGGGCCAAGTGAACCGTACGGGAGAACGAACTGATAATATTCCAAAAAATTATAGAGGGAGAGGAATTCTTAAGCTTCATGATGTTAAGAGAAATCATCCTTGGTGTTGATAAAACACCATCGTGGTGGCAAGATCCACCTTTTGGGGTGTTTCCACTGAAGAGATTTTACAGAAACATATTCTAGAAATAAAGCAAAAAAGTAACTAAGGAAATAATAACACCATTCAATGCACATATGACACACAAGATTTACCCTGGTTCACCCAATTTGGGCTAGTCCAGCAAACAAGAGTCTATCCTCCTTGATATATTATTCTCTCTCTTGTCCCTAAAACGGGACATTACAATAATTATATAAGGAAACTCTTACAACCCTAAACCACCAAGTGGTATTAGGGTACCGTGGATACAACACCATGGGCTAAACCACCCACACCCACTAACCACCCACCAACCGTGGGAATCCCGGGGGTCGCTCCAAAAGTAGCGATAAAAGTAGGTGAAAAGTAGCGATAAAAGTAGGTGAAAATTTTGGCGTCGGCTTCGTCGGCTTCGATCGCTTTCACCGTATCCGAGGGCGCCCCCCTACGCACCTCGAGCCATCGCCTATTACGTAAGCACCTTTACCGTAGCCGGGGGTCCTTGGGGGCCTCCGGCCCCTCGGACCCCCCCTACCCGTCGTCTTTTGTGTTGTAGTGCCTGTCGTACAATTATTTTTCGGCAAAGAATGAGACACATCCAACATTCTCCCACTTGTTGAATACTTTGCTAGACCCATTTCAATTGTACAGAATCTAAACTTTTCAGTGCTTACAGCCTTGGTTAAAGCATCTGCAACATTTTCCTTGGTGTCTACCTTTTCCAGCAACACTTTCTTCTATTCAAGCATGTCCCTACAGAAATGGAACTTTGTATCAATGTGCTTCGTTCTTGAATGGTAAGCAGGGTTCTTTGCCAAAAATATGGCACTCTGACTATCACAGTTTATCTTCACAGCTCCTTGAAAGAACCCAATTTTAGCACATAGTCTTTGCAGCCATACAACTTCCTTACTTGCATCAGTGGCTGCCATATACTCAGCTTCAGTAGTTGAAAGAGCAACAACAGTCTGCCTCTTGCTCATCCAACTAATGGCCCCTCAAAACAAATTGAATACATAAGCACTAGTAGATCTTCTCCTGTCCAGATCTCCAATCCAATATGCATCAACAAACCCTTCTATATCCAATTGTCTATTTTCTTTACCTGTACCCTCATAGCAGATTGTAAAATCAGAGGTGCCACGCAAATATCTGAAAACCCTTTTCCACGACGAGTCCAATGCTCTTTACCGGGTTTAGACATATATCTACTCAAGACTCCCACTGCATGGGCAATGTCTGCTCTAGTACAAACCATGGCATACATTAAACTACCTACAACATTTGCATAAGGAATATGTGACATTTCCTCTACCTCTTCTTCTATTTTTGGACATTGTTCAGCAGACAATTTTTCACCTAAAGAAATAGGTACCTTCACCGGTTTGCAATCCTGCATATTGAACCTTTTCAACATTGTCTCAACATACTTTTTCTGATCCAGCCACAACTTTATGTTAGAGCGATCTCTTTTTATTTGCATACCCAATATAAAATTTGTAGGGCCAAGATCCTTCATGTCAAACTGCGATGCCAACTGAGACTTTACTTCCCTGACCAGTTTCTTGCTATTTCCAATTAGTAACATGTCATCAACATAAAGAACTATAATGACAATTACATTACCAATTTTCTTTGAATACACACAGTGATCAGCATTGCTACGAACAAAACCAATTCCTAAAACATAAGTATCAAATTTTTGGTACCACATTCTAGGTGATTGTTTCAGTCCATACAATGATTTCTTTAACTTACATACCAGATCCTCCTTTCTTGCAATAGTGAAACCTTCAAGCTGCCTCATATAGATTTCTTCCTCCAAATCTCCATGAAGGAATGCAGTTTTCACATCCATCTATTCTATTTCAAGATCAAATGCAGCAACCACAGCTAACATAAATCTAATTGATGTTAGCTTTGCAACGGGAGAAAAAACTTCACCATAATCAATTCCTTCAACCTGGGAAAAACCTTTAGCAACCAGGCGAGCTTTATATTTCTCCACTTTACCTTCAACATTCTGCTTCTTCTTAAAGATCCACTTGCAACCTATTGCTTTCCTACCACTTGGTAATTTCACTAAATCCCATGTTCTGTTCTTTTTGAGGGACATCATTTCCTCATACATGGCCTCTTCCCAACGGTTTGCCTCTCCAGAATTAACAACTTCTCTAATTGTTCTAGGATCTTCATCAGTAATGAGATAGTACAAAAGAAGTAGGAAAAGCAGATGGACTATACCTTTCAGGTTGCTTCCTTTCCCGTGTTGATCTCCTTACCACAGGTGTATGAACCTCTTCTTCATCCTCTTCCAGATCCTCACCTGTATGCTCCTCTTCCATATCCTCATCTGTATGCTCCTCTTCCAGATCCTCTACTGTCTGATAGTTTTCCATGAGATCAAATTGGACCGTTCCAGGTTCCTCTTCTGTAACTACCTTCCTGGAATCACTGATCATCTCCCTAAACACCACATCTCTACTATACATTGTACTTTTAGTTTTTGGATTCCAAAGCTTATATCCTTTAACACCATCTTTATAACCAATAAAGATACATTTAACAACCTTATTATCTAGCTTACTTCTTTTCTCCTTTGGAATATGCATGTATGCATCACAGCCAAAAACTATGAGATGTGAAATAGAAGGTTTCTTACCAAATAGAGCTTCAAATGGAGTTTGATCCGGCAATGCTGATGTAGGTGACCGATTTCGCAAGTAGCATGCTGCACTCACTGCTTCTACCCAGAATTCCTGTGCCAAACCTGCACCACTGAGCATACTTCTAGCCTTCTCCATCAGTGATCTGTTCAATCTCTCTGCAACTCCATTCTGTTGAGGTGTATATGGAGTAGTCTTTTGTCTTGCAATACCACATTGCTTACAAAATTTCTCAAATATATTAGAACAATATTCCCCTCCATTATCAGACCTCAACACCTTAATCCTTTTATCAGTTTGATTCTCAACAAGTGCTTTAAATTCCTTAAATTTTTCAAACACTTCATCTTTGCTCTTAAGAAAGTAAATCCATGCATATCTTGAAAAATCATCAACAAAGGAAGCATAATACCATGATTTTCCAAGAGACGGCATAGGAACAGGACCAAAAATATCACTGTGGATCAAATCTAGTACCCCACTAGATCTTGTGGCACCAGATGGAAAACTAACCCGATTTTGTTTACCATAAATACAATGTTCATAGAACTCGAAAGACATTGAGTAATTAGGGATACCATGAACCATACCTTTTGTGTACAGGGTACGCAATCCCTTTTCTCCAATATGTCCCATCCTTTGATGCCGAGTGTTGAGCTTTTATCAGAATCAACCTCAGGAACAGTTGAGCTATTGCACTCATTTGTCATAGTGCTTCCCAATAGCTTATACAATGTTCCAATCCGAACTCCCCTTGCCAACACCATTGATCCACGAACCATTTTGCATGAATCCCTGCCAAAACTGACATTCACTGCTGCATCGGCCATTTTGCTTACCGAAATCAAATTTCTAGCAAGTCTCGGAATATGCATCACACCTGGTAGGGTCTTAACCCTACCATCCTGTAGCAAAATTTTCACTCTTCCACGACCCATGATTTTGAGTGGTGAATCATCTCCCAATAGTACCTCCCCTCCATCATATCTTTCATATTCATTGAACCACCCTCTATGAGGAGTCATATGAAAAGAGGCACCAGTATCAATCAACCAATCATTTTTATCTGATCGTGTGGAGCACGATGAGCAGGATGCCAGATATACATCCCCTACTTCATCAATGGATTTATTCATCTCTGTGGAAGTCGATTCATCAGAATTTTTTCTAGACTCAGCTTTCTTTGATCTGCAATCCTTCTTCATATGACCAGGCTTGCCACAATTCCAACATTTTCTCTCAAACTTCCCCCGAGACTTGGATCTACCTTTAGACTTAGACCTATCACCATATCTAGATTTGTCCTTCTCCTTGGCACGCCCTCTCACTTTTAGGGCTTCCTTAGATGTGCCCTCCATGGCTTTTCTCCTCATATCCTCAGATAATAGAGATGCCACTATATCTTCAAACTTCAATGTGGATGAAGTTGTACTACCAATTGCTACTACTAAGTTATCCCATGAATCTGGTAAAGAGCATAACAAAGTAATGCATTTATCTTCCTCACTCAACTTAATTTCTACAGATGTTAGTTGACTTACCACTGTATTGAATGCATTCAGATGATCTGCAACCGAATCCCCGTCATGCATCCTAAGATTGTACAGTTTCTTTTTGAGGAATAATTTGTTCACTAGGGACTTCGATTGATACAAAGCCCCTAACCTCTCCTAGAGATCCTTTGCTGTAGCTTCTCCCGAAACATTGATGAGCACCGAATCTGCAAGACACAGTCGAATCAGACTCCTTGCTTTTCGATTCATCTTCTCCCAATCTTCATCGGAAGTACCCGTAGGTTTTGTTGTTTCTGAAATAGCAGCCCATTGATCTCTGTCCACGAGCATATCTTCCATCTTTAACTTCCATAGCTCAAAAATTTTGCCGTCAAATTTCTCGATCTCTATCCTTGAATGATTTCCTGACATTTTTTTTCCTTCAAACTCCTTCTACGTAACTCCCACTCCAGAATAGGTTTTCTTTCACTCCTAGAAACCCTAGGTCTTCTTCAAACGGATTTAAACCCTAGCAATAAAGGCGTCCCCCTATGGCTAATAACTTGGCTCTGATACCAAATGAAGAGATTTTACAGAAACATATTCTAGAAATAAAGCAGAAAAGTAACTAAGGAAATAATAACACCATTCAATGCACATATGACACACAAGATTTACCCTGGTTCACCCAATTTGGGCTAGTCCAGCAAACAAGAGTCTATCCTCCTTGATATATTATTCTCTCTCTTGTCCCTAAAATGGGACATTACAATAATTATATAAGGAAACTCTTACAACCCTAAACCACCAAGTGGTATTAGGGTACCAGTGGATACAACACCGTGGGCTAAACCACCCACACCAACTAACCACCCACCAACCGTGGGAATCGCTCCAAAAGTAGCGATAAAAGTAGGTGAAAAGTAGCGATAAAAGTAGGTGAAAATTCCAGCGCCGGCTTTGATCGCTTTCATCGTATCCGAGGGTGCCCCCCTACGCACCTCGAGCCATCGCCTATTACGTAAGCACCTTTACCATAGCCGGGGGTCCTTGGGGGCCTCCGGCCCCCTGAGACCCCCTACCCGTCGTCTTTTGTGCTGTAGTGCCTGTCGTACAATTCTTTTTCGGCAAAGAATGAGACACATCCAACATCCACATATGAGTCTAGTGTTAAATGAGAACACAAATGGTATTGATAAAATACCTTCATGGCAACTAAAAATGCGTATAATGGCTGCACTCTGCATCATGGTTGGCTATCGTGATGATATATTAAGGGAAGTCAACTTATCAAATGATCAGGATGGTTTGGTTGATCACTCTGTTGGCCAATATATCTGCCGCCTTGTTGGCTTCTCTATAGACATGACTGATCATGCTTCGACTGTGATGATTAAGGGAGGATTGACACTCTTGGATAATTTTATGGATGTTCCATCCATCCTTGCTATTATTGGTAATGTGAAAAAATACTATAGTTGAATCACCTTAAAACATGATTGGTTTGGATAGAGATCTGTTTATCTTGATGGTTCTCCATAGCACTCGGGCTTCTGCGTAGTTGTTGGTTTGAATCCCTAAATTTTTAGCAAAGGCCACAATGATATTTCCACTGTGATCCTTGATGATGCCTCCCACTCTTGCTTTCCCTAGGTTGCCTTTAGATTCTCCATTGAAGTTGGATTTGAGCTAGCACTGGGGTGGGGGAATCCACTTGGCATTGTCCATGGAAATAGGGGGATTCTAATGTTTGGTGCAATTTGAGAAAATTCCTAGTGAAAAAAATAATAAGGACTCGATCCTAGAAGTTGGGATATCGATATAGGATATGAGATTGGAATTATCGATGGAAAAGGACAATGCTCTGTTGGCCATTGAATCAAAATTATGGGGGGTCTCATTGAAGATGCGGTTATTTCATTACAACTAGATTTACCAGATCACATGGTGGAGAAGAGCTTGCCAAAGGAACCTAAGTTGTATTTTTGAAGACATAAGGCCACTGGTTGAACATGTCCAGGATGGACTTGGGCCAAACTCATGTGACTTAGAATGTATTGAATAAGGAGAAGACATCCCAAGTGAAGGGGCACTCAAGGAGGATATGTTGGGTGGATTCCCATGCTTGACAATAGAGGTAGCATCTATTGGGAACTATGACTCCCCTTTTGATCAGGTTATCCATGGTCAGGATTCTGTTGTGCACTACGAGCCAGCAAAAATGAGCCACTTTCAGAATTAAGTGCTTAAGCCAGATGCTTCTGGCTATGGTCAAGCTGTCACTAATTCTGGGATGTTTGGGAGGGAAATCTGCCAACTGTGCCATAGATACAATGGAGAACCGCCCATCGTTGGTACCTATCCAAAACAATTCATCTCCCTTTTAGGACTAGGGGATGAAATTTGCCTCAAGGGATGCTAGGGCTTTACTAATGGCAGTATTTCTGATTCTAAACTGAATCTGCTTCCATCTACGATTCCCTTGATTTATGGAGATGAAATTAGCTACCTTGGGCCCATACTTACTATCTGTAAGATGCTTGATTGCAGTGATGTCAGGGTATTTCATTAGGGGTTTATCCCTAGCCAATGTATCATGCTAGAAGTTGATGCCATAACCATATCCCAACTACCATATTTTCCCTTTATGGAGGAGATGCTTAGTGAGAGTTATGAATTGCCAAAAGTGGGAATCCTTGCGGGGAATTTCTTCATCCCTGAAGGAGTGATGTTGTAAGTACTTTCTTTTGACAATAGAAACCCACTCTAGATTTGCATTCGTGATAAATTTTCATGCTTGCTTGGCCAGAAGGTCTTGATTCATGATATCTAACTGATGTAGGCCTAGCCCGCCTCTATTTTTTGGTGTGTAGACCTTAGTCCAAGCCATCAAGTGGAACTTATTCTAGCTATTATTCCCTTCCCAAAGGAATTGATTTTGAATATTTTCTATGCCTTCACTCACTATCGATAGGATTTTGAAGATTGAAAAAAAGTATATAGGGATACTTTGAAGGACAAACTTTACCAAGGATGCCTTGCCTACTTGGGAAAGGAGTACCCCTTTATAGCCTACCAATTTCTTATGGAATTTCTCTATGAAATTGTTCCACATAGTCTTGAATGATCTACCCTTGGACATGGGGAGTCCTAGGTATGTGTTTGGAAGAACAACAATGGTGCATCCCATAATACCTATAATTTTAACTTGTCTCTTGGTTCGAGTGTTGATGAAGTAGAGTTTACTCTTGGTGAAGTTGATTTTATACCCAGTTGCTTCTTTGTATAAGTTGAGGTTAGCCTTGATGGTATTGGTATCAGAGATAGAGGTAGCCATGGTCAGTAGAGTGTCATCAACAAATAGTTGATGGGTGGAATATGAGAGACTGGTGGCTGCCTTTATGCTTGAGATTAGTCTTTTAGCATAGGTGCACTTGATGGCTCTTCCTAGACTCTCATACAGAATGATGAAGAGAATGGGGGAAAGCATGTCTCCTTATTTTAATCCTCTGGTGCTTGGGAAATATCCAAATCGTGATCCATTAACAAGGATATAGAACCACAAAGAGGAGATGCAGCTTGAGATCAGATTTATCCAGTTTTCATGAAAACCAAACTTAAGTATTTTGATTAGAAACTCCTGATTAACTTTGTCAAAGGCTTTGTTCATGTCCAAATTGAGGAAAAAGGTAGAGGTGTTGGAGTGATAGGTAGAGTGGATAAGCTCATGTACAATGATGACACCATCAACAATATTCTACCCCTTAATAGTACTCCCTTAGCAGGGATCAATTATGGAAGGGAGGATCTCAATGAATCTGATAGCCAGGGCTTTGTACAAAATCTTGTAAATCATGTAGCAAAGACTGATTAGGTGGTAGTTAGACAAGGATACGAAGATGGATCCTTTGGGGATGAGAGCAAGGAAGGTGGAATTGATATCCATGGGAATGGTTCTAGTGAGTTGCATTTCGGTAATAGAAAGGCACAAATAAGGGCCCACGATGTCCCAATAGCTTTGGAAGAACCTAGGGGAAAGCCCATCAGGGCCTGGAGATTTATCTGGCTGCATGGAAAATAGGACCTGGTGGATTTCCTTATGGGTAAGCGGGTTGGTGAGTAGATTTTTCATAGCCTTGGTAATGAAGCTAGGGATATTCTCAAGGAGGTTATCCATGGCTTGATCGAAGGTAGAGGGGGGAGCAAGTATATTTTTGAAGTGGCAAACAACTTCATCCCGAATATTGTGGATGTCAGAAGTGAAATACACATATTTTTTAATGAGTCCTTTGATCCTATTTGTACTCCTATGCCTAAGGGTGGAGATGTAGAAGATTTTGGAGTTGGAATCACCTTCCCTAAGCCAAAGGTATCTCGACTTTTGATTCTAAAACATCTCTTCCTTTTATAGGGTGTTGTGGTATTCTGGAATAAGAATCCATTATTCCCTGAGGTTGTTGTTCCCTTGACCTTGCTAAAACCTATCCTCGATCTTCTTGAGCCTAATTTTGATGTTGTTCTTATTTTCAAATATATTCCTAAAAACCTCCCTGTTATAGACCTTTAACTTTGCTTTGATTACCTAAAGTTTCTACATTAATTGATTTGTGTCAGTCCTAGGGAACTTTTCCTTCCACCACTCAGCAATATGGTTTATGAGGTCAGGGTGTTGAGTCCATATAGACTCAAATGTGAAAGGAGTCTTGAACTGGGGCTTGCTCATAGTTTTGAAAATGAGAGGGTTGTGGTCAGACCCTATCTTTGGGAGAGCCTGTAGGTTGGCATCTCCAAAGAGGGGAAGCACCTCTTGAGATAGTAAAAAGTGGTCTAGGTATTCTTGGATGAGGTGATTTCCCTTCCTTCTGTTGCTCCATGTGAACCGATATCCCCTCAACTATACATCCATAAGGGCTTTCGAATCTACAAACTGTGCTAAGTCATTTATGGTTCTGAAAGTTATGTCTGTACCTCCTCTCTTCTCTAAATAGTGCAAGGGGGAGTTGAAATCCCTTGCTATGACCCAGGGAATGCTGTTAAAAGCTTATATTATCTAGGTGAGGTTGTTCCACAAAGCCACTCAGCCCTACGATGTGTTGGGGGTATAGATGTTGGTCATGACCCATGAGTGTTGGGAGAAGTGATCATGAAAGAAGATGTTGAATAAGCGTCCTTCACCTGAGATAACTTTACCTTTGACTTTGGCTGGGTCCCATAGGCAAAGGAGACCACCTGAGGTGCCTAAAGCTAGAGTGTAAGTGTATTCACATTTTTTCTAGATGATCTTGGCAACCCTCAAAGACCAATGATCGTCTAGTTTGGTTTCTTGGAAAAGGAAAATTATGGGGTTTGATTCTTTCCTCGTGGTGACAACCAATATTTGTTTGGCTGCTCCATTGAGTCCTCTCACATTCTAAGAGAGGACTTTAATTTAGAACTTTTGGAGGATTTTTTTCCCCCCTTGCCTTGCTATGCAGGGGGTTTGAGTTTCTTGCTTTCTTCTCCATTGGCACTTCCCAGTTCCTAAAATAGGGTTTTTTAGGTGTCATTGGCTATGTCCTCAGCTATGTCACAACTTATTTGATATGCGCTAGATAACTTGCCCTTCTTCATTTCACCTCCTACATCAATCTAGGATTTTTGAAGCTTTGTGTTTTCTTTGAACTCTAGGGTTTGGAATCTTGAGGAGATTCCTCACTAACAATTTTAGCATTGTAGGGTTTAGCCGGAGGGGTGGGTGACTCATTCCCTAAAAGAGGGGATGATGAGGATGGGAGGTGGGAGACAAAGGGGGTTTGGGAGGAGAGCTTTAAGGGATAGAATAGGTGGAGGGAGGGGATGAGGGGTGCAAGGGGTGGGAAAATGTGTCTTCCAGGGGAGATATGATGTTAGTGAAAGGATGGGGGCATAATTAGAAATAGGGAGGGCCTCACTGGGAAGTTCCTCTTCCTCTAGCATCTCCATGTAAAAAAAACTAAGTAAATTGAAATTATTTGAGGAAGAGAACATATTACTTGCCTTTTATACTTATTTGCTTGGGGGAACGAGTGTGCTACTTAATCGAGTGATTCATGCTCTGACCTGTTCTAGTATTCAACTTCTAGGTTTCACCTTGATATGGGTGGGCCACAATATGGATAAAACTCTTCATATATTTACATTTGGGATACTAGGACAGAAGATGTCCTTGAGTTTGGCACTTCGAGCAGAATATGGGTTTGTTCTCAAATTATAATGGTTAGATCCTTTGATATTCCCTATAAATTAGGTTTAGATGATTGAGGAGCTATGATTCTAGGTTTACATTTATGCAAATTCAAGCTTATGTGAAGCGAGTCCATGTCACGGGTAGCTGGGTCGATGGCAACCAATTTTTGAATTTCTTGGGCTATTCCTTGGAGTGCTTATTTGTAGAAAAAGTTGGTGGGAAGGTTTGGGAGTCAGATCCATATGGGAGCATAGTTTATGCTATAGGATTATGAGTCAAAATATGGTTCCCATTTGTAGAGAAAAAGGCTTCTTCTCTCGAAGAACCAAGGGCATCCTAACAAGATGCATTCTGCATCCTCCCTAGTGTTGAGTTGAATCATAAAAAATCCCTTGGACATTGTGGACAACTCCAAACTTCATAGAGTCTTCCATTTGGTTATCGTCGAGTGCTGGATTGAGTCCATATTTAGGTACCCTCTGAAGAACTTCCCTATCAAGGAAAAGAGTCTCGAGTGGCGAATCCATCCATGAACTGTTTAGGGTAAAAGACATCACATCCTTATGTTATGAAGCCATTTGGAGCGATAGTAGACAGTCTAGGTTTCCCTTGGAGAAGCTCTGCAAAGGAGATTTATCCATTCTTCTTGATGTTGTCGACTGATTTTTCTAGGGTATCTTTCCCCTTGATGTTTCCATTCTAGCTACTCCTTGTGTCGATGAGTGGCTTATCTATTGTTTCATTCTCTATTGGGTGGTAAGTGGTTTTATCGCATGATTGCACACCGCTCTCTGACCACTTTGACCCATCCCTATGCTTCTCGCCTACTTCTACACCACCACCCAAATATTCGTTCGCCATCGCTTCCACATTTAAAAGTTATTTTTCAACATGACTCACTTTACATTTTTAAAATTTAATAAGTTAATTTATTTATTTAAAAGTTATTTTTCAATGTGACCTTACTTATGGCAAGTTGCACAGTTGGCCAACATGTTGATGGCCTAATAGGCTATTGATAATAGCTAGGGTGGCAACCCAATAGCATCCAGATGATAGCCACTAGTAACCTATCAAAAACACACTATAGTGGCTGATTGCAATCCTTTAGGCTGCATGGGGTGACAAGGGGCCTCGAGCCTTCCCTATGCAAATTTTTTAATAATAAAATAATATTTAAAAAGGGATTGTGGCAGGCCTATGAGGCTGCCCCCATATTTTTTATTTTTTGGTGGTGGGGTCCACATGAATATGTTTTTTTTTAGAAAAATTAGTTGTAGTTTATTCTTATATTTTACAAAATTACTCCTACTATCATACTAACATGTTTGTTCTTACAATCATGGCATCTAATGATATTGCTAGCTTTACCCCTAAAAATATTATTTAAGGGACAAACTATCATATTTAGGAGCCTAGGATGAGGGTAGAATACCAAGCGAGGCAACTTTGGAAGATCATGAACAAGAAGAAGCCACAACCCCACAATGGAAGAGCACTTGAACCATGAAATATAAAAAATTAACAAGCCCTTTCTATGTTATTTAGGCCTATAAGTGATGACATATTATTGCATATTTCTAATTTTTATTTTGTATATGAAGCATAAGATGAGTTAAAAACCATGTTCACAAGATCAAACATGGGTAGAAAATTTTCCCTTCTTTCAAAAGTGTTTAACATAAAAGTGTCATGTGAAGAATCTATTACAATATTTCTAGCTAAAATGAGGGAAATTAGGACACAACTACTTTCATGTAGTTGTGAATAGGTGAATGAAAATATCTTGTGCTTAATTGTACTTAGAAATCTCACTAAAAAGTTCAAGGACTTTGTAAATATCCTCAATACAAGATTTGATCAAGAAAACAATCTACCTACACTAGCGAAGCTCTCCAACCTACTTGTTCAACTTGAAGAAACCATAAAACTACAAGAAGGTACAAAGGTAAGTGAAGGTAAAGACCCTAAATCTACTTCTATTGCCTTGAATGTTCATAAGAGAATAAACCTAGAAAGTGGAACAAAGGCAAGAACTTTAAAGGTAAGAATCAAACTAGTTCTTCAAAACCTAAGTTTGAGAAGAAAATAAAGAGCAATTATCCTAAATTTAATGGTAATTGTAACTTTTGTTGTATTTTTAACCACAAATAAAATTATTGTTACAAGAAGAAGACAACCTCCAAAAACACAAAGAGCAAGAAGGGAGGTAAGCAAACTACTAATGTTGCTTTAGTTCATGCATTGACTTCCATTCATGATAAAATAGACCATAATTATTGGATTATTGATTCAAGATGGACTAATAATATGACTAATTATAAGTTATATTTTACTTCATTAAACTTATATTACAATGATGTAGTTATCATTATGGATAATCCTCAAATTATTGTAGAAGTAATTGGCAATGTTAAGATAGGTACAAAAGTATGATATTGTGTTTGTTCCTAATATTGCAACTAGCCTACTTTATGTAAGGCAATTATATTCTCAAGGAAGAAGCATTAAATTTTGTGACAATAAGTGCATCATCAAAAATAGTTTGGAAGAGATTATTGCAGAAGGTGTGCTTTCCAACAACTTGTATGTATTCTCTCCACATCAAAATTTAGGTAAGCATTGCCTTGCAATGTCTGTTGACAATAATTCTAAATTGTGGAATAATATATTAGGATATGTAAACTATAGAAGTAAAATTGATATGTTTAACAAAAATATGGTAATTGGTCTTCCTAATATTGAAGTTGATGAAGGACTTTGTGAGGCTTGCATTTTATCAAGCAACCTAAGACTAAGTTTGGTGAAACTTATTTTAAATATTTTTATAGATTGCAAATAGTCCATTCTAACCTTATGGGTCCATTTCAAGTAAAATTATAAAGTAGATTTTTATATTCTTTAACTTTTATTGATGATTTTTCAAGGCACACTTGGATTTATTTTTTGAAAAACAAGTCTCAATTATTTGAATATTTCAAAAAATTTAAGGCACTTGTTAAAAATGAAACCTCTTCCTAGATAAAAATATTAAGGAGTAATAATGGATGAGAGTATGTGAGTAATGAGTTTAACTCTTATTTTCTTGAAATGGGTATTTCAAGACAATTCACATGCCCATATTCACTCCAAAAAATTAGGGTTGCTGAGAGGAAAAATAGATCCATTGCAAATATGGCAAGGACTTTCCTCCAAAATTTACCTAATTTCTTATGGGCTAAATGTTGTTTTACTTATGTATATTTTCTTAATAGGTGTACCACTAAGGCACTAAATGGAATCACTCCATTTGAGGTTTGGTTTCAAAAGAAACCATCAATTAAGCATTTTAGAGTAATTGGGTGCATTGCTTATTCACATCATATTAATTCAAATGATATTAATAATAAGATAATAGATATTTGAAATATGTGTTAGTAGGTTATGATAATCAATCCAAAGGATATAAATTATATAACCCTAATATAAGGACTATATTTGTGAATAGGTATGTCACATTTGATGAGTCTACTCTATATAAATCTAGCTCTTTTAGCATTGATGAAAATATTCCCTTAGAAAATAAAACTAAGAGACCAAAATTATTCGAGCAAACAACCAAAGACTCTCTATTTGGTGAAATGTACAAGTATAGAACTAGAAGCCAAAAATCAAGTATAACCTTAATGGCTAAAATTCAAAATTTGAATGAACCTCAAACCTATAATCAAGCTAAATATGATTCAAATTGGATCAAAGCTATAGAACAAGAATTCAATTCTCTTGTAAAAAATGATACTTGGGATTTAGTTCCAAGGCCTTCTAAGAGAAATGTAATAGGTTGTAAATAGGTATTTAGAATTAATTTAAATTCTTTAGGAGAAGTTGAAAAACATAAGGCTAGATTAGTAGCAAAAGGTCTCTCACAAAAGTATGGAGTAGATTATGGGAAAACAAAAGTAAAATCTAGAAAATAAATTATGTTTATAGATTAAAGAATGTTTGTTTCAATAGTTTCTATCACAATAGAAAAAAGTTCATTCCATGGTCTCAAATAAAGTGTATCTCTTCCCCTGAACTATGGGCTACCAATCATTATTTTATTCCTAATTTCTAAACTAGAAAAGATGATGAGAAAAAAACCTTTAGGAAGAAAATTCAAAAAGTAATTTGAATTTAATCCCCACTTCCACTTGATCCAATTTTGAATCTCCAAAAACCCTAGCCATGATCTATGGAACTTACATATTAACCCTCTACTTTTAAGAACCATTATATCATGCTCAATCATCTCATCCTTGATACTCACTTTTGGTGTAATATCTATTACCTAGATCAAACTTTCCATGTATTCTCTCTTCTACTTATCTCCAACTTGGGCCTCCATACTTCCAACTAGGGCATCTTGACATCCCATTAGGGATTTCAAATATGACTTTACTTCCATACTAGCTAATGGGCCTTGCTCTTGTATTGTACTCCATCTTGTATCACCTTTCCTCTTGGCTTACACTCACTCACAACTTGCACTCTCTCTTGTCGTGCACTCACTCTCAGCTTGCACTCCCTCTTGGATCGTAATAACCCTTGTCTCTTTTTTTCATAGCATTATTTCATTTCAATAAATTTTAGAGAATAATTTTCCATGCATTCATGGTAATATTTTGAAGCATTGATGCACTTTAGATGAACTCGCTGCTCTTTTACCATGACTAAATCTTGGCTTGCACTCCCTCTTAGATCGCACTTCCTCCCAAATCACACTAGATTTTTTTTCAACTGGATCACACTTTTCTTTCTACATCCTACTCACACTTCCTCCTCATTCCTAGTATATGCTCACACTCACTTTTGACTTCAGTCACTCTTGGCTTGCACTCACACTTGCTTTCAACTGCAATCTCTCTTGTCTCATGATTGCACTCGCTTTCAACTACACTCGTTCTTAGCTCACATACTCACTTTCGACTACACTCACTCTTGGATCATGCTCACAATCACTTCTAGTTGAACTCACTCCCAACTCACACTCGCACTTGCTTCTAGTTGCACTCACTCCCGGTACGTGCTCACACTTATTTTTGGTTGCACTCACTCCCAACTAGTGCTCACACTCATTTTTAGCTACACTCATTCGTAGCTTGCACTCGCATTCACTCAAAAATATAATTTTTAGTGTAATACACCCAAGTTCAAATCTTTCCAAATGATACATGGATTTTATCCAAGCTTTGTTGTAATACCATTATGTGGTGATGATGTAATATGGTTAGGACATGTTTCAATCCCATATAACTAATTGAAAAAACATGCAATTTACTAAATTTAAAAAATGTAAGGTAAGATATAAATAAATCAAATCACATAAAGACACCAATATTACATGGAAAACCTTGTAAATAGAAAAACAACAGCCAAAACCGTATCTCCACTTTTATATCCATCTTCAACAAAATATACAAGCCTTTTTACTCAAATGTGATTGATGCAAATCATCAATGTCTTAAGTAAGAAATAGTGTCTCACAGTTGGCTCTACACACTTAGCTCACAGTTAGCACTACATAGTTAGCACTACATAGTTAGCTCACTAGTTCGCTCATCCAACACAAGGAGTTTAGCCCAAATATATAGTTTGGGCTATCCTCCCATTGGAGAATACTCATGGAGGAAAACCTCCATAACATGTGCCACCACACTCAATTTACATGCCACCACACCTATTCCACATGCAACATGCCATTATGTACCCCACACATGCCACCACACTCAAGTCTCATACCATGTCACCTTTGACTTTGAGTTGACTAGAGTTAGACTAGATAATGGAATTTTTTAATTTAGTAATTGTAGGAATAATAATTTTAAGGTGTAGGATAAAATAAATATAGGTATATATTTATTTTATCCATATGCCTTAATATATATTAGTCTAACCTAGGTATATATACATATTAATAAATATAAATTAAATACTTATCTATTTAGTTTATATTAAAGACTAGATGCCTAGTTTTATTATTTACCTTTATACTTAGGTGAATTTACAATATAATCCTAAAATTGGATTATTTGTTCCAACTCCAATGACCCAAGATTAATTTTTACTACATTCTCACTACTATATGGTTTTGCAATATGGAATGACTAAAAAAAATCAATATGTCTAGTGATTAAAGGTCTAAGATGGGTGGTGGAAATTGGAGATTTTTTTCTATTTGGTTTGGTGTGATAAAAATCGACTCAATATAGACCCAATAATGAAACTATGTATTAGAAATATTCTCATTAAAAACACTACATTCACACAAATATTGTAAATAAACATAAATGCTTGAAACACAAACTATTGTAATACAGAATATAAATGCAAAAATGATACAATATCACAAAGTAACACATAATTTTAGGCCACTTTGATGGAGCAAGCTCATTCAATACTTTCATTCAATTATGCAAAAATATACATTCATTATTGTCCCTCCTAGTTTTAAAGACTTCATCTACCACCTAACTCTCAATGCTGGATTACATACAAAATGCCACCCAAAGCTAGAATCTCCTACCAACAAAATAGTTACATTCTTGATAACAATTACATATAATGGTACCACTTCTCTAGGTACTTGTAAAGCCACAACTATTACAAAATTTTACAAAAAATTATCATGGGTATCCCCCATATTCAACAAAGGTTTTTACATCATAGTTTTAGGATGGGGTCCTAACATGCTCTTCCACTTCAAAAATATTTGTTCTCAAAGCTAAATATGAGGAAAATGTTGCTAGAGATATTGAAGAGGTTCCCATGTAGCATATTTAGGTTGTAATCCATGTTATTGGACAAGAACATCGATGATGAAAAGATGGTGAAGGGTACACGATATATAGTCTAGAATGCATTTTGGTTCAAGAATTATGGAACCTTCATCATCCAACTTTGGAAGTGTAGACTGCACCTAGATCTTGTTGTCAACAACTGGCTTGAGAGAAGATATATGAAAGACTAGATAGATTTTAGAACTAGCCAAAAGGGTTAGTTTGTATGCTATCAACCCAATCCTTTACAAAACCTAATAAGGACCATAATATTTTATGACATGTTTTTGAAAACCATGAAGATTGAGAGAGGACTATTTATATGGTTGTAAGCAAAGAAAAACCATGTCTCTAATATCAAAGCTATGTTTTGTGTGATGTTGATTAGCTTGTTATTTCATATGATTTTGAGCTAAGTCCAAATTGACCTTGAGTTGGCAAAGAATAAAATCATGTTGGAAGAGAGTGGAATCCACAACTTGAACCTTGGAACTACGTAGAATGTAAGAATAAGGTGCTGGTGGAGACTGTTAGAAGAAATATTTAGTTCTCTTGATTTCTACTAGGATAGTCTAACTTGAGTTACCACTCTTCCATGAGGTAGGTGAACTTTTAGTTTAGACTAGTTCAGATTTGTTGAGTTGTTGTAATCCAATGAATCACATTGATCAAATTTGCTATTTATACAAAGTTGATCCCATGGAATAATCAATCAATATTTTGAGCTTCAATTCATTCTTGTGATGTCTTGCATAACTATTTCCTTTTCGGAGTAGAATATTGTTTATCAATATTTCTAACATGGTATCAGAGCTAGGATAGTTTTCTTGCAAGCATTCAATTTTTTTTAAAGCTATTTTTTAGAATTTGATTCATTGCATTAGTGAAAGTTTGGTCTCTCTGATGGTTTCTCTTGGATACTCTTTGGTGAGTTTTACAACTTACTTGGTCCAGCTCTAGCCATCACTTAGCCATATTTTCTATTATTATTTCTGCTTCATTGAAAGTTGTATCTTTCTTTTTCATCTGCATATTAATTGTGCTCTTGTTGCAAGTAAACTTTTTTGTAATTCATTTTAAAGAGGGGGAGCTCTTTCATATTTAAACCCCACTCTATTGGAGCTGATAAATTGGTCACATTACCATTTTGGCTGCTACGCCTTCTTTGACTCTTCCTCTACAGAATGATCTCTTATAATATGCAGGTCAACATGGGTACATGATTTTTGAGGTAAAAATAATGCTTCTCCTCCTCCATCATTAAAACCCAATTCATTTTTGTTGGGCATGTAGCCAATAATTACTATGATGTTGTTCTTTATAGGGCTAAATAGACTGCATTATTATTATTATTTTTAAGTGGTTTCCTTGGCTCAAATGCAGTATTATTAAGGTGCTTTTCTTGCTGTTCACAAGGCTACATTTGCAAAAATTTTGGTCGCAATATTTTGAAGCAAAAAAAACTTGATTCTATTGTTGAAATTGGCACCGTTCCATCAGTGGCACCAGAGGACTCGTCCACTCATTTCACTGCTATTCTTCCTTTGTATTTAGTGGCTAAGTAAAGTTTGAAAACTCTTTGTTCCAATGTTGGCTTCATGACGTGCAAAATTTTTTGAGCATTGTGTTCGGGAGAAGATTCCTCACCAACGTCCATTATCAACATTCAAAAGAACCCTTGGAGATGCATCAACAATTTTTTGGCTGTTAACAACTTGGAAGTGTCATAGTTGTTTGCCAATACATTAAATGGAGAAGTTGGTGTTGTTCACTGACCATTATCACATTGCATCAGTAATTTTTTAACTGCCAGTAGCTCTCTAATGAAGCTTTGAGTGGATCTCTCACCTAAAGTGTTAGTATTTTTTACTGGCTGTTATCACCTCACTTTGTAGTGTTGACAACATCTCGTGATTTCAAAATCTTCACAATGACATTACATTTCTCCTTCAAGGTGCACCAAAATTATTTTATAAAGTGACTGATCCATCTTCTCAATCCTCATTCTATAGCAGCTCATAGCACCTTATTTCCTGAGTCAAAGAAACGAAGTGAATTAGAGATCATTGAAGGCCACCTTGCCACTCTTGTTTATTGTTTTACTATAGCAATACATCATCTTATTGCCACTTTAGGAATGAAGAGAATTGTTTGGTGACCATAGTGGGAGATGAACCCATGACCTTTTTAATCTAAACTGACCTACAAGATCAATGTGTTCTCCAAGGTGTAGCTTGGATGACGACCTCTCTACAAATTACAAAGGCGCAATGTTTGAGATTTCGATGCTAGGCTTGCATCTCGAGTTCAATGCTAAGCTTACACATTCTATGTGGTGAAGGGTGGTAGCGTTCAAGAGTTTGATGCTAGGTGGCTCCTAAAGAGTCTATGTTCGAGGAGGAAAAGGTAGAATATAAGATACATTCAAGGCTAAGCTTGTGCATATTTCAAGATGAAGCATTAAAAATGAGCAACCGAACCTTTTTTTTTAAAATGCGACACATTAGTGGCTCCTCCCAATTGCAGGCACCGCATAACATTTATAGTAAGGCCTATCCTTAAAAGCAGAACACCACTAATTTATGCTTCGTATCCCTTGTCCTTTGATATGTAGGTGTCATTACAACATTAAGTGCATAGCTAATAGCAAGTTGTGGAGCATTCGGTATATGTTCAAAATTAGGTTTGCTGCTAACAAAATCCATGCACAGTTTGAGGAAATTTTTTTTTGGAGGTGCAACGTTCGAAGATAGTCGCATTGTAAGGTGGATAAGTTAAAGTGGTAGAATCCTTATTTTTTTGAGGAGTACCATTATATTTGTAAACAAACTTTATTTAAAAGTTTGTATCCTCATTTCATATTTTAAAATACTACAGGAAGAACCATTGTAAAAAAATCATTATTTTTTTATTTTGATTTTTTCATCCTCTCAAAGCCAAAAGGCTAGATCTCCATTGTAACTCAAATCAATACAATTTTTTTTTTTGGGGGGTTCTTCTGGTGCTGATTCTGCACCATTGTATTTGCTTTTCTCAGGAGGGAGTTGTCCTTATCTCTTCTGGTTTATTTTAAGGGAGGGGGTAATTGGTTCTATTGCACCTTCTTTATCTTGGCTTTGTGTGGGTAGATATTGCAGAATAAATTGGTGGTGGAGTCATTCTATGGCACTCTCTTGGCCACTTGGTGTTGTTTCTTGCATTTCACTCTTTGAGCATCTTCTACATGTTATAGTTGCATATCTATGGGTTTTCAAAATCACTTGAAAATATGTCATATACAAGCAAGCACACATGATCAATATTTTCATATACAATCAATGCACAATTATACAAACATCTTCTCATACTTGTCAAAATATCAAAAGCAAGTATCTCATTTTATAATCACCTATGTTCCACATATCATTCTCCTCATATACCTATAGTCTCCCTCATGTAAGGGCGGGTCATTGAGAAGTTTGGTATAAAGGTCTGACAGGTTATTCTAATTTCAAAATGCCTATGTTCCATGTATCAATCTCCTCATATACTTATATTTTCCATCACGTAAGGGTGGGTATACTGAAAATTTTGGTATAAAGGTCTAGATTTTGCTGCCTTATTGGGTTTTTTTGTGCTGCTACCTCTTGCTGACTTATTTCTGGAGGGGGTTGTAATTTTATATCTGGGAAATATGAGTTTGCTCAATACAATTGATCCACTCACCCATCACAACTATCACACTTAGAAACCCAGGATATTAAATATTATATCTCAAAAAGGTCTCACACATTTGCTAGAAGAGACACAACCTACATTTGAAAAAGAATATGAAATCTTTGTTCATAAAGGAAATATGTATGAAACAATGGGTATTATAACCATAAATGTAAGTGAAAGCTTATGGTTTCACATATCTGAATGTAAAAATCCATTTGAGAGTTGGGAAAAGCTTAAAAACTTGTTTGTTAAAGTGTATCAAATAAGATTAATGCAACTAGAAGCAGAGTTAAAAACTATATCTCTTGAATACTTCAACACTATTGTTGATTTCCTCACCAAATTCAAGGATGTACTCACTCAATTAAAAGGTAGTGCCAAAAATAAAACATAATAAGAATGCATCTATCTTATTCTTTCCAAATTAAATGGAGCATTTCACAATTTTGCAACCACTTTTTTGTCTACAAAAGATGCACTTAGAACAAGTTTTACAATGCCCACTTTATAAGAGTTTTGTGATAGGCTAACTAGAGAGGAAATGAAGCTTTCAAAATATGGGATCTTTACCTCCTCCTCAAAAGCATTACTATATTCAAACTCCAAATAAAAGTACAAAAAGAAGACAAAGCACCTATAACTTGTACTCATTGCAAGTAAGATGGTCATTCTGTGAGTAAATATTGGAAAAGACTACAACAGCTTGAGGCAGCAATGGAGGACCACAAAATAGACAACAAGAAATACATTGGAAAAACCTCGAATGTTCAAGGTAAATATGCTAAGATTTTTTTTTGTAGATAAGATACTATAGAATTAATACTAGGTTTTACAGGTTGACCCAAAACCTTTTATAAAAATCAGCCTAGGGTTGTTGATGAACATGTCCTTACTAAGGACCCTATATATGTAAAATCTACATGCTACCAAAGCCATTACATCCGGTAAGGCACATAGCCTGTTATAAAAAAGAAAATTCCCATGCAACATTTTGGGTATACCCCAAGAAAACACACCTGCATCATAATTACAAAAAAAGAAACATACACAGATCCCTTCCTTGAAACAGTGGAGAAATAAAAAGCTGTAGACACACATAGCAGAGTACTAAAAAAAAATCCCACAAGCTTTGTATTGATAGTTACTCTTAATAATTATTTGGTAATTGCTTTCTTTCGTATATGACATGCTTTGGGACCATATCTCATCTTGGCTAATCAGCCTTGGAGAAGTGAACCTGCTGGCTATATTTATGGTGATGGCTATCTGGTGGTCCACGTGGCTCTAGTTCAAAGTCTTATATTGTCGTTTCTTTCATGCCCTGTGATTATCAACCAACCTCAAATTACTAAGATAACTAGGAGCCATGTTATATGACATGTGACTGTCCCCATTAGTCTTTGTGGTATTTCCAAGTAGCATCCACCAAGACTGACAACTCGGATAATTTTTATTGTGAGTCCATTTCAAAAAAGATACAGGAATACTCATAGCCTTCAAACTTACAGTGCTTTCCCTGTTGGTAAATTTGACTATCATTCTTGGCATTGTTGTTGAATAAGCTCCTCTACTTCGCTCGAGATACCGTGTTCCCATTTGAAAAGTCTATCACCATCGACACCTAAATTGGCTAGCTTATCAGCAACTTTGTTAGCTTCCCGAAACACATGTTGGGCTTTTCTATCCTGTCTTTCCTGGAAAAGGATCCTAGCCTCTTCAACAATTGTTTTAATCCTCCAAGGAGGTGTTTTCCAATTATTGAAGAGATTTATAACATGCATAGATTCTCCTTCTACAATAAAATTACCTTCTAATTCTTGAGTCATTTGAAGGCCTCTCCACATAGCTCTAGCTTCAACTTCGTTGTTCATCCTTGTTCTCAAATATTTAGAAAATGCAAGCATCATATTCCCATTATGAACTTGCACAATGCTGCCAACGCCTACTATGCCAGGATTTTCCTTAGTCGATCCATTAAAATTAAGCTTAAACCAACCTGTAGGAGGTGGGGACCACTTAACATTGGCTCTGGGGTTGACTACCCTATGCACAGACTCATCTAACAAGGTTAAGATTAAATATTGAGAAATCGTGGTCTCCTACAAATGAGGTTTACGACTATCAAAAGGGATAAGGTTCACATTCTTGTTGGCAAAGGATAAGATCTTGGTAATTATAGTTTGATGATCATGGATAGACTCATTAAATACTCTATGGTTCCTTTATAACCACACATGCCAAAGATATTGACTAAAACAAATTTTCCACATGTATCTAAGTCTTTGGATTGAAAAGGGGCAAGGCCACTAGATGAAAAAATCAAGTACAATGGCTGTTTTAACCCAAGAAATATTGAAGGCCTGAAAAATCCCACTTAGGACAGTCAAGGAAAAAGGGCACTCAAGGAAAATGTGATAAATGGTCTCCCAATTAGCCCATCATCCAAATATTGGGTTTTAGATTTAGGAGCAATCCATCATATGACGTCTTCACAAGAGTCATTTACATCTCTCCTCAAGCACCACTTATAGCATTGAAGTTGGTGACTCATCCTTTATCCCTATCAAAGGAAAGGTGAAATAACCATTGATGGTGGTCACATAAATAATGTTCTCTATGTCCCCAATGTTGCTACAAATATTCTCTCTATCTATCATATTTGTACTTCAGCAAAGGGCAAAACAATTCTATTTTCACCAACAGGAGTTGAGATAAGAGACTTTCAAGAACCATAATCCCTCATAGCAAAAGGCGACATTGACCATAAAGCTCACCTATTTTACTTCAAGGGATTCAAAAGTTCAAATGGAGCATCCTATTTTGTTGCTCATGGAGACCTTGAAAGCAAAATTTGGCATGAAAGGTTTGGACATCTCAGTTATAACTACTTAAGGGAATTGAGTACTCATGAAATGGTAATAGGGTTACCAAAAGTCTCTTCTATTGATGGAGTATGTCCTGGATGTGCTCTTGGGAAACAACATCAAGATCCTTTTCACCCAAGTGGTTCTCAAAAAACTTCATCCCCACCATAATTGATCCATAGTGACTTAATGGTCATATTGAAACCTTCTTTCAAAGGAGCCAAATACGCCTTAACCTTCATTGATGATTTTTCAAGAAGAACTTAGGTCTACTTTCTAAAATACAAAAGTGATGTTCTATCCCACTTCAAAAGTTTCAAGGCCTTAGTTGAAAATCAGGCCACATGCAAAATCAAGCAGATTCAAACTGATAATGGGGGAATACTTCAGCAATGAGTTCTCCAAATTTCTCTCAACTAATGGCATTATTCATCAACATTTAGTCTCCTATTATCCATAGTAAAATGGTATAGCAGAATGAAAAAATAGATATTTGAAAGAAATGGCAAACTATATGCTACACTCAAGGGATATTCCAACAATTTTTTAGGCTAAGGTAATGAACTATGTAAATTACATACAAAATCACACACCACACAAAGCTCTTGATCATTTAACTCATGAGGAAGCATGGATTGGCTCAAAACCTGATGTATCTTTTTTATGAGTTTTTGGGAGTGCTATGTGGGCCCACATCCCTAAGAAAAAGAGGAAGGCTCTAGATAAAAAAAGCAATAAACTTATCTTTGTTGGTTATTGTGAGGATATGAAAGCCTACAGGCTCCTTGATCCTATCACTCATGAGGTATTTTTTCATAGAAATGTTCAATTTGATGAAACATTCCCCTATGAAGATCCTCATACTTCTTCAACCAACCTTGATTCTCTTGAGCCATCAACAATTTTTGAACCTCAATATGATCAAGAACCCATCCTTGAGATAAATGACCAAAATGAGGATCTTATACTTTAAACTCCAACTTAAAGTCATGCAACCCCTATTACTCCTTCCACAATGCCAAAATGGGCCTGCACCATAGTTCAAAATGCCACTACTTACATCCAAGATATTCCATCATCCAGATTAAGCCACTCCATTGGTTCTAATCCTATCTATCAGTCCATTTCCATAGATCCTCAATCCTTCAAAGAAGCAAATGGTATTAAAGAATGGGATGATGCCATGGAGAATGAATTTTCTCCCTTAATAAAAAATAAAACTTGGGATCTAGTCCCTCCATCTAAAGGAAGAAAATTGGTTCGTTGTAAATGGATTTACAGAACTAAGTATGGACATGATGGAAAAATTGACAAACACAAAGCTCGCTTTGTAGCTAAAGGTTTTTCACAAATTGAAGGCATTGATTATTCTGAAACCTTTGCACCAATTGCAAAAATAGATTCTGTTAGGCTAGTCCTTGCACTTGCTACTTCACAAAAGTGGCCAATATTTTAGATGGATGTTAAAAATGCTTTCTTACATGGTGATTTACAAGAGGAAATATCTATGGAATAACTTTCTAGCTTTATTCAAGACTCCTCCCTTGTTTGTAGACTAAGGAAATCTCTCTATGGTATCAAACAAGCTCCTAGAGCTTGGTATGAAAAAATGGACTCCTTCCTTCTTTCCTTACGATTTTATCATAGTGAGTCTGATGCAATAGTCTACATTTGGAGAGATGAAGAAAACATCACCATACTTGTTCTCTATGTTTATGATCTACTACTTACTAGTAGTGCCATTTCTCACATATAGACTATTAAAAACTCCCTTTCTAATAAATTCAATATGGTTGATCTAGGTTTAGCTCATTACTTCCTTGGGTTTCATATTACTCAAACAAATGCAAGAATTTCAATATGTCAATAGAAATATACTATAGATATTCAATGGTTTAAGATGATTGATTGCAAGCCTTCTTCCACACCCTTTCAATCTAGATTTACTCTAACTACTTCCTGCAAATCCCCTCAATATGATGCTACTCTCTTCAGACATCTTGTAGGAAGTTTATTGTACCTCACTCATACTAGCCCAGATATTTCCTATGTTTTTGGCTTAATATCTAGATTCTCCCAAAAACCTCATTTCAACCATTGGTAAGCATCAAAGAGAATCCTCCACTACTTGCAAGGAACCACTCACATTGGTCTCCTATATGGGAGAGGATCCATGGATATCATTGGTTACATAGATTCTGATTGGGCAGGTTTAGTTGAAGATAAATTTTCCACCTCTTGCTATGCTTTTTTTCTTGGTACTTCACCTATTACTTGGTCATGCAAAAAACAAGCAGTAGCATTATCATCTACAGAGGCAGAATACAGAGTAGTAGTTTTGGCCAGTCAGGAAGCTCTTTGGCTTCATAAAATAATTAGGGAATTTAGTTTGTTCCATGGCCAACCTATTATCCTTTGGTGTGACAATCAAAGTGCAATTCATATTGCTCGCAATCTAGTTGAGCACCATCGCACCAAGCACATTGAGATTCACATGCACTTCATTCAACAACATATTCATAAAGGGGATCTAAGCTTGGATTTTATACCCATATAAAATTAAATTGCAGACATCTTCACCAAGTCCTTTGCCTCTCCACGTTACATTTAGTTGCATGAGAAACTTGGGATAAGGCAATTGCATTAGAAGGGTGCAAAGAGGTTTTAACCTCTACACTCTTCCTCTTCTCTTCTTCTTCTTCTTCTTTTGGAAGATGGTTTTTTCCCATGTGGTTTTTGACCATCTATCCAAAATATAAGTTCATTGTACATGAGTACTTAATAAGGCCATATTTCTAGGACTCATTTATTTTCATTGGTAGCAACAATATTGTACATGAGTATCTCATCAGGCCTTGTTACAGAGACTCATCTCCTACTATTTCTTTCACCTCTAGTATCACTTAAGGGGGGGTGTTAGAATAAATATTTAGTTCTCTTAAGTTCTACTAGGATAGTCTAACTTGATTTACCACTCTTCCATGAGGTAGGTGAACTCTTAGTTTAGACTAGTTTAGATTTGTTGAGTTGTTGTAATCCAATGACTCACATTGATCAACTTTGCTATTTATACAAAGTTGATCCCATGGAATAATCAATCAGTCTTTTGAGCTTCAATCCATTCTTGTGATGTCTTGCATAACTATTTTATTTTTAGAGTATAATATTTTTTATCAGTATTTCTAATAGAGATTAACCATAGACTGCTTTAATTGAACTCATATTAGTGGCCATGTGATATGTTTTTTTATACCACCATTTGGTCAAAGGAAGCCACTTGGCCCATTATGTAGGATTTTCATAGGTGAAGCAAAAAAGGTATATTTCCAAGAATTTAATCAAAATTTTGGTTTGGACATCAGTTTGAGGATGATAGTCTGAACTCATCTTGAGTTGTGTTCCCTGTAACTTGAATAATTCCTACCAAAAATTATTAGGTAAGGTAGGGTCCCTATCAGAGACAATGGATTTAGGTATGCCATGGAAATGAAATATTCTAGGAAGATTTGAGCAATAATAGAGGTGGTGTATGGGTGAGATAGGGAACATAAATGATCATACTTCGTAATATGATCAATTTATCACAAGAATAACCAATTTACCTCTATATTTAGGTAACCCTTCAATAAAATCCATAGAGATATTTCTACAAACTTGTTTAGAAATCGGTAATGATTGAAGGGTACTAGGAGAACACACATTTTTATTTTTCATACATTGGTAGTGATCACATTTAGCCATAAAAGTATGAATATATTTTTTCATACCTGTCCAAAAAAGGTATGCTTTGTCTTTATATAGATTTTAAGAAACCTTGAATGGCCAACTATTGGGGAAATATGCATCTCTTGTAGGGTGAGATCCTTTATTTGTGACTGACAGGGCACAATAAGACAATCATGGTACCATAAATATTGATCATCCCAATTATAGCTAGGGCATGGATGAGGATTTGCTTGAAGTTTGAGGATGAACGTTTGCAAAGAGGAATCCTTAATTAGTTCATCATGGAGTTGATGAATCCATTGAGGAAGTGGTGTGGATAAATCTTGTAGCATGTGTTATTCTTCATGTAGTCGGTACAAAACATATACCACCATGTTCTACTTATCCTTCTTATAGGTAATGTTGTAATCATAACCCTAAAATTTTTAAACCTATTTTTATTTTTTTGTGTGGCCACCCTTTGTTCTAAGAAATATTTGAGACTCTGATGATTAGTCTTGATGGAAAATGTCTCCAAATGAGATAAGACTGCCAATGATTGATCGCATGTAAAATGATAAGCATTTCCTTCTTATAAGTAGACTTGCCTAGATTTTGGCTTGAGAGTGCCTTTCTAGTGAAGAACAAAGATCTACCTTCCTACACTAAAACCATCCTAATGCTAGTTTCTGATGCATCACTTTCAATGAAAAAAGGTTTAGAGAAATTTGGTATTGCTAACATATGGGTAGTGGTGATGGCATACTTCAAATCGACAAAAGCCTTTTTGGTAGGTTATATCCACAAAAAGGAATTCTTCCTCAGCATGGCTATCAAGGAAGCTGCTATCTTGTCATAGTTCCTCATAAATATTTTGTAAAATCCTATGAGTCCCATGAAGCCATGAAGTCCCTTTAGGGTATGAGGCTTAGGCTAATCTTGAACAACCGAAATTTTCTTGGGGTCAACCTGAAATCCATCCTTAGTTATGATATGACCGAAGTATTCAACCTCTTTCTGTCCAAAAGAATAGTTGCACCTCTTTGCATAGAGTTGATGGTCAAACAAAAGTTTGGGTGTTTGATCTAAGTATTGAAGATGTTATTCCCATGAATGGTTGTAAATCAATATATAATAAAAAAACACTAGAATGAATTTACAAAGGAAAGGGTAATTTAGAAAGGCTTAAAGAGCGTATATCTAAAGCTATTGCAACATGATAATCAAATTTGAAAGAAAGAACATGTATGAAACCAAATTCACAAGAAAGAGTACCTCCTTTGTATTAATAAATGGTGAAACTCAGTTACATATATGTCTCTCTTAGGGATACCAAATTTGATATAATGTTTACAAGTGTTGTAGCCCCTAAATGGGGGTGATATACTCTAAGGGATCTTTAGGTCTCCACCAACTTTGCATGAGGGCTTACTAGGATGCCTCCTTCTCCATTGTCAAGAGGAATGATGTTGAATAGTGCTTTGAATATTGGAAGGATCTGTCACTTGTGTACAAGAAACAACAAAACACATCAAAAGCATATGCAACCTCTCATGATGAGGCTATTATCCAAGAAATGCAATAAATGAAGTAAACATGTAAAGAAAACATGAATATATGTAAATATGCTTAATATATTGACAAATCAACACAAAGCATGGCTTGAAACATGTATAGAAAGATAATATTGCATGTAATATGAAGTATTAAGCATAAAAGAAGCTAATCTATGAAAGCTTATGAAAGAAAGCATGTATAACATAAATGGAGGTGAAGCTACCTATGAAAATACTAATTAACCATGGAAATACCCGCAAGCCGCAAGATGATTGATCTATGCTAGATTAACCTAAATGCATATTAAGAAAAATGAATCTAAGACTAAAAACGATAAATGAGGGCATCAAACCCTAGTTGTGAGTGCTCATAGCAGCCAAATTTTTATCCACGATTAACAACCATGATTAAGCCTATGGGCCATTGTTGACAATAGTGGCCATGTGCAAAGTAGCTTTTCTCTTAAAACTAAGGTTAGGAATGCTCAAATCCTTTGTATGATTGATGGTAAAGGGTTGCATTCATGTCTAGACACAAATTTGTGGTTGATTTCACTTGAATTCACATTGGATTGGTGTGAAATGGTAAGGTTTGCTTCTCAATACTTTGGAATATCCATTGTTGCAAAGGAATGTGTCAAACTGGAATTGGAAAATATCTCCATACTCTTCAAAGGTTGTAATTGGCTCTCTAGTTTGGTAGGGCTTTGCCATAGTAAAATTTAGATCTTAATTACCTCTTTGAGAGGTCTATTAATATACTCCTCAAATCCTAATATTGGCTTCTCAAAAAGCCAAGATCAAGAAGTTGTTGGCCTGAGAAGTTGGGAGGAATACTCTAGAAGCTTCCTCACCCAAAATCACTTGAGATCAGTTACAACTTGGCCATTACAACCAATTTTGCTTGGCTCTGGTATCTTGAGTTTTTTATAGGTCTAGTCATTGTTGCTCAGTACGGTTAGGACCCTAGCTGCTACTGTCAACCGTGGTTGGGATCTTAGTTGTTGATACCATCAATTGGATACGCCTAAAATGCCTAAAATGAGTGGTTAGAACCATTGCTTGGTCTTGGAAAGGTCCAAGGTCATTCATATGGTCTGCAAAGGTGCCCATATGAGTAGTATCCTAAACATGACATGTTTTAGATGTCTATAGATACCCCTTTTTGGGATGCATTGTGGGAAAACACAACATTGAGAAAAAATAGATAACCTAAAGTCATATTATAGATTTTTTGATGTTCATTGATTTGGTTAATGCTAGATGCCCCAATCCTAGAAAGTACGTACATCTCAGAATCATTGCTTCCAATAATGTGGAGGGCTTAAATTTGATGCTCTAGAACTTTTGGGTATAATTGGATAGGACTGATAGACGGAGTGACAAAGGTTTATCTCATCATATTTGCTTTTTGCCCTTGCATATGGGGAATCTTATGATAGTTGTTAGAAATGATTTGTAAGATGAACATGATTCACAAGATAAGTTTTCAAGCATTAATTTTGATTATGAATTTGATTTTATGACTACCCCTCAAGCGATGAGTCGATGAGGAAAGGAAAAGTGATTAAAGCAATGAGTCGCTTATCAAGACTTTTGCATGTTGCTATATGGTATAGGTCCTATTACAATTGTGATTTCAACTGTTAATTGCAATTGTACATCTCTATCCTGTGGAGTAATTTGACTGTAATGGCCTTCTTAAGGAATCAAGATGATAGCAATTCCAGTTAAGCTTGTGCTAAATCACTATGTGCGATGATCTGATGAAAATATCATAGAAGAAATGAAATGAATGCTTTGTTCCCATGGAGCAATCCATCCGCCATGGCCTTCTTGGGGATTGAAGTGAAGACATTTCAATTCAACAATGATTAATTTATCCCAAATGGTCTTACGATAATTTACTCATATTGCTGAATTGCATGGAGCACAAGTCACTGCAACCATCAAGTGTATAGAATAAACAACTAGATACAAGGCACATTGAATATTTTGTTGTTATTTGATTTTTTTTGATAATTTTTATTTTATTTTCATGTAGGCATTAATGGATGAAATGCCTATATGATGATGTGATTACGCTATATGTATGTGATGTAATGATGACACACACTAGCTAGATGATAGATGTATGATTAGATGCTATGATCTACATGTACAGATGCACTACAATGATGGATGCATATAGGTATGTTATGCTTTTTATTAAATGCATGTTTAATTTATTTCAATTGTTTATGCATTTAATCTATGTGATATGTTGTGATAGATAATATGTAATATAATGCATTAATTACATGAAAATGATCTAATGCAAATGAACTTGTATGCTTTAATCACTTAAAACATAAGAAATGAATGTAATATGTGTTTAACAAACTTACTGGATGACACCACAAAATGTATAAAAATCATGAATGAAAATGATAACTCTTATCATAAGAATTATTCATTGGAGCATCCATATGTGAGATGAGATGATGATGATA
Organism: Wollemia nobilis; assembly: GCA_028583015.1. Lineage (NCBI taxonomy): Eukaryota > Viridiplantae > Streptophyta > Pinopsida > Araucariales > Araucariaceae > Wollemia > Wollemia nobilis. The sequence goes on from JAQPPZ010002979.1 coordinate 8,808,496, forward strand.
TGTATGGGATTTCCTTATAAGATTCTATAAAATAAAAGATATGCACAAAATAGTCAGTGGTTGTCTAAATATCATTGATGATATCCATTCGATATCTATCCTATTTCATGAACATCCTTTAATAAACAAAATGTCATAAGGAAAATTGTTATTGATTGATGAAATAATTTGTTGCTATAAAGGATTTTTAAGGTTTTCCATGAGACTAAAACACCCTAGTTGATTAATCAAAAGGTGTGTAATGACCATACAGGACTCCTAAGAGATAATTTTTTTTGTTATGAACACCAAGATATTCATTATCCCTGTGTGTGCAAATTAATATATTAGATGAGACATAAGACTACCTCATTTCTAGGTGGGATTCATTCAATCCATTGCTATAATAAGGATTACAAAATGTTCATCATGAACCTATGTTTGGATGCAGTTGGACTAAGCTACTAGGTAATGCAAGCCACCTAAAGCTAGATCATTTGTAAATTTCTTAGAACTACCCCAATGCTAGGCAAGATTCATTCATCCCATTTTTGTATTGGGGATAACTCAATGGCTTCGAGTATTTACCATTTTAGGGATTCAAGCTCTTCACCCACTTATTTTATTCACATTTATTGGGATACTTGCTCATGCTTAGTGATGACAATAATTGTTTATTTTGCATTGTTTTTTTTGTGAGCAAGGGATTTGCTTTGATTTTGGAATTTTTCTTATTTTGTATAAAAGCAAGGGATTTCTTTGGGTATGGGGGAGCTTGTCCTTTTGCTAATGATCAAAAATATAGACCATGCGCATCACAATATGAGCAAGTAAAAACCTTTCACTTAAGGTAACCAGGGTCACTTTGTAGTGTTCATATTTCCTTGTCTAAACTAAGATTGCTAGTGTTTAATTAGTGATGGGATTTTGATATATGCTAGGTGCTATCAAAACTAGACTCCATATCCAGAAGCAAAGATATATTTCTATAAAATATGAGAACATCACTAGGTATGGCTGAATGATCGAAAAATCCTAGTATATACCTCATAGCAACAGGAGGTGTTGTGTTGAAAAACACAATTAATCACAAGGGTGATGGATGATGATGATGAATAGATGCATGATTAAGATATAAACGTGGTGTCATTTGTAAGATTGTAAACACATCCTTTTCTAATGCAAATGTAATGGATGAAAATGCCCAATGTAATGCAATTAAGTGAATGCATGTGCAAAATGAAGATGCATAATGTAAATGTTTTTAATGTTTTACAATTTTTGATTTTTCAATTGTTTTTGTATTTTATTGCTTTTTTATTTGTTTGGATTTTGATGTTTTTAATTGTTTTTGTTATTTTAAGTGCTTTATGATTTTTTTTTTGAATTTTTTATATTTTTATGATTTTTTTTTTAATTTTGGTATTTTTAGGGGGAAAGGTGCGATACCTTAGGTACCCCCAGTGTGTGTGCCACTCAATGAAAGAGAGGAAGGTGCAATACCTTTAGAATCCTCACTTTGCCTCATTAAACTTGATGTGGAAGGTACATTACCTTAAGGACCCCTAGTGTACATTTTGTCCACTAGAATGTAGTCAACTTGCTTAGGAAGAGTGACAGAAATCAACTCTCATAATTGGGGCATGAACCTCTACGGGGTACCCAAGTCTTGATGGGGAGAAATGAGCAAACCGTCTATGTGCAGCTCATTTTATTCTAGCAGGTATTGGACCACCTTCTTGAATGAATGGAAGCTACAGATGTCATGGCCCATGATGGTAGACACAATATAAGCTCTCACCAATGGACCTAGGTTTAGGTACTCTAGGTTTGACCTCTGGTAACACAATTATATTTTCCTCGTAAAGCTTTTAAAATAGGGTTGTGTTGGTTTGACTTTTATACACACCCTGTGAAGAATGAGCATAAAATACCAATAACACTTATACGGGATAAATCCCACTCACTTTAGGATCTTGCTGGATATCCAAGGTGTGAGTTACAGAGTTGGGTCGAATGTCTATTCACTCTTTTTCACTTCTAGAATAGTTTCAAGTGGACTGTCTGTTACCTTACAACGGGCTCGGGACTTCAGTTCAGTAATGTTTTTGGAGTTGGTTATCTTTGTGGATAATCAGATTTACAATCAGTTCTTTGATCTAGCTCTTTATGCTTTAGCAGATTTAAATAAAAGACAAATTTAAAGAAAGATAAAAATGGATCATTTCACGGTGGAACAGAGAGAGTAGGGTAGGGCAGAAAAGAGAAGTTTATCTAACTTAGTTGCAAAACCAAAACTGCCAATTTTAGTTATACCGGTTAGCTTCACAATAGAACAAATCAAAGAGGAAAGTGTCCAACTTTCTAAGATCACTTTCAACTAAGAGCATAAGACAAAGATGAAACAGATCTAACAAAAAATTATAAACAAAAGGGAAGTCGGTTAAAATTGGTATCTCTCACCAACAGCCTAGCTCGCACAATGAGGACAGAGCAATTAGAACAGGCCTGAACCTTAAATCTGTAATTTTCCCTAACATACAATAAAGAAAATGAAGCCTAACAACATATCCAATCCTGGTAACACAGATCTACAACATAAATTAAATAAACCTTAATGAAACGAAAACAAAAGAAGATGAACTTATCACAATCTGAAATAGATTAGGCTCCTGGCCATGCTATCACAGAAAAAGAAAAATCACACCAACTCTAAGTCCAGAACAAAGCATTCAAACAAGATTTGCAGGAAATTGCTCCAATAGCTTTTATTTCTAAGTCTCCGCCTCCCATGATTTACATTCAGAAGAAGTATTTATAGACCCAAGACAGACCCTGATATTTTTAGGAATATCTTCTTCTCAAACCCTAAATTTTATCCTCTTAACCTTACTACCGGGGTTTTACAATATAAGGCCCTTTAAAAATAGAGTTTTTTATAAACCCTAACCACTCGCAAATCTGAGTGTAGTTACTTGCCATAAATGGAAAAGGCATGATCTGATGTTATTCTCATCCATCTGTAACTGCAAGTAAATATCTTCATCTTTCTGGTGCACTTGCCGGGAGGGTCTCATTAATTCCTTAGAGAAATTCGGATGAGTCACCGGTTTCTCTGACACTTTATCTTCGCAGAGCCGCTTCTGAGTTGAAATTCTCCGCATGCCATTACTTTCACCATAAATTCTTCTGTTAAATGCATCCATCGGCAAATTTCGGTAACTGTGTGTAGATATTTTCATTTTTTGGTCAATTGTCGACATACTCCATTAAATGGGCAGTTGCTTAGTCACCGTAAAGTCTCTTTGCGGCCAGATCTGTAAAATCTGGATGAACCAGCAATTCTCGGCATCTCCAATTTCCATCTGACGACCTTCATTTAATCCGTGCTTATTTTGTCTTTTTCGCCATTACTTCCGTTAGTATGCAACTGCCAGATGGCTTTCTGCAAAAGACATGCAAGGATTAGTACTTTAATATTATTAAATCAAAACCTCTAATGTTCATCATATGTCGGCTTTATTTTTGACACGTGTCGTGACAACACGACGCTTTCTATTTTTTTGTTTTGTCTTCTTCTGTCGTGAAAACGCGACATTCCCCTTGCACTTGCTCCTTCTGCTGGACTCTGTCACGAAAATGTGACATGTGATTTCGTGACATGTCACGAAATCGCGACATTCCCCTTGACTCTGCTGCTTTTAGTTTTTCCTGTCGCAAAACCGTGACATGTCGCGAAATCGTGACGTTCCCTACACTCTGCAACTTTTTTCTAAAATGTGTCACGATTTCGCTACGCACTTGTGCCTCGGGCCCGTTCTGCGGAACGCGTTGCGATTTAACGATGTCGCAATTTCACGATGCACCTATGCCTTGGCCCATTTTCTTTGTTTGCCTACCATGAAACCATGACATGTCACGATTTCATGACATGTCGCAAAATCACGACGTTCCCTACACTCTGGCACTTCTTTGTTTTGCCTGTCGTGAAACCACGACATGTCACAAAATCATGACGTCCCTAGCACCTTGGCAACTCTTTGCTTTGTCTGCCATGAAACCGTGACATGTCACGATTTCGTGACATGTCACGAAATCGCGACGTCCCCCCTTTCTTTCTTTTCTCCAAAACGTGAAATCACGATGTCCCATCCTTGGACTTTCTTTTCCTCAAATATATTCACAATTTGATATTCACGAAATCGCGACGTCTCCATGCCTTAACCATTTTTTGCTCTTCTCTTCGCGAAATCGTGACATGTCGCGATTTCGCGACATGTCATGAAATCGCGCCCTTTTCATCAAGACTTGCATTCATCCAAAATGTGTCGCGATATCACGACGTTTTCATCACTTGGTCTTTTCTTCCAAAATATGTCACGATTTCGCGACATTTTCATCAAGTTTGGCTTTCGACTCAAACCTGTCGTGATTTCGCGACATTTCCAAAAATGGAAAGTGTCGCGATATCACGACTTTTCCAAAAATGGAAGTGTCGCGATATCGCGACGTTTCCAGGACTTAGCAATTTTTTCCAAGACCCGTCGCGATTTCGTGACATTTCCAAAAATGGAAAGTGTCGCGATATCGCGACTTTTCCAAAAATGGAAGTGTCGCGATTTCGCGACGCTCTCAGTACTTAGCAAAATTTTCAAAAATTGTAGTTTGACTTTAATGAATTCATTCATCTGTATTTTGCATATTTAGTGAAAGATTTTCTTTACTCAGAAATGACTCTAACATTTTAAAAATGAATTCTAAATTGAAATCAAAGCCACAGGCAAGCCTACTTGGATACTTTGGTATATGCAAAATTTGAAGAAGAAGGAGGCAAGCAAAATTTGGAATAAAAACCTGGAAAACATCAAGAGGGTCCCTACTGTAAAATGAATAGCTAAATATTTTCAAAGGATGGAAATTCATTTTTTCAGTGGGGGTGTGTTGCTTCTCAACAAATGGCGATATCTGCGGGTAAAATAGTAGCACTATTTTAGAATCCAGGACTCTAGTTTCAAAACAATGTAGACCATGTACCATGCCTTGCCACAAATATTCTTCAAAATAAATTAACTACTACCTGATAGTTGTTAAAATTTCCCAAGGACATACTAGATTGAATCACTTAAGGAAGATTTTTGATGTGCAATTATAAGCGTATAAAACTTTCTTCAAGAATGACTGGGCCTTCGAATGTTGTACTCTGGATTGATCAACTTTTCTAGAAAGGGGAAACCGAGTTGTGAAAGGGGAAACCGAGTAGGGCTCTGTTTACTAGTTTAGCTTTTTACAGCCCCGACAGAGTTACTCTTTAGATTTACACGACCCTGATCCACAACTGTGAAGTAGTATCTACAACTTGGTAAAAGAAAACATCTTCTGAAGCCTTGGCTACCTCTTTCATTACATAACTTTTTCCTTCCTTTTTTTTTTTATATATAGGAAATAACAAAGTGCCAGTTTTATGTTGTCTTGCTCAACTTTCACCTTCTCTCTCTCTCCTTTGAAATATACCGAAATCTGAAAAGCCTTAAAAAAGAACAACAATTTTTTTTTAATATTTCATCAATCTGGAACTGCTTCAGCCTGGGTACTGATAGCCTCTATGGATACTCAAATAATTTCATGAATCAGAGTCCCCTCTTATGACCAACTTTTCTTGGATTCCCTAGGAGTTTCTCCAGCCAAACAGTATAGCAGTTTCTTTATAATTAAAATAACTGTGGCAAGCAAGACACAAAATCCAATCATCTTTCTACTGTTGTTCTGAATAACAAAATAGTTCCACTGTTCAGTTTAAGCAGACTATCTCTCAATTAGAATAATGAACACTGGATTTTGAACTCAGAATAAAACAAATTTAGAAGGCTGACTTTTTCTTTGCTGCCCAGGCAAAACTAAAAAAAATAAAATTTTAAAAGCTAAAGAAATTTGTACAGATCCCAAAGGATAAAACACAGAACTTTAAAAATCAAACAAAATAAAATAAAACAAACTACTTTGTATAGACCCCAAAGGATAAAACAACCTTAAAAAACAAAATAAAATAAAACAAACTACTTGAAATAAAATAAAACAAACTACTTCAAAGCTTATTTACAATGTATACACATGTTACAACGTCTTTGTGATTTATTCAATCGATGTATTGGATGGTAAAGCTGAGAAATAATGCTTTAGATATTGACCATTAACAGGAAGGTTCAAAAAATTACCCTCCAGGTCCTGTAGAAAAAATGCATTATTACCCAGGGTTTTGGCAATCTGGTATGGCCCTGTCCATAAAGGTTGTAGCTTGGTGTTTTTACGCTTCTTTTCATGGGCTTTGTCCCATAGAAACACCAGGTCTGCAAGTTTGAACGCCTTCGAATTGGCCCTCTCGTCAAGCCAGCGCTTGACTGTCTCTTGGTGCCGACTAAACTGCTCCACAGCTTGAAGTCGTCCACCCTGCAAATCAAACAAGTCCAACATACGGGTTTTCGTATCTGCATGATCAAAGTAATGTAAAGCAAATTTTAATCCTGGTACTAATGCTTCATATTCTACCAAATTATTTGTGCAGGGAAACTGCAAGCGATAAGACATAAAACCGGTTTGATTTTTTGGTCTTTTAAGAACAGCCCCTATACCATAACCTTGCTCAGACTTAGTTGCATCAATATGAAGTATCCCAACTTCATTATCGTGATTAAGGTGAGCTTTAACCGGTTTCTCCTTTTGAGTAGTTGTTAAATTATAAACCCCGATATAACAACCCTCAGCAAGATTAGCAGTCTCATTCTTGGCATTATACTCTGTGATCATGAGTTTATATCTTGGTTCTCTGTTGATTCTTAATTGATTTGCAAAACCATTCCAGGGTAACCACATATGCGAGAAATCAGTAGCCAAATACCCATTCAAGGATTTTGACCAATCCTTGCTCAAAAGCATCCCGTATCCTACAGGAATATCCACCACCTAAATATCAATTATGTGTTGCGCTCTTGGCTCAGATGCTAGCTGGATATGTATATTCTAAAGTTCACCTACCACTTTAACTTCAGACTTATCCAATTGGACGACTCTCATCTCGGAGTTCATGGGGGTCAAACCCAACTGCTGACAGATGGCTAAAGGCATGACATTGGCTGAAGCCCCAGAATCTACCAGACAGTTGTGTAAGTTTTTCCCAAATATACGAACAGTCAGTAGAAAAGGTGGAACTTCAGTCTTCTCTTTATACATAGCCACATTTGCATTTGCCATCTTTTTTCCCTTTTCCAAAGGTTTGGCAGTAGGCTCAGAATATGTTTTGATCAAGTTATCCCTCTGTTCAGAAATTTGGGCCAGCTCATGAAGAGTGATGTTGGCTTTGATCTTCTTCATGTCCTCCACTATATTATATCCCTTATTGAGTGGAGGGACAAATGCATCTGGTCCTCTCGGATTTCCTCCCTTGGGTGGGGATGGGTTATTGCTTGAAGATGGATCTGGAGGAACACTGTGTGAGTTGTCCGGAGGGGTAGATGTAGTGTTGGGCTCCGGATTTCTGTTTTTGAGGTTGTAGTTGTCCCTCCTGTATTGTTGAAAATCCTGTACTTCATCCATGGGTAGCTCCACAACATTCTCTGATTCTTCTGGGAAAGTGAAAGAATCTAAGACCATAGCTGCACTGTGGCTGGATGAACTTGGGGCATCCGCAGTTCTTTGATGTTCAGGAGAAACCAACTCGCCAGAAAGAGCTTCAAAGGCATTACAAAATTCCAAACAATCCAACTCCCCGTGCTGAGACGTTCCATGAATCCTGCACCAGTTAGGCAAGGCTAAATCACAAATATTTACATCATGCCCTTTACCTTTATAATCCTTATTGGGCTCGTATGGGGGCCGAGTGAATCTATTCTCACTGATAGGAAAACCTGTTTGGGTTCTCCCTAGTGGACACCTGCCTCTTGAAACTCAAAAAGTCATTTGCCAACTTTTGGACTACCTTTGAAACTTCTTCAACTCTTGTGTTATCAGCTTCTTTACCTGGGTTCTGTACATTTTCAACAGGTGTTACAGCCAATGGATTTCCTGATGGTGGAGTCTGACACACTGGCAACATCATCTGATGTGGTATGGGATTGAAAACAGGGGCAGCTTGTGTGACCAAAGGAATTTGATGAGCATTTAAAGGTTGGGGTCCCAACTGTCTTTCTAGAACCAAAGCTTCTTTGTAAGCCTCTGTTAAATTGGTAATAGAGGGATCTCTTTTCAAGAAAACAGAAGTCATTGGATCCAGAGAATTTCTAAAAATCTCTAATGCCAGGTCTGCATTCGGCACATAATAACCAGTCAGTCTACCATAAGCCTTCTGAAATCTAACATTGTAAGATCTGACAGATTCATTTATTTCTCTTTTAATACCAGAAAACTGCTGATATAATACACTGGGATCTATTACCTCACCAAACTGCGATACAAAAACCTTTTCCAAGTCATTCCAACTGGTAATAGAATCGTTAGTGAGATTTAGAAACCAGTCGTAAGCTCCCTCCTGGAGAGTGAACGGGAACAATCTGCAAGCCACATCTTCATGCTGTACATTTAACAATTTTAGAGCATTCTTGAATGCTACTAGATGTTCTTCTGCTGTCCTAGTTCCATCATGTTTGTATCTGGGAAGATACCTCTCAGGATTTTTGGGTAGGTCATGGGCTGCACCCGAGATATTTAAGGCAGTGGAACCTAACCAGTTTGCCATTATTACTTGATTGACAATGATATTTTCAGTTGCAGTTGGAGTAACTACAAGTGGTGATAAAACTATTTCAGACAAGGACTTGGCCCTTCTGAGGCTGCTTCTTCTGGGAGTTTCTAACTCAGGCACAAGGAGCTCTCCGACTCTGGAGTGGGACCTTGTTACTCTATAATTAGAATCCAGCTTTTCACCAGCACTTACAACCTTACAATCCTTAACAGACTACTGAACTTCAGGTCCTCCTTTCTAGCAATTTTAAATATTGGTGTTGAGTTCCGCTGTTTAGGCAAAAACTCAAACAAACAAGTTTTAAAAGGCTGAGGAGGAGGGAAAAGGATTCAAAAGATAAAATACCAGACTCTGCACAGACAACTTACAATACTGAATGGAGTTTAGTGGGCCCTCCTTCTAGCGCAAATTTTAAATGTTGGTGTTGAGTTTCGCTGTTTAGGCAAAACTCAAACAAACAAGTTTTAAAAGGCTGAGGAGGAGGGAAAAACCCACCGATAAAACACAGTATTTGTTAAATTCCACATACAATCATATTTCTCAACTCAAGCACACTAAGAACGTAAGTTCTGCCCTCCTTCTAGCGCCAATTTTAAATGTTGGTTCGACTTTTATACACACCCTGTGAAGAATGAGCATAAAATACCGATAACACTTATACGAGATAAATCCCACTCACTTTAGGATCTTGCTGGATATCCAAGGTGTGAGTTACAGAGTTGGGTCGAATGTCTATTCACTCTTTTCCACTTCTGGAATAGTTTCAAGTGGACTGTCTGTTACCTTACAACGGGCTCGGGACTTCAGTTCAGTAATGTTTTTGGAGTTGGTTATCTTTGTGGATAATCAGATTTACAATCAGTTCTTTGATCTAGCTCTTTATGCTTTAGTAGATTTAAATAAAAGACAAATTTAAAGAAAGATAAAAATGGATCATTTCACGGTGGAATAGAGAGAGTAGGGTAGGGCAAAAAAGAGAAGTTTATCTAACTTAGCTGCAAAACCAAAACTGCCAATTTTAGTTATACCGGTTAGCTTCACAATAGAACAAATCAAAGAGGAAAGTGTCCAGCTTTCTAAGATCACTTTCAACTAAGAGCATAAGACAAAGATGAAACAGATCTAACAAAAAATTATAAACAGAAGGGAAGTCGGTTAAAATTGGTATCTCTCACCAGCAGCCTAGCTCGCACAGTGAGGACAGAGCAATTAGAACAGGCCTGAACCTTAAATCTATAATTTTCCCTAACATACAATAAAGAAAATGAAGCCTAACAACATATCCAATCCTGGTAACACAGATCTACAACATAAATTAAATAAACCTTAATGAAACGAAAACAAAAGAAGATGAACTTATCACAATCTGAAACAGATTAGGCTCCTGGCCATGCTATCATAGAAAAAGAAAAATCACACCAACTCTAAGTCCAGAACAAAGCATTCAAACAAGATTTGCAGGAAATTGCTCCAATAGCTTTTATTTCTAAGTTTCCGCCTCCCGTGATTTACATTTAGAAGAAGTATTTATAGACCCAGGACAGACCCTAATCTTTTTAGGAATATCTTCTTCTCAAACCCTAAATTTTATCCTCTTAACCTTACTACCGGGGTTTTACAATATAAGGCCCTTTAAAAATAGAGTTTTTTATAAACCCTAACCACTTTGCAAATCTGAGTGTAGTTACTTGCCATAAATGGAAAAGGCATGATCTGATGTTATTCTCATCCATCTGTAACTGCAAGTAAATATCTTCATCTTTCTGGTGCACTTGCCGGGAGGGTCTCATTAATTCCTCAGAGAAATTCGGATGAGTCACCGGTTTCTCTGACACTTTATCTTCGTAGAGCCGCTTCTGAGTTGAAATTCTCCACATGCCATTACTTTCACCATAAATTCTTCTGTTAAATGCGTCCATCGGCAAATTCCGGTAACTGTGTGTAGATATTTTCATTTTTCGGTCAATTGCCGACATACTCCATTAAATGGGCAGTTGCTTAGTCACCGTAAAGTCTCTTTGCGGCCAGATCTATAAAATCTGGATGAACCAACAATTCTCGGCATCTCCAATTTCCATCTAACGGCCTTCATTTAATCCATGCTTATTTTGTCTTTTCCGTCATTACTTCCGTTAGTATGCAACTGCCAGATGGATTTCTACAAAAGACATGCAAGGATTAGTACTTTAATATTATTAAATCAAAACCTTAATGTTCATTATATGTCGGCTTTATTTGCTTTTGACACGTGTCGTGATAACACGACGCTTTCCTCCAGCTGTTTTCTATTTTTTTGTTTTGTCTTCTTCTGTTGTGAAAACGTGACATTCCCCTTGCACTTCTTCTGCTGGACTCTGCCGTGAAAACGTGACATGTCGCGATTTTGCGACATGTTGCGAAATCGTGACATTCCCCTTGACTCTGTTGCTTTTAGTTTTGCCTGCCGCGAAACCACGACATGTCGCGATTTCATGATATGTCAAAAAATCGCGACGTTCCCTGCACTCTGCAACTTTTTTTTGAAATGCATCACGATTTCGCTACGCACTTGTGCCTTGGGCCCGTTCTGCGGAACGCGTCACGATTTCGCGACGCACCTGTGCCTTGGCCCCTTTTCTTTGTTTGCCTGCCGCGAAATCGTGACATGTCACGATTTTGCGACATGTCACAAAATCGCGACGTTCCTCGCACTCTGGCCCTTCTTTATTTTGCTCCATCGTGAAACCGTGACATGTCGCGATTTCGCGACATGTCACGAAATCGCGATGTCCCCAGCGCCTTGGCAACTCTTTGCTTTGTTTGTCGCAAAACCGTGACATGTCACGAAATCGCGACGTCCCGCGCCTTGGCAACTTTCTTCTTCCTCCACCATGAAAATGCGACATGTCGCGAAATCGCGACGGTCTCCATGCCTTAACCATTTTTTGCTCTTCTCGCCGCGAAACCGTGACATGTCACGATTTCGTGACATGTCACGAAATCGTGCCCTTTTCATCAAGACTTGCATTCATCCAAAATGTGTCGTGATATCGCGACGTTTTTATCACTTGGTCTTTTCTTCCAAAATACGTCACGATTTCGCTACATTTTCATCAAGTTTGGCTTTCGACTCAAACCTGTCGCGATTTCGCGACCTTTCCAAAAATGGAAAGTGTCGCGATATCGTGACTTTTCCAAAAATGGAAAGTGTCGCGATATCGCGACTTTTCCAAAAATGGAAAGTGTCGCGATATCGCGACTTTTCCAAAAATGGAAGTGTCGCGATATCGTGACGTTTCCAGGACTTAGCAAATTTTTTCAAGACCCATCGCGATTTCGCGACATTTCAAAAATGGAAAGTGTCGCGATATCGCGACTTTCCAAAAATGGAAAGTGTCGCGATATCGCGACTTTTCCAAAAATGGAAGTGTCACGATTTCGCGACGCTCTCAGCACTTAGCAAAATTTTCAAAAATTGTAGGTTGACTCTAATGAATTCATTCATCTGTATTTTGCATTTTTACATATCTGTGAAAGATTTTCTTTACTCAGAATGTTTCTAACTTTTAAAGAAGTGAATTCTAAATTAAAATCAAAGCCACAGGCAAGCCCACTTGGATACTTTGGCATATGAAAAATTTGAAGAAGAAGGAGGTGGAGACTTAGAAATAAAAGCTATTGGAGCAATTTCCTGCAAATCTTGTTTGAATGCTTTGTTCTGGACTTAGAGTTGGTGTGATTCTTCTTTTTCTGTGATAGCATGGCCAAGAGCCTAATCTGTTTCAGATTGTGATAAGTTCATTTTCTTTTGTTTTCATTTCATTAAGGTTTATTTAATTTATGCTGTAGATCTATGTTACCAGGATTGGATATGTTGTTAGGCTTCATTTTCTTTATTGTATGTTAGGGAAAATTACAGATTTAAGGTTCGAGCCTGTTCTAATTGCTCTGTCCTCACCTGTGCGAGCTAGGCTACCGGTGAGAGATACCAATTTTAACCGACTTCCCTTCGTTTATAATTTTCTCGTTAGATATGTTTCATCTTTGTCTTATGCTCTTAGTTGAAAGTGATCTTAGAAAGTCGGACGCTTTCCTCTTTGATTTGTTCTATTGTGAAGCTAACCGGTATAACTAAAAGTGGCAGTTTTGGTTTTGCAGCTAAGTTAGACAAATTTCTCTTTTCTGCCCTACCCTACTCTCTCTGTTCCACCGTGAAACGATCCATTTTTATCTTTCTTTAAATTTGTCTTTTATTTAAATCTGCTAAAGCATAAAGAGCTAGATCAAAGAACTGATTGTAAATCTGATTATCTACAAAGATAACCAACTCCAAAAACATTACTGAATTGAATTCCCGAGCCCGTTGTAAGGTAACAGACAGTCCACTTGAAACTATTCCAAAAGTGGAAAAGAGTGAATAGACATTTGACCCAACTCTGTAACTCACACCTTGGATATCCAACAAGATCCTAAAGTGAGTGGGATTTATCCCGTATAAGTGTTATCGGTATTTTATGCTCATTCTTCACAGGGTGTGTATAAAAGTCAAACCAACAAAGTTGCGATAGTCATTTGAAATGAAACTCTTCGATGAGTTGGCTTGTTGGTCCTACGAGGTGGTGGATGACCTTGGGGTTGCAACTGGGAAGATGTACCCTAATCTATGGTAGGCTTAGGCATTATGGGTGACCCATATATGGATAAAACCTTACTATCAATAAGATCCTAGACCACATTTTTGAACCCATAACAATTGCAAATTCCATGACCCTCTATTATATGATAGATACAATAATGGTCCTCCCTATAGCCCTTAGGTTTAGCTTTGTTTGGGTCTAAAGGGTGTATTTTAGGTAAGGTGAGGACCTTCGCCTCTTGCAACTTTTAAAAAATATCTAACATGGGCTTGTTTAAAGGAGTCCAAATGTACTGTTGGTGTTTTGGGTGTTTAGCCCACACTGGATTGGTTTTATGACATGATTGAACCCTAGGTATTTTGATTGCTTTCTTAGGGGGCTCTTCTTGCTTTTTTGGTGCAAGGGATAGATTGCTGACTAAGATTATTTGTTGGTTGACAACCCAAAGTTGCTTCTTTTCAAGTATGTTGTATACTATGGCTTTGAAACCTTGACATGATTGAATATCATGCTCATTTTATCTATGAAATAGATAGTGTAACTCTTACTCATACCCTTGGGATTTTGGTCGATTGTATTTAACTAGTAAACCTTAGGTAAGGTGATGGTGATTGAAAACCAATACTGTAGGCTCAAGCAACAAGGAATACTTGCTAGGTTGTTAGGGTGACCGAGTTGGCCCTTACTCTTGCTAAGGCTTTTCCTGTGATTGAATAGGAGGTGGTTCGACCTCAGATGGGGGTTGATTTTGTATTTACTAGATCTCAATATGGATCATGATAAATTACAACACCTCATTTTATTGCTTCATTTGTACCTCTATATCAGTCAGGATATCTTGTATACATTCCAAATATGATAAGGCTCTCAGGTGTATTGCTAGCGACTGGTTCAAAATAGCATCATCGACTGAAGGACATAAAAGAGTGGATGCTAAAGATCCACTAGGTAAATGCAAATCATCCATTTTATTCATTTGAGATGATGTGGATGCTCCTTGATTATCCACTTTGATAGTGGTGTCCACATGTTTTTATTGGTCAATCAATTCATACTTCTATTTTACTTTATATTGTTGAACTGTGTGAGCCTGCATACCCCCAATTTGACATGGGGAAGGCACCCATTATTTATCTTGAGAGAGAATCATAAGAAATGAATTAGGGGTGATTAATTTCAATGGTTTTGGCCCCTTCGATTTTGAAACAACACTTGATGATATCATCTGTTGTTTCAACTATTTTAGAGTCATTCTATCCTATATCTTGATGTTGACCATTCCCATGAACTTATGAGAAGTTGCTTTGGATTTTAGATCAGTTGTGGGTAGATCATCAACTGGTCAAGGTGCTTCTATATCAGTTATGCTAACTGATGTTTTCTTCTCCTCATCAGATAATATGATATTGTGATTATTGGTGATGGGAGAAGGTAGCAATTTATTGATGCAAGCCTCAGTTGAATGTTTGATGATTTAATATGAATGAAAATTTTGAGGCTCACATGTATCTAGAGTTTCTTATGGATCATCAACCTTCTTATAATATTTGAATGGTTCAGGATCATGGGGGACCACATACACTTGCCATTGATGGATGAATTTGAGGCTTTGGTGCATTATGGAAGGCACACATTCCATATTCCTCATCCATGGTCTACCTAGCAATATGTTATACTACCTCTCACCCCCAAGATATGACACAATATAGGTATCATATTTATCCCAACCTATATAGGTAGGATTATTGTACTGATTTTTGGAGAGGTGGCATCATTGAAGGCTCTCAATGTGAATGTTGTGTCCTTAATGTGTGAAGATGGTAGATTTAAATGCTTCAAATTTGCAACCATGATGATGTTGATAGACAACCTGGTGTCAATTAAAACTCATTTATATGGAATTTAATTGATGCTTGCTATGATGTGTAGTGGAGGATCGGGTTCATCTCTAGAGATTGGCTTAATTTCTTATCTACAAAAGGTAATCATAGGGTCCCTTTGTAAGTGAAATAAATTCAATTTTTACAAGGGTCAGAACCCATAATCATATCTATTGGAACTATGTGATAAGGTATCTTGATTAATGCATTCATTACTTTTTATCGCAATATTTACCATATTGATAAAGCCCTCATAAGGTGGGGTTATATGCACTTCATTTATTTGCTCAACTTGATTGTTGTTGACCTCATGGTTGGGTAGAGGGTTTTTGAATATGTCGATGTTTTGATTATTGATAGCTAAGGGGCTATCTATTTGCAATTCATTCTTGTCCAACATATTTTGCACCATATTTTTTAATGTAATGCAATCCTCAACATCATGACCATTTTTCCTATGGTAGGTGCAATACAAGCCCTATACCCCTTAGTTTTGGGGTGATTAGGATCTAGGGTGTGCACCTTAGGCAATTTTAAAACCTTGGCCTTGCAAAGGTGATTGAAAATTGATGCCAAAGATTTAGGCAATGGCATATAGTTGCAAGGTGGACATTTTTTTTTGTCCTTGCCTTGATTTCTATTGCACTGGTTGTAATGTGCAGAAGGAGGTTGATCCTTATAGTTTTGTAGTTGTTGGTTTTGTTATGCTTTTGGAATGTTTAACATAACCTAGTTAACAAGTGTAGGCTTGGCCTACTACGGTTGATGTCGTGTGTTCTTATTATTCCATTATTTCTTGCTATAGAGCTTTAGGTATCCTTCTTCTAGCTTGATATCTTCAATGAACTTGGCTTGTGCCAAAGCCTCTTCGAATTTGTATATTATTGTAGCTAGAGCAACAATAATATGTGCTTGGCACAACTTTTCATAAACATTCAAGAGAGTTTAGTAGTGGGAATAGAGAATGGTACTTTTGTCGTTAATTTTCACCACCTATTCCCGTAATCCATGACTGGATCATTATCATATTATTGTAGATTGGCCAAGTTGGATAGATTAGTTTTATTTTTGGCACAAAATGAGAATAGCTCAAGGAAAGCATTCACCAACTGTTTGAAGTTGGTGATGAGCCTAGGTAATTGATTATACCATTCAATGGCTGTGCCCGAGAGGGTGATAACAAAAGTTCTCAATAACAAGGCATCGTTGTGCTACATTTGAAAATATGCATTCATAAAACTTGTTATATGTTCTTGTGCATCTTCATCACATTTAAAATTATCCTATTTAGGTATTTCAAAATGCTTAGGGTAAGCAGGTCTTAGTACTAATGGATACATTGGTTGATTGTGTATCTTTCTTAGAGTGGGCTTTTGATATATCACATCTTGTTTCTCGAGAGATTTGACTCTCTCAGTAAGAACTTTGTAGGCTTGAGAAGAGATGACCTCTTCCTCCCAAAGGGGTCTTCGAGGTGCAAGCAGGGGTAGGTTCCTTTGAGTTTGAGGTGGTCAATTGTATTCATCAACCATGTCTACCAAGGATGTTTTAGGATATTGCTGATCCTGATTATCCCATTCAGATTATTCATACTGAGTATGCGTTGGCCAGTTCGGCACTAACTACTTATGTGGCTGAGAAGTATGGTGAATATAATCATCTACTTCCTTGATAAGTAGCTCAGGGTGTGATGTAGCATGTCTCTCATTACACTGCTACCTATACTCACTATGGGGAGGTAATTTTGATTGAGCCAATCTGTTTGATCACTCTTCTCGCTCCTTTAGATCAAGGAGACACTGCTCTTCTAGGCTGTGTTCATGTAATTATTTTTGGTGCAACTACTATTATTTTTCACTTTATCATTCTAATTTTTCTAAATGCTCATGCTTGATACACAAATCCTCTAATTGATCTTGGAGCATTTGTTCTCTTTGAATTTTATCTGACCTATGTGATCGATCTGATCGGTTTGCTGTGTTGGATCTATGATTCCACAAATCCATGTGAGGGTTCTTATTTGACTTGAATTGCACAAAAAGGTTGGTGACTCTCTTCCCTCAATGAGTCAATATTGCATTGATATTATACTATTTTCTAGGGGTATGATCCTCATGTAAGGATGTTACGAGGGTGCCACATGTTCGCTGGGAACACTCATCGTGGGTACGAATAAGATGCAACCGAGTTATAGTTACTTCATCCATGATGTACTCTTTAGTGGATCTAGTAGATCCATAGGGGGTATGATCATGATATATTTTTCTATGCTCAAATGTCCCATATTGGGATCTTCTAACACCTTGATCTAAGAAGTCAAGGTGATGGGTCTTCCAAGGTTTGGCAAGAGGCGTACCTCTTCCACCAATGCTATGGTAGGAAAAATGACACCCTCCATATTCAAAAGGATTTGGAATTACAATGGTTATGTGAATGGTTGCACCCCCATTATATTACCCCTCATTGGGCTGATTTAGCCTCTTAGTGTGATGAGATGAAGTAGGCCTAGAGGCATTCATGTCTAGATCACAAGAAGATCTAGTATTGGTTCTCCTAAGTGAGGTTTCTTGGTGAGATACACTATGAGTGGTGTTTCCTCCTCTGATAATACCTAAAGTTCATTTAGGTATGTTAGGGGTAAGTGTTTTGCCTCTAGGGATGTCTGGGTCCTCTAGTGAATTGGGTGCCACCTCAATTTTGGACTGAGGATGACCCCATGTATTGACCATAACATTGTGAAATTTGAATTCCACAAATGATTGTGGGTGTTATATACCAAAATAATTAGTGCGACGAGCTGATCACAATGAGCTATGACTACAAAAGTGGCTTATGGGTCAAAATTTGTATTTTTGGAATATTTGGCCAACTGGGGCTCATGGAAAAATGGCCAATTTTTGAAAATTTGGGAAAATGTGGAGCCAAGCCTAAAAAATACTATGAGGGGTGCACAAGGTGCTAACTAAGACAAAAAAATAAATTTGGTAGTTTTTGGGGTTGTATAGGGATTTTTATGATTGTTTTAGTGCATTTTTCCCTATTTTTGGCTTTAAAATCACTCAAAATAGAGTAATAATAAATTCAACATAACTTTTTTTTTATAGGTCCGATTTGCACAATTTTTGATTTTTTGGATGCAAAATAAAAAATAATTGGGGTTAGGGTTTGGTATTTTATCAAGGATCTTATGTTGATTACCCAAACAATAAAGAAACACACAAAGTAGACAATATGATTATCTCTTTTAAGGATTAGATGTATGTCCTAAAACTATTTAGTGTATTTTGGTTTTTTGAGTATATAATACAAATATCATCATGTTTTGAAATTTTTTGATGATATTCTTAGATAGTTAAAGGATTTTCACCTATATACTTACAATGACATAACCCAGTAATGACATCCAGGCAATCTTTCCCCCGAGATATGGAGATGAAATCCATAACCGAACAAGAAGCATAGATACTACCGATTCTCACCCAACACATCATGGTCAATGATACACCCCTCTGAAGAGGAGTGCATGCTATTTTACATGGATAGGGTAGTTCTTGAATAAGCCTTGGCCATGGTTGGGTCCCAAAAGGACAATGTTAGATGAGCCAACCGAGTGGTAATGACTTCCACTATTGGTCTCAATCAATAGGTTGGATGTGAGAGCCCAACATCGTTGATGTTCACTTTGAGTCATGGTGTGTGTGGGTTATTTTTAATTTTGCATAAATGAAATATGCATCACAAAGCACTCATGATTCTTTTCCTACATGCCTAGAAAATAGTATTTTATTTTTAGAAAGATGCAAGTCTAGATGCTCTTTGCTTTGAGAGAATGCAATGCAAAATCAAAATGATACTAGCATTTAGATAGGCCTTAAGCAAGCAAATACTACCATACTATTTAACACAATAGTTGCTATTCTATACAAAAAGCAACAGTATCGATCACTGGATAGAAAAGCAACTAAGAATCTTAGCCATTGGTTACAACAACTAACCGAGCTGGTCGCTATTTCCAGTAGCGGCTAGCAGCAAACAATTTTTTTTCATGTATTTTTCCTTAAAGTTTTGCTATGTGGTCTAATTAGAGCCTAAAATATAGAGAGAAACACAAAAATTAAGAAACACAAAAGAGAACACCTACCTAGAAATCCTCATTCAAAGTAGAAGCAGGATTCTTACTACTTTTCCCAATTTTTTACTAGCCATTGTTGCTCAGCGCAACTAGGATGCTAGCCACTGCTGTTAACCATGGATGAGACTGTGCACTTCTATATTCAAACATGACTGGTACCTATACACAAAAGACAAAGAAAATCAACAAAAGCAACAAAAAATTTTGGGGTTTCCACTATGATTGCCACTATAGAAAGGCTTAATAAAAAACTATATATCTAAAGCTATTGCAACATGATAATAAAATTTGAAAGAAATAACATGTATGAAACCAAATTCACAAGAAAGAGTGCCTCCTTTGTATTAATAAATGGTGAAACTCAGTTACATATTCGTCCCTCTTAGGGATACCAAATTTGATACAATGTTTACAAGTGTTGTAGCCCCTAAATGGGGGTGATATACTCTAAGGGCTCTTTAGGTCTCCACCAACTTTGCATGAGGGCTTACTACAATGTCTCCTTCTCCATCATCAATAGGAATGATGTTGAATAGTGCTTTTAATCTTGAAATAATTTTTCACCTGCGTACAAGAAAGAACAAAACATATCAAAAGCATATGCAACCTCTCATGATGAGGCTATTATCCAAGAAATGCAAGAAATGAAGTAAACATGTAATAAAAACATGAATATATGTAAATATGCTTAATATATTGACAAATCAGAACAAAGCATGGCTTGAAACATGTATAGAAATATAATATTACATGTAATATGAAGTATTAAGCATAAAAGAAGCTAATCTATGAAATCTTATGAAAGAAAACATGTATAGCACAAATGGAGGTAAAACTACCTATGAAACTGCTAATTAACCATGGAAATACATGCAAGATGATTGATCTATGGTAGATTAACCTAAATGCATATTAAGAAAAGTGAATATAAGATTAAAATAAAGAAATGAGGGCATAAAACACTAGTTGTGGGTTCTTAGAGAAACCAACTCTGTTAGCCACGGCTAAGCCACTGGGCTACTATTGACAACAATGACCATGGGAAAAGTAGCTTTTCTCTTAAAAATAGGGTTGGGAATGCTAAAATCCTCCATATTACTAATGGTAAAGGGTCACCTTCATATCTGGACATGAATTTGTGGTTTATTTCACTTGAATTCATGCTGAATTAGTGTGAAATGGTAAGTTTTGATTATCAATCCTTTGGAAGATCCATTGTTGCAAAGGTAGGTGTCAAACTGGAATTGGGTAGCACCTCCATACTCTTCAAAGGTTGTAATTAGCTCTCTAGTTTGGTAGGGATTCGCTATAATAATTTAGATCTTAATCATCTATTTGAAAGGCCTATAAATAGACTCCTCAAATCCTAATCTTGGCTTCTTAAGGAAGCTAATATCAAGAAGTTGTTGGTCTAAGAAGTTGGGAGGAATCCTCTGGAAGCTTCCTCACCCAAAATTGTTTGATATTAGTCACAACTTGGCCATTACAATCAATTTTCCTCAACTCTGGTAGCCTAATTTTGTTACAGGTCTAGCCTCTATTGCTCAGCATGGCTAGGATCCTAGCCACTATTTTCAATAATGGCTGGGATCTTAGCCACTGATGCCATCAATGGCTAATATATTAACTACTAATACCATCAATGACTAAGGTTGAATAGGTTTAGAATACCTAAAATGAGTGGTTAGAACCACTGCTTGGTCTTGGAAAGATCTAAGGTCATTCATATGGTCTGTAAAGGTGCCCATATGAGTAGTCTCCTAAACATTATATGTTTTAGGTGTCTACAGGTAAAAAATAGAACTAATCATACTCTAGAAGGTAGAAGGGGTATGGGTTAATCCAAATGGCATAACCAGGAATTCATAATACCCTTCATGAGATTTTAAAGCTATTTTTATAATATCCTCATCCTTGATTTGAATTTGATGATACCCTAATTGTTAGGATTAAATAATAAATACAAGAAATTAAATGTGAAAATAAAAATGTTGAAGAATAAAGAAATACATGAGACACAAATTTAATGTGGTTCACCCAATATGGACTACATCCACAGAGAAAATAACCAGGCCTTTTATTCCATCCAAAAAACTATGAAGGGATACAACCTACAGTAGATTTGCTGTAACTTCCTCTTTTCTCTATCATTATCAATTTTACCATACACAATCGTGCGCACTATGATGTAATATAGTCATCATACGTCATACTATTATAAAAGTGTATTACAATTTTAGGGTAAAAAACTTACCTAAAATTCGTCATTCGATATATGACCTAATAATAAATGGTCCATATTTACATAGAGGAAAAAACATCTATTTTTGGCAATAGTAGTAGGGGGGTGTAGGGGGGCATCACCCCCTAGACCCCATGGTGACAGTAGTAGGGGGGGCGGTACCCCCCTACATCCCCCCTTCATGGAGTGGGTCCAAGTGTGGCTGAAAATAAGGCCTTTGAATTAATTAGGCTCTACAACCAACACTAACTACAAATCCAACTTGAAAAGTATTGAGCCCCATTCAACTCATCAAGTAATTTATTGATCACTAGAATAAAAAAATTATCTTAAATAGTGATCTTATTGAGGTCTTGATAATCCACACATAAGAACCAAGTGCCATCCTTTTTATGTACTAACAACACCTACAAAGAATAGGATCTACCACTAGAATGGATAACCTTGGCAATATGAAGCTCTTACACTATTTTCTCAATCTCTAATTTTTGAGCATAAGGATACCTATACAGATAGACATTCAGGGGGAGACTTCTAGGAAAATTTGTATTGCATGTTCATGTGAGTGATGAGGAGGTAATCCCTTGGGTTCCTAAAAAACTTGAGTAAATCTATTTAATAAGCCTTGTAATTGCAATGGATGGTCCTGTTGCTCTTCCTTGAGGGAATTGATAGCAAAAATTTGTGCCACCACTCCATGAGAAGACTTTTTTAACAAATATTCCATCTTATTGGTAGAAATAAACTATGCCATACCAGCATTCATGCCACATAAAGTATATGTATTCCCTTCTTGACTAAAATTCATCCACAACTCAGTAAAATCTCATAAAACTAGTCCTAACATCCACAACCATTGTGCTCCTAAAACTATATCACACCCACCTAATGGTAGGTCAAACATGTCTATATTGAACTTATAGTCTCCAATTTGAAGCGTGACATTATGAAATTTCTCTTTGTATGGTAGGGTGCCTCCATTATCAATCATGAATTCAAAGGAATTGATAGTAATATAACAATTTCCTTATTTGACCACACATGGATCAATAAAGTTGTGTACCATGAGTGTCAATAAGAATTATGACTCATTGTACTTTGAAGTAGCCAATCACTTTTATTATTTGGGGAGTGGATAATCCTACTAACGCATGTATGACGATTTCCAATTGGGAGTCCTCAGGATCTACTGCCTAATATATGGTTTCTCCATCTTGAGGATCCTCCTCTTCCTCTAAAGATTTTGTGGTTGGTGCCTCATCCATATCTAGTAGATATACATTTTTAAGCACACACTTGTGCCTTGGGGAATAATTTTCATCATAATTATAACATAGCCCTTGTGCCATTCTATTCTCCATCTCTTCATGAGTAAATTTTTTTATAGTTAGAGATTTATTGGTAGGACTCATCATAGGATTGGACATAAAATATGGCTGAGATTGAGGAAATTTAGAGGTGCATCCTAGAACCTTGAATTTTTCTTCTACAAATTTAGATAATTACATTGCTTCTTGTAATGTTTGGGATCTTCATAGTTTAACCTCAACTCTAATGGCATCCTTCAAACCACTCACAAAAAAACTTTGAATAAAGTCAAAATTTAGACTAGTGGTATGATTGGTAAGTTTTTCTAATTGGGTTTGATACTCTTGAATGATTGAGGTTTGTCTAAGTTTAGAAATATCTCATGTAAAATATCAAAACTCACTAGGGCCAAAGCAAATGAGTAGAAACTACTCAAATTCTCACCATGAAATATCAACTTTGGCCTTCCTTAGCCACTAAAACCAATGTAGTCCATTTAATTCAAAATTGAAATAGGAAATTGTCAAACACATGTAGCATGGGACATTATGAAGACTGAAATATTGTTCTACCTTACAAATCCACCCCTCAAGATCCTATCCATAAAATTTTGGGAAGTCTAATTTTGGCAATTTAAATCCATTGTTATTTGGTACTTTCTACTAGCAATGACTCGTGCCTATATCCTATTGATCCTAATGACCCAAGGAATCGATAGAGATATAACTATCCAACTCTACCTTCATTTCCCTTTGTATCTTGGTGACCACACTCATAGATTCCTGGAAGTTTTTGAGTTATCTTTATCTTGTCTAAGTTATTAGTGAATAAGGATCATATTTGTTTGCTTATACTATCCACTTATTTAGCAATATGTGACTCTAATTCTTGTTGTTGAGTACTTGAAGCTATGTTCTTAGAGTTATGACTAGTTGTGAATTCTTACTAAAAATAGAAATTTGATTTTAGGGGTTACTATTTTTAGTAAGGAGCCCGAAAAGTGGTTTGGGTGCTATATATAAAAATGATCAACTCAAAAATATAGTTACAATGAGCTATATACCACAACACTAGTTATGGACACCACAAAATTTATATATATCTAGAAAGTTTTTTACCAAGGTTATTGATGTTGTTAGTAGGTTTGGTTCATTAATTAGGTTTTGGGTTGACCAATCTATTATGATACTTTGTATTGTCTATTATGACTACTAATCAATCATGATATCGTGCTATCATCTATTAGGTCTAACTTTATCATAGATATTTCCTATCTATTTTAAATTATGACTGTCACAGGTAACTATTATTGACACTAACAATCGATGACCTATACTGATTGTTATTGACTAAATATCTTGACTGTTATTGACATTGGCTACCCTATTCCTCTAGTTTTAAATTTGGTGGTTTTTGTCTTGATTGATATGTTCTTGTGTAAATTTGTTTGACTATTTTCATGTAAGAATTTTGGAATAGGGATGTCTTCTTTGTATGCTCAATTCTATGGTAAGGTTATGGTAACAGGCTTGATAGTCATAGAATAAGATCTTATTTGTCATAGGTTTAATAATCAACACAATAAGCTATTCTAATCCAGGGTGTATATGCTGCCCATAGGCCCTTTGTTATAGTTTAGTGATAAACGGTAGTGCTTAGACCAATATTTTAGTCCACTACTCAAGGAGAATTCCACACATACCCTTGAGCACACTACTTGCCTCTTTGTTAGTATTGGAGGGTGATATTATTGGATGTTGTGTCTGGTGTACTGTGGAGAATACAAGAAAAAAAATATTAATAAGGGCTAAAGTTTTATCCTATTCCTAGGGGGTATCTTGATATATCCAAAGATATGTGGGAGCTCAATTATTTAGACAGGTGTTGTCTGAGGACTAGGTATTCGAGCTTGATTACCCCTCACTTCACCAGACACTTTATGGGCAACTAGCTTATCCAAAAATAATAACTCCTCCATGATATTTTAAAACCCTTAAAATAGGGTTTCTAATATTATAAACTACTAAAAAAAATAAGGCTAGATATATATTTAAAGAAAATAAAATTGGCAAAAAAAATATATGAAATCCTATACCTACCAGTTGGAATGGTAGAAAATATCATAGTCATAGTAGAACACAATCCTGAAAAGTGCTCTAATGCCACTTGTTAGGAACCTTCTTATAAAAACAACACATTCACACAAACATTGTAAATAAATATAAATGCTTGAAACACAAACTATTGCAATACATAATATAAGTGTAAAAATGAAGCAATCTCAAAAAGTAACACAAAATCATAGGCCACTTTGAGGGGAAACACCCTTCAATACTTTCATTCAATCATGCAAAAATACACATTCCTATCCATTACAATTTTAAAGACTTCATCTACCACCTAACTCTCAAGGTTGGCTTACAAGAAAAATGCCACCCAAGCTTGAATCTCCTACCTAAAAAATAGTTACATTTTTAATAACAATTACATATAATGGCACCACTTGTCTAGGCACTTCTAGAGCCACAACTATTATAAAATATTACAAAACATTATCATGAGTGTCTCCCATGTTCAACAAGGTTATTACAACATAGTGTTAGGATGGGGTCCTCACACTATGTATGGGAATACTTCAAGAAAATATGGTGATAGATTTTCAAACATTATGTGCAAGAATCAAGAAGGAAGATACAAATGGAAATAATATTTTTTACAAGTATACTAGATATTACTGCTAGGAGGCAGTTGAGAAAAAAGATAATAATGATTATTTCAAGAGGAGTTGAGGATAAGCTGATTTGGGAGTTCAATAGCTCATGACAATACATAGCAAGAATGGATATAATATAAAGCAACAACAATATATGTAACAACCCAAAACTACCAACCCCCAAAAACAATTATTTAAGGAATGATTACAATCAAAAGTTCATGAAACTATGTTTGATACAAGTCATGAATAACATTTATTGTACATATAATTCAAGTTCAAGTAATACAAATTCAAATGGACTCAAAAGATCAGAAAGTATTCAATCACAAATCATTTGCTTGTGTTATCAAAATAATACAACATATATGTCTAAAGATATGCATTCAAGAGATTTTATAAATTAATACTGGCATTCATGATGATTAATCACTCTAAATAGACCAATTGTCAACAAAAAATAAGACATCCATTTAGGTAAATTTTATTCTTTGATCTCACACATAGATAAGCACACCCATTGTGCATTTATATATCTATGACTATCAAAAATAGATATACATATCTATTGGAACTTTGAGAAGGGAGAGCATCAATGTGGTGATTTAATGACTAACCATGGAATTTATGTGAGGAATTCCCTCAATTCTTTTCCTTTCCTAAGAGAACTAACCCTTCTCCAAGGAAAAAAAATATTGTGTAGCAACATGATAGAAAGAGAAATTTATGTGTACTAATCTATCTACATGAAGTCAATCAAATTATGAAACTTAATACACTTTAAATACAACCTATTTACATTAAGTCAATGATAAATCATGCAAATTAAATTATCATGAATACATCCTATTTACATGAATTAAATGATATCCCATACAAATTCTTTGAACATGATGATTACTTAAACCATAGTTAAGAGAATATTTTATTCAAACAACATATCAAATCTATTTTGTATAACATTATTTCTTTAAATTTGTAATAGGTATATATCAACACTCATAGTGAAGCACCCACATATGAATTGAATTGAAATTCCTTATACGATTCATCTATGTCCTCTTATTTTTATTTCTCTTATCCACTCTCTTACATAGTTCTATGTTTTATGATAATTTTTCAACTTGGTAATCTACAACCACCTAGATTGATATTACAATATGGACACAATTTTAATCCTACAATACTTTGGTTATAAATACATTCAATAAGACAAAATAGTATCCCATATCTAAAATATATTTTCAACTCTCTTGTGAAAAGATAGACATAACTCTATTATGCTAAAATAACAATTTGCAACACTTGCAATTAATAATAGGTATATTACAAGTTGTACATACTTCTACAATGAAAATATGGCAACTTTATAATTTACAACATCTTATGTCAAGTTGTACATACCTCTACCATGCATTTATGGCAACTTAAAATTTTATAATAGGTCTTTGTTGGAGAATATTACATTATTTGGTACATGCTAATGTACCTCCATGGTACATTTATGGTATTATTGTAAATATGTAACAGATTAGGGTATGTGTCTATAGTTTAGAAGTGTGATTTATATTTTCTATTTATGTAAGTGTTCATGTGTAGGATTTACAAGTGTCATGTAATTATGTGTGCAAGTGTGAAGAGTGAGAATGTGCACAAGTGTCATGTAATAGAGTGTGTAGGATTGTACAATGTGTTATATAGTAAAGTTTGAAAGTGTGTAAATAGGATTGTGGAAGTGTCATAGAATAAAGTGTGCAAATAGAGAGTCGAGAGTCATGTATACAAGTGGAAAGATAAGAAGCCAAAAGGACATAAGAGGATTTATATTATGCATTATATAGGAAAGGATGCATCTCCTAGATGTGTGAGGAGAGCAATAGTCAAGTATTGAAGAGTCATCTATGAAGGCTATATTATGGAGACAAAGCTCCATGTAATTGTAGACATGGAAAATTGACCCACCCAAATGAGTAATTTTTTCTTAGGTTCCTTTGGAGGATCTCAAACTTGTTAGGAGTAAGTTTGGTCCATTTTTCTTGTGTTTCAACTTAATTTTCTTGACCTTGACCTTATTCACACTCGATAAATTATAGGGTGTGGATTCAAAAAATTTAGGGTTTTTTTAAACCTAAATTTTAATTTGACCCTTTTTGGGGCATTGGCTTAATCAAGGTTAATTTTCATTTTCTCACCTTTAGCCCTATAAGCCCTCTATAAATAAAGGGATTGGATCCCCTTTTTAAAGGATTTATTCTCTTAAGTTATCTAACTATCAATCTATCAAAGTTCATGTGAAAAGAGTAGTTTATTTTGGTCTCTTGTGCAATATTTTGGTGCTCTTGGTGCTTTTGTGTTCTGTTGTTGGTGTGTTCCTTGTGGTATGTAGGTGGAGAGGTCTTCCACCTTTGATTTTTCTTCTTCCATAAGATCATAAGGTCATTCCTTAGTTAGATTTTGATGTCGAAATAATTGAGAGATAGCAATAACAAGATGCAAAATAATATGAAATAAAGTAAATCTGCTAGATGACTGAAATATACAATAAATAGAAATGATATAAAATATTACAATGTAGCTATGGAGGAAATGAACACTCAAATATAAAGCTACTGAAATACATTGCACCCATCAACAATGGATGATGTCACACATAAAAATAAGCTACACTATGTCCCCTGACTCTATGTCTATGACTGTCTTTCTATCTATGTATGAGGCCATCCTTAAAAATAGGATACTTGGCCAACACATTATATATTAGAAATAGAGCATATTACATTATTTGGATCATGTGAATGTACCTTCCGTGGTACATACTTAGGACATTATATTACTTTAGGGGGAAGTTATCTAGTTATTTCATGCAATGTAATAAATTCACAAGTGTCAATATGCAAGTTGTAATGTGCAAGGTGTCCACTTGTACAACTAGATAGAGTATCGGACAAGGAACTTATATTCCTATTTAATGGTTATAGATGTAGATATTATACAACATCATAGAGGAGCATCATAGTGTGTGCTATATAGGTAGTAGAATAGTAAGTCTAAGATATGAGCTTAGAGCTCCCTCATGGAGTAGTAGCATATTATATGGAGTGCCCATTTCCTCCATTGCTACTATTGTAATTTTTTTGCCATTTATATTTATAGCATATTTCAGTCATCTTAGAGGTCTATTTTATTTCTTTATGTATCTTGTAATTGGTATCTCCAAATTTATGTGGTATCAAAATATAACAGTGGTATTAGAGCTACGATACATCAATCCATAATAGGTCTATAGGAAAACCACCATTATTATTTGATCCTAAGTTTTTTGATAACCTAATGTGCCTTTGGACCAAATATTATCAAAATTTATCAAAAGAGTCTAGGTGGTAAAATTATGGAGAGCTACAGGAGAGGACTAAAATATTAATTTTAGGGTCCTATCCTAGATCCCTAGTTCTGTCCTAGTTTCCTTAGCACATCCTTAACCCTTCCTCCTTGGTTGGATGGTGTTGCAGATGATCTCCTTGGGGTGGGATGTCACTTCTCCATTTGTCTACTCCTTCCCTTGACTTCTGGTGGGTTTCCTTCTGGTGCCCAATTTTTGGGATGTCCTTGGGTTCTTCCCTAGGACTTAAGACATCCCTAGGTTTTTCCTTGGGACACTCCCTAGGATTTATAGGTTGCTTTAGGGGTTTTTCCTTAGAGTTATCAGTTTTTTTCTAGTTTTTTTGTAGGTTTCTGCTTGGTGGTGGCATTTAGTGATTCTTCAGATGTGGTTTGATATGTCTATGGGAGAGTGGATTCATGGGTATTTTTTCACAACATATTTTTGGTTTGGTGTGACCATGTGCTTTCTCTTGTGAATCTAATTTTTGGGATCATTGGTGTGGGTTCGATGGGCTCTCAAAATTTTTTGTGGATTTGAGCTAGAGCCTCTACATTGCTTACTACTGGGTTCCTACTGGACTTCCTCATCTATTTCTATGAAGCTATTCATTCATGGTGCTAAATGTTATTTGGGGTTTCTTGCTGCATCCTTTTGGTGGGATGGTCTATGCTTATCACTTGCAATAGTTTCTCCCCGTAGCTCCTTCCTTTTGTGTTCCTTGGAAACTTTCTCATATCTTTCTTATGGTGTGCTATTCTACATCTGTTGCTTCCTCTATTTATTCTGGCATCCTCACTATTTTATTGCTTTTTTGCATGAGGATTTCATGGCCTATGGAGATCCTTAGTTTGCTGATCCACTTTCCAAGCTTGTGTGGGATGTAGTTTATTACGGGTATTTTATTTTTCTAGCATCCCTGCTTGTTTCCTATCCTTTCTTGGGTGGGTTTTCCTTATCTGAAGTTTCTTAGTTCCACCCTATGGTGGAGGGTGTTTTTTTTGCCTATTTTTTGCTTTTTTCCTGCGTGGGATGTTGTGTTTTCCTAGGTTCAGGTTTTCCCTTGCATGGGATGTTATAGTTTCCTAGATCCTAGTTTTAACCTATGTGCGATGTTGCTATTTCCTGATTTATATATTCCCTTAGTGGGCTATTTATTTTTTCCCACATTTTGGATTGTTCAAATTTGTATCTAGGCAAGTTTGATCGTTCAAATTTTCTACCTTTTCTATTTTATGCTAAGTGGGCTTTTCAAATTCTGGTTTACTACTTCCCATGCTTTTTCCTAATTTCCTTCCTAAAGAATTTCCTTTACCTTTCCTGAAGGTTTTCCTGAAGGATTTCCTCAAGCCTTTCCTTAAGTCCATCCTTGAGATTTCTTGTGGCCTTTCCTGTGGCTTTTTTTGATAAAGTCTGGTGACTTGTTGTAATCAGGTTTTGGGTCCCTTGATAAAAACCCACTTTATTCTAAATTTAACTGATAAAAAAAAGAAATATCAGTTTTAGAAAAATTGAGATTGCATAGGGCTAGAGTCTTTCCATAGAGTTGAAGGAAAACTCGTGAAGACTAGGACTGAATATTTGATCCACTAGGTTTATGAATTAACTAGTGAAGCTAAGAGATCTGAAGATACTTACCCGAAGGTTTATTTTATTGCAAGGAATTAATACTCAGTTGATTGGGATACCTTTTACAACAAAAATCTATGAGGCATAAAATTCAATGCCCAAATATCGAAGTGCCTTCATAGTGTAGAGATTAGTTGTTGCATAAAGGAGAATACTTCAAAAGAATCTTCTAGAAAAAAATCGTAGTGAATTTTGGAGACATGAGATCTCCATTGATAGATTGAAGAAATTCAAAAGAAGAAAAGACCATAGTAGCCTTGATACAAAAGAAAAGACCATAGAAGCCTTGATCCAGAAGAAAAGGCCATAAGAACCTTGATCAGAAGAAAAAGCCATATAAGCCTTGATAGGCCATATAAACCTTGATATTGAAGAAAAGGCCATAGAAGCCTTGATATTGAAGAACAGGCCATAGAAGCCTTGATATTGAAGAATAGGACATAAAAGCATTGATTTGAAAGAATAGGCCATAGAAGCCTTGATATTGAAACATGTCTTAGATGCCTTTTATCTTGAAGAAGATTCCTAAGGAAAGGATATAATTCAAAAGAACATTTTAGTACTAATATTTTTGTTGTAGGTATAGGTGATCCAATAAGTCAAGAAAGCTTCCTACAAGAAATTTGGGAAGAAAATATTCTTTAGAATCAACCCAATACCTAAAGCAAAAGAGATCAAGAGGATATCTCATTCAAGAACTTCCAGGCTAGGAAGAAGAAGGACTAGGAGAGTCTTGCTCATATCCATAAGTAGCAAAATTAGAGACCCAAGAGAAGATCTCAATGCCAACATTTCTAGAAGAAAAAGGTTGAATATAAGGTCTCTAGGAAGACTAGGAGAAGCTGCAAGATCAAATAAGTTTACTAGGTCTCGATGAGCATCCTGTAAAAGGCTATGAGAGCCTTGCTAAAGAAATCTTCAAAGGAGAACTCATTGGAGAAATCCACTACCAAGGAGAAGCTTATGATAGTGAAGTACTTGGAACAATTATCACCATCCAACAACAAGCCTAAGAAGGAGATTGCAAGAGGATATCAAAGTCACCAAATCCTAGGCTCATGAAAGAAAGTTTGAGACCATCAAATTGGTGAAGAAGGAACTGTTTAAAATAGTCTACAAAGAGCTGCAAGATCCTATTCAAGCTCTTCAAGAAATTGATGCAAGCTAAGGAGAAATACATTCAAAGGAGTTATAATATCCTTCTTGGAGGTGTTACATAGGAAAATCCATGAAAAAGGGCTGAGTGCCACTTGGCAAATTATTCCCTCATGGCTATCATTTCTTTAATGCTCAAGAGACAAACATTGAGAGTGATTAAGAAAGAAGGATACATTACGGATGGTGAAGTAATGCTACAAGAAGAGGATGCAACGTTACTAAGTTATTTGAGTGACACTTGTCTACCAAAGACTACCCGATTGACAAAGCAACATTACAAGAAGAGGAGGTAGTGTTACTAATCTATTTAAGTGCCACTTGTCTACCAAAGACTGACCATATATGCAACATAGAGAGCAAAGGGATAGCAATTAACGTCCAACATTCATAGAGTGTGTGAAAAATAAGCGTATTCCAATCAATTCATAACATGGAAGAAGGAGAGCATAGGAGCATTAAAGACTCCATTGAAAGGGTCAGTATCTACTTTCCAAGCATCAATGAAGAAGCCCAACAACCATACCACACTTGTTTACTCAACCTCATCAAATCAAGCACCACAAATAGGGTACATAGAGGACTGTCATATTTCAATCAAAATCAGTGCCATCCAAGTGTGAATTCAAGAGGGCTAAGGTAAGAAAAATATCTTATTAATATTGCTTTTAAACATTGGATATATAAGGTTATATTTTTATGGATTATTTTTAAGGTTGAGAAAGCAAAGACATAGGAGATAACTTACCTAAAATCACAATATTATTTGTAAATTAACTTAGGAGATATAAGGATTTCTAATTAGGATGAATCATTTAAATATTTTGCAAATATTATTATTTTTCTAATTTTCCAAAGTTGGGAGTCACAAGGTCTACTACTACAAATTGATTTATTGGAAATTAGAAAATTTTAAATCAAATTTTAAAGGGTCATTAGAAGAATTTTATCAATATAATATAAAGGTTAGAAATTATAATATTTAATTGTCTCAAATTATCTCAAATAGAGACAAAAGATCCAACATTAAAACCTCTTGAAATTTAGAAAAAGTGCTTGTTGATAAGCAACACACCCCCACTGAAAAATGAGATTCCATCCTTAGAAAATTCTGAACTTTCATTTTTTGCAGCAGGG
The DNA here is from genome assembly GCA_028583015.1 of Wollemia nobilis. Lineage (NCBI taxonomy): Eukaryota > Viridiplantae > Streptophyta > Pinopsida > Araucariales > Araucariaceae > Wollemia > Wollemia nobilis. Next base: position 8,841,397 of record JAQPPZ010002979.1, read on the forward strand.
ACCCTCTTGATCTTTTCAGGTTTTAAATCCAAATTTGCTTGCCTCCTTTTTAAAGTTGTGCTTTTTCTTGCATTCTAGATGTGTTATCCAAGAATTCACTTTTTACATGCTAGAATCATTCATGCACAAGCAAAATCTTGCACCGGTACCGAGAAAATCCAGAAACGAGTTGCATAAATTCACTAAAAATCAAACTTTCCATTTTTGGTAGTGTCGCGATATCGCGACACTTCCATTTTCGGAAATGTCGCGATATCGCGACATGTAAGTCAAAATACGGCTAAGTGCGAGAAAGGTCGCGATTTCGCGACATGTCGCGAAATCGCGACAGTTTTTGGGTGAGAGACGCAACCTGTACGGATGGCGCGATTTTGCGACATGTCGCGAAATCGCGACATGTCGCATTTTCGCGGCAGGAGAGAGAAAGTGGGCTGCAGAATGAAAAATCAGCTAAGTCAGAAACATGTTCCAAAATCGCGGTCAGCGCGGTCAACGCATGCGGGAAGGGAGCGCTCGCGATATCGCGACGTGTTCTAAAATCGCGGTTGAAAATCAAGAAACGTACGGAGGCCAGGAAGGGTCGCGATTTCGCGACATGTCGCGAAATCGCGACATGTCGTGTTTTCGCGGCCGACGAGGGAGGAAGTTGCCGATGCGCTGGCGGGGCCGCGATTTCGCGACATGTCGCGAAATCGCGACATGTCGCGAGAATCGCGGCAAGGAGAGAGAAAGTCATAGTTGACCTGAAAGTGCATTCCGGCGGGAAACAGAAGGCTTCCTGGGGTAGCGACACGTGTCAAAGCGTGAATGGGACAAAAAGAAGCCGACATGCAAGCTTATTTTTCGGATTTAATCTGTTTTTAATGTTTTAAGCTTCTGATTTAATTAAAATGCTAATCTAATGCATCTTTTTGTATTTCATGCAGGGATTCCACCGGCACTTACGGGACAACCGGGAAAGACCATAAAGGCGAAGATGAAGTGCGGATTTAGTCAAGGACCGCCATGCTAGGAGAGAAGGCTGCCGGTGAGAGCATTCAACAACAAATTTATTGCAGACTTGATAGCATGAAGACCATTTCAACTCGGGATGGATTTGCGGAGATCGAATTGATGGAGAAGTGGTGACTCATCCGGCTCACCAGCAGAATTAACGGAAGCATTTATTTGCAGATGCGAATGAATGCAAGTTGCATTTTATTTTATCTTCTCCATTTATGGCAGCTGACTGCACAGATTTGCCGAAGGGTTAAGTTCTATCCGGACTTTGTTTTTTAAATGGATTTTTATTGTAAAACCCGGGTCCTAGGGTTTAAGTGCGATAAGATTTAGGGTTTGAGCAAGATATTTTGGAAAAGATCGAGGTCCGTCCCGAGTCTATAAATACAAATTCTAAATGTAATCGCGGGGAGGCGGAGACTTAGAAATAAAGGCTTATAAGCAATTTCTTGCAAATTTTGTGAAATCCTTTGTTTACGGACTTGGAGTTGATGTGCTTTAGCTTTTACGTGATAGCATGGCCGGGAGCCTAATCTTTTGCGAGTGTGATAAGTGTATTTTCTTTTGTTATCCGTTCCATTTAAAGTTTGTTAGATATATCTTTGTAAATCTCGCCATTGTCAAGATTAAATATCTTTGTTAGGCTTCGGTTGTTCTATTGTGTGCTAGGGGAAATTACAGATTTCAGGTGTAAGTTTGTTCTAATTGCTCTGTCTTCCATTGTGCGAGCTAGGCTGCCGGTGAAAGATACCAGTTTTAACCAGCTGCCCCTTGGATTTATAATTTTCTGCTAGATCCGTTTCACTCTGCCTTGTGCTCTTAGTTGAAAGTGATCTTAGACTGACTGGACACTTTCTTACGGGATTTGTTCCGTTGTGAAGTCGATAGCATAGATAAGATTGATAGTTTAGAGTTTTACGATTTAAAGTCTGATAAACTTCTCTTTTCTGCCTTACCCTACCCTCTCTTTGCTTACCGTTAATGATCCATTTTTATTTTCTTTATTTGCCTTTTATTTAAATCTGCTGACCCATGAGAGCTAGATCTAGAATTCAAGTTAAATCTGATTGTCAACAACTTTTGCAACTACTGAACAAGTTCAGGAACCCCCTGTAAGGTAACAGAGCGGTCCATATTGAAATCTATTCCGAAGTGGAAAAGAGTGAATTGCCATTCGACCCAACTACGTAACTCGCACCTTGGATAACCGAGCTAGATCCTAAAGATGAGTGGGATCAGTCCCGTGGGTGTCTCCGGAGCTTTCCTTGCCTTCATCCTTTTTCCCGGGGTGTGCATGAAAGCCGGACCAACACCTAATTGGCGCTAGAAGGAGGGCCTGAACTCAGTTCAAGTGTTGTAAGGGCATAACAGCAACATTTGAAGGACCCACAGTGAACTCCGGACAGTTTTTAAATTGTCAGTACAATTTTGTAAATTGTTAATGCAGTTTTTAAATTGTCAGTGCAGTTTTTAAATTGTCAGTGCAGTTTTTAAATTGTCAATGCAGTGTTGTCAGTGCAGTTGTCAGTACAGTGTTTCAACTTGCTAAAATACAGAACCTGTTCAGAACTGCAGAGTTTGTCAGTACCTGTGAAAACTGGATTCTACATACAGGGTAACAAGGTCCCACCCCAGAGGAGAGCTCCTTGTCCCTGAATTAGAAACTCCGAGAAGAAGTAGCCACGGAAGAGCCACATCTCTATCACAGACAGGTTTATCACCATTGATAGTCACTCCAACCGAGCTCGGAATATCCCTGTTAATCCATTAGCTATGGCAAATTGGTTGGGCTCCACGACTTTGAACATTTCGGGTATAGCCCATGACTTGCCCGAGAAATCCAGAAAGATACCTCCCTAGGTATAAACATGATGGGACAAGAGTCTGCAGAGGAACACTTAATTGCATTCAAGAATGCATTGAAGTTATTAAATGTACGACATGAGGATGTTGCCTGCAGACTCTTCCCGTTCACTCTCCGGGAGGGAGCCTATGATTGGTTTCTAAATCTTACCAATGATTCCATCACCAGTTGGAGTGACTTAGAAAAAGTCTTTGTGTCACAGTTCGGGGAAGTGATAGACCCCAGTATTTTATATCGGCAGTTTTCTAGCATCAAAAGAGAAGCCGAATGAGTCTATTAGATCCTATAATGTCAGATTCCAGAAAGCTTATGGTAGACTCACTGGCTATTATGTACCGAATGCGACCTGGCATTAGAGATTTTTAGGAACTCTCTGGACCCAATGACCTCTGTCTTCTTGAAGAGGGATGCCACTGTTACCAACTTGACGGAAGCTTATAAAGAAGCTTTAATCCCGGAAAGACAGGTTGGGACCCGACCTTTAAATATTCAACAAACTCCTCTCATCACTCAGCCTGCTCCTATACTCAATCCTATCCCACATCAGATGATGCTGCCGATTTGTCAGACTTTACCATCAGCAGCACCATTAGCTGCAGACACTGTTGAGAATGTACAGAACCCCGTAAAAGAGGCTGACAATGCTAGGATTGAAGAAGTTTCAAAGATTGTTCAGAAGTTGGCCAATGATTTTTTGAGTTTTAAAAGGCAAACTTCTACTGGAGACAATCCCAACAGATATTCATACCAACCAAACAGATTTAATAGGCCCCCATATGAGCCTAATAAAGATTACAAGGGTAAAGCTCATGATGTGAACATCTGTGATTTGGCTCTGCCCAACTGGTGCAGAATTCATGCCACTTCTCAACATGGGGAATTAGATTGTGTGGAATTTTGCAATGCATTTGAAGCTTTGTCAGGAGATTTGATCTCCCCGAAAATCAAAGAACCTGCCGAGGGCCCAAGTTCATCCGGACACGGTGCGGCTATGGTCTTGGATTCTTTTTCTTTCCCGGATGAATGCGAGAATGTAGTTGAAATGCCCATGGATGAAGTACGGGCTTTCCAGCGGTACGGAAGAGATAGCTACAACTCGAGGAACAGGAATCCTGAGCCAAATACCACATCAACTCCTCCTGATAATTCTCACAATATTCCTCCTGACCCCTCTCCAAGCAATAATCCACCCCCACCAAAGGGAGGAGCTCAAAGAGTACCAGATGTTGCTATTCCTCCACTTAACAAAGGATATAACATAGTGGAGGATATGAAAAAGATTAAGGCTAACATTACTACTGCATGAGTGGCACGCATTTCGGAGCGAGAGAGACAATCCGATAAAGACATACTGCGGCCTCTTTGCTAAACCTGTGGATAAAGGGAAGAAAATAGCCAATGCCAATCCGGCCATGTACAAGGAAAAGGGCGAAGTTCCCCCATTTTTATTGACTGTCAGAATTTTTGGGAAGAACTTACATAATTGTTTGGTGGATTCAGGTGCATCTGCTAATGTCATGCCATTGGCAATTTGTCAGCAGTTGGGGCTGACCCCAATGAAGTACGAGAGGAGAGTTGTCCAATTGGACAAGTCGGAAGTTAAGGTTGTGGGAGAGCTGCAAAACATTCACATTCAATTGGCATCCGAGCCAAGGGCTCAACATAAGATCGAAATCCAAGTTGTGGATATCCCGGGTGGGGTATGGAATCCTTGTTAAGTAGGGATTGGTCTAAGTCTCACGAATGGATATCCGGCAGCAGACTTTTCACACATGTGGTTGCCATGGAAGGGTGTGGCTAATCAATTGCGGGTTGACGAGAGAACCCGGTACAAACACACCATTACAGAGTACAATGCCGCAAATGAGGCTCGTCAATATTGCGAGAGGTAGACATTGGTGTCTACAATTTAACAATCGGGCACAATGATAAATTTAACAAAGCTCATCCTGTACATACTAATGAAGTTTGGACACTTCATGTGGATGGAGCCGGATGTAGCGGGGTTACGGAGCAGGGGCGTCCTCAAAGGGCCTCAAAGTCGGACATTTTTTATGTCTTACCGCTCGCAGTTCCCATGTACTAATAATTTAGCGAGTATGAAGCTACGATTTTAGGTTTAAAATTTGCATTGGATAAAAATGTGAAGAACATTCAAGTTTTCAGCGATTCAGAATTAGTGGCAAGCCGGGTCGGGGGTAAGTTTCGGTGTAAAGCCTCTTATGCGAAGGGATACAAGCACGAGCTTGGGATCTTGTGGAAGGCTTTGATGCATTTAACTTAACACATATACCCAGGGAACAAAATTCACATGCAGATGTCTTGGCATCTTCAGCTGCAAGTTTAAGGCCATTGGAAGATTTTAAGTGGGATAAGTTTTCAATTGAGCTAGTCCCCTGTCCTTCAGTTCCAAACAATATTGACAGCTTTCAAGTTTTCTCAGATGATCAACAAATTGTGAACTTTCTGCAGAGTACCAATACCTTTGAGAATGCTATAATTGATGAGGGCCAAAGGGACACCCTGATGGAACAGCTAGATGATGACAGGGGAATCATGAGATTGAAGGACAACAGAATCCCAAAGGGAATGGTAGAGTTGGAGAGGCTATTCGATGTTGACAAGATCGGGCAAAGGGTGAATTCTGAGGATTATGTGGGCACCACGGACAATGATCTTGAAAATTTGAATGTAGGAGCCGAAGAGGATCCAAGGAACATCAAGTTGGCAAAGGAGTGTGATCCGAGAGATAAAGAGAAATATGATTGATTTCTGCACGGGTCTAAGGATGTAATGGCCTGGTCATACAAGGATTTAAAGGTATTTGATCCAAAAGTTTACACCCACATCATACCTTTGAAAGAATCTTGCAAGCCTTTCAGACAAAAACAGAGGCATGTTAATGCTCTGTTAGAACCCCTTATTAAGAAAGAAGTGGAGAAGCTCTTGAGTGCAGCAATTATTTTTCCTATCAGGCATTCTACTTGGGTGGCAAATCTGGTGCCAGTAAGGAAGAAAAATGGGGAGATCCGCCTTTGTGTGGATTTTAGGAATCTGAACAAAGCATCACGAAAAGGACAACTATCCCCTGCCTTCTATGGATGAAGTACTACAGATTGTTAATGGCTCAGAGATGATGTCTTTTCTGGATGGTTTCTCGAGGCTATAATCAGATTCTAGTTGAGAAGGAGGATAGAATGAAGACTCGCTTTTACAACTAAGTGGGGTACTTTTGCTTACAAGAGGATGCCATTTGGTTTAATAAATGCAGGAGCAACATTTCAGAGAGCAATGGACCATGCCTTCAAGGGGCTTATGGGCAAATGTATTGTAGTTTACATGGATGATCTAACAGTCTTTTCCAAATCCAGATTTGACCATGTCAAGCATTTAGAGTCTGTATTTAACAAGTGCAGAGAGTTTGGCATCTCTTTGAATCCAAAGAAATGCATATTTGGTGTAACAGAAGGCAAATTGCTTGGGCATTTGGTCACAAAGGATGGCATTTCCATGGATCCGAGGGCGAGTTGAGGCCATATCTCGGCATACCATTTCCCAACTCCAAGAAAGAGTTGAGATCATTCTTTGGAAAGATTAACTTTGTCGGAAAGTTTATCTCGGGCTTTGCAGAGATAGTTAAACCAATGAATGATATGTTAAAGCAAACTGCCGCAGTTGCCTGGACCATGAAGCTAAGGCTGCTTTTCAAGAAATCAAGACGACCATTAAACAAGCACCGGTCTTAGTAAGCCCGGATTTCGGTGCAGATTTCTATCTCGTACACTTTCTCTTACGAACATACACTTGCTGCAGGTCTTGACTCAACGGAGAGATACGGGAGAACATCCAATTGCTTTTAAGAGCACTAATTTGAAGGGAGCTGAACTGAAATATTCCAGATTAGACAAACCAGGCTTATGCTTTGGTAAGGGCAGTGAAGCAGTTCAGACATTATATACTCAGAAGCAAAACTCATGCCATAGTGCCAGACCCAGCTGTGAAGTACCTTCTAAGTCAGAATGAGTTGGGTGAACTGAGAGGCAATTGGGTCACCAGGCTGCAAGAATATGACTTGGAGATTAGGCCTGCTAAACTGATCAGAGGACTTGGCTTGTCTAGACACATTGCTGAAGTGCCTCCACGGGGGGAAGTTAATCAATTAAACTATGAATCTGATGATTGGTATGGGGATATCATTCATCTCGCTACGATTTGGGGTTTGCCCATCCCATTTGAACAGAACTCAAAGGAGAGCATTAAAGTTAAAAGCTTCTCACTATCTCCTCAAGGCGGGTACTACGTACGGGGAGAATTATCCTTGGCATCTTCCTAAGGTGCATTTCTCCCGGTGAAGTCGGTGAAGTCATGGCTAGCTTTCATGAAAAACTAGGGGCGGGGGCATTCATCGGGGATCTCGCTACGACACATAAAATATTAAGAGCGAGGCTATTCTCGGCCTACACTTTTTAAGGATGCACATCAACATGTCGGAACCTGCCATCAGTGCCAGACATTTGCAGCCAAAGAGGCAAATCGAGCTCTGCCATTGCAACCAGTTGTGATAAACAAACCTTTCATGCAATGGGGACTTGATTTTGTGGGAGTCATTAACCCGAATTCCTCGGCAGGGCATAAATATGCGCTGACAGCTACTGACTATTGCACAAGGTGGGTTGAAGCAGCAGCCACTACAAGAAGTACAGCCCGGGAAGTTATTGATTTTCTTGAATCAAATGTCATAACTAGATTTGGGGTTCCCCTGAATTTGGTCCGTGATAATGGGCCCGCCTTCCAATCATTGGAGTTTGCGGATTGGGCATACCAGATGGGGATAGTTATCAGATTCTCATCCAACTATTATCCCCAAGGCAATGGACTGGCTGAGTCAACAAACAAGAACTTAATGAATGCCATCAAAAAGTCTGCAGCAGACAAACCCAGGCAATGGCATACATTGTTGAAATATGCACTGTGGGCTGACCGGATAACACACAAAGTGGCTCTTAAGACCTCTCCCTTTGTTTTGTTGTATGGTACTCGGCCAATTGTCCCCATCTCCTTGAAATTGCCTACCTATCAGTTTGCCTTAGATTATTTTGAAGGTCATGATGATGTTGAAGCCCGTGTTTTAGACCTCACTAACTTGCGGGATGAAAGACTCCAAGCCCTGGAGCACTTCGAGCGGACACCAAGAAAGCCGTCAAGCGGTGGTTTGACAAGAGAGCCAAGGTGAAGGCTTTCAGGTTGGCGGACTTAGTGCTTACGTGGGACAAGGCCCATGAGAAGAAGGGTAAGCACACAAAGTTGCAGCCACTGTGGATAGGCCCCTACCAAATTGCTGAAATATTGGGTAACAATGCTTTCCGCTTGCAAGACCTGGATGGTAATTTTCTGGACCTCCCTGTTAATGGCCAATACTTGAAGCATTATTTTTCTACTGTTCCATCCAATGTATCATTTGAGTAAGCTATAAAAAAAGGTTGTAACATGTGTACATATTGTAAATAGCTCCGTAAGTTTTTTTTTTCTAGTTTAGTTCTTTTAATAGCTCTGTACAGTTGCTTTAGTTGCTTCTTTTTAGTTTTAATTGGGTGTTGTCTGTACAGGTTTGTTTGTTAGATTAATCCTTGTTCTCAGTGCAGTTTTATTTTTTATTTTTTATTTTTATTTTATTTTTTTATTTTTTTAATATGTACGTAGTTGCATTTTAGTTTATTTCAGTTGCTTTAAGTTTATTTCAGTCTTTGTTGCAGTTTAGCTTTGTTGCAGTTTAGCAGTTTTAGTTACTTTGCTTCAGTTCTTTTAGTTTGTTTCTTTTATTGCCTGTACAGTTTTTATTTTCTTCCTTGCATTTCTTTTTCTTTGCTATCTGTACAGTCTTCAGTTTTAGTTTTAGTCTTAGTTGCTTGTGCAGTTTTATTTGCAATCCGTAGTGCTTTTATTCTGTCTTGCTTTAGAAGCTCAGTGACTGTCCTTGGAAGCTTTGTACAAAGTCCTTTGGCTTCTAAAATTCTATTTTTTAACCTCTGCTCGAGCAATCAATGAAAAGTCGACTGCTGAAAATTGTTTTATTCCTAGTCGATAAATCCTCAATCCGAGTGCCTCCCCATTCTGCTCATTATTCTAATTGAGATAGTCTGCTTGCACTAAACTGTAGAACTATTTTGTTATCCAGGATGAAGGTAGAGAGATGATTGGATCTTGTGTCTTACTTGCCACAGTTGTTTTAATGATAGAAAAGCTGCTATCTTTGTTTTGTTGGAGGAACTCCGGGGAATCCAAGAAAAGTTTGGTTATAAGAGGGGACTATGGTTCATGCAATTATTTGGGTGTCACCGGAGGCTATCAATGCCTAGGCTCGAAGCAGGTTCCAGATTGATCAAATATTAAAAGAAAATTGTAATTTCTCTAAGGTCTTCCAGATAGTGATATATTTCAAAAAGAAGAGAGATAAAAAAAAAGAGAGATAAGAAAAAAAAGAAAAAAAGAAAAAAAAAAAAAAGAGTTATATGATCAAAAGAGGCAGCCAATATTAGATTCTGCCCTACAGTTGTAAATTGGGTCGTGTAAATCTAAAGGGTAACTCTGTCTAGGCTGTAAAAAGCTAAACTAGTAAACAGAGCTCTACTCGGTTTCCCCTTTTACAATCTAGAAAAGTTGATTAATCCAAGTTTATCATTCAATTCGGTCATCCTTGAAGAAAGTTCTATACCTTTGTAATTGCACATCGGAAATCTTCCTTGAAGTAATCCACCCCAGTATGTCCTTGGGAAATTTTAACGGTTGGCGGTTGGCGATCAATTTATTGTGAAGAATGCCCGTGGCAAGGCATGATGCATGATCTTTTTGTTTTGAAACCAGAGTCTTGGGTTCTAAAATAGTGCTACTATTTTACCCGCAGATATCGCCATTTGTTGATAAGCAACACACCCCCCACTGAAAAATGAGATTCCATCCTTAGAAAATTCTGAACTTTCATTTTTTGCAGCAGGGACCCTCTTGATCTTTTCAGGTTTTAAATCCAAATTTGCTTGCCTCCTTTTTAAAGTTGTGCTTTTTCTTGCATTCTAGATGTGTTATCCAAGAATTCACTTTTTACATGCTAGAATCATTCATGCACAAGCAAAATCTTGCACCGGTACCGAGAAAATCCAGAAAACAGTTGCATAAATTCACTAAAAATCAAACTTTCCATTTTTGGTAGTGTCGCGATATCGCGACACTTCCATTTTCGGAAATGTCGCGATATCGCGACATGTAAGTCAAAATACGGCTAAGTGCGAGAAAGGTCGCGATTTCGCGACATGTCGCGAAATCGCGACAGTTTTTGGGTGAGAGACGCAACCTGTACGGATGGCGCGATTTTTGCGACATGTCGCGAAATCGCGACATGTCGCATTTTCGCGGCAGGAGAGAGAAAGTGGGCTGCAGAATGAAAAATCAGCTAAGTCAGAAACATGTTCCAAAATCGCGGTCAGCGCGGTCAACGCATGCGGGAAGGGAACTGTCGCGATATCGCGACGTGTTCTAAAATCGCGGCTGAAAATCAAGAAACGTACGGAGGCCAGGAAGGGTCGCGATTTCGCGACATGTCGCGAAATCGCGACATGTCGTGTTTTCGCGGCCGACGAGGGAGGAAGTTGCCGATGCGCTGGCAGGGCCGCGATTTCGCGACATGTCGCGAAATCGCGACATGTCGCAGAATCGCGGAAGGAGAGAGAAAGTCATAGTTGACATGAAAGTGCATTCCGGCGGGAAACAGAAGGCTTCCTGGGGTAGCGACACGTGTCAAAGCGTGAATGGGACAAAAAGAAGCCGACATGCAAGCTTATTTTTCGGATTTAATCTGTTTTTAATGTTTTAAGCTTCTGATTTAATTAAAATGCTAATCTAATGCATCTTTTTGTATTTCATGCAGGATTCCACCTGGCACTTACGGGACAACCGGGAAAGACCATAAAGGCGAAGATGAAGTGCGGATTTAGTCAAGGACCGCCATGCTAGGAGAGAAGGCGCCGGTGAGAGCATTCAACAACAAATTTATTGCGAGACTTGATAGCATGAAGACCATTTCAACTCGGGATGGATTTGCGGAGATCGAATTGATGGAGAAGTGGTGACTCATCCGGCTCACCGGCGAGATTAACGGAAGCATTTATTTGCAGATGCGAATGAATGCAAGTTGCATTTTATTTTATCTTCTCCATTTATGGCAGCTGACTGCACAGATTTGCCGAAGGGTTAAGTTCTATCCGGACTTTGTTTTTTAAATGGATTTTTATTGTAAAACCCGGGTCCTAGGGTTTAAGTGCGATAAGATTTAGGGTTTGAGCAAGATATTTTGGAAAAGATCAGGGTCTGTCCTGAGTCTATAAATACAAATTCTAAATGTAATCGCAGGGAGGCGGAGACTTAGAAATAAAGGCTTATAAGCAATTTCTTGCAAATTTTGTGAAATCCTTTGTTTACGGACTTGGAGTTGATGTGCTTTAGCTTTTACGTGATAGCATGGCCGGGAGCCTAATCTTTTGCGAGTGTGATAAGTGTATTTTCTTTTGTTATCCGTTCCATTTAAAGTTTGTTAGATATATCTTTGTAAATCTGCCATTGTCAAGATTAAATATCTTTGTTAGGCTTCAGGTTGTTCTATTGTATGCTAGGGGAAATTACAGATTTCGGGTGTAAGTTTGTTCTAATTGCTCTGTCTTCATTTGTGCGAGCTAGGCTGCCGGTGAAAGATACCGATTTTAACCAATTGCCCCTTGGATTTATAATTTTCTCGCTAGATCCGTTTCACTCTGCCTTGTGCTCTTAGTTGAAAGTGATCTTAGAGTGATTGGACACTTTCTTACGGGATTTGTTACGTTGTGAAGTCGATAGCATAGATAAGATTGATAGTTTAGAGTTTTACAGTTTAAATTCTGATAAACTTCTCTTTTCTGCCTTACCCTACCCTCTCTTTGCTTACCGTTAATGATCCATTTTTATTTTCTTTATTTGCCTTTTATTTAAATCTGCTGACCCATGAGAGCTAGATCTAGAATTCAAGTTAAATCTGATTGTCAACAACTTTTGCAACTCTCGAACAAGTTCGGGAAACCCCTGTAAGGTAACGGAGTAGTCCATATTGAAATCTATTCCAGAAGTGGAAAAGAGTGAATTGCCATTCGACCCAACTCTGTAACTCGCACCTTGGATAACCAGCTAGATCCTAAAGATGAGTGGGATCAGTCCCGTGGGTGTCTCCGGAGCTTTTCTTTGCCTTCATCCTTTTTTCCCGGGGTGTGCATGAAAGCCGGACCAACAAGTGCTTAGTTCAATAGGAGCAATAAGGACAATAGAAGTTGATTTTAGCAATTTTTATAACTTTATAAAATCAACCAAGATTGAACTATATCTCAAAAGCACTTCATATCTTGTCCAAAACATACCAGGGAGTCATAAGGCATTCTACTAAACTTGGTAATATCATATTCTATATGTTATCAAGTTGGAAATCTATTAGCAATATATAAGCTATCTACAAAATCTAAAAATCCTTAAGAGTACTTATTCTCATTACTAGGGAGACATAAGGAATCCCACAAGGATCAAGGATCAATATAGGTTTTATCAAATAAAGCTTATATACTTCAATCATAGATCATATATCATAATAGTAAGCCGTAAGAATGTTTACTCTCCAAGATACTGCAAATATCAATAAAGAGAAAGTCAGCACTATAAAGCTTAGGATCATGAATCCTCTCTTGAAATCATAAAGAGTGTTAGATCTAAATTAAAAAATAATCCATAGTGAAGCCCTAGAAGATAACTTTGACACTATGGGATACTATCTTCAAAATCATCTCAATGAAGTTATTAGCAATGAAGAAAATACTGTTACTTTTTCCTTAGATCTTGTGAACATGGCTTTACTCACATATAAGCACTTCAAGAATGAAAATGTAGAAGAAAATGGATTGATAGAACTACTTGAAGAGAAATAACAAGACCTGATAAACTAAAATAGAAAAGCAGTAATAACAAAATCAAAATAAGAAGATCACAAATTCACACATTATACAATATTTATCCTAGAAGTCCTCAACCAAGAAAAAACTAGCATAGTATTATCTTATTATTGCATTAACTTGATCATCTCCAATACAATAATATTCTCCTTTTGTCTCTCATCAAACCCTAATGCAAGTGCGATATATATAACAAAGGCACATGCACAAATTTTACAATATCATGGGAAAAAAAGTATGGGTTCAAATATAGTAACAATAAAAGCCCATATGGGTCTAAAAATAACTTAAAACCCTAAAAATTTGGTCGAGGACTACCACCCCTAGACCCCTACTTTTCAAAGGGCTACCACCCTCGAATCCCTGTTCGAGATTCGATCCAACCCAAAACCCCAATGAGTATAGGTACAAAGTGTCCAATACCCTTTAGTGTTTGCCCCACTAGAATAACATGGAAAATATTCAACATATTTCCAACACTACTAAAAAATAAGGCATAAATAAGTGAATCATATCTAGAGTTTTTTTTTCAATCCTCATGCATAATTGATACTTCAAGTTCTACTAACTCAAAATCTTATCATGATGCCCTAAGTGGTTTTTTAGAAGCATCAATATAGACTAAAGATAAGAAAGGAGAATCATCCATGCAAGAACCAAGTAGCAGCACAACCACCAGTGAAAATTTAGAGATCGAGTTCAAAGGCAAAGCTAAGGAAGAAGGAGACGCACCCAATGAAGGAGGAATACAATGCAAGGTGAACTAAAAGAAGGGTAACTTTAGACTATTTTTGCATCATTTGAATATTGAAGCATCTACTGAAGAAGCCAAATATCATTTTGAATATGAAGATCCAATTCAAAGCTATCATATGGAAGAAGATCCACATTGAAGACTAAAGTCTTCAATACCCAAATATTATAATATAGGGGGGTGTTAGAAATAGAGAATATTACATTATTTGGGTCATGTAAATGTACCTTCCTTGGTACATACTTAGGACATTAGGTTACTTTAGGGGGATGTTATCTAGTTACTTCATGCAATGTAATAAATGCACAAGTGTCAATGTGCAAGCTGTAATGTGCAAGGTGTCCACTTGTACAACTAGATAGAGTTTCAAACAAGGAAAATTATCTTCCTATTTAATGGCCATATATTTAGATATCATACTTCATCATAGAGGAGCATCATAGTGTGTGGTAGATAGGTAGTAGGATAGTAATTTTGAGCTATAAGCTCAAAGTTCCCTCATGGAGCAGTAGCATATTGTATGGAGTACCCATATCATCCATTACTACTATTGTAATATTTTTGCCATTTCTATTTATAACATATTTCAGTAATCTTGCAGATCTATTTTATTTCTTTCTGCATCTTGTGATTGGTATCTCCTAATTTATGTGGCATCAAAAGCTAACACTATCTAGTTGTGCAAGGGACAACTTGCACATGTACAACTTGCACATTGACACGTGTATTTATTACATTGCATGAATTAATTAGATAACTTGCCCCTAAAGTAATCTAAGTATGTACCTTGGAAGATACATTTACATAACCCAAATGATAGAATAAACTCTATTTATAACACCCCTTGTATTACATTATTTGGGTATTGAAGACTTTAGTCTTAAATATGGATCTTCTTATTCTTCCTAAAATTTGTCTTCTTCCTCTACATTCTTTATGTTTAGGTTTAGTAGGTAATCTATCTTCATATCATGCAGATTAGGCTGGATTTGAGGCTTCTTCTTTCAATTGACTTTGCATTATATTCCTCCTTTATCTGCTGTGTTTCCTTCTTCATATTTGACTTTGCCTTTGATTCTAGTTTTTGTGTTTTCATAGGAGGTCGAGCTGCTACCTAGTTCTTATGAAGATGATTCTACTTTCTTATCTTTAATCTGTACAGAAGTTTCTGAACAACTACTTAAGGCATTATGATAAGATTTTAAGTTAGTAGAATAGGAAGTTTTGATGCTACATGAGGATTGAAAAAACTTTTCTAGATATGATTCATCAAGTTCTGACTTCTTTTTGAGTAATTCTATCAATACTTTTTGTTCTTCCTTTTCTACCTTTTAGTGTTTATAAGTGAGCAATGCTATGTATAATATGCTTGCAAAGTATAAGGAAAGTAAAACATCACTTTTTCCATTGTCAATTGCTTCATTGAGACGAGTTTGAAAATAGCATTCCATAATATCAAAATTATCTTCTAAAGCTTCCTAGTCTTAGGATATGTGCTCCTTAATTGAAGTATATAAGTTTGATTTGATAAAACCTTTATTAATTCTTAGGTTGTAGACTTTCTTATGTCTCCCTAGGTATGAATACCTAATTTTAGGTTTTTTAAGAAATCTTATATCTTCACAACTTGAAAATATTTGATGGATATTATTATCAAGTTTTGTAGAATCCCTTATGACTCCCTAATGTTTTTTGGAGTATGATATAGTGCTTTTGTAAGATATAGTTCAATTTTTGGTTGATTTTGTACAAGTTTTGTAAGGATAAAAAATCAAATTCTTAGCTCCTTAATATTCCTTTTGAACTAAGCACTTTTCAATTTTTGAAGAGGTTTTAATGCTGGATTTCTTTTGTCCCTAAAGAGAAATTTTTTGAGATAAGAATATAAATTTCTAACTTTGATAAAATATTTTAATAACCCCTTTTTGAAACCCTTAGGAATTTTTTTCAAGTGTTTCTAATTTCCAAAAAACTAGTTTGAAGTTGTAACCCTTATCACTCCCAAATTTGGAAAACTCAAACATATTAATATTTGTAAACATTAAATGGATTAATTCCAAGTAGAATATTTTATTTTTCCTAAGTTATATTTTTGCAAATATTATATTAATTTCCCTAAATTTTGCTTTCAAACAAAGATTAATTTCAAGTAATATATCAACCTTATCTTATAACCTTATAACTCCCTTTTTAAAATGAGAGCAAATTGGATGAAAAATTAATGCTTTGTACCTTTATGATGTTGGGTGAATATGACAGTAAACTCTTCTTCTTGAGTGTAAATTCCCCAAGGCTTTAATGCTCTTCGTAAATGCTAGTTGATCGATATTATTTTCAACTATACCTGACTTGCTTCAAATCCTTTTTGAATCATGCCCGAACTAATGCTAGCATCTACCGTTGATCTGTTGAATCATGCCTAAATTACTATTGAGCATCTACCATCAATCTACCAAAGTGTTAATAATCCACTACCAAGTAGCTTCCAAACAACTACTCATATCACTTTCAACTGCTGCACTTCCTTTCCATGATCCAAGGCATCTTTAATATGTGATAGGATGAGTGAAAAATGTCATGACATAAGTTTTTGAATGCTCATGGAAGCTTTGACTTGGTTGGTGGAGGTGCCAAACTCACTCCACTATTTGTGATAAAATTCACCTTTGGATTGAAACATTTTGATTCTCTCTTGAGCGTTGTCCAAGAAACACTCCTTCCTCAATGTCTACAAGCCTTCTTTGCTATAACATATGTCAACCTATACGTAAATCCACTATTTGGAGTATGAGCACCAAGCAATGTAACATCTTTGTTGTGAGTGTTATAGAGGATCTCTCATAGGATGACAAGTGGTAGTTGCATGACCTTCTATTTATCAACACTTACTTGAAGACTCTCCAATACATTTTCCACCTTGATCTTTGTTGTTTTACATAGATGCTTAAATATATCCAGCCAAGCAAAGATAATGGTTGAGTTGTGGTGGATATATGGCAGAGATTTTGTGGAGATGTGGAGTAGCTTTGGTGGCCCTTGAATGAAGTCTAAATGGTAGCACTTGAATGAAGAATCCTTGATTCTTCACTCCATAATTAGATTTCACTTATGGTAGAAATGCTCCATAGCTTACTTTGATAAGAGTGCGCTTTTGATGTCTGTTTGATTTGATAAGAATACTCATTTGCTTTGTACACTGCTTGATATTCCCTTATGCCTTATATTATATAGGTTCGACTATCCAATATGAGCCCTTTGAGTGGCTCCTATTGCTTGGGAAGAGTGATTACATTCAACCCTTTCTTGGCTACTTTTTCCTATGTATATTGTGCCTTTTGGGGAGCATTCAAATCCACTTTTGGGCTGTAAAAAATCAAATTAAAATGGTGCTATAAAATGTACTATAGTATGTACATAAACCTCCTTTGATGCACCTTCTTTTGCACTCTTATTTTAGATCAAAAATTTTGGTTTTATGGTAGATTTTTCTCCTACAATACAGGGTTTTGAGGTTGTCTTTTATGAGTAGACACCTTACCATTTTTGCTTGGACACTTAGATAACAACTCCAAGCTTAGATAAAAATAGATAGAAGCTTTTTAATTTATGTAATTTTCTGCACTTTCTTTTCTTGCATTCAATATTTTAATGCTTTTGGATTTGAGATTCACCAAGTCTCAATATTTGAAGCTTCTATTTCTATTTTTGGTTAGTTGTGTTCTTCTCCAAGTTTTGGAGGATTCTAACATTTTTGGGAGGCTTCTTTTGGCCACTACAAGTTGCATATTTCTATGCTTCAATAGTGTCTTTAGAAACTTGATATAAATAAGATTTTATGCCTTCAAGAACACAAAACTAGTTTCTTTTGAGAGTAGTATAATAGTACAAGTCTTTCACATTTAATGCACTAACATTACACCTTATCACTCCAATAAAATATTAAATTAATGCACTAAGAATTTACTGCAACTAATCAAGAATAACCTAAAATGAATATTTTAAGAGTCATTCTGTAATTTCACTACAACTAATATTGTAGGACTTAGTCTTCTTTTTATTTTTCCAAAATAGATAATAGGTAGTTGATAGAATTTTTTTTTAAATCTAATCAATTCCTAATAAAAATGCAAATGAACCTTAAAAAAAACTTTTTTCTTTTTGAACTTTAGAAGACAGTAATCCAATTTTCTATTTGCAACTTTAATCCAAATTTAGGTGCTTCTAACAAATCTGATAGGTAAATGAATTAATGAACCTACTTACACCAAAAATTTGCATACCTTTTTTGTAGTAGCTCTTTTATCGCTTTTGTAGAGGATGTAGATCTTGGTGTCTAGAATCACCAAGTTGCTGCTATGAGAATATCCCTACAACTCTTTGTACACTATCTTGAATAACTCTTTATTCACTAAATGATGGTCTTGACCTTTCTTTTATGAGCCTAGGATTTGATGGCTTGTTCTCCTCCTTCTACTACATATTTGGAGAAGTATTTGTATCTGAAGCGATGCCTTCTTATTGTGAGAGGTAATATTCAAATATTTAAGATTTGGTGAGCTTATTCTATCTTCAAGTCATCTTGTCAATTTCTCAATTCAAGCAAGATCTTATTATGATATTTGGTATTTCTTGCAAAATTCTTCTTCACTGATTTGGCACTCCTTGCCAAATTATTCTTCTAGGATTTGGCACTCCTTTCCAAATTCTTCTTCACATATTTGGCACTCCTTGCAAAATTCTTCTTCTCTTGGGCTTGTTATTAGATGGCAAAAATTATCCCAAGCCCTTCACTATCATAGGCTTCTCCTTGGTAGTGGATTTCTCCAATGTGTTCTCCTTTAAGAATATCTTTAGTAAGGCTATCCTAGCATTTTTATGGATGCTCGATAAGACCTCACCAAGGTCTCTTATATGATATCTTCTGATGGTATTCCTTGATATATTTTCTTCAACCTTTTGCTCCTGGAAGTTTTGGTTATAATATCTACTTCTGGATCTTTGATTCTGCTACTTTTGGATTTGATCAGGACTCACCTAGTCCTTATTCTCCCTCTTCTTCCTTAACTAGAATTTTTTCAATGAGATCTTCTCTTGATCTCTTTGATTTTGCTTCAAGTGTTGAATTGATTTTGAAGAAGATACCCTTCCTAACTTTCTTGTAGGAAGTTTTCCAACTCACTGAATCTTATTTCCCTGCAACAAAGTATTAGTACTGAAATATTTAGTATGCTTCTGAATCAGATATTCTCTTCAAATTCTTCTTCAAGATCAAGGCTTCTATGGCCATTTTTAGTGCCAAGTCTTCTATGTACTTTTTTAGTACCAAGGCTTCTATGGCCTTTTCAGGACCAAGGCTTCTATGGCCTCTTTCAGTATTAAGGCTTTTGTGGCTTTTTTTAGTACCAAGGATCTTGTTGCCTTTTGGTATCAAGAATTTTGTGGCTTCTCCTTCAAGGCTCATGTGACCTTTTCTCCAAGGCTTCTATGGCATTTTTATATCAAGGCTTATATGGCATGTTCTTCAACTTGTGAAGTTGTTTGATTCAACAATATTTTTTTTCAGTATCCTAACTTCACCATAAATCTTCACAAGAAGCCTTCTTCTATAGTATTATTATCTTGCACAAGGAACCAATATTTGCACTATGAGGGCACGCCGACCTATGGATAAAAAAGTTAGAGTCTCCTAGATTTTTGTCATAGGAGGAGTCCCAATTCTTTGAGAATTAGTTTTCTAAAAATAAAATAAAATTTAGGCACTAGTTAGTAAATTCCATATATCTTGGATAATCCTCACTAAATGATTTATCAATACAGTGGCTTGAATGCTGAGTCCTAGTCTTCACAAGTTTTTCCTGAAACTTTATGGAAATACTCTAGTCAATTTCAATCTTAGTATTTTCTAAGATTTATTTCAGTCCTCACTCGTGACTCTCCCTAATTCTACCACCTAGATTCTTCTAAGAGCTTTTAACAATGGTTGGTCCAACGATGCGTCAGTTTGTCAAAATGCCCAAGATCAATGATAATTATGGCTTTCCTATATACCTACACAGACTAGATATACCGTAGCTTTGATACCACTGTTAGATTTTGATGTAGTAAGCACTGATATATAGTAATCACTAGATGCAAATAATATGAAATAAAGTAAATCTTCTAGATGAATGAAATATTCAATAAATAGAAATGATATAAAATTTTACAATGTAGCTATGGAGGAAATGAGCACTCCAATATAAAGCTATTAAACTACATTGCATCCATCACCAATGGATGGTGTCACACACAAAAATAAGCTACACTATGTCCCCCAAATATCTATATATATGACTCTCTATCTATCTATCTATGAGACCATCCTTATATAGGAAAAATAGGATACTTGGCCAACACTCTATCTAGCTATGCAAGGGATAGCTTGCACATGTACAACTTGCACATTGACACTTGTATATTTATTACATTGCATGAAGTAACTAGATAACTTGCTTCTAAAGTAATATAAGTATGTACCTTGGAAGGTACATTTACATAACCTAAATGATGGAATAGACTCCATTTTAAAGATCCTTTACATCCATTAGTTCATTTAATTTATTCATTTTGTGTTTTGTCACATTTTGGTCTTTGTTTTAGGGTTTTAATCCCTCTTGTGTGAATCCACACCTTATCTACTATAGGGTATAGATTCAGAAAAATATTTATCTTTGCCCATTGGACATTTTGCATCCGCTTCTTCTCTATTATTGAATCCACACTCAGTTATTTATAGAGCACAAATTTGGTCTAGGTAGACTTTGGGGCAATTGTTCATCACAAAACCCTAGGGTTTTGATTTACATTCTTGTTGTGAAATATTTCATCTCTATTTGTATTATGTTTTATCTATTATCATTTTGTATTACTTGCATTTCATATCACATTAGCTTGGGGGCAATCACTTATTCCCAAATCCTAGGTTTCAAAGTTGCATTCTTGTTCATTTCATTGTGTTCATTCTATTTGCATTTCATTTATTGTTCCATGCTATCATATTTCATTGTATTTTTCCGAAGGTTAAATATTATTTTATTATAAATGATCAACTAAAAGGGCCTAGGGGGCTTGAATGCTACACCTTCAATCTTAGTCTTATAGCGACCTAAGTAGGCTACCAAACATTGATCATATTTTCTAGAGTTTTTGTCAAGTTGTTTTGCATATTTAGAGCTATTGGATATTTTGGATGCAAGATAAAGCTTGGATCAAACACCATATCATATAAGTACCCTCTAATAAAACTGTTAGATTGTGTGTTGTTTGTTTTTGTTATTTCAGTTCATAACCTAGGTTCTAAGTAAAAAGGAAAAAATATTTGATTGCTTTCTAGGAATTTAAAAGAAAATGGCATATAGTTTTGTATCTAGGGTTTAATATTGTTTGTACATTCCTTTGGTCTATTACTAAAAGAAAAAAATTTCATTTCTTGCAACCTAAGGTTAGGTATCATTGAATCAAAGAATCATATTAGGGTTAATCACTATCTTCTTGCATCTTGTGTGCTTTACATTGTTCTTTCATTTCCATATTTTAGCATAGAAAGGCCAAAAATAGGTGTTTTCTTAAATCACACATTAAAAATTTCCATCCAATACTTGGAGTGATTCCTAAAACCATTCTTGGGGAACCCATTTCTTTGTTTTGAGTGTAGAGTTATAACACATCCTCACGGTCACCTCAGCTCCCAACATATCCAATCGAGAATCATACATGATAGGGAAGTTTGAAGAACACAAGATTATACTGAGAGGTGGGGTGAATAGTATAAGACCACTTTTTAATTTCTTTCCAAACCAATATCAATTAATGTCCTTAATTGCAATAACTAAATATAGCGGTGTGCATTAATAACTTAGATAGTAGTGGTAAGTAAGAGAACAAGTCACCACACACAATTGAGATAGAAGATTTAACGCGGTTCCCCCATGTGGGGTACTCCATAGAGAAAATATTTAAATAAAAATTTCTCAATCAATATCTTTGGGAATCACTCCCAATTACAATATTTATGGATCTTTGTCCAAAGGAGATGCTGATCCCCTAATCTCAAGTTTGTGGATCTATTCCACATGAGAAATTTTTCCTCTTCCGCTATAGCTATGTGATATTCTAGAAGACTCTGTCTCTCTCTACTGCACTGACTGGTGGACCTCTCTCCACTTGAAGACTCCTCACTTAGATCTATCTTCAACTATGCTAGTTGCTAGATCTCTATCCACTAAGACTTTGACATCTGTACTCTGTCACCTCAAAATCTCTGTCAATAGGATCACTAAGAACCTGCTCAATAGGCTCACATAGAACCTGCTTAACAAGATCACACAGAACAAAAAATATCACCAATAACTTGCCCAAATTTGAATAACAAGCTCACACAAAACTTGTACAAAATTGAATAACAAGCTCACATAGAAATTGTCAAAATATGCTTTAGCAAGCTCACCAAGAACTTGACCAAATATGCTCTAACAAGCTCACCAAGAACATGCCCAAATCTACTCTAGTAAGCTCACCAAGAACTTGCCCAAATCTTCTCTAGCAAGCTCATCAAGAACTTTCCCAAATCTGCTCTAGAAAGCTCACCAAGAACTTGCCCAAATCTACTCTAGCAAGCTCACCAAGAACTTACCCAAAAACTATCCACAAATTTGTCCCAACACTATCCTCAAATCTATACCAAAGGCCTTCTCAAAGGCTCAATCAATCATGCTCAAGTATTACTCAAAATGAACTCAATAATGAATTGCAATATCAACTCAAATCCACTTCATAGAAGCATAAAGAGAATTGTTAGATACTCAATATGTTCTAATCTCACTCTCAACCCAAATCAATCTCAACTCAACTCATAGAAGCATAAAGAGAATTTTTAGAGACTCAATATGTTCTAAACTCACTCTCAAATAAAATAAATCTTAAATCAAATCAACTCAAATAAAATCATAGAAGAATAAAGAGAATTTTTAGAGACTCAATATGTTCTAATCTCAATCTCAACTCAACTCAACTCAAATCAATCTCAACTCAACTTAAGTCAATCTCATAGAAGCATAAAGAGAATTGTTAGAGACTCAATATGTTCTAATATTACTCTCAAATCAAATTAGAATAATGGAATAGTTTGTTTCATAGGACTTGAAAAATCACTTCACACATCACTTGACTAGGCTCAATCAACTCAACTCAGCCAATCATCACAAGGGACAACTCTCTCTCACACAACCCTAGTCCAAGTATGTATCAACCAACTCAAATATTTCCAACAATGCTCAACCACAAATCTCACATAACAATGATACTCATGTTATTTTCTAACTCAAGTTATTTCACAACCAATGGGCTTCAACAACTATGCTTATAAAATAAGGTTTAGACACAAATCTCAATTCAGAAAACCTTGAAGCATTCAACCAACCACTTTCGAAAAGGAAACCACAAACAATCCTTTTCCCTCCAATGATATTTTAGAAATCAACCACCATAAAAAATCAATAGAATAATGTGCCCATACCTTTTATGAAGATGAAAAAACCTCTTTGTAAATTTGCCACAATCACAAAATTATTTTGCCAATCTTCACAAGGGTTAGTAGATCACAAAATAATCAACATTACTCCACTTTTCAATAATTATCACCAAGGCCTTTAATTTCACAACTTCCTTATCTCTCATAAAACAACTTGTACCATAAAATAAAATAAATCAAAACATTGCATAACCTTTTCACTTCCAAAACCACTTATACCATGAAATAAAATAAATCACAATATTGCATACCTTGTCACCTGATGAAAGAATTAATCCTCTTGAAAAAGAACAAGGCAAACTTCACTTTTGGAACCCATTTGCAAAATAAGAAATATCTCTTTACACACACCTTATTTCTTCTTCTAAATAAGTTAGTCAAATATCCCTTGAAATAAGCTTTCCGACGATATATAATATGCCCACTTTCCAAAATAAATTGAAACCTTTACACACACACACACACACACACACACACACACACACACACACACACACCATATATATATATATATATATATATATATATATATATATATATATATATATATATATATGCCAACCTCCATTAATTGCACATAGGTTGGCCCTCCATTAATTTAAACTTAAACTTTAAACTTTAATATCTTCATCACCGGAGGTCCTTTTTCGATGAAAAAAAATTCACCCTGGCTTTTAATAAAATCCCTTTCCACATAATCTCACCATGGTTTTAAATAAAACCTTTTATTTTACCTACCTTGGTTTTCATAAAAAACTTTTAAATAGCCATGCTTTCCAAAATATGATAAATGCTTATTTATGAAATATTTTGGCCACCAAAACCAAATGTGATCCATGTGACATCAATTATCCATGTGATATCAATGACAACATAAAATACCTCAAATTAACTCAAATTTCCAACAAAGTTTTCCTCCTCTACATATTTGGTTAACCTGACATGAACACATGTCTTTGTGGCCAAGATAGGAAGCCTCTTCATTTGCAATTCTCTTGAAAATTTTAAATAAGACCACTAATTCTATTTGCCTAGAAATAGAAAAATATTTAAAAACATATTAAGAATATTCTTGTTTATCTTTCCTTAGTTTTATCCTATATCCTTTCATTTCTCCTAATGGATTCATTCCTTAGGAGTCAGCAAAGGTGCTTAGAATTTGATTAGATTCCTCAAGAGGATGATCATATTGATAGTAAGAATCCAAATCTTGATGCATAAGAGTAATAACATGTGGAAATCGATACTAAATATGATTCCTATGAGGGGCCTAATGTTATCTTTGCTTTTACATTATTTGATCATCTATGGGGTTCTATGACACTCCATAGGGAGGCTTTGATTAAGGCTATGGCAGAGGAAGCCCAACCCAAAAAGGTTGGGATGCGTCCTCTACCATTTCTCCTAGAAATGTTCATAACAACCCCTTGCTTGAATATTCACATCATCTTAATCCTTCTCATCAACCAACATATGCTACTACTATGACCATCAATATTGGAAGAGTTTCACAAGTTCTTCCAACTAGCAGTGCTACTCAAGCTTATGGCCAATTTCATCCTCATTCTACTCATATCAACATTCATGCTTCTGTTCCACAAAATGTATGTTAACCCCCATAATAAGATACCACATATCACAATTCATATCATAACAGTATCAATACCTCCAACATTTTCCAAGTTCCATTTCAACAACCTACCTATACCCCTCCCCTAGGGAACCTAGGGGTATTGCACAACAACAATCCTAAAATGCAAAGTTTAAAAAATGTGGTGAAACAATTGGTTTCAATAGTGGATATGATCCAACCTCTTAGTTTCACCTACAACTATAGAGAAATGTGCAATCAACCCTTAGACCCTGTCATTTCTTCTAGGCCCTACCCTAAGCATCTTCCAATGTCAATTTTTCCTATCTATAAGAGAATGAAAGATACAATTGAGTATTTAAGAATGTTTAGAACAACATGCCATGATATCATATATGGTGACATGTTGTTACTAAATATGTTTCCTAAGAGCCTTGGTGGTATGACATTAAAGTGGTGTTATCAACTGCCTAATCATTCTTTGAGGAATTTTGAAGAGACAACTAAACTATTTGTTCAACAATTTAGAGCTTATTTTGAAAAGAATGTGACCATGAAATATTTATATATGTTAAAACAAGGTAAGGATGAAAGCTTTTCAAAAAAATTATCTCGTTGGAGGAGCTTAGTTGAACGGTTAAGATATACCTTATCTCCTCGAGACATGCTTGAGATATTTATTGGGAATTTACAGCAACAAATATCTTATGACTTGGAAACAACTATCACATCTTTTGATCAAGCAATAGATCTAGAAATAAGGGTAGAGCAAGCCATTATCTGAAAAGGTAAACTTAATATAAAAGAAGATAGGACCACAAAAGCACAATATAAGAACAAGCATGTAGTTAGTGATGGGTAATGAATAGTAGGCTTGTTAACAGTGTTGTTAACACCCTATAAAAGATGGTGCTTCACCAGTCTCAAAAACCTTGACTAAGAAATTGCACAAGACTCAACATGCCTATGAATGTGGTCCTACAAAAACTTTTGGAAGCTAATATGAGTGAGTTACCTCCCATAAGGTAACCTAATACCATGACTAATTCGTATAATCCTGGTCAACTTTATGAATATCATAGAGTTTAGGGGTACATGACAAACTCATGTAAGAGGTTGAAACATGTGGTTCAAGATCTAATTGATGAAGGATACATTGTTATAGAAGGTTATCAACCCAATCATCAAACAAACAATCAACCTCCTACTCAACAAGAACCAACAACTAATCAAGAAATTGGGATCTTCCAAGATCCCTACCTAATCATAATCATCAAGCAACTAATCAAGTGTCATATCACAATGTGCCACCTCACTATGATAATATGGTTGGTATGATAGCAATAACTACAAGGAAATAGGCTCAAGCTCAATCGACTCAATATTCTTAGTAGGAGATGAGTTCTTAATCCAACCTACCTTCAAACACCACCTTAGTTTTTAAGAGTACCCAAAAAAGGATCACAAGAGTAGAGAACCCACCTTTAGTATTGAAGCCTCAACCTAAAGTCTCATTTGAAATTCAAAAATAGTTAGCTAGTACCCCAACCAAGATGTCTTTCTTAGAGCTTTTGCAAACTTCTCTTATTCATAGGGAAGGTTTGTTGAAACTTCTAAGATAACAATTTATTCCTTAAGATATTTTTCCTAATGCTATAGCTAATGTTGTAAGTTCTCTTGGGATACATCATATCACATTTTTGGATGATGATATTCCTTACTTAGACCTACAAAGGGATCTTCTATCTATATTACTAAATTTATTGGGAAAATGTTTAGCAAGAAAATTTTGATAAACAATGGTTCTTCCCTCAATTTATGCACTTATCAATTTTTCCAAAAAATTGGATTAAAAGAGGAAGAATTAACTAAATTCTATATCATCATCAAAGATTTCAACAATGAGTTCCAAGAGGCTTGTGGTGTTATATATCTCCCTCTTAGTGTTGGAACCAAGATCATAGATACCTTTTTCTATGTGGTGTCTTACCCTGCATATTTTAATATTCTTCTTTGAGACCCTTGGATTCATGCAATGA
Source organism: Wollemia nobilis (assembly GCA_028583015.1). Classification (NCBI taxonomy): domain Eukaryota; kingdom Viridiplantae; phylum Streptophyta; class Pinopsida; order Araucariales; family Araucariaceae; genus Wollemia; species Wollemia nobilis. The sequence continues at coordinate 8,868,225 of JAQPPZ010002979.1, forward strand.
AGGTAGTTCCTTCTACTTTTCATCAATGTCTAAAATTCAAATTCAAGAATCAACTTTTCACCATTATGGGCAACCCTCAACCATTCCAATATTGTTCAATGGTTGAGAAAGCTCAATCTGATCTCAATTTATGTCCATCAGTCTTCTCATCTCACATAACTAAGCAACTTGAAACTCTAAAGGTGAGTGAGGAACCAATCATCAATGTTTCATCATGATATCAAGTTAATAATTTTATTTCATAGTATCTTTTGAATCTTGCTAAGCTACCATATTCACCAAGTACTATGGGTCTACCCTATAAGAAGGGTGAAGTTGTACACATTGGCATGTGTACCTTTATCTTCGAGGGTATAAACCTCAAAGAAAATATTTGTGGTAGCAACCCTCTTACTATAAAGCATTCATTTTCCCATTGTTACCTATACAATGATTACCCACTTCCAAAATAGATCATGTCTAGCATGGGATATGTAGGTAAAGGTTTGGGGCCATGACAAAAAAATATTCAAGAGTCTTGAAAAGTTGAGCTTTGGCCTGGGCAATGTGGTGTAGGCTGCATCCCTAATAAAAACCAATCTTTACGCTTTATTAATGATGGTAAACTTGTTACTTATGCTGAATATTTAGATCATCAAGGCTTGGAGTGGAGTGATAGGCATGAGGAATCATCTTATCCCTTAGATATTCTTTTTTGCATTATGGTAACTTTGGTGCACCCTGAGGTAGTTGTAGCTCCAAAGGAGTACACTAAAAGGGATATCCCTTGTGATATAGGTCATGATGATATCCTCTAGAATATTTTCTCCTTTGATGGGTTTGTCCCTTGTGTTGTGCATATTTTTTCTTCTCATTCTCAAGGGGATCCTATTCCTCTATATCATAGATACCTTGCAAATTTGGGAATCTCTCCCTCTTAATAAAAAAGGATGATACAATTAGAGTTTGCAATGAATTTCATGCATCAAACCCTAGAGAATTTGTTATGGATTATCCTCTTTGGGATGAGAAACATGAAGGTATCCTCCATAATAGCCCTTTCTTTGATGGGTCAGTTCCTTGCACTACCATATTGTTTGTTAAGATAGGTAGAACAATCAGAGTTTGTGCAACATTTTAGAACTTTAAGTAGTAATCAATTAAAAATAAAAAATAATAATAAAGATGCCATGCATGAATTTGAATTTTCATCTAGTTAGTTCACATATAGCATTCAATTGCTTGATTCATACTACATAATTTTCTATCAAATTTTGCATGGTTTGCCTAATATTTTATTCCACTTTGCATTTTACTTATCATACAATTGCATTGTTGTTTGTTCATACTTGCATGCTTGATCATATAGATTATTAGGGATTTTGTGATAATGGCAAGTGATGACATCTAGTTAGATTGTAGCTCACATGAATTGCACTCACACTAGGATTTTGATGCCTAGAAAACTGTTGGACATTTTGAGTCCCTAAGCCAAAGTTGTCATTGATGTCAAGATGCCAGTGAGAGTTCTTCTTCAGTTCGAGTGCAAAGTTTAATGGAAGTTTATAATGGGTTAAAATATTTTATTTTACACCCAAAAATATTGGGTCAAAAAGAGGTTTTTATTTCTCCATGGAAGCAATTCATCCGAAGCATTGGAAGGTTAAAAATATTATAATTGTTATTATAATATTTACCAAAGTGGTAAAAATCTAATTAAATATTATAATTTTTAATTATAATATAATTAGATTTTAAAGGATAAAGTTCATTTGATTAAAACCCTAAGGTTGGGTTTTAGAAAATTAAAATATATTCGAGCGCAAAGTTTTTAGAGATTAAAAACCCAAAGGTTGGGTTTTACTAAGGCTTTCGAAGCCTTAGAGCGTCGACGTGATGCATTCAAATCAAAGCACCGACGTCCTAGACAAAGGAGGAGGGCAATATAAATATATGCCCAAAGTTGTTCATTAATTATCCTTGCTCGAATGAAATTTGTGTGGCATATGCGAAAATGAGCTCGTGTGGTTTAAAACATTTGGCAAAGGAAGCAGAGGATAACACGGAGAGAGACCACCCCCAATTCGCATTGGGTAGTGTGGCCTAGTGGCAGCTTGGAGAGCGCGAAGGCGTTGAGAGCACGGAGGTCGTGCGTTCGATTCTCGCAAAGTGGTTTTTGGTGGCAGTGTTGTGGAAGCGCCCAAGGTGCACATTTTTATTAAACATGGGCAAGGAGAAGCGCAAAGAGGAAGCACGTGGTGCTTCCCCTTTGCGAACGAGCGTGTAGCTCATGTGGCAACCTTAGCCATGGCTAAGGTGCTCATGGTGAGGGCAAGTCATGGGGTCGAAACCCCTTGAGGCAGGTACAATTTTTTAATTAAAATTTTATGATTTATGCCCTAAGGTTGGAGTGATAAGGTTGTTCTAAAGTTTATTAATTTTTAATAAAATTTATTAAATAAAGGTTGTGGTGATTGATTTTTGAAGGTGAAGTGTTGATGATTATTTGAGTTCTATAATTTGGAAATTGTTGTTTTGAGAGTTATGTTTTAGGAGGTATAAGGAGTTATAATAAAGGCTTAATTGAGATTTATTTTAAGACTTGTTGGCTATTATTTTTTATAAGGGTTTCTTCTAAAAGGACTTTGGTGGATGTTAAAATTAAGTTGGAGTAATAAGGTGTTATTGAGTTATTATTTTTGTATTGTGATTTTTATTGAAGTCTTCTAACCCTTATTGAGATTGGAAAAGAGAAATTTGTGAGTGTGGCAGATTTGTGAGATCAACTCCTTGACATTCAAAAGGTATGGGCAAATTCTTCTTTGGTTGAGTTGATTGATTGGCTTTATTGAAAATTAAGTTTGGAGTGAAAAGGACTTGATTAGGGTTTCCTTTTCGAAAGTGGTTGAGTTATTGCTTCAAGGTTTTCTGATTTGAGAGTTGAGATTAAAACCTTGTTTTATTAGCATTGTTGTTGAGATCATTGGTTGAGTGAAGTGTTTGAGTTAATGCTTCAAGGTTTTCTAAAATTGAGAGTTGTGATTAAAACATTGTTTGATGAGCATGGTTGTTGAAGTGAGTTGTTATGCAAAGAACTTGAACTAGGGTTTGAAAAGATCATGAGTATCATTGTTATGTGAGATTTGTTGTTGAGCATTATTGGAAACATTTTGAGTTGGATGATACATGCTTGGACTAGGGTTTATGAGCAAGAGTTGTTTCTTGAAGTGATTGGTTGAGTAGAGTTGATTGAGCCTAGTCAAGTGGATGTATGAAGTGATTGTTCAAGTTCCATAAAATAAACTATTCTATATTATGATTTGAGTTGAGATTGAGTTTGTGAGAATAGAACATATTGAGTCTCTAACAATTCTCTTTATGCTTCTATGAGATTGAGTTGAGAAAGAGATTGAGTTTTGAGTATAGAACATATTGAGTCTCTAACAATTCTCTTTATGCTTCTATGATATTGAGTTGAAAATATTTTTTGTTTTGTTTTAATTAGTTGAGAAAGTGATTGAGTATTGGTAAGATTGGACAAGTTCTTGTGAACTTGTTAAGTATTTGAAGTAGTTGAGATTGGAGTTGAGATTTGAGCAAGTTCTAAGAGACTTATTGAGAGATTTGGACAAGTTCTATGTGGAGCTTGTTGAGCAGATTTGGACAGGTTCTATGTGGACCTATTGAGCAGATTTGGACAGGTTCTATGTGGACCTATTGAGCAGATTTGAGCAGGTTCTGAGTGGACCTATTGAGCAGATTTGGAAGTTCTATGTGGACCTATTGAGCAGATTTGGATAGGTTCTGAGTGGACCTATTGAGCAGATTTGAGTAGGTTCTAAGTGGACCTATTGAGCAGATTTGTGCTAGACCGACTGGACTATGTTTAGTGTAGATTTGAGTGGACTTGTGCTAGACTGACTAGACTATGTTTAGTGCAAGAGTTGAGAAGAGCTATGCTAGACCGACTAGACTATGTTTAGTATAAAATTGAGATAGAGCTTTGGAGGTGATAGAGTAGAGAGGACAGAGTCTCCAGTGGATAGAGATCCATCAGCTAGGACATTGAGGATAGGTCTTCTGAGTGAGGACAAGAGTCTTCAAGTGGAGAGAGATCCACTAGTAAATGTAGTGGAGGTAGTGTCTTCTAGAGGATCACCAACTAGAGTAGAGGAGAAAGAGTTCTCCTATGGATAGAGATCCACAAACTAGATTTAGGGGATCAACATCTCCTTTGGACAGAGGTCCATAAACATTGTAATTGGGAAGGATTCCCAAGAGATTGATTGAGAAAATTTAGTGAAATATTTTCTCCATGGAAGTAGCCATATTTGGGTGAACCACGTAAATTGTTGTGTCTCTATTGTGTGTGGTGTTGTGTACATTGCTTTGATTACTATTGTTGATATTGCTATATTTACATTGCATATATTGGTTTGAGAGAAAAAGTAAAAAGTGCTCTTATATTGTTCACCCCCTCTCAGTATAAGCTTGTGTTCTTCAATTGGTATCAGAGCGGGTTCCTTCAGAAGAGTTTGACAGCTTGAAGGAAAAGTGGTCAAGAACACAATGGATCAAAAGGATCAAAGGGATGGGTCCATCAATAATACAGTACCAGTATTTGATGGAAGTGACTTCTTGTATTGGTGTATGCTGATGAGGTTTCACTTGATGGCACTTGGCAATGAAGTTTGGGATGCAGTGGAACTTGGATATGATTCAATAGTCAATCCTCCTATAGATAAGGAAGGTAAGCTTCTAATGCATGCAAATTCAAGAGCTATGAATGCAATTATAAAAGGGTTGCGTAGATCAGAATCTATGAAGGTTATGGATTGTAAAACAACAAAAGAAATGTGGGAACTACTGCATAACATATATGAAGGAGATAAAGGTGTCAGGAAAGCTAAGATCAAAAATCTCAAAGGAGAATTTGAAAATCTAAGAATGCGGGATGATGAAAACATTCATGACTATCTCAGTAAGATTGATGAACTTGTACATGAGATGAGAGGTCTTGGAATGAAGGTCGATGAATCTGATGCTTGTGATAAGATCTTGAGAACTCTTCCAAAAAGGTACAGTGAAAAGGTCTCTACTATAGAAACTTCAATTGATAGTGATAGTCTGACAAGAAATTCTTTACTTGGCATGCTTACAACTTTTGAGATAAGAACAAAAGATCCTATCCCTCCGAAAGAGGTTGCTTTCAAAGCAAACAAGAAGATAAAGGGTAAGAAGTCAGAATCAAGAAGTGAGTCATCCAGTGATGAAGAAGCAAATTATGGTAGAAGAGATAAAGGTTCTAGAAGACCCATAGATCTAAGATCTATTAAGTGTTTCAATTGTGGAAAGTATGGACATTTTGCAACAGATTGTAAAGAGCCAAAGAACAACAATGGTGAAGAAAAATAAGATCACAGGTACAGGGAATCAGAAAGACACAGGCACCAAAAGAAAAGCAAATATGGACAAAGCAGACAAGGAAGGAAGTTCTTCCAAAGACAAAAGAGGAGCTACTATGCGGACAATGCAAGTAAGTACTCAAATGATAGTGATGCTAGTTCTTCAGATAATGATAGAGATGAAGTCCTATTTATGATTGAAGAAAAAGAACTAGTTAAGAAAAAGACTCTAGTTATTCTCAAGTGTTTTAGATGTGGTAAATTTGGACATCTTGAAGATGATTGTACAAGGGATGGTTATAGTTTCAGTGATGATGAATATGAGAATGCACTTGAAGGACCAGATGAAAATATTCTAATGGATTTAGAAGAAGAAGTAAGTGATCCTATAGAAGATAAGCCAAAAGAAAGTAATGATGTGGACAAAGGTAAACAAATAGAGGATTATTCAACAGAGAATGGTTATGATCTCAAGGGAGAACTTATCTATGCCCTTGACATGGTAAAGAAGGTAAGAAAGCAACACTCTAAACTTGAAATTCAGTTTCAAGAATGTGATGAAGAGAGAAGATTGCTCATAGAGGATTTAGAAAAATCAAAGGCTAAGGCAAAAAGGTTCAAAGATAAGTTAGAAGCAAAGATCTTGGAATGTGAGAAGTTAGCACAAGAAGTGGCACTACTAAAAGAAGATTTAGAGGACTCCAAGATCAAGATGAAAGGATTCAAGAATAGCTCAAATATTATGGATAAGATAGTCAAGGTTCAAAGAAGGTCAACAAACAAAATAGGTCTTGGTTTTGAACAAACTCAAAAGAAACAGGAAGGAGAGTTAACTTCAAGTTCTGAAGAGGAAACTTCAGATGAAGATACTTCAGAAGAAGACAATGTAAGAGAAAGTCAGACATCAGAGGAAGAGTTGGACAATAGAGAGTTCAAAAAAGATAGGAACAATGCACAGAGAAGATACAGATGGAACAACAATCAGAATAGGAGACCGATGAGGTCAAAACAAGGAAGCTTCAATGGAAGATGTTTTTCATGTCACAGGTTTGGGCACATGGCTTCACAATGCAGGACACATGAAAGACAGGAATATGGGAATGGATAATTTTTCCATGGGTATTGCTACTCATGTAATCAGTTTGGTCACAAGGCAATGAATTGCAGGGTTCATGAAAGAAGAGGATATGACTTCACTAGGAGAAATCCTAAGATATTTGCACCTCCAAGGAATAATATCATTAAGTGTTATAAGTGCAATAATGATGGTCACACAACAAAGTGGTGTAGAGCAGATATTCCAAAAATAGGTATGAACAGAAAGAACATGAATAGAACATGAACAGAAGAACGAAGAGAAGAACATGAACAAGAATAGGAACAGGAACATGGATGAGAACAGGAATAGGAACAAGAACAAGAACATGAGATGAAAGAATAGGAATAGGAACATGAATTGAAAGGATGATGACTTGGATAGAAATAGTCAGAGGATTCAAGAAACTCAGAAAATAAGGGAAAAGGATAAAGGTAAAGAACAGTGCTTTTGGGGAGTAGAAATACTCCCACCCCAGAATTAACCACCTCATGAGGAGGTGGGGGAGGGGCTAAGCTAAGAGGCTCATTCTTAGCCTCGAGCCCCAAAGGTGACCCTTTGCCATTGATGTCAAAGGGGGAGAGATTTGTGTATTGGGGAGAGATTTGATATCTGAGAGAGCATTGAGCTAGGGGGAGCAATGTCCCAGGGGGAGCAGAAGGAAAAAGAAAGGTCAGGTTTCAAGTAAAAAGAATATGGGTTGCCATCAATGACAAAGGGGGAGATTGTTGGACATTTTGAGTCCCTAAGCCAAAGTTGTCATTGATGTCAAGATGCCAATGAGAGTTCTTCTTCAATTCGAGTGCAAAGTTTAATGGAAGTTTATAATGGGTTAAAATATTTTATTTTACACCCAAAAATATTGGGTCAGAAAGAGGTTTTTATTTCTCCATGGAAGCAATTCATCCGAAGCATTGGAAGGTTAAAAATATTATAATTGTTATTATAATATTTACCAAAGTGGTAAAAATATAATTAAATATTATAATTTTTAATTATAATATAATTAGATTTTAAAGGATAAAGTTCATTTGATTAAAACCCTAAGGTTGGGTTTTAGAAAATTAAAATATATTCGAGCGCAAAGTTTTTAGAGATTAAAAACCCAAAGGTTGGGTTTTACTAAGGCTTTCAAAGCCTTAGAGCACCGACGTGATGCATTCAAATCAAAGCACCGACGTCCTAGACAAAGGAGGAGGGCAATATAAATATATGCCCAAAGTTGTTCATTAATTATCCTTGCTCGAATGAAATTTGTGTGGCATATGCGAAAATGAGCTCATGTGGTTTAAAACATTTGGCAAAGGAAGCAGAGGATAACATGGAGAGAGACCACCCCCAATTTGCATTGGGTAGTGTGGCCTAGTGGCAGCTTGGAGAGCATGAAGGCGTTGAGAGCACGGAGGTCATGCGTTCGATTCTCACGAAGTGGTTTTTGGTGGCAGTGTTGTGGAAGCGCCCAAGGTGCACATTTTTGTTAAACGTGGGCAAGGAGAAGCGCAAAGAGGAAGCACATGGTGCTTCCCCTTTGTGAACGAGCATGTAGCTCATGTGGCAACCTTAGCCATGGCTAAGGCACTCATGGTGAGGGCAAGTCATGGGGTCGAAACCCCTTGAGGTAGGTACGATTTTTTAATTAAAATTTTATGATTTATGCCCTAAGGTTGGAGTGATAAGGTTGTTCTAAAGTTTATTAATTTTTAATAAACTTTATTAAATAAAGGTTGTGGTGATTGATTTTTGAAGGTGAAGTGTTGATGATTATTTGAGTTCTATAATTTGGAAATTGTTGTTTTGAGAGTTATGTTTTAGGAGGTATAAGGAGTTATAATAAAGGCTTAATTGAGATTTATTTTAAGACTTGTTGGCTATTATTTTTTATAAGGGTTTCTTCTAAAAGGACTTTGGTGGATGTTAAAATTAAGTTGGAGTAATAAGGTGTTATTGAGTTATTATTTTTGTATTGTGATTTTTATTGAAGTCTTCTAACCCTTATTGAGATTGGAAAAGAGAAATTTGTGAGTGTGGCATATTTGTGAGATCAACTCCTTGACATTCAAAAGGTATGGGCAAATTCTTCTTTGGTTGAGTTGATTGATTGGCTTTATTGAAAATTAAGTTTGGAGTGAAAAGGACTTGATTAGGGTTTCCTTTTCGAAAGTGGTTGAGTTATTGCTTCAAGGTTTTCTGATTTGAGAGTTGAGATTAAAACCTTGTTTTATTAGCATTGTTGTTGAGATCATTGGTTGAGTGAAGTGTTTGAGTTAATGCTTCAAGGTTTTCTAAAATTGAGAGTTGTGATTAAAACATTGTTTGATGAGCATGGTTGTTGAAGTGAGTTGTTATGCAAAGAACTTGAACTAGGGTTTGAAAAGATCATGAGTATCATTGTTATGTGAGATTTGTTGTTGAGCATTATTGGAAATATTTTGAGTTGGATGATACATGCTTGGACTAGGGTTTATGAGCAAGAGTTGTTTCTTGAAGTGATTGGTTGAGTAGAGTTGATTGAGCCTAGTCAAGTGGATGTATGAAGTGATTGTTCAAGTTCCATAAAATAAACTATTCTATATTCTGATTTGAGTTGAGATTGAGTTTGTGAGAATAGAACATATTGAGTCTCTAACAATTCTCTTTATGCTTCTATGAGATTGAGTTGAGAAAGTGATTGAGTTTTGAGAATAGAACATATTGAGTCTCTAACAATTCTCTTTATGCTTCTATGAGATTGAGTTGAGAAAGTGATTGAGTTTTGAGTATAGAACATATTGAGTCTCTAACAATTCTCTTTATGCTTCTATGAGATTGAGTTGAGAAAGTGATTGAGAGAAGAGTAGATTGACAAGTTGTGTGGACTTGTTAGAAATTTAGGTAAGTCTTTGAGAGACTTTGGACTATTTGTGTGAGCTTTTGACAGATTTGAGCAAGTTCTAGAGAGGACTTATTGAGCAGATTTGGACAAGTTTTGTGTGAGCTTGTTGAGCAGATTTGGATAGGTTCTATGTGGACTTATTGAGCATATTTGGACAGGTTCTGAGTGGACCTATTGAGCAGATTTGAGCGTTCTAAGTGGACTATTGAAGTTATGTAGGTTTTAGTGGACCTATTGAGCAGATTTGCAGGTTAGTGGACCTATTGAGCAGATTTGAGTAGGTTCTAAGTGGACCTATTGAGAAGATTTGTGCTAGATCAATAGACTATGTTTAGTGTAGATTTGAGTGGACTTGTGCTAGACCGAATAGACTATGTTTAGTGCAAGAGTTGAGTAGAGTTATGCTAGACCAACTAGACTATGTTTAGTATAGAATTGAGATAGAGCTTTGGAGGTGATAGAGTAGAGAGGACAGAGTCTCCAGTGGATAGAGATCCATCAGCCAGGACATTGAGGATAGGTCTTCTGAGTGAGGACAAGAGTCTTCAAGTGGAGAGAGATCCACCAGTCAGTGCAGTGGAGGCAGAGTCTTCTAGAGGATCACCAACCAGAGTAGAGGAGAAAGAGTTCTCCTATGGATAGAGATCCACAAACCAGATTTAGGGGATCAACGTCTCCTTTGGACAGAGGTCCATAAACATTGTAATTGGGAAGGATTCCCAAGAGATTGATTGAGAAAATTTAGTGAAATATTTTCTCCGTGGAAGTAGCCATCTTTGGGTGAACCACGTAAATTGTTGTGTCTCTATTGTGTGTGGTGTTGTGTACATTGCTTTGATTACTGTTGTTGATATTGCTATCTTTACATTGCATATATTGGTTTGAGAGAAAAAGTAAAAAGTGCTCTTATACTGTTCACCCCCCTCTCAGTATAAGCTTGTGTTCTTCACAAACTCCCAACCTAGGGCCCATTTCTGTGCATTTTCATAATTATAGTTGCCCATCCCATTTTCTCTTCCTCTTTCTTCCTCTCTTATATTCCTTGACCTTGAAATTTTGTATTACTTCTATCTCTTCAAGTCAAGGGATATAGTTCTTCTTATGAATATCCTTGTCCTTTGCATATTTTTCTTTATTCCTTTCATCAAGATAAGGATATACATTCTTATTATATCTGCTCATTCTTGCTTTCATACTTCTTCCTCCACTTTTTATGGTTAAGCAGCCCTCTAGGATAGGGTAGATACTACATGAATATCACTCATGGTATTTATATGACCACTGACTATCTCACACATACCTCTTAACCATTGAAATATCAATATGGATACACACACTCGCTATTCTTTGTTCCTTGTTCCTAATTTTATTCCTCTATTTTTCTTTCTTCTTCTAGCACACACACACACACACACTCACCTCTTATTTTACTCCAATCACTTTCTTCATACACTCACCTATATTTTTATTTCTTATTCTAGCACACACCACACCCCTATTGGGTAGTACTCATTTTGGCAATATCAATCACATAATTTCAATACCTCATAATAGGATAGCTTCATGGTCATGAGTGAGGGGTAGCCTCCATTTGACCATTTGTGAGCATACATCCTAGCAAGTATATCTCTTTATTTTTGGCCATATTAGTGAGCACTACACCCATAGAGGGTACCACTCCACACTTATCCATATTTTTGTGAGCATAACACCCTTACAGGATAGCTTCATAGCCAAATGTGAGGGGTAGCCTACATATTGATTATTTGCGAGCATATATCCTTACATGATTTTGCTCCATTTTGTCTTCTTTTGCTTAGCCTTTGGAGCTTTGTTTTCATCTCATTCTTATTATTCATCATTTGTTTCTTCTCTTCCTCTTCTTTCCCTCTTTTCTTCTTTCCATCTATTCATCCTTGCATTTCATGTTGTATTTCATTTAGGTTTGCATTTAGTTAGATTCATGTTATTCATTTAGTTGCATTCATTATGTTTATTATTTCCACATAACAAATCACTTAAAAAAATTAACATAATGCACACATTTTCATACCATAATAATAAAAACTATAGCATGATATTAGTTGATAGTAGGGAATACATATTAGTTTGGTCGATGCACCATAATCCAAGCCTGATGCACTCGAATCTTCCTAAGGATGCATACCAAAATCTAAAATTGGCTTGTCACCTTGATCCTAGCCCTAGCTCTATGAGCCTACCTCCTCTTCTCTATTTGGGGTGTGTTCACATACTACATAGCTATCTGTGGTTGAGACCATGATCGGCTCTATGATTGAAGGGAGGCTAGTGGAAGTACCCTCTAATCCATTAACATTGATTGGAAGTAAAGAGCTTGGTAGAAGATCTTCCTTTATACCGCTACTTCCTGCCTCTCCTTTGCCCTCTGTATCTACTCTTGTACTAGGTAGATCCCATCACCTAGTTGGTTGCTCATCATAATAGCCATCCCATCAACCCAAGCCTACTAATGCTTCTACTCTAGTTGGCCCATCTCCTCTCGAAGGTGACTTGCCTCAGCCCTATGTGCATCATGCTCTACCATGAACTATCCTAGTTATGCATAAAGAGTATCTATCTCTTCTTACATGATGGTTTCCTTGTTTTTTGGCCCCTTCATTGCCCTCACTAGGTCTCCCTAACTTACGGTCCTACTTAGTCTTTCTTGTACCACTGTAGGAACACCTCCAATTGTCTTCCTCACCTCTTACCCAAAGAGAATGATCGTGGTCCTCATGGTTGTCACCACCTATATCCTAACCTATACCTGAGCCTACCTAAGAGGCTATGGCATCTACTCTTGTTGTTATTATACATGGTGATTAACCTCTTAGAGCATTAGCTACACTCATTGGACTAGGTTCCTATGGACTAGCACTGGTGGGGAGATCCTAGGGGGTATAATGGTCTACCCTGATATAGTATACTCTAGGATTGACATAGAAGGGATCATCTAGGTCCTCCTCCATGAATCTAACCATGTTAGGATCTCCTTTGAATCTTGATGGATCTAGCCTCACCCTCTTGTACTAGTAATCCCATAGGTCTAGTATCTCCTAGAGAATATTGAACTACCATTGTACTTGATCAAACTGGTAGAGATCCAACTTATCCTTCTTTGTGGTGACCCATCGGATTCTCTTGATCTAAGACAAATTATCTACATCCTCATCCCACCAAGGTTTTTATGCCATAGACTCCATACGATATCATGGTCCTATAGCTCATCTATGACCTATATTCCTAGTGGTAGAATACCTACATATAAACTTTGTGTATGCTTAAGCTCTTGGTACCACCTATATCCTACTAGTTTCTCTAGGTTAGGTAGCAGCCATGACAATTTCTTTGGCCTCCTGATGGCTATGTGCTCCCAACACCACACCTAGAGCAAAGTCATGCATACTAAACCTATATGTCATTTGTACATGACATTGTATAACATCCTATACAAATGGTCCAGCACATATGACCGCCATGCAAATCACACCTACTAGTCTCACATCTCTACCACTACTCCTACCAACACCTATGGCAAGTATTTTTGAATTATGTGGCACACTAGCAATCCTGCCACTAGTCCATAAAGCATGATCATCAGTACCCTAATCTTGTGTCATCATGATATGTCATTGACATGGAATTCACTCTTATGAATATCATGTGATGGGTCACCCATCAATATTTGCACTATCATCTAAGGCACTTGTGCCCTATAAACTATCCTCCCCCTAATAAGGGTCCTTAATATGAACCACACATCCTCCAATGTGATGGTCATCTCTCTTATCAATAACCAAAATATGGAAAATTCCAAGTACCATCTCTCTGCTAGAGCTATCAGTAGCACTCTATCAGCATCCACCTGGGGTATTTCTACCAAGTGAAAAAGCCCCACTACCCTCAATATGCATCTCTTCACTGGCATGAGATCTTGTAGTGCCTCCTTGAGGGTACTCGACACCATTCCCTACTCTTAAGGATATCATGCTACAATAGAAATCAATAATAAAAAACATAATTTTTTTTATTTTTTTATCACATAATCATACAAACATCAACATAAGCATGCTAATACAATTTTCACAATAAGAGCACCTAATCATTTATTTCCTTCTTCTGCTTCCTTTTTTCTTATTTTCTTTTCTCTCTCTTCTTTATTCTTTGAATCTATGCCCTGTATCCTCTAGGGTATGGATTCATGAATGCATATCCTGTATGGTACAAGGTATGGATTCGATCATTGCTAGGATTGACCAGATCCACCAACGACCACCAAATCTACACTTGGGTTCGATGCATGATTTCCACTAAAAAATATAAAAATTTAATAAAATTTTCTAAAAATAAACTAACATCTATATGTTGGCTAGGATTTTGGCTCTTACCCATGGCAGGTCTACTACTGCATCAGCCTCACCCCTCACAATTGATGTAAGATGTTTGGAAAGTGCTATTATCTTATTTTCTCTAGAGATCTCTTATATTTTCTCACATGATAAAAATGAATGAGGGTTTTCACCCCTTTTACTTTTTATTCCTCTTTTTTCCTTTTCTCTCTCCTTTTTACACTCATATAGGTCCAACAAAAACAACCATAAAGGGATCCAAGTGATATTTATAGGTGAGGAGGCTCATGAATTTAGTGTAGTACTTGTCCATTGTCCATGCTTGCTTCATATAACTTATTTTTACCATAAAATAGGTATAAGGTACCTAATTAAACTTCTTCAAAAATATATTCTAAAATTTTGGTCAAGTGAGAGGATAGCCTCTATTCCTTAATTCCCATTAAATCCATTGATAAGCATGGGGACCAAGCTATGAGATAGTAGGTGTGATACTACTCTTTTCAAGCACTCTGTGTATATATAAGGTATTCCATTTTAGAAATCAACCCTCTAGGATTACCTCCACAAAAATTTAGTATAGTAATCCTAGGGATCAAAACATCCTAAGGTCATTTTAAAATAAAACTTGTCCCGCCATCTATAGTATCCAAATTAGAAGCAAAACCCTATTCATTAATAATAATCCTTGTATAAGCATCTATAAAGGGATGTGTATATACTTAAGCAAAGTTTGAGTTACCTTGATTCTGCTTAAAAGCCAAGCAAAGTTGGAGTTACCTTGATTCTACTTAAAAGCAATCCCCTAAAAGTCCTTCTCAACTGTGTGCTCAATTTTAGGAAATTTAGGCTCCTTCTATAATTTATGATCTTACTCAATATCCACCTACTAAAAGTAACTTTTGAATGCTCACTCAATTTTAGGAAACTTAGACTCCTATCCTCTATTGAGTATAGCATACATCCTAATCAACTTATGTTGTACTTGTTGGACAATCTCTATTACAACTTCAAGTTTTTGATTAGCAATTATGAGCCTACTATCCACATGTGTAATCATACCATTCAATTTGAATTATATGAAGTTAATGTACCAATGAATATTCTAATATATGATTGGAAGGTCATTACCTAGAGGAGGGGTGGAGGGAGAATCAACATAGGATTAAAACTAGTGATTCCTCTAATACATTTTGATTCTTGTATTGATTCTATAGATGGTGTTTCTTACAACTCATGCACTTAGCATTAGTCAAGTCTATTCATATCAAGTGCTCATTGATATTTTACCAACTTGTGAAAACAAAAGCACCAAACATCCATGACTAGCAAAAAGGTAGTATTTAAAAATCACCTTCAATTGATTAAAAAAATGTTACAAGGGATATATCTTTTTTTTATCATTTTAATGATACAATCAAAATGAGATAGGTCTTCCATAAGGGTCCCAATATATCTGACACTTTTTGGGTTTGGATGTCATGGATGGTTATACCTAAATCACATAATTATGGAAGATATTTATGCCATAATAATGGAAATAAAAAATATAAGACATAAATTATCTAGTTATTTGATGCAAATTTGGCTGAAGAGGTTTTAAAATTACTACATTAACAAGTTTGTTATCATTTTCACTACCATAAGGAGCCAAAATCATCAGTTTGATATCATCTGTAGCAAAACAACTTCAAGAAAATAATATTATGTAGCATTCATCAAATATTTATAAAATAAATATATTCCAATAGAAAATATTGAAAAAATATTATAGAATCATATCTAAATATTAGAATCAATCCAAGCCATTCAAAGAGGGAAAAGTCTCTTAGCCACTTAGAGTGGTCAAAGTCTCTTACATGCACAAAGGTGATATAAGTTAGAAGAATAAATTAAAAATTCAACTACCACACATTACTTCCTATTTATAGTCTACCAAAGTAATAAATCGTAACTCTAATTCTCAAGGGATGGCTAATCCTAACCTAAGGGTCCAAGCAAAACAAAAAAGATAGTCATCATTGCTACATCAAGGTCGCTACATACTTCCAAAAGCATAAATGTCAATTGAAACTCAATTTAAAATAAAAACACCATAATTTAATGAGAAAAAGACCATATAGGATATAAAATTCACATTAGTTTTTGTTTTTTCACAAGGGTAGTGTTGTTTTCATTGCACAACTCACCCCAATTAGGGACCCACTTAAAATTTTAATTTTTACACCAAGGTTTCAAATTTGCTTGCATTGAATAAAATTTTTAAAAGCTTGCTTGCATTGGATGAGTCTTTTAAATTTCTTGAATTGAATATTTTAGAATGGATTGGATTTCAATGCTCTTTAGATTTTAAAAAAGAAAAAAAATATTTTTAAGTGTTTATAGGGTTTTTCTTAATTTTGCCACTTTTGGTAACTCTAAACCTAAAACAACCATAACTTTTGCTACAAAGCTCCATTTGATGTGATTCAAAGCTTGGTAGAAATATATTGAAATTATATTCACAATGATATCAAATTTATATGTACAAACCCCATATTTCAAGAAATTTGGATAAAATATCATTTCAGCCACATTAATTCCCCATGATAGTCCATAAGCTTCATATGGCTTTATATCTTGATATATATCAGATTTTTAAATTATCTCAATTATTTTGGATACCCATTTGGCCATTTTAGAGAAATGGAAAGTTTCATAAAATTATGGACACCTTGAATTTTTACCTATTTTCACACTATGGGAATTAAGGGGCAAAACCTTGACCTAAAGCAAGCTCAAATTCATGGTCAGGTTGATCAATGAAGGTATAAATTTAAAAAATTATTATGACCTAGAGTTGTCTCTACACTGCAATTAGCATAGTCAGAAATGCAAATTTTAATTTTTTGATCACAACTTGGAGCCATCTCTATGCCACAGTCAACGTGGTCAAAATATCAATAATTCCGAAAGGTGATCCCGGCCTGAAGCCAACTCCATGCCACAAGATTTATCCATGCCATGGTAAATTTTTTCAATAAAGGCAAATATTGGATATCGATCATGGCCTAGAGACATCACAATCCACCATTGCAAGTTAAGGGTTAGCTCTTTGTTAATCATAAGGACATCTTTTATTGGCTCAAAGATATCTCACTGTCCATTCTTAAAGCAATTGAAGTATTTCACTTTCAAAAATTCTAAAGTGCAATGCAATCACATCATAGAGCTACTCTATGTCATGGTCAATGTGGTCAACTAAGGCAAAATTTGAAAATGAATCTTGACCTAGAGAAAGCCCAAAAATCAAGATTACCCAAAATCGCGACCATTTCGGATTTTCATGAAAATTATTTTTTCTTTATAACATTTTGGTTTTGCTAAGCTAATATTTTGAATTTTTGCAAATATTTCATTTCACACTATAATCTCTTGATTCCTCTAAGGTGCGTAAGTCTTCATTAAAAATATTTTTCTAAACCTAATCAATGAAACGATATTAATCCTGGTCCAAATCCGACTCTATACCATGGTCAAAAGTAGACAACTTAAAGATTTTCAAATTCTCATCCTGGCCTGAAGCCATATCTGTGGTGTGATTACAAATTTTTTAAACCTAATGACTTTGGATTTCAATTGCAAAATTAGTTCAAATTAATAATTTCAGAATTTCACCACAATCATGAACCGACCTTATGTTGCGATCAAGTTTGTTAAAATTTTAAATTTTTTAAGTCTCATCCCACCCTAGAGCCTTCTCCATGCCATCATTGAAAGAAGATCATTTTCTAATTTTAAATTTTTATCATGACTTAGAGCCTTCTCCATGCCATGATCACAAAGGTGATTCTTTTAACTCGGTAAATTTAAATTGTGGCCCAGAGCATTTGAAGGAAATAAATTAAAATATTACCACAACCCAAGGTATATTGGAGGAATAAAGCATGGAAACCCTAACTGAAATTCTTCAAATAATTCTCTTTAAAAAAATTAGAACTAAATATTAAATATAATATTTTGCCCTAAAATTAAAAGCAAAACCTTAGCAAATAATATAAAATAAAAAAAACAAATTATGAAATATAATGTCAAACCTTAGAAAATGCATTAATAAATTTAATAATCATCAACCTTAGCAATAATAATATTAATAATAGCAATAAAATGATTTTTTTACCGTCAAAGTTTAATTTGATTTAACTTTTTGTAGACAAGTAATTTTAACACATTTCAAAATTCCCTGCCCTCCCTAACTCATTTAAGTTCACCCCTCATTAGCCCACCTTTGTCCTCCCTAACTCATTTAAGTTCACCCTCATTAGCCCACCTTTTTTCTCGCACTACCAAAGTTATTTGTTAACCAAATTTTGTCTCTTCCTTCATTTTTAGCAAATTCATGCCTACAAAAATTCCACGTGCGAATTCGTAGAAAATTGGCAAATGGTTAATTTTTTGGATAGTGTTGGTTGTTTTGATTTGGCCTGAATTTGGCCCAATCCCACAACTTTAGCAAATCTATAACTAGAAAAATGCCAGATGCATATTTGCTTAAAATAGAAAATTACCAAGTTTGATTAACAAAATGCTAACTGCACCCCTAATTGCACAACTCCTGATCACCTTGAGGTTTTAAAACCAGCATTTTGCCCCTCAATCAAGACTAATGACCATTTTACATTTTGAGCTATCCTTCTTGTAGGTTTAGGATCGACCTTGGAGCTTGAACCTACATTGCAAAAATTGTTGCTTCGACCATTAGCAGTCAATAAACATAATACCTACTGGGAGTACTTTCATTTTTACAATCATATTTGCATATAATTTCATTTTGCATCTGCATTTTTTTATCTTCAATAAATTTCTTGTAAATTCATGCCAACTTAGATATGGATTCACTTCCAAACATGGATGCGTAATGCAGATTTGCTTCCAGACGCAGATTTGTGTTGCCATAGATTTGGGGGTAATTTCTTATTCTAGATTCATCCCTACATATTGGCATATTATGTATTCATATTTTTACACTTTATAACGCTCTTATTTCTACATTTTTTAGCTAATTTATTTCAATTTGTATCAATTTTTAAGCAAGTTTACAATTTCTATTTTTTTACGATTGGTTAAAGAGACTGGGGAGATTTGATTGCCATGTTGTTGAGATTCATCACATAGTGACCTAAGCAAATACCCCAATGCTTATCACAAGTTTTAGTGTCCATATTTGATTGGTTGTAGGTTTCTCGTGAATTTATGCCAACCCAAATGCAGATTCGTTCTTCATAGCCACCCAATGCAAGTAGGTGCTCAGTCTGATTAATTTCCATTTTATTTCTTTATTTTTTGTTTTATTGTATCTATTTTATGCATAGATTATTCTGAAAATATAAAAAAATACAAAAATAATGAATTAGCAATGAATTTAGCTTAGAAGAACTTTGCTTGCTACATGTTGTTTTCAAGTAAAGTGATATTGCATATAGCTTAGGTTTAGTCGCATTATATCCTAAACATATGTGCTTGTTAAGAAAAGAACACATTAAACATTTCCCATTACATAGACGTAGAAATAGTCTTTAAATTTTTCTTGGTGAACCCACCCAATTAATCAATAATCACCAAAGGAGGTACGACACTAGGTACCTCTCACATTGAGGTGTAGAACCTTGGTTTCCCATCCCTTTTGAGGTATGAATCCATTAGCCTAAAGGAAACGAGTGCAAAATTTTTGGTCCACATTATTTGTGAACCCGATGTGAATGATCATTAAGGGTTTAAATTTATCACACTCCTCTTCTTTTCACCTTCCCCCTTTCAATATTTTCTAGTGATAGTCCATACTAACATCGTTCTAGTTTCATCCCACCATTGGCATCAAGTGGTGTCAAGATTTGGTGTGGATTTGAGGTCGAACCCTCCAACTTGTAAATTTGGGTATTAAGTGGTGTACACCTCCTACTCTTGGGATAGCTAGATACGACTAATATTAGACCACATTGGACTAGTTTGAAAAGAGGATTGTGGTTGGAAGGGACATATTTCTTTTCACCACTTTTTCTTTCTTTTCACTTAACCAAGATCACATAATAAATTGTTGGAAAGAACTTAGGCACATAAACAAGATAAATTTAAAAATACTTTTCCATTACTAAAGAAGATCTTAAAATAAAGTCTTTCACTTGCTTATGCATGATTGCGATCATTGGAGTAAGAGACTTTTTTTTTTTAAGTGAAGATTTTCTTTCAAAAATAAATAAATAAATAAAACAAAACAAAACAAGAAGAGACAAGTAAATAGTGGATAATTGCATTAGAGAGTTTGCATTCATAGACCTTAGAAAAACATTTCTAGAATAAGAAATCAATTTTCTTTACAGACAAGACAAAGATCTACCTTGGAAATAGTGGGGTCAATTGTGGAAAAGCATTGATATTATTAAGAGAAGATCATAAGAGCTAAGTAAGATTAAGAGGATCAACATAGCTAAGGCCTTAGGTGTGAACTACCATTCACCCTATTTTGACATCAAGAGAAGTTGTGAACATTGGTTGGTAGATAAGAGGGCAAGTGTACACTCAATAATATATCCTTGGGAGAGTTACTTTGAAGATTCCCTCACTATCCATAAGTTTTTGGCAGACATAGAAAGCAAATAAGTGACTTTGGAATATAATAGAAGATACAACAAAGCACCTAGAGCTGTATTTTTTAGATAATTATGCCACGATCTACAATTTGAGAATGCTAGCACTATTCAAGGGCAATTATTTGTTATCCAATTGGTTACTCTTTTGAAAAAATATTTTACATTTGAAGAAGAACACTACATGACTCCAAAATAGTTGGAACCAATTAATGACATTCACAAACTATTCAAATAAGATTAAGTGATACACCTAAGCGTTGCAAAAAACAAATTATGAGTTTTGAGATTTTGTAAGTTGATCTAAGAGGTTCAAAGGAAAAGGTTACAAAAAAAAAAGCAATTTTACAAAAGAAAAATAAAAACAAAATCTTGGAGGAGGATTTAGTAAGAGTTTTGACAATATTAAAAGCATAGAGGGATCATCAAGAGATGCCCATGAATTTAAGAAATTATAAGGATATTGTAGGTCCCCCAAGGAATGAGCTTGACACTGAAAATCCAAATGATGAAAACATTGAAATAGAAGAAGAGAACCAAGAGATCAAGGAGGAATAAACTAAACGAATTGTACACACTAGACAAATGCAATTTAAACCTTACAACAAAACCATAAGAGGTATTCACTTTCAAACCATGGATTATTTTTGGGGCTTCATGAAGGCTAATCATGCTACCCTCATGCAAGCCTTTGAGGAATTAGACCACCTCAAAAGGGGTGAGACATCATGTGAAATATGTATGATAGAGTTACCTGACATTCGACAACTAGACACCACCGCAAAGTGGTATCAGCACAAAATACATTGTGATTTTCATAGAATCGATGGACATGCAAACAATAAGTGTAAGAAATTAAAATACTAAATGCAAGGTTTTATTAATAGTGGTCTATTAGAGGTAGAGGGAAATCCCACAGATCCTAATCCTCCATTGACTACACAACATCCTACATAGTAGGCATAGAATACTAACCAAAATTTAGATATTTTTTGAAATCCACTACCCAATCATTGTAAAGAGGTGGTAAATAAAGTTTATTATTAGAATACACCACCACTAGCATGATATGTGTGTGTGTGATTATTAGTATTTCACTATCATGACATCCATTAAATAAGGTTGAGCTTACACCTTCTATTGTCATTACAAGAGAAATTCAAAATAAATATTACAGAGTAGTAGCATATGATTATTCTGGAAGTGAGTCAAACTATGAGATTAACATTAGTTCTCTTCACTCCAATATTTTAGAGGATGAATCATAACCTGTGATACCCATAACATATTTGCTTATTTTTATGAAACCCTTTGTGATATTCTTAACAACTCACCCATCTACACATCAATTGCTCCACTTAGAGCAAGCATTAAGTCATAGATCCCATCCCATCCAAGCCATCCCAACTTATCCACCCATTATCACCCATCCTCTTCCTCAACTAGATCATATTGGGAATGATTGTAGCTACAACTAGACAATAGGTTCAAGCCCAAGCATCACAACCATATCAAATACCAACCACTCAACCACCACCTGTATAATCACAACCAAGTGAACCTATTCAAGCTCTGTTGATCTTGAGGGTACCTCAAAAGGGTGACAATGCAACTAAATTTCAATAGAAACATTTTGACATCAATGATCAACTTACTCACACACTATCCAGGATTTCTCTTATGGAGTTACTTAGATCCTCCCCTCTTCATAGGGAGGAGTTGATGAGATCCTTGAGTCAGATGATGGTGCCCCAAGACATCAATCTGAGTGTTGTAGTCAATTTTGTAATATCTCATAGAGTGGATTATATAGAATTTCATGATGAATACATACCTCCTCATAGTTTACAAAGAGATAATCCTCTCTATATATTAGCATTGATCGAAGATGTTTATGTTAAGAGAGTATTGATTGATAACGGGTCCTCACTTAATATTTGCACATACAATTTCTTCAAAAGGTTTGGGTTCAAATATGAAGACTTAAAGAAAATATACTTAATCATTAAAGATTTTAATGATGAAACTCAAGATGCATGTGGCATGATGTCCATTTTGCTATAGGTCAGTTCCATAATTCTATATATTATATTTATGTTGTGCCATACGGGTCATCCTTGGATTAATGCAATGAGAGAAATTCCCTCTACCTTACACCAATGTGTCAAATTTGAGTTTAAAAATTAGTTGGTCACCATCCATGGTGACTCCAAACCATTTGAGTTATGTGCAATGATTGAGCTTGTTAGTGTTCCTTTTTGTCCTTCTTTATCATCAGCATCACCTTCATCTCAATAACTATCTTCATCTCATCAATATTCTTCATCACATCCTTCTACATTCACTTCCAATACACATTCTTCTAATACAAATGATCCATCCACATCATATTCTCTCACGGATAAACCCTTAACTAATTTGTCCACCACATCACCATCTAATCATAAGGATTTTTCCACACAATATTCTCTCATCTTGTCTAAACTACCACCATCTCCTCGAACTATGGGTTTACCCTGTAAGAGAGGAGATGTGCACCATGTTGGTAATTGCACTTTCATCAATGCAGGATATACTAAAGATGAGATCATTATTGGTAAGAATCTAATTTTAAAGAAAGTAATTTTACCCACTATTATTTATCAGATGATTTTCTAATTCCTAAGCAAATCATGTGTAGCATGGGCTACAAAGGTAAAGGTTTAGATCACTTAGAAAATGGTATATGTGAGCCACTCAATTTTGATATTTGGTTGACACAATGTGGCCTAGACTACATCCCTACAAAAGGCCAACCTTTACCCTTTGATGATGATGACCATTTAATCACCTATATTGAATATCAATAGAGTCATCAATAATTAGAATGGTCTGAAGAGGATGACGGACCCCATTATCCCTCAAATATTTATTACAATATGATTTCATTAGTTTATCCGAATATAATTGTAAGACATGAAGAGTGTGAAGAGGATGTCCTTTGTGACATAGTGCATGATGATGTTGTAAATAATGGTTTCTTTTTTTACGGTTCTATCCCTTGTATAGCACACATTGAGGCTTCTAGATCACAAGATGAACATTTGGACTTCTCTCTTGAATACCTAAGACAAATGGATGTTTCAATCGCACCTCCTAATTTTGAGAGAGAATCTCGGATGGTAATTGAAGAAACTATAAAGATCAATCTTGGTACTAAAGCTAATCCTCACATGGTCAAAATAGGAGCCACATTGAGAAAAGAATGACAAGTTAAAATTATAAAATTTCTATCATAATACCCAAATGTTTTTGCATGGTCTTACACAAACATGCCAATTCTAGATCCATCCATAGTCATGCATCACATAGTGGTTTGTTCTGATGCAAAATCTGCAAAATAAAAGCTTAGGAAAATGCACCCTAAAGTTTCCCTTTTGGTTAATGAAGAGCTTAAAAAGCTCATAGATGTTGGATTTATCAAGCCATTGATTATTATGATTAGATATCAAATATCATTCTTTTAGCAAATAAGGAAGCTAAAAAAATTAGGGTATGCATGGATTTTAGAGACATTAATGCAACATGTCCTAAATATGACTTCCCTCTTCCTAACATGGATAAAATAGTTGATTTTATGGCTAGGAGTGGGATGTTATCCCTCATGGATGGATTTTTTGGATATAATCAAATTTGCATTGCACCTAAAGATCAACCTAAAACTGCTTTTATTACACCATGGGGTACTTTTTGTTGGAAGGTAATGCCCTTTGGCTTGAAAATTGCAGGTGCTACTTATCAGAGATCCATGACATATGTTGTTGAGCAAGGTGCAGAAACAGTATTGTCATTGTTGTCAACACAAAAATATAGATCAATTGATGATGCAGTGGATAGGAGTTCAGAGGTCAATCAGAGCAGGTACAGTGAATTTCTAAGAAGACAGAAGTGGCCCAGATTCAAAGGATCAAAGAAAAAGACAAGTAAGAAAATTGTCGTGATATCACATGTTTTTTGTCGTGATTTCATGACATATTGAAGGAGAGATAAAATTCTGGCAAAAATGTTGTGATATCGTGACATATCAAAGGAGAGAGAAAATGCTGGCAAAAATGTCGTGATATCGTGACATATTGGAGGAGAGAGAAAATGCTGGCAAAAATGTCACGATTTCGCAACATATCAGAGGAGAGAGAAAATGCTGGCAAAACTGTCATGATTTCGTAACATGTTCGAAGAGAGAGAAAGCACAAGGAAAACTGTCATGATTTTGTGACATGTTGGACGAAAGAGAAAGCACAAGGAAAACTGTCATGATTTTGCGACATGTTGGAAGAGAGAGAAAGCACAAGGAAAACTGTCACGATTTTGTGACATGTTTGGAGAGAAGGCGCAAGCAAAGAAAACTATCGTGATTTCGTGACATGTTTGGAGAGAAGGCACAGGCAAAGAAAACTGTCATGATTTCGTGACATGTTTGGAGAGAAGGCACAAGCAAAGAAAACTATCGTGATTTCGTGACATGTTCGAGGAGAAAGATCTTGCAAAGAAAAGTGTCACGATTTTGTGACAATCTACAAGAGAGGCAGTACGGATGAAAATGTGTCACGATTTCACAACATGTTTGAGAGAAAGAGCTTGTAAGGAAAAATGTCACGATCTCGCAACAATTTGCAAGAAGAGTGTACGACAGCGAAAGGTGTCATGATTTTGCAACATGTCTTGTTTTTGATAGTGATTGCAGAGAAGAGTGTACGAAAGTGAAAGGTGTCACGGTTTTGCGAAATGTCATGTTTTTGCTAGTGCAAGTAGAGAAGAGTGCAAGGAAGTGAAAGTGTCATGATTTTGTGACATGTTCTATTTTTGCGAACAAGAGACAGAGAAGAGCTCCAGGCAATGAAAGTGTCGTGATTTCGTGACATGTCATGTTTTCGCAGGTGCAAGCCAAGTAGAGTGTATGGAGGCTAAAAGTGTCACAATTTCATGACATGTGTTTTCACGCATACAGGCCGAGAAGAAGACAAAAAGGCTATCAGAGCAGCGGATCTATTTTCAGAGCTATAAGAGAATTGAAAAGAGTGCCGTCGTAAAAGAGTAAATGTGTCGCTAGGGCAGTTGTGTGCAAAAGTAAAGTTTGGCTCAAAATTGAACAGAGTGTCATCGTAAAAGAGTTAAAGTGCCGCTGCTAAAAGAGTAAATGTGCCGCGAGGGCAGTTGCGTGCAGAAGTAAAGTGCGGCTCAGAATTGAATAGAGTGCCGCCATAAAAAGTTAAAGTGCATCTACTGAAAGAGTAAATGCATCGCGAGGGCAGTTGCGTGTAGATGTGTGCTATAAGAGAGTGACAAGCAGAGCCAAAAGAATGTTTCATGTGTAGTAAGTTAGGGTTAGGGTTGAGCTCTGCACGAGGCATGAATGTTGTGGATTGCCGAATAAAAGAATAAATGTGCTGAGAAAAGTATGTTGTTAAAAAGTGCTGTGAAAAAGGATGAATAATTAGCACGACAGTGATAGAGTGAAAAATATAGAGTGCAACAGATAGAGTGCAGAGAGAGAGTGTGGCTATAAGTGCGCAGAAGGAATATGTGTTTCTTGGATTGAAAGTGAGGTTGGGTGAGCAATAGACCAGTGAGGGTCTTGTAAAAGTGAAGGCATATTTATGTCAATCTAAGATTCAAAATAGAAATCCAAGTTGGTGCTTGGAATTAGGGGTTGGTGCTCCTTCCAGTTGGTGCTAGTAAATTAGGGGTTGGTGCTCCTTTCTGTTGGTGTAGATAAATTAGGGGTTGGTGCTCCTTTCTGTTGGTGCAGATAAATTAGGGGTTGGTGCTCCTTCCAGTGGGTGTTGGTATACTGTTTGTAAAGTTGGTGCTTTGCAAAGGCTAGATTTGGATGGAAGTCCAAGCAGTCTAATTTTTTAGGAGTAGCCAAAACTGGTGAACCTCGTTAAATCGTGTGTTGTGGATTGCTCTCTTGTTTAAATTACTTTATCTATTTTTAAGTTCTCCCTGCTTAAGTTTTAAAAGAGTTGTAGATCTGAATTTAAATAGCTACACTGATTCATCCTCCCCTCTCAGTGTCTTTGTGAGAATATCATATGTCTTCCATGATATGATGCATGATATTATGCAAGACTATGTAGATGATATTATTGGGTATTCTATTGAGGAAGAAGATCACATTCATGATCTAAGATAGATTTTTGATAGACTTTGTGAGTATAAGGTCCATCTAAATCCTGGAAAAATGTGTATTTGGAATAAAATCTAGAAAAATGTTAGGATTTATTATGTCAATATGGGGGATAGATATAAAACCCACTAAGATCATGGTCATTGTAGATATGCCACCACAAAATAACCTAATTGAGTTACAAAACTTACAGGGTAAGCTCCAATCCATTTGTCACTTCATTACCCAATTAGCTAATAAATGTCAACCCTTTCTTAAGTTACTTAAGAAAGGAACACCATTTTTTTGGGATGAAGAGTGCCAAAATGCCTTTGATGCATTGAAACATTACCTTCTAACACCACCTATGCTTGTTCCACCAAATCCCAATCAACCTTTTATTCTATACATATTTACTACAATGAATGCATTGGGGAATTGCTCCCTCAACATGATGATGAAAGAAGAGAGCGAGCAATCTACTACATTAGTATAATGTTAGTGAGTTACAAAACTCACTACACCCCCTTGGAGAAACTTTTCCTTGCAATAGTATTCTCTACACAAAATATTTGCCATTATATTCTTAGTCAAAGCACACTTGTCATTGCAAAATTTGATCCACTACGTTATTTAATGGCTCAGTCTTACTTATTAGGACAAGCAGTAAAATGGGTTCTCACCCTAAGAAAATTTAATTTAACATTAATCTACCAAAATTCTATCAAATGATATGTTATAACCGATCAAATCGCTACTGCTCCTCTCCAATCAACCCATCCTTTAACAGTGGAATTTCCAAACGAGTGTCTCAACCTAGAGGTCAATCATCTTGACTCTTGGTCTTTGTTTTTTGATGGAACCCACTGCATGAGTGGCACTGGTGTAGATGTCATATTGGTATTAAAAGCAATTGATCCCATTTTCATTTAAATTTCAATTTTTTTGCACCAATAATATAGTAGAGTATGAAGCTTTAATCCTTGCATTACATGCGGCCTTGGCATTACAAATTAAGATATTATCTATCTTTGAGGACTCTCAACTCATGGTGAACAAAATTAATAATGTGTATCAAACTTAGGATGAAAAACTTTGCTTGTATAAGGATTATGTCCAAAAACTTATCTCCTTGTTCAAGAAGGTCACCATTGAATCCATTCCCTGCTCGAGTAATAATTCTATAGATGCTATGGTAGATGTTACTTATTTGATTCCCTTGGAGTAAGAGGATGATCATACCACCATTATCATTTGATAACTTTGATAACCTGCTTCACTTGAGTCTAGTATTAGACCTTTAGATGTCTTCATCATTGGAGATACATCATCAAAACCATGGTATAAAAATATTCAAAACTTTCTCCAAAATGGCTCAATGCCTGATGGCTTGGATCATAATCAATGTAGACTTTTACGTAAAAGAGCAGCCCATTTTGTCATTTTAGGTAATACCCTATATAGGCACTCTTTTGAAGGAATTATTTTGAGATGCTTAAACACTAAAGAGACCAAGCTAGCTCTTAGCGAGGTGCATAAAGGGTCTTATGGAGGCCATTTTAGTGGTAATACCATTGCTAAAAATATCCAAATGTAATATTATTGGATTTCCATGGATAAGGATGCATGTAATTTTATTTGTAGATGTGAGAAATGTTAAGAACATGTCAATCTTGTTCATGCTCCTTCCCAAGAACTTTAGGTCCTCTCTTCCCCTTGGTCCTTCTCTATGTGGGGCCTTGACATCATAGGGAAGGTTAATCCCATTTCTTTTGATGGTCACAAGTTCATAATAACAACTGAATACTTTACCAAGTGGGTGGAAGCTATGCCATTAGCTTCTTGTACATGGATTCAAGTTTCAAAGTTCATCTTTAATCAAATCATATGTAGATTTGGAATCCCTTCTACAATTGTTTCAAACAATGGTACTTGTTTCAAGAACAAGGATATACGTAAACTTTGTGCAAAATATAAGATCTAGCATAGATGATCTACTACTTACTGCCCTCAAGGCAATGGCCAAGCAGAAACATCTATAAAAATATTAATCAAAATATTAAAGAGGTTGGTTAATAAATCTGGTCAATATTGGCACATCTAGTTGTATCCAGCCTTATGGGCTTATAGGACCAGTGTAAAAAACTCTATATGTTCTTCCCATTTCATCTTAGTTTACGGTGCTAAATTCATTTTCCCCTTTGAGCTTGAAGTGCCTTCCTTAGATACTCTACTTCAATATGCAAAAATAGGAGATGAATATTGTGTTGGACGCTTGAGTCAACTGGAACTTCTAGATGAAAAGTAATCCCTTAGAGCACCTTTGTGCTTATCAAGAAAAACTTAAAAAATCATATTCGAAGAAGGTCAATATTTTGAGGTTGACAATCTTGTTATCAAAGAAAATAAAAAAAACACCAATGATCGAATAGATCTTTATGAAAAATCCAACCAAACTAGTTAGGACCTTTCATCATAATTAAAAATTTTGGATCAAGTGCATATCCTTTGGAAACATTAGAAGGAAAATAATTAAAAGAGTCAACTAATATAACACACCTAAAGAGATATTATGCATGAGCAATCTTGCATATTGTACATAAAATATTTAGCATAACCCATATTTTTAGATCTAGATGGCATTGCATAATCATCATCATAAATTAGATAACTTACATTTTTGCATATTACAAGTTTATAGTTTACATTTTGCATTTTGATTAGCCCATTTTCTTGTGACATATGTTCATATTTATCCATCATGTCCTTTCTAAATAAAGGCCTTCATATTCACGGTTAGTCTTGGGTCTTTTCGAGTGTTTAAGAGTTTCTTTTGAACCCATCACATGATTCATATTTTAACAAAGTCTTGATCCTTGATAGTGATCATAATATCTCTTGAACCAAAGCACATTTTGTCACTAAGAAAAATTTTGAGTCTTGGAACTTGACCATGCTACTTTTTGAACCAATCACTTATCACACTTATTAATAAAATTTTGCATCAGGAAGGATGATGCCATGATTGGATTGAACCTTGAAGTGAAAATTCTTCTCGCTTGCCCCATTATGCACATAGTCCAACAATAAAAATAAATATATCTTTACAAAATTTTACAAAACTAAAATGAGTGAGTAGTAATAATATGATTACACTTCCATCTAGATGGTTGTGCAGTCCGATTCCCCAAAGCTTTACTTCTTTTTCACAAAAACAATATCATAATAATAAAGTTAGTAGTAAGGATAAGATTACACTTCCATACATATGGTTATGTATTCCAACTTACCAAAGCTTTCACTCTCTCAATAAAGGTAAAATAAAAATAATAATGAGTCTTCGAGTAGTAAGGATAGGGAAAAATTCTCATCAAGACTTGATTCAAGTGGTTGAGAATCCGATTCCCCAAAGCTTGGAGATTGTAATAAAGGACTATGATGCATGGTGATACATATTTCTTTAAGAGACCTCTGAAAACACATAAGGGCAAGATAGCTTCTTGGTTCTCTTTATAATTGGTTTATTCCTACCTTGCTCAGGACTGGTTAATGAATTCATTTTGCACACACAATGGTCTTAAATTGGCTTGCATCGCTACCTTACTCAAAATAGTTAATGAATTTCAAAAGCACACACATTGGTTCTTTATAGATTTACATCATAATCAGGTTTAAGATAGGAAATGGACTCATGGAACACACACACAGATTCTTAATAGACTTGATTTCATCTTGAGGATATCCAATATTCTCCTTGAATGTTGATTGGTTAATGTCATTATATCTTCATGGATTTGTATGACCATTATCATAAACAATTGAGACTAAATCAATAATTAGTCTTACATTTTTTTTTTGAATGAAAGGACCTTATATTAATTGGAAATAATCACTTTCATACAAAAATGTTGGGTGGAATTAACACACCCCGTGGCACACACCCAAAAAAATTATAGGATCACATGAATCAACTCAAAAAGCCAATATTACATCGAGCTGAGTAAAGAAAAGAAGACAAAACAGGGACAACTGTATGCGATTACTGGATCAATTGGAATCAAGCGAACATCCCATCCACTAGAGGTGCGGAATTGGACTACAGTGGAGACCAATGATGCTAAGAAGTTGGAGCAGATAAATGATCTCTTCGACCACTGCGAGAACGAGCTGAAGGTGAGCTTGTGCGAGAGAAGCCACGAGTTTTGGACACATGGTTGTTGGAAGGAAGTCGGCTAACAGAGCAAGGTGCATTAGCCCAATGATCCAGAAGTGATCTAAGATATTGCAGCTCCACCTAAACTTTCTCCACCTAAGTAAGGATCTGTAACCAACAATCATAGAAGAGAGCATATCTAGCAGCAACAGAGAAGGAGGTAGAAGCCTCCTGTCTCCCAAAGATAATATTATTTCTTGTTTTCCGAGAGATGGTATAAAATACTAAGACAAAAAATATGCCAAACTTCGTTGAGGGGAAGAGAAAAATCTAGGGGATCCCCAAGTAGTGCATTAACCCAAGAACATTGCTCCGAGTAAAAAGGAATTGAAAAAAGAAAGAACCCAATCCCAAGCATTTTTGGTTGTTTGACAAGCCCAAAACACATGAACAAAATTGTCAGGACCTCTACAAAAAGCACAAACAGAATTAGCAACCCCCATATATTGTAACCTATGACCAAGGGGAAGGCCTTGATGTAATAAACTCCAGGCAAAAAAACAATGCTTAGGTTCAAGATAGGACTGCCAAACCACAGAAAAGCGAAGGCTCCATCTAGATTGAGAAGAAACTAGATCCCAACGGTGGTTTAAAGTATCAACCAGAGGAGAATGAGGGGACAACATATGATACCCTAAAGAAGGTTTATATTTCACCAGAGGAGTATGATTAGGCCAACACCAATCAGATGACCAATGTTGTTGAAAGTTCTTACCAAAATGTAGCCAAATAGAGAAAGGAGTGTTGTCGAGAACCACATCAAAAGTTGCTCGATCATCTGGCTTAAGACCAAACTTTTGGAAAAACTGATCCCAAGAATACCAATGCTTGGTATGAGCATCAAAGAAATCTGAAAATGTTACAATACCCTTTTTGAAGAAGCGTAATGCTCTAACCCATTGAACTTGAGCCAAAGGTAGGCCCTCTAAAGTGACTACAAGGGACCACCAAGGACTTAGAGTGGATATAGAAGCTCCGGTAGATTTATCTTTACCACTGCCATTGAAACCAGGGTTTGAAAGCTTCTCATGCCTTCCAGATACTTTGCATCACAAAAGAACCTATAATTTTAAATGGGGCTGGAGATGTCAAAATGGTTTGTAAGGTCAGGCCCCGCCACCCTTTCCTCCCAAAGGGCAGGCCAGAAGAGATGCAGTGTCGTACAAGAACTTTCCAAGCTTCATCACCCTGAAGTGCCCTAACAATCCATTTAGCACATAAAGCAAACCCCTAAAAATGATAGTTAAATAAACCCAGACCCCCTGCCTTTTTAGGAAGACAACAAACATTCCATGCCACTCTATGAAACCCCTATTTTTGTTTATTTGAAGCCCAAAGAAAATCCCGCAAGAGCTTGTCCAGATTTTGATAACAATTTTTAGATGGGACCCAAAAAGAAGAGTAATAGACATGTGTAGAAGCTAGCACCTTAGAGAAAACTTGAAACTTACCAGCCAAGGAAAGCTTTTTAGTAGACCAGTAGCCCAACTTCTTCTCAATTTTTTGGACAACCATATTCCAAAGTTGAGCAGGAGAAGCCTGGAAGGCAAAAGGAATACCCAAGAATTTGAATAATTCTCCTGGTTGGATCCAATGCCAAGAGTAAGAAGCTAACCACTCAGGAAGTGGCGTGTGAGCTTGTCTATAACAAGATGTTTTCTTCCACTGAATGTTAGAACCAGATGCTAAACGAGAAAGTCTCAAGGCATTGTAAAGCTGCATTTACTGATTGCTCATCTTCATGTAATGTCAAAAAAGAATCATCAGCAAAATGGCCATTTACCATTTGAAGAGAGGAAGCAGGTAAAGAAATACCTTTAATAATTCCTTGTGAAGTTTGATGGGCTAAAAGGTAGCCAAATGCTTTAGCAGCTAGAATAAACAGGGAAGGGGCTAATGGGCAACCCTGTCGGACAGAGCAAGCCAGCTGAATACCAGTAGAGTGTTGGCCATTCATCGTGAGGACTACAAAAGCATCACAGAATAACATTTTAATAGATTGCACAAAATAGGGGCCAAAGCCAAGAGCCTGGAGGAGGGAAATAATGAAATTCCATTCAATACGATCATAGGCTTTTTCAAAGTCAAGTTTGATAAACAGAGTATCCTGTCCAGAAGTTCTAGCCCATTCCATGCCTTCCCAGACAGCAAGCACATTGTCCAAGATATACCTACCCTTAACAAACCCTGTTTGCTCTGGTCGGATGAGAAGAGGTAAAATAGGCTGAAGTTTTAAGGCTAAAGCCTTAGCAATGATCTTGTAACTTACATTCAGTAAGGTAATAGGGCGCCAGTTGGTTATAAGTTCTGGGTCTCCAGGCTTGGGGATAAATTTGATATTTCCTTTATTGATGAGGTGTCCTAAAGACCCAGATATCATAGCTTCTTTATAGACATGTAACAGATCAGAACCAAGCATATCCCAAAATTCTTTATAAAATTCACAGGGGAAACCATCAATACCAGGAGCCTTATCATTAGCCATGTGAGACAGGGCATTCTTCAAATATTCCAGGGTTAAAGGTGCATCACAACAATCTCGGTGATCCATCGAGAGCTTTTGAGGAACAACTGCACAACAATCATCAAGAGCTTTTTTTCTAGCAGAGGTAAGAGGCTGAGAAGCAAAAAATTTTTGATAGTGTAACACAAAAGTATGAATTATATCAGGTAAATTAGTGAACCTGATTCCCTCAGATTGAATGGCTTGAAATTGTGTGGAATGAATAGGGGGCCGGAGGCGCTTGAAGAACTCCTTAGAAACCCTATCACCAATTGCAAGCCAATTCAGTCGTGCTCTGAGTTGAGCACCTCTAGCTTCATACAACTCTGCCTTATGAATTTCATGCCGAAGAGTAGCAGCATGTGCCTGGTATGCAGAGTTGAAAGGATTAGCTTGCAGACAGAGAGTAGCTTTGATTAACTCATTCTTTAAAACTGAATTTGCTTTCCTCCTTCGTTTAGCCACATCCTTGCCAAGGATGCGAAGAACAATAGTAGTACGAGAGATAGCATCATTCCACCACTGAATCCAGCCTACCGTGCCAGAGGGTCGAGGAACAACATTCCAAATTCTATGGATATGAGCTTTCATGGAGGCATGCTATAGAAAGGAAGTATTAAAATAAAACTAAGAGGAAAAAAACCTAGCAGGAGCTTGATCTTGGGTGATAGCAAATAAAATTGGAGCATGATCAGAAAGAGTGGTAGCTGGCAGGGTCATGACAAAGGGGTGACCAAGAGAAAGTCGGGTAAAGTGAAAACTAGAACTCTCTGAAAGCATGGCATGATCCAATATTTTCAACACCCTAGCATCATCAACCTAAAAATTAGACCAAGTATACCATTGAGAATTGGAGAAAGCTTTTGGAGAACACCCAAAGTTAGGATCATACAGACTAAGTTTACTTTTCATAAAATACCAAGCCTCTCGTTCTCCGACACACCAACGCATAGGGGTTCGACTCAGCTTATCAAATGGTTTTTCAACCATATTAAAATCCCCACACATAACCCAAGTATCAAAAGGTATAGAGAAAGCAAGCCACCACCATAAAGCACATCGCTCTGAAGCATTATTAGAGGCATAAACATTAATAGTGCCAAATGGTTTCCCAGCCAATTCCAGCAGCACCCAAACAACTTGATTAGAAGGGTCAACTCCCCAAGACACCACATGCAAGTGCCAATTGGGGGAAATGAAAACTATAGCACCACCTTTTCCAGGTTCATGATTTGTGTAAAAAAAAGGACCACGCGGCCAAAGAAAATTGTAGGTACAATCTAACAGGAAATCATTGATCTTAACTTCTTGCAAATAAACAAAGTCAAATGTAAATGCAATGTATTATTATTATTTACTTCAGTATATTGCATGATTGCCTGCCATATACAAATTTGTACAATTTTCTTGTTCATACATGATTTTTTGATCATATAGTTGTATGAGGGCTTTATGATGATGGCATGAGATAATACCTAGTTAAAATTTTCTCATTTATACTTTATTTCATGCTAGTAACCTTATGCCTAGCAAAATCCCTCTATCACATCCTTCATGCTCAATCATTCACATCATTCTTCACTCCCTTAATTTTAAATCAAATTTAATTTTAAGAGTACACACCATCCATCATTCACAATGTCATTTTGACCATAAAGTTTAATCATATTTTGGGTCATATACCTACGATGTCAGTAAGACAACACCCATCAGACAGGATATGCTTCATGATCATAAGTGAGGAGCAACCTTCATTTAGGTCTTATGCAAGCATACATCTTCAAGGGTTATTGTTAAAATATCATAGTCATAAGGATATGCCACCCAGTGCATAATCCTTATAATGTCCATTACAATTTATCAAATCACATTCCATTTCCATGGATCACATTTTGAAAAGCATGATAGATGTACATTTGAAATCAGAAAATATAATTATAAGAATTATAATCATCATTTAGGTCATTCACATAAAACATTAAAAATAATAAAAACACATTTTACATAAACACATAAAAACTTAAAAATGTAGTATGGTATATCTCGAGAAAAAGAGTACATACATATAGTAGACTGGTATGCCATAATAAAAAACCTTGGTATACTTAGTCACTGAATACGTATGCCACAAAAATATAAAATATAGACCTATTATCTACTAGAGACCTAGCCCTTGCTCATATATGGTGGTGGCCTAGGAGGTCGTATAGTCATAGATTGAGTCATTGTTCGTGAACTTGATCATGTATGACTCTGAGTCAGAGTCATCATATCCGTTGGCATGGTCACCCTTTGCCCCTCTAGCACCACTTAGAAGTAAAGAGCCTGGTAGAATCTCTCTTACTATGTAGCCCTCATTGCCTCTACCTGTGCCACCCAAAGCTTATCCTAGAGACAACAATATAAGTTGTTGCTCGTAGAGTGGGTTGGCCTACTTGTAGATGGTGCAACCCTAGTCTATTTTTGTAGTTGGATATGTGCATGTGTTAATTGTACCTCCAATTACTATATGTAAGTTTCTTGAGTGGCTATTTGTGCTCTTTGAATGGTCACCTCTACCTCTAGTGCTATAACTCATTGACGGTATCCTCCCTCTCCCTCCCCTCTAACATCATTTGTCTCCATTCTGCCTACCTTTGCCTCATCTTATGGCTTCTGATGTACCTCCTCATATCAAGGTGCATCCACCTACTAATATTCCTCCTATCGAGGAATCTTCCTCTATCTCAGTAGGTCTTCCCTTGCCCTAGGCCTATGCCCTCCTTGATGCCTTAGTCTAGTTACCTCACCCTATTGTGTCCTCTTAGCCTCTCTTTGTCGAATCACCTGTCGAGTTGCTCACTCTATCATGTGATCTATGATTCACCACCAAGGTCAAACTGGATGAGGAGAGAGTCTCTCAAGCCTTAGGTCATGGTGCCATCTCTAGTACTCGTGTCATGAACCTCCCTTGGTAGACTTTTAAATTGGTTGAACTGATATTTTGTGGAATGCTCATTTGAATGGAATGCTTGGACAATATTTGTTTAGATGCTTAATTTGGTTAAGGATGAGCTTTATGGTGTATAAATTTTATGAGAAAATGAGATCTATTTTATTAATGAAGTGATTGACTACTTCATGTGTGATTTTTATAAGATATTAGAACATGATGCTGCTAATTTAATTTCACTTTTGTATAGAAATAGGTTTTTATTCAAGGTAAGAGAAGAGACTCAACCACCGAGAATGGAATGGGGGAAAGTATGTGAAGTGTTATTTATGAAATAGTTAGGGCAATTTGGATAAATTCCCATTTCATATAGTTGCATAACATGGCTTGCTTGAGGAAAAATAAATTTAATAGTGGTTGAATGAAATTTGCTACCTTGATTGTGATTTGTTTTATTATTATTTTTAGTTGAAATTCCTTGATTAAAGAAGTTATGGTATGGTGAATCAATTTTGCTATATATGAGTTAACTTTAGAAGACAAGGAATTGAATCAATTTTGCTATATATGAGTTAACTTTAGAAGACAAGGAATTAAAACTTGATTGATTTAAGCATGTTGTTGGAGTGAAAAACATCCACTACTCTAGTTGAATAAATAATGGTTGCCTTATATTTATTTGGGAGATGTCCGTTGAGTGAGTGCTCCATAGTCCTTGGAATCAAAATCAAAGAATGATGGAGATGAGACACCTTGTTAACAATGTCCCAGCTAAACTGGAGGGAGAAAATAAAGAGAACCGGGGGAGAAAATGAAGTTGAAACCAAATGTGGGAAGAGAGGAAGTGAAGAAAAGGAAGAATATGGAATTTGTTTCACCAAGGGTGTTCAACCAGGTTTGACTGTGTGTAATAGGTAGATCTTCTGAGGAAAATATTTTCTTGTTTTTATGTTGGTTATATAAAATAAATGCTTGTGATTTTGAATTCAAGAAAAATCCAGTTAGCGAACCAATGGAGATATTGTAGTTGACTAGCTGAGATAAATAATATAGGTGTTATTTTTATGTCGATAGACTTGTGTGTGTGTATTTCTAAGACGTCATATAATAACTTTGTTCAAATGTTCTAGAGATATAGAAAATGAAAGTAGGATAGATGTAATGGTTGTAAGAAGTTATGGACAAACCTCTAGAAAATTACAAATTCTATTTGGTGTGCTTAATGTGGTTTTGCTAGTTTATCTGGTTAGAATTGATGTTTGGATAGAAGAAAATGATTGGGGATTTCTACTCATATCTTATTTTGAAACCTAGAGTGAAACTATAAATAAATATAAAACTGCTATACCAGAATGATTGTTGTGTTTATTAGTGAATCTTCTTGTGTGGAAATTTACTCTTCGATTGACATGGGAATATGAGTAGAGGATAGTGAGTCTGTTAGGAAAGAAAAGATAATCAATAATATGTATGGTCTATGTATGTGATTGTGATGAGGATACTCTTATGGTTGTGAAAGCAGTGATGGATTATTTATGCTTATTTTTTTATTGAGTGTACTCCTTCATTTAAAATTGTTTAGGAAGGTAAAATGAAGATTTTAATCAATATGGTATTTTCTAGAAGTTACATGATTGAGTTACTTCTTCTACCTACGGATAATAAAAAATTTATTGAAGGAAACCAATGCTTGTTTCACATTCGATTTTGTCTATAAAAAAGAAATAAGATTGTTGAATCTTTTATGTGAATGTATGCAACATATGCTTGATTGATGCTTCTTTAATTTGAATGATTGAATTGACTATGAGCTTTAATAGTTTCATAAAGGAATGCATCTCTTAATTTTTTGAAGGATTGAAATGATTGAGATATTAATGGTGCATTAGTTAAATGCATTATCATATGAATAAATTACACTGATCCCCCATATATATTCCTTCTTTATGGATGAGAGTCACTACCTATCTCTAGAAGAGAGGTTGAGTGCATCTAAAGGGTTGTGACATCCAAAGACTACATATTTTATGAATATGATGGTGACAGTATTGAGGAGCTACGATAGTTCCTTGATGTGAGGGAGTTTTCAGCGATGGTAAATCCATGATCCAAAAAATATGGGTCATTAGAACCCAAGAGTTGTAAAATATTATTGGAATCTATATTGGCATTGTAGATTTTTAGAGGACTGTTTAGTGGCATTCACTGTAATAATGACGTTCAGTTGTAAATGCTGATGTTGTGAGTTAATGAGAATATTATCTGTTGTGTAAATCTTATGTTAATATCAAAACCATTAAACGATTTTATAGATGTATATTTTAGACTTCAGTTAGTGGAAAATGGAATGTCATTATTCATAAATTCTTGATATGCAAAATACCTATTGGCCATAATAATAGATCTCTTGTATTGAATAATCATAAGTGCATAGGAAAATTCTTTTTGTATTTATGTATGGTTGTTTCCATAAGTTTAGATATGCCAAAAACCATCTAAGGATGTCTAAAGGATTATATAGGGGGAACTATGGTAACTTTCATTATATGAATAGGTTTAAGATGTTCTTTTTCCTAGAAAAAGAATAATAAGATCCACGAAGAGTAACCAAGTCTTACTAACATGAGTTGGAAATGAATCACTCTTACTCTTAAGGCATATGCACTAATAGACTTGTGTAAGGTGCCAATAGATTGGGGTAACATTTTGAAGGATTGAAAGGGATGAGCTAGCTCAAAGGATATTTGAGATGGATAGCTTCATTAAAATATGCCACCTAATGCTTAAGGATATATAGACTTTTCTTGAAGTATAGGTGTAACTTGGGATGGTCAAATGGAATATAAGTTATCACCTAGTACTCATGCATAGATAGACTTATGCATGAAGTAGATAAGGGTGAATTATAGTTTCTTTGTTAAGACATGTCCTCAAGTAGCTAGTAGTGATAACAACTAGAGAGTTATAAAATAATAAATTATTTTAGAATAGGATAGAATAAGATGGGTATCGACAAATCATCAGTCACCCCTAGTCATCTACTCCAAGATCCACCAGCAAGGTGTCATCCTCATATGGCTCTCTAAACCATATAACATTAGGATCACCTCCTACACTAAATGAATCTCACATCACGCACCTAAAATAGACATCTCCTAACTTTGGGATCTCCTATTATATTCCAAATAGTACTGCATTTGATCAATGCAGTATAGCTCCACCTTGCCCTTCTCCAATCGTAGCCATCATATTTGATGCACTCGAGCTAGATCTATATTTTCCTCATTCTAGTATGGATATGTCTACCATGGTCTCCATAAAATCCATAAAGGATGCAAGTTATCTTTTGCTTACCTTGCTAAGCTCAACTCATCGAACATATCTCTCCCTCCTCTCGATGGTGCCCATCAATATGAAATTGGTTGTTGCACATCTATATCCTTATGCGATAACCTGAGGGGTATCCTCACTGCTATGTGTTCTCAACTCCACACCTAGAGTAGGGTAGTGAGCACAATGTTGTTATGATGCTTTTGTATGACATTATACAATGTTTTGTACAAGCAACATATTACAAAAGGGTCCCACGCAAACCACATCTATGTATCTCTCATCTCAGCCACAATCCCTACTAAACCCCAAGATAGATGGTGTCTGCTTGTGTGATAAGCAAGCAACCCAACAACTACTCCACTCAGTACCATGGTCAATGTGGAGATACCCTATATGGCTGTCATCCACTCCACACTAATCTCGCTCTTCTCAACTAGAAATAATGTGTTCCTAGTTAACTATTTTAGGGCCTAATATCGTGTCATAGAATGATATATATACTGACCCCTGATGGGAATGTAGAGGATACTCCACACATCCTCCAGGGTCACTGTCATCTTGCCTGTAGGTAATCAAAATATGGATATTTTTTACCACCACTTTGTTAGTGCGATCAATAGGGTGATATCTACATCTATCCTCAACATCTCTACCACATCTAGGAGCCCAACCTACTGTAGCAAGTTACTATCTTCCCCACAAATAGCCTCCACATGCTCAGGAAGTTTCTACATAACCACTCCTAGCTATTGAGAGTACCATACTACAAGAAAAAATATCAAATAATACATATCATTAGTACATCACATTCATCATATCATCAAACAAGATAAAAAGAAAAGAAACATTATTTTTCAAGATAAATTGCAAAAAAAAATTGTTTCTAGTAGTTTTTTTTGTGAATCCATGTGATCCTCGTAGATCCATTCCAGGGTAGACACAGATTCATGAATCCACACCAGGAAAAATATTGATTTGCTAACATTTCCAAAAACCCTAGTAGAGTGAATCCATGATATGGATTCACCACGTAGATGTGGATTCACACTACCTGGATGCATGAAAAAAAAATCCAACATGAAATTCCAAAAAACACACCCAAAAATTGTAAATAAATCATAAAAATAAGCAAAGGGGTAAAATAATCCTTACCCGCATCCCCGGTTTAGCTCCGTCACCTCTTGTGCATACCTCATTTGCTCTGTAAGTCGAAAGGTCAATTTTATTTAGATCTCTAATTTAGGAAATTGTGCTATAACAATGAATTAGGTTTTTTCCCTAAAAACCCATTTTAACCCTCCCACCCTAGTTCATTTTTGTAAATTTAACCTTTTTTATCGCAATTTCAAGTTCCCTAAAGCATATTGCATTCTTCACAAAACCCAAGGGGGCACCCCACCTAGAAAATAATTTTTTTAATTTATGTGCCTCGATTATATATATATATAATACAATAAAATAAAATTATTATTAATAAAAATAAAAATAAAATATCATGCTATTCCATCAAAAACCATCCATCCTTTTTTGCTTGCTTCAATTTTTGTTTCAAGTGTCTACATCTTTCTTTGATGCATTGAATGCTTATAAATGTGCCAAAGAGGGGGTAAAATATAGACAAGGAATTTTGACACATTTCAAAATTCCTTGCCCTCCCTAGCTCATGTAAGTTCATCCCTCATCATCCCACCTTTTTCCTCGTGCTGCCAAAGTTGTTTGTTAAACAAATATTATCTCTTCATTTTTAGTGAATTCGTGCCTGCAAAAATTCCAATCCCACAACTTATGTTAATTCACTGAAAATAAAAAAATAGTTA
Source organism: Wollemia nobilis (assembly GCA_028583015.1). Classification (NCBI taxonomy): domain Eukaryota; kingdom Viridiplantae; phylum Streptophyta; class Pinopsida; order Araucariales; family Araucariaceae; genus Wollemia; species Wollemia nobilis. Next base: position 8,909,516 of record JAQPPZ010002979.1, read on the forward strand.
ATTTGTTGGATATTGTTGGAGGTTGTTTTGATTTGTCCTGAATTTGATCCAATCCCGCAACTTATGTCAATTTGTGCCTAGAAAAATACCAGACATGGATTCACTTAAAATAGAAAATTGCCAAGTTTTATTAACAAAATGCTAATTGCACCCCTAATTGCACAACTCTTGATCATCCTTGAGGTTTTAAAACCAACATTTTACCCCTTAATCAAGACTATGGGTCATTTTACATTTTGAGCTATCCTTATTGTAGGTTTACGATCGACCTTGGATCTTGAAACTACATTGCAAATATTGATGCTTTAGCCATTAGCAGTCAATAAAAATAATCCCTATTGTGAGTACTTTGATTTTTACAGTCATCTTTGTAGACACTTTCATTTTGCATTTGTATTTTTTTATCTTCAAAAACTTTCTTACAAATTCGCACCAAGCCAGATGCAGATTCACTTCCAAATGTGGATTCATGATTTAGATTCACTTCAAGACATGACTCCATGGTGTCATAGAATTTAGATTCACTTCAAGTGTCATAGAATTTAGATTCACTTCAAGACATGACTCCATGGTGTAATTTCTTATTCTAGATTCATCCCTACATCTTGGCATATTATGTATTCATATTTTTGCACTTTATAAAAGTCTCATTTATGTATTTTTCAACTAAATTCTTTCAGTTTGTATCAATTATTAAGCAAGCTTACTTTCCATATTTATCTATAGTTGGTTAAAGAGATCGAGAGTATTTGACTACCACACTACTAATATTCATCACACAGTGGCCTAAGCAAATCCCTCAATGCTAATCATAATTTTTAGTATCCCTATTTGATTGGTTGTAGGTGACTCACAAATCTGCACCACCCCAAATGCGAATTCACTTCCAAGATACATATTTTATTACAAGACGTGGATTTATTTTTAAGATGCAAATTCTTTCTTCATAGCCACTTGATTCAATTAGGTGCTCAGTATAATTAATTTCCATTTTATTTCTCTATTTTTTGTTTGACTATATCTATTTTATGCATAGATTATTATGAAAACATAAGAAAATACAAAAAGAATGAATTTGTAATGCATTTAGCTTAGAAGAACTTTGATTACTACGTGTTGTTTTTAAGGAAATTAAGATTGCATATAGCTCAGGTTTAGTCATATTGTATCCTAAACATAGGTGCTTGTTAAGTAAAGAACACATTAAAAATTTACCATTATATAGATGTAGATACAATATTTAAATATTTATTGGTGAACCCACCCAATTTTTCGACAATCACCAAAGGAGGTACGACACCAAGTACCCCTCACATCAAGGTGTGGACCCTTTATTTACCATCCCCCTTCAAGGTACAGATCCATTAGCCTAAAGGAATGGGGTGCAAAATTTTTGGTCCCCAATTTTTAATTTCTCTTTTGTGTTTGCAAGAAATAGGAAGATGAAGTTTCTAAGCAAGAAGACAAAGCATCACACAAGAAATATGTGTAGTGACCCCGGGGCGCACGCACCGCTCTTACTCTACTTGCAAATGTGTTAAACCCAAAATGAAATGAAAGACCATGAAAAAGCATATAACATGGAAGTAACAAAGATAGATCTCTTTATTCGTATTGAAACTCGGTTACATGTCGGTCCCTCTTAGGGATACCCATTTTGATACAATAAGGTTACAAGTGGGTAAAATGTCCCCTCGCAAAGGGGTGGTGCGCTATCACAAGCTTCCCGGTTTCGCACATGAAAATGTATGAGGGCTTACAGATGCCTCCTTCTCCAGGTCTATTTCCTAGAGGGATCCTTTTGCTCTCGTATGTTGTAGCTTCCGTCCGATGAACCTGTGGCCCTGTGAGCAATGAAACAACAACACACGCTTAGATGTCCGAGATTGCCTCCCCGGATGAGGTTGTTAGCAATGAATATACTCAAATGAAAGCAAGTGCAAATGAAACTAATGCTATGAATGCGAATGAATGAAATGATGCTATGCTAATGATATGCTAAACAGAATAATGAAACTAATGTCTAAAACCCTAAGCTAGGCCTACGGGCCACTGTCCAATGACAACGGCCGCTAAAGTGAATCTCGTTCTCTTTGCTCCAAAGCTATGGATCAAAGCTTGTATCTGATGTTCTGAAATGGTGATTGCTTTGCTCTCCAATTTGTCAGGGCTTCACCATAAACATGATCTCCAAGGGAAGCTCTCCAAGTCTTGAAAGCTCTCCTCAAATTTGGACTTATTGCTCCGATATTGATCTCTCTCTCTTTTGGTGCTCTTAGGCTTGCACCTTTTAAAGTGTGTGAAACCCTAAAGTCTATGCCCAAACCCTAGGATTGAATCCCTCATGCGTAGTGAATGTTAGCATGAGAAGATTTTATCTTTTCTATGTTTAAAGACCAGTTAACTGAAGTCTAAATGCAAACTCAAGTCTCCTATGTGAACTGGCCATGAAAGGGAATGCAAAGTTACTCCCGCTCACCTTTATTGCATGCAGACTACCACTTCCACCCGTGATTGGGCATATCTATCAACAAAATGCTTTTTATGGCTTAGTCGCTATCGTCTGCAGTGGCTAAGATCTGGCCACTATCATCTATAGTGGCTAAGGTCTGGTCGCTCTAGGCTTGAGCGGCTAAGGTTTGGTCGCTCTAGTCTTGAGCGGCTAAGCTTGGATGGGCTCAGAATGCCCCATATGAGTGGTGAGAACCACTTTTGATGCTTGGAAAGTCCAATATTATGTCATATGATCTTATGAATGTGCCTATGTGAGTAGCTCCCCCAAACATGACATGTTTTAGGTGTCTACAGATGCCCCTTTTTGTGATGCGCTATGTGGAAAACACAATGTTGAGCAAAAATGTAGACTGATCTATTTGTAGGGTGTATGGTGATTAGTGGTCTGATCAATGTCGGATGGCCCTATCATGCAAGATGGCATGCACCCTTTGAATCATTGCCTCAATGTTCGGAGGACTTAGCTCAGTGGCTTGGGCATGTTAAATTGCACTCATTCCTCAAACTCAATCGGGTAGCTTCAACTGCTACATCAGTTTCGATCGGTAGGAGAGCTACAATTGAAGATGTCATGTCTGCTTACGTTCCCAGAAAACAAGGGAAATTATGTGATTGTTGTATGCAATGATTCGTAGGATGAACATGATTTTGTTATGATCGAGTGATATTTTGTTGATTTTGATTATGATTATTTTGAAGATTTGAACTACCTCTTCACTCAATGAATTGGTGAAGAAATGACAATGAATGAAGCGACAAGTCGCTTGACCAATATGACTAATCTGGTTCCTTTCTAGCATTTGTTCCTTCAATGGGTGAACCCACATCCAAGTGTGATTCCAATTGTTTATGATAACCATCCATCCCTATCCCGAGGAGCGGTCCAACCATCAATAGCCTTCTTAGGGAGTTAGGATGAGTGATTCTATTTATGCTCATATTGCATCACTTTGGCTTAGTGTTTTTGATTTCATAAAGGAATGAAGATGATTTTATCGCACCCATGGAGCAGTCTGACCATCTTGGTCTTTTTTGGGTTTGAAGTGATACATCGTGATTCCAAAATGAATGTTTTTGCCCCAAGTAGCCTTATGGTGACTTACTCGTCTTACCGAATTACATGGAGTGCAAGTCGTTGCAATCGCTAAGTTGATAGAGTAAGTGGATACGAGGCTTACTCGAGAATTTGTTTTTATGTGATTTTTATGTTATTTTGGTCATTATGATGACTAGAAGTCTTCAAAATGTGCTTATTTGAATGTTTTTGTTTCTTCTCATGGAGGGACTATAGTTGTTTTTGTCTAGGATCTCAACCATTATCAGGTCCAAGCGGCCACCAAAGGCCTGGCCTTGGCCGCTCTCATCCTGAGTGGCCAAGCGATGCGGGTCACTGACATCAGCAATGGCCAAGGCAATATAAAAGTCAACCTAGGGTTTTGTCTTTTCACTTTGCCAGTTGTCAATTTGCTTTCTTGAGCTTTGAGGTGAAAGTGACTTTTGCAATTTGGAGCATTTCTATGACTTGGAAGATCATGGCTGCACGGGGTGAAGCATCTTCGGGTGGAGGAGCTGGAGCTTCTCGAGTACTCCCTCAAACCTTAACCCTGCTTGTTTATTTTTGTTTTGGGTAAAACTGAACCACATTAAGTAATCGGTAATTGAACCTCATTAAGCTTGTTGGCAATGAATCAAAACCCGTAGCTAGGCTTAGTTTAGGTTTTTATGTGGTGGGCTTGTCCCCATTTTGTCTTGTTGTTTTTGTTATATTTTTTTGGTATTTTTTGGCCTAGGGTTGACGTGTCTGCCTCGCTACCCATTGGCCGCTATTGATCAGAGTGGCCAGGAAGGCCTGCAACTTGGCCGTTGTCACTGGCAGTGACCGATTTGAATCCCAACGGTCAAAAAATTGATCATTGGGGCTTGGCCGCTATCAGCTCCAGTGGTCGATTTTTGGCCACTGTAGGTGACAACGACCAAGAACACTTAGTGAATTTTTTTTTTTAATTTTTTTTAATTTTGACTTGTTTGATTAGGTGCAACTTTGTTCCTTTGCCTAGACTTAGGATAGCCCATCATTATTTGCATCATTTTCATGTTTATTGTGAGTTATGCCTTAGATGCATTGTAGTTATGATTCATTTTCTTTCTCTTTTGCTTAGATTCTTACTACTCGGGCTTGGGACCCGAAGCTCATGAATACACTTCTACCCCTCTTGGATGACGATGATTGGGCTTGGCTCAAAGCTCATGGGCTTTAGTATGTCACCAGACTACCCACCATTATGGTAGATCATGCCTACCTTATGACTTTGGTCCATCGATGGGACCCTCGGACCAATACCTTCCACTTTCCTACCGATGAGATGACCATCATGTCGGAAGATGTGTATAGGATCTTCCGGATCCCCTTTGATGGAGTGGCCATTGTCTCTTCGACCACTAATGATCAGGTTGCTATTTTCACTCGGGTGTTCGGAGGGCGCTCTGCGAAGGCTCTCAAGGACACCAAATCTGGGGGAGTGTCCATATCATAGTGGTATGAGGAGGGTGTCTTCTCTATGAGGCATGCAATGTTGTTGATGGTCATCAACAATATCTTGATTCTAGATTGCTCAGGTTTGAGGTTCCCGTGGAACCTCTTGGTGATGGTTCAGGACTTGTTGGATAGTGAGGAGCCTATCATCTATGCATGGGGTAGATCTTTGTTGGCTCAGTGCTATGATGAGTTGTACCACATCCATCGATGAGGTCACATCAACATTGCTTACAGCTTGCTTCTACAGGTTTGGGGATGGGAGCACATCAAGGTAGATCATCCTAGAGGGCTTCCTATTAAGATTACAGCTATGGAGGAGTGGATGTAGTGCTATACTACTAGATGGGCTTGAGAGCATGAGCTACACAAGAGTCATCCTCATGCAGGGGAGCTTCCCCATTATACTACTACTTTCACTAGGCTATAGGTCGGAGATGTTATGTGGCACCCATATCATGAGTGCCCGATATGGGATGATCCAACCAATTTTACTACTAAGATATGGCATGAGCGATGGTTCCTTGGCCACAAGGTTGTCATCCAAGAGTATTTCTTCTACTCTCAAGTTCTTCGTCAATACGAGATACAACAAGACGTGCCTCTTATTCCATTTTTGTATAGGCACCTCACAGTAGAGAAGGACCTACCCCCATGGTAGATTACAGAGCTCTCAGATGAGGAGGATGCCCCAATAGTTGACCCAGGAGTCACTGGGGGTATTATAGAGGCATACACTCAATGGTGGGGGGATCGGATGTGGCATGGTACCGATAGCCTAGGTCATGAGGATGATGGTGGGATGATGGCAGATCTGTTAGGATGTAGAGTCTGAGCCAAGATCGAGGTATGGGGCCAGCCAGTAGAGTAGGTGGTAATGGAGGAGCAAGAGGCTCCTAAGGAGGATGAGGAGGAGCTGGATCCCGAGGAGAGAGATTCTCCTCTAAGAGCATAGTTGCATGAGGTCGAGGTTGAGCTTCAATCGACCAAGATCTAGGTGCAATAGTGAGATGCTACCATAGCACAATGGGATGCCACCATAGAGTAGCTCACGACATAGATATAGGCTCTATAGGCTACTATCAAGGGTGGTACTACTAGGATGCAATTTTTTGTCCCTCCTTCTACACCATAGGGGGATCCAGAGATAGATTCAAGGGTAGAGGTTCTACGCCTATAGTTACTATTGGATGAGTACGAGGGGTGGATTCAGGAGCATGTTGGTCACATTACCACTCTTCAGATGTAGCTCAGGAGGCATGGGCTTGTTCCTAGGGAGGCACCCGATGTAGGTGGTTCACAAGTCAATGGGTGCTCTACCTCAAGGTAGTCTTCTACCCGTCCTAGCCAGAGGACCCAAACTCGGATAGAGAGACCAGTAGGTTCACACCATTCGACCCGTGACACCGCCACAGGGGGAGGTGGCACTAGGGGAGGTGATGTCGGGGGCTCAACTCCTATATTTGATTGATGGTGCTCTTTTGATTCATTTTTGAGGTCGGCTTGACCTACCTGACTATAGCCCATGGGCATTTTTGTACCTTTATGGACTTGATACACACATTTATATGATATCTTTGCTTTATGACTCATTATGTGTATCATTTATTGCTTATGTTTTTGTTTTATTTTATTTTATGATGCGATGGATGATGATGAATTGATGTATGTATGTGTTAGGTGATAGATGATATTTATGATGATGTGGATTTGAAATAGATGCTAATGTGTGTATATCTGTAGATGTTCATATGATATGATGTGATGTTATTATGAGTTGATCTAATGATGGATTTATGGTTATATGCAAATGGATATTGCTTATATGTTTTATGATGTGCTTTATGATGTAATGATGGATGATTGATGACTTATATATTTATGGATGCAATGTTATTGTTAAATGCATGTTTAATTTTGCTTTAATTGTATGCATCTAGCTTATGTGATGGTATGGTATGAATGAACCTGTATGCTTTAATCACTTAAAACATAAGGAATGCATATGATATTAACAATCTTAATGGGTGATACCACAGAAAGTAAAAAAATAATCATGAATTTAAATAATCACTCCTATCATAAGAATTGATTAAGTATTCATATGTGAGATGTAATGGTGTGAAATGTATGTATTTTCTTGATAAGTTTCTGTAAATTAAAAGATATAAAGTAGTCAGTGGTCATCTATATATTATTTCTAATATATATGTGGTATCTATCCTACTATATTGATACCCCCTAATTTATAGAATCTTATAAAGAAAATGTTGGTATGATTGATGAGATGATTTGTTGCTATATAAGAATTTATGGGGCTTTTGCTTGAGATTCAAACATTCTAGTTACCCTATCAATAGTTGCATACTGACCATACTAGACTTTTGAAGAAGCAAGGCTTTCATCATGGACCTATGGATTCATTGTCCCTATGTGTGCAAATGAATATATTTAGATAGAACGCAATATTTTCCTTCGATGTCAGGCGGGATTCTTTCAGCCCATTGCTAAGATCGGGGAACCTCAATTGGTCATCTTATCCTATGTTGGACTCAGTTGGACTATACCACTAGGTGACCTTGGGTTACCTAAAGCTAGCTCATCCACATTCAAACATTGGTCTACACAAATGCATAATGCCTTTGTATTAGACATATCATCGTGCTTTTGGTTCGGTTGTGTTGAGAATTCCAGGGATTCAAGTTCCATTCCCTTTTTTTCTTCATTTTGACTCGGGATACTTGCTCATATCTAGTGATGAAAATCACTATTTATTTTGACTAATTTTTTTGTTTGAGCAAGGGATTCTTGTAGTGATGATAATCACTATTTATTTTGCTTTTGTTCTTTTGATATTTTGAACTATGACTTTGGGCGTTGATGTTCGACTTTTGAAGATTTTGAATTTTGAGATTTGGATTTGGCTTTGTTCTAGGATTTTTGCTTATTTTTATGTAAGCAAGGGATGTATGCAGTGATGATAATCACTCATTTTTGGGTAGGGCAGAACTTGTCCTTTTGCCAATTCTCAGCACCTTTGAACCGGTTGCATAGGGGGATAAGCAAGGATGACCCTTTTCGCTTAAGGTAACTTAGGACCCTATATGCAACTTTCATCTTCCCTTGTCCAGCTAGGATTTTAGTGTTTCAATTAGTGATGGGATTCTGAATATCTGAGGTTTTCATGACTATTCCTTATTCTCTACTAATCAATATGGCTTTTCACAAAAATTGATAAGACCACTAGATATGGTTGAATAACCAAAAAATCTTAGCCCGTTCCTTATAGCAACTTTGATATGGTTGTGTTGAGAAACACAATTACACACATGAATGAATGGATGATGGTGGATTTTGTTTTGATTTATGATACAAACTGTGGCATTACTTGTAAGACTGTGATCATACCATATGCGAATGTAATGGAAATGATAATGTAATGCAACTATGTGGATGCAAGATGTGAGATGCAATTGTTTTTGTGTTTTTGATTTTATGTTGTTTTTGTATTTTTGATTAATGTGACCAAAGGGCTTATTGTGCCTTTGGGGCTTTTGATTTTTGACCAAGTAGCATGAAATACCCTTGGAGCATTTTTTATTGGAATTTGACCAAGCGACTTGAATACCCTTGGAGCATTTTGATTGGAGTTTGACCAAGCGACTTGAATACCCTTGGAGCATTTTGATTGAATTTGACCAAGCAACTTGAATACCCTTGGAGCATTTTGATTGGAATTTGACCAAGCGGCTTGAATACCCTTGGAGCATTTTGATTGGAATTTGACCAAGCGACTTGAATACCCTTGGAGCATTTTGATTGGAATTTGACCAAGTGACTTGAATACCCTTGGAGCATTTTGATTGAATTTATTTTTGATTCTTTACAATGTTTTTGTGTTTTTGACATATTTGAATTTTTTTGTGTTTTTTTTTTTGTTTTATGTGTAGAACGCCTTCAAGTGAATGATATTGAGAGGTTCAGGCTCTTCAACACCATCCAATGATGTAAGGTGATATGCTCCAGGCCCAACCCTTTCTGAAATCATGTAGGGGCCTATCCAATTTACCATGAATTTGTCTCATAGATGCGATGGTAAATTAGAATTCTATTGGTTCTCTTTGAGCACAAGATCCCCAATTTTAAAATCTCTTAAGTGGACTTTACTATTGTAAGCTCATGCAAGGTGATCTTGGTAAATATGAAGATGCTCTAAAGCATTGACTCATCATTCATCAAGAAGCGTCAATTGATCAAGGTGGCCTTGCCACATGGTATCATCATCTATGAAGTCCTTCAATGCTATGCGTAGAGTTGGAATTTCCAACTCTAGTGGCATGATGGCCTCAGCACCATATACAAGTGAAAATGGTGTTGCCCCAGTGGGCATCCGTACACTAGTCCTGTATGCCCATAGTGCCAGAGGTAATTGTATGTGCCAATCCTTGTGATTTTCTTGCACTATCTTCCTCAAGATGGAGACTATTATTTTGTTTGAGGCTTCTGCTTGCCCATTTGCTTGTGGATAATAAGGCATTGAAAAACTATGCTGAATATGGTATTTTTTCATTAAAGCATGCACATTTTTGTTCTTGAAAGATGGCCCATTATCCGATATTATCTTTGAAGGGACCCCAAAATGACTTATGATATTGTGGAGTATAAACTCCGCAATCCTTGGTCCAGTTGTCGATGTTAGGGGGATCGCTTCAACCCATTTAGTGAAGTACTCAGTGGCCATTATGATGAATGTGTGTCAGCCTGAGGATGGGGGTGAGATCTTCCCAATCAAGTCTAGTCCCCACTACGAGAATGGCCATGCTGCCTGGATGGGTTGTAAGGCTTGTGATGGCAAGTGCATGAGATTTGCATGATGTTGGCACTTAATGCATTTCTTGACATATTCATAGTAGTCCTTTTCCATGGTGGGCCAATAGTAACCCATTCTCAAGATGCGCTTAACGATGGCCATGCCACTGAAATGTCCTTCGCATGTACCATCATGAGCTTGTGAAATTGCCCAGGATGCTTCTTAGGGCTCAAGACAATGGAGTAGTACTCCATCATATCCTCATCTATAGAGGATTTCTCCTAGAAAGATGTATCTTGTCACTTTCTATTTGAATGTTCATCTTTCGGTATGCGATAGACCTTGAGGTACTATTTCGAGCTTCAGGAAGTCTCACAACTAGGAAAGCCAATCCTGATAAGCTACGACCTCTATGGATAGGATGACATGCTCTTCTTGTGATCTAACATTTATGAACACTGATTGGGAAACAACCTTGTGATGAATGGTTGTTCCACATTTCATAGGACCTTGAGAGATCAAATATTCCCAAGGGGCTATTTGCAAGAATGCTCTAACTTTGAATGACCAACCTTGATTTGGCTCAGTTTGTATCATGTTGACTGACTCTAGGTTGTCAATAACCTCGCACTATATTGTAAAAAATATGAGCACTTTCACATGAATGGTTGTGAAATCAACAGATAGATTTTGAGGGATTAAGGATCCCAAATATGCCATGGTGTCTACAAATATATTTGATGTACGAGGGATTGCCTCGATGTCATACCATTCCAGTCGAGTTAGGTAAGTGTCAACAAGTTCCTTGTAAGATTTTAGGAGTGGGCACCTACATTGGAACAATCCTTTAACTTGGTTTACTATGAGCAAGGAGTCACCAAAGATATTCAATATTTTAATGCCCATTGCTATGGTTATTTGAAGTCCCAAGATCAATGCCTCATATTTCATGTTGTTGTTTGTGCAAGGGAAGTCTAGTTTGAATGATAAGGGCAATGGAGCACCCTATGGTGTGATAAAGACAATCCCTGCTCCACCCCTTGTTCACACTTTGAACCATCGAAGAACAATGACATGTCTCTTTCCTTCTTAGGTTCTTCGAGTTCTGGTGGATCTGATAGTGCAAAGACCGCATCATCAGGAAACTCTATGGTGAGAGGCTTGCTATCCTGAAGAGGCACCTCTGCTAATTGATCTGCTATGACTTGTCCCTTGATGGAATTTTGGCTTATGAACTCTAGATCAAATTCTATCAATAGCATGATCCACTTCATGGTATGCATATTGTGATATGTCTTGCTCATCATGTACTGCAAAGGATTTTGTTTTGATATAACATAGGTCGTATGGCTCAACATGTAGTGTCACAACTTTCGAGTTGCAAAGACCACTGCTAAACACAACTTTTTGACATACGCATACCCTAGCTCATAACTCACCAATGTGCGACTAATGTAATATATGACTTGCTCTTTGTTTTGCATATTCTTTTGGGCCAACATGGTGCCCAAAGTGAAATTAATAGCCGATATATATAACAAGAATGGTATGTCTAGCCTTGGTGGAGCCAACACTGGTGGCATCGCCAGATAAGTTTTGATCTCTGCAAAGGCTTGTTGGCACTCTCCATCCCAATGAAATGGGACATCCTTGCATAGCAACTGGTTCATGGGCCGACACTTATCTGATAATTGTGCAATGAACCTTTTGATGGATGCTATTTTGCCTTGTAGGCTTCTTAATTCCCTAATGTTGGTAGGGGTGGCCATTTCCAGTATAGCCTTTACCTTTGCAGGATCGACTTCAATGCCTCTCTTGGAAACTATGAATCCTAAAAAATTTCTAGAAGTTACACCAAAAATGCACTTCTTAGGATTCAATCTGACATTATGCTCAATGAGGTGATTAAAGACTTTTCTAAGGACTTCAACATGCTCTTGCCGCAACAGGGACTTGGCAAGTAAGTCATCCATGTAATCTTCTAAGATCTTATGCATGTAGTCATGGAATATGTATGTCATGGCCCGCTGATATGTGGCACCAACATTCTTGAGACCGAATGGCATCACTTTGTAACAAAATGTTCCCCATGGAGTAATGAAAGTGGTTTTATGTTGATCCTCGAGTTTAATCTAGATCTGGTTGTATCCAGAAAAACCATCCATTAGGGAGAGCATTTCATGACCTACGATCGCATCCACAAGAGCATCTATGTTTGGCAATGAGAATGAATCCTTTGGAGTTGCCCTATTTAAGTCTCTAAAGTCTATGTAGATATGAACTCTTCCATCGAGTTTCCCCATGGGCACCATGTTCGATACCCACTCAGGGTAGTCGATAGGAACTATGAAAACTGCATCCAATAGTTTTTGCAATTCATTCTTTACCATCAAAGCGATGGTGGGATGCATTTTTCTCAACTTCTATTTGACTGGTTTCTTCATGGGGTCCAATGAAAGGTTGTGAATGACTAACTTTGGATCTATCCCAGGCATATCCTTGTAAGTCCAAGCAAACAGATTTGGCCTCTCTTTCAAGAGAGGAATTATGATGGCTTGTTCTTCTAGAGATAGACTTTCTCTGAACTTGAATTTCTTTGGTTGAGTAGGATCATCGCTAATGTCCACTTCGAAAGTCGCTTCTATAGCCATATGTGACCCATCCTCCAACTGGTGAGGCATGGGTATCAAGTGAATGTCATCGATGGGATTTATAGGTCCTACTGACTCAGGATCCAAACCAGCATGGAATACATCATGGGCACAGCCTGGTGTGAAATGAAATGGTTGTAACATATTTTCATTAGAGAAAATATCTTCAGGCTCTATGGGTGAATCAATGTGGTCCCAATCAATCATCTCTATGTCAATACACAAAGGTTTTGTGGGATCGGCTGGGTTATGAAGTGGAGTGGTCAAATCAATGGAGATTGTATTGATGGATGGGATGAAATCTCTAGGACCACATGGGTGAAATATTATCTCAGAGGTTTCCCTTCCATGCTCACGATGAGGCTCTAGAGGAATGGGAATCTCTAGATCTAGCCCATGAGCCAGGCTGACAATAGGATCATTGGGTTCTAAGAATTCCTTGAATGTTGGTGGAGGGGGATTGACCATGCGATGAATGATAGCTAAGTCAATAGGTCTCCCTAAAAATCACAAGCCAGGGTCTATGGCGTGAAGTGTCGCTTCTCTTTCCACCAACATATTGACTTGTCATAAATGGTGAGGTCCAAGATAGGCCATCTCAGTCTCATCCTCAAAATCATCATCACTTATCCAGAAGCCATTAGCATTAGTGTGCGGCCCTAAGATGAGGGGCTCATGTCTTGGCTCTAAGTAAGCCATCTCTATTTCATCCTCATACTCTTCATCACTTATGAAGAATCCATTTGCATTAGTATGCTACCCCAAGTCATGGGGCCATTGCCTTAGCCCTAAGTAGGCTCTCTCTATTGAGTCCTCTGACTCATAGTCACTTTCATCCGATATGTATCCACTCTCATTGTGGATGGACCAAGTAAGTCTTCGTAAGTAGTGAGGCCCATGATAGGCCGAGCCCTCTTGTGCTTCATCATCACTTGGCACATATCCATTTTCTTCTTGCTCATCATCCCATGAGTTGTAACCCATTGGGATGGCCTCAATTGTGAGTCTTGGATGATAAGTCTCAGGTGGTGGGATGTTCACCATGGCCACTTGTCTATTGCACATAAGTCTTGAACTTAGTGGGTGATAAGGAATAAAATCGATGTCTTCTCCTAACCCCAAGCTCAATCTATCTAAGGCTGCTTCTAGAGAGTCATCTCGACCTCTGATGTGATAGCCTACCCCAAATATATTAGTGGGAAGTTGGTATTGTGGCTCGAGTGGCCGCCTACGTCCCTGCTCATAGATACCAAGACCGTAACCATGCCAATGGTAGCATTCAAAGTAGCTTAAAGTGAACTCAAGATTAGAGAGGTAATGAACATTAATAGTGAATAATTCATCATTGTCCTCTTCTTATTTCGTAGACTTATGGGTGCAGTCTAGTCCAGCGTAGATGAAATTTGTCTGGTTGGGAGGGATTCCAAGTGGAACCACTATTCCTATTGGTGGCCTTAGATCCTTTAGACGTCCCATATCTTGCATAGACTCTATGATAGGTGTAAAGGTTATGTTCTACACAAGATACTCTCCTATCCCTATGCTTGCCAAATGTATAGTCGTATGTGAGGTGGATGACCCCACGGATGACACTAGTGAAGTGGGGTGGTAGTCATCATCTTCGACTTGGTCTTGATGATCTTCTTCATCCATGGGACTTGGACCTTCTTCAATAGCTATGGTTAGCATTTCCTTGAGTTTATTTTCCTCAACCATAGGTGCCTTTAGCTTCTAATTATTTTTTAGTTTAGGCATTGATGGTTGATTAGAAGCATTGGCCACTTTGTGCGCAAGATGAGGTGTTGATGCAGATGGGTCTTTTCGTACCCCTTTGTCTTTGTTACTCAGTTGCATGGTTGGAGATGAGGGTCCTACAGAAAAGTGAGTAGAAGGAATCACAAATTCTCCTAGAAAATCCACTTGATGAACATACTTGAATGGCTCCTCATCAGCCAACACCATGTAGACTTTGTTATCATGCACATACTTGACACATTGGTGTAAAATTGAAGGAACACATTTCATGTCCCTTATCCAAGGTCTCCCTAGGAGGATGTTATATTGCATGGCCCCTTCCAAGACATGACACATCATGGGGATGGTCTTATGCCCCACCTTGATAGGTAGGACTATCATTCCCATAGTATTGCATAAAGCATCATTGAAAGCTCTTAATGTATAGGCTCCCGGAATGATATTGGACTTGGGGATCTTAAGGTGTTCTATTGCCATTGTTGTGATGATGTTGATTGATGAACCTGTATCGATCAAGACCCGCTTAAAAGGTAAATCATTGATTGATGCCATAATGTTCAATGGAGGGTCTGGTAAGGTAGTAGGTACTATCTTAATCTCATAATCATAGAATCAAATTATAGGTTCCTAGAATTCTTGTACTTGTCCCACAAAATGGGTGAATGCATTTGGATCTTGTGGTTGGATCTCAATTGACCTTAAAATCTCCATCAAGGTCTCCCTATGCTTTGGGGACTATTGTATGAGCTCATAAATGGATAGCTTAGTCGGAGTCATTTGTAAGTTTTGCTCAAGTCTACTCCAGATAGTTACCACAAGTCGAGTTGGTGGACCTGGAAGGTTGTTTTACCCCTACCTCTACCTTGGTGCAGCTGGGACATTCATAGGAGCTGTAGGAGGTTGTGGTTGACCATACCGTCTACTCCTGGTTGCTATATTGATAATTTTGACCATCCCAACACATCCATGGGTAGGTATATCAACTCAGACCTGATTGAATTGGGCCCCTTGCTCTCTAGGGGCCTCATGATTTGGCAGTGGGTTTTTGTAGATGCCCATATCTCTATTGTTAGGGGCCAGTGGGTTGTCCACTTTTAGTTCTCCTACCTCAATCATGTTTTGCACCTGATGTTTGAAACCAACACAAACTTTGATATTATGCCCCGGTATCCTATGATACGGGTAGAATTGATCTTCCCTATATCCTTTTGGCTTGGGATGGTTGGGATCTATAAGAGGTATATCAGGGAATCTGATCTTTCCTACCTCGCTCAATTGATTGAAGATTGATTGCATTGATTCTATCAATGGCATAAAATAACGAGGGGGTTTGCATTCTTTGTTTTGACCCTGATTGTTCTTTTGATCATAGTTGGCTGGTGGGGGTTGTGCTTGATAATTTTGGGGCTACTGTGCAGCCCCGTCCTTAGGCGTAGCCAATACCACTTGATTTAATGGGGCAGGGTTTGCCTGCTTCTGCTTATATTTGCCATTCTTGTCATTTTTTGCTCCACTCCTTCTTGGTTCGGAGTTTTATGGTTCCCTCATCTACTTTGATGTCCTCAATGAGTTTGGCTTGTGCCAAAGCTTCCTCAAATGAGGGGTATTGTTGTAGTTGTAGCAAGAGGGAAATGTGTTTGGAACAACTCTTGGCGAACATCCGGACGATTTCCTCTATGGGAACGGAGAATGATAATTTTACCATGACTTTTCTCCATCTATTCCCATAATCCATTACTGGCTCATCATCATAATGTCTTAAATTGGCCAGGTCTAAGAGATTTACTTTCCTCTTAGCACCAAAGGAGAAATACTTTAGAAAAGCATTCACGAGTTGTTCAAAGTTGGATATGCTATGCTTGGGCAATTGGTTAAACCATTGAGTGGTTGCGCCCAAAAATGTCATGATGAATGTCCTTAGCATAAGAGCATCATTGTATTCAAGATGAAAACATGCATTGATGAAATTGGTGACATGCTCTTGTGCATCTTCTTCACCTTTAAACTTCTCTAGCCTAGGCATCTCAAAATGCTTAGGATAGGGAGGGCTAGGAACTGATGGACACAATGGTTGGTTGTGTATTTTGCTCAATGTTGGTTGGCTCCCGAAGCCTCTTGTTTCTCAAAGGCTTTCATATTTTTAGTAAGCTCTTGGAATGCCTTTGAAGCAAGGAGTTCTTCCTCTTGCAAACCCCCCATGGTGATGGTGGAGGTAGCACTCTATCCATTTGATTTGCTCTATTTTCTTCCCTCCTACGAGGGGATCCAGGATACGCCTGATCCTGATTTATTAAGTCTACCATTTCCCCCCAGTTGGATTCCACTCATGATTTGGAGGGTGATTTTGGTGTGGGTCACTTTCTTGTCTAGTGCACCCATTCTATTGTGAGTCAATGCATTGATCTCTATTTGCTTGTTGGTTGCTACGAGCTAGCTGCTCAACTTGCTCTCTTAAGCATTGCTCATGTTTGCGTAACAACCGTTCTCTTTGTTTATCATGTTCAAGAGCTTCTACAAGCTCTCACTCCTTACGCAAGGTATTTTCTAACCATCGCACATGGTTGACTTGCACGGTTATAGAAGACTCATGCTTATCTGACTCCGTTCTTGTAGTTCTGATTCGTAGATTCCTCGAAGAGGTTTCTATTGTCTCTTTGCTTTGGCTAGCTAGTGTGACTTGTTCAGTATATTGTTGGGCATCTCTATGATCAGAATCTATATGTTTACTATGGGGTCACCCTGAGGCACCACCAGTTTGAGAAGTGGGCTTAGAAGTCATAGTTCATGAACTTCCGGATGCAGAGTTCTCTATGGCTACAGTTTTGGGTGGTGGCCTCGGGTGCAACCGATCCAACTCATCCAACTATCTTGTTTTCCATGGCTGATCCCATGGGGTGCCATTCACTCCAATGAGGTCATAGTATAATGGAATCCTTCCTCTTGTTTGAAGGATATCTTCTATTTGATGTCTATGACTGGATGTGTTTCTAGTTTCCTGCCCCTTAGTGGGCTGATCTGTTCTAAGTGTTGCATGTGAATGTTGAGATGTTTCGACTCTTGTGTGTCTTTGTGGTGATGAGGGTTTTGTAGCCCTCTCTACCCTCCATGAGGATGGATATGGGGAAACCTCATCATCTCTATGTGAAGAACGGGGTCTAGAACCCTCTTTATGTCTATGTGAGGAGGAAGCTCTTGAAGCTTCCTCATGTCTCTGAGAAGTTTCTATGCATTTAGAGGAAGCCCTTGAGGTTTCCTCATGTCTCCTTGATGATGATGGTCATGAGGCCTCTTTGTGTTTATGAGATGTAGTTTCATGTTGTGGTTCCCTATTTGGGGTTTCTCGAGGAGATCCCCCAAGGGTTGAATTATCACCTCTTAGACTCATGGAACTGCGTCTCACGGTCTTTCGAGTAGGTCTTTCAATGTTACTATGGCTTCGCCTAAGGGTATGAGTTGCCTCAGATCCCCCTTTAGCATCATACCGAGGTTGTTTACTTCTTGTTTTGACCATAATTTTTGGAAACTTTAGCTTTTGTGTTGCACAAACAATATCAAGCAAATGTTTATCTTGCTTACGATTTTAAGTGTGCCCTAAACTGTTTGTTGTATTTTGATGTTTTGTTGTTTCTTGTTTCTTGCTTTGGATTTGGAAATGAGGAGACTCATCCATAGTGATAATCAAGAGTACTCATGCCAAACATGATTTCCCAAAAGAGACTAGGGTACACCACTGAAATCCTAGTGGGGGGTTCGCCTAGCTCTTCCACTCTGAACCAATGAATGTTCCAATAGTGGGAGACAGTTTGAACACAAGTAACTTAGTGTCACTATGAAGAAGTTCTTCAATCCATTTCTAGGAGAATCTAGGGGGCAAACCGATGGAAGGAGATGAATTCCAACGTCACCGAACTGAATTGAGGGTTGGTGATGAAATCCAACTCCCCAATGTTTAAATGATACGTGCGTGTGTGGTGTTCATTTTAAGCTTGCATGAAGTAAAGTGCATAATATAGTAGAAATGACTCTTTCCTATATGCCTAAGTGCAAAATACATTTCAATATTTAGAAATATGCATGAACTACTATGATTTGTATGGGTGCACTTTATTTCATGCAAATATGGCCTCTTGCAAGGCCTCAAAGCAAGCAAACAACATACAATGTCTAGCACGTTGGATCCTAGGGTGAACTTTTCAAGCATAAGCCATTGTTCCTAGCAACGCCTAGTGGAAATCTAAAAGAAGATCTAAGATATGCAAAATGCCTAATTCTTTCTTCTTTTATTCTTTCAATTCCCAAATAGAAATGTGCTTTAAGTTCACTATTTTAGACACACAGAAGTAGACAGAAAGTTATAAAATATCAGAGAAGTTGTACCAACCTCTAATCCAGCTCAGAGAACCAAGGTTCTATCCTCTGCTGCACTCCAGTGTTGGCCGTTGTCGACCAGAGTGGCTGGTTTTTGGTCACTGTTAGTAGGAGCGGCTAAGGCTCTATTGGCCGTTGTGGCTCAGAGCGGCTGATTTTTGGCCATTGTAGACCAGAGCGGCTAAGCCTGCACACAAAACTAAGTCAGTATCTAGGTAAAAAAATGAAAAATCAATGGATGTCCCACCGTGATCGCCATCTGTAGTGACCCCGGGGTGCACGCACCGCTCTTACTCTACTTGCAAATGTGTTAAACCCAAAATGAAATGAAAGACCATGAAAAAGCATATAACATGGAAGTAACAAAGATAGATCTCTTTATTCGTATTGAAACTCGGTTACATGTCGGTCCCTCTTAGGGATACCCATTTTGATACAATAAGGTTACAAGTGGGTAAAATGTCCCCTCGCAAAGGGGTGGTGCGCTATCACAAGCTTCCCGGTTTTGCACATGGAAATGTATGAGGGCTTACAGATGCCTCCTTCTCTAGGTCTATTTCCTAGAGGGATCCTTTTGCTCTCGTATGTTGTAGCTTCCGTCCGATGAACCTGTGGCCCTGTGAGCAATGAAACAACAACACACGCTTAGATGTCCGAGATTGCCTCCCCGGATGAGGTTGTTAGCAATGAATATACTCAAATGAAAGCAAGTGCAAATGAAACTAATGCTATGAATGCGAATGAATGAAATGATGCTATGCTAATGATATGCTAAACAGAATAATGAAACTAATGTCTAAAACCCTAAGCTAGGCCTACGGGCCACTGTCCAATGACAACGGCTGCTAAAGTGAATCTCGTTCTCTTTGCTCCAAAGCTATGGATCAAAGCTTGTATCTGATGTTCTGAAATGGTGATTGCTTTGCTCTCCAATTTGTCAGGGCTTCACCATAAACGTGATCTCCAAGGGAAGCTCTCCTCAAATTTGGACTTATTCTGCTCTGATATTGATCTCTGATGATTATTTGATCCTCCATATCTCTATCTCTCTTTTGGTGCTCTTAGGCTTGCACCTTTTAAAGTGTGTGAAACCCTAAAGTCTATGCTCAAACCCTAGGATTGAATCCCTCATGCGTAGTGAAGGTTAGCATGAGAAGATTTTTGTCTTTTCTATGTTTAAAGACCAGTTAACTGAAGTCTAAATGCAAACTCAAGTCTCCTATGTGAACTGGCCATGAAAGGGAATGCAAAGTTACTCCCGCTCACCTTTATTGCATGCAGACTACCACTTCCACCCGTGATTGGGCATATCTATCGGTAAAATGCTTTTTATGGCTTAGCCGCTATCATCTACAGTGGCTAAGATCTGGCCATTGTCATCTATAGTGGCTAAGGTCTGGCCGCTCTAGGCTTGAGCGGCTAAGGTCTGGTCACTCTAGTCTTGAGCGGCTAAGCTTGGATGGGCTCAGAATGCCCCATATGAGTGGTGAGAACCACTTTTGATGCTTGGAAAGTCCAATATTATGTCATATGATCTTATGAATGTGCCTATGTGAGTAGCTCCCCCAAACATGACATGTTTTAGGTGTCTACAATATGAAATGCTATGACTGAGAAGGTGAAATGTAGAAGATCCAAAAGCATCTAAAACATCTGAGTAGCAAAATCTAGTTATAAATCTTCAATTATGGATGACTAAAAGAATAAATTACAACTCAACTTGAAATTTAATCAACTAAGTTAGCATTGTTTTACATTCATATAGCTAGAAGCCAAAGAAATTGTGAACACTAGTTGTAGAAAGTGAGAGCCAAAGAGGAAAAAAGATAATTCATCAAACTTGGACCTAATTTTGATCACTCGATGCTTGACAACTTATCTTCTCAAATAATTGTAAATATCCATGGCTAAGAATTGAAGATCAAAATCAAGAACAAGCCCAAAATGACACATCATCCGAAGCTAGTTATACTACTACAGTTGTAAAACATCAAAGTTTTAAGATTGTAAGGCTATAAATAGCCATTGAGATCCCATATCAAAAGGTTTTTGGTTTCAACTTTTACTGAGAGATTTTAATATTTTTTTTCTTTGATATTTGGTGGATATATCCACCCATAACATTGTACTTGAAGAGTTGTATCTACAATCACCTATAGCAAGCAATTATGAGATTGTAATCATTGAACATATTTATTAATACAAAGTATTGTGATTCTTGGTGTAATCTGTGCATGATGATGGTGGTTGCATTTGAGTTAATTTTAGTATTTTGTACCCTTTCCCTTTGAAGATGCACCATCTTAGACTAGTTTATTCAAATTTAGTTACTGCAACAAATTATTTACAAGACTTCAAGATCACAATGGCTTGTTTTCTTTCTTTTCCTAACCTTTTTTATTTTATTTCCTTTGATAATTGATTATATTAGAGTATTTTAGCTTGAAATATGAAGCTTCTCTTTCATAAATATGTACTTCGTTGCTCTAAGTTTCAGAATATCTCTTTGAAGTTCTTTCAAGATCATAATCAAAAGGTAGCAAGCCTAGAATATTATTTTTATATGCATTTTACTATGAAATTCATTAAGAATAGGATAATTAAATTGATAATTGTAGTAGATTGAGCTTAAATTAGACCCCGAAGATAAGAATTAACGACTCAAACTTGTAATAATTACGTGTACTTAAACATTCCAACATATTTTCTTTAAATTTTCTCTTTATACTTTGAATTTAAATCAACCAGGTTAGACCAACCATTGGTGTATGTTTGCAACTCGGAAGATGTATCACTCAATAGGTAGATAAAATTATAAGTGTTAGTCAATAAATATAACTCAATTTAAGATGCATATTTCCTATTAACATGCTTTGAACCTTCTACTATATTTTCTCAATCATTTCGTATAATTTCCTAGGTAGAACAACTTCAAGTCTACTTTGGTATATTTTTTTATATAAAAAAAAAAGTTTTCAATTTCTAGATTTTTCATTTGGAATTCTAGTATATTTGGTTTAAATTATTTAGGTAACAAATTATTTCTCCATTTCTAAATATTCTTTTAGTAATGTGAAAAATTTCCCAACAATTTGTGATCATTTAGATTTTTCCCCCTAAAATTTTTAGTTTACATTTTTTCCTATTTGGTTGAGATTGATTGTAGTAAATTTTGTGTGAATTCCTAGGCCCCATTTAATTAGTCTCATATATAAGAAACTATAGACACCAAAACCTAGGCACTTGCAAAACCCCATTCACATTGCACATTCCAAATCTACATAATAAAATATATGCCTAAGTCCAAACTTAGGCATATAAATCCTGCACATTAAAAGTATTTTCCAGATTTTATAAATCTAGAAAATCTACCTAGGATACCCTACCTAATCACTAGACATGTGTCCTGGCCACATCACCACCACCCCTTGCCACATCTCACACACCCATGTCACCCTTGTCCCTTCACATGGGACATCCCTCACACCTCACTCCACTTGCACCTACCCATTAGCCACATCACCCCAGTTAAGTGAGACACCCTAGGTGACTCACTATAACTACCCCTTCCATTTGGTAGCCCTGGATTGCCACTTGGCAATCCTAGCTTGCCACCTCCCTTTCCCTCCAAAATCCCAAGGGGCCTATAAAGGCACCTTCACCCCATCAACCAAAGGAGGCTGAGAGAACACATTGTCAGGCTACCAAAATCATGCTAGGAGCTCACACGCATCTTGAGGAGATCAAAGACTCGAAGCCCTAGAGTGCCCCTTTTGGAGCTTTCTACCATCTAGCCTCAATCGCTCATCCATGGTTACATAGTCACAACCACCCTCCCATGGTTTCCTAACCGCCCTCCCATGGTTGCCCAACCCCAATCGTGCACCCTTACTCATATTGCATCAAAACCTTTAACAGTGTAGATCAATAAGATTGTAATGTGTTAACAAGGCATTCTGATTTTGATTTCTATGTTTTCTACAAGTATTAGTTCAAGGGTTTTATTGCATTGGTTTTTAATCACATATATAGGTGCTACTAAACCCTTGTTTGCATTTTGTGTGTGTAGGAGATAGGTATCTGAAGAGCTATTGAAGCTAAGAGTGGTCCTACTTCTAGGATACAAAAGCCCACTCACCCTTGGAGCTGTAGCAGAGGAGCGAAGAACACCCAATAGTTTGTTGAAGAGTTGGAAGACCACCATTCAAAGCATTGTATTTAGGAAGAGAGCATTGTAATATCTCCCCCAAGACATTGGGGGCAAAGCATTGTAAATTTGGGAGATTCAGGCTCCCCTGTATCAATAATACAAAGAAAAATTATTTATTACATTGCAATCTCTTCTTTCTATTTTATGTGTTTGGTGTTCAGTTATTTTTTCTACAGAAATGGTGATCACGGTGGGACCCCCTAAGGGTTCTATTTGTCATTGCCTTACTAGTTTCTATTACTAATCTATGTTTATCTATGATTGTAGGTTTCTAGAGCTTGATCATGTAGATATTGAGGATTAAAATTGATAGATCCAAAGCCCATTTTGATTTGGCCCTATACTTGAGGAACCACAAGCATGCGATTATAGACCTGACAAACATCATATTGGTGGTTTGAACTCTATAGAACCACATGTCTATGGTTGGAACCCTGCAAAACCATGGATCGATGGTTGAAAAAATAGGAGGGAGTAGAAAAAAGATCATAAGTTCATACATCTAAAACTTTCTTTCCCTTTCTTTTGCTTTAGGATTTCATTAAGTCAAATAGGAGTCTTTGTCCTTGTTTGCCCTTGTCTGCATCTAGGTCTTAGGCTAGGCATACCTAAAAAAATCAAAAGAACTTGCATTTTAGATTAGCTACCAGAGCATTTGCATAGCCTGATTAGGAATAATCTAGGCACATTTAGGGTTTTAAGCTTATTTTACTTTATTTTTGGTACATAACTAAAATCATGGGTCTACGATTGGGAATTCCAAAATGTGCACACATGGTTGGTTAATCACCCAGTGATGGTTGACCAGGCCCAAATACCTAATGATGGTTGGCTCTAAGTACTAGAACCCTGGTAGATCTTGCTTGAAATTAGCCATTTTGTCCTAATATATTTCTATCTACACTTGTATATTTCTCATTTAGGCAATAAATAGAATTGCATGTTAATTTGCATCACACCCTAATAAAAAAAACCTTCACACACTTGCACGTGAACATTGGTAAGGTTGGATTTCATCACCAACCCCCAATAATTACCCCATTATTTTGGCCAAGGTTGGTCCAAGAACCATCGTAGCCATGGAAAATAGCATACATTCCTCTTCGAAGGGTGTATCACTACCCATGGTGAACTAGGTGAGGATTGGTAGAACCTAGGCTCCCTCATCGAATTTGGACTTCATCACCAAGCCTTGATGGGTTTCACAACTTGGATTTCATCACCAAGTTAGTGTGTGAGAGTATCTAGGTGAAATCCTTAGATTCATTATAGGGTCAAACATTGCACTTTCATTTACAAAAAACAAAAAAATAAAAAACTTTTCAAAACAAAAAACTTTGCAAAAACTTAGAAACAAATTTATTTGTTTGTTTGCTTTGCATGTTGTTTGCTTGTGCTTCCACCACATATTCACACACGTACCTTCACACTTTCCAATTCATCCCACCCTTAGCGTATGGTAACAACCCGTAGTCAAGCCAAAAAGCTAGCCCAAGTTCAGAATCAGTTACCCTCATCCATGGAGTTTCCATCTCAGTCCTCTCAAGCCCCTACCACTTTAGTGGTAGGGCAAGTCAGTGTAGCCCCTACTATGTCCTTGAACTTGAATGTCAAACCATCTAGTGGTACCCCCATTTTAGACATAGATATAATGTAGAGAGCTACTCATGCTACCATTCCTAAAACTCCTAGGAGTGAGCCACCCATACCATCGGATGATCATGTCACATATGTGGACATGGATATCATTAGGCTATATCTAAATGCAACTAGTTTGGTCTTTCCATCATTGCCTCCACTTACCATTCCACCCACACCATTCCTCCATCACAATAAGAAACCATCTTCCCACACCCACAATAATCCAACCAAATCTTCATGAATCCACTCTTTGAACCGACTACTACCACCATGACCCACAATCATCCATCATCATCTAATCAACACCCCTTCATATTGCCAAATCAAAACATCACTTGTACTAACCCTCTCTATGAAGCACAAGTCAATGTTGCTTCATAGATCCCTACATCCATCCCATCCACCACACATGTAGATCCCATACATCATAACATCCCTCATTTAATAGCAATACCTTTTACCACTTACCCTCCACCTACATCCACTCACATGGTTGCCACCCAACCGGTCCAATCATCTACCACCTACATGGCCATACCATCTTCATCTATGATTGCCATACAGTAAGCATTTCTACAGTTGCAACAATTGATTATGGATAATGCTAATCAAAGCATTAATCCCAACCCATATGATAGTAACATGGGGTAGATCAAAACCAACCATCCACATCTCATCCACACACCTTCTTCACTCAAGATCCATCTTGGGTGTTGTGACCCCCAACCACGACCATACCCACTAATCCACTTCATCAAATGTATGCTAGCTCATCAGGTCAACATACCATCATACCCCCATCCCCCCATCATCATCAAAGTCATCACCAACAATCATTCCATAATCCATTTCACACTAACATCCCACATCATCAAATCCCCACTAATAATGCACATTATTTCTAATAACAACAAACCAATCAGGGTTTTAACCCTTTGCTAGAAGATCCAAAGTTTCAATTTTTACAAAGTCAGATTGATAGTCTAGCCATGCAAACATTAGGTATGCAATACCAGAAACCTACTCTAAGGTAGCTAATCAATCATCCAATTCATGCTTTAGTACCATCATCACCCTACCCAATAGATTTTCAAATACCAAAGTTTGACAAATTCAAGGGGATGAGGACCCTCGAGAGCATGTGAGTGGATTCATTAATGCATGCTTTAGAATAAAAACAATGATGCACTCATGCTCCATACTTTTCCTCAGATATTTGGAGGAGATGCCCTAGATTGGTACAATCATTTACCACATCAAAGTATCTATACTTTTGAGCAACTAGTGGACCAATTCTTGGAGCGGTTCTCTCTAAATATTAGAAAGAAGACAACATTGACCGATTTGCTCAATTTATGATAATATGATGATGAATCGGTCTATGAATTTGGAAACCACTAGAGGGCAATCATGACCAAACTACCATTCTCCCTCCCCATGGTAGAATTAACATGAATGTTCACAAGGAGTTATTCCAAACCAATCTCCTTATTATTACAACTACAACAATATAGAACATTCGAAGAAGCACTCACCCAAGCCAGAGTGATAGAAGAAATCAAGATTCAAGAGGGTGAGATAAAATCAAAAAAGAAAGAATGGTAGAACAAAAATCAAAATGGGAATAACCATGGTCAATCCAAGGTCAACTAGGTTAATCAAGTAGTCTTGAGCCAACCTCCATAACAAATCCAACAAGCTCAAGTGCAAGTACAACAACCCTAAACAACAACAACCACAACAATAGACTTATCAAGTGGTTCCACCCCCACAACAACTACAAAATCAAGCTCAACCTACAGAAAATCAATAGCATCAATACAATCAGCCAAAATACAACTACACCCCATTGCTTGAACCATATTCATCCATCTTCCAAAAGTTGTATGATGCACAAGCTTTCACATTACCAGAAATGAAGCCTGAAGATCCAAACAAGCCAAAACCTAGGAACTATAAGGAGCATCTATACTACACCTATCATCGATAGAAAGGCCATGACATCGAGACTTGCTATGGGTTTAAGAACATTGTGCAAGATTTACTTGAAAAGGGAAAGATCAAGATTGATAACCCCTTAGCCCAACAAAACCAAAACCTTAGAATATATCAAACACCATTACCTCATCATGAGGTAAATCAACAAACAATGAGAGCATCAACTTCTATAGTTCCTCCCAATCAAGTCAATCATGTGTCACAACTATACCAAGGTTTTATGGGGGCTATTCACATAGTCACCCGAGGGCAAAGAAAAATGAATCACACACAAGCAAATGAGCCAACCCAAGTAGTACCAACTCCTGTAGCACAACCAAATGTGCCCATACAACTAAACCCAACCATTCCATCTCCACCCATTCATATTCTAAATCATCCACCTAGACCAATCATCACATTGAGAAGTCGATTGACATAGAGCTTAAGGATGGCATCAACCAAGTTGTCAATATATGAGCTCATACAACAATCTCCCCACATCATGAGGTATTGATGGAAATATTAAAATCCATCAAACTTCAAACAAAAGATCCTAACACCTTCAACACTTTTATGGGGAGTGTTCAGAATTGTATGGAACCTTCAATAGCATTCTATAATTTTGAAGAAAAGAGCATATCATCAGAGTTACCCGATCCTCCATTGCATATTGTAGCTCATATTGATCGAAAACCCTTTAAAAGAGTGCTCATCGATACCAGCTCCTCTATCAATCTCATCACTACCCCAACCATCAAACATCTCAACCTACCATCATCTCACATCACCACATCCACCTTCACCCTATGGGCTTTCAATGATGCTTTGTGCTCCATTGTAGGAAATGTAGTTCTACTTGTAATAGTGGGGGTGAAAACAATCCATGTACTCTTCCATATCTTGGAAGGAGCCATGTAGTATAACATACTTCTTGGACATCCCTGGATTAGGGAAATGAAGTGTGTTCCCTCGACATTACATCAATGTTTGAAATATGTGCATGAGGGAAAAGTCCATTGCATTCCAACTGACACCGAACCATTCAAGTACTGCAACTTGATATCCAATCCATATGAGCCATCCCTTCCATCCACCCATCTTTCCATTCAGCCCCTCATCATTCAAACCACCCCAACTAACAACACCTCATCCAAAGCACCCATCCTAGAGGCTTTGCCAATAGTTGATCATGCCTTTGCATCTCAAGCCATCAACCCAAGTCAACCCTCATCCACTTCATACCATTTTTCCATCACACCTGATCATCCCACCAACCAACCATCATCTTCATTAACTACACCTCCCACTTCACAAACACCCTTCACCTTTTCATCCCAACCAAATCCACCAACCACTAACAAATCCATTAAACCAAATCCATCTCAAACCCCACCACCCATTATCTCATAGATAGGGTCACCTATCCGAGAAGAACCATTGCCGAGTGAGCCATTACCTCCATCCAAACCACAAGCCACCATTGAAGCCTCCACATCAACACCTAAATCATCCACATCCCAACCAACTCAAGTTGTAGTCCATCTCACCAATCCAAGTATTGGTGAGTACATAGTTGAGAGTGTCGCCATAACACCACCTATTCAGTCTATTAGAGATTACGGTCACCCATGTGACCCACCTTTGGCTATAGGTGCAGTGTATAGAATGGGTTCTCGAGCCAAATAGGATTAACTTTGTATATGGGGGAGTGGATTCTTCATCCAATCCACCTCCTCCTAATGAAGAACCCATGCAGGAATTTTGTGCTAGCTTAGAATATCTATCCAACCTAGATTTCCCCTTGTGATATTTTCATCGGGTTAACTGGTAGGGATTTGGTCTTGGATGACATGAATAGGGCCCACATCACATCATTGAGCCCCAATATCGAGAAGCGCATGATCGCTCTAGCTTAGGATACAGGCCATCAACCTCAAACTCCTCCTTTGAGCATACATTTTAACAACTCACCCTAGAGTCCAAAGAGGAGGATGAGGAGAGTGAAGATAGTGATGATAGTGATGATGAGTATTTAGACCCTGAGTTTACACCTTATTTACATGAGGCCTTTCCAAAAATGAGACCACATATAGCTATGATCAATTACATTTTTTATGATACATTTTAATGATGATTTTGAGGAATTTTAGGAAATGGGACCAAACATGGACATGATCAATCATATTTTTGATGGTCCCCAAGAAGATGTGGCCCCTATAGAGCCCATTGAGAGAGATGAGTACTACAATACAATGTTTCCTATCAATCAATCCATATTTCACTTGCACATTACATGAGAGTGACCTGAACCAGATCCACCACCACCACCTTGGTTGCATTCACAAAATCATAATTCACCCACCATAGGTCAGTTGCTCCCTAGAGAGAGTGAGCAAGATAGTTCACTCTCCAAATTGTAGCCACTTCATTTCCACCAAGTTAACATGATTTTTGTTGACTTGTTCACCCCACTCCACAATCCATATGATTTGGCAAAGCTGATTCCAATCGATGCTAGCCTTATCGACATGGATAGGATTTCATCCCCACCATCCATAGCCAAGTTCATCCTATCTGAAGAATTGCTAAGAGCTTCTAATGCTTATATTCCTCAACAATATTCACCTTTGCCTACTTCTATTTTTCAAACCAAAGTAGAAGAAGCATCACTCGAGTCCTTTGAACATGTGGAGGATGATATTCATCTCATTCCTACTCCACATCAGTTAGAAGAAGGTTCTCACATGCTTATTGAAGAATCCATTGATGTGAACCTAAGTCAAGATGTAGATAATCCACAAATTGTGAAAATAGCAAAATATCTATCCATAGAAGAGAAAGAGCACATCCTAGATGTATTGACAAGGAAGAAAGAGATTTTTGCATGGTCATACAAAGATATGCCTGGTCTTGACCCCAACTTGGTGGTCCATAACCTCACCTTAGCTCCCGAAGCTAAACCATTCAAGAAAAAATTGAGGAAACTTCATCCTACCATAGCACTCATTATCAAAGAAGAGCTACAAAAATTATTAGATGTGGGTTTCATACAACCCATTGATTATCCCGAATGGCTCTCAAACATGGTACCCATTCACAAGTCGAATGGGGGGTACACGTATGCACAAATTTTTGAGACTTAAACAAAGTGTATCCCAAGGATGATTTTCCATTACCGAACATCGATCAACTTGTAGACTCTTGTGTAGGCCATGAAATACTTTCTCTAATGGATGGTTTTTTAGGATACAACCAAATTCGAATCAATCCTGAGGACCAACACAAAACAACATTCACCACACCTTGGGGCACTTTCTATTACAAGGTGATGCCATTCGATCTAAAAAATGTAGGAGCTACTTATCAACATGCCATGACGTATATCTTCCATGACTATATGCACAAAATCATTGAAGACTATGTGGATGATCTTATCGCTAAATCCAAAACACGTCTTGAGCACATTGAAGTACTAGAAAAAGTCTTTGATCGATTGCTTGAACACAAGGTGAGGTTAAATCCTAAGAAGTGTGTATTCAGAGTCACATCAGGTAAACTTCTAGGATTCATTATCTCCAAGTGAGGCATTGAAGTGGACCCTGATAAGGTCAAGGCCATTATTGAAATACCCCCTCCAAAAAATCTTAAAGAGTTGCATAGTTTGCAAGGAAAGATTCAATCCATTCGATGATTCATTGCACAACTATCTAATAAATGCAAGTCGTTCAATCACTTGCTACAAAAGGGGGTCACATTTTCCTATACAAAATAATGTCAAGAGGCTTTTGATGACATCAAGAAATATCTAGCTTCACCACCAGTACTAATATCACCTCATCTAGGAGTCCCTTTTCACCTTTACATTTTTACAATAAATTTTGCATTAGGGACAATGCTTGCACAAAAGAATGAAAATTAGAAAGAGCAAGCAATCTATTACATTAGTCAAACTTTGGTGAGTTATGAAACAAGATATGCTTATGTTGAGAAGTTGTGCTTAGCAGTGGTTTTTACCACTAAGAAACTCAGATATTATATGCTAAGTAACACTACCTATGTCATAGCTAGAGAAAATCCTCTGTGTTATATGATGACTCACACATACAACAATACCCAAACCATAAAATGGATAATGCTCTTAACATAATTTGATCTTGAATTCATTAGCCAAAAATCCATCAAAGGTCAGGTGATAGCCGATCAACTCGTAGAAGCTCCACTTCCAAATGATCAACCCCTTCTTATCGAGCTTCCAGATGATTCAGTATTTTTCATCACTGAACAAGAAGAACTAGTCCCTCCTGAGGATGATGTTGACATCACTCTCTTCTTTGATGGGTCAAAGTGCAAAAAAGGACAAGGTGCTAGAGTCATATTTTATACACCCGAAGGAATACCAATTCCTTTATCATTCAAACTTGACTTTCCATGCACAAATAACAATGTAGAGTATGAAGCCTTAATCTTGGGGCTTCAGTCAGCATTAGCTATGGGCATTAAGCGTATAAGCATTTTTGGTGATTCCCAACTTGTCATTTTCCAAGTGAAAGGAACTTACCAATGTAGAGAGCCAGTCTTGAAACAATACCATGAAGTAGCAATGAAATTGCTAGCAAAGTTTGACTAGTACGAGATCGACAACTTGCCTCGTTCGACTAATAGGTTTGTGGATGCGATGGCTTCTTTAGGATCATTGATTCCAAAGAACAAAAATGGAGAAGTCCAACCACTTATCATCACAACAATGTCCAAATCCACAATCTCACGAGCAAAATCTGAAGGTGAAAAGAGTGTATGTCTCATTCACGCAGAACCATATGAATCTTGCCTTGATCAAATAAAGGACTTTCTCAAGTTTGGGACCCTCCCATCAGATTTGGATGAGAACTACAAAGAGAATATTTAAACAAAAAGTAGCTCGTTACACTCTCTTGGGGGACGTGTTGTATAGACATGGCTATGATGGAGTCTTACTTCGATGCCTAGATCCCGTAGAGGCACAAAGAGCCATAACTGAAGCCCATGATGGTACTTGTGGTGGCCACTTTAGTGGAATGGCCATTGCAAAGCGTATTTTGTGCATGGGTTATTATTGGCCCACCATGGAAAATGATTGTTGTCAATATGTGAAGAAATGTCAAAAATATCAACATCACGCCAATTTGACTCATGTACCATCACAAGCATTACAACCCATTCAAAGCCTTTGGCCCTTTTCACAATGGGGCCTAGATTTGATTGGCAAAATTTCACCTACCTCTTTGGGACAACACAAGTTCATCATAACTACCACAGAATACTTCACCAAATGGGTCGAAGCGATCCCAATGACCACTACGACTGGACCTCGAATTGCGGAGTTCATACTCCAACATATTATCTGTCATTTTGGGATTCCCTCAAAGATCATTTTTGATAATGGCAAGTCTTTCAAAAACAAGGATGTTCGAGCATTATGCAACAAGTATAATATCCAACATAGTTTCTCGACTCCTTATTACCCACAAGCAAATGGACAAGCTGAAGCGACCAATAAGACCTTGATAGCCATTCTCAAGAAACTTGTCAAAGAAAACCATAGAGATTGGCATACTCAACTCCCCTTGGCATTATGGGCTTATCGAACAAGCATCCAAATGCCAATAGGGGCAACTCCATTTTCATTGGTCTATGGAGCCAAAGCAATCATGCCTCTTGAGCTCGAGATCCCTTCTTTACGAGTTGCATTACAAGAATTCATGGATGACGACACAACTAGACAAGCACATCTTGACCAACTTACACTCCTTGATGAAAGGTGAATCAATGCCTTAGAACATCTATGAGTATATCAAGATCGCATCAAGCATGCTTATAATGCAAAAGTCCATCCTCATGAATTCCAAGTAGGAGATCTCATTCTTAAAGAGAATCAAAAGAACACCAATGCATTGTCGCACTTGAGAGATAAATTCGTGGCTAATTGGTTAGGTCCATACATTGTTAAGCAAAATTTGGGTCCAGGAACATATAGACTTGCAAATTTAGAGGGAACATTGGAACCTGAGCCATTAAATATTATACACCTAAAGGCGTTCTATGCATAGTGTAAATTATATATGTACATATACATGGCTAAAAAAATAAAAAAATATTCATTGCATTTCATACATCCATCCATGCATTCCACCTACATTTCATATACGCATTTTAGGCATTTGTTCATACCATTCATCATGTTAGGAACCATTTGGTTAATTTGGATGATTGCTAGTCCACTATGTCTTGTTGCCTTAATCAGGGGCACCTTATATCAAACATTACTCATCACTCCATCAGCCACAATAATTTGCAACTTTCCTTACGATATTTTGATGATTGAGGGGTTCACATAAACTAGGATAGATACCGTATAATCATTAGCAATAATGATTATGCGGCCACTGACTATTTTATGTACACCTTTTAATTTTCAAAAGCTTGTAGCGAAGGTATTGTTAGCTTTTGATGTAGATTGCAATGGGATATGGCAATCACAGTATGCAAAAATATAAGAGAAAATAAATTTATGAGATTACAAAAATATGCTATAAATAGAAATGATGGAAATGAATACAATATTGCTATGGAGGAAATGGACACTCCATGCAAGATGCTACAGAACTACATTGTACTCCATTACTAATGGAGTCACTTAGTAATACTATTACTATCTATTGTATTACCAATATCTTATAATGAGGCCCTTTTATAATGGAATATAGATTCCTTGGCCAACACTCTACCTAGCTATACAAGGGATACCTTGCACATTTACAACTTGCACATTGACACTTGTGCATTTATTACATTGCATAAAGTAACTAGATAACTTTCCCCTAAAGTAATCTAATGTCCTAAGTATGTACCTAGGAAGGTACATTTACATGATCCAAATGATGTTATAGAGTCTAACTCTAAAACCCCCTTTATTACATTATTTGGAAATTGAAGACTTTAGTCTTCAATATTGATCTTCTTCCATTGGATAATGGAACTTATATTCTCCTTCATTGCTTACTGTGATTAGATTCAGCTAGTAATTTTTTTCTTTAGTTGATGTAGAGTAAGATGATGTTTTAGATTATTATTTCAATTGAGTGTACTCAATAGGTTCAGTATTTGTAGTATTGTATTCCTTTTTGGCATACCTTTTCTTCTTCTTCCTTCTTCTCTTCTTGTAATTTTGCATTGGATCTAATGGAATTTTTACTTCATGGCAAATTAGTTGATCATCACAATAATATTATTCCTTATTGTTGACTTGCTTCTCATGTTGAGTAAGTACAAACACAATCAATTATAGATAAATCAATAGACACTCTTCTTGTGAGAATATAATCAATTTTTGTGAGTTCCACCATGTTGTGAAGAAGATTTAATTAAGATAATTAATCAAGGCTGCAAATTTACCTTCTATGGATTCCTTAATAAATAAGGAGAATTTTTCTTTATTGCTAGTTGATAGATACATGTACCCTTCCAGAGTATCTATTAAATTTTGAGAGTAAAATTCTACTTCTTGGAATAGCTCTTCATTATTGAAATATTTTCTTAGAATTTCATCCATGAGAAGTAGTATTTGAAGAAATGGATTTAATAGAATCTTAGTAGTATACCTTATAGCTCCCAATATTAAGGTATATGTAATCCTTAGAATATATAAGCTTGATTTCACAAAATACTTGTTAACTCTTAGATTTTATAGACTTCCTTTTATCTCCCTATTGATGAGGGTTCACAAACCTAATAAGTTTTTAGGTTTTGTAGCAAGCTTACATCTATCCAATGAATTTCGAACTTGATAATTTTTTATGGATTCTAATATTACCAAGTTTTGTAGAATGCCTTATGAATCCCTAGGGTGTTTTGGATAGGATATTTGATAAATATAGTGCTTTTGTAAATTGTAGTTCAATTTTGAGTTGATTTTGTAAAATTTTGTAAACACCAAAAATCAAAATTTTATCTCCTTATTACTCCTATTGAACTAAGCACTATTTTCAATTTTGAAAAGGTTTTGAAGTTGGATTTATTTTTCCTCCTTTAAGTGTTTTGAGACAACACTACAATAAAAATTCCAACCTTTGAAAATTTTAATAAACCTCTTTAAACACCCCTTTTGGTTGATTTTAATGTTTTCTAATTTCCAATTCCTAAGTTGTATTCCTTATAACTCCTAAATTTGGAAAGATTAGAAAATAACATTTGCAAGTAATTTAAATTTTAATAATAACTCTTATTTCTCCTTGGTAACATTTTCCAAATATTAACAAATCTGAAATATGCTTGCTTAATAAATCTCTAATGTTGAGTATTGCAACAGAAGATAAAATGCTCCCTTATAACTCCAAAAACCTTATATTAAAAGTAAGCTAAAAATTAACCTTTATCTTAATAGTCCTTCAATGTTGTATGTTGGTAGATTTGTATCTATGTGTTATGTAGCGCTCATGGGTAGTCAAAGCCCTCTTTGATTGGTGATCCTTATCTTCTATTATTAACGCTAAAATATACCTTGAAATATGCTTTGCAGAGCTTCTTCGAATGTAAGCGTTGTTTGCTAATTTTATGACAGTGTCTTAAATGATTTTATTACACCGTTGAATGGTGTATGACTTGAAATAGCCATTTTCTTTGAGTAAGCCTCAATGCTTAACTCCTTTTGAATTATATCTTGCTTCACTCTGATGCATTCTGCTTCACACTATTGTATTAGTCTTTATTATCCAAGACCATTTTCTTAAGTAAGATGGGTTTTGTGACAAGTATCACATGAATCATTACAAGGTATGTGTCTTCAACGTACCTTCATCACTGATGAGGTTGGTGGTAACCTCCAAATATTGTTAACTCCCTCTAAATTAATGTAACTCTTTTTAGGTGAGCACTTGGGTCTTCATGAACGTTAGTAAGCTTAGAGAATTTTTAACAAGTGGCACTCAAGGCTTGAACATGCAAGACTCCTTTCTATAAATCCAAATATGAGCTTGCAACCCTAATTCTTCCTTTATCTTTGCACCCTATGTGATCTTGCTATGTTTCTTGATATGCAATATTTCTTTTGCATGTTGGATTGGTGAGGATGGCAGATGGCTATAGCTGGATTGCTTCATGGTTCTATGACACACTTTTGAGCTTTCCTTTTGGTGGATGTTTTCTTTAATGGACACCTTAGGTATAGCTCTTATCTTTGCACCTATTTGCAGGTTTTGTAGCTCATTTTAATGTCGATTTGTGCCCTTCTTTAGTGCTGGTTATAATAGCCAATATGTAGCCCTTTTGATTTATTGTTTAAAAATATAACCTATAACCAAATGCTACTCTTTTTCTATGTAAGTATGATTTATAATACCTTCTTTCAATGGCTCTACTATTGTAGGTGACGCACTGCTTATAGGGATTGATTTGATGGAGGAAATCGATATTTTTAAACACCTCAACTCTTAGATGTGTGAGCTCTTTGGTGGATCCTTCCTCTAGCTACAACTTTTCTAGATATATATGTCCTTACTACCCCCTATAAATAGTAACACTTTTATTCTTCCAAGGAACAAAATAGGTGCCTTTTGTAATAAGTATATATTGCACCAAAATGAAGAATTTTTTTAATCCTTCTTGCTTCTTCTTCATTGGATGATAGTCAATCCATGTAGCATAGGGTTGTAGTATTCCTAGTGGGGATGTGGTTTTCAAAGGATTAGAATGATCAATTACTATTCCCAATTGATGGACCAAATCGCACAATTGTATAGTCTTCACAACCATCAATTTGTGACAACAAAACAACTTGTACATATCCCAAATTGTACCACTGTATGATCCCAAATCATACAGTGATAGGTACTGTATGATTTTACACTCAACCAATCCTTCAAATTCAGTTTTTCAAGCTACCGTACACAGTTTTATAACTAAATTGTTCAATTTCCCAATACTGCCAAATTGGGTAAGTTTTCCTAAATCACATAAACTACCAAATCAGGTAAGTTTCTTTTGTACGATTTGTAAGAGCTTTGGTGTATGATTTTTACAAAAATAAAGTGCAACATGGTGCTAAATTGGATACTCTTATGTGCCAATCTCTCTTAGATAAGTTTTGTAAAGGTTTAAAATGGCAATTAATCCATTTCTACCAACATGCAAGTTCCATCATCAGGGTTTGAGAGAGTTCTCTCCAATGGAAATATCCAAAAATCATACAAAATATTCAAGACATCTTTCTTGATATCATCCTCATCATAAATCATTCATAAGGTCCACACCAGTGCTGGTTTAATCCAATTCTTCCATAATAATGCATTTAGTATCAACAACAACCATAAAGAAGTACATGCAAGAAAGATAAATTGCAAAACATTATTCTACCATTCCAAGATCGTATAGTATGTGATAGAAAACTATGAATTGATATTCCTCTTAATTACTTGACAAAAATTCCATGCAATCACTAAAAGGTACTCAATAATCATAGGTATGCATCAATATTTTGTTCGAGTTGCTACTTATAACTCTTTATTCTTATCTACAATGGTCTTCATATGGTGATTAATATCCACCTACAAAGCACAAACAATCTTCTCCTTAGAATTTAGTTGCATTTGATTTTCCAAGACCATATCATTATATCATTTATTGTCATGTGTGAGATCTTCTATATTCTTATAAGGTATTGCTAGTTTCTCATATTTTACAACCAACTATGTTCTTAGATATTCATCCTTCGCTCTTAGTTGAGCTTCCAACTCCTTGATCATGTCTTCTATCATTTGTGAGACCTATCACTTTTGCTCTTCAAGAAATCTAATTATGGCCTCAAAACTAGTCTTTTTGCTTAGTTGTTCTTCCTTAAATTTCTTTAGTTTCTCTTCTATCATAGCCTTACTCTTCTACAATTCTTCCTCCATTGCAACCATTTACTTTCGAGTGGCCTCTGTCTCTTCTTTCTAAGCTTCCTTGAGCTGATAGATCTAATCCAATCCTATGCTCAACCACTCTATCCAATGTGTGTTAGAAAGTTCAACTTCCTCAGAGTGATAGCCAATCTTGAGGTGAACCTCTTATGTTCCAACTCTGTTGTGTTCATGGGACAAGTCAAATAATTGACTCTATCTAGATACAGGATTAGATGCTGCCTATAATTGGTTATCACTCCATCTAGAAAGTTGTCTCTTCCTAACATCATTGTTACCTCTTCCCTGGGTAACTTCCATGGGTGATGTACATGAATATCTACAATTTTTCTTGTATGCTCCTCACTGCTCACCCATTCTATTATCTTTTCCAACTTGATAAACACTTGTTCTTCCCATAGCTTTAACTCTTCCATGCATCCAATACAAATTTATAATTTTGTGCTAGCCATGGCATTACCTATCTGAGAGAATAAATGTTCCACCTAGTCTTATACCCTTTTTGCATCCTCCTCTATTTCAATATTTAAGAACTGTGGTACCTCTAGAATGTAACTTGTTTGTATCCTCTGTAACTCTTCCTCTATAGGAGTTTTTTCTTCCTCTTCTTCCAAGTGGTAACCAAAGCTTTCCCTAAGCTCCATTAGTGCTATCTCTACATTTATATTTTCTTGTGGTTGAGTCTGTCCCACATTCCTCTCCACCTCCACATATTCTTCCACATTCACAATATTTTGATGAGATTACTATTGTCCTGTATATTCTTGGGCTTATTTTTTTTTAGTTAAGCCCACCTGTTATTCTTCTATCACCTAATCTTCCTCACGATTCTACTGGGTTTCCATTGTTGTGACTTTTTCAATAATAAGATCTTCTTATTCCTGTGATTCGTTTGTATCTTCTTGTGCATCACTTTGACTATTTTTATTCATACCTCCTCCCATAATGAATCTAAAGTGACATTTCTTCTTCTCTCTTGGTTCTTCTTCTAGGGCTTCCACTCTCACCTTGGATTTCTCTTTTTCATCCTGAGTAGTGGCTAATACTTCTTGTACTGTTTACCTCATTTTTGTATCATATAGAATTTTTGAAGAGTCCAAATTTTTAAAATCATCATGCTATAAAATCTATGGAGATTCCACCATCTCCTCTGCTTCTGCCCAATTCCAATATTGCAAATCCATCTTCTCTAATTCTGGTTGTTCTTCTTCTTGTTGATTCTTCTATACAGGATTGGCTTATTTTTTTGGAACGAGATTATTTGCTTCTTTCTCATTGTATTTTTGTTCTTACTTGTACTGGGCTAGATTTCCTCCCTTTCCTAAATTGATGGTTGCTCCTGCTACCGTTGCTAATGTGCTTGTTGTTATATATTAGGTTCCAACTGCCTAGGTATTTTCATTCGATGGTGTACCTCATCCTCTATAGAAGTATCCTCATGTACTACAGTGGCTTATTGCACTTTCTTTGTTTGAGACTTATCTGGAGTCTCCTTCTAAATTGGTATGGACTTTGCCCATCTCAAAATGGTTGGCTTCCCTACATCAATATTCCTAGGTTCTATAAAACCTATAAAGTGTATTCCCATCTCCATAACAACATTCAATAATAATCCAATAGCATGGAAAGTCATCCCAAAATTCTTAGGCCTCTTTTTTAGCACGTCATGCATCTTTTTCTCTATATAAGTACCCCAATCGTACTGAATTTCTTGAGTGATACCTTCTACATACTAAGCCATCCATATTAGCATATCTATGGCTCATGTTTTCCCTAATAGTTGAGCCATCACAATATTCATGGCACATGGCTAATATTTCCCTACCAACTGGCTTTGTTTAGTTCCTTGAGTTCTTGCACCTAAAATCTTTGCTTTGGCTAGTGATTTCATATTGGTAAGTGAAGTGATAATGCAATGTGTTTTAATCAAATCAAGAAACTTCTTAATTACCTCCATGCCATATGCAGGTTACCCAAATGTTTTCCTAAATGTCTCTACTATGAATTCTATCTTCATCGACTACTTACCCATATTGACATAGACAAGTTTGGTTGCAGGATTATACTCATGAACCATTTGCAACATAAATTTATAGGTCTTTTGGTGTAGTGGTACTTGTGCTATTATAGCTACACCATCCTTCTCAAACTCTTTTATCCATGGGTGTTTCTTGTTTTCCTTGTTTCTCCACCACTTCCTACATGTATCTCCTCCATGTTGTACGAATGATATGCTTGTTATCTCAACCTGGATCTCCTTAGGTTTGCTACTCAGATCTTCCTCTGGAT
Organism: Wollemia nobilis; assembly: GCA_028583015.1. NCBI lineage: Eukaryota > Viridiplantae > Streptophyta > Pinopsida > Araucariales > Araucariaceae > Wollemia > Wollemia nobilis. Next base: position 8,949,198 of record JAQPPZ010002979.1, read on the forward strand.
CTAGGTAATGGATTTAACTATGCAACTACCTCCTTGGGATTCTTTCCTGTGCCATTTATTCCTCTCAAAATCATGGTGGTCTCCTTATTTGATCAACCCTCCAATACCTCTACCCTCTCCATGGCTTGTATCCTCCTCTCCTCCAAGTGTGAGTACCATGTCAACCGTGGGACTAAAACTATCACCCTTGGTATTTCCACATATGTGACTCTCTCTCATGTAGGGGTCCTGGTGACCATTCCACTCTGTTGGTTGTAATTCTTCTTAACTAGTATCCAAACACTTTAGTTGAAATCATTTTCCTGCCATTCCTCCAGTTAGCTTTGCTACTTGAACATCACCTATTATGCAATTAGAAGTGTCCTAAAAATTTTACAGTGCTACTATAAATCGTATAGTACACCCTCCACTTGTTCATGTACGATTTCTAGTTCAAAAACCACCTTTAGATCGTACAATATCCTCAACTGCTTCAAAGTGTTCAATCTTCTACAAATCATATATCTATTGCACCAAAATGTACAGGGCCCATACCAATTCATACAATGTCCCTATCTTCCTACTCCCCTTTTCCGAATTTGTACACTTCCATACGATTCCATATGATTTACTCAAAATTCTTAGAGTCAGCCCTTCAAATTGTACAACACATCCATTAAAACCCTTGTTCACCTAAAACTCATGTTTTTCACTTCTCCTCCATGATTTCTCACCGACCCAGTTGCCGAAATATCCTCATCTATCTTTTTAGTGCAATTTTGGAGCAATTCTATAATTTTTAAATACTTGGCATAATTTACCCCCAAAAATGAAATTTTTTGGCTATAATGCAAGGTTGTACAATCTTCTCCTTCCTTTCCTCTACCTTCTCCAATTTTTTTGGCTAATTTTATCTGATTAGGGCTTGTAATCTCCTTTCCCTTGCAATTTATTACTCTGGCTCCAATCCACACTTTCTTTGAACCGTAGTGTATTTTTTTCCATAATCTAGTTCTTGCTTGGACACCTTCTACTACAAACCCTTGTTTTCCTTAACTAAAAATTGAAATTTGCTTTTAATGGAGTCGAAACCCTTGCTTTTCTTAATCGGTTCGATTTTCTTAAATGCAAAAAGTCTCCTTGGTGTAAATTTAGAAATGGGTCATGCAATATTGTAGTCCATTCATGAATTTTAATTCCCATGTAATATATTTCATCTAGTTGCACACTTTTCACCTTCGTTCTCCTAAAAATTTTGAATTTCTCCTTGTTTGATTTGCAAAATTGCTAAAATTAGCCCTTTATTTAAATTGCTATCAAACCCTAACCACTCAAATTTTAAAATCATACCACTTTGCATGTCTTTTTGTCTTCCTTTCCTGGATGATTGAACACTCATCACTTTTCCCATGTAATTTGATCTTTTTCCTGTGCTTTTTTGATAACACATCATTCCACACATGCAAACATTAAATGCGATGGTTGAAAATCGTACTACACCTAAAATCGTACACTATACAATATAAATCATACAACATGCTTCTTTGTACAATTTTGCATGTGCTTTTTCAATTTATGCTTGTATGATCTCCCACTTATACTTTTTTCAGTTAAAATTTGACTTGTATGATCTATTACTTAGAGAAATTTTTCTATTTTCTCTCTCTTGAAGAGGTTGTCATTTTCGGTTTTCAACCCACTTCCTTCTTAATTGTGTTTCAAGGAATTTTCACAACAAAGGCATTTTATTTTATTTTCTTTTTCTTTTTCTTTTTTTCATTTCCTAAGCTATTTACACTTTTACCGATGTGGAAATAACACAGTGACATTCACTTGTACGATCCCATATGATTCTTCTCTTGGAGGGTCAACCATGATATTTTGAGTAATTATGTCATTTGGCACCACTTTCTCTCTAGGGAGATTTATCTCCACTTCTGATGTTACCAAGTTCCTTGGCCTTCCACTACCATGTGTACAATTTGGGATTATACAATTACAAACTAAAGTATCTTCACCTGGTGTCCCTTTCTCTTATCGTATGGATGATTAATCCCTTGTTAGTGGTGTCCTTACTACTCTACTATCATTTGAGTGACTTCTCTACCTACTCATTGGATCAATTTTGGCTCCAAACTTGGTGATCATATCCTTTGTTGTCCTTGGTTTATTTCATCTACAAAATGCACTCTTCCTCTACTAGCAAGGCCTCTACCACATGAGTGTCTTACCCATCCTATTCCTCTTGACATTGGAATTCTCTATGCTAGTGGTGATTCCTCCATTTCTTGGAGTAATCCTCTACCACATACCACTCTTCGAGGTCCTCATCAAATTAGAGGTGGTAGTCCTAATGGATACTACCTTGTGAGGTTTGGAAATATCCCTTGTATCCCTAGTATACCTTGTAGATTCCTTATCTATTTCAAATAAGCTAAGGGTGCATCTCCCAATAATCTAGGAGTAGGAGGTCAGAACATTCCTCGTCCTCTTCCTTCTCTAACTATAACATCACATTGACCTCATTAATTCCATGGTCAAATACCTCCTCCCCTTCCTGGTTGAAGCCTTAGGTGTCCTTGCCTATTACTTCCTCCTGTTACTTGGTTATCAAGAGTTATCTCTACCAAATTAATGTTGGCTAGTGGACTTCTACTTCGTCTTACACTTAGTGATAATTTTCATAGTGCTATGATCCTATAATCTACATGTACTAAGCAATGTATCCATATTCATTTCTCGAATCATCTTTGTGGAGATGAGGTTGCCAAGATCTCTCTATATGCGTTTAAAAAATCTATCTTAGAACTTGATTCATTTTGATTATCTTCTCTTTGTTCCATCCAATCTACTGGTAAATTCATTAGTCTCTCTAATATACTTACTTCTCGCCTTTGTCTTCTTAATTATCGATAGGCTATTATATATGCTTGCATATCAAGTTTTGTTTGGCGCTCCTATGATCTCCCTAGTTGTCTATGTATTGTTGTACATGCTTGGGGATCACGGTCATCTTAAGGATTCTGGGGTATCCTAGGGAAATCATCATTATCACTACTTTTTGTACTAGATTTCCTTACTATTCAAGGCATTCCTTCGTCACTGGAGTCACTCAAATCCACCTGTGCATTACCTTGTGATTCAGGTGATGTGGTTTTCTTAATGTCTCGCCAAAGCATCTCTACATCTTCATTCATCATTGGTGGATCACTTGGTGGTACTTGTGAACTTGTGCTTGCACCATCATTTCTTATACCACTCCTTGGAGTTATCCTCTCATTATTCTCAGCTTCCCCTTCTAGTTCCTATAGCCTAGTTGTTATTTGTTCATCCAACCTTCGTATTATACTATCCAATTCTTGGATGGTTTGTTCTCTCAACCTTATATTATGACCTCACAATATCTGATATTCCTCCTATAGTTTTTGGATTTGTAGTAATATTCTCTATTGTAATAGCCCTATCTAAGCTAATGGAGTAAGTCCAACCAATTCTTCATTAATGGTATCATTCATATTCTCTTCTAGAACTTCCATTTCAAAAGTGTCCACTCTATCCTCATATCATATTGTTAATTGTATCCTTCTTCATCCTTTAGCTTATTGGGATAGTTCTCTATTCTCCACCTAGGGATACATCATGTTCCTATTTACTTGGTGTGCTTCTTCTTGCCTTTCCCTATTTCTATGTAATAATACTATCTCTTGATATCCTCTTTCATTTGGAGGAATCCACTCTTCATCTTCTTCTATTACTCGTTCGGTCCCATCCATAAATCTGGCATGCACCCATAATATTCTTATTTCTTTGGGTCAAGGTGTCAACTCCTATTGTTCTATGGTTGGTCTTGTCTCCTCCCCTTCTACAAATAAGTGTACAAGTCCCATGTCAGGATCTTATTATGATGGAACTTGCTCACCTTGAATTCTCTATTGAGCTTCTACTCATATTCTTCATTCAATCTCTTCTGAAGAAATGAATAATCATTGTACTTTGTACGGATTCAAATTTGAGCCATTTATAGTGTCAGGTACCTTAGTTCCATTAGATTTTTCCAACTTGACTACTCCATATTCATTACTTCTACCACTTTGTAGGGACCAAGCCATAGATATTCAACTTATCAGGCTTGATTTCCCACTTTCTATTAAACTTTAGAACCAAGTCATCCAAACTAAGTTCTAACTTCGTCAAGTGGTTGTCATGCCACAAATTTCTTTTTTTTAGGCTACGTCAATTGCCCATTGTTCCATGACTCTTATTTCATCCAAATTAATCAATGTTGTCAGTCGCTCTTCCAAAATTTTATGATCACCCAAGCGATGCTAAATCACGAATCTCAACTTGGTATCAAGAATTCAACTAGCACTGCTGCCTCTTGTCCATACATCAATGGTAAAGTTGTATGCTTCATTGTTAGTTTAAAATTTGTTCAGTATACCCACAAAATAGATGGTAACCTTTCCTCTCAATCCTCTCCTTCTATTCCATAGGTTTTATACAAAGTAGATACCAAGACTTTATTTGTTGCTTTCCCTTGCTCATTTGCTCAGGGATAGTATAGACTAGATAAGGAATGTAAAATCTTGAATTCGGTTGTCAACATCTTGATGATTTCATTGAAAAAGTGTCCTCCTCGATCACTTGTTATCTATAGTGGAATACCAAATCTTTTAATTACCTACTCATACAAAAATATTTTTGTACTTTTAGTTGAATTTTCAAGTAATGCTCTCTCTTCAACCCACTTTGTTAAGTACTCTGTTGCTACCACAATGTACCTACACTTCCTTCTTCGAGATATTTTCAATGGTCCAACAAAGTCCAATCTCCATATTTCAAATAATTCATAGGGTTGTGATGGATGCAATGGCATAAAGTCCCTCTTTATTGGCTTCCTTGTCCTTTGATAAGTACCGCATACTTTCACGTATTATTTTATATTATTATTCAGTGTGGGCCACCATAATCCTACTAGTATTATTTTTCTAGCGATTGCATCTGGTCCCATGTGTCCTCCTACTAGGCATTCATGGGTTTCCTCTTTAAATTGAGGAACCTCAATATCTAAATTATTTACATTTTGTGGGTTACTTGAACTCACCTACTTGGGACAATTTTCTTCCTTGTGGTTACCCAGACCACACCACCTACACATGTGTGTAGTTTTTACTTGTTGCATTTCTTATCTCTGAGGTGAAGGACAATTTTTCATGAAATACCCTCATTCTTGGTAATTGTGATATTGTATGATCAGTATCCTTTATGAATCATACTACAAATGACTCTTTCCTCCTTGCCCTAGTTTGGCCTTCCATCTCATCGGCTATTTCTATAATCGCCACTTGTTTCTTGTTGCTCACTTCCTAGGGTCTTTAGTTTCTCTTCCTACTCTTGGATTGTTAGGTTCTGTGGATGTACTCTTGCATTATATGGACATAGCATCACCTCATGTTCCATCATGTTGTATATATAACATTAATTATTTCATGGACACTTTACATTTGTATGACCTTTAGTTTTTTATTTTGTGCACCAAATATCATTCCTATCGGGCTTTCTTCTTTGTTCCTTCATGATCTTGTCAAATTCTTGATGAAATGATGCTACTATTCTTTGTATAGTATCATCTTCTCCACTATATAAATCATTGGACTTGGGATGAGATAATATTCTTATGTACGTCTGATTCGATTTAATTTCAAAATTATTTGCATGCTTTAAAGCTTCTTCATACATTTTTGATGGTACTACCTTCATATTTTTATTATATTTCGATGGCAATCCATCTATAAACCACCACTTCACCAATAAATATGCCAAAGGCATCTGCATCTTATCTACTAACTGTTTTAATTTATGGTTGTATGATTTTACATCTTCATCAAGTTTTTGCTTCATCATACAAAGTTCAATTACAATGTCTCCATCATCCTTCAAAGGGTAAAATTATTCAATGAATTTCTTCTTCACTTGATTCCAAGTCCAAAAAAAATGTTTTTTCCCTTTTCAAATACCAATCCATCTCTAATCCTCTCAAGTTAGCAAGAAATAAAGTCACCCAGCCATTTGGATTTTCTATGTCATTTGCATTCCAAATGGCTATACAAGTTCTAATATGTCTATTGGGGTCTTCCTTACCCTCACCTGTAAAAGGTGGACATTTCTACTTAGCTAAATATTCAAATAATCATCCTCGTCACTTGAGGTATCCTATGGAATATCTGTTTGATTTCTTCTTGGGGGTGTTTTACTACACTCATCATCAAAAGTTACTATTCAAGGTATCTTATTTTGTCCCACCAGTTGTTGACCAAACTCATAAGTGTCTTCACTTTGTGACTTCCTTCGCTGATGTGAGGGAGATGGTCTTGGTCCTTCTTCTTAAGACCCCATGATTTGTTGCCTTGGTGCCTGACTCCCATCCTCTACACTCCCTTGCAACCCTTACATCACTTTCTCAGGTGTCACCATCCACTCTCTTTTCTCATGCACCACTTCTCTATCAACTCACTCCTATATTTTAGATGGTTTTGGTAGCTCCTCTTCTATCTCTATCAATAGCACCTCAAAATATCCTTCTTCAAATGCCCAAACTTGTTCTATTTCTAGTTCATATGTACTATGGTATAAGTAAGTAATTCTCGTGCTCATTATTACTAGAATTTTTTATCATACTTCCCATATCCTACACCTTTGCACACTGGTGTTTGTCATTCACCTCCAATTTTGTAATATTCTTCCTTTGTCAATATGACCCGTTTAAACAAAAATGCCAAGTTTGATAAGGTAATGATACCAAATTTAGCATAGGGGTGTAGTATTCCTAGTTGGGAGGTGGTTTTAAAAGGCTTATAATGATAAATTTACTATTCCCAATCAATGGACCAAATCGTACAATCGTACAGTCTTCACAACCATCAATTTGTGATAACAAAATAGCTTGTACGAATCCCAAATCGTACCACTATACGATACCAAATCATAAAGTGATATGAATTGTATGATTTTACATTCAACCAATCCTTCAGATTTAATTTTTCAAGTTGTCGTACATAGTTTTGTAACTAAATTGTTTGATTTCCCAATACTACCAAATCGGGTAAGTTTTCCTTAATCGCATAAACTGTCAAATCGGGTAAGTTTCTTTTATATAATTTGTAAGAGCTTTGGTGTACTATTTGTATGAAAAAAAGTGTAAAAGGGTGCTAAATTGGATACTATTATGTTTTAATATCTTTCAGATAAGTTTTGTAAAGGTCTAAAATGGCAATTAATCCATTTCTACCAACATGCAAGTTCCATCATTCGGGTTTGAGAGAGTTCTCTTCAATGGTAATATCCATTAATCATAAAATAGTATTCAATATGTATTTATTGATATCATACTCATCATATATCATTCATAAGGTCCACACCAGTGCTGGTTTAATCCAATTATTCCATAACAATGCATTAAGTATCAACAACAACCATAAAGAAGTACATGCAACAAAGATAAACTACAAAACATTATTCCACCATTCCAAGATCATACAGTATGTGAGATAAAACTATGAATTGATATTCCTCTTAATTACTTGTAAAAAATTCCATAAAATCACTAAAATGTACTCAAAAATCATAGGTATGCATCAATACTTCATACTATTAAGACTAGAACATAGCCCAAACTCACACGCATTAACTAGACTATCAAAATTGAAAAGGGGGCCTTATATGAAATTTCCTAGGCTATTCCAAAGTGGTTTCTAAGGCAATTAATTATTCACAACCACCCATGCATAATGAAATGTATAATTATACCTTTTACTACGTCTAAACACATCATTTATCAAATTCATGCGCAATTACAACTCAAATTGCATTTCCATTTCATTTCATGATACTTTGTATGGTTTGCCATCCAATTTGTATATTTTACCTCCTGCTTGTATGGTTTGCTCCTACTTGTACTATTTACCAAAACTTGTCAAAATTATCAAAACTAGGCAAATCCTCTTGTCACTTCTTCTTCTAGGAGGTGGATTTGCTACCTACAATCCAAGCTAATGAAATGTTGAATTTGAAAAAGGATTCCTACACTCTGTTTAGAAAAAACAAACCATTATATTCTCCTTGAATCTTAAGACTTCCAAGGTATCAATTTGAGGCTTCCTTCAAGGACTTCAATGGTGGTTTTTTACTCCACCTTTTTGCTTGTAATGGTGGCTTCTTTTGGCCACGAAAGTGATACAAATTTTTGGAGGAGGAGGATGTCGATGGACGGGAATTCTGCAGGGGAGATCGAGAGCAATGGTGGTTCGGTCCTTGGATGCAGCAGAAGAATCAGAGGGCATCAAGATTTCGATGGAGTGGAAACGTCTGGGCCCATTGAAGATGATCGAGCTGGCAACGGTATTGGTCGAGGTAAGGACCCACCAGACAAAGGTGGTGGTGGGGCTCAAAATTCTTATGCCTAGGCAGCGGCCTCAGAAACCCTAAATAGGTTTTTTACCAAAGAATTATTTTTGGTTGGGGATGAGCTGGACATCCTGGAGGAAGTTCTTTCAAGCTTCATGGAGTTTGAGAAATTTACCCTAATAGGTAAATTCATTGGAGGTCGTCCCGACATGGAAACTATCCAAAAATGGGCAGCAAGAAAATGGAGGACTTCTGGCCATTTGGAGCTGGCAGCCCTATCCCGAGGTTTTTTTGCCATTAGATTGAACAATAAGGAGGATTACTGTAAAATTTTGGCTGGTGGGCCATGGTTTCTGGGCCACAAAAGTTTATTTCTTAGGAGGTGGGACATGGATTTCAGTCCTGAGACCCAGAACATCAACATTTCCCCAGTATGGGTTAGGCTCTCAAATCTTCCCCTATTTGGCTGGCATGAAAATTTCATAAGAGGTATTGCACGTTCCATTGGGGAGTTGGTCACCATCGACCCTCCCACCCGAGCTCGAACAAGGTTCGTCTAGGCCCGATTTTGCGTTTTGGCAGATTTGGAGGCTAAACTCCCAACTTCCATCACTCTTCGGTCTGGAGGTACCTTTCTTCATAAACAAGCTATTGTCTATGAAAATAGACCAGCTTTCTACACCCAGTGTCGGTCCCAAGGGCACCTCCAGTCCCAGTGTCCTCTTCAAAAACTAGGAAAATAGAAACATAAAAATAACAACCCCCTAGAGCACAAGGAAGACCAGGCAAAGCAACCAAATCTTCCAGATGTGAAGGTCCATGGATCCCCAATCCCCTATAGAGACTGTGGCGAAATCTTGCAACTTGAAGAGAATCCCTCTCTCCAATCGGACCTTGAGCATCTTGAGGCTGATAACCAATGAGGAGCAGACTCCCACTTGGAAAGTGTATCGCAGGAAGAGATGGAATGGACCCCTTCCCAAGTTTTGCCTAAGGTTGTTCCTCTACTCCAAGATACGGGTCTTCCCGATTTTAGTCAGTCGCAGACGCTGCTAGAAGATTACCTCTTAGGAAGGAGGGGTGAATAGTCCGATCACATTAGCCCTAGCAATACAAGGAGCCGAAAGCAAAGTGTGGATTTTGGTAGTGAGAGGAAGCAGGGCCATCCTCCTAACAAGGAAATGTGAGACAAAGAGACTGCAACTAACATTGCAAATGGAACCCAGTGTTTGCTGGTTCTGGATGACTGTGACTCACAGTCGGATGAAGCACATGCATCAAAACCTCCCCCTCAACAAGGAATGGGAGGCAAGAAAAACTTCAAACTGTCTAGATGAAAGTCCTCTCATGGAATGTGAGAGGACTAAATGGTGCAGCCAAGTGAAGGTTAGTGGTTGATCTCTGTAGGAGGATTAACCCTTCTATCCTTATTTTGCAAGAGACCAAGCTTGATGCTATCTCCTCTAACAAAGTGGCGAAGGCCATTTGGGCCAAGGCAAATTGTCTGTCCAGCCCTGCAGTGGGAATAGCAGGAGGACTCATGGTTCTGTGGGACCCTTCGAGGTTTGAGGGCAGCTTGCTGTCAACTTCCAACAGAATTATCAATGTACTGTTCCAGTCCAAAACATCCAATTTTTCTTGGATTCTATCCAATGTTTATACTTCAAATTCTGCCATAGAGAGAGCAGAAACGTGGAAAGCTATCTCTCTGATGAGGGAGAATTTTAGCAACTTTCCTTGGATTTTAGGGGGTGACTTCAATTGTCCCCTTCATCCTTCAGAGAAAAAAGGAGGGTCTGACCACTCCAACCATAGCTTGGAAGATTTCAAATATTTTGTCTCTGCTAATGGCCTGCTTGACATCGAACTCAAAGGGGCTTCCTTCACATGGAGTAATAAAAGGATTGGGGGCAGTTTGATTGAAGTCAAAATTGATAGATTCTTCATTTCCCCAGAAGCTATTCCCATCCTTAGCGGGGCTATCCTTTTGGCTCTTCCAAGGATTGGGTCTGACCATAACCCTATTTTCTTGGAGGCAAATGATGGGCCTATTTTTATGACCCCTTTCAAATTCGAATCCATGTGTATTTCCCACAAAGACTTCAAAGGATTGGTTTCAGCGTGGTGGCAATCGAAGGTGGAAGGAAGCGCTCCTAAGAGGGTGGATTTAAAGCCCAAAATGGTTAAAGAAAAATTGAATATTTGGAACAAAGAGGTGTTTGGCAACATTTTTCAGTCCAAAAAATCCATCGTTGAGAACTTTAAGGTTGTGGAGGAAATGATGGCTATCAAAGGTTACACTGAGGGTCTCAGGGAGGAAGAGCAGAGCCTTTTGGTGGACTTTCATTCTATTCTCACTAGGGAGGAAATGTTCTAGTGCCAAAAATCTCGTGACCTATGGTTGAAGAATGGAGACTCCAACACAAAATTTTTTCACACGTCTACTATGAGGCATAGGGGGGCCAACAAGATCAAAGAAGTGACTTGTAAGGATGGACACATTACCAGGGAGATTGAGGAAATCAGGAGCGAAGCGGTTAATTTCTTTCAGGATTTGCTTGGCACTCCTCCGGATAGCAACCTCTAGGTCCAAAAATCTATGCTCGCCAACTTTTTGACTAAAGTTCCCCATGAGGTAAGCATGAAACTTTTGGAACCTTTTTCCTCATCTAAGATTAAGGAAGCATTGTTCTCCATGCAACCAAATAAGGCCCCTAGGCCCGATGGTTTCCCCCCCCGATTCTTCCAAGTCATGTGGGAAGTCGTGGGCCCGGATGTGTGTGATGCTATTCGGGTTATCCAAGCATCCAGATCTATCCACCCGAAACTCAATTCCACCTTTCTTGCCCTCATTCCTAAGTCTCCTTCCTACAAAATTTTCTCGACTATCGGCCCATTAGCTTGTGCAATGTTTTTTACAAGATCCTTACCAATTCTATAGCCAATAGACTCAAAACAGTCCTCCCCCTCCTGATTGATCCTTATCAGGGAAGCACTATCAAAGGCAGAAACATTCTTGATGGTGTTATCACTATTCATGAGACCCTTCATTTTTCTTACCACTCTAAGAATGCTGCTCTTTTTCTTAAGCTCGACATGAACAAAGCCTTTGACCATGTCGACCAAAATTTTTTGTGTGCAGTCCTCCTCAAGTTCAGCTTTCATCCCCACTGGATTGACCTTGTCTACAGCTATATATCCACTCCCTTTTTTTTTGTCTTGGTCAATGGGTCCCCAACTGGGTATTTCCAAAGTTCCAGAGGCCTCAGACAGGGCGATCCTCTTTCTCCCATCCTGTTCATTCTTCTGGAGGAGGTTCTGAGTTGGTCCATGAAAGAGGCTCTTTGACAGAACAAGATTTCTAGCATCTTGTCGACTTCTAGATTTAATCCTGTCACTCATTAGAAATTTGTGGACAACACCCTCATCTCCACTGGTACATCTGTTGCTCAAGCCAAATCACTCAAGAGGATCCTATTTCGTTATGAGCAAGCTACAGGGCAAAAGGTCAATTCCATAAAGAGCAAAATTTACTTTATTAATACTCCTCTATGCAGACAAATTCAGATTGCTAGAATTCTCGAGTGCACTATTTATTCCCTACCTATTTCCTATTTGGGGTTGTCTCTATATTATAGTGGGCGGGCCAGTGGGGACATGTGAAACTCAATTCTTGAGCGCCTTCATAGGAAACTCGACACTTGGAATGGCAAACTCCTATTGCAAGCTGGGAAAGCCACCCTTACCAAAGTCTGTCTTCAGGGGATCCTGACCTACTTCATGGTGGTGTGCATGCTTCTGAGTGTAGTTCACTCCAATATTGAGAAGATTCAGAGGACCTTTCTTTGGTTTGGTAATGAAGATAAATCTAGACTTCCCCTTGTAGCCTGGGACAAGGTGTGTTCAAGGATTGATCAAGGCGGCCTGGGGTTAAGAAGATCAAGACTTATGAATTTGGCTCTGATCGTGAAGCACGCTTGAAGGATTATATCTAACGACCTGGTGGAGTGGGTTTCACTGGTTAAAATGAAGTATCTTGGCCCCACTCCCTTCTTGGATGCTGAAACATCCTCCGTGGCATCGATATTTTGGAAATTTGTGCTCCAATCTTGGCATTTGATCAGTCTGGGAGCCCACTATATTTTGGGTGATGGCAACTGCATTTCCTTTTGGAAGTATAGGTGGGCGATTGAAGAAGCCCTTGGGTTGAGGGCAGATCTCACTGGGCTGAGAAGCCTGACCGAACCTAACGCCCAGCTCAGGGTGGTGGGTTTCATAGATCGGAGCACCCGTTTCCCTTAGTGGAAGCTTCCTATTGTGGAGGGGTTTAATAATGAGGTTACCTTCCTCGATAATATCCTTCAGTTAGTTTTAATTCCTTCTGCTAGGAGAAATGATAGGATCATCTAGAGTGGTACAGAGGATGGGCATTTCTCTGTTAAATCAGCTTATGAGCTCCTCACCACCAAGACTGCTCTGGACTATAGGTGGAATACTGTTTGGAGGAAAGGAGTTGTTCCTAAAATCAACTTCTTCATGTGGATTGCTTTCCACAATAAAGCCTTAACTATTGACAACCTTCACAAGAGAGGTTTTGCCTTCCCCAACAGGTGTTACTTGTGTTTAGCAGATTATGAGACGAGGGATCATTTATTCTTCCATTGCCCATTTTTCCACTATGTTTTGAGCATTGTCCTATCCTCCTTCCAGATCCTCTGGTGCTCTCCCCAATCCCTTAGAGATGCTTTTCACCAATGGCCTAATCCTTTCAAGAATCCCAAGCTCTGCTTCCTCCTCGAGGTCTCCTTCCACCATTTAATTTGGCAAATTTGGTTAGAGAGGAATGCCAAAATCTTTGGCAGAGCTCCTAGAGGGCCCCCTTCTATTGCTCAAAGGGTGTTATCTTACACCATTGAGAATTCTATTGTTTTTCCTAGTCCTCGTCCCCATATTTCGAGCGAAGAAGCTATTCTCAAAATGATGAATCTCTGGCCATTTTTGGAGGTTGTTAAAGGGCCCTATCAAAGGAATGTTGTGTGGACCAAACCCCCCATGGGGTGGATTAAATTAAACTTTGATGGAGCGGCTAAGGGGAATCCTAGGCCCGCTGGCACTGGTGGGGTTGTCCATGATCATGATAGGAATATTGTGATGGCCTATTATGAAGATTTGGGCTCCCAGAAGAATCATTATGCTAAAGCCCGAGGCACTCTAAATGGTATTCGGATTCTCTTTGAGGATCCCCGACCTCTTATCATTGAGGGTGACTCGCTCAACATCGTGAATTACCTTCTTGGCACAAAAAATCCATCTTGGAAAGTCTATAACATCATCCTCGATGCTATATCTCTTCTCTCCTATCACGGTAGATGGAAAGCAAATCATATTTTGATAGAAGGAAATCACGTGGCTGACCACATGGCCAATAAAGGGCTCGCGACCACGTGCCCGGTTGTGTGGCGGTCTCGCTTCCCATCCGAGGTGGAAAGGTTGGCCAGGGTAGACATCCCTTCCTGATGTTTTCCTTGCATAGTTTTTGGAAGGCCCATTCTGATGTGTTTTGGGGTGGCATGGCATTTTTGGAAGGCCTGGATCTGGCTGCTTCCATTCTTACTTCTGTTAACTCCATGATTTCTATCCTGAAGTAGAACCAGTAGCGCCCAAATTTGGAAGGACAAGAGGATCGTGATTAGCTGTCCATGGTGTCTGTCTCTTTGTTTGTGGCCTCTCTTTGGGTTTCTCTCGGGTCTGTCCTATTTTCTTTTTGTTGTTGGGTCTCCAGGCCTAAAAGCCCTTTTTGTTGTTTTCAAGTCTGCAGCATTAGGATGGTTTTATTTTCATTTAGGTTTATTGTTACAGCCAAGAGGTATGATGCATCATTATAAAGTTGGCTAATTTTGTACATAAGGTTTTGGGATCCTCTATAAAAACCCACTATTAATATATTATAATAATTACCAAAAAAAAAAGTGATACAAATTTTTTATAGTTTTTGTGATTTTTAACAACACAAACTAATAGAGAGCAACTAGATAAAAAATCAACTAGAATGGTGTTTAATAGATGCACTTTAAATGGTAACAATAATTTCACCTTATTGATCCATTAATTTCTCAAAAATGCTCTTAACAATTCCACTGCAACCTTTCATGCATAATCTAGAATAAGTTTTTACAAATTTCATTACAAAAATAGTTGTAATATCTAGTCTTGTTTTTCAAGATATAAGATAGGTAGTTGATTGTAACTTCTAAAATCTAATCAACTCCTAATGTGCAAATGAACCTTAAAAGGAATTTTTCTCTTTTGCACTTTTGAAGACTGTAATTCAATTTTCCTCTTTGCAACTTCTAATCTAATATAAGGTGCTTTAACAAATCTAATGAGTAATCCAATTAATGAATTTACTTGCACTAATAGTTGCTTACCTTTTTTTTATAGCTTTTGTATAGGATGTATATCAAGCTTGTTGCTTTATATTTCTACAACTTTTGTTATCTTTTTCAAAAAGATTCTCCTTCACCAAAAATAGGTCTCAAACTTTCTTTCATGAGCCTAGGGTTTGGTGGTTTGTTCTTCTCTAGTAATCTTCTCCTTTCTACTATGGATTTGGAGGAATATTTATGCCTTCTTGAAAGGTAATCTTCAAATCTCTTGGATTTGACAAGCTTCTTCTATCTTCAAGTCTTCTTATCAAATTTTGACTTCAAGCAGGATCTTCTTCTCAAGACTCTAAATGTCTTGAGGTATCCTATATCTTCTTTGGAACTCCTTGCCAAATTTTTTTCTCCTGATTGGGCTTGTTTTCAGATGGCGATAATTGTCCCAAATCCTTTCCTTATCAAAAAATTACTCCTTGATGGATAATATCTCCATTGAGTTCTAGGAAATATTTTGATGCTCTTGCTTCAGCAACAAGGCTCTCCAAGCCTTTTTTCTTGAGACCTCTCCTAGGTCTTCTATTATGCAGCTACTTTGGTCTTCCTTGAGATCTTCTTCTTCAAATTTTGGAATTGAGATCTCCTTCCTAGAACTCTTGATTCTGCTACTTCTGGATTTGAATAGGAATCTCCTAGTATTCTCATCCTTCCAATAATAGAATTTCTTCAATGATATCTTCACCTGATCTCTTCACCTTCAAGTTTTCTTTAGGTGCTAGATTGATTCTAAAGAAAACACTCTTCCTAACTTTCTTGTAAGAAGTTTCCCAACTCGCTTAATATCCTTTATTTACAATAAATTATTAGTACTCAAATCTGAATTTGCTTCTAAATTAGGTACTCTCTTTTGGAGTCTTCTTCAGGATCAGGGCTTCTATGGCCTTTTTTCAGATCAAGGCTTCTATGGTCTTTTATTAGATCAAGGCTTTTATGGACTTTTTAGGATCAAGGATTCTATGGTATTTTCTTAGATCAAGGCTTTTGTGGCCTTTTTAGAATTAAGGATTCTATGGAATTTTCTTAGATCAAGGATTTTGTGGTCTTTTTAGGATTAAGGCTTCTATGGCATTTTCTTAGATCAAGGCTTATGTGGCCTTTTTAGGATTAAAGATCTTATGACCTTTTCTTCTCTTGCAACAACTAACCTCTACACTATGAAGGCACTTTGACCTTCGAGCAACAAAGTTGAAATCTCCTAACTTTCTATTGTAGGAGGTGTCCCAATCATTTAGTTACCTGCAACAAAATAAACTTTAGGCAATAGTAAAATTTTTAGATCTCTTAGATGAGCTTCACTATTTGATTCTTCAAACTAGTGGATCAAATATTGAGCCCTTATCTTCACAATTTTTTTTGTAACTTTGTGGGAAGACTTTGAGCCAAATGAAATTCACAATTTCTCTTTCTAGTATATTCTACCAAACAATATTAAGGTATTTAAATTCACATGCAACAGGTTCAATAGAACATTCAATTTGCAAAAATTGAAGCTATTATGATTGGCCCTAATTTTAAAGTAGTACTTTATTGAATCTCTCCCTACCACCTTGATTCTTATAAATATTTTTGCAAGAGCATGTGCACTGTGGTGAATCAGGTTCATAAAAAATTTAGGCTCAATAATAATGGTGGTTCTCCTCTCAATCTATAGTATCTATTTCTACTGTGACTAGATCTACCGTGGCTATGATACCATGTTAGATTTTGAGGTATATTGCAATGGGATATGGCAATCATAGGATGAAAAAATATAAGAGAGTAAATTTATGAGATTATAAAAATATGCTATAAATAGAAATGACAAAATGAATACAATATTGCTATGGATGAAATGGACACTCCAGTCTCCATGCAAGATGCTATAGAACTATATTGTACTCCATCTCTAATGGAGTCACTCAGTAATACTACTACTACTTACTATCTTGTCAATATCTTACAATGAGGTCCTTTTATAATGGAATATAGATTCCTTGGCCAAAGCTCTACCTAGTTGTATAAGGGACAGCTTACACATTTACAACTTGCACATTGACACTTGTGCATTTATTACATTGCATAAAGTAACTAGATAACTTCCTCCTAAAGTAATATAATGTCCTAAGTATGTACCTAGGAAGGTACATTTACATGATCCAAATTATGTAATAGAATATAACTCTAAAATGTATCACAAAATATCAATTAATACATTAGTCCAATAAGAAAAATCTAAGTGTTTTTAGTCACTCATCCACTTCTAGTGTTTTGAACAACATCCATTGAAAATCAAACAATCTTTAGATGCAATAAATTATTCCTGGTCAATCATGTTTCCTCTTGGACCACGCATATAAAAACACATTAAAGCATTGTGAACCTCAATAATAACAAAGTAAAAATTTACTAATGGTATAGAAAGCTAAGAGTTAACAAAAGTACAAGCTCCCCCTTCATCCTTCAAAAATAAATCCCTTGTTCTTCCTCAAAATGAGCAAGTATGCAAAATAAAAAACACATCCCAAAAGAAATAAAACATCCCTTTCTCCTCTTCAAAATGATCAAGTATCCCAAAAGCATTCAAAAAAGAAATAAAATTCCCTTGCTCTTCCTTAAAATGAGCAAGTATCCAAAAAGCAATAAAAATGCACATTGCTCCATTAAAAAATGAGCAAACTCAAAAATAAAATCCCAAAATCCAAAATCCAAAGCAATAAAAGAAGGGAAAGGAGCTTGAATCCCTAGAATTCTTAGTATTTTTAAAATCATGAGTTGATCCTTATTATAGCAATGGTTTGAATGAAACCCGCTTGGCAATGGGGTATCCTTATGTGTGGTGCCACGCCTTTCACATTAGAGACCTTATTTTGTATAGACCTATGGACACTCGTAGATGAGTTGGCTTATTGGAATAAGTTACAATTGACTAGTTTAACCTAGCTCATAATAAAAATAAATAATCATTGCACACACAGTTGGTCCATGAAAATTTTGAAACCACTAGGACAACCTTAGCATCATGAAGAATTGCAAGATACATAGACGAGTTTGTTTGATATCACTAGGATGTTTGAGTCTTTGAAAAATGATCCTAGATCCTTTATCCAAACCATTCCATATTATTTCCACTATATAATACCATAATCCATGTAATTCATAAATATAAAGAATTAGCGCCCCTGATTAAACAATAAGAATAAAATTTATCAAGAAAAAGTCTATAACATATCAAATTATCATCAAGTCATAACATTCACCATTCATTCTACTCAACCATTAAATCATTTCATATGCATCCATACATATAATAAAACAAAAGTGCAATACAAATGATCACAATAAAAATCATGTATATATATAAACAAGATAGTACAAAAATACCCAAAAGGCTATATACATCAGAGCATTAAGGCTCATAAGCAAAAATAAAAACTATAAAAAAAAGTAATAAGCACTACTAGCTAGAACCACCATGACTCCTATGAGGACCATGAGTTGATCCCTATAAACCCGACAGAGAATGGAAGCTACGAACCCGCAAACGTAAACCACTAGGTCTAGACTCACTCCACCTGCTAGAGATAAAAATTGATGATAAAGGCTATAGAGGTAGTATAATGTGATGTTGGGCTAGAGTATCCTCAAGCATCTCAACATACCTAGCCTATCTCTGTGCAACACCTAAATTAGGCCTTGGTGTGCCTCTCAATGAGCTATGTCAATGCGAAGAGCCACAACCATAGAAGCATTCCCACCTCCACTAGACCCATTCCGTAGCCCATCCACCTTGCTCCATAGCTGAGCTATTTCATCATATTGAGCTACTAACACACCTTGTAACCTTATTATCTCTAAATCATGATCCTCTACAGTCTATACCAAGCTATCCCGCTTAACATGGAGAATACCCCACTCCTCCTCAATGTGGCATAGGGGTATATCTTGCTCTCCATCACCAACATCTCCATCTCCACTAACCCTAACCCAATATCTATAGGTTGAACATCAACCTTAGATCACCCCCTACTATCACTATCTTAATGATGTTTCTACCATCGATAATCCTACACACCAACATCACACTCATCATTGCTAGTCGTATCATCCATAGCCTGACTCGATATCCATGGAGGCTATGAAGCAAATCAAGCATCGTACTTAGCTATCATTCTAGCATCATATGCATCTGGGACATCCACCACCTCATAATATTTATCATAATTCATATTCCATAAATCAATTCACATGAGACTAAGCTTGTTGTCCCAATACCTATACACCACTAGGGCATCAAGAACTCCCTATACCAAACCAAAATAATGCATAACTTAGGAGAACTGGATGAACTCTATCTCTCACCCATACCACCCAACCACCCACTTGCCTCACCTGATCTACCATAGTTGTAATGCATCACTATCCAAAATCAAGCCTTTCCATGGTTACCAACAGATATCACCATTGGTCAGAATGCTAATCATATCCTAATACTCCTATCCACTATGAATAGGGTGACTCGGTGAAGCCTCTTTGTTGGTCTGCCAATGAAAAGCATAATACAATGAGTGATCCCACTCATAAGGTAGACCCTATGGTCAAGCAATATTGATATACTACCAAGCCCATAACTAAATAAGAAAGCTACATCCAAATCCCTTTCACTCCTACCTCTTCACCTCATACATCTCTGGCACAGTAGAGCAGGATCCCATGCATAAAGTTGAGTTTCACCAATTAGATCTATCACAATACTCACCTGGTGTTAAGGGAACCTAGACCCCATGTTTCTTGGCAACATGTTGCCTATAATATACATCATGAAGGTAGGAAGTGTGTCTATCCTCCCATCCTTAAATATCTAAAGGTATGGGATCTCACCCTTGCTGCAATCCACATCACAATCATTTCCATAAATTGATATTAACTCATGATCCTTGTTGTAGCCAACTTGGAATGCTAAGACCTCGATAGGAACATGAAATATGTGGTCAAAATCCTCCAGGGTGATAGTAAGCTCCCCTATTAAAAGCTGAAATGATCCCCTATCATGGTCATATCTCTCCATTAGGGCAACAAGTACTCGTCATCTGCTCTAAAAATATCCACCCACCTGTAACCATTCAATTCCACTACCACCAACAACTTCCAATCATCATCTATTAGTGCCTTCCACACTTGAGAAATTATGTAAGGCCATCGATGTAGAGCCTCAATAAACTTAACCTGCAAAAGCACAAGCAAAATTCCATATTAGTGCACACGTAATTTAAAAAAACATAAAACACTAAAAACATTTCATCTCCACCTAATTTAGCTATGATTTCAAGAAAAATATATATAGCAACAAAAAATATGGAGGTTACAAAAGTTCCCAAGAATAGGATGTAGATCAATCAGCCTCATCTTATCCTCAACCTTTATCAATAGTTTATTATTTTCAATAGTATACCCAAATGATTTTATTATTTTTATATACAATTAACATCTCTAATCGTCTAGCCTATATAAGTAATCAATATTCCACAATAAGATATTAAGACCTCATATCTTAAGCTTTAAACATATTTATTATTCACACCCTTATAAGAAACCTCAAAACAAAAGATAGCATAACAAATCCTTATCCCAAACTAAGGGTAAGTCAAACCTCTCTATTAAATTTGATACAAGCCTCACCTCCACCCAATTTAGCTATGATTTCAAGATCATTACTACCAAAATAACATAGTATCCAAAATAGTAGAATCACATATCAACCCATCCTACAATTTCTAGATGATGCCCAAGGCTTGCAAGTTTTTTAGCCTTTAAAGTAATATTAAGTGAATTCCACATACCTAGCACTAAATTTAGACAATATTATAATCACTATTAAATTTAGTTAGACCTAATAATATATAAATAAATTCACAATATAATTTTTCTATGATAATTTCATAATTTCACAAAAACTCTTACATAATAAATAAATTCCTTTATTCATTTTCCTAACAATTACTTCACATACTTTAGATATATTCCTACATTTAGCTCCAACTAAATGGACAACCACCTTCTTTTTAAGCTTATGGATTTTTCTTCTTTCAATATTTAACCAAGAATATTACTCAACTCATGTAGCAAATGGATCTTTACCTTGGAAATCCATATTTTCAACCACTTAAATTGATGTCATTTGTTTTTTTATTAATATCAAAATTGTTATCTAAATCCTAACTAATTTTTTAATTAATTGAGATAGATAATACAAAATCCCAATTTGTTAATTAAAGTTGTTTTTATCTTTTATTAAAATAAAAACATTATTTAAATTTTCAAAAATTATTTTAAAAATATCAACTAACATGAGCATGAGACATTGAAAAATATTTAGGATCTTTGTTAGTCTTATCTGTGTTGGTTTTCTAAGCTTCTTTTACTTTTCTCTCCTAGTTGGTTGTAAAAGGTTTGAGGAGCCTTTCAAAACCCCTTCTTCAACCTAATCAAATATATATATATATATAATTTAAATACCTAAGTTCAAATCTTGTCAAGTAATATGAGGATAATTTTTCAAATGCCACTATAATTTATTAAAATACTATGATAACATGGTCATGATATAATACAAGTGAGATTTATTTCACTTCCATATAACCAATTGTAAAAAATAAAATAAATACAAGACATATAATTATTAATTATTATAATATATCCATTTAGAACAATGAAAAAAATATCATCTCAATTCAATGATTTAACATTAATTACTAAATTATCAACCAAAACTATTTATTCATATTAAATATGAAAATTACCCTAATTTACTTTTACCCTTGTTATTAAAAACAACAAATGTTAATAATGGAACATAATCTTCTAAATCATCAAATTAGTTCTTTTTATAATAAAAAATAATGTTAATGTAACTATGTGTTATTAATTCACCAGACCTGATGAGTTATAGATGGAACTAGTTGTTGTTGCACTTGCACAACACACCCCAATTTGCATGAATTGGGGACCCACTTTTTAAAAAATTTAAGTTTTCTCTTATTTTTCTTGGTAAGGTTTGCATTTTCAGTCTTTAACTGAAACCTTTTAATTTTAATCTTAATTTTACTTGCTTTAAGCTTGTTGTGATGTGTATTGCCATGTATGTATATGTGGGTTTCTTTAAGTGGAAAATAACATTTCCCATTAATTCAAGCTCAAAATAAGCTTTCCAACAAGTACCTACGTGCCTATGTTCCATAGCTTTAGCGCATTGAAACTGCTTAAATATTATAGGCTTGATTTTCCTCTTTGCAACATACATGATGACACTTTTATGTCTTTTATCCCCTTTTTATGTGTCAAATAGGTTATTCCCTCATCAACAATCAATATTAAATCTTGAAATAAGATGGATGGATAGGATTGAGTCCCACAAAAGTCAAACATTTTGGGTAACAACAAATGGATTAAAGTATTTTCAGATCCAACAGCCAAGACTAAATCTCAAAATAGCATTGATGAACATGATTGAGCAATAAAACAAGATAAATATTTTAAAATCATGTCAACTCTAATGGTCAAGATTAAATCTCAAAATAACACGAATGGAAAAAATTGAGTAGTAAAAAAGAAATACAAATATTTTAAAGTCATGTCAGCTTTGATGGCCAAAATTATATCTTAAGATAGCATGGATGGACATGATTGAACAACAAAAAAGCCAAATATTTAGGGCAACGATAAGCATTTTAATTTCAAATTGCTCTGATGGCCAAGATTAAATCTCAAAATAAGCATGAACAAATAGGATTGAACTGCAAAAAAGTAAAATATTTTAAAGCCATGCCCACTCCAATGACCAAGATTAAATCTTGAGATAGCACAGATAGATAGGATTAAGCAACAAAAGAGACAAATATTTAAGGCAAAGATAAGCATTTTAAAGTCAAATCACTCTAACAACCAATATTAAATCTTGAAATAAGCATGGAAAATAGGATTGAGCAGTAAAAAATACAAGCTTTCAGATTAAATGGTTAAGATCATCAAAATAAGCATGGTTAAAGAGGACTAAATGACAAAAAAATATAAGCTTTTAGATAAAATGGCTAAGATTAATAAATCCAACATCCAAGATTAAATCTCAAGATAGCATAGATAGACAAGATTGAACAACAAAAAAAGATAAACATTTAGGGCAACGACAAGCATTTTAAAGTTAAATTATTTTGATAACCAAAATCAAATCTCGAAATAAGCATGGACGGAGAGGATTGAGCCACAAAAAAGTTAAACATTTTAAAGTCATGTCAGCTTCGATGTCCAATATTAAATCTTGAAATAACATGGATGGACATGATTGAGCAATAAAAAGGAAAGACAAATATTTTAAATTCATGTTAGGTCCAATGGCCAAGATTAAATCTTAAGATAGCACAGATGGAAAATATTGAGCAACAAAAGAAGATAAAAAAATAGGGCAATCACAAGCATTTTAAATTCAAATCACTCCAACGACAAAGATTAAATCTTAAAATAAGCATGGACAAATAGGATTGAGTAGTAAAAATATAATATTTTATATCAAATAGCTAATATCATGGATGGCCCAGATTTAATCTCAAAATGACACAAATGAACAAGATTAAACAACAGAAAATATAAGCTTTCAGATCAAATGGGTAAGATTAATTAATCCAATGACCAAGATTTAATCTCAATATAATCTTGAAAAATAAGATTAAATGGTAGAAAAGACAAGCTTATAGGTTAAATGGCTAATATTAATTAATCCAATGACTAGGATTTAATCTCAAAATAGTGCAAAAGGATAGGATTAAGCGATAGGAAAGGTAAGTTTTTTGAGCAATGGAAAGAATTCATCTACAACTAGGATTTTATCTCCCATATATCTTCAATGACTATGATTAATCCTAGAATATAATTGTAATTCATCAAGGTGCATCAATGGCTAGGATCACATCTTCTATTATCTTCGAAAAACAAGATCAAATTTTCCAAACTCAATAAAAATCCAAAGGAATGCAAGTGTCAACTTCGATAGCAGAGATTAAACTGGCAAGCAACATCAATTATAACAATCCAAAATTCCATCCCACTCGAGAGAGAAATTTTTTATATATAGTCATTAGGGATTCACTTATTACCACCTTGCGTAAGTCTGTTTATGTAGGTTTCATTAAGAATAATGCAAATAAGACATCTATCTTATATCCACAATGAGCTAACTTATCCCTCTTAGTCTATCAAGAGAGTATGCTTATCCCTAAACCATACATAAGTCCATCTACTTAGGTGCACTAAGCATATTGTGGATAGATCATCCATATTTCTCTCTCTCTACCATTCCTCCTAATATATTAGCCCATAAGCATAACCATTATGGTTTAGTTAGAAGTACATAAGTCATTCACATGTTTTACTTAATAGATTTCTTAACCATAAACATCTTCATAAATTTGGAGCAACAAGTCCATAGCAAGCTAACTCTAAAAGCAATAAGAACAAGATCATGAATTAACAATAATCATCACACACATATGACACATTATATATCCTAGGAACCCTCATGGGGAATAAACCTAACCCTTGAAATTTCCTCTTTCATTTCATTAAATTTAATTACCTTCAATACAATTGTATACAAGTAATTCCCAATTCCTTTTTATACATCCATCAAGTAAGTACATAGGAACCCCATAATTTGTATGTCCAAATACATGGATAGGTCCTTTAATCCATATTAAAAAGCTATGGGAAAAACCTATGATTCTCTCTTACCAAAGATACAAGAACCTCATAATTCTTATCTTAAAAAAATCCCATAATTCTTCTTTACTAGCATACATGTGTAGGAACCTTTATAAATTCCTATGCTCCAATACATATCTCATATCTACCAAATACATTACAAGCTTGCTGAAATAATAAAAGTCTTTCACAAAACATGTACCATGCCTTCACAATCATTCTACATGTAACAAGAAGAGACCCCATAATCCCTTCAAGAATGGAACTCCTCTTCCATTCTTCCTTTGATTTCTAAGCTTGTACAAGGCAATAATCATAGATAAATCATTTAATCTATCTTCCAAAATCATAGATAAACCATTTAATCTAATCCTTTATCCAATCATAGACATTTCATTTAGTCTATCGAATAATATATTATCCACTAGAATATATTTCACCATATCAAATCAAATTAAGGACATGACCTACTAATGCCTATCTCCAACTCATTCAAACATAATTTCCCCTAATAGGATTTCAATCCATAAAATCAAATGAGATACATTATCCACTAATGTAAAGCTCTATCACATAAAATACGCTATATGTAAGCATAAAAAAATCATCAAATCAATGAAATACATTATCCACTAATGCATTCTCTACCACAAGAAACATTTTATCCACTAACATATTTCATCTCAAAAGAAAAAAAAAATACATTATCCACTAATGCATTTCTCTACCACATGAAACATGTTATCCACTAACATGATTCATCTCAAAAAAATCAAATAAAATACATTATCCACTAATGTATTTTCTAACTCATAAATCCACATATAACCTATCATTTAACCAAGGCTTAACATCATTAAATATCCCTTCCATTAAATCAAACCCATGTACTAAATTTCTAATTATAGTCCTTCACAAATATGGTTCTATCAACCACTCAATACCTCCACAAGATTGATCCCAAAAGTCTATCAATTCCACCATGAAATTGATCCCAAAGGCATATTAATTTCTCCACAAAATTGATCCCAAAAGTCTATTAATTTCTCTACAAAATTGATCCCAAAAGCCTCTTAATTTCTCCATGGAATTGGTTTTAAGGTTTATAAATTTCTCCATGAAGTTGATCTCGATAACAACTTCTGATGTATTCTAAGGATCTCCATTTTTCCTTTAAATTAAATACACTCTTTTATAATTATTCTAAATGTCTATTTTCCCTTGCATTTAAATATATACCCTTTTAATTAAATGAGGTTCAACACCAAACCCCTTTTTAAATCTTTCTAAGGGTCTTTATTTCCCTAAATTAAACACACCCCTTTAATCTTTCTAAGGGTATTTATTTCCCTTAATTAAACACAACCCTTTAATCTTCCTAAGGGTCTTTATTTCCATTAATTAAACACACCCCTTTAATCTTCCTAAGGGTCTTTATTTCCCTTAATTAGACACACCCCTTTAATATTTTAGAATTTCTAATAAATTATAAAAAGCCCTCCCTATTTTTTTAAAGTATGCATAACAACCCTTTCAATATATATATATAGGCTCTTATCATTCCCAAAACTAACCTTTAATTAACTTCACAAAAAGGGGCAGTCAATGGCGGTCAACCCATCAGTGCTGACTAGACAATAGTAAAGAACTAGTGGTAATAAACTAATTGTCATGCAATTCAAGGGTATGCCAAATATTGAGAAAGGAGGTGCCAAACCAATAACCAAACCAGTAGGTAAGAGTCAGTTCAAACAACGAATAGGGTCTAGTAAGCTTTAGTCAAGCATATAGCCCTTGGCTAACCTCCTTGGGGTATGCATTTCCTTTTAAGGAAATGGAAACCCCCTATCCCATAAATGTGGGATATCCCTAAGGGAAGGCTAGAGTAACCTTCCCTTGTCAATACCTCTTGCATGCATGATGTTGCCAGCGGTAGTAGCACTAGGGCACCAAACACATAAATTTAAATTTTAACCCCTAAGTTATCCTTAGGGTATTTAATTGAGATGTCAATGGAAATTTTTTTGGGCTATGAAGGTTAAAGTGAGGTAGTGGAAGAAATAATTTTATTTCTAAAACTTAGTACAAACTATAGGGTGAGTTTCTTTTGGTGGTGAACAACTAAACTCAGCAACGATAGATGAAATTTTTGTTTTAGGGATTTGACATAGTCGATGAGCATCGACCAACATAGTTAACCCATAGCGAGATCACCCATGGCACAAACCACATCAAGGAGGACAAGGCACAAGGGTAGATCATCTCATGATCTAGGATCCCTCCTTCAAATAAAATAGCAACCACAGTGGGGCCAGCTCATTCATAGATGATAGAGGAAAAACACCATACTAAAGCATGGATTTTATAATCTAATCTAAAGCTTTAGTTAAAACCATAAATAATATTATGTCTAGAGCATCCCTCAAATATAGTTTAGATCAGGTAGAAATGAAGGGGGAGAAAGTTCAAAAGTCCTCTAGGAGGCTCACTGACCATCGAGGTAAGCAAGTCTTCTAGGATAATCTAAAACGATGACTACACCAGACCCAAGACCGTGAAGGTTCAGCAGTAGTTCTAAATATAATAACTTATACCAAAAATAGGTGTCTAATGGGTGAAGAGATAGTGGTAGCAATGCATATATTAGAATGGTCCTCTAAGCTTTGTCAACCATGAAAAAACCATCGGTATGATGACCATCAAGCTAAAAAAAAAATTCTAAGGCCATAGTCATCTACAAGAGTGCACAAGGATGATGGAAAAATACACAAACAACAAATACACAAGATATTTAAAGGCTTTTCAAGGGCTCACACAATTGGAAAACAATACGAACCTGAGGGTAGGTTACTCCCATAAGAAGGGCCTCCCCCTCTACAAACTTAAACAACAAAAATACGTCTACCTAGGATGTTGAAAGTGGTTCTTTACTGACACACAGTAATTTGAGTGATCAAGAGAGAGGAAGCTTTTACTCAACTAACCATTATGCAACCATTACACTATTTTAAAAAATAGAACCAACATCTAATCTCCTGATATTCAGGATCTATAAGCTCAAGGAAATGATAAGAAAACATCATAGAATTAACTTGAGCATTCATATACTCTCATTAAAATCCTCTAATTCAAGCCTCTTCTCCATTGCCCTCCTCCTCCTTCCAAGGTCCTCTCCTTTCTTTTTCATGGGCATCCTCCCTTTTTCTCATTTTTTTTAAAATTTCTCCTCTCCAAAAACATGATGGCTTCCCTCCCAAGCCACCCTCCCCTTTCCTTCAACCTAGGCATATTTATCAAAATTTGTAGGGCAGAACTTCATCATTTTAGCTTGCCAGTTTAATCCCCACTAGCCTGAGCTCCATAACTCCATGATAAAAAATAGTGTTATTTTCAAAAATTATTCTAGAAACTTACTTTATTTGGAGATTCAAAGGGTTCTCTCATTAATAAAATATATTAAATAATTCATGAGCCTATCAAATTAAATTAACCCATAATGAAACAATATAATTATTAATCAATCCTTTTTGCTTAATTTAAAATTAAAATAAAAATTAAAACAAGTATTTAATTGCCAATTAAAATACAATGCAAAGGTTAATCATTTTAATTTAACCTTTATATTCAAAAGGGAATAATAGACAATTTCCTTGTTACACCATTTAAAGCATCATCTAGGCAAACATTAAATTGTAACCTTCCATCATAAATGGTTAGTCAAAATTAATAAAAAACCATTGCAATAAATGCCTTTATTCAGTTCCTTTGTTGATCAATTTAAAGACATCATCTATGCTTTTACCTTAATGATTTCTTGACATCATCCACCTGCAAGCATGGTTAGTTCTGCAAAACCATTAATACATAGCAGCGTTATAGGCATAAATCATAACCAAATGCAGTATCATATCCATGCGTAGCTATAGAACCATCATATTTAGGTATTAAAACAATAAACTCAATCATATTGTTTCCTTATTAGGGGTCCCACAAGGGCAGGTCATGGCATCCTACCCCCTTGGACTAAAAATTAGATCCATTTCTTACCATATTGGGGAATAACCATATTTAATTGTACCTAACATTCACTTGTGCTCCATGGTATATTCCCCTCATTAAAACGACATGAATATTAAAATAGACACTAGCATTGCATTCGTATTTATCCATTGGGATGCTTTTATATCCACATGACATTGCCTGCAAAGTAGAATTTACTTTTATCTTGGTGGGTGCAAAGTTATGTAAAGGAAATTTAACTTTCGTACATGTTTAAATAATAAGCAATGCGTGCAACCAACTTTGTTTTCTTGCAATAAGAGATTCCCCCACCTCAATGGACTATTTTCCCCACTACACCGACTCTATTTAAGAGTCTGTGTCTCCATGACTCTTAATTACAGTTTTAAGATCAATTTAACAATGCTAGATTGGAAGAAGAAAATTAAGATTAAGCATTTGAAACATGTTTTGTATTTGCTTTGTGCAAATTTTTTGACACATATTGGCTTCACGTGAGCTAGTTTGTTGGGTTTCTCTGGTGGTCTTGCTTGCTCTCCGGCTCTCCCCGACCAGGACTCAAAGCTATCTGAATCCGCTCAATGCCTTTTACACTTTCGTGTCTGATGTGACCGCCACAAGCCTGGGATCTATTCCAATGTAGGAATTCTCAGAGTTCCAGCTCGTGGGTCTCACAATTCTCATGGTGGTCAGCGGCAAAGTATTCAAATCCATGGTGTGTCTCCATCTCAGAAGAATTAATGTACACCATCTTGGGAAACTCCAAGATAGAACTAAAATGCTATCCCCCTCCTCTTCATGTAGAGACGAAGGCAATGGTATTCATGAAGATAACTGGGAAATACAGGCGGATTTCAATAATATGAAACTGTCATGTGATGTATTCTTTCTAGAGTGGTTCTATTGGTTAAAAATTAAAAACATTCAAGGATTTTCATGACATAAGCTTTCTATATGATTAAAAATTAGGGAAACTATGCGCTTACCGCACAATCATCCCCTTAGTTTCCTAAATTTGGGTATAATTACTCGATTCTCAAGTGCAAGGATCCATCATAATGCTAAAATTTTATTCTCTTCAGAATTTCTTCTATATTTTGGCCCTATTCTCACTGCAACATTGCTCCTGAGGTGGAAATTTTCTTGACTTAGTCCATTAAGTCCATGATATTATGAGTCCAATCAACTATAGGCCATTCTCAATGCCTTGGGCTTAACAAGTTTGCCTATTTTTGACCTTAGGATCTGCTCCTAAGATGGGTGTTTGTATACTTCCAAATTCCTACAAATCTCATATTTTAGCACATACTTAATCAATTTAGAGAGGATCCTAAACTCCTCTTGAGAATAGAACCTCCACCTATTCTCTTTAAATTTTTTTCTATTCCATATACTTATGTTGAAAACATAGCCTAGGTTCACAAATATCCATGGTTGATGTTCATAATAAGTAAAGAGCACAATTTAATGTTCAAAATACCACTAGATGTACTTATCACAGTCCAAGCTACACCACTCAAAACCTTCTCTAAGCCTACCTGATTTCACTAACCATCCTTCATTGTGGTTATAATAAACACTAAATATCTCTTCACCCATTATAAATCTCAAGCATGAATTCTACCTGTAACCTAGGAGAATTATATATCAATAGAGACATCCATCTTAGGCTTAACTATGGTTTGCACAAAACCATATAGAATATAAATATCCTCATTTGCTATAGAATCCACTCCAGAATCGGATGTCTCAAGGCACATGATCAATGTCAAATTCTTTGAATCCCAAGCTTAGATTCTTTGCCTCCCTACTCAAGTTAGTAATGTTTTTAGATCTCATTTTCCATTCACCTTTGACCTACTTGCAAACAAGTTTTGAATCACCTCAAACTTGAATGTGATCAATTCCTTGGTCTTGAGCATACTTCAATCCTACTTAGTTAGTCCTATATTTTGTGAAGATCCTCTACTTCACCATGATGAGCTAGCTTAGCTATTTGTCTCATCTTCATGATGAGCTAGTATAATTCATATGTACCATCTCAATGTTGAGCTAGCTTATCTATATGTCTCATATCCATGATGAGCTAGTCTAAGCCATTTATCTCAAATCAATATTGAGCTAGCTTAGCTATCTGTATCATCTTCACGATGAGCTAGCTTAAGCCATTTATATCAACTCAATGTTGAGCTAGCTTAGCTATTTGTCTCATCTCCATGATGAGCTAGCCTAAGCTATCTATCTCAACTCAATATTGAGCTAGCTTAGCTATCTGTCTCATCTCAATGATGAGATAGCCTAAGCTATTTATCTCAACTTAATGTTGAGCTAGCTTAGCTATCTATCTCATCTCCATGATGAGCTAGCCTAAGCCATTTATCTCAACTCATACAATGAGCTATCTTAGCTATCAGTCTCATCTCCATGATGAACTAGCCTAAGATCTATCTCATCTCAATGGTGATCTAGCTTAGCTATCTGTATCATCTCCATAATGAGCTAACCTAAGTTATCTATCTCACTTCAATGATGAGCTAACTCAAGCTATATGTCTCATCTCCATGATGAGCTAACCTAAGCTATATATCTCATCTTCTACATCTTCCTAGGAGTTAACTTACATCATTATTGGTCATTACCACCTTGTATTCCCATAAGGTGTCATCTTGGTTACAACCATTATTACCTCCTAGTAATGATATGGATCTCTCTTGCCTTACCGCAAGGTGCAATAATCCTTTCCTGCCAAGGAGTTAAGTCTAGTTGATTATAGTTAGTTTCTTATCCTTTCAAACTAACTTATCTCATTATCATTTTTTGATAATGGTTGTGGTCACTCTTGCTCCACATAAGATACTATTCCTAGGTAACCTTACATATTATCCTTCTCTTAACAATTATGGTCATACTTGCTCCGCACAAGGTGGCATGTCAAGGTAAGTTATTCTTCCTAGGATAAATTCATAAGTATCCTTATCTTATATATGGAATCTACCAGTTTCTTATACCTAGTGCCACTTCATGGAAGCATCTAGTCCATCGCAACCTAGAGCTCTGATACCATATTTAACAACCCAAAATTCCATCCCTTGAGAGAGAAAAAAATTAATACTATTATTAGGGATTCACTTATTGCCACCTTGTGTAAGTCTATCTACTCAAGTGCATTAAACATAACATAAATAATCCATCTATCTCATCTCCACAATGAGCTAGCTTATCCCTCTTAGTTTTTCAAGAGGGTATGCTTATCCCTACACCATACATAAGTTTGTCTACATATGTGCACTAAGTGCATTGTGGATAGATCATCCATCTTTCTCTCTATCATTCATCCTATTATATTAGACCATAAGCATAACCATTATGTTTTTTTTAGAAGTACATAAGCTATTCACATGCTTTAC
This sequence comes from Wollemia nobilis, assembly GCA_028583015.1. NCBI lineage: Eukaryota > Viridiplantae > Streptophyta > Pinopsida > Araucariales > Araucariaceae > Wollemia > Wollemia nobilis. The sequence goes on from JAQPPZ010002979.1 coordinate 8,981,173, forward strand.
TAATAGATTTATTAACCATGGACATCTTCATAAAATTAGAGCAATAAGTACATAGAAAGCTAACTCTAAAAACAACAAGAACAATATCATGAATTAACAATATTCATAACACACAAATGACACAATTATATATCTTGGGAACCCACATGGGTAATAAAACTAGCCCTTGAAATATCCTCTTTCATTTCATTATATTAATTATCTTCAATACAATTGTATACAAGGAATCCCCAATTCCTTTTATACATCCATCAAGTAAGTACATAGAAACCCCATAGTTCATATGTCCAAATACATGGATAGGTCCTTTAATCCATGTTACAAATCTATGAGGAAATCCCATGATTCCCTCTTACCAAAGACACAAGAACCCCATAATTCTTATGTCTTAAAAGAATCCCATAATTCTTCTTTACTAACATACATGCATAGGAACCCCCATAAATTTCTATGCTTAAATGCATATCTCATATCTACCAAATACATTACAAGCTTGCTGAAATAACAAAAGTCTTTCACAAAATATGTACCATACCTTCACAATAATTCTACATGTAACAAGAAGAGACCCCATAATCCCTTCAATAATGGAACTCCTCTTCCATTCTTCCTTTGATTTCCAAGCTTGTACAAGGCAATAATCATAGATAAATCATTTAATATATATTCCAAAATCATAGATAAATCATTTAATCTAATCCTTTAACCAATCATAGATATTTCATTTAGTCTATCATATAAATATACTATCCACTAGCATATTTCACCACATCAAATCAAATGAAGCACATGACCTACTAACGCCTATCTCCAACTCATGTAAATATAATATCCCCTTAAAATATTTCAATCCTTCAAATCAAATAAGATACATTATCCACTAATGTATAGCTCTATCACATGAAATACGCTATCCGTAAGCATAAAATAAATCATCAAATCAAAGAAATACATTATCCATTAATGCATTTCTCTACCACATGAAATATGTTATCCACTAACATATTTCGTCTCAAAAAAATAAAATAAAAAACATTATCCACTAATGTATTTTCTAACTCATCATATATAACCTTTAATTTAACCAAGGCTTAACATCATCGAAAATCCCTTCCATTAAATCAAATCCATGTACTAATGTTCTAGTTAAATTCCTTCACAAATTTGGTTCCATCAACCACTCAATCCCTCCATGAGATTGATCCCAAAATTCTATCAATTTCACCACAAAATTGATCCCAAAGGCCTATCAATTTCTCCATGAAATTGATCATAAAATTCTATCAATTTCTCCATGAAATTGATCCTAAAAATCTATCAATTTCTTCATGAAATTGATCCCAAAAGCCTCTCAATTTCTCCATGGAATTAGTTCCAAGGTCTATCAATTTCTCCATGAAATTGATCTTGATAAATTCTTCTGATGTATTCTAAGGATCTCCCTTTTTCCTTCAAATTAAATACACTTTTTTATAATTATTCTAAAGGTCTATTTTCCCTTGTAATTAAATATATACCCTTTTAATTAAAGGAGGTTCAATACCAAAACCCCTTTTTAATCTTCCTAAGGGTATTTATTTCCCTTAATTAAACACACCTCTTTAATCTTAGAGGAAATAGATTTCTCTTAGAAGGAACATACCAAAACCTTAGGGTAAAGATATTTCTCTTAGAGCGAACATGTATATATTCGAAGTATGTTGTCCTACCCTTAACAACGTATCATTTGCATACCTAATAGAGCTGGCGCTAGAAGGAGGACCTATTAAAACTAAATTTTCTTAGTGCATTTTTTATATTATACATCTTGATTGTTAAAGCTAGAACCTAAATTCATCATCATTAGGTCTAAGTCATTTATAGGAGGTATTAGGATTCTCAATATTTATCCATATAGAAGATCCAAAGTTGATAAAGATAGATTGAATACTCCTTCAACATCTAATAGTTCTTCTAGAGTTATTACCCTATGTTGATCCTTTTTCCACTCCCCAAAGTTCGTCAATGGTAGCTCTTGCTCCTTGGTTAGTGGGAAGCAACCCTGTGAACATACCAGGGTCTGTGCATGATATGCCTAAAAATGCTAAAATATGTCTCCTTTGATACAGGCATGATGGAAAAATATTATTTGAAGAGCATATACAAGCATAAAGATGCCTTAATCCATTTATAGATTGAACATGAGGATGTTTCCTCTAGAATATTTCCACACACATCGAATAATTTTACATATGACTAGTATATTAGTTTACCTTTAGGCTCTATTATTGCTTGGACTTAATTAGAGGTATCATTTATTAGTCATTTTAGATTACTTGTTAACCCAATTGTGGTGTATCATTTGTTTGCTTTTGTTTGTAGAGAACCTAGTGAACCCTTAAGGCTATTCAACACTAGGTTCCATAAATTATACACCCTATTGGTGACCCCTTACACCCTCATAAAGCAAGCAACTATCCAAATGTATCTTAGAGCTTTGGACCCATTAACTTGAATGTTTGTGAGGATAACCCCTCAAATCGCATCTGTATCCCTGGCATATAGTGAGGCTCTAATATTTAAGCAAAAATTAATATCTCAAAGTTATGGTTTGGGTCAATTACCTTCACTTGAAAAACTAGAAGCTTATAATCAAATACCACTGATAAACCAAACTCTTATGCAACACCTTCCCATGTTGAACTCATTACCAAGGGCCATGTATCTAAACTAGAATCAATCATTCAACTTGTCTCCCCTAAATCAAATGATGCCTAATGTGATCAATAAGTAAACCATTCCAACTTATTTGGACAATAAAGTGACCAAAAACAACATTCTCAATCATACACCAATAAATAATCAACCAGCTTTACCTGTATTTTTACTACATATGCACCATAAATAATGTAACAAGTCAACCAGGACCAAGTCAAACTAATAACTCAAATACTAAGATAGACAACATATAGAGGATGGTCCAAAAATGAAGCAATGATATGATTCAATTACAAAGGTAAGTTCCTCAAAACCCACCTACAAATAATAATACTCAAAATAGGAACTTTAGCTTTTAAAGGACCAATCATCAAAGGAATACTCACCCCAATAATAGAGGAGTTCAAAATCCTATTGGTAACCAAAATAAACCAAACAACAACCCAAATTCTTTAGTGAATTTGATATATATTACTTTACCCAATTGGTGCAAGTTCTTCCACTACTCAACATGGTGAGACAGATTATTTAGAATTTAAAATTGCTTTGGATATTATCCAAAAAGAGATAGAAATTTTAGAATTAGTGCCCACCAATGAGATTGTTGGGAATAAAGGTAACTAGAATGCAAGGACAACCTTATTTTTAGAGACCTATGAACTCTCAAGAATAGATGAATATGAACTTGAAAAATACCTAGAAGAAGAGGTGCAAGATTCCAAGCAATTTCAAAAAGGTAATAATTATATTATTTGAAGTAAAGGGAAAGTACTAATTACTTATTCTACTCCTCCTAACAAAACCTCCATCCCTTAAGATGAGAAATCCAACAAAAATCCATTCCCACCTAAATATCCCATAGTACCTACACAACCAAATCCCCACAAGCCATTACCATAGATAGAGACAGTCTCAGAGCAAAACAAGGTTGGATATAATATTATTAAAGAGCTTAAGAAAACTAATGCAAATATTTCTTAGTTTGAGATAGCTCAATTAACTGACCAAAAGGATTTATTGCTTAAAACACTTGCTAGACAAATAAAAAAGAGTTAAAAAAGACTACTAACACTCAGGTTGCAATATAAAAATAAAATGTAGAATCCCCTCCTTTCCTTTTGTCTAGTAGAATTCCTAGCAAAAATTTACATAATTATCTTTTGGATTCAGGTGCTTTTGTTAATGTGATGCCATATACAGTTAGCCAAAAATTGGGACCGACTCTTGCTCCCTCAAACAATAAGGTGGTACAAGTAGACAAGACAAAATTCAATGTGGTTGGGGTGCTAAATTAGGTCCATATGCAATTGGTTATCGAACCTATGATACAATAATATATAGATATTCAAGTTATGGATATCCCAAATGCATATGGTATGTTTCTTAGTCATGGTTATATGGCAATATATTTTTCACATGTGTGTCTTCCATGGCATGGCATAGCTAATCAAATTCGACTAGAAAGAGATCCAAGGCTAAAGGATCTCATTCCATAGTACAATAATATCAATGAGATTTTATACACTATAACTAGATATGGGAGTCTACATTGTGGCAGTAGAAACCAAAGATAAAGAGAGTAATTTGGTAGTAGAAATCCCACTAAGCAAACAAAAAACAACTAAGACCAAATGTGGACTCTCAAGTTTGATGGGTCAAAGTGTAAGCATGGAAATGATGTTGGAGTAGAACTGGTCAACCCAAGGGTAAATCACATCTTGTTACATATCGATTGCAGTTCTATTACACCTATAATTCTAATGAGTATGATATATTGATTCATGGATTGTAATTTACCGTTAAGAAGAAAGTCAAATATGTACATGTCATGCAAGATTCTGAATTGGTGATCAATCAAGTGTGAAACCAATATGCCTATCATGAAAAACATCTCTTAAATTATCGTAGTTGAGTATGGGATTTAATTAAAGAGTTTTATGCTTTTGATATTCATATTATTTCAAGCAACAAGAACCTTTAGACACCTAAAACACGTCATGTTTAGGAGGCTACTCATATGGACACCTCTATAGGCCATATGACTGATCTTGGACCTTTCCAAGACCCAACAGTGGTTCTAACCACTCATTTAGGGTAGCCTAGTCCTATGCAGCCATAGCCACTGACATCATCAATGGTGACCACCACCACCGATGATCAGAGTGGCTACGGGCTAGCCATACCTATCGATAGTGGCTATGGGCTACTTGCCCATAGCCATGCTTGTCGATAGCGGCTAAGCCTGTAACCAACTCGGGCTACCAAAGCCGAGTGAAATCCATTGAGCATAATAATTTCTTGAATGGTTAAGTAGATCAAAGCTTCTGGAAGTCTCACCTCAACTACCCAAGCATAATTGTTTCTTGTTCTTGGCTTCCTGAGGAAGCTAGGATGAGAAATTGGGTGTCTACTTAAGGCCCCAAATTTACATGCAAACCCTAGAGAAATTCATGTGCAAATGCCATAGCGAAGCTCTACCAGATTGAAGAGAGAATCAACATCCCTTTGAGGTATAGTGAAGCCCTATCGAATTGCACAATGACACCTACCTTTCATCAATGGAGACTACCATAGTTTGAAGATCAACCCTTGTTGTTCAAGTGCCAAATTGCTATGGATTGAAGCAAATTCCACCATAAAACCATGTTCCAAGACACAAGCAACCCTTGAACATCAATTCAGTAGAAGAATTGATCATCATTAGACCTAGGATTCAAAGGACAGAGCCTCTTTCCTATGGTCGCTATTTTTAATAGTGGCCCGTAGGCACCACCATCGACATTGATAGTGGCTAACAGAGTCAGCTGCTCTGAGCATCAGTGGCTATGGTATGAGTGATCTTTTCTTTATTTTTAGCCATTATATTACATTTATAGCATTTCAATTTGATTTCTAACGTAGACTAGTTGCTTTACTTTCAGTATTTACATATTCTTTATGCTTTCTTTCCATTATTTCATGCATCTTGTCATTTATTTATGCATTTTCTTCATATTTTGCAATAATCAAGAAATAGCCTCATATTGAGAGGCTACACCTTTGCTATTGATCTACTTTGTATGTTTCCTTGTGTGTAGATTCAGGATTTATCAAGAGCATATCACCTTCAAGATCATCTTCAATAGCATCACAAAGAGGAGGTTCCAGGAATAATCCCTCCTATAATCAAATTTTGAGGATTCTAAGAATCTATTGAAGACATCTATCACATGGAGTGATTTTATTGTAATATGTATCAAATGGTTAATCCCTAAGAGGGATATCTTGTAACCTTGATGTAAAGAGAATTTATAAATATGAATAAATATGGGCACTATTTCTTTTATTTCCTTCTCTTTGCATTGATTACATGATATATCTTATTAATTTGATTACATATTGCATTAGGTGTTAGATTTTTAGCATCTTTCAATGGTGATCACGATGGGACTCTCCCAATTTTTGGTTGCTAATGCATTTTTCTTTATATTTTTTCATTGCAGGTACAGCCAATCTGAGTAATAGTAGCTAATAGTTGTAGCCACTCTGAGTGATAGCAGCTAGCACCATAGCCACCCTGATCATCAGTGGCTATAGGAAAAACATAGACAATTAGCAACATACTTCTATTAGGCTACACCTATAAGTGGATCTCCCTATTTTTCTATTGTATTTCTAGATGCTTTAATAGACTAATTACAAACATAGAAAAATTAAATAATTTTCTCTAGGTTTTCTACCAGCTGCTTTTGGGAACAATGACTTTTATTATTAGCCACCCTAGAAGCCAATGGCTAAGAATTCTTACTACTCCTATGTACAATGACTAAGACTATTGCCTATGTTCACAAAAGTGACCATTATTAAATTAATTGTAGGTTTGCATGCTTAAAGCCTACTCAAAGGTTACTCATTTAGTTGCATCTACATTTTTAAATCTAAACATATTATTACATGTCATTTTTGAATATAAAATGTACTTTAATTGCATGTAGTGGAAAAATCATGGTATGTTCTTTGATGCATTTTTACTTTATGCTTGAAATAAAATGAACAAATCACACACCATATTTCAAGTGTAAACATCAATTGAGTTGGGCTCTCACATCCAACCAATTGATCAAGACCAATGATGGATGTCATTACCACTTGGTTGGCTTGTTTATTGAGTTTTTTGTTACCCATCCATGGCCAAGGCCGATCCAAGATCCATCGAAGCTTGGAAAATAGCATGTACTCTTCTTTGAAAGGTATATCGCTACCCCCAATGGATTGGGTGAGGATCGGTAGGACCTATGTTCCCTATCGATTATGGGTTTCATCTCCATAGTCTTGATGGGTATGACATCATTCGTGTGTGTGAGTATAGGTGAAATCCTTAAACAAATCAAGAGTATCATCAACAATTTTCAAACATGATAAGAGAAAATTGGATTTCCAACAAACCATAACACACAAGACAAGTTTTTAGGAAACACAAAGAAAATTTAAAAGAGATAATCATTTTGTATACTTTATCTATTTCTTAAAATTTACATACGAGATAATTCATAAGGTTATGGTCACCACATGGGTCACGCTTGGTCTACGACTACAATGCACCACAAAACACAAATAACACTAGAGTTGATCCACCTACACAAAATGCTCATGAACGAAATTCAAGCAGTCTTAGAGGAGATAACTCTACACATGGGGGGTCTCACCGATAAACCCCAACTAGGAGATCAAATATAGGATCTTCTCATGATCTAAACGAGGGTGTTTCAAGACCCCAATCATCACATGATGGTAATAGATAAAACCTACCCAATGAGGGGTAAAATAGAGGGGGTGCACCTAATCGCATACCCACAAGAGCTCCAAATCACTCTGAGCATGGAGTAGATCTAATAGATTTCCGTAGTATCAATGTGAATGGTATACCTCTCGATCGACCATGGAGAACTCATCAACTTGATCACCTAGAACAAGCTCCTAGAAGATCAACACATAGAGCCACTTCTACTACCCATTCTCATTTTGAGAGTGCATGTAGTGAAGATGTAGTGTGACATACTTATGCCCAAGGTGAATGCTCCAAGCACCCATGTAGTACAAATGCCCCATCAACACATGCGGGCATAGAGCAAAGAGTTGAACATAATGTCAATGCACCTTCAATAGATAGAGGAAAGAGGATAGCAAACTCTTTCGCTAGAACTCACATTACTAAGAATCCTCACATAAAGTTGCATAGCCAAAGACCCTATATGGTAGATCGATCAGATCGGACATGTAGGCTTTGCATAGTTCAAAGAGAACAAATACTCCAAGATCAATTGGAGGATTTGTGCATGGAGCATGAGCATTTAGAGCAAGAAGATGCAAAATAACAAAGGTTACTTCACCAATATTTGTATGAACACCACCAAAGAGAGCAATGCATCCTTGATCAAAAGGAGTAAGAAGAGTGATCAAATAGATTAGCTCGAGTGGAATTACCCCTACTTAGTGAGTATAGGTAGCAACATAATGAGAGACATGCTACATCTCACCTTGAGCTACATACTAGACAAGTAGACAATAATACTCACCACACATCACAACATGCTTCTAGGCAACAATAGTACCAAGCACCAAATCTACCTGAGCATGATCAATATGAAGAATCAGAGTGAGATGATCAAGAACAACAATATCCTAAACCATCATCTATAGACGTGGTCGATGAATACAATCGACCACCTCGATCCCAAAGAAACCTACCACCTCTTGCTCCTCAAAGATCTCTTCGAGAGGAAGAGATCATCTCTTCTCAAGCTTACAGAGTGCTTACCAAGAGGATCAAATCTCTTGAGAAACAAGGAATGGCTTATCAAAAGCCTACTTTAAGCAAGATCCACAACCAACCTCTTTGTCCTTCGATCTTGAGTCTAGCATATCCCAAACACTTTGAGATGCCCAAGCTAGATAAGTTTTGAGGTGATGATGATGCACAAGAGCACGTAACAAGTTTTATGAATCTGTGCTTCCAATTGCAAGATAATGATACCTTGTTGTTATAAACATTCATGATTACCCTTTTAAGCACAACCCTTGAATGGTATAATCAATTACCAAGGCACAACATCACTAGCTTTGAACAGCTAGTGAATGCTTTTCTTGAATGCTTCTCATTTGGCATCAAGAAGAAAATAAATCTATCTAACTTAGCTAATTTATGATAATATGATGATGAGCCAGTGATGGATTATGGGAACAGATGGTGGAAACTCATGGTAAAACTTCCATTCACCATCCCCACAAGTGAACTCACTCGAATGTTTACCAAAATTTATGCTAAACATATATCATTGTTGCTTCAACTACAATAATACACAACATTCGAGGAGGCTTTGGCACAAGCCAAAGTGATCGAAGACATAAAAATCCAAGAAGGAGATTTGAAGCTTCAAACAAAAAAGAATGGAATAACAAAAACACATGCAATCAACCACATCAGGCCAAGCCTACATCGATCAATCAAGTTGTGTTGAATATTCTAAAAGTAGAGGGGTCACAATGATAATAGAATTATCAAGCTCAACCCCCTCCAATGCATTATAATAATCAATACACTAAAAACTAGGGCAGAGATAAACAACGTCACCCACCTCACCAATTTATGCCATTGTCTGAATCTATGGCATCCATATTTAATCAGTTATGTGAGGCCAAGGTACTTAAACTACCAGAAGTCTAGTTATTAGACCCTAATCACCCTAAGCCAAAGGGATATAGGGAAGATCATTACTATCTTTATCATAGATAGAAAGGCCATGATATTGAAGTGTGCCATGGATTCAAAAATATGGTACAAAACATGATAGATAGGGATCAACTATGAGTTGATAGCCCTTTGGCACCTGATAATCAGAACATGGGAATATTTAAATATCCTTTACCTAATCATGAACCTCCAAGGAATCATGTAGGCTAGGTCAACCAAGTGCAGATAGATCCTCCCACACAAGGATTTATCGGTATGGTCAATGTTATCACAAGAAATAGGAGATACAACCAACCAGAGCCACCTATGGCTCCCATCTATATCCTAACTGTACCTCAACAAAGGCCAGCACAAAACCAACTACCAGGCCCACCAACAAGACCGGTGATCACCATCAGGAATAGACTCACTCAAAGTCTGCAGATAACCTCGACAAAATTATCCATATATGAGCTCATCCAATAGTCCCCTAGGCATAGGGAGACTTTAATGGAGATTCTAAGATCTATAGAGCTCCAGCCCCAAAATCCAGATGCTTTTACAAACTTTGTGGGGCATATACAATAATGCCAAGAGCCAGTGATCACATTCTATGATCATAAAATTAAGATAATGTCAACTACCATAGCAGACCCATCACTACATATTATCGCATGTGTTAACCACACACCTTTTAAGTGGGTATTGATTGATATAGGCTCATCAATCAATATTATCACAACCAAAGCCCTAGGACACCTAAACCTTCCTAAATCACACATAGTTGCCTCAACATTTACTCTACGAGCATTCAATGATGTATTGTGCTCTATAATAGGCACTATAGTTCTACCTATTCAGGTAGGGCTCAAAACCATTTTGATAATGTGCCATGTTTTGGAAGGTGCCATGCAATACAATATCTTATTAGGGCATCCTTGGATTAGGGATATATGATGTGTCCCCTCAATCTTACATCAATGCATAAAATATGTGCATGAGGGACAAGTGCATGTAGTTCCATCAGATGAAGAGCCATTCAAGTACATAAATCAGGTTGATTTACCGAGAGATTTCATCCTCCCATCCACTCACCTAGACATACGACCCACATCACCAATCAAACATCCAGATAGAAAGTCAAAATCAATGTGAGAGGATCCCTCTACATCGCACGCTACCCACCCCTAGGTCAACCATCACTTCTAAAAAACCTTCAACATCATCCAAACCAAAGGACAATCAGAAGCTTAAGGTACCTTTAATAGAAGAAGAGCCTAGGGTTATCCCAAATATAGCAACCATAAAGATTCCAAATCCCATGGAGGAGGATGATTCACACAATATAGTAGAGGAGATGCCTCAACCCACATCACCTACATCATCAACTACATCATCTACACCATAGGTGATAATTCATCTAGTTAATCCAGCATTAGCAGAGTATCTTATGCAAAATATGACTTTCACACCTATCATTGAGTCTGCACAAGACATGGGAAGACCTAGAGCTCCCTATTTTCCTATTGGGATGGTGGTACCACTAGGGGTACCACCAAATCAAACCAAATTCATCTATGATGGCTTGGACCAAGTCATAGACCATTCACCTATTGAAGATTACGATGATGAACCTTTCATAGCAAATATTCATTATCTATCCAATCCTAAGTTTACCCTTAGATACTTTGAACATTACCATTGGCATGGTCATAGATTAGGCTTATTCAAGTAGGGGTGTAGAACTCCATATCAACCATAGTATCAACTACCCATTGATAAATTTGGTCTAGGATATTACATTCATAGTCATGATGAATTGTTAGCCATATCCTTAGACCACCTAAGTCTAGGCTTTGAGGAGGACATCGATTGGAATCCTTATGACCCCAATCCTTTGCATTCATGAAGAGGTGATAGGCCAGTGACTATGGTCACCATAGAACCACCCCTAGTGTATCATCCAAACATCTCTCTAGAAGAACCTAAATTAGAACCCATTTTTGAGGAGGATGAATTAGAATACAACTCTAAGGAGGATGAGAGTGAATACATCTTTGATGATGATGAGTATGAATATGAGATCAAGATGGCCTACTTAGGACCTCGACACCTACATCATCTTAACATTCCCCTAAGAGAAGTAGAGCCAATCAGGTGACCTATGAACATAGATGAAATCTATCACATAGTCTTCCTTGATCCTCCTAATTTAAGATAGTTGCTTCCCTAAAATATCCCATTGTCTTATCTATTCCTAGAGCAGATCCAAAGATCCCCATACCTCCTGAGCCACATCTAGAGCATGGGGGACAACCCAGAAGTAGTGAGTCTTATCCACGTGGTCCTAGAGATTTTATTCCATCCATAAACATGATCTCCATTGATCTAACCACTCCACTCCACAATCCATATGACCCTTCAAAACCATTGCACCTCAATCCTGAGGCCATTGATTTTGATCATACCAATTCACCCCTTGAGCCTGAGGATTTCTTCCCTAACAAAGAAATGTTACAACCATTCCATTTTGCACCAGGTTGTGCCCATGATGTTTATCATGCTGAGGTCAATCCTGATATGGTAGAACCTTTAAACCCAGATGATGACATCCATATGATCCCTACACCTCATCAACTTGAGGAGGGATCACATATGTCAATAGAGGAAACTTTTAAAGTGGATATCAATGCAGATCCCATGAATCCAAAGAAAGTTAAATTCGGAGAAATCTTATCTCCTGAGGAATGAGCCATCCTCATACCTCTATTGAAAGAGAGACCTAATATCTTTTCTTGGACCTACAAAGATATGTCAGGTCTGGATCCAAAATTGGTTGTCCACAACCTTTCGTTGGACCCTACTAAAAATTCGATCAAGCAAAAACTTAGGAAAATGCATCCAACCATCACTTTGATGGTCAAAGATGAATTGCAAAAGCTTTTGGATGTAGAATTTATAATTCCCATCGACTATCCAGAATGGGTATCAAACATGGTACCCATAGGAAAACCTGATGGAAGAATCTACATCTGCATAGATTTTTGAGACCTCAACAAGGCAACACCCAAGGATTCATTTTCATTGCCAAATATCGATGCTCTTGTAGATGCAACTACAGGTCATGAGATGCTATCACTCATGGATGGTTTTTTGGTTATAATCAGATTCAGATCAAACCCGAAGATCAACATAAAACCACCTTTACCACTCCATGGGGGATATTTTGCTATAAGGTTATGCCATTTGGCCTTAAAAATATTGGTGCCACATATCAATGGGCTATGACATACATCTTCCATGACTATATGCATAAGATATTGGAAGACTACATTGATGACTTACTAGCCAAGTCATTACTATATGAAGAGCACATTGAGGTCCTTAGAAAGGTCTTTGATCACCTGATTGAGCATAACATCAGGTTGAATCCCAAGAAATGCATCTTTGGCATAACTTCAAGAAAACTCTTGGGATTCATCATTTCAAAATGAGGGATCAAAGTAGATCCAACAAAAGTAAAATCTATATTAGAAATGTGTCCCCCACAAACATCAAAGAACTAAGAAGCCTACAAGGCAAAGTAGCATCCATAAAGCGCTTCATTGCATAGTTATCGAATAAATGTCAACCCATGAATCGACTACTACACAAGGGGGTCTCATTTAATTGGGATGAAGATTACCAAAAATCTTTTACTGAGATCAAGCAATACCTAGCATCACCACCAGTACTAGCTCCACCAAGACCAGATGTACCATTTTTATTGTATATATCCACCATAAACTTTGCACTAGGAACCATGTTAGCCTAGAAGAACAAGCAAGACAAAGAACAGGTGATATACTACATAAGTCAAACCCTGGTTAGCTATGAGCTAAGATATGCATACATCGAGAAACTATGTTTAGTAATGGTTTTTGCAACTAAGAAGTTGTACCACTATATGCTAAGTCATACAATATATGTTATATCAAAACAAAATCCTTTGTAGTATATGATGAGCAGAACATATCATAATACACGTACTACAAAGTGGATCATGCTATTGATAGAATTTGATCTAGAATTCATAAGCCAAAATTCAATCAAAGGATAGGTCATAGTTGATCAACTAGTAGAGGCACCTCTTCAGGATCATAAGCCTCTTATCATAGAACTACTCGATGATGCAATATTTACATTATCAGAGTCACCCAAACCTAAAGAACCAGACAACAAAGCTGATATGACTTTGTTCTTTGATGGTTTAAAATACGAGCAAGGGGTGGTACAGGGATCATGTTTTTCATACCACAAGGTGCTCCAATACCCTTGTCATTTAAACTCAACTTTCCTTGCACCAATAACAATGTTGAATATGAGGCCCTAATCTTGGGTCTCCAAACAATGCTCACCATGAAGATCAAAAAGCTAAATATCTTTGGTGACTCCCTTCTCATAGTAAACTAGGTTAAGGGAATCTATCAGTGTAGGTGTCCTATCCTGAAAGTGTATAAGGAACTTGTGGACACTTATTTAGCCCAACTAGAGTGGTATGACATCGAGGCAATCCCTCATACATCAAATAGATTTATAGACACTATGGCATCTTTGGGATCCTTAATCCCTCAAAATCTATCTACTGACTTTACTACCATCCAAGTAAATATGCTCTCACAATCCATGATGTAGTGTGAGGCTCAAGACAATCATGAATCAGTCCACATGATTCATATAGAACCAAACCATGAATGGTTCTATAAATCTAGAGACTTTTTGAAGAAGACATCCTAGGGGTCTTTGATCTCGTAGGGTCCTATAAAGAATGGTACTACCATTCACCATAAGGTTGTCTCCCAATCTACATTCATACACAATGAGTTGCAATGGGAACACGTCATTCAATCTATCAAAGCTATCACTTATCAAGATTGGCTCACCCAATTACATGATTACCTTAAGCTTAGAATAATCCTATAGGGATTATCGCATACCACCAAAAGAGCATTCAAAAAAAAGTGACCAGATATGTCTTGTTAGGAGACATCTTGTATCATCGTAGCTATGATGGAATTCTCCTTCATTGTCTCGAGCTCCAAGAATCAACTTGGGTGATTTCATAAGCTCATGATGGTACATGCGGTGGCCATTTCAGTGGCATGGCCATCATCAAGCGCATCCTTCGAATGGGTTATTATTGGCCCACCATGGAGAAGGATTATTGTGCATATGTCAAGAAATGCATTAAATTCTAGCATCATGCTAATCTTATGCACCTACCATCATAGGCCTTACAGCCCATCCAAGCGGCTTGGCCATTTTCTCAATGGGGTTTTGATCTAATTGGTAATATCTCTCCCCCATCATTGGGTTGACACATGTTTATCATAATGACCACTAAGTATTTTACCAAGTGGGTGGAAGTGATCCCCTTAACTTCTATGACTGGAGCACGTATTGTGGAGTTCATACTTCATAATATCATATGTCATTTTGGGATCCCATCCAAAATAATCTTGGATAATGGTACCTCATTTAAGAACAAATATGTGTGGGCTTTAACATCCAAATATAATATTCAGCACAACTTTGCCACACCTTATTATCCATAGGAAAATGGGCAAGTAGAGGCCTCAAACAAAATAGTAGTAGCCATCTTGAAGAAAACTGTAAAAGAAAATCATAAGGATTGGCACATCCAATTACCTCTTGCATTATGGGCTTATCGAACTAGCATACGGACACCCACTAGGGCAACCCCATTTTTACTAGTCTATGGCACTGAGGCCATCATGCCCTTGGAATTAGAAATTCCAATATTGCACGTCACATTGAAAGAGTTCATCGATGATGACACTACATGGCAAGCTCACCTTGATCAACTGACCCTTCTTGATGAACATCGAGTCAATGCTCTTGAGCATCTCCATGTTTACCAAGATCATCTAAAATGAGCTTACAATAACAAATTCCACCTAAGGGACTTTAAATTTGGGGATCTTGTGCTCAAAGAGAACCAACAGAACTCAAACCTACCACCGCATCTACGAGACAAATTTATGGCCAACTGGTTAGGTCCATTCATCATTTTAAAAAATATTGGACCTAGAACTTACCGCCTAACATCGCTAGAAGGTGTTGAAGAGCCTGAACCTCTCAACATTCTTCACTTAAAGGTATTTCATACATAAAATCCAAAAAAATCATAAAATCATAAAATCCAAAAAAAAAAACATAACAAAAAAAAAAAAAACAAAAACAATTCAAAACATCAAAAATATTTACATTTTACATTGCATTACATGCATTCATTTAATTGCATTGCATTAGGCATTTTCATCCATTGCACTTACATTAGGATAGGTTGTGTTTACAATCTTACAAATGACACCACGTTTGTATGCTAATCATGCATCCACAAATCATCATCATTCATCATCCCCTATGAGTAATTGTGTTTTTCAACACAACCCATCAGTTGCTATAAGGAATATACTAGGGTTTTTCGATCATTCAACCATACCTAGTGATCTTTTCAGATTTTGTAGAAAGCTATCTTCACTTTCGAAGATGAGGTCTAGTTTTGATAGTACCTTGCATATCTCAAAATCCTATCACATTTTAAACATTAACAATCCTAGTTTGAACAAGGAAGGATGACACTACAAAGTGGTCCTAGTCACCTTAAGTGAAAGGTTTCCTTGCTCATCCTATCATGCGCATGGTCTAGAATGTTGATTATTGGAAAAAGGACAAGCTCCCCCTACCCAATAAATCCCTTGCTTTCATACAAAATAAGCAAATTCCCAAAGCAAAGCAAAGAAAAATAAATAATGATTTTCATCACTAAGCAAATCCCTTGCTCCAAAATAAAACAAAATGTAAAATAAATAGTGATTTTCATCACTAAGCATGAGCAAGTATCCCAATAAATGAAAAGAAAAGAAGGGGGTGAAGAGCTTGAATCCCTAGAATATTCAGTATTCGACCACCATGGGGTGATCCTCATTACAACAATGGGTTGAATGAAACCCACTTGGCAATGGGGTATCCTTACGCATGGTGATATGTCTATCACATTAGCGACCTTATTTTGTATAGACCAATGTCAACTTATGGATGAGCTAGCTTTAGGTGGCTTGTATTTACCTAGTAGTCTAATCCAACTACATCCAAACTTAGGATCATGATGAACATATGGTGATCCTCATTACAACAATGGGTTGAATGAAACCCATCTAGAAATGAGGTAGTCTTATGCCTCATCTAATATATTCATTTGCACACATAGGGATAATGAATATCTTGGTCTTCTTAACAAAGCTTTTATCTTTCAGAAGTCTTGTGTAGTCATTATACAACTTTTGATTAATCAACTAGGGTGTTTGAGTCTCATGGAAAACCTCAAAAATTCCCTAATAGCAACAAATCATCTCATCAATCATACACAATTTTCCTTATGAACTTTTGTTTATTAAGGGGTGTTCATAAAATAGGATAGATACCAGATGGATATCAACAATGATATTTAGATGGCCACTGACTATTTTGTGCATATATTTTAATTTTTAGAAGCTTATAGGGAAAACCCATACATCTCACATCATCTCATTTCACATATGGATGCTTAAATGATTAATTCTTATGATAAGAGTTACCATTTTCATTCATGATTTTCATACATTCTGTGGTGTCATCCATTAGTTTGTTAAACACATATTAGATTCATTCCTTATATTTTAAGTGATTAAAGCATACAAGTTCATTTGCATTAGATCATCCTCATGTAATTAATGCATTACATACACATCATCTATCATATCATATCACATAGATTAAATGCATAAACAATTGAAATAAATTAAACATGCATTTAACATTCACTATTGCATCCATATAAGCATACATAATAGTGCATCTACACATCTAGATCATAGCATCTAATCATACATCTATCATCTAGCTAGTGCATGTCATCAATACATCGCATACATATAGCATAATCAAATAATCATCTAAGCATTGCATCCATAACTACATCACATAAACATAAAAGCAAAGACATAATACACATAATGAGCCATAAAATAGAGTATCATATATATATGTGTGTGTCAAAGTACATAGAGGTACAAAAATACCCATAGGCTACAACTATGTAGGTCCTCAGACCTTACACTAAAAAATGATATAGACATCATGTCATATCAAACAAGGCCTACACCCCCTGAGTCACCTCCACCCTTAGCTCCATCTCTATGAGGTTATCTAGAGCTAGTACCTACCGATCTCTCAGATCATGCACCTGACCTATGACTAGGCCACATTGATGACTACCTAGACTCACTCTATCTAGTTCCATTGAGAACCCCCTACTATAGACCTAGTTGGCATAATGCCACCATGTATCCTAACCTCAATATCTAGAAGAGCAATGTATGATGCATCTAATCCATATCACCTGCATCATCTTCTAAGAGACCCTATAGATACCTAATATCTACATCCCCACCTAAGCCTACTAATCCCTGAGCAACTAGAGTAGATGGTGTAACCTAAGCAATAGGAGCAACCCCTAGTTGTGTCCTGAGAGCATCTCTCTTAATAGTCCTAGCATCTATCAAGGCATCCCTAGCCATAATATCTCATAAATCCTCTATATTGAGTCTACATATCCTAGAGAGTGGTCCTCTCCTCTACATACCCTCACCACTACTACTGGCCTACACTCAACTAACTCTACATAGTAGCAAGAGATGTATCTCACTCCATAACCTACCTCTGAACTATCTAAAGTTGTACCTATAAATTATGTACCTAAGCTCATAGCTAGGATACCTCATCATCTAGGGCATCCTCCTCACCCTCCTCATCATGAGGATCCTCCACCTACCCTACAACCTATCCCCACTCATCCATCCTATGATGCACTCATCACCCATCATCATCACCTCCCTCAATACTACCTCATCCCTAGCTCTACCTAAGCTACCACCACCCTACCATAACTAAGTGATCCACCAAGTATCATACTCTATAATAGTCCCAAGATCCTCTACACCTATATCATCTATCATAGGATCTACCTCCTTATAAGGCTATCACCTATGGCAATGGAAGTTATATCTCTACCTTTCGATGATGATAGAGGACTAGCTCCTCTAGCACATCCTGTGCAATCCCAAACTACCTAGTGACCCGAGAGTAATGAAAGTACTCCCTCATCCTCTCATAGTACCCCATGAGCCATCTATCATACCTAACTCAAGCCAAGTATCTATCTACCTCCTCCCATGAAAAACCTAGGTAGGGTCTCCATATAATCACTAGCCTATAATCCTATAAGAGACCCATTGTAGTGGTCTACATCCCCAACATGATGGCTCTAGATGTCTCTACCTCCTATGGCCACCTAGTAGTATAGCACTAATCATCTACTTCTACAACCGATATACCCAATGATAATCCACTAGGTCGATCTATGTGGATGTGCTCCCACCCCCAAATCTATAGTAGTAGGCTGCATCCCACTCCTACTCATCCCACTACATAATATGATATAGCTCATCATAGAGTATACCAATAATGCACTCCCCATGCCATAATCAGAGGCTACCACAAGGTACACTCTAACAAGTCCTAAACCATATCTAGGAGGTTCCAAGGGAACCTCACTCCTAATGTATCAGGTAGTAGCACATTATAGATAATGTGCATCAATACCACCTAGCATCGAGAGAAGACATTCACCCTAAACCAATGATCAATAGGCACCCCACCATGCTCAATATCTCCTAATACCTCAACACTACTCTATCTCAAAAAACCCAAGCAAATATTATATCCCTAGTCATAGTAGGAGAAGAAACAATAGCCCATCCATCGATGGGAATCCTAAAGATATGGTAGACATCCTCCAATGTCACCATCATCTCTCCAGTGGGGAGATGGAAAGTGTTAGTCTTACTATCCCATCGATGGGCTAGGGCTATAAGGAAATAGTCCGACATCATCATCTGAAATCTCACAATATAGTTGAGGCCAATCACCCCAAACCACTCCTAATCAACATCATCTAATAGAGGTCGCAACTCAAGCAGTATATTAGGCTCTCACCCTCGAGTTAGAGTCTAATATCCAAGAAAAATCAAAACAATCAATCACTCATCCAAAAAAAATCAATCAAAAATAAAAAAATTCCTAAGGTTCTTAGCCTCACTCATATACCGCCATGGCCATCACCAACATCGTAACCACCACCAATGGTCAATTTTTTATCATTGGGGTTTGAACCTAGCCGCCATAATGATGATAGCCCCCAATTACCAAATTAGGAGTCACCCTCATCGACAATGGCTACGGGATTGACCCCACACAAGGTCATTTCCCACCCAAAAATACCAAAAATTAAAATTAACCCCCTTAAGCTAACCTAAGGCTAAATCCTAAACTAAGGGGTGAGGTTAATTACTTAATTTAATGAGGTTCATTTAACTCATTAATTAATGAGGTTCATTTTAATGCTTAAATCATGAGAATGAGATGGAGAATCTACCTTAGGAGCTCTGGCTCTACCACTAGTAGATGCTTCTGTTGATCCACCATTGGGTCTAGGTTAGTTATATTCTGTATCATATTTTCTCTCTCTCCTTAGAGCTCACTATTCTACCATACCAGCTGGAAATAATGAATTTGCAAAAACCCTAATTTTCTTTTTATATTTTACAATTCCCACTATTGCTCACTTTGATAATGACCATAGACCAGCCCAACCCTACCCATCGACGTCGATAATGGCTATAAGATTTTCAAATCCCCACCATATTTGATAGTGATCAAGAAATAATAATAAATGCACCTAATTTCTCACCATAAGGAGTTTCATAATGGACATTAATGCATATCTACCAATCCATAATCATCAAAAATCATAAAATTAACAAAAAATCAAATAAATCAAAATTTAACCCATAAAAATTCAAATACACTCATATCCAATTATTTACCCTATACACTTGGTGGTTGCAATGACTTGCACTCCATGCAATCCGACAAGATGAGTAAATTACCATAAGGCCATTTGAACCAAATTATTCATTGATGAATTGAAATATCTTCACTTCAATCCCCAAGAAGGCCATTGTGATCGAACTACTCCATGGGAATGAGGCATTCATTTCATTTCTTCTATGAAATTTCATCAAATCATCGAACATAGTGATTCATCACATGCTTAAATTGAATTGCTATCATCTTGATTCCCTAAGAAGGCCATTGTGGTCAGATTGCTCCATGGGATAGAGATGTACAATTACTATTAATGGTTGAAATCATAGTTGTAATAGGACCTACCCTACAACAAATTTAATCATCTTGAACTATCCAAATCAGTCATCTTGGTCAAGTGACTCATCACTTTCATCACTTGCCATTTTCCTCATCGACTCATCGCTTGAGGGGGTAGTCATAATCAAAGAATTCATAATCAAAATCAACAATTGAACACTTAATCATGTGAATTGTGTTCATCTTACGAATCATTGCTAACAACTATCACAAGCTTACCCTTTTGCTAGGGGAAAAAGCAAATATACTGAGCTAAATCTTTGGCAATTTGATACAATGGTCATTGTCATTCAAACAATCTGAACCGATCACTTTTAGATCACATCCAAAGTTTTAATCAATTTAAGCCTTCCATTCTATTGGAAGTAATGATTTAGATATGCACCCTTTCCATGATTGGGGCATCTAACATTGACCAGATCAATGAACATCAATCAACCTATAATATGGCTTTAGGTTGTCTATTTTTGCTCAGTGTTGTGTTTTCCCATAATGCATCTCAAAAAGGGGTATCTGTAGACACCTAAAACACGTCATGTTTAGGAGGCTACTCATATGGACACCTTTGTAGGCCATATGACTGATCTTGGACCTTTCCAAGACCCAACAGTGGTTCTAACCACTCATTTAGGGTAGCCTAGTCCTATGCAGCCATAGCCACTAACATCATCAATGATGGCAACCACCATCATCGATGATCAGAGTGGCTATAGGCTAGTCACACCTATCGATAGTAGCTATGGGCTACTTACCCATAGCCATGCCTATCGATAGCAATTAACTCTGTAACCAACTCAGGCTACCAAAGCTGAGTGAAATCCATTGAGCGTAATGATTTCTTGAATGGTTAAGCAGATCAAAGCTTTTGGAAGTCTTACCTCAACTGCCCAAGCATAACCATTTCTTGTTCTTGGCTTCCTGAGGAAGCTAGAGCAAGGATTTTGGGTGTCTACTTAAGGCCCCAAATTTACATGCAAACCCTAGAGAAATTGATGTGCAAATGCCATAGCGAAGCTCTACCAGATTGAAGAGAGAATCAACATCCCTCTGAGGTATAGTGAAGCCCTATCAAATTGCATAATGACACTTGCCTTTCCATCAATGGAGACTGCCATAGCTTGAAGATCAACCCCTACTATTCAAGTGCCAAATTACTATGGATTGAAGCAAATTCCATCACAAAACCATGTTCCAAGACACAAGCAACCCTTGAACATCAATTCAATAGAAGAATTGATCATCATTAGATCTAGAATTTAGAATACAGAGCCCCTTTCTCGTGTCATTATTTTCAAAAGTGGCTAGTAGGCTCCATCATCGAATCGATAGCAACTAATAAAGCCGACTACTATAAGCATCAGTGGCTATAGGATGATGAATCTTTTCTTTTGTTTTTAGCCATTAGATTACATTTACAACATTTCAATTTGATTTCTAACATAGACTAGTTGCTTTGCTTTCAGTATTTATGTATTCTTTATGCTTTCTTTCCATTATTTCATGCATATTTACATTTCTTTATGCATTTCCTTCATATCTTGCAATAATCATGAAATGGCCTCATCTTGAGAGGTTGCACCTTTGCTATTGACTACTTTGTATGTTTCCTTGTGTGCAGGTTCAGGATTTATTAGGAGCATCTCACCTTCAAGATCATCTTCAATAGCATCACAAAGAGGAGGTTCCAGGAATAATCCCTCCTATAATCAAATTGTGGGGATTCTAAGGATCTATTGAAGACACCTATCACATGAGTGATTTTATTGTAATATGTATCAAATGGTTAATCCCTAAGAGGGATATTCTTGTAACCTTGATGTAAAAGAGAATTTATCAATATGAATAAATATGGGCACATTTCTTTTATCTTTTTCTCTTTGCATTTGATTACATGATATATCTTGTTAATTTGATTACATATTGCATTAGGTGTTAGATTTTTAGCATATTTTAGATTCATATTGTAAACTCATTAGCAGTAGCATCAAACACTTTAGAATCAATTACCCATTCTAATATAAAGCAGTTCTTAATGGAACTAGTTGTCAATCCATCCATATGAGACAATATCTAAAAATTTTAGGTGTTTGAGGATGATAGACATATGATGGATTTTATCACTAACTCGGGTATATTTGAAGCTTAGATCATAAATGAGGAAGATAGAAACTATGCAGAGTTGGATGAAGAAGGTGAATTGAATCTAAAGATAAATATTATTCCTAAAGGTATGGTTTCTTTGGAAAGCCTATTTGATATGGATTATCATACTCACAAACAATAAATTGTTCCATCTGAAAAAGAGTTATACAAAGCCTATAATTTAGGAAGTGCTAAAAACTCTCAAAATATCTTTTTGGTAAAATCTTGCACTAATGCCAACATCAGGATCTCAAGGATCTGGTTGCCCAATGGTGGGACAAAAAGTATAATGGTTCGAAACTGGCCCAAGTGGCATGTAAACTAAGGAATGTGAAGGCTAACATTAGAGAGTGGAACAAAACTTCCTTTGGCAATATTTTTGTTAAAAAGGCAGAACTAAAAGACAAGATCAATGAACTACGGGAGAAGTTGAAGTCAGAGCGACTTACGAGAGGATCCGAGAAACCAGGAGAGGGAGCTGTTAGCCGAATACCACACGATGCTAGGATTTGAAGAAACCTTTTGGAGGCAGAAATCCAGATTGCGTTGGTTAAAGGAGGGTGACAGAAATACAAAGTTCTTCCATGTCTCTACTCTTCGCCACAGGAGTACTAACAAAATTAAGGAGATCAAGATGGCCGATGGGTCTAACACCAAAGATATGGAAGACATAAGGAGGGAAGCGGTTGAGTACTTTAAATCGTTGCTAGAAGATGTAAATCCGACTATTGAAGAAGAGGACTCTCTGTTGGCAGCCATTCCACCCCTCGTAATCGATAATCTTAATGGATTCTTACTTAGTCCTTTCACAAAGGAGGAAATCAAGAAGGTCATTTTTGACATGGATGGTAATGAGCCTCCCCAGGACCGGATGGCTTCCCTGCAGCCTTTCTTCCGAAGTTTTGGGATATCCTAGGCAATGATGTAGTGGAATCTATAATTGAGGCTCAAAAGGACATGGAAATCCCAGAAGGAGTTAATGCTACTTTTTTAGTTCTCATCCCTAAACTAGTGGGAGCAATGGAATTTTCCAGTTTCGCCCTATCAGTTTATGTAACACTCTGATGAAGATTCTCACAAAAACAATCGCCAATAGGCTAAAGGTTATCCTTCCTTTCATCATTGATATGAACCAAGGTGGCTTTGTGAAAGGGCGACAAATATTGGATGGTATCATCACAATTCATGAGGTTATTCATTCAATGGTGACTAGTAAGGAAGCAGGTATGTTACTAAAGCTTGATATGAATAAAGCCTACGACCGGGTCTCATGGCGGTTCCTCACCAAGATTTTGGGTAAGTTTGGTTTCGTCCCCGATGGATTAAGTTGATTTTTAGTTGTATCTCTACTACAAGATTTTCTCTCATGGTGAATGGGTCACCCTCCGGTTACTTTAAGAGTGAAAGGGGGTTGCGACAAGGAGATCCTTTGTCTCCATACTTGTTTATTATTTTAGCGGAAGCATTGGGTAGGAACATTTCAGCAGCGGTGGCAGATGGTCAATTGGAAGGTTTTAAACCAGCCTCAACAACAGGGCCAGTGTCTCACCAACAGTTTGTGGATGATACAATCATTGTGTCCAAAGCCTCGGTGCCTCAAGCTAGGAAGTTGAAGAGAATTCTAACCAAGTATGAGACAGAAGCAGGACAAGACATAAACTATAAGAAGAGTAGCATCTATTTCTTTAACACGCCTGGTGGGAGGGAGGAAAGAATAGCTAACCTCTTCGGTTGTGGAAAGGAGCTTCTACCAAGAACTTATCTAGGTATGCCTATGTTCGAAGGAAGAATGAAGGCTACTTTGTGGAACTCGATCATTGACAGGATCTCCAAAAAGTTAGCGGGGTGGAAGGGCAGCCTTCTCGCCTCCGCAGAAAAGCCTTATTAGTTCAAACTACTTTACAGAGCATTCCAATTTATCGCATGTCTCTATTTAGAATGCCCGCAAAGGTCCAAGCTACATTGGAGCTAATTCAACGCAACTTCTTGTGGTCAGGTTCAGAGGAGAGAAAGAGAATTTCGTTGGTAGCATGGAATCAGGTGTGTGCAAGCAAGGATCAGGGGGGCCTGGGGTTAAAGAGAATGAAAGAATTGAATCAAGCTCTGATTGGCAAACAGGTATGGATATTTATCAATAATGATCAATTGGGATGGGTAAAACTTCTTAAGGCAAAATATATCAGAAATAATCAGGACTTCCTGAAAGCTGATAATCTTCCTAGAGGATCCTATTTTTGGAATTGTTTGCTCGAATGTCGGGAGGTAGTCAGGAAAGGCATCAGATGGAGAATTGGTAATGGAAGACAAGTGGACTTTTGGAAAGACCCGTGGTTGGAAGAGGCCCCTCTGAAAGATAACTTAGACCTTCAGGTCCTCCAACATAAACTTTCGAAGGAAATGGGAGGAAAAGTAGGGGATTTTATTGTTGTAGCACAGAAAACTTCTTCTTGGAAGAAAATCACAGTTCATAATCCGTCAGAGCAAGAGAAGGTGGCCCTAACCAAACTCAATGATGCTTTAAGGGTGTTCCCGATCATTCCCGGGGGAGGAAGAGACAAGGCGATTTGGGGCAAAACTACAAGTGGGATCTATTCAGGTAAAACGCGCCTATAAGTTAATCCACTCAGGATTCAATGGTCGGACTCCGACTTCGTTATTTGGTTAAATAATTTAACCCCAAAAATAGCTTTCTTCTTTTGGTTGGCAGTTCAAAATAAGATCCTGACAACAGATAATCTGCAAAGGAGAGGTTTCCAATTCATCAATCGATGTATCTTGTGTGAGAAAGCAATAGAATCTGTAAGTCATATATTTCTAACTTGTGATTTTTCTTGTACAGTCTTCCAAATGATCCTGTCCAAATTTCATATAGATTGGGTCTGTCCAAATAGCATGTCTGACTTCTGCATACAGTGGGCTTCCCCCTTCCGAGCAAAGCTTTTGACTTGGCTCGGAAGCTCGACTTACCCCATTTTTTATGGGGGATATGGAATGAGAGAAATAAGAGAGTATTTAAAGGACGTAAGAAAGATCCCGGGTTATGTGGTAATAAAATAATCGAGCTTTGAAAGAAAACTCGGAAAACTTTCTTCTTCAAAAATGAGACCATGTCTCTAAGGGAAAGGAGGATTTTGCGGAACTCGGGGAGAGGAACTTCCGGACCTAGACATTACAACCAACCCACGGGATGGTGTCAAGTGGATACCCCCCACACAAAAGTGGGTTAAGTTTAATTTTGACGGGGCAGCTAAAGGAAATCCGGGGCCGCAGGAGCGGGGAGGAGTTTTGAGAAATGAGGAAGGAAAAGTGGTCCTTGCCTTTGCAGAGCCTTTGGGAACTCAAACAAATCATTTTGCAGAAGCCCGAGCCTGCATGCGGGCAATGAGAATTGCCAGACTTGAGGGTTATAAGGAAGTTATATTTGAAGGGGATTCGCTTAATATAATCAAGGCAATTAAGGAGGATAAAGACACCAGCTGGACCATATTGGAGCTTATCCTAGAAGCAAAGATTCATAAATCTCATTTGGTTAATGCCCGAATCCAACACACCTTCAGAGAAGGGAACCAGAGCGGCGGATCTAATGGCAAATATTGCAGCTTCGTTGGGGAGATGCAAATTTGGAAGGATAACTTCCCTCAAGAACTATTGGTGTTGGTTGCTAGAGAAGAGCTAAGATCAAACCTGTTAGAGCATCAGGAGATCAGAGGGGCTGATGATGAGTAATCCGACAGATGGAATTAGGTAGAAAAGGCATCCCATTTGTTGGGGCCCGGGAGGTGACAAGTGTACAAGACAAGCAACCTAGTGTTAGTAAGTGCTAGGTGTTGTTTGGTTTTTGTTTTATCCCGAATAGTCAAGCGACAAGTATAGGACTCGTGGACTCTAAGTATGGCTTAATGTGAGTCTTAGAAAGATCCATTTTGTATTTTGATTATACGGGCTTGATGCTAGAACCAGCCCATTTTGACTTTGTAAAAGGTTTGTGGACCTTATAACCACCTCTACCTTATACCAAAAAAAAAAAATCTTGCACTAATGAAGAAATGGAGGGAATAATCCAAACTTTAAAAGATTACAAAGATGCCATAGCATGGAGCTATGGAGATTTAAGAATATATAATGTATTTATTATTACCCACACTATTCCCTTGAAGCCAGGAATAAAAACTTTTCGACAAAAGTAGATACTAGTGAATCCTTTGTTGGAGCCCCTCATTTTCAAAGAAATACAAAAATTGTTGGTGACCCGCATTATTTTTTTAGTAAGACATTCTACTTGGGTTGTCAATTTGGTTTCTATTTGTAATAATAGGGAAATATGCCTATGTAGATTTTATAAATCTTAATAAAACATATAAGAAGGATAACTACCCCTACCTTGGATCTAATATTGCAAATGGTGAATGGCTCTAAGATGTGTCTTTTCTAGACGGTTACTCAGGATACAATCAGGTAATGGTAGACCACAGGATAGTATTAAACCTGTATTTACTACCAAGTGGGGAACATTTGCATATAGAAGGATGTTGTTTGGCCTAATCAATATAGGAGCAACTTTCCAAAGGGCTATGAACATTGCTTTCAAATATCTCATTGGGAAATGCATTGTGATCAATATGGATGACCTTCTTGTCTTTTCTAAGATGTGTTTTAACCATGTGGAAGACTTAAGGGAGGTACTACAAAGATGTAGAGAGCATGGAATTTCATTGAATTCCAAAAAATGTATTTTTAGAGTTATAGAAGAAAATTTGTTAGGGCATGTCATTTCTAAAGTTGGTATTTCTATTGACCTAGATAGAGTTGAAACAATTCAAAAAATTCCCCTTCCTAGAAGTAAGGAGCTAAAGTCTTTCTTTGGAAAAATTAATTTGTGAGAAAATTTATTTGTGGTTTTGCAAAAATAGTCCGACCTCTAAACGCAATGCTAAAAAAGGATGCCAATATTGTATGGACTAGGGAAGCACAAGTTTCTTTTCAGGAAATGAAAATGGAAATAATGAATACTCTTGTATTAGTTTATCTTGATTACACTCAACCTTTTTAAATTTATTTATTTGCATCTACGCATAAAACTAATGATGTATTAACTCAGAAGAAGGAGGTTGGTGATGAGAGACCAATAGCTTTTTTAATCTCACCATTGAAAGGTGTTTCACTCATATATTCAACCATTGATAAACAAACCTTTTCTTTTATCAGAGTTGTAAAGAAATTTTGACATTATATCCTATATAGCAGTGTTTGCACTAGAACCTAATCCAACTGTGAAAATAGTGTTGATGCAAAATGAGCTAGGAGAACATAGATGCAATTGGATGTCTATCTTGCAAGAGTTTGATTTGTAAATTTAACCTATGAGGATTGTTAGAGGACAGGGACTAAGCAAAGCACCAGCCAAAATTGATCCTTATATTTCATGTCAACAGTATTCTATGTGAGAGGTTACAAATGATGAATGATATCAAGACATTGTTTACTATCTGCTAATAGAGTATGTCCTGGTCACTTGAATTCCATCTAAAGAAGAGTACTATGTCTCAAAAGTGTGAATTTCATGATAAAAATAGGCATTTTGTATTAAAAATCATGAGGGAATTTACGTAAGATGCTTAAGCAAGAAGGAGTTTGTTGAAGTTCTCAAAGATTTCCATGGCAAGTATTGAATTGAGCATGGCTCAGGAAGTGCCATAGCACACCAAATACTGATATTACTAGGCCCATGTTTTTAAATATACCCATGCACATGTCCAATCATGTCATGTTTACCATATTGTAACTCATTGAGAAATAAGTTCTCCCATGCCATTACAACCAATGATTGAAGCTCACCCATTTGTACAATAGGGACTAGACTTTATTAGTGTCATCAATCCTGATTCATCATCCAGCCATAAGTTCATCCTGACTGTCACTAATTATTGCACTCATTGGACTAAAGCTCAAGTATTCAAAAATTGCATGATAAAGGTTGTGATCCATTTCCTTGAAGATAACATCGTGATCAGGTTTGGGATACCATATTCTCTAGTATGTGATAATGACCCTGCTTTCTCTTTACAATTTGTTGAATGGGCTTACAATAATAAGGTAACTTTGAAATATTCTTCTAATTAATACCCTCAAGCAAATGGAGTAGCAAAATCAACTAATACAAATTTGCTGGAAATAATTAAAAAAAAAAATAGATAAAAATCTCAAGGATTGGCATAATAAACTGAAATTATGCATTGTGGTTAAACATAACAAGGATTAAGTCTTCATTAGACATATCTCCTTTTTATCTAGTTTTTGGTCAGGATCCTATTTTTTGCACCAACCTCAATATCCCTACCTTGAAATTCATGAAATACTACTGAGAAACAGATAACAACGTAGAATCTAGGCTATAAAATTTGATGAATTTGGATGAGAAAAGGGAAGAGGCATTGCAGAATTTTAGTAAGCATCAAGAAACAATAAAACAATTTTTTGATAATAGGGATAAAATAAAAGCCTTTAGAATTGTTTATCTAGTGTTTTAGGATAAAGCCCATGAGAAGAAACGAGACCATGTAAAATTTAACACCCTTTGGTTAGGTCCCTTTTAGATATCTAAGATTCTAGGAGATAATACCTCCATGTTAAAAAGCTTGATTGGAGATGTCTCATTACCAATGAATGGGCAATTTCTCAAACACTATTTAAGTTTTGTTTGTTTTTCTTTGTTTTATTTTTATTTTCAATTTTGGTCTGTTTTATGCTAGTTTCTTTTGTTTTTGCTTTTTTGTTGTTTTCAATTATGGTTTACTTTGTGCTTTTCCTTTGTTTGGCTTAAATCATCCAAGTACAACCAACTTATGGTTTTTCTAAGTTGGAGAAGATTTTCTGCACATTTTGGTGATGAAAGGTCCTACTTTAAAATATAATGAAGCCAAGATCGGTTTAATCAACTTTTTGGTGTGGATCCATTGTTTTTTGGTAAAGTATATGAATTTGAAAGTAATGCAAAATATTGTTGCAAGTTCACACTGAAGACACTTTAAGAACTTCCAAATTAGGATGAATGAAACCATTGTGATTTTGGTTTTTAGGCAAAATTTATTTAAGTGTTCATCTTCCTATTTTGCCATAGTGATTCCTAATCCAAAAAGCATACCTTAGTGCTTGTAAAATTTTCTATGTTCAACAGAAAAAAAGGAAGCTCAAGTTCGTGGGTGATTCAAACAACCTCTATAGAGGCTATGAATGTTTGGCTGACAGTAGAGAAAGGTCTAGAGTGGGATCAGAGATAACTCCATCGGGGCTATAAATGTCTATCTGGCAACAAGGTAATGTTTGATAGTTGGTAACATGTCTACCTATGTAACAAATCTCATCATCAGTAGACTTATGTTCGCTCAAGGGTGAACTAGCCTATTTGCTATATTATGATGGCAAATTTTATCTGATCCTAGAATGAGAATTGATTCACATGCACACATTTTTGCTAAAAATAAAATGGAGTATTATCTTCAGATAAATTGCTTAACCCTAGCATTGGATGGATGTCAATTTTTTGGTTTTGTTGGTTTTAAAATTTCATTGTTTTAGAGAGGGTTCTCTTATTCCCAAAATGCTCAAAAGTATTTTTTAGCAGAGTCATCATTTGTTGTTGTGCTTGCACAAAACACCCCAATTTACATGAACTGGGGACCCAGTTTTAAAAAAAAATAAACTTTCTCTTGTTTTTCTTAGGTTGGTTTACAATTTTTAGTCTTTAACAAAAATCTTTTAATTTCGATCTAAATTTTGCTTGCTTTAAGTTTGTTGTGATGTTTATTGTCATGTTTGTGTTTGGGGGTTTCTTTAAGTGGCAAATAACCTTTCACATTAAGTTGGGCTCGAAATAAATTTTCCAATGAGTACCTACATGTCTATGTTCCATAGCTTTAGTGCATTCAAACTACATAAACATTACAAGCTTGATTTTCCTCTTTGCAACATAGATGACAACACTTTTAGGTCTCTTATCCCTTGTTTATGTATCAAATAGGTTCTTCCCTCATCAATGGTCGATATTAAATATTAAAATAGCATGGATGGATAAGATTGAGCCACAGAAAATCAAATATTTTCGGTAACAACAAACAGATTAAAGTCCTGTTAGATCTGACGACCAAGATTAAATCTTGAAATAGCATTGACGGACATGATCGAGTAATAAAAAAGACACATTTTAAAGTCATGTAAGCTCCAAAATCCAAGATTAAATCTCAAAATAGCACAGATGGATACAATTAAGCAGTAAAAAAGAAAGATAAATATTTTAAAGTCATGTCAGCTCTAACAACCAATATTAAATCTCAAGATAGCATTGATGGATAGGATTGAACAGCTAAAAAATATAAACATTTAGGGCAACAACAAGCATTTTAAATTCAAATCACTTTGATGACCAAGATTAAATATTAAAATAAACACAAACGAATAGGATTGAGTTGTAGAAAATTCAAACATTTTAAAGTCATGTCAACTCCAATGACCAAGATTAAATCTCAAGATAGCATGGATGGATAGGATTGAGCAGTAGAAAAGATAAACATTTAGGGCAATGACAAGCATTTTAAATTCAAATCGCTTTGACGGCCAAGATTAAATCTTGAAATAAGCACGAACGAACGGGATTGAGCAATAAAAAAGGTAAGCTTTCAGATCAAATGGCTAAGATCATCGACAATTCGAATTTAATCTCAAAATGATGCAGACAAACAAGATTAAATGACAAAAGAGAAAAACTTTCAGATTAAATAACTAAGATTAATTAATCCAATGACCAAGATTAAATCTCAAGATAGCACAAATGGACAAGATTGAACAGCAGAAAAAGATAAATATTTAGGGCAACTACAAGCATTTTAAAGTCAAATCACTCCAACGACCAAATTTAAATCTCAAAATAAGCACAGACAGATAGGATTGAGTAGTTAAAAAGATAATCTTTCAGATCAAACAGCTAAGATCATCGATAGCCTAGATTTAATCACAAAATGACATGGATGGACAAGATTAAATAGCAAAAAAGATAAAATTTTAGATCAAATGGCTAAGATTAATTAAGCCAATGACCATGATTTAATCTCGAAATAGCATAGATGGATAGAATTAAGTGGCAGAAAATGTAAGCTTTTTGAGCAATGGAAAAATTTCATCTATGGCTAGGATTTTATCTCCCATATCTCTCTGATGACTATTATTAATCCCAAAAGATAGTGGTAATTCATCAAGGTGCATCAATGACTAGTATCACTCTGTTATCTTCAACGGATAATATTAAATTTTCCAAACTCAACAAAAATCTAAAGGAATGCAAGCACCAAATTTGGCAACAAAGATTACACCGACGAACAACATCAATGGTCTGGAGCCATTCTTCTTAAACCTGATAGCGCATGAAGGCAATTGTTTCAGTTTGGCACCCAAGAGAATTTGATCGTCAAAATTTAAAACCTTAGGGAGATATAACAAAGTTCTAACCCCTGTTTTGTTTTCTTTTGTTACTTTACAGATTTCTTGTTGGTGATTGTATTAAACATAGAGGACGTAAATGCAGACATGGAATTTTAAGGTAGATTGGGCAAGTACGATCATGCAAGGCAAAAAATATGGAAAAGCAATGATCAATCCAATTTTTTTGTAGAGTAATGGAAAATTTAATGAAGTATGATCATTCTAAAGCTCCCAAGCATCACACAAAATGAAGACTTTATGAGGTATGGTCAAAGTAGTGCATATTAATGAGGCATGGCGATAGTATGGCTGAAAAGCAATCTCAAGGGACGTCTTAGAATTGAATAACAATTAATTATAAATGTGATGTTGGGTGAAGGTCAAAAAATTATATAAATAGTGGCTCATCAGCATTTACAATGGTCTGAAACCATCTATTAGTTGGTCTCTTTAGTTTTCTTCTTTGCATTTTTTTCTTGTAGTTGGATGTCATTTTTGAACCAAGCTTCTATGGTTCTGAGCTCTATTCTTGTAATCCACCTAAGTGGATAAATTTGAATTCATGTACTCAACAAATATCTTTATAATATAAGGCTTTTGAAATTTGTTGTGTTCAATCTACACATGTTGATGGTGGTTGTACTTAGTTCGTTTCACTATCTGTTGATCCTTTGAATATTGCACCATCTTAGACCTCAAGTTGTGTGAATACTGGTCGGGATGAGGTTGGTTTAAATAAAATTTGTTGCTTTATCGGATTGGAACTAGAGTTCAGGGTAGTATTGGCTTGTTTTTCTTTATTTTCTCTTGCCCTCAAACCTTTGACTTTTTTTCTCTTATTTAAATTAGGAGTAGATTAATTTTCATTTGAAGCATTGAAACTAGTTTCTTGCAGTATATTTTAAAATTTCATGTGTCTTCAATAATCATTGTTGTTGTTTATACGATATATCTTAAATGCAATGGATAATATGGATTGGGTAATTACTATTTATAGAGCTTAAAATCTATATTTTGTTGCTTGGTTTTAATTCCACTCAACTCATGTATGTTTAAATATTAATGTAGGGGAATTATATTTAGGTTGTTAAGCATTTGGTTTCAAAGCTCTTGCTCAGGAATTTTTTTCTTTTAAAAAATAACCAGCATAGGCCCCATGAAAGAACAATTATCAACAACCTCTAGATCTTTCACACCAACCAAGACATGACATACATGAACCTTGGGGGAAAGATATTTTCCTTTCAAGAGGGAAAAAAAACTTTGTTTCAAGTATGTTGCCCTACCCTTAACAATGTGTCATTTGCACGCCCAACACTAATATCAAATCCATAGATCTTCAGTTATGGTGAAAGACTAGTGGATTCATCTGGAGTGCATATATGCTTCAAACCCTTACCATGAATGAACATTATTTCTATAAAATTGCCAAAGCAAAGGAACATTGGGAGAAAGAAAAGGAGCGAGTGCAAGCCGAGAGGAAGTGCAAGCCGAGAGGGAGTGTGAGCCAAGAGGGAGCCCGATTAGATAGTATGGAAGGAAATTCATATTTGAAATCCCTAATGGGAAGTTGGGATGCCCTAGTTGGAAGTATAAAAGCCCAAGTTGGAGATAAGAAGAAGAGCAAATACACAAGTTTGACTCAGGTAGCAAATGTTACACCAAAAGTGACTATCAAGGATGAGATGATTGACCATGATACATAGTTCTTAAAATTAGAGGGTTAATGTGTAATTTTCATAGATCCTAATCAAGGTTTTTGGAGATTCAAAATTGGATCAAGTGGAAGTAGGGATTGAATTCAAATTACTTTGTGACTTTTCTTCCCAAAGGTTTTTTCCTCATCTTCTCTCAAATAAAAGAATGGGTGGTGATCCATGGTTTAGGGGGAGATATGCCCTTTATTTAAGACCATGGAATGAAAAAAATTATGGTGAGATAGAAACTATTAAGAAGCTTCCGATGTAGATAAGGTTTTTTGGACTTTCATATCAGCTTATCAATAAGGATGTTTTGAAGAATATTGGAAATACCCTAGGGCAATTTATCAAGGAAGGACTAACTATTAAGGAGAGAAATTATGATATATATACCCAAATAAGTGTTGTTATGGATATTTCAAAACCTTTGCCACAATCGATTAAGATTAAATCTAGATCAAGAGAATGGGATCAACAAGTGGATTATGAAAATATCATATTTTGATGTCATAATTGTTATGAGACTGGACACATGGCAAATAGTTTTCAAAGTGAAAACTATGACGAAAGAAAAAAAAATGGTCATGAGATAAACTTCAAGATGAGGCAAGGATATCATACATAAGCTAAGATCAAATCAAGGATACTCCACTCCAAAAGAACATCATATGGCAAAGGCCAACATAGCTCACTTGGATCAATCGTTGGAAGAAACAAAGAAGGATGTAAGGGATGAGAAATTACAATATAAGGTCAAGTTCAAAAGGAATTAAAGGTGCAAAGAAAGACGTGGAAGAAAATCCTAAAACAAAGACAACATAAGAGGTCAAGTTTATTCTAGGTAAATCACCTTCATTTTCCTCAAGTAGTATAGAATCCTCTCCTAGTAATAAAAGTGAAAGTGGTGTAGAGGTTATCCCTTGCACTTTAGGGTTTCAAGAGCAACATAATAAAGAAATGAGGATGGAGGAAATTTGTTTAGGGTTTTTAGGGTAGAATAAGAAGGTAATTGCTATGGAAGAGCATCCTTGCACTTTAAGGTTTCCAAGGCAATATAATAAGAATGAGCTTTTGAGGTTATTCCTTGCACTTCAAAACATTCATAGAAAGACAAACCTAAAGATGATAAGTCTTACTATGAGCAGTGTGAGAAGATTGAAGAAATTGATGAAGATGAAAGTATTGGTGGGAATGAAAAAAGAGAGGAAGATCCAAGAAGCAAAAACAAAGAGGAAAAGAAATCTAAATCGATATTAATATGGGAAAACAAAATCAAATATCGCAAGTCTTAACAAGAAGTGGGGCTAAACCCACAAATAAAAAGAAAAAATAACAAGGAAAATAATATCTTGGAATATTACGGGCATAAATAAAAAAAGGTATTAAGAAATTGCCAAGTTGTTATAGATAAGATATTTATAGATATGGAAATTGGGCAACAAATATTTTAGCCATTTGCGGTGTTGAATTTCATCTTGACAAAATTTAAATTTTGGAGGGATCTGTATGAGTGAGATTTTATCACTTAATCAAAATGATGTAAAGGAGTTGACTATGGAAACTTAGCAGTTTAAGGAAGACGACAAATATTTTTGATAGAAAGGCAAGTTGGATATAGTTTGATCAACTTGATAAAAATGTAATGAGAACAATGTAATGTTTTATTTCTGTAATGGGAGTGACTCGATAGAAGCCACACATAGCTTATTCAAAAAAAATGTGTTATCAACTAGTAAATCCTCACTAAGAAGATGAATTCCCCAACTACTCGAAAATAAGGTATAGTCATGCTAATTTCACATAACCATGGTACCATCAATAATCTATACATCTCATCTCAATCTAATATATATCACAGAACTATAATATCATTAATAATCCATGAGTCTAGCAAGATGTCAAGTGAAATACCATAAATGGTCTGCTCTAGAAGTCAGCAAAAATAAGGCATGACAGCTATCTTTTCCAAGTTGTAGTTTTCTTAATTTAGGATTCAATTGCAACTTTCTCGATTTAAGATTCTAATATATTTGATTTGAGTTCTTGGGTAATAAATAGTTTTTGAGTATCAAACCACATTAGCTCAGCCTATTATATTCTTCAAATTTCAAGGAGACCTAGGTTTGAATTTTGCTAAGTGTTGATAACCTCATTTACATTCCTCAACTTTCAAGGAGACCTAGGTTTGAATTTTGCTAAGTGTTGATAACCTCATTATGTAATTGTTTGCCATTAATTTAGGGTATTTATGGATTCCTGGCAGTCCAATCCCGCCTACAAAAGCAAATTCAACCAATTTTTCATAGTATTCTCATTGCTTTCTATGCAACCCCACTTAATAGTATCTTTAATCTTTTAACTTTCAACAACTCTTAACACTTCTAAACCAGGCCTCTTTTAAAACTTTCCATATAAATGAAAACTATCTAAATAATCCAATTTTTTTTAAACAAAGTCATCTATTGAGTAATTCCTCTCAATACCAATCTTGTGTATAGAACGCTTGCAAATCTTGTGTGTAGAATACATGTCATTTGGTAGTTTTGTGTAAAATGTTACTCGTACACTTACAAATTTATGTCTTAAACATGAATTGATTAGTGTTGGTATAATTTATGATGAATAAGTATTAACCATACAAATCAAACCAAGTTTAAAATTCCATGATATAATTTATGATTTAACTTCTTAATATAATGTTTTAAAGGGAGGAGGGACGTTTTTTGCAGGACTGTCCAAACTGTCAAACTTGTTTCGGTTATATTTCACTCATCCAAACTCGGATTGAGCTGAAATTTTGAGGGTGGATGCCTGAAAAACCATAGAACGTCTCCACCAATTTTTAGATCATTTGGAGCAACATAGATCCTAGTGCATCCCTATGTGTGAAGAATATTTTTGGCAAGCGGTTGTGCAAGGGTTTCATCTAGGTTGAGTGCAAGCAGCTCTAGAGGTTGGTTTTTAGGGCCTTTGGGCCCTAGCGGCCAATATGTTTGTGGTTTATACTCAATATTTTAGCAAGATATGTTGCAAGGGATCCAAGATGGGTTAGAAATTTGTATTTCAACAGATCATGTTGTGAACTTGAGTGACAACGGCTTCCAATTTGCTGCACAAAATAAAAGTGAAAACCATACCTTTCCACGGCGTCTAAGGCAAGGATTAAAGAGATCACGAAACAAGTTTCAAGCAACTGATCAAAAAATGGCTCATATCTCAAGTGAATCTAGTGCTAAGGTGCACCCACAAAATAAATCTACTATGCAAACCTCTGTCAAGGGTAAGAATTTCGAAGACTCAACCCCAAAAATAAATTTTAGGGATGCCCTCCATGGTGGACAGCCTCAGCCTCATGCTAATATTAATCTTAGGGCTTCCCATAAACCTCTGAGAATTCCTAATATTGACTCTTGGAAAAAGGATTTAGGATGTCTTAAAGTAGCTGATGGAACTCCTATTGTTAAGCTTGATATTGGTAACATTCATACTGGCATTGAAGATCTAGAAAAAAGAGGACTAATTTGTCGGTTTGTGGGTTTTCATCGGAGCCTATCTACTTTCAAAGTATCAACTGCAAAAAGCTGGAAAACTAAAGGTGAGTTACAAATCTCTATTTATCCAAATGGTTATTTTCTTGTTTTATTTGCTAATAATGAAGATAGAGAGAAAACTTTTCAAGGGGGTCCCTGGTTTTTTGGAAGGGCAGGGATTTTCATGAAGCCCTGGCATACTAAATTTAAAGCCGAAGAAGAGATGCCTACTACAGCTCTCGTGTGGGTTAGACTCTTTGGCCTCCCTATTGAATTTTGGAATCCTACTATTTTTTCTTCAATTAGAAACTCTTTAGGAACTTTTATGATGACTGTTGATTGTACTAAAAATTTTGAACATATTATTTACGCTCGAATTTGTGTTTTAATGGATTTTGACAAACCCCTACCTTAAAAGATCACATTACAATTTGGGGAAGACACTTGGAAGCAAGTAGTGGACTATGAGAACATTCCTTTTCGTTGTAGAATTTTCCATGAATATGGTCATTTGGCTAGTGTTTGCCCAAATAAAATTCTTGATCAAAAGAAAGAATATATAAACTCAACAGGTTTCCAAATGCCTAAGAAGAACACTAAAAAAAAACTAGTTATGAAGGATCAATCAATGTCATTTGCTAATATGTTTGAAATCCTTTCCACAAATGATGTCCCAAGTGAGGAAGGGGAAATAATAGAAACAAAAATCTTAGAAACACAATTTAAAGATGAAGGGAAGAACTCAGAGACAAACAAACAAATCAAAGGTTTTCAACATAAAAAAATGGAGAAAATTTACAAAAGAAAAACAATCTTCTAAATGTCAAAACTTCAAATAATATAGGTCCCAATATAGACTTTGTTGAACCCTCTAGTAAAATTTTGGCTGTGTACGAGCATTCTTCAAGGTTAGAAGCCATCTCAGATTCAATTGTAGTAAGTCAAGAAACAAGGGAAAAAAGTTGAAGATAGATTCTAATCAAAAGACAGGTCGCAAGACCAATCAATATCATATGGTAAAAGAAGGTGAAAAGCTTGTAGAGGAAGGTAATATGTATGCCCTTCCCAACTATTTTAGCCCTGGTATTAATGAAGATCATCACTTGGAATATTAGAGGACTCAAAGGGAGTCTTTCAAAACAAAATGAAATTAGAAGAATGATTCAGATAAATCATCCACATCTTGTTTTTCTTCAAGAAACGAAGATGTCAATGGAGGATATGGACTCGATTGCTAGTAAAATTTGGCCAGCTAGAAAAGTGGTTTCCCTCAGTTCCCAAGGGACTTTTGGTGGAATTACTAGTCTTTGGGACCCAAAAGAGGTATTTATTCACCATATGGTTGGCAGTTGGGTTATTTTGGCTATAGCTATTCAAAGTAGACATTCCAACCAAATTATGCTCTGCATTATTGTTTATGCTCCAACTGCTTTGGAGGAAAAAAGAATACGGTGGAAGGATATAACTCATATTATCTCTCATTTTCCTGAAGCTTGGATCTTGATTGGAGGAGATTTCAATACCATCCTCTCTTTGGATGAGAAAATAGGAGGAAATAGAAATTTGGACAAAAGCACTTACCTCATGAGCAGATATATTTCAAACCTCCATCTTGTGGACATCCAACCAGATAATGGCCTTATGACTTGGTCTAATAGAAGGTAAGGCTTAGCTTGTATAATGGAGATATTGGATAGGTTTTTGCTCTCTGAAAATTTCTTAATCCATGGTCACATTCCTAAAGTGAAGACTCTTAACAATGTTGGTTCGGATCACTAGCCAGTCATGGTGGAAATGTGGAAAACCAATGTGAGTTTCTCTCCTTTTCGTTTTCAATTAATGTGGCTCAGAGACAGTTCCTTTAGACCTCGTGTGCAACAATGGTGGAAGGAAGGGAAGCCTAGGTATGGGACTAAGATGTTCTGTTTTTCCAAAATACTGCAATACATTAAATCCAAAATCGAGACTTGGAACTGGAAGGAGTTTGGGGATGTTCATAAAAAACATGGAGTTATTGCTCAGAATTTCGTTTAGATGGACTCACAGAGAATAGAAGTGCAGATGAAATTAAACTAACAACTTAGAGGAATGGGAAAAAAGAGAACTCTTATAGATGAAAAAACCTAGAATTCAATGGCTCAAAGAAGGAGATCGAAACACAAATTTCTTCCACAAATATCTTCTAGCTCAAAGATCTCACAACTTTATTTCTTCCCTAAAATCAGATTCTGGAGATGTTGTCTATACTTGGGATGGAATGAACTCTATTGTGATCGATTACTTTTCCAATATTTTTGCTGCTACTCCTTTTGACTCAGCTTCTCAACAAAATGTTCTTCAAGCAATCCCTTCTCTTATCACTTCTGAGGGGAACTCTATTTTGACTGCTCATGTTACTATCAATGAGCTTCAACGGGTAGTTTTTAAAATGCAAAAAGGAAAACCCCAGGTCCTTATGGTTTTCCCATTGAGTTCTACCAAGATTTTTGGGATATCCTTCATGTTGATTTATTAGAGGTGGTGGAAGAAGCCAAGAAAGACAGGATTCTTAAAGGTTATCAATAAAACTTATATTACTCTTGTTCCAAAATCTTAAGAGGTTGATCATATCTCATCTTTTAGACCTATTGCTTTATGTAATGTTCTTCTCAAAATCATTACTAAGATCATGGCAGAAAGGTTGAAGCCTCTTTTGCATAAGATTATTTCCCATGAACAAGGGGGTTATGTGGAAGGGCATTAAATAGTAGATGAGATAGTTTTTGCTCAAGAAGCCATCCATTCCATGGATATGCAAAAATCTCCTTCCATGTTCATTCGGTTAGACTTATACAAAGCTTATGACATAGTGGATTGGCACTTATCAAAGTTTTGAGGCAATTTGGTTTCTTTAAGGATTGAATGGATTGGATTATGGGATGTATCTCTTCAGTTTCCTACTTAGTTCTTATCAATGGCAGGCCTTCTCAGTCGTTCCCAACTTCCAGAGGTATTAGGCAAGGTGACCCGCTATCTCCTTGTTTATTCATCATTCTTGTTGAATGCTTGGGTAGGACTATAACCAAAAAGAGGGAAAACAAGACCCTTGAGAGAGTTGCAATTGCTCATGGAGCTAGACCTATCTCTCATCTTCAATTTGTTGATGACTCTACTCTTTTAGGTAAAGCTACAGGAAGCTTCTAATATTAAGCAAATCATTAGTTGTTTTTCTATGGCTACTGGGTAGTTGATCAATGAAGACAAATATAAGTTATTTTCTTTCAATGCTCTGCCAGACAGGAATCAATGGTCTTGGATAAATTAAGATATAAGAAGTCCTCCCTTTCGATCACTTATTTAGGTATTCCCATCAATATTCAAAGGCAAAAAAAAAGATTGGAATTGGTTGTTGGAGAAATTCAAGAAGAAAACTGGAAAGTGGACCAACAAGTGGCGTTCTTCTGGGGGTAGAATCACCTTGGTAAAATCAGTCCTTCAAGCTATTCCTATTTATGTATCTTCCGTGTTGAATATCCCAAAGGCTATTCTTCGAGAACTGGATCAAATTAGTCATCGATTCCTTTGGAGTGGTACTAAGGAGAAAAGAAAATGGGCCTTGGTGAAATGGGACACTTTGTCTTCCTAAGAATGAAGGGGGGTTAGGATTCCAATCTTCTATTAATAACAACAAAGCTTTAGCTTCTAAATTATATTGGAGGATGTTGCATAACTCCAATGCTCTTTGGGCCAATAATCTTCGTGCTAAATATGCTGAGAACAAAAGTCCTGAAGACCTTGTTCGCTATCAACTGCCTACCAAAGGTTCTCCCATTTTAGCAGTTCTTAAGACTGGTGAGGAATTGATAAAGAAAAATTTATTTTGGATCATTCATAATGGTCAACAAGCAAATTTTGGACAGATTCTTGGGATGGTCACAAACCTTTGATAACTCAGTTTCTTGATTGGAGGCCTTGGATGGAGGAGCTTCACCGAGCTAACTGGATAAAGGTGGCTAATTATTGTCGGTACCATACTGGTAATTCAAAGGTTGGTAGATATTGGATCCCTATTGAGGAGTGGCCTATTCAAATCCCATCAAGGCAAAGACAAGATATCTAAGGCATCCTTCATATGAGATCTCTCTCTTGGTCCCATGAAAAATATTGTTTTGGATGGAACAACACTACTAAGGGTGAGTATTCAGTTGCTCAAGGTTATTTGACCTTATGCCATAATAATCCCAACCAATCTTCTGACATCTTTTCTCATTTGTGGGCTCAAAAGCTCTAGCCTAAGGTGAGGTTCTTTACTTGGCTTTTATTGCATCGTAGGGTGCTTACTGGTGAGCAACTTATGAAGAGTGGTTTTCATGACCCTTTTAGATGTGAAATGTGTGGAGAGAATGTAGAAACTCTCGGCCATCTTTTTATTGAGTGTACTTTAGCCTCTGAGCTTTGGAGGAGAATGGCCACTTTACTTGGCTTACAGTGGTCCAATTTTTGAGAAGATTCAATTAATCCATATGGTATTTCTGAAAGTTGATTACAATCATGTGGTCAGAGATCAAAACAAGAGTGTTGATGCTTTAGCTAATTGGGCTTTAGACAAAGGTGATCTTACTTGTTATGGCCACCCTCCTTGATGGTGGGCTTCACAAATAAGGGAAGCTCTTCTTTCTCTCGTTTCTTTGGATGGCTCCAGTTCTGAAGGTACCTAGTTTCTTCTTGTTTTATTTTTGCTTCGCTTTAGTTCGGTCAGGGTATTTTAGTTCCCTAGCTCAAACTATTATTCCTTTTGTTTTCCCTATTGATTCTTGCCTTAAAAATATTTTGGTCTAGAAAGATCATTGTTATGTTCAATTTTTTTTTTTTAGTTTTTTGAGGTGTGTATTTTTTTGTTTTTTTGTTCTTTGTGTTGTTTTTTGTTGTTCTTGTGTTTTTGTTGTTTTATGTTTTTTTTGTGTTTTTTGTTATTGTTCTTGTGTTTCTGTTGTTCTTGTTCTTGTGTTTATGTATGTTTGTGTTAATTCGTTTTTTTGTGTGTGAGAGTTTTCTATGTTTTTTGTTTTATGTTTTTTGTTTTTGTTTATTGTCAATTGTTGGTTTTTTTTTTTATTTTAATTTTTTAAGCTTTGATTGTTTTGGTTTTTCATGTTTTTTTTGGTTGTGTCTTTGTAGTGTTATGTTGTTTTTGTCATGTTTGTGTTTTGTTATGTTGTTCTTGTGTTTTTTCTATGTGGTTCGTGTTGTGGTTTTTTTTATCTTATTGCGTGTGTTTGGTTGTGCTTTATCTTTTTGACACATTCAAGGAGCACGTCTTTTATTTTATTTTATTATTTTTATTTATTTATTTTTAATCTTATTGTGCGTTTGTTTGATCTTTGAGTATGTCAAAGGTGGTAGACCAAGTTCGAGTCCTGGGTGATTTTGGCGGAATGGATACCCCTACCTCCTTGGGTCTTACCCGAAAGTGGCATCCCTTTTGGGATGTTTTCCACACACAAAAAAAAATGTCTTAAAAGAATACATCTAGCCATGCACTAATTTTTCTTCCCTTCTACAACCAAGTGGAACAAGTAAAATTGAAAGAATAAAATAGAAGTACATGTTATAATCTATGATTTAACTTCTTAGTAAAATGTTTGAAACATTTGTATGTATTTTACTATTCATCTTATTTAAATGAATACATCTAACCATGCACTAATTTTTTTCCCTTCTACAACCAAGTGGAACAAGTAAAATTTGAAAGAATAAAATAAAATTCTAAACTCATGCAGGAATAGAGTTATATTTAAAATTGTTAAAACACATGAAATTATATTAATACCATTGGATAATATGTATAAATATGATCAAATTGTCAAAACATATGAAATTATATAATACCATTGGACAATATGTATAAATATGACCAATACTCTACCCACACCAATGTGCAAGGTGCACTATTGGAACAGCAAAGATTTTCATATCTATACCAACACCTTACCTTTCCTTCCTACTTTTTATAGTAAAAAGCATAAGTATTTAAAATTTAGAGGGCCTTCATCAAATGACATTAATTCAATATTTTAAATTCTTCATCATTTAAAGAGACTCAAGTTTAAATCTTACCATCAATATATGCATAATTGAAGCATAATTGAAGTTGTTATAATACCATTGTAACTATGGGTAGAGCCAAATTTAATCTCATATAAAAACAATTGAGGGCCTTGTGTTTCTTGACTCCTTTTTAATATTTTTAAATATATATTATATACTAAGGAGGACGCAAATGCGTAGAAGAGGTTTTGTTTTCAAATATATATTTATTTGAACGAAATCAAACTAAATATGATGCCAACAAACTTGACTTTAAAATTCGATTGTAAAAATGTAACATTGGGAATTTGGCTATGTTGCAATTGCTATTATGGAAAGCTGTTGAATGCAACTCTTTGATGGTTTACCAAATAATCAATAACAATAGACCCATGCCTATCGAAATATGTTTGGAATCGCACTATTTCTGTTCCTTGCACAATCATTCTCTTTTCATACTATTTCTGTTCCTTGCACAATCATTCTCTTTTCATACCATTTATACCAGTTTATGGATATGGAAAAGATCTCATCTGCAGAATTATATTTTATCATATGATGAGAAAGGGATCAATAGAGTTTTTGGGCATTCCCTACGTTGTAGCATTTTCAACTGTATCAGATATCATTGTAGTCTTGATTGTTGCTTATGTGATGCTAGCCATTTAATAGCCATCAAGTAAACTAAATAACTTGATTCTATCAAGTGACTTATTACATGATGGCGACAGGTCAACATTGAGAGAAGTAATCACAAAATGGACCTCACTGAGCACTATTGTACTCTGCCTGTGGCAGGTATTAATAATCAACTTTTAATAAATCCAACATGTTTATTGTTCGCTTATTGTAAATAGAATTGCATTTTACATTTCCATTTAAACATAAAAGAAAAAATAATCGAAAAACTAGCGTGACGGATGCAATGGGCTTGTTTGAACTTAAATAATAGGTTAATAAAATTCACTTGAACATAATACCAAAAACTTAGTACTTGCATCTCTTCCTTGATAACAGTCTGATTACCTTTTCTATAGGTAAGAAACACAAAACACAACTACATATTAATAATGGTCTTCATCAACGAAATGACAGAATCTTACATCATCAATTATTGCAAATATTTACCATACCAATGGACTCCCATTCAAACTGCC
This sequence comes from Wollemia nobilis, assembly GCA_028583015.1. Taxonomy (NCBI): domain Eukaryota; kingdom Viridiplantae; phylum Streptophyta; class Pinopsida; order Araucariales; family Araucariaceae; genus Wollemia; species Wollemia nobilis. The sequence continues at coordinate 9,025,973 of JAQPPZ010002979.1, forward strand.
ACCCACCAATATTATGTTCTGTCAGCAACATGGAAAGTGTCGGACAATCACAGTAAGAAAGGCCTCTTTAATATTGGACATACAAATCAAGTTGAGTGTAGAATTCTGAATGTGTAGATTATTCTCAATTTCTAAAAAAATTCAATTTTTATAGTATTATACTAGCCATCCCCGCCAGCCGTCCCCGAGCCATCCCCTAAAATCGACCTGCCATCCCCCGCCGTCCCCGGAAACCCATCCCCCCGTCCCCCAGGCTCGTGGAACCTTGAAATCAACGGGATCATCATTCAAACTTCTAGATTATTTGTTAACACATCACACTAACAAAGCTAAGAACTATGTAGGGGCTGTATATAGAAAAAGTGATCATATATGAAACTACATACACCAGGGCAACATGAACCTTACACGTATAAAAACCATGCAGCCAAAAACCATTAGAACAATAGTAATAAAAATTGCCTGCCACTACAAGATGTACCATATCATTCCTGAAGTCATATTGATTTCCAGCCAAAGCAGACATTTAACACTCGTGCAAAACTACCAAAACTTTGCCCATAGTATGAGAAATAAGCTGCAAATGTAATCTCATGTAACAAATAGAAAACAACAATTACTAGTACATCAAAGAAGTAGTTTTGAACTGTCAGGACTTTCACAGTAGATAATTATCCAGAATGCATCAATATATGAGAACATTCACATGATAATTTGGAAAAACCACTCACAATTGGAAAAAGTAAGATACAAGTTGATGTCTCATTTCCACTTACCACCCTTTCTCCATTTATCAAATGTTCTAGCTGCTTCTGGAATTTCCATCCCTAACCACTTCATCACCACCACTGTTACCTTCACGGTCTGTCCTATAGTCTTCAGAGTTCGCACTGGGGGTAGCTGCACCTGCAGCAAGGAGAAGTACAGGACCTTCTTGTTTATTTGTTGCTTCAGAACCTCTTGTTTCATGTTGAGGGGCTGCCCATGCTCGGAGGGGTGGCTCAAAATATTGACTCGCTACATCTGGGGGAGGTGCATCCTCCCCTGGAAGGACCAGCAAACCATTTGCACGAAGAGACGAGGGCTCACTATAACATGCTTGCCAAAGAGAATCAACCATCTGCCTTTCTTCCTTAGCTGCCCCTAAATCATCAGATGTCATTTGCTGGATATCAGTGATGCGGGCCTCTAGAACTTGTTTTAAATTCCCTTCCTTGTCAGTGAAACCAGCATCCTCTGCCTTGCCACCACGAGTAATTTCGTAAAGGTTTTGAAGTGCTGCTTGGCGTACATCTGCATCTTCACTAGCAACTAAATGCATAAAGAGACGAGGAAACCCAAGCTCTATAGCCACATTACAGTCTTCTGGATTCTCTTGTAAAAGGTACTGAACTGTATGTAATGCTTTCCTTCAAGAAAGAAACAGAAAAGCAGTTAGGATCCTGAGCCCAGGTGCAACCAAAAAGACATTAAAAAGTCATAGAATATTGTTTTAAGCATCAAATTAGATATAATTTTCCTATGGTCACCTCTGGAATCTCGCATCTTCTGTAGTCAGAGCATCCCGTAGTGCTGCATATCCATTGGCCAGGCGAAAGGCAACTATTGCTGGCTTGTTGTGCCGAATCAAAGCTACAAATCAAGTGACAATTCACCAGGATGCATCAGTAAACATAATCCATCTCTAAAAGAATCATCATCCCAAACTTCTCTCCACCCCAAGTGCAAAGCTTATACCTTTCCTAGTATTAAATATCATTACCATGTCATTTCCTACAAATAACACAAGGATAAATTGTAGTCATTTCTGAATGCTGTAAAGCAGTTTGCATTGGAGTTCTCCTTTAACATATCAAGGATAAATTGTAGTCATTTCTCAATGCTGTAAAGCAGTTTGCCTTGGAGTTCTCCTTTAACATATCACGTCTCATCATGTACGATTTTCAAGCTTGAATGGATTGCAACCTCTTCTATCAATCTAATGCTAGGATATCTAGAAATGGAAAGCAGCAGCTTTAATTAATAGTGAGGAAGCTGTAGTCTGACTTACATGCATTTTATTGTATTTTCCTCTAAAATAACAAATATTCTGGGGAAAAAGGTTCAATTGTTTCCACCCAGTAGAGCTGCCTTGCTTCATGAAACTACTAAATTCAAATTATATCATTCACTACAGCTGATTAGCTTATCTAAAACTTAAGCTAGCAATTTACGTGGAGATTCGAGAAACTACTGATCAGTTTAGCTGAATAGTAATTTTAAGATAGCGACTGCTTCCTCTGTTAAGCAATATTTGAACTTTTTTTTTTCAATATCGGAGCTTATAGTTCCCCAAAAGAAAACACCATTTGCTGAATATTATATTATTATGTTTTATTTCGAGTATAAATTAACATTATGTTAAAAATCAACTAATGTTATTTTACATTATAGAAGTCAAGCTTTGATAGAAGTCAAGCTTTTCCTCATAAAAGTGTTTAAAATCAAAAATATATCAGTAAGAGCCTGTGCATAAAAACTTACAAGAGATTGCCCCAAGTGCTTTAGTCCGCACAGTCATGTCAGGATCAGATATGAAGTTTGACAATAACAACTCCAAACCCTTTGCATCCATCACAAGATTTTGACTTTTCGGATTATTCTGCACAACAGTCGTTACAACCTCTGCAGCTCTCGCACGAACTGAGGCATGAGGATTCCTCAAATATCCAAGCAGGGGAACAAGCCCTCCAATTGAATGTAGATCTGTAGATTACAATCAATCAAATCCAATCGATTAGCAATGCTCAATCTCTTGCACCTCTCAAGACTGACAATACATTGACTATTATCAATAGGAAATATGTTCTTATTTTACATAATTCACGATCATATTCCATATGAAGCATACGCCGCATTGTGTAGGGTCTACTAGTGACAAGATCAACAGTTCTATTGCATCATGACAAGATTAATCAAATAACAAAAGAAGACCAGAACCCAACTCAATAATGCACACTTTCCAAGTCTTTTATCACCTGAAATAAATATCAAAGATATTTTTGAAACAAATAGCCTAGAAACTTTCTTTTTGTTCTGGCATAAGGCGGACACATTGCAATCAATGAGATATAAATTGCATATTTAAACAATAAAAAAATATATCCTGATTCAGTATTAAAGAACAGTATTGAACAAAATAAAAGAAACAAGAACCGAAATCATTGGCAGAAAAACAGAGTCAAGCAGGCCCAAAAGACAAGGCTCAGTGACTAACCAGACAGAGAATCACTGGAGAATCTAGTAGCACAATGGCATGGCTTTCTGTAAACCTCTGATCCACAGGATTAACCACCAAGTCCACATGACCAACCCAAAGAGAAACACCTAGCATAAGGGACAAAGGTCAACTGAAAGACACTGAAACCAATAGGTAATGAGAAAGATTGTCCCAAAAATGGGATAGCATCCATCTTAGTGGTCAATGCTGCCTCTTAACACATATGAAAGGCTTTGATCGTTGAAGTCACATATGAAAATGCATAAATCATTTAAAATTCAGTTTCCACATTCATTAACACGGATTTCATCTAACACAGACTCCACGGGTCTTTCAAGTATGAAGCTAGAAAAAGTTCAATTATTAAGTGCTGTATACTGTATGGTCTAGAAAGCTTGCTCAAAATTTACAAATCAGAGTCTGACCAACCATGGGAAACCCCACTGGTCTTCTTGGCTAGGAACTACTCAATCTGCAACTCTATGGCTATTTCCTCACCCATACTTGATCCTAAAAATAAGCAGCCAACTCTGCCAAAAGAAGTTGGCATCCTTGTGGAACAGCTGAGCTTGAGCTTTGTCACCCATTAAAATAACTCATATTAAAATATTTAGACATCTCAATGTCTGCCAAGCTGAGCTTGAGTAGTTGAGATGGGCCATCTTCCACAGAAAAGGCACAAGTTCAAGTCTTGCCAGAAACAGAAGCCCAGTGTCTGTGAGTGGTAGGCACTCAACCCCCACCCCCAAGTGAGTCGTCTCACTATGAACTAAAATAGAGAGAGAGAGAGAGAGAGAGAGAGAGAGAGACTTGCTGAATTCATGCAAACCACCCAGCCATAAGGGCATAAAGTTTTTAACTTCAATAAAATGGTTAACGAATCAGATTAGAATGTCCTATCATGGAAATGAAATGTGACAATTTGCTTAAACAGTATATTCTGGAAAAGTACTGCAGACACATCAAATCAAGAATATAAATCAGTCAAATAATAAAAAATATATATGATGTCTCCTCATGAATGTCAGACCTCTAAGAAGATAAACTGGGGAATCGAGCAATTACTTACCATTAGCCATGTCAATAGCTTCTACATGCTCCTGAAGCTCCTCCAAAATTCCTGCAAAGTGAATGAGACTGTTAATTGTTTGACAAGTGCAACATCATCAAAGAACCAAAAAGATGCTGGCAATACAAATCTAGGTGTTACCTTCTAAATCTTCAACTGTGACACCTTGTGCCTCCAGAACTTCTTGAGGTGTTTGCATAATGGTAGTGATCTCTTTCATCCGCTTCACCACATCTACTGTTTGTGCTTGCATGGCTTCCATAAACCACCTTCTGTCTTCCTCACTGCATGCCAATGTTAAATATGTGATTATATCCCTCACTTGCTTAAGGATGCACAAACTATATCACTTAACGCAATTTCTTGCAAATATTATCATATATTTACAACTACCAAATAACTTCTGTATCCTCTCACAAATTTTCCAAAGGTGTTATGATGATTTCAGCTTTAGAAAAGCTACCTAAGCAATTCTTAATAGTATTGGATAAGTGCCATATAATTTACATCCTCTTGGCATGACACACAACTATAATTAGAGTGATTTGACACATTGCATTTTAAAATTTGAATAAGGTACTATCTTTAATATTTCATTGTTTATCAAATGGCATTAGCTCAACCAGTTATATTCCTCAACTTTCCAGGAGGATACCCAGGTTTGAATCTTGCCAAGCGATACATGCATAACAGCCAAACTGTTGTAATACCACTATGTGGCCATGATGTAATACAGGTGGGACCCATTTCAATCCCACATAACCAATTGAAAAAAATAATTTCATTGTTTAGCATCAAATGACATTTTCTCAACCAGTTAAAGTCCTCAACTTTCAAAGAAGAGACCCAGGTTCTAATCTTGTCAATCGATACATGCATAATATCCAAGTTGTTGTAATACCCCTATCTGGTCATGATTTAATATGGGTGGGACCAGTTTCAATCCCATATAACCAATTAGCCCAAGGGATTTGGGACCAGTGGTGGGGAGCGAGCTCTTTCAAACACCAGACCAAGGTTCAAATCCCAGCACATATTTAAGTTAAAATATAGCAGCTTGGTCCAAATTTCTAAGCTTTAATTTGCTGGTTTTTGGGCATAAGGCCTTCATTTTCAAATTGAGCATAATAGGATTGTCAAAAACTGGAAGCTTGGGGATAAATTGACCATCTTCTTCCCCGAACATAGAGCTATTGTTTTCTTATCTTCACAGAGCATAAGCACAAGAAATAGATGTTTAAATATGGAGCTTGGCTTATGGACACTACAAAGCAAATGATTTCAAACTTCAGAAGCAACACATTGCTCACCCATCATATGGACTAAACTTCCTGGATTCTTTGGAATTCTAGCACAAATCTATCTTTGAGAACTATAGTCCATGTATTCATTTCAGAAGATCTAAGAGATTAGAAGGAGTTATCCTTATCTGAATTACAGTAAACTCTGCAAATATCTTCACCTCTCTAAGCCCCTTCTAGCTTCTATACGGCAGAAACCTCTGTATTATGAAAGGAACCAGAAAGTTCATTGTAAAAGCGTCCATTTCGAGTTGAATAATATATTTTGGAGTGTGCCTGCACAAGAAAGGAACTTGGAGCAAAAATGAACTGCCAAGAATGCTGACTGCACTTCAGAAGACCCTAAATGGAAACCAGTAAGTACAAGAGACATGTTCCCAAGTAGGGGAAAAAGAAACACCCAGTTATAAGCCCATATTAAACTATTCAGTGTCCTAGGTAAAGTAAATGTTGAAAATTGAGGGGCCACAGATCCTAAAGAGAAAAGTCCATGCCAATTAGCTCATAATCCAAACCAAAGAGCCAGAACCCTACTCCAACGCAAACAGATTCCGAAATGACAATGATCATTCAAAATAAGCAGATTCTAAGAATAAGAACAATGGTGATTTTGGTGAACAATAAAATGAAGCAACAAGTAAATAGATTGAGGGAACCATATTCTTAAGGACCAACAATCACCTGTTCCTCTCTATTATAAAGAAACATGACTCTGGACAAGCTAAAAAGAGAGGAAGAAAAAACCAATAATGACAATGGCAGAGAAATAACCTTGATTTTGGAATAGCTGAGGAAGGGATTCCTTTTAGCATGTCCTATGACCATAGTGACGAATCTTATTGAATCTTGACCAAATTCGGAGACTGCTTTAGCAAATAGATTGTCCGGATTGGTCCGACAGGATGTACAGTTTTGTAAAGTTAAAATTAATTTCTAACATTACTAGTAAAAACCCTAAAAAAAAAAAAGTCCTAAGACTTGCACATTGTGCATGAAAATAAAGTATTAACTGATTGGCACTCTGTCTAACATCCACCTATCATTCTTTCCTGTAATTATCGTTCTCTAGATCTTCCTAGAGAAAGAAAGTAATTTTCAATATACCGTCCTTGACACCACCAAAGCCTGCTTGCAAATAACAATACACAAATTTGACTAGGCTTGACTACAACGAGTGAATAATAAACCTAATTTTACACTATATAACATCTAATTATATATAATATATTTCTATAAAGCCATGCTCCTGTTGTGTATTTGTATTTGACATATGTTCTTATTTTTCTCTACTGCATCGGGGTTTTCCAAAACTTTTTTCAAAATCCGAAATTTAGGAGTTTGTTTTTGCTTTGAGTGTGTGTGTGTGTGTATGTGGGTGGGGTGGGATGGGAAAGCACATAAACGAACAAAATTCACAGAGATTTTAATCTAAAAAACATCCAAAAAGTTCAGAAAAAAAAAAAAAATGGCTAGGGCACATAAACGAACAAAATTCACAGAAATTTAATCTAGAAAACATCCACAAAATTCAGAACTTTTTAGTTTATTTGGTATCTGGCTTCCTAAAGCGTTTCCTATCTTATCCCATTTAGGTTAATTGCAATGTCTCTTTAAATGGATAAACAATTATTCCACACATGTAACCCTACCGACCAAACACAAAACAAAATTTGCAGCATAACTGAAGGTTCCTTTTTTTTTTGGCTGCTTCCTTGTTTGTAAAATCTACCGGATACTAAAATTACAATCCCTGGATATGCATGCGCTCCATTCCACTTAAGCATAAGTATTTTTCTTGGAAAATCATATCAACCCGCGAAACAATGAAATTGAAAAGCATTAGAAGGAAGAGGAAATTTCAATATAAATAGACAGATTAAGAGAATAAAAACTGACCTCAACTGGCGAGCGGAGCCGGTGCCGTCAGCATGAGAGAGACTCCATTTGAGGAGCCCGTCCCACTTGGGACCGTCGAATCCTGACATCTTTTATTTTTCGCTTCTATTCAGGAGAAGGTTGATTTCAACAGCCTTTATCACACTAAAAACCTTTCGCTCCTCGAAAGAAATCAGAAGAAAAGAATGAGAAGGGCAGATATAATGAACGAACAGGGAAGCTCGAAGATTCTGGATTTAAGGCCTTACAATGCTATCTCTACTGAAGTCTCGAGAAAAAGGCAATGTTCTTCCCCTCGAAACAGTAAAGGCTCAACCAAATCTCAAACCAAAGAAAACTTGTAGTCGGAGGGATGGTAAAATCCTTTTGCTGCGTGTGTTCAATGTTATTTAATTATGGTAATAGGACATCGTTCAACCTTAAAATGTATAAGAAATATTAATAAAAATAATCATTTTTTGACATGGGTAATTTAGGAGGGTTGGTTAAAAAGATTAAAATTAACAGCATATTTAAATGAAAATATTTGTTTTTGTTCGTGAAGGCTAAGTGGATTGGTAAGACGTTGAGCACTTGTCAGGAGGAGACCTAGGTTCAAACCTTGCGGGCATACCCCTTCTAGGGCAAAGGTAATAGTCTGACTAGAATCCGCAGAGTGTGCGTCAGCTTGATGACAGCGGTACCAACCCTGAGCCACCAGGTCTCCCTTACTCTGGGCCATATTTACCGAGACGAGTTAGGGGTTATAGTGGTTGGTAACTCCATAATTTGATGCTACGATGGGAAGCAATGTGATTTGACCCTACGACTAGCCTTTCAAAAAAGAAAGGCAGTTGTCAATTTCCCTGTGTATCAAAAGAAAATAAATGAAAATATTTTTTTAAATGATAAGACTCAAACTCTTTTTAAGATTTAGGTAATATGAATAAATTTCTTGGTTTTTAATGGTAAAGGTTTTGGTTTAAGAGGTTTAAAGTTCAAGGATACTCATTTAATATTAGACCCGTGAGGAGGGATACCATAGTGATATGTCCTTAGGTTTTTATCTATGGGTTTTTATCTATGTAAGAGGGGATAAGAACACCTCATAAAATTAGATCCTTGAGGGATATCATAGTAATAAGTCCTTGGGTTTTTATCAATGTAAAAGGGGATAAAAACACCTCATAAAATTAGACCCGTGAAGGACACCATAGTGATAAGTCCTTGGGTTTTTATCCATGTAGGAGGGGATAAGAACACCTCATGAAAACTTGTGTAAACCTAAATTTTTAATCAAGTGGTATTAGCTCAATTAAATTCCTAACCTTTAGTTCATATTAAAACAAGATTAAAAACTAATCCACTAAACAATATTCTAAGATCTTAAATCTTAGTCCATAGTGGTTAGGAATTTAGTCCATATTACTCTATAAAACAAGATTCAAATTCTATGGATAAATCTTAACCTTTATCAACAATATAAATGGTTAAATACATCAACTTTCAAAATAAATATCTAAGATTCAAATCTTGTTGGGTAATATAGTATAATTATTAAAAGTAAAATATATGAAGATAACAAAGTGGAGATTGTATATAATTGCTTTTATTGAAAATAATTAAAGTGATTGAACATGCATTGTATATATGTTTTCAATTGAATTAAAGGCTTTTATGGGTTTTCCCTTGTATGGGATATAATTCATTTTGGGTACTTGGCAAGTTGATTAGAGGATTTGAGTAAAGGGCTAGGTGGATTAGTAAGTGCTTGTTCGGTTAGGCACTTACCAAGAAGAGACCTGGGTTCAAACCTTGGGGGTGTCAATTTCCAAAGGTAGTAGTCTGATCTAAATCCTCTAAGTGCATATTAGACCAACGATGATGATACGAACCTTGAGCGATTAGTGGTCTCCATCTCACGCTGGGTCAACAACAATGAGACGAATAGGCTTGTTGGGAGCAGTCCCTATGGTTTGAACCCTACACTTGTCAATTACTAAAAATAGTGTAACTGTAACCAACTTTCCTATGTACATATAAAAATAGCAAAATCTAATGTTTTATATGTTAAAAGTTGCATTCATGAACAATAAGAATTATCTCCCTCTTATTAAACATTGGTTCACTTTGATGAAAAAGAGAGAACGACAAATAAAGTAAAGAGATTCACTTGTTGTTGGGGTCATCTATCAATAGTATCCAAAGATGGAATAAGGTCATACATCGTTGGATTAGAGGAAAAGAACTAAAACACTAAGCTTAAAACTTGTAGTCCATATTCACCAGTGGTTTAAGTTTCACTCCTCACAAGAATTAATCTTTAATATAACCTTTGATGTTGGTGAGGTTCTCTCAATGATACTTGTTTTGAAGATTTAGCAAGACATCCTTGATTTGATTCCTTGAAGAATGTTCTACACTAGTTATTGACACCTTTTATGGCTAATGAAGTAATGGTCAATATTTTCATAACAGTGGCTAAAATATGCCTAAGCGTAGATACAACTTTCATTTTTTTAGGGTGCTTGGTCATTGCTATGGTACCTAGGGATAAGAATATGAGGATATGATATTATATAGTATATGGGTATTGTGGATAGTTGGCATGGGCCACACATAACTCAAGGTTGATTATATCATATTATTTTTTATAATAATAAGTGTGATAAGTAATTTAAGAGTCGGTTTCTCAAAGTAGTATTAGAAGATGGGTATATAAAGAAGGGATGTTGTCATTATAACGATCATCAATGATATTGAAGTATTCTCTTGTAATCATATTTACCCGTGGAGTGGTCTCTCATCTTGGGAGATCTTGGAGTTATCCCTTTGTTAAGCAGTATTATTGGTATTGCCCTACCTTAAGGGTATTATCATATCTTATCTTGTGTGTGTAGGTTATTTTGTGGTTTGGTTAATTTATTATATTTGTAGATTGTTTTATATTTATAAGAAGCAAAGGTTCATAGCAAGTGGTATCAAAGCAATGATTCTAACAATTTGGGAGTTGTTTTGTTGATTGTAGAATTTTGGCAAAAAAAAATAGAAAACATCTTATTTTTTTGGAGTCATATATTTGTGTAATGTTGTCCAATTTAGTTGATTCTTACACCATTTTGTTCAAAATCTGAAGAGGTTCAATTCAAGTTGTCACATGAAGGAGTCCAACTAGTATAGAGGGAGATATGACCCTATGAAGTTAGCCATCTAGAATAGAGCAATGATGTTTTTTCAAATCATGTTTTTTTTCCAAAAAAATGAAGTTTGATATATCTTTAAGTTGGGGTAAGCAAATCATATGTTGTTGTGTTTAAAAGAGATTTTTTTGGAAGTTTATTATAAATCATTAGGGATATATATTTTTATGAAACCCTAGTTTGCATTATATTTTTTTTTGGGTCATTGAACTCATGGACTTACAAATATTTTATGGAGAAGATGAAATTGATGTTCGAGAATGGTAGAAATATTTTAAATCCTTGTATTCTATTGATTTTAATTGGAACATTAAGCTTATTTATTCTCTTAAAGAAGCAACTTTATATTGGTTTTATAGTTCTTTTTACGACCCATATGTATAGACTGACTCGGGAAGAAATAGAGTAATCATCATTGAGTTAATTAAACCCATATAAAAGATAACTATTTTTAAATACCCAGGTGTTGTAGGTGAGTTGGAGAAGAGAGGGCAATCCTCCAAGGGAGGTCCCAGGTTCGAATCTCCACCCTACCAAAAAACTGAATTGGGTACCTAAAATCCAATTGATAATGTTGGTGCGGGCAGGGCTGGGTGCGACTCCGGGTGACTTTGACGGTGTAGAACCCCCTGTTTGTGGTCTCTCAGACCAAGGCGGCCCCACAAGGGGTTTTCGCTAAAAAAAAAAAAAAAAGATAACTATTTTTAAATATGGCCACTGTAGTTTCCTCTTCTAGATTCCACTCATCTTCAATACTCTATCTCTTTTGATGAACATATATAATTTGAATATTTTTCCCTAGTAAAACATAATAGATTGTGCCTGAGAGGAGATATGAGGAATCAAACTGGGGTTTCAAAAGCTATGGCAGAGGTCTTTCAATAGTAAGGATCACAACCAATAATGGGGGACATAGGTGCTTTGGTACCAAATCCTCCAAACAAAGGAATCTTATTCCAGGATAAGCTATGTGGAACCCAATATAGCTTCAACAACTGTCAAACACAAGCAAATAAAATCATAAACACCATGGTGAAGCGACAAAAAGAGGATTCTCTAATTGGGAGGATGAATGGATGTCTACCACAAGCAAAAGAAATACCAATATTAGAAATACCTGAGGACTAGATAGCTGAGGATATTGTTTATAAGTCAAAACACAACTTGATAGGTAAATTTGTGGGTTTCAGACCGTCCGTGCACTTCCTCCACACGTGGATAAGGAAACAATGGCATTTGGAAGGAGAATACAAAATTCTAACTCTCCCAAATGGGTATTTTTTTGTAGAGTTCACATCGGTGGTAGATCGACAAAAAGTATTTAAGGGAGGGTCGTATCATCACGAGCCAATGGGACTATTCTTGCAACCATGGAAGATGGGATTTGACTCGAGGGTGGAACCGATTGCAGTACCAATATGGGTAAGATTATTTGCCCTTCCCCTTGAATTTTGGAAAGAGGAGGTACTCGAGGCAATAGGCAACTTACTAGGGCATTATCAAGGTAGATCAAGAGAAACAATTTTAGGAGGATTGATAATATTTATTAAGGGTTGTGTATAAATGGACCTCAACAAACCTCTTCCAACAAAGATAAATCTAAAAATAGGGGATTTTGTCTAGCACCAACAATTGGATTATGAGGCCATTCCATTCAGATGTTGGGTGTGCCATGCTCATGGACATTTGGCTAGAATGTGCCCAATACCTAAGGATCATCAATCTAAAAAAAATGGGACAAAAGCAAATATTAACATGCTGGGTCAATCTCTTTAGCAAAAGAGAAATCAAAAGGAAGGTAAAGGCCCAACAGAATCTGAGGGATTTCAAAAAGTAATGAGAAGGCCAAATAAAAGAAATTAGCACAATAACCAAAGACAAGGAGAAAGAGTTGTAAGAACAAACAATAGATATGAGATATTCAAACAACTAGAAAATTTGGAAATAGAAGGGTATTTTCAAATGGAAGGGTTAGAGGAGGATACTCAGCAAGTCACACCAGTTGATCAGGAACAATATTCCAATCTAATGTCAGGTAACAAGCAAGGATCAAAACCAATCACAATCTCTCTCATGGAAGAGGAGATTCAACTCACGAGGGAGACCATAGAAGAGGAAATAGAGCAAAGGATAATTTTGACATAGGAAATAGTTATGAAAGAAGGAAATAAGAACAAATAAGTCCCTACTATAGGGATTCATCAAGTGGAGAAGAAACAAAAACTGAACCAATCTGTAGGGAGGAAGTCAAACAAGGAAATTATGGAGAAACGGGGAAGAGATTTGAGCCAGAACGAAAAGGTAAAATCGATGGCTGATTTTTTCTCTCCTAATTCTCAATGATATTAATCACTTGGAATGTGAGGGGTTTAAGCAATCACCCCAGACAAAAGGCAGTCAAAAATATTATCATAGATATAATTCTAGATATAATTTTGTTACAAGAAACCAAAATGCAAGGAGAAGACTTACAAAAAATAAACAAAAGGATATGGCAAAAAGGAGAGATCCTTACTCAATCAATGTAGGGGAAATCAGGTGGATTGACCACTATGTGGAATCACCAACTGTTACTATAGATAGGGGGAGCCTCGATGAGAGGGGTGTTGATGGTTCGGTTACAAAATAGGAAAACTGGAAAAAATTAGACTATAGTTAATTTTTATGAAGTATAGACAGTTAGATTATAGAGGGATCAATGGGTAGCCATACATAATTTCAGAGAAAAATACCTAGAGGATCAATGTATTGTGGGAGGAGACTTCAATGCAAAGCTTAGAATAGAGTAACAACAAGGAGGCAGAACCATGTTGTAGGAAAATGATAGGTTTTTTAGCAATAACATGTCAAACGAATCTAATAGATATCCCAACTGTGGATAGCTCCATGACTTGGAAAAATAGAAGAAAGGAAGGGGAGATAGTCAAATCTTGTTGGGATTGTTTCTTCATGGGGGAGGAATTATATATGCATACCAAGCATCAAACAAGGGTCATGGATAGGATTTCTTTAGATTATTTTCCAGTAAGCCTAACCATAGAAGAAGATAATCATAAATTTGTAGGAACTTTTAAATTTGAGCTATGGTGGCTGAAAGATGAGGATTTGGGGGACCGTATAAAGGAATGGTGGAAATTAGGGAAACCAAGATTTGGGACAGCCCAATTCAAACTCCACAAACAATTGAAATATGTAAGGACCCAACTAAAGGAGTGGAGTAAATAGAAGAAGGAAATAACTAGAATCCAAAATAACAAAATCAAGGATCAAAAGGAGAATATTGCTCGGGAGATAAGACAAGGAACTATTACGAAAGAATTGTTGCAACATGAGGCAAAAATTATTAGGAGAGAGGAAGCTTTGGAGGAACAAGAAGAAATCTATTAGAGGCAAAGAGCCAGAATCACATGGTTAAAGGAGAGGGACCAAAACACAACATTCTTTCATAAGACAACAACAACCAGGAGACAACAAAATAGAATTATAGGTCTTACAGATATGATGGGTCAGGTAAAAACCAATGGAAGTGAAATAAAAATTATAGCAAATCAGTACTTCCATACTCTTTTTAGCAACAATAAAAATTTGAATGTAATATGGCAAGAGAATATACTAGAGGCAATTCCGCAATTAGTCAAACCTGAACACAATAAATTATTAATGGAGGAAATTTATTTGGAAGAAACCTCGTAGATCATACAAAAAATGCAAACAAGAAAGACTCTAAGACCAGACGGATTCCTCATTGAATTTTATCAAAATTTTTGGGAAATTGTGGGCCAAGCAGTGGTGGAGACACTAGAGGAAATCAGATAGAGTAAGCAAATGTTAAAAGCCTTGAATCATACTTTTATCACTTTGATTCCTAAGGGCCCACCTAGTGAGATAATTGATAATTATAGGCCTATTTCACTATGTAATGTAGTATACAAGATATTAACAAAGCTTATGGCGGAAAGGTTAAAACATTTTTTACCAAATATGATTTTAAGTGGGCAAGGTGGTTTTGTTGTAGGTAGACAGATTTTGGATGGAATAGTAGTGGCCTAGGAGGTGATGCACACAATGTCAAAACAAAAGGACACTGGTATGTTTATTAAATTAGATCTTTGTAAAGCTATGATAGAGTAGAGCGGTCCTTTATACAAAGGATTTTAGAAAATTGGGCTTTGCAAAGGGGTGGAGAGATTGGGTAAAAGCTTGTACACAAACTACATCATTCTCAGTTATGGTAAATGGCAGTCTCTCTCCCATGTTCACAGCAGGAAGGGGTTTGATGCAAGGGGACCCTCTCTCCCATTACCTTTTTATCCTTTACGTAGAGGGTCTCGGGAGACTATTAAAAAAGGGAGACAAGAGGGGAGGCTAAGGGGCCTGAAAATAAGTTCTCAAATTGAGATAAATCACCTCCAATTTGTGGATGATACTAATCTTATTAGTCAAGCCAACCTCATAGTAGCAAGAAACATAAAAGAATTTTTAGATGGGTATACTCAAGCTACTGGGCAAACTTTTAATGAAAAAATCTCAAATTGTTTTTTCAATACAACGAAGAGGGTGAGATAAAATTATACAATTGTTGAAATTCATGGAAACTCCTTTACCCATGCAATATTTAGGAGTATCTTTATCTGCAAAGAAAATAAAATGCAAGGAGTGGAAAGGGTTGATGGACAGGCTTCAAGCTAAGCTGAGCAACTAGACTCACAAATGGCTAAGATTGGGAGGAAGGCTTACAATGATTATAGTTGTGCTACAAGCTCTTCTAGTTTATAAATTTTCCATACTTCATGCTTCAAAGAGAATTTTAAAAGATATTGACGAACACACAAGAAAGTTTTTGTGATCAGGTGCAAGGGAAGAAAAAAAAATAGCACTAGTGGGTTGGGAGAAGATATGCCAACCAAAAAAAAAGGAGGATTGGGGATAAGATCAGCATCCCACAATAGCAAGGTACTAGTTGGAAAGCTATATTGGAGATGGATTACAACTACTGGGGGTTTATGGAGTAGACTCTTACAAGCCAAATATTACCCAAGAGTGGCTAAGAAAAACATTCCAAGACACAAAGTGGAAGGAGAGGGATCTATAGTATGGAGGACAATGTTAGCAGGCTAGGAATTAATAAAGCCATACCTATATTGGCAGTTAGGGGATGTAAAGGATTCTCTATTTTGGGAGGATTCATGGAATCAATCTTAACTAATTATTCAGATATTTCCATAGATAAAGAGTTGGAAATCGGAGCTCTAAAAAGTATGATGGTGGAAAGCCTTTTATTATATGAAATCATGGAATCAACATGTGCCAGACTTAATATAGTGGAAACATCCTTGAGAATGGCCAGTGAGGGGGATAGAGGAAGTAAAAAAAAAACTATGGAGACATCTCCAAAGACACTCAATTCAATATGGTTCTAAGAGGGATGTACTTGGATGGGCAAGAAGTAAATTGAGAATTTATAAGGCAAAGGAGGGATACAAGGTAGTTTGTGAATATGATATTACCCCAACACCACTTCCATGGACATTTTTTTGGCAAAAGGAAAGATGGCCAAAAATTAACATTTTCTCATAAAGTGCTTGACTTTTGATAATTTGATAAAAAGATGTTTCTTTGGGCCTTCCAAATGTGTTTTGTGTGGAAAGGCAAAGGAGACCTTGAATCACCTCCTTTTTGGGTGTTCTTTTGCTAAAGACATATGGATCAATTGGTGGAGGTAGATGAGGCAACATTGGGAATTTTTTGAGAGTCAGGAAAGCTTTTATGAGAAATGGAAATAATGCAGCTTTAAGACTAAAACAATGAAAATGATATGGAAACTGGGACCTAGATTCATATGGTTGTAGTTATGGCTAGAATGAAATGCACACATATTTATATTAGAGCACATAACAAGGGAGCAAGTATGGGAGAGGATTATGAGCAAGGTAACATAAACACTATCTATCAGATTACAAGAGGAAACAAACATAAAAATGGAGGAAGTGATTATTCTATGGAGCCTTGGAATAACTATAACAGAGAAATAATTTAGGGATGAATACACATGTGATATCCCCTCGAATAACATAGAGTGGAGGTCACCTCCCAGAGAGTGGGTGAAGGCAAACACAAATGGGGCTTCTACTAAAAACCCTAGAAAAGTTGGTTTTGGTATTATCATGCGAAATTGGAAAGGAGAACATGTGTAATGGAGAGTAGAATACATGGGGGAGGCAAAAAATAAGGAAGCAAAAGGACATATGATCTTGTCAACATCATTGATAGCTACAAATCTATAGTTACATAAACTATGGATAGAGATAGACTCTCAAGTATGAACTGGAATCTTGGATCCAATAAGGCCCTTTCAGGTGCTAGGAATTGGAGAGAGAAGGAAGGTGGAATCAGTTCAAAATATCTAGCAGGTTTTTCAAGATGTTTTTATTACACATATCAAGCGAGAGGGAAATATGATAGCAGACTATTTAGCAAAATGGGGAAAATATCTGGAGGAAGAGCAATATGTGGACTCTCATATGGAAAATCAGATAAGTTGGTACCAAAGGATCTAAGGGATGCGAGAGGTGATACAATTAGATAGCAGAATAGGAAGAGCATATAGTGAGTCTAATGAATCTATCACAATTAGGCCATAGAGCAACACAACATGAAGATAAATGGATGGTTTACGAAATTTAGATAAATTGGATAAATTGGAATTCAACTATGGTAGTGCTGAGGTGTATGAATATCTACATTATGTATGGTAATGTTTTATGGGTAATTTTTGAGCCAAGAGGGACTGGAGGAGGATTTTCTTTCTCCTTTGATGCTTGTCCAACTCATTTTACCTTTGTTGAGCAAGGTGCAACAACAGTATTGTCATTGTTGTCAACACAGTCAGACAGATCGGTTGATGCAGTGGACAGGAGTTAAGAGGTTCTTCAGAGTATGTACAGTGATTTTCCAAAAGATCGAAGTGGCCCATATGCTAAAAATCAAAAGAAAATCACAAGGAAGAAAACTGTCGCGATATCGCGACATGTTGAGAAGAAAGAAAACTATCGCGATATCGCGACATGTTGAGAGAAAGAAAACTGTCACGATATCGTGACATGTTGAGAGAAAGCAAAACTATCGTGATTTCGTGACATGTTCGAAGAGAAAGCGCAAGCAAGCAAAACTATCACGATTTCGTGACATGTTCGAAGAGAAAGCGCAAGCAAGCAAAAGTGTCACGATTTCGTGACATGTTCGAAGAGAAAGCGCAAGCAAGAAAAAGTGTCATGATTTTGTGACATATTGGAAGAGAGAGTGCAAGGATGAAAAAGTGTCACGATTTCGTGACATATTGCAAGAGAGATTGTACGGACGAAAAAGTGTCACGATTTCGTGACATATTGCAAGAGAGATTGTACGGACGAAAAAGTGTCACGATTTCGTGACATATTGCAGGAGAGATTGTCCGAAAGAAAAAGTGTCACGATTTCATGACATATTGCAAGAGAGAGAGTCCGAGAGAAAAAGTGTCGCGATATCGTGACATGTCGCGTTTTCGTGACCCGAAGGCAAGAGAAAGAGCTAAGGAGAGAAAGTGTCGCGATATCGTGACATGTCGAGTTTTCGCGACCCGAAGGCAAGAGAAAGAGCTAAGGAGAAAAAGTGTCGCGATATCATGACATGTCGAGTTTTCATGACCCAAAGGCAAGAGAAAGAGCAAAGGAGAAAAAGTGTCACGATATCGTGACATGTCGCATTTTCATGAACCGAAGGCAAGAGAAAGAGCAAAGGAGAGAAAGTGTCACGATATCGTGACATGTCGCATTTTCGTGACTAAAGGAGGAGAGAGAAAGTAAGAAGGCAGAAGTGTCGCGATATCACGACAAAAGTAAAGAGGAAGAGTAAGGAGGCGAAAGTGTCGTGATATCGTGACATGTGTTTTCATGGGTAAGCTGAGAAGAGGACAAAGAGGTAGAAGTGTCACGATTTTGTGACAGGTCACTTTGACATGAGCTAAGAAGAGAACCCAATCGAAATAAGATATGTGACAGTTAACTGAAGTCGATACGACGATTCACGAGTGCGATTACAGAAGAAGTCGATATGACAGTTACAGGTGCATTTATAGAAGAAGTCGGTACGACAGTTACAGGTGTAGTTACAGAGAAAAGTCAAAACTTTGTTATAAAAGGAGGTCTGCGTGGAGAATTAGATTGCTGAAAAAAGGCTAAAGAGTGCTACGTAAAGAGGGTTAGAAGAGTTATAGAGGGTTAGAAGAGTGTAGTAAGAGAGCGTTAGATAGAGCCGAGAGAGCCGTAAGAGTGTAGTAAGAAGCACAACAAGAGAGTTGTAAAAGTGCAACAAGCAGAGCCGTAAGTGTGTGTGGTGTTTTTGGTGAATAGCGAGAGAGGTTGGGTTAGCAATAGACCAGTCAGGGTCTTGTATAAGCGAAGGCATTTTTATGTCAATCTTATAGTTTCAAAATTGCAGTCCGAGTTGGTGCTTGGAATCAGGGGTTGGTGCTCCTTTCTGTTGGTGTAGATAAATCAGGGGTTGGTGCTCCTTTCTATTGGTGCAGATAAATCAGGGGTTGGTGCTCCTTCCAGTGGGTGCTGGTAAATTGATTATAAAATTGGTATTTTGCAAAGATTAGATTTGGACGGGAGTCCAAGCAGTCATTTTTGAGGAGTAGCCAAATTGGTGAACCTCGTTACATCGTGTGTTGTGGAATGCTCTCTTGTTATACTTGCTTTATCTGATTTTAAGTTTTCATTGTTTCGACATTAAGAGTTGTAGATTTGAATTTAAAATAGCTACACTGATTCACCCCCCCTCTCAGTGTCATTGTGAGACTATCAATTGGTATCAGAGCCAGGTTCCTGAACAAGCTTAATCGGCTAAGGTGATCTTGGAAGTGAGACAATGGCAGGTGGTGAAGGATTCTCATCAAACAAAGCACCATTATTTGACGAAACTAATTACGCATTTTGGAGACTCAGGATGCAGACATATCTATGCGCTTTGGGATACGACATTTGGGAGTCAGTAGACAGTGGATACACAATATCCATCACTCCTCCAACCGATGCTGTCGGTAAGAAACTGTTTGAGAATAACTCTAAAGCAAAGAATGCTATCATGTGCGGTTTAGTGGACAGCAAACTGATAAAGATTATGAGTTGTAAAATGGCAAAAGACATGTGGGACAAACTAAGGAGCATTCATGAAGGAGACGACAAGATCAAGGAGGCCAAGTTACAAACGCATCGAGCCTAGTTCGAAGCATTAAAAATGAATGACGATGAGAACATAGAGGCATACATGCTGAGAGTTAATGGAATCGTTAATGCGATTAGAGGACTCAGAGAGGAAATGGAAGATGTTGTCATCGTGAAAAAGGTACTAAGATCTCTTCCCCAAAGATTTGATTCTAAAGTTTCAACAATAGAAGAAGCTAAAGATCTAAATATTTTTAGTATGGATGAGATGCATGGTTCTTTGACTGCATATGAGATGAGAATAGGAAAAACTAAACCCACAGACAGAGAAGCTGCTTTTAAAGCACATAAAAATATAAAAGCAAAACAAGAATCCGAGGAAGAAGAGACATCAGATGAAACGAGAAGCAAACTTTGTTCGAAAACTAATAAGGGGAAAAGGAAAATACGAGAGGAAAGCTACCATTTAAGTGTTTCAACTGTGGAGGCATTGGGCACTTTGCGGCTAAATGTCCACTTAATGAGAAAAACAAAAGTGATGAAGGTTCACACCAAGAAAGAAGTGACTGGAAGAAGAAACCAAATTTTAGAAAAGGCAACTTCAAGAAGAAAAGTTTCATATCCAAGAATGTCGAGTCCTTCGGAAGACGGCTCCGGTGAGGATTATGAAGAAGAAACAGGTGAAGCTCTTTTCATGGCATTCAAAGAAGAAAAAATAGAGGAAAAATAGGAATGTGATAAAAAACTTGAGGCTGAGGCTGAAGTAGATCTGGAAGGTGAGCTGATCGCTGCACTTAAAGAGCTGAGTATAGAAAGAAAAAAGAATAAGAAAATTTCAAGAAAATTTGAGGATGCCAATGAAATCATAACCAACTTGAAAGTACAGATAGACGAATCTAAGAAAATATCTGAAGATATCAAAGTACAATTAACCGTGAAAATAGATGAGTGCAACAAGTTAGAAGAAGAGATTGTTGGTTTAAAGATGCAGCTAGAAGAGATGAATCAAAAAGTGAGTTGTTATCACAAACTTGAAGAAAGTTCTATAAAGTTGGATAAGATTATAAATAGCCAAAGGACTACAGGCATCAAATTTGGTTTGGGCTTCGTTGAAGGAGAATCATCAAATGGATCAAAGGCCATAACTGTAGAACCCATAAAGAATGAAGATAAGATCAGGATTGATCAAGAAAAAATGAATCATGCTAAAGAAAGCAATAATGCCAGGCACGAGAGGAGTATTGACAATGATGAATTCACCAATGTCACTCATCAAAGGAGAAGAAGATTTGTGGCTCCTACTACAAAATGGCAAAGACCATCACCCAGGTTCACTCATTTCTTTTCTGGTTATTGTTTTAAATGCAATGGTTATGGACATAAGATTGCAGATTGCAAGTATAATGTAGGACAAAGGAATTTTGCCAATAGAAATGTTTTTTCACCGTTGATGGATTATGCAGTAGAATGTTATAACTATCATAATTTTGGGCACATTGCAAGAAATTGTCGAAGTACATTTGCAGCAAATAAACATCAGGGAAGAAAATTTCAACCAAATGGTTTGAGACAAAATAGAAAATTTCTCAAAAAACATGCACAGGCTACTGACAAAGAAAAGTCAAAACAAGTGACCAAAAGCGTAATCAAACCAGAGTGGAAAGAAAAGGAGCGACCCAAGGAAGAAAAGGAATCCTTGATTGTACAGACAACATTTAAAGCACAGAACAAATCTACACCATGGATACTTGATAGTGGATGCTCCAGTCATATGACAGGTGACAAACAAAAATTTGAGAAGTTACAAAAATATGAAGGTGGTTCTATAAAATTTGGAAATAATGATGGAGCTAAGATAGTTGGCAAAGGATCGGTTAAGATCAGTGATGGAAAAATCAAGTCAAAAGAAGTCTTGTTTGTGATTGGTCCGAAGCATAACTTGTTAAGCGTAAGTCAGATTTGTGACAGAGGTCATGAAGTAATTTTCAAGAAGCAAGGTTGTGAAGTCAGAACAACAAACTGTGGAAAGTTGATAGCAACTGGATCAAGGACATCTGGCAACCTGTATACTCTCTTAGAGACTTCAGAAGGAGCGTGCTTGATTGGACATGAAGAAGAAAATTGGCCGTGGCACAAGAGGCTCGGTCATATCAGTTTTGACAATCTAGTAAAAATCAGCTCAAAAGGGGCGAGTGAGAGATATTCCCACCATTGGCAAACCATTAAATAGCATTTGTGCTTCATGCCAAAAGGGGAAGCAAACTAGAGCCACATTTAAAACAAAAGAGTACTTCACAAGCAAACCTTTAGAACTAATACATACTGATTTATGTGGACCCATGAGAACGCAAAGCATAAATGGTGACAAATACTTTATGTTGTGCATAGATGACTATTCCAGGATGACATGGGTACTATTTTTGAAGCTTAAATCAGATGCCTTTGAGATGTTCAAGATTTTCAAAAAACAAGTTGAGAATCAAACAGGAAAAAGGATTAAATGTTTAAGATCAGATAGAGGAGGAGAGTTCATTTCAGAGGAGTTTGTAGAGTACTGTGAAAAGTATGGGATTAAGAGACAGTTTTCAGCAGCAAGGACACCTCAGCAGAATGGTGTGGTAGAAAGAAAGAACAGGACAGTGCAGGAAATGGCATGGACTATGTTGACTGAGAGCAAAATAGCAGATAGATTTTGGAAAGAGGCAGTCCATACTACGGTATACATCCAAAATAGGTGCATGTTGAGGACACATGAAAGCAAAACTCCGTATGAGCTGTGGTTCGGTAAAAAGGCAACAACAAGATACTTTAAAGTTTTTGGCAACAAGTGTTACATCAAAAGAACTCAAGATAATCTTGGTAAGTTTGAAGATAGAGCTGATGAAGGTATTTTTCTTGGCTATTCGACAAAAAGCAAAGCCTATACATGCTACAACAAGAGGCTAAAGAAAATTGTGGAGAGTGCCGATGTTAAAGTTGATGAAGGTAGGGAACGAGAAATTAGCTATGAAGAAAACTACCCAATTTATGAAGAGGTTATTGAAGGAGATGAGGAAGAGGAAACGGAAAAGAAACAGAAAATTGACTCAGATGATTTAAGTAGTGTTTCAGAAGAGGAAGAAAACAAGAAATTCAAAACAGTCAACTGGTAGAAAAATCATCCTAGAGAGCAAATAATTGGAGACCCCACCATTGGTGTTCAGACAAGAAGAAGAGTAGTAAGTAACTACTCTCTATTATCCAACATTGAGCCCAAAAATGTTGTTGAAGCAAGCAAAGATGAAAGTTGGATGACGACAATAAATGAAGAATTAGATCAGATTGAGAAAAACAAAACCTAGGAGTTAGTACCAAGACCTGCAAATAAAAATATAATCGATACTAAATGGGTTTTTTGAAACAAATTGAATGAAGATGGACAGATAGTCAGGAATAAAGCAAGATTGGTCTGTAAAGGCTATGCACAAGTTGAAGGTATTGACTTTGAAGAAACCTTTGCACCAGTGGCTAGACTTGAGGCAATTAGAATGTTTCTGGCTTTAGCAGTTCACAAGAATTTCAAAGTTTATCAAATGGACGTGAAATCAGCATTTCTGAATGGAAAACTTGAAGAAGAGGTCTATATTGAGCAGCCAGATGGCTTCCAACTCGGTGATAATCCCAACTTCGTCTGCAAGTTGAAGAAAGCACTGTATGGCTTGAAATAGGCACCCAGAGCATGGTATGCAAGGCTAGACAACTATCTTACTCAACAAGGGTTCAAAAAGGGTATGGTGGACAACAATTTGTATGTCAAAATAGAGAATGGCCATCTCATTGTCCTTGTTGTATACGTAGATGATATCATTTTTGGCAGCAGCAATGATGAGTCATGTAAAGATTTAGCAAATAAGATGCAGAAAGAATTTGAAATGTCTATGATTGGTGAACTTTCATATTTCCTCGGACTGCAAGTTAATCAAAATGAGAAGGGCATATTTATTTCTCAAATTAAATATGTGAAAGAGATGCTAAAAAAGTTCACAATGGAGGATTGTAAGCCTGTTAGCACTCCCATGACGACAGGTTGCAAGTTGAGCAAGGATGACAAATCTCCAGATGTTGATCAAACCATGTACAGATCTATGATTGGGAGCCTATCGTATTTGACAGCTACCAGACCAGATATCTTGTAGGTAGTTTGCATGGTCGCACGATTTTAGGCTAGTCCCAAGGAAACTCATGTGACAGCCGTGAAGAGGATTCTTCGATATCTGAAGGGTACTATGGAGTATGGGTTATGGTATCCGAAAGGTAAGGATTTCACCCTTATTGCGTATTCAGATGCAGATTGGGCAGGATGTGTCGATGACAGAAAGAGTACCAGTGGAGGTGCATTCTATCTTGGAGACAGGTTGGTCGCATGGCACAATAAGAAACAAGAGTCAGTCTCCTTATCCACAGTAGAGGCGGAATATATTGCAGCATCAACGTGTTGTACACAGGTTTTATGGATGAAACAAACCCTGAAAGATCTTGGCATTAACTTCAGTGAGCCAATTTTAGTTAAGTGTGATAACACCAGTGCCATTAACATCTCAAAGAATCCGGTTATGCATTCCTGCACAAAACATATTGCTATCCGATATCACTTTCAGAAGGAGAAAGTTGCGGAAGGTGAGGTTAAGTTGGATTTTGTCCCAACTACAGAGCAAGTAGCGGATATCTTCACAAAACCGCTGCCCAAAGAAATTTTTGAGTACCTTCGCAATAAGTTGGGAGTGGTCACGCTTCCCAAGCATTGACTAGCAATCGGGACCACATTCTCAGGGGGAGCATTTATATATTTGATTATCTTTTTGCTCATGTTTGTAATTTTTGCTAACTGTAATAATTTGTGCCTGAGAATGTTGTGCATGGACTCAGGGGGAGTCTGCAGCAGCCCTTTGGTATTATTGTCAAAGGGGGAGAAGAATTACAGGAAATTGCACGTGTGTTGCCAACAATTCCAAAGGGGGAGATTGTTGAGCAAGGTGCAACAACAATATTGTCATTGTTGTCAACACGATCAGATAGATCGGTTGATGAAGTGGACAGGAGTTAAGAGGTTCTTGAGTATGTACAGTGATTTTCCAAAAGATCGAAGTGGCCCATATGCTAAAAATCAAAAGAAAATCACAAGGAAGAAAACTGTCGCGATATCGTGACATGTTGAGAAGAAAAAAAACTATCACGATATCGCGACATGTTGAGAAGAAAGAAAACTATCGCGATATCGTGACATGTTGAGAAGAAAGCAAAACTATCACGATTTCATGACATGTTCGGAGAGAAAGAGCAAGCAAGAAAAACTATCATGATTTCGTGACATGTTCAAAGAGAAAGCGCAAGCAAGCAAAACTGTCACAATTTCATGACATGTTCGGAGAGAAAGCGCAAGCAAGCAAAACTATCATGATTTCGTGACATGTTCGGAGAGAAAGCGCAAGCAAGAAAAAGTGTCATGATTTCATGACATATTGCAAGAGAGATAGTACGAAAAAAAAAGTGTCACGATTTCATGACATATTGCAAGAGAGATTGTAAGGAAGAAAAAGTGTCACGATTTCGTGACATATTGCAAGAGAGATTGTACGAAAGAAAAAGTGTCACGATTTCGTGACATATTGCAAGAGAGAGAGTCCGAGAGAAAAAGTGTCACGATTTCGCGACATATATTTCGTGACTCGAAGGCAAGAGAAAGAGCTAAGGAGAAAAAGTGTCACGATATCATGACATGTCGGATTTTCATGACCCGAAGGCAAGAGAAAGAGCTAAGAAGAAAAAGTGTCACGATATCATGACATGTCACATTTTTACGACTTGAAGGCAAGAGAAAGAGCTAAGGAGAAAAAGTGTCGCGATATCGTGACATGTCGAGTTTTCACGACTCGAAGGCAAGAGAAAGAGCTAAGGAGAAAAAGTGTCGCGATATCGTGACATGTCGAGTTTTCGTGACCCGAAGGCAAGAGAAAGAGCAAAGGAGAGAAAGTGTCACGATATCGCGACATGTCACATTTTCGCGACTAAAGGAGGAGAGAGAAAGTAAGAAGGCGGAAGTGTCACGATATCGTGACAAAAGTAAAGAGGAAGAGTACGGAGATGAAAGTGTCATGATATCATGACATGTGTTTTCACGAGTAAACTCCGAGAAGAGGACAAAGAGGTAAAAGTGTCACGATATCATGACATGTCGTTTTGGCACGAGCTAAGAAGAGAACCCGACCAAAATAAGATATGTGACGATTAAGCGAAGTCGATATAACGATTACAGAGTGCGATTCTAGAAGAAGTCGATACGATAGTTATAGGTGCAGTTACAGAAGAAGTCGGTACGACAGTTACAGGTGCAGTTACAAAGAAAAGTCAAAACTTTTTTATAAAAGGAGGTCTGCGTGGAGAATTAGATTGCTGAAAAAAGCTGAAGAGTTTTGCGTAAAGAGGGTTAGAAGAGTGCAGTAAGAGAGCGTTAAGCAGAGTCGAGAGAGCCGTAAGAGTGCAGTAAGAAGCGCAGCAAGAGGGCTGTAAGAGAGCTATAAAAGTGCAGCAAGTAGAGCCGTAAGTGTGTGTGGTGTTTTTGGTGAATAGCGAGAGAGGTTGGGTTAGCAATAGACCAGTCAGGGTCTTGTATAAGCGAAGGCATTTTTATGTCAATCTTATAGTTTCAAAATTGCAGTTCGAGTTGGTGCTTGGAATCAGGGGTTGGTGCTCCTTCCTATTGGTGCAGATAAATCAGGGGTTGGTGCTCCTTTCTGTTAGTGCAGATAAATCAGGGGTTGGTGCTCCTTCCAGTGGGTTCTGGTAAATTGATTGTAAAATTGGTATTTTGCAAAGACTAGATTTGGACGGGAGTCCAAGCAGTCATTTTTGAGGAGTAGCCAAATTGGTGAACCTCGTTACATCGTGTGTTGTGGAATGCTCTCTTGTTATACTTGCTTTATCTGATTTTAAGTTTTCATTGTTTCGGCATTAAGAGTTGTAGATTTGAATTTAAAATAGCTACACTGATTCACCCCCCCTCTCAGTGTCATTGTGAGACTATCAACCTTGTAATACAACTTCTATAAATATAACATATTTTTCATTTTAAAAAAAATCTATTTTGAAATATACACTCAATAGCTATACTAAAAAAATAAATACATTCTGGGAAGTCTCAATTGTAGAAAAAAGGGTGCTAATAACTTGGCTATAGGATTTAAACATACATGGAAGAGTCATCTGCGATAATGGAATTAAAACAAAGGATATACTTCGATCTATGGTAAAATGGAAATGTCCAAAAAATGGGTTTATCAAAATTAATTTGGATGGTGCTTCTAAAGGAAATCTTGAAAAGTTGGTGGAGGTGGTGTTTTTAGAAAAAGTGGAGGCAAAATTTTACTCACTTATTTAGAATCGTATGGAACTTCAACTAACAACTATGCAAAGGCTAGGGCACTTCTTATGGGGATTAAAATTGTAGCAAAAAAAGGATGGAAATATATTTCAATTGAGAGGGAATCACAAATTATCATCAATGCTATTAACAAAAATGGATGTGGAGACTAGATAAAAATAATATTATTGTTGATGTTCATCATCTATTACTAGAGGTAATCTCCTGGCAGTGTGAACATATTTATAAAGAAGGAAATCGAGTAGCAGATAAATTAGCAAATTATGATGTTGATCTTCATATTGATGAATTTCAAATTTGAGAAGGCAACTAGCCAAGTGAGATTTTATGTCTTAATCAAAATGATGTCAAGGAGCTAATTGTGGAAACATAACACTTCAAGGAAGTTGAAGAATATATTTAAGAGAAAAAAGAAATGAAAAAAATTGTGATAAAATGGTATGCTACAAAAAATGCAATATTTTGGTATTTTGATGGGAGTGGCCTCCAATAGAAACCACATATAACCTATTAAAAATAATAATAAATAAATAGGCTCTAGGATGAACAAAGGAATTAAAAAGAGAGTTGGAAAATTTCAAGAAGTTGGCAGAAGAAAAAGATAAGGATGATAGTGTGCAGGTTGAGTGAACCACACCTTTGGTGTTAGATAGGCCAAATAGTGGTCCAAAGGATTTGTTTGGATCTAAATTTTTTATTTTGCAGGTTCATGGTTGAATTCAAAGGGAAATGGTTACTATTTCCATAAATCCTATGTGTAGGTATAATTTTATTAATATTGCTTTAGCTAAGAGGTTGTAGGTTCAAGCAATCAAAATTAAAGACATAAATTGAGGGTGTGAATGTTCATATTTTTTAATTTGAACATCACCATGGATAAATATATTTTACATTCAAATTTTCATGTTATTGATATGGATGATATGGATATTATTATAAGTTATCCTTGGATTCTTTGGGTATTGTCAATATTAATGTGGAAAATTTCATGAAATTATGGTATAGGAAAAAGAATTTAACACTTCAAGATGTTTCTCAGCATAGGGAGAGAGGATCCAAGGAGAAACAAGAAGCAGTTATGGCAAGGGAACAAGTTAAGGAACCGGTAGAGGAATCAAAAGCTAAATCTACAACAAAGGCAGTAGCAAAGTCCTAAGAAGAAGAAACAACAAAACACAAGGAAACTTTGTTAGAAGAGAATATAAATGCACCAAAAGAAGGGTACATTAGAGAAGACCTTGAGGAAGAACTTAAAATAGTGAAACAAAATGCTAAAGAATCAAATAAAATAGAACGTTAGGTTAAGGACACAATATATCGCCACGCACATATAGTTGCAATCTTACTATAGTGGTAAGGGCTTTGGCCTCTCTTTGAGAGGTCCAAAGTTCAAACCCCACTTAGTATGAGGGGATCAAGATCCCTCATAAAAATCTATGTAAACTCATTGAAAAAATATATCGCCATCCACACTACCAAAGTAATAATAATATTAGAGGCATGTTTTAGGGCATCAATATTATTATGGATCTACATGCAGTAAAAAAGGCATCAAATACGACATTGCTTGGCAAACTAAGCATAGTAATTCTAGATTTTGAAGTGGTGCAACAACATTATAGAACAATAGGACTAGTCATTCAAAATATTAGAGAATAGTAGCAATAGCATGTAGCCAACAAAGCAGTTATGGATATTGAAGTGGCATAATGGGTGAAGAGAAATAATACCCTTATAAACGAAATCTAGAAAAGTAGTAAGTGTAGAATCAAAGGAAAAATAGAGAAGAAACACATTACACAAGAATTTATCCTGGGAAACCCTTTCAGGAAAAAACCAACAAGAATATTTCCTTATTGTATAAACTTGATCATCTCAAATACAATAATATCCTTATCCATGTTTCGCTTGCTTTCGCTTGCGATTGCATTGCTTGCGCATTTCACACCACCAAACCCTCATTCAAGTGATGTTTTATACACCAAAAAAACAAGAAGAGGAATTACAATACCATGGGCACAAATCCATGGGCTGACTATACATTAACCCAAAATCGCCTCTATGGGTCTAAAAAATAGCTTAAACCCCCCCCAAAAATTCCCTAAGGGCTACCACCCCCGAACCCCTGAATAAGGGTTGCCACCCCCTAACCCTCGCTCGAGGCTTGGCTCGAACCCAAACCCCGATGAGTATAGGGGTAGAGTGTCTAGTCCTCTCAAAGTTAACCCCACTTGAATAACATGGAAAATATTCAACACAATTCCAACATTCTCCCACTTATTGAATACTTTCCATAGGGGCTAAAAATGACCATTATCAACTATCAAGGGCAACCATGCCCATAGATCTTCTACACTAAGAAATTTTTTGAGCAGGTACAACCTTTGTTAATGAATCAACAATATTCTTCTTTGTATCAAATTTCTCCAACATCACCCGATTCTCTTTAACCATCTCTATCACAAAATGGTACTTGATAGCAATATGTTTTAACCGATCATGAAAATCAATATTGTTTGCCAAAATTTTTGCACTCTAATTGTCACTGTCAATTCTCATAGCTTTTTGCTTAAGATCAGTTGTTGAACACAACCTTTGTAGCCACACTGCTTCTTTACAAGCATGAGTTGTTGCAATGTACTCCGCTTCTCAAGTGGAAAAAGCAACCATTGATTGCTTTTTAATCATCAAAATTACTACCCCTCCAAACATCTTTAACACATAAGCACTGGTGGATCTTCTCTTGTCAAGATCTCCAGCCCAATCAGCATCCACAAATCCTTGTAGATTTACAATACTATTATATCCAAATTTTCCTTGGTAATATATAGCATAATTTGTAGTTACATGCAGGTATTTGAGTATCCTCTTCAGAGTAGTCCAATGTTCCTTTCTTGTATTGGACATATATCTACTAACTACTCCCACTACATGCACAATATCAGGTATAATATAGACCATTGCATACATTAGACTACCAACAATGCTGACATAAGGAACATGATGATTTTCTTCAATTTCCTCATCTGTTTTAGGACACTGTTCAGTAGATAACTTTTGACCAAAAGGATATGGAGTACGTATTGGTTTACAATCATGCATCCTAAAACTTTGCAGTATCAAATCAACATATTTACTTTGATTCAATGACAACTTTTTATTTGCATGATCCTTTGAAAATCCTTTTGCTATCAGGCAAGCTTTGTACTTCTCCAAATTTCCTTCTACATTGTAATTTTTCTTGAATAACCACTTACAACCAACAAGTTTTATTCCAAGGGGTAGTTTCACCAAGTCCCATGTCTTATTTTTATCTAGTGACTTCATTTCTTCCTCCATAGCCCTTTTCCAAGACCTATTCTCACTTGACTAAAGTGCCTCCTTTACAGTCTTGGGTTCTTCATTAGTAACTGATAAATTAAATGCAAAACAAAAATTTGAAGGGCTATACCTTTTTGGGAGTCTTCTCACTTGATATGATCTCCTCAAAATTGGAGTTATAGGTTTTGCATCTTTAGCTTCCTCCTCACCTTATTCCTCTGAATATTCCTCTTCAAATGCTCTTTGTAATTCATATTCTTTTGTAGCATCAGGTTCTACCACAAGTTATTCCTCCTATTCCAATTTTACCTAAACTATTTCAAGTTCTTTGCTTGGTTTCCTGACCTCAAACCCCAACAAGTATAGGGGTGGAGTGTCCAGTCCTCTTAGAGTTAACCCCACCTGAATAACATGGAAAATATTCAACACAATTCCAACAATGGTAGCTTGGAATCATTGCAAACCACCATCAATCAAGTTTTCACTTGGGTAGAGGTATGATCAAGATTGGTACCAATTATCAATATTGCTTAGAAAATCATGTTATCTAGTTTCTTATATTTTTTGTAAGGAGGGTGGAATGTTATGGTACCTAGGGATAATATTATAGGGATATGATATTATATTGTATATGGATATTATGGATAGTTGGCATGGGCTACACATAACCCAAGGTTGATTATATTATAATATTATATTATAATAATGAATGGGATAAGGGTTTAGGAGTTGGCTCTTCAAAGTAGCATTAGAAGATGGATATATAAATAAGGGATATTGTCATTGTAATGATCATCAATCATATTGATTATTCTCTTGTAATTGTCTTTTCCAATAGAGTAGCCTCTCATCTTGGGAGATTTTGTGGAGTTATTCCTTCCTTAAGCAATATTATTGGTGTTGCCCTTCCTTAAGGTTATTTTTGTATCTTGTCTTATGTGTGTAGATTATTTTATGACTTGGTTTATTTATTATATTTATAGATGAATTTATATTTATGAGAAGCAAAGGTTCATAATAGTCACCACATTTAAGACATCAAAGTTGAAGTTGATAGTTTCAGTGCTTGAGAACAAAAACACTTGTTGATATGCCCCATATTTAATAGGATGATGATCCTAGGATTACCATTGAAAATTATGTCACTTATTTCATCCATTCACATACAACATGTATTATTTTGATGATGACCTTAGGTTCTATAATCCATTTTAATAGTTTCTAAAAAGAAAAGAAAATTTTATCACAAAACCATAGGTTTACCCTACTTTGGAGACAATTAAAATTCTAAATTTCCTATTAAAAATGGTGTCAATGCTTTTGTATCCCAAACTCTAGGGTGTGATATATCTTAAAGATGATAAATATTCTAGGATTGTTATTAAAATTCAAATCCTCTTACTCAAATGAAGGTTCCAAACCGCAATTCATCAAATGTTAAGAGCTAAAATTAGTATTATCATATAATGGAGTTTGCATCCCATAACCCACATTCCAAATATGTAAATAGCCTTGTTACCTAATAGCTTATAATTTGGCATTATTATAAGGTCAAACATGTTTTCTTAGTGTCTTACTTCATATTTTATAAATTTATATATGTTTGAATTGTGTTAATCAATCTTTCTACAAATTATGTGTGGTTCAAAATTGTTACCTAGAAATTGTTTGTCTTCTATTTTACCTAGTCCTTTTTTTTTTATTGTTCAAAATTGTAATTTTTAGTTCTCTAAAAATGAATATTATGAGCTAGGATAGCCTCTAAAAGTGACAAATTCAATAAATAATAATTTACCTAATAGATATACTCACTAGATTGATTGTCCTATATTAGAAGCTTGGTTCAAAAGTTTGATAATTTGCATTACTTAAATTTAGATCCTATTAGTAATTCTATTATACCACATAATTTTCAACTCTATTATTCCCCTTTTCATGATTATTATATGCTAATACTACTAAAAATTATGAATATAATCTTATCATATATTTCTTCATTTATTAAAAACATGTTTCTAGAATTTGAACAATAATTCACTCTACATTTTAAATCAATTAAGCCTATTTTGTCATCTACCTTGTATCAAGATTCATTATTTGTGTTGGATATGGTTATTAATACCTAAGAATACACATAGGTTTCCTAAATAGACTTGTGGTCTTCTCTAATAGCTAACAACCTACCACTATGCCACTTAAACAATTATCTTTTACTTAGCCTAAATTATTACTTTTAGTGGTAGAAATGGCTACATAGGGTCATTTAATTCTTATTTCTTCTATTGCATAGCCTACATTTTATAATAATATATTGGATTTTTTTACCTCCTTATGATTATTTGCATCATTCATAAAAAACACAAATGCCAAATCAAAAAGTGAATTAGGAATATATTCATAATAAGCTTCAGAAGGTGATACGTTAGTGGAAACATGAATTGGCATATTATATGCATGTTGAATATGTGTTGAATTTAAGGTAAAATATCATACCAAGTCTTTGGATTCCTTTGATTATATACCCATAAAAGATGAAATGATGTCTTATTCACAACCTTTATTTGTCCATTTGTTTGAGGATGAAAGGTTATATACCTCTTCAATATATATTTGTCTTATCCCATGATGTTGTCCAAAAGGCACTACAAAATATACTATGTCCATATGAAATAATGGATTATGGCCACCCAAAATGGAACCATACCTATGCATATAGCCTGTAGGAAACATCTTTTCCTTAAATAGTCTTCTTAAAAAGCATCAACACACACATCTTGCTAAATTAATCAACTTTAACAAATAGATGATCACTTTTTTACCTTATTTTGGAAAGCCTACCAAGAAAATCCATGGGACACTCTCCTAAGGCCTATACAAAATTGGCAATGGTGTGTACAACCTCAAATTTTATTATTAGGCTAGCTAGCAATGCATATAATACACCTCTTCATAAGCATGCAACACCAACTCCCACTATTGGTCAAGATACATTTATTTACAAGTTAACAAGGGTATTGTTCATGCTAAAATGACCAACTACAAGAGAATTATGGATTTCTCTTACCAACTACATCTTGGAGCTCCCCTTTGGTATGCAAATCTTACCTAATTCATAAAGTATATCATTAATAAGTTGATAATAAATCATCCCTACTTGCTCAAAAGTTTTTGAGGACTTCAAATATTGATATCTCTTTAAAATCCTTGTCTTGAGCATACTCATCAAAAAAATACTCCTATGCCAAGGGCTCATCTTGCATCACAACACTAGATGGAGAAATGGGGAGGTATGGATAACTAATCAAATATCTTATTATTATCACCATTATTGTATTAAATAATAAGATAAAATTATTGCAAGAAATTGGTTTATTTGAAATGTCTAGCTTGTTGTAATTTGCTTTGAGTTTGAAGATATTGTAACGGGTGATGATACATATGAACAATATTTTATTTCCCCATTAGACAATGCTTCCATTTCTTAATGGATTGAAATAAGGCATATAACTCCTTGTCATAAGAGGGATAATTTTAAACAACTTTGTAAAATAGATCATAGTGGTAGCAAACTTGTTTTCCCCTATAGATGCATAGAAACCATAACATTATTAAATGCATCAATCTCCACCTCAAACATTTGTTGTAAGTTACGCATGAATTTTATCAAAAAATGTATTGCTCCTATGGAACTTCCAAATTTAATAATATTAGTGGGAGTAGGTCAATTTATAATGACCTCAACTTCAATTGGACTGATATTTAATTCACCTTTATCAATAATAAAACTAAGTTACACCACACTTCTTCAAACCGACCTTAAGTTTACTTTGTTACAACAAGTCTAACACTTTTCTTAAATGGTAAATATGTTCATCCTATGTATCATTTAAAATCAGAATATCATCCAAATACACAATAGCAAATGAGTTTATATATGGATGAAAAACACCATCCATGACCTTCATAAACATAATAGGAGCGTTGCCTAGGCTAAAAGGAAAAACCAACCATTTATATAGACCTTGATTTGTCTTAAAGGTTAAATTTCTAAGTGTCCTCCTATTTTATATAAAGTTGGTGAAAAAATATTTCAAATTTAACTTTGTAAAGAAATTTTCCTTATGTAATTATTAAAAATATCATCTATCCAAGGTAATAATGGTGATTTTATTTAATGCTTAGTAATTTATGCACATCTACCATGTACCATATTTGTTGGAAATTAAAACAATAGGTGATATGCAAGAGTATAAACTTGGTCTAATGACTCCTTAGATGCAAATGAATCTCATGTTCAACTTCTCTCTTTAGTGGAAGACTTGCAACTTCTTCAAAAACTAATTTGAAGGACTAGAGAAATTCTTTAATTTGCCTTTTTTGTTCAATAGTAAAATGAAAAAAAATGATTTAACTTCAACATATTCTACCTCTATCTTGGATTTGATGAAAAGGAGCAAAATCTTTTGATTTTTGATCAAACTCTTTGTTTGATTGGTCAAAAAAGTGTGATGGATGGTTGTCATTTTAAATCATATATAACATACTATTGTCCTCCTTTAATCAAGATAAAATTTTACTCTCTTCTAATGAAAACACTATTATTTATCCATAAATAGGGGTACCTAACATAAGCTCCCAAACATCCAATGGTTTAACATTTCATAATACATCATCAATAAAGTCAACAAGAATTAAAAACTTCACTCCATATTAAATTCTAATTTTCATTTTAGGTTAGTTCTTGTTCTTGAAATGAAGTGAGGGATATTGTAGTGGTAAAACTTTGGTTTTTCATCTAGGATACCCAAGTTCAAACCCCAGTACAAGGTGATCAGGACCCCTTATAAAAACCTGTGTAAACTCGATGTTTTAGGGAGCTAGTGTGAGCCAAGAGCGAGTGCGATCCAAGAGCGAGTGCAGGCCAAGAGTGAGTGTGAGCTAGGAGCAAGTGAAATCCATGACTAAGTGTGAGCCGAGAGTGAGGAGGAAGTGTGAGCAGGGAAGCAAGGAAGTAGAAAGCAAAGTGCGATCAAGGAACAAGTGCCACTTCTTGTTCCAGATCTTAGGAGAATTTAAAGGATTCATTTGAAGAAAATCTAGGTAACATGGAAAGAAAGTCATTTTTGAAAGTCCTTACTAAAAGTAAGAATGACCTAGTTGGAAGTATGGATGCCCTAGCTA
Organism: Wollemia nobilis; assembly: GCA_028583015.1. Classification (NCBI taxonomy): domain Eukaryota; kingdom Viridiplantae; phylum Streptophyta; class Pinopsida; order Araucariales; family Araucariaceae; genus Wollemia; species Wollemia nobilis. The sequence continues at coordinate 9,061,799 of JAQPPZ010002979.1, forward strand.
GCAATAAGAGGAAGAGTGAATCTATGGCAAACCCTGTCTAGGTAGCAGATTCTACACCAGAAGTGATTATCAAGGATGAGATGATTGAGCATGATATAATGGTTCTTAAAACCAGAGGGTTAATATGTAAGTTCCATGGATATTGGCCAGGTTTTTATGAGATTCAAAATTGGATCAAGTGGAAGTGGGGATTGAATTCAAATTACTCCATGAATTTTCTTCCAAAAGGATTTTTCCTCATTATTTTCTCTAGTTCAAAAATAAGGGATAAAATAATGGATGGAGGCCCATGGTTTAGGGGAAAAGATGCATTATATTTAAGACCTTGGAGTGAGATTTTTTTATGGACACAGAAACTATTAAAAGGCTTCTAATATGGATTAGGCTTTTTGGACTTCCTTATCAACTCATCAATGAGGAGGTTTTGAAGAATATTGGTAATACTCTAGGTGAATTCATCTAGGAGGGACCAACTACTAAGGAGAGAAGGCATGTTGTATACACTCGAATATGTGTTGCCATGGATATTTCAAAACCTTTACCATAATCCATTAGGATTAAATCTGAATCAAGAGAATGGGATCAACAAGTGGATTATGAAAATATTGCATTTCGATGTCACAAATGTCATGAAATTGGGCACATGGCAAGAGACTACAAAGTGAAAATGATGGAGGAAGAGATGGAAATTTTTGGGCATGAGGGTAGCTTCAATTTGAAACAAGGAGATCATATCATAGGAGAAGCTAGGTCAAATCAAGGATTTTCCACTCCTAAGAAAGTGGCTAGAAAAAACCCTCTACATCATCAGATGGCAAAGGCCATTACAGTTCACTCGAATCAACCATTAGAAAAAAAAATGATATGAGGGATGAGGAAGTACAATGCACAAGTTCAAATATAGGAGCTAAAGGTGCGAAGGAAGAGAGGAAGGAAAATTTTAAAGCAAAGGAATATGAGAGGCAAATTTTAAAGAAAATGAGGTGAAGGAGGTCAAGCTTAATCTAGGTAAATCATCTTTATTCTCCTCAAGTAGCATAAAATATTCTCCTTACAATAAAAATGAAAGTAGTACAGAGTGTATTCATTGCACTTTAGGGTTTCAAGAGCAATACAATAAAGAAAATATTATGGAGGATATCCAAGGAAATTTAGGGTTTCTAGGCCAACATAAGAAAGTAATGACTATGGAGGATCATCTATGCACTTTAGAGTTTTCAAGGCAACATAAAGAAGAAAATGCTAATGAGGCTATTCCTTGCACTTTAGATTCTTTAGGGCAACATAAATATTTAGAAGATAAGTCTCATTATGAACAATATGAAAAAATAGAAGAGATTGATGAAGATGAGAGTGTTAGTAGGAATGGAAGAAGGAGAGGAAGGCCATCAAAGCAGGAACAAAGAGAAAAATAAACTCAAAAGGATATTGATCTAGGAAGCCAAATAAAAATATCATAGGTGTTAACAAGAAGTGGGGCTAAGCCCACTAATAAAAATAAAAAGTGTTGATGATGAAAATGATATCATGGAATATTAGGGGTATGAATAAAACCCCTAAAAAAGAGTTATTAAGGAATTAATAGGTTGTTATAGTCCTGAGTTTATTTTAATACAAGAAATAAAATTAAGTAGTGAGGAATGTAAGGATGCTTTTAAGAAGATTTGGAAGATGGGTGATTGTTTAGTAATTTCTTCTATAGGAGCTTCAAGTGGTATTGCAATAATATGGGACAAATGCAAATGGGATGGGCAATTATTAGAAGCAAAAAGTAATTGGGTTGTTAGATTATTTTGTAGGAAAGAGGAAAACATCAAAGTTGGGGTTATAAATGTATATGCTCCAACTATAGTTACTCCTCATGAAAGATGTTGGAAGGACCTTAGCATATTTTTGTCAAATACAATGATGATTCATTGTGATCTATGGATTCTTGGGGGTGATTTTAATATTGTTCTATCTCCTTTGGAAAAGAAGGGTGGTATTCCAGGATGGTCTAAATCAATGCAATATTTTGCTTCATTTGTCAATTCAAATGACCTTTGGGATGTTAGTCCCTCAAGATTTCAATATACATGGGATAATAGATGCATTGGGAAAAATCATATAGTAGAAAGACTAGATAGATTCTTGTTATCCAATAAATGGTTGCAAATAAAGTATACAATCTCTTCAGATATTTTATTATGAGTAGGATCAGATCACAAACCCATTCTTTTGACTTGTGAGTTACCTAATAATGGTCATCCAAAGCCATTTTGCTTCTAATCTATGTGGCTCCAAGACCCTAATTTTTCTAGATGGTTATGTTATGGTGGGATGAATCAAAATTTGAAGGATCATGTATGTACAGGTTTGTTCAAAAGATGAAATATTTAAAGGAGCAAATGAAGATTTGGAATGCCAAATATTTTGGTAACATTTTTAAAGAAAATAAATAAATTGAATCCAAGCTCAAAAATTTACAAGAGATAGTAGAAATTAATGGAATGGATCAGGATTCTTATGTGAAAGAAAAACAATTACTTTATTATTATCATAATGCATTGAAAAAGGAGTCATATTGGTTCCAAAAATCTAGAGAGAAATGGCTCAAGGAAGGAGATAGAAATACAAAATTCATGCTACAACAAAAAAAATTTTTTTTCATCATATCAAAAATATTTTAACTCTAGATGGAAGAAATATTGAGGACGAAGAAGATATAAGGAAGGAAGCAATTAATTATTTCAAAAATATTTTATCAGATACTAGGCAAGATAAGGAGGCACAAGAAAAACTTCTACAAAATATTCCATCAATTATCACATAGGGACAAAATGAAATCTTGATGAAGAAGATATCTATGGAGGAGCTCCATGAAGCAATTTTCTCTTTCCATCCTAACAAGGCACCTAGCCCCGATGGATTTCCTACAATTTTATTTCAAAAATTTGGGATTTATTGAAGAGTGATATGTTAGTTGTGATTGAAGAGGCCCAAAAAAGGAAGGCTATAATAAGTGAGATCAATGCTACTTTTATTACATTGGTTCCCAAGAAAGGTAAGACAAAATATTTTGATAATTTTCATCCAATAAGCCTTTGTAATATGATTTATAAGATCATTTAAAAAATTATGGCAAACAAGTTGAAGGGCATTCTAGGTTGTCTTATCTCAGAGGAACAAGGTGGCTTTGTTCATGGTAAACAAATTCTTGATGGTATAATTATTGCACAAGAGGCCATACATTCTCTTCATTCCATGAAAAAACCAAGTATGCTTTTGAAATTAGATATGAACAAAGCATATGATAGGGTTTCCTAGAATTTTCTACATGTTATTCTCAAAAATTTTGGCTTTGATTATAGTTGGTGTGAGTGGATTAAATGTTGTTATAGCATTACAAAATTTTCTATTTTGATCAATGGTTCTCCTATTGGTTACTTCAAGTCATCTTGTGGACTTCATCAAGGTGATCCACTTTCTCCTTATCTATTCATTATTCTTGTAGAAGCATTAGGGAGAGCCTTTTCAAAGGTAAAAATGGAAGGAAAAATCAAAGGTATTCAAGTTGCAAAAAATGGTCCCTTCGAATCTCATCTCCAATTTGTTGATGATACTTTTCTTTTGGGTCATCCCTCAATCAATGAGGCCATGGAGTTTAAATCAATATTATCATGCTATGAGAAGGCTACTAGACAGTTGGTAAATACTACAAAATCTAATATTTTTCATTAATACTACCCTAGATTTACAACAAATTATTGTGAATATTTTAGGGTTTAAAATTAAAAAATTTCCATCAACCTACTTGGGTATTCCTTTGTCTCATAAAGGAAATAAAAAGGAGCTTTGGATCTCTTTTTTGGATAGAATGAAAGCTTGTTTGGTAGGTTGGAAAGGTAAGTTCTTAACCATGGTAGGAAGGCTACAACTCATAAAGACTACATTGCAATCCATCCCTATTTATATGATGTCACTTTCAAGATTGCCAATAGGTATAGCATCATAAATTGATAAAATTCAAAGAGACTTTCTATGGAAAGGTTGTGAGGAAAAATTTAGGTTTCCTCTTTGTAAGTGGGATAGGGTTTGCAAAGGAAAGAATATTGGAGGAGCAGGCTTGTAGAATTGTAGACTTATGAATTTGGCATTAGGAGCAAAGCTTGGGTGGAGATTATTCAGAGATCAAGGAAAGAATTGGGAAAAAATATTACTTCAAAAATATATAGGTTCTCTTGATGCAATGAAATTATTTAGGAAAATAACTCTACCCAAAGGATCATCAACATGGAACTTCATATCAGAGAGTTTGCAATTGATAAAGAAACATATTAGATGGTCATTCAATGAGGGGAGTTATGCAAATTTTTGGTCTGATGCTTGGTTGAAGCCTTATCCTCTTATCTCTGACTCAAAATGGCAACCATTGGCTCAAGCATGCCTAGCATGTAAAGGTCCAAAGGTCAAAGACTATATTATTATGAGCAACAACTCCAGATCATGGATTTCTTTTAGTAACCTAGTTGAAGGAGAGGAACTCAAACAAATTGTAGATGAACTTCAAAAGATGCTTCAAGAGTTTTATTTGCCAATTTTTACATGAAAGGATGAGTTGGTTTGGAATTTATCAAAGGATGGTGGATACTTGATCAAGTTGGGATATGAGGATTTAGAACAATCAAAATTTCCTTCTCCCAAATATTTTCCTTGGAAGAATGTTTGGTCATTAGAGGCTCTCCCTAAGGCCTCAACATTCCTTTGGTTAGTAGTTCAAAGTAAGATTATTATAGGAGAGAGTCTACAAAGAAGAGGATATTATGGACCCTTTAGATGTGCCTTGTGTGAGAAGGATTTAGAAACATCAGACCATTTACTTCTTCATTGTCCATTTGCTCACACCATTTGGGGTTATTTTTTAAAAATATGAAATTATATTGGGTAGCTCCATCAACATTGAAAGAGTTGATGAAATGTTGGATTAATTATTTCAAAGCTAAAGCATTATGTATTCTTTGGAGGATTGGCCCTACCATTATTTGTTGGAATTTATGGCTTGAAAGGAATAATAAATTTTTAAAAATAAATCTCAAAATCATGCCCAAGTTTGGAACCGTATTATTGCCTCTCTTGCAGAATGTCTACAAATATGGTGCTCATCATGGGAAGTCTCAATTGTAGAAAAAGAGGTGCTAATAACTTGGCTACAAGATTTGAACATACATGGAAGAGTCATCTATGATAATGGAATTAAAAAAAAGGATCTACTTGTTGGAGTATATTACATTATTTGGTACATGCTAATGTAGATGGTGCTTCTAAATGGTAAATCTAGGAAATATTAGATTAGGGTTGAGTATTTTTTATTTTTTTCTTGATAATAAGGGGTTGTACTCAGGTCCCCCACCCTTGAAAAATTACATCTCTCTTATTTAGAGCTTGAGAGTTTACAAATAGATACACTTCTCATCTCAATTGAGATGCTATAGCTAGAAACCTACATCATTTTACATAAAATGTCTGAATTCTTGATTTTCATTTTTTGGATCTTTTCAAATCTTTGTATGAATACAATTACTCTAGAATTTAGCATCTTTCTTGACATTTTCCTATAGCAGCCTTCACAATACCAAAACTTCACCTCTACTATATATGCCTTGCATCTTAGTAGAGTAATATTTCCAAAACATCGCACTATCATAGTCCACTTTACCAAATCTGGATTGCTAGTTTCCTTCCTGAAACACAAGTGCAACCACAAAAATTATAATAAATAGTCTAAATGAAAACACATTATTGTTACAAAATAAAATAGATATTACCAATGGAAAACATTAAAGTAAATCTTAATCATTAATTGATTTAGGCAATCAACATTTTTTGTCAGCTTCAACTAAACTTTCTACTTCCTCTAACCATGGAAAGGAGAATTTAACTTCACGATCCTCAATCAAAACCCCTCTATTGGCTAGCTTATCTGCACATTTGTTTCCTTCCCTTAATGTATGTGTAAACCTAATTTCTTCAAACTCTTTAGCAAGATCTTGAATTTCCACAATTATCTCTTGTATGTTCCATGGAGCCTTTGCTTTCCTCAAAATTGCATTTATTACTATGAGAGAATCACCTTCCATCCATACTCTATTCCATTTCATTTGTTTACATATTTTTAACCCTTCTAAAGATGCCCAAGCTTCAACTTCATTATTTGTCTTAAATCCACTATTGAAAGCATAATGAGACAAAATCTCTCCTCTATTATTTCTAATTATTCCTCCTCCTACTGCTGGTCCTGGATTTCCTTTAGATGCTCCATCAAAATTCAATTTAACCCACTCCACATCTGGTGGTTTCCACTTTATATTATTTACCTTATTTTTTCTTCTCTTGTACCCAACATCATAATTCCATTTAATGACTTGACTCCATCTATCAAGACTCTCTGCTTCCAAATTAGGGATTGGGTGAGTTGATAGGGTTGGTTTAGACTCCTCTATGGCTAAACATATCTTCTTTTTCATTACCTCTAAACTGCTTTCCTTTCCTTTAAATATTCTTCTATTCCTTTCTAGCCATATAGTCCAAAGTATTGTATCTTTTGATATATCCCATATTGTCTATAAAGCCTCACTTTTATAAGTGCTCTGCCATTGCTTTAACCAATCTTCAATTATGCTATTCATCACCATGCATTTACCAAACATATTAAGAATCCATTGCCATAGATTCCAGACTATTGAGCAATGTCCCAAGAGATGGTCAATACTCTCCTCCTCCTTATTACAGAAAACACATTGAGAGGGGCCATGAAAACCCCTTTTCATAAGGTTATCCCAGGATAAAATTCTTCTATGACCTACTAGCCAAACAAACATTTTGACTTTAGGAATGCTTGGGCTATCCCAAATATCTCTCCATATTCTAGTGACATTATTATTATGTTGGTGTTGAACATTATATCCACTTCTTGTTGTGTATTCTCCTGAGCTATTCAACTCCTAAATCAATTTATCCTTGGCACCCCTCAAAATAATCATAGTTGTTATCTTTCTACTCAATTTCCTCCTAGCATCAATGTCTTGTATACTTGTAAAAAAATATTCTTTTCATTTGTATCTTCCTTCTCGATCCTTGTACAAAATGTTTGAAACCCTATCACCATATTTATCTTGAAGCAATCTCATCCAAGGTTTCAAAACTGGATCTAAATTGAGTGGTTTTTTATCACACCAAGTATCCATCCAAATAGAAATTTTTTCTCTAGTTCCCACCACCCATATTAAACCTTTAATCATAAGATCAATAGATTTTTTTAAACCATTCCAAAGAGCAAAACCATTTGGAAGAGAGAATGCAGTAAATATTAAACTTGGGTCATTGGGATCAACATACTTAGAAGAATTCTTTCCCATTGTCTTTGAATCTCTTTGTACAATCTCCATATAATTTTCCCCTAAGAGCTAAGTTTGCATCTGTAATCAAGAACTCTTAAACCAAGACCTCCCCTAGTTTTGTCATCACACAACTTGCTCCATTTCACCAAAGGAAATTTCCTTTTATCATATAAACCTGACCATAAAAAGGATCGCATAATAAAGATTAAACTTTTTTCAACTGATTTTGGCATAGAATACAATGACATATAATATGTTGGAATGGCTTGTAAGACTGACTTAATTAACTACACTCTTCCTGCTAATGATAACCATCTACCTTTCCAAGCTGGAAGTTTATTTTGAACTTTACTAATAACTGGATTCCATAAATCTATCCTCATTCTCCCCTCAAATAAAGGCATCCCTAGATAAGTTGTTGGTAAATTTACCTCCTCCATTTGAAGCAACCTATAAATTCTTGCTTTGATATTAGTAGGAGTGTTAAGGAAGTAAATTTTGGATTTAGTCCTATTAATTTTTTTCCCTAAAGCTCAGATTAGGGTTGAGTCTTAGTTTAGAGTGTGAGTTATATTTTCCCTTATGTAAGTGTGAATGTGTAGGATATGCATAAGTGTCATGTAAAGTTGTAATGTGCAGGAAATGCACGTGTCATGTGAGTGTATGTGCAAATGTAAGTTGAGTTTATGTGCACAAGTGTCTTATACACAATAGTGCAAATATGTAATGTAAATATGTGAACAACTATCTTAGGTTAGAGTGTGTAAGTTATAGAAGTGTAAGTCATGTTTTGGTGTACATATAATATAGATTCAAGTGTTCACCAAGTATGCAAGTGTCATATAGAGAAGCCAAGAGTCATAATACTTGGCATATGGAAAGGAATAGTCAAGTATCCAAAGAGTCACACTACTATGGCTATATAGTACTCCATAGAAGTATCACAATATATCACATTGTAAAAAAAGAGTATATCGGGTCAATCAAGATGTACTGAGTATCAAGTTTTATCATATTTGTAAGAGAAAGTAGAGTAATAAAGATTGCATACATTTTGAGTAATTAATATTGTAAGTTGTTCTACATGCTTGTTACATGTATGATTCAGGCTAGTTACATTCATATTGTTGTTTATTATTGAATGTTAGTTGATATATTATTAGCCTTGATATACATATTAATTTTCTCATATTACTCTACTCATATCATTATCTTGACCTTATTGCTTTGTGGTTATATTATATTTGATCTTGTGATATTTAACCTATGAAATTTTTGGTAGTATTAAGGCTTAAAAATCCATTAGTGGTATCAGAGCTACCATCAGATTATGTCCAAGTTGATATAATTTAAACTAGCTACTTGAAAAAATCAAAATTTTCCAGTTTGATAAAATTAATTTAGAGTTTGTCTACTCTAAATGCAGTAAGACTCAAACTCTATTGGAAGGTTGTAGTGAGTAGAAAGGCTAGTCTTTCCATGGTTGGAGACCAACTAGTGAAGACCAGGACTTAGCTATAGATTCTTTCCACAATCGAAGAATAACCAATGAAGACCGGGTTTCACCTATAAAGTCTTTCCATGGTTATAACCAGTGAAGACTATAACTTAGTAGATTGAAAGGTGTATAAATTTTGAGATAGTTGATCATTCAGGGACATAGCCAACCCTTGACATTAAATTCAAAGATAGTTGAAGCATCGGGGATATTTAGAGTCACCTTAACATTAGAGATAGAGGCATTAGGGACATTTGAGTCACCTTGACAAGATAGAGAAAGAGTTACAACAAAGATTAATCATCAAAAGTGTGAGAAGATTCCTACAAAAACTAGAGAAGAATTTCATCTTCTAAGTGTAAGAGAAAGCAGAAAAAGAGAAAGATATATCAAGTATTTATTAAAATAAATTTTCTTCAAGCAATAAATTAATTAGAGTTGCAAGATATTGAAGATTCAAGTTTTAGAAACCTTGACATTGAAGTTTTAGGTCATAGAGAATTGATCTTGAATTGAAGACTTAGGTTTCAAAAATATTGACATAAAAAAAAGTTTTAGATCTTAAAGACAAACCATGACGTAAGGTAAGTTTCAAGTCTTGAAGAGAGACCTTGATAGTAAAGGATTCAGGTCTTAGAGATAGAACTTGACATAAAATATTCGGGATTCAAGTCACATAGATATTGACCTTGATAGAGATTCAAGAGGCTTGATAAGAGCAACCATATAGAGATCAAGATATAGCAGTAGAGAAGAAGAGATATTTTCAAAGTAAAAAGGTTTTTCCATCTATTGAAGTGAATAGAAGGAAATAGAGCAACAATAAGAAGCCTGAAGATAAGGAGTTCAATCTAGAGTTCTAGTAAGCCAAATAAATATCATAAAAAGGAAGAACAAACTCTAGGTTTGATACACACAAGGAAAAAACTAGAGGTTCATGAGAAGACATCTAGTGTAAGGTAGAGAGGATATGTTCAAGGTAAATATTAGAGGTCCATACAATGTATGGTAAAGAGGATATATTCAAGGTAGAATCCCAAGGTTTGTGTTTGTTATAGTAGAGAATGTTCAACACAAGGTAAAAGAGAAATGCACAAAAGCTCAAGGTCAGAAGAAATTATAGTGTAGATAAAAACAGTTAAAGGTTGAGTGCTATCTCAGGTCAAACAAACATAAAGAAATATTCCAACACATAGACAAGCATAAAATATGTGCCAAGAATTAATTAACCTGCAAAAGAGCAATAAAAATATTAGGGATAGCAGAGACAAAGTTGAAACAACAAAGATCCAAGGCGATTTACAGTGCAATATAGAGCAATGTAGGTGCAATGTTTATTTACCCATGTCTAAGAAAATGCAACATTGAAAGTGAAGGTGAATTGTAGAGCAACATAAAGGAACATGAGAATTCAACATCTAATTGGAATGCTAAGAGTTGAGCAAGTGCTACCAAAGTGAATGCGATCGAGTGTCAAGTGAGTGTTACAAAGGTGAATGCAATCGAGTGTTGAGTGAGCACTGCTAAGGTGAATGCAATCAACTATTGAGCGAGCGCTACCAAGGAGAAAGCCATTGAAAGACAAGTGCTACCAAAATTAATTGAGTGCAAGTGTTTTGATGAAGCAACATAACATTTGTAGAGGTAAATCCCTAGCACAACGCCAACTAGAAATGCTCAAAAGTCATAACGCTTACATGGATATAAGTCTTGATCGATAAGGAGGAGTCAAGCATTAATACATACACAAGAAGTTCTATAAGAGGTAATCTGAATTCATAGTAGATCGCATGCTTAAATAATTTTGCTAGGAGATGTATTCCAATTGCAAAGGTTGGTGGAGTATTATATTTGGAAATATATTTAGGGTTTTGAAAAGTGAATTCTATAAAGTCATTTTTATAAGGTTTTATAAAATGTTCGGAGTGATATGTAGAGTTAATTAAATCTATTTAAGTTATTAGAAAAGATAAGTAGAATAGAGTTTATTTAAGTTTGGAGTAAGAAGGTTTGTTTATATTTGATTTGGAGTAATAAGGAATGAAATTAGTCTTCTTGTTTTTTTAAAGTTTTCAAGTTTATTGAAGTATATTTAATTTGGTTTTATTTTTAAAAAATAAAAGTTTTTGAATTTTTGCAAATTAATTAATTTGGGAGGCAAAATGATTTCTACATCAAAACTTAGGAAATTGCAAAATTCATTCTTTAATTTCTAAAACTAGAGAGACAAGGATTTCTACTCCATAGGATTTAAGTTTAGAAACTTTGATCTATTCAAACCTAAGAGTTATAAGGTTGTCTACATCAAAGGAAATAAATTAAGAAAGTGTTTCAACTTAAAGGTACAAAAATGGATAAATTATCAAGAGGAACTTTTCAACATAGGAGGAACCATCAATACACAAAGCCATATTTCATAAAAGGAAAAGTTCAAAAACAAAATATTTTTAATGAGCAACATCATACTCTTCAAAACTCTTGTCAAAGGTGCAAAATAGTTTCAAGTGAATTCAATTAGAAAAAGATCTTTGGTATATAGACTCGGGAGCTAGTTATCATATGACTAGTAATTTGCAATGGTCCGATTGTTTAGAAGTAAAAAATAATTTAAATTTAAATATTGTAGGTGATAAGATGTATCTAGTTCATGGAAGTGTTATTGTAACTCCAAGTATACCATTTTCAAATTTTGTACTAGAAAACATCATGTATGTGTTAGGATTGTCAACCAATCTCATTTCAATTACTAAATTGGTTGAAAGTGGAAGATAAATTGAATTCAAATGTATAAATGAGCATAATAAAAAATCAAAATATAGTAGAGGCTACGGGATCAATAAAAAAATGTAATATATGCTTTAGATTCAATTGTTTTTCTTAAGAGCTTATTCTATTTCAAGATGAAATTGTTGAATGTTCTCGAAGACTGAATATATGAAATGGTATTCAATAACATTTCTCCCATCGCAAGAATTGGGTGAATCTAAAGTTCAAGATGATGAAACAATTACGAACAAAGAAAGCACAAATCCCAAGATCACTTGAAGAATGATTAAAAAGATAGACTATGATTTAAGACTAAAGTCTTCAATAACCAAATAATGTTATACAGGGGGTGTTGGAGTATATTACATTATTTGGTACATGCTAATGTACACCCATGGTACCTTTATGATACATCTTGTAAATATTAGATTAGGGTTGACTCTTAGTTTAGAGTGTGAGTTATATTTCCCCTTATGTAAGTGTGAATGTGCTGGATACACACAAGTGTTGTGTAAAGTTGTAACGTGCAAGAAATGCATGTGTCATGTGAGTGTATGTGCAAATGTAAGCTGAGTCTATATGCATGTATTTTACGTAAGAGTGAAAATATGTAATGTAAATATGTGCACAAGTGTCTTAGGTTAGAGTGTGCAAGTTATGGAAGTGTAAGAGTCATGTTTAGGTGTACATACAATATAGAGTCAAGTGTTCATCAAGTATAAAAATGTTATATAGAGAAGACAAGAGTTATGGGACTTGGCATATGGAAAGGACTAGTCAAGTATCCAAAGAGTCACACTACTATGGCTATATAGTACTCCATAGAAGTATCACAATATATCACATTGCAAAAAATGAGTATATCAACTCAAATAAGAGGTATCACATATCAAGTTCTATCATATTTGTAAGAGAAAGTGGAGTAATAAAGATTACATATATTTTGAGCAATTAATATTGTAAGTTGTTCTACATGCTTGTTACATGTATGATTCAGGCTAGTTATATTCAGATTGTTGTTTATTATTAAATGTTAGTTGATATTTTTTTTGGTAAGTTAAGTTTATATGCAAACTGGGTTTTTTAAGATGATCCCAAAACCTTATAACAAAAAGGGTCATAGCACCAAGTTCTTAGGCATTTCCTTAGTACATGGAAATAAACATAAACAAAAAGGGAAAAAACCTGAAAAAACCCTTGATCCAACAGAGAGACCAGATTCTAGTACCAACTAGTGAGACCCACTTCGCCAAAAAACACCATCCTCCCATTGTTGTCAGTCTGGGATCCACCCGGGGGTGGATACAACGCACCTTAGATCTTCAAAAAACTCCCCATTAGACCACAACAACACGTGAGCAAGCCATATGGAAGGTTGAGTCCCACTCAACCTGCAATGGGAAAAGTCAAAAAAGCATTCCCGCCCAGACCCGAGTAGGGAGAGCGAGAAGGCCAAGAATAGCCTGAAACCAGATATCCTACCGGAAACCAGAAGCAAGAAATTTGACTTTAGAAATTTGGAGAGGATCGTCACCCAAGGATAGCTTGAGATGCATCCTAGGGTGTAGTAGAGTAGCAAGCAACCGTGCAAGCTAAGCAGCTAGCAACAATGAGATACAGTCTAGGGCACAACAATGAGACAACCTGGGAAATGACATCAGGATCCTTAGAGAAACAACAATGGGAAGCCTTCGCTTGAGCTTGTGAAATGGAATAACACTACTAGGGTTATCTATAGGCCAAGATATCCCAATGCAAACCAAGTTGAACTACGAGGAAGTCAGAACGATCCAGGAACAACAGTAGCAAGCACAAAGAAAGGATACCTGAAAGCCAAAAATGAAGGAGGAAGGAGTGACACAATTGCAAGCACATTGATCTCCACCCTAAGACCAAAAAATATAGAAGAAAACCCCAAGAATTCTAATAGAAAGGACCAGGAACCCACCATCCTTGCTCACGAATAGTTCCAGGGAACTAGAACTGGGACTGGGAACAACTCAGGAATAGGATGAGGCCCACCCCCAAGGCCAAGAACATGCTCTGAGAGTCCATCGAGAAGCAGGACCAGAAAGTAGAAGCCCCCAAATAGGAAACTAAAATGAAAAACCTACGAAGCCTAGGTGGAAAGTGAAAGCAAGCACAAAGGTGAGATCCATTTTAAAGCCTAAACTAAGGGAGCCAGAGGTTTGCATGCATCGATAATAAGTCCCCTCCCCAAGATTGAGACATGCAGAATATAACCCTAAGCACCCCAATAGAAAGGACTAGGAACCCCCCCATCCTTGCTCATGAATAGCTTCAGGGAACTGGGATTGGGACTGGGAATGACTCAAGCACAAGAAGAGGCCCCCCCAAGTCCATGCAAATGCTCTGAGCATCCACCAAACAACAGATCTAGCAAGAAGAAGCCTCTAAATATGAAACTAAAAAGGTCCCCACCCAAAGGAATGAGACCACCAGCAACCAAAGGCATCCCAAAGAGGAGTCACTAGAAAAGAGGAGGACACTTCTTATAGGGATTAAAATTACAATAGAAAAAGGATGAAAATATATTTCAATTGAGGGGGACTCACAAATTATCATCAATGCTATTAACAAAAATGGATGTGAAGATTGGATAAAATATGATATTATTGTTGATGTTCATCATCTATTACTAGAGGCAATCTCTTGGAAGTGTGAGCATATTTATAGAGAAGAAAATCGGGTAGTAGATAAATTAGCAATTTATGGTGATGATCATTATCCCAGTGAAATTCAAATATTAGAAGGCAAGTGGCCAAGTGCAATTTTATCTCTTAATCAAAATGATTTCAAGGGAGCTGATTGTGGAAATATAACACTTTAAGGAAGTTGAAGAATGTATTTAAGAGAAAAAGAAATGAAAAAAATTTAATAAAAAGGTATGTTGTAGCAAATGTATATTTTGATGGGAGTGGCCCCCAATAGAAGCCACAAATAACTTATTAAAAAAAACTTTCATTTCAACATCATTAAAAACCCAACCAAGAGGATAAGCTTAGGATGAGTAATATTCCTCAAAACAAGTCTACCATATATAGTTTTTCTAGATAATAAGGGGTTGTACTCGGGTCCCCCACCCTTGACAAATTACAACTCTCTTCTTTAGAGCTTGAGAGTTTATAAATAGGTTCACTTCTCATATCAATTGAGATGTTATAGCTAGAAACCTACATCATTTTACATAAAATATCTAAATTCTTGATTTTAATTTTTTGGATCTTTTCAATTTTTTGTATGAATACAAATATTCCAAAATTCAGCATCCTTCTTGATATTTTTCTATAGTAACCTTCACAATACCAAAACTTCACCTCTAATATCTATGCATTGCATCTTAGTAGAGTAATATTTCCAAAACATTGCACTATCATAGTCTACTTTACCAAATCTGGATTGCTAGTTTCCTTTCTAAAACACAAGTGCAACCACAAAAATTATAATAAATAGTTTATATGAAAACATATTAATGTTATAAAATAAAGCAAATATTACCAATGGAAAATATTAAAATAAATCTTAATCATTATTTGATTTAGGTAGTCAACATTTTCTTTTCAGCTTCAACTAAACTTACTACTTCCTCTAACCATGGAAAGGAGAATTTAACTTCACGATCCTCAATAAAAACCCCTCTATTGGCTAGCCTATCTGCACATATGCTTCCTTCCCTTAATGTATGTGTAAACCTGATTTCTTCAAAATCTTTAGCAAGATCTTGAATTTTCACAATTATCTCTTATATGTTCCATGGAGCCTTTTCTTTCCTCAAAATTGCATTTATTACTATGAGAGAATCACCTTCCATCCATACTCTATTCCATTTCATTTGTTTGCATATTTTTAACCCTTATAAAGCCCAAGCTTTAGCTTCATTATTTGTCTTAAATCCACTATTAAAAGTGTAATGAGACAAAATATCTCCTCTAATATTTCTAATTATACCTCCCTCCTCCTACCGGTCCTAGATTTCCTTTAGATGCTCCATCAAAATTCAATTTGACCAACTCCACATATGGTGGTTTTCACTTTATATTCTTTGCCTTCTTTTTTCTTCTCTTGTATCCACCATCATAATTCCATTTGATGAATTGACTCCATCTATCAAGGCTCTATTCTTACATGTTAGGGATTGGGTGAGTTGTAGGGTTGGTTTAGACTCCTCTATGGCTAAAAATATCTTCCTTTTAATTACCTCTAAATTGCTTTCCTTTCCTTTAAATATTCTTCTATTCCTTTCTAGTCATACAATCCAAAGTATTGTATCTTTTTATATTATCCCATATTATCTATAAAGCCTCATTTTTAAAAGTTCTCTACCATTGCTTTAACCATTCTTCAATTATGCTATTCATCACCATACATTTACCAAACATATTAAGAATCCATTGCCATAATTTCTAGACTATTGAGCAATGTCCCAAGAGATGGTCTATACTCTCCTCCTCCTTTTTACAAAGAACACATTGAGAGGGGCTATGAAAACCCCTTTTCATAAGGTTATCCCAAGTTAAAATTCTTCAATGACCTACTAGCCAAACAAATATTTTGACTTTAGGAATGTTTGGTCTATCCCAAATATCTCTCCATATTCTTGTAATATTCCTATTTTGTTGGTGCTTTATATTATATCCACTTCTTGTTATGTATTCTCCTGACCTATTCAACTCCCAAATCAATTTATCCTTGGCTCCCCTCAGAATAATCACAATTGTTACCTTTCTACTCAATTGCCTCCTAGTATCAATGTCTTGTATACTTGTAAAAGAATATTTTTTCTATTTGTATCTTCCTTCTTGATCCTTGTACAAAATGTTTGAAACCATATCACCATATTTGTCTTGAAGAAATCTCATCCAAGGTTTCAAAATTGGATCTAAATTGAGTGTTTTTTTATCACACCAAGTATCCATCCAAATAGATTATTTTTCTCTAGTTCCCACCACCCATCTTAAACCTTTAATCACTAGATCAATAGATTTTTTTAAACCATTCCAAAGAGCAGAACCATTTAGTAGAGAGAATGCAATAAATATTAAACTTGGGTCACTAGGCTCAACATACTTAGAAGAATTTTTGCCCATTTTCTTTGACTCTCTTTGTACAATCTCCATATTACTTTTCCCCTAAGAGCTAAGTTTACATTTATAAGAACTCTTAAACCAAGACCTCCCTAGTTTTATCATCACACACCTTTCTCCATTTCACCAAAGGAAATTTCCTTTTATCATGTAAACCTAACCATAAAAAGGATCACATAATATAGATTAAACATTTTCTACTAATTTTGGCATAGTATAAAATGACATGTAATATGTTGGAATGGCTTGTAAGACTAACTTAATTAGTTGCACTCTTCCTGTTAATGATATACCTTTCCATGCTAGTAGTTTATTCTAAATTTTACTAATAATTGGATTCCATAATTATATCCTCATTCTCCACTCAATTAAAGACATCCCTAGATAAATTCCTAGCAAAATTGCCTCCTCCATTTGAAGTAACCTGCAAATTCTTGCTTTTATATTAGCTGGAGTGTTATAGGAAGTAAATTTTGGATTTTGTCCTATTAACTTTTTGCCCTGATGCTCTTTCACATTCCTTTAAAATTTATTCAAAGCTACGGTCTTATTTATCCTTGCCCTCCCAAAAAGGGTTGTATCATCTACAAACTATTGATGGGTGGTGTTGTCAATGTTATTACTAACCTTAAGTCCACTTATAATCCCATATTTGTAATCCTTATTTAGGTTCCTACTCAAAACCTTTGCCATAATAATGAACAAATGAGGAGATAGTGTATCTCCTTGTCCAAGGCCTCTGTTGGATTTAAAATATTTTGTTACTAACCCATTGACCAACACTAAATAAGAATATGTAGAGACACAAGCTTTAATCCATCTAACCCATTTCTTCCCAAATCTAAACTTTTATAAAAATACAAAAATAAAAACCTATTTAACCTTATCATAAGATTTACTCATAACAAGTTTTAAGATCATTGATTTCTATTTCCTTGAAGTTGTTGAATGTATAACTTCATGAGGTACTATGATCTTGTCCAGAATTTATCTCCCTGTCACATATCCTCCTTGCTCTTCTAAAATAATTTTACCTAACAATGGACTTAATCGATTTACCATCACTTTGGAGATAATATTATATGCCATATTACATAGGCTTATGGGTCTAAAAGAATCAAACAATTCAACATCCTTATTTTTTGGAATTAGGGTAAGATATGTTGCATTTATTTTATAAGGTATGTATTATTTTACCCTAGATTGTTCCATTGCCACCAATAAATAATCCTTTAATATATCCTAATTATGTTGGTAAAATGCTGCAAAGAGCCATTTGGACCTAGATATTTATCCTTATTAAAAGATAAAAGAGCTAAATGAAATTATTCTATAGTAATAGGCTCCACCAATTTTCTATTGTCTTCATTCGTTATATCTGAAGGTACATCTTGAGGAGGTTTATCATTAAGAATTTCAATCTCCTTTGATCCTAGAATATTCTAATTAAAAAAATTTACCTCTTTTCTAATTTTACTTTGATATTCAATCCAAATCCCTTCTATTTATTTAATTCTACTAATTCTAGATGTTGATCTCTGTACTATAACCATCCTATGAAAAAACTTTTTTATTTTTATCTCTTTCTTTTAGCCAAGTTTGTCTTGATTTTAATATCCAAAATTTATCTTCCTTACTCAAAATATTATGATATTCACTATGCAAATCCCTTTCCTTTGAGTTTAGATTATTATGATCACCTTTTTGGAATTTTGAAAGTTTATCTTTTTAGTTTTTTTTCTCCTCAAAAATATTTCCAAAAGTGTTCTTGTTCCATTATTTTAATCTAGATGTCATATATTTAATTTGATTTGGAAGAGCATACAACCTACCATTTATTGAAGAATTCCACGTTTGTGCTATCATATCAACAAATTGAGGATGGTCTTCCCACATATGTTTATATTTAAAATATGATCTTTTTTGAATTCCCATTTTAACTCTTATTTTCTAGTGATCTGAACCAATCCCTATTAAGGTATTAATTTTAGCACAAGTTCCTTCATCTAGCCAATGATTTGAGAATATGTATTTGTCTAATTGTTTTTCTATTATATTTTGGACTCTCCTGTTGTTGGTCCATGTATAGTTGTCTTCTTCAAACTCAACCTCCCATATATTGTTATTTTGAATAAAAGCTGAGAAATCTCTCATATTTTGGGTTAATTTTCTAACTCTCAAAAATTTTCATCCAATTTGGTTATGGCATTAAAATATCCTATGATCATTAATCGAGTTTCTTGGTCTTGAAGAGATCTACAGAAAACTTATTCTAGAAATAAAGAAGAAATAAATTGGTAAGACTCTAAGGTCTTACTATAAAATTATTAACAAATTAATGTAAATGTAATCACAGGCCACTCAAAGGGGGCTCCCTTGTAATCGCTTTGCCACTATAGGGGGCTCCCTCATTAGAATCTATGTTTATTATTCTTATTCTTGGATGATTTGATATGGATGGCCAACCTAATATATATATATATCTACCCTAAAGCTACGTTGGTGAAGAGACATGATGGTTCACGTATGAAGAGACATGATGGTTCACATTATAAAGGGTTATGATGGTTCAATTTATAAGTTAATAATATAATAATTAAATGATTAATAATAATAACTAATACTAACTAATAATGTTAGGATTGAGGATCCTAACATAAACAACTTAGAAGAAATGACACCACACAATGCACATATAACACACGAGATTTACCCTGGTTCACCCGATATGGGCTACTCCAACAAAACAAGAGCCACACCTCCTTGATATTATTATTCTCTTTCTTGCCCAAAAATGGGACATTACAATAAATATAAAGGAAACTCTTCCAACCCTAAACCACTATGTGGTATTAGAATACAATGGGCACAACACCGTGGGCTAAACCACCCACACCCACCAACCACCCACCAACCATGGGAATCCCAAAAATCGCTCCAAAAAAGGGGAAATTTTTTTGGCGCATTGCGTCAAATGCCTTCGACGTGGCCAGGGGGGCTACCGCCCCCCCGGACTCCCTCAACACCCCCGTTCGAGGAGCTCCGCTCCTCTTACCCTTTCGTACCTACCGTACAGTACTTCCTCGGCAAAGGATGAGACACATCCAACATTCTCCCACTTGTTGAATACTTTGCCAGACCCATTTCAACTGTACAGAATCTAAACTTTTCTGTGCTAACTGCCTTGGTTAAAGCATCTGCAACATTTTCCTTCGTATCCACTTTTTCCAGCAACACTTTCTTCTGTTCAATCATGTCCCTGCTGAAATGGAACTTTGTATCAATGTGCTTCATTCTGGAATGGTAAGCAGGGTTCTTTGCTAGAAATATAGCACTCTGACTGTCACAATTTATCTTCACAGCTCCTTGAAAGAACCCAGTTTTAGCACATAGTCTTTGTAGCCATACTGCTTCCTTACTGGCATCGGTGGCTGCCATGTACTCAGCTTCAGTGGTTGAAAGAGCAACAATAGTTTACCTTTTGCTCATCCAACTAACAGCTCCTCCAAACAAGTTGAATACATATGCACTAGTAGATCTTCTGTTGTCCAGATCTCCAGCCCAATCTGCATCAACAAAACCTTCTATATCCAAGGATTTGTCTTCTTTACCTGTACCTTCATAATAGATAGAAAAATTAGATGTACCACGCAAATATCTGAAAACCCTTTTTACAGTAGTCCAATGCTCTTTACCAGGTTTAGACATATATCTACTCAAAACTCCCACTGCATGGGCAATATCAAGTCTAGTACAGACCATGGCATACATTAAACTCCCTACAACATTTGCATAAGGAACATGGGACATTTCTTCTACCTCTTCTTCTATTTTTGGACATTGTTCAGTAGATAATATTTCACCCAATGGAATAGGTACCTTCACTGGTTTGCAATCCTGCATATTAAATCTCTTCAACACTGTCTCAACATATTTTTTCTGATCCAGCCACAACTTTCTGTTAGAACGATCTCTATTTATTTTCATACCCAAAATAAAATTTGTAGGGCCAAGATCTTTCATGTCAAACTGAGATGCTAACTGAGACTTCACTTCCCTGATCATTTTCTTACTGTTTCCAATTAGTAACATGTCATCAACATACAAAACTATAATGATAATTACATTACCAATTTTCTTTGAATATACACAGTGATCAACATTGCTACGAACAAAATCAATTCCTAAGACATAAGTATCAAATTTTTGATACCACATTCTAGGTGATTATTTCAGTCCGTACAAATATTTCTTTAACTTACATACAAGATCCTCCTTTCCTGCAATAATGAAACCTTCAGGCTGCCTCATATAGATTTCTTCCTCCAAATCTCCATGAAGGAATGCAGTTTTTACATCCATTTGCTCTATTTCAAGATCAAAAGCAGCAGCCACAGATAACAAAAATCTAATTGAGGTTAGCTTTGCAACAGGAGAAAATACTTCACCATAATCAATTCCCTCTACCTGAGAATAACCTTTAGCAACCAGGCGAGCTTTATATTTCTCCACTTTACCTTCAACATTCTGCTTCTTCTTGAAAATCCATTTGCAACCTATTGCTTTTCTTCCACCAGGTAATTTCACTAAATCCCATGTTCTGTTCTTTTTTAGGGCCATCATTTCCTCATCCATGGCCTCTTCCCAATAGTTTACCTCTTCAGAATTAATAACTTCTCTAACTGTTCTAGGATCTTCATCAGTAACAGATAATACAAAAGAAGTAGGAAAAGCAGATGGACTGTACCTTTCAGGTTGCCTTCTTTCCCGTGTTGATCTCCTTACCATAGGTGTATGAACCTCTTGTTCATCCTCTTCCAGATCCTCTTCTATCTGATCCTCTTCCAGATCCTCTTCTGTGTGATCTTCTTCCATGAGATCAAATTGGACCTTTTCAGGTTCTTCTTCTGTTACTTCCTTCCTGTGATCACTTTTCATTTCCCTAAACACCACATCTCTACTGTAGACTGTACTTTTAGTTTCTGGATTCCAAAGTTTGTATCCTTTAACACCATATTTATAACCAATAAAGATACATTTAACAACCTTATTATCAAGCTTACTTCTTTTCTCCTTTGGAATATGCATGTATGCATCACAACCAAAAACTCTAAGATGTGAGAGAGAGGGTTTCTTACCAAACCATGCTTCAAATGGAGTTTGATCCGGCAATGTTGATGTAGGAGATCGATTTCACAAGTAACATGCTGCACTCACTGCCTCTGCCCAGAATTCCTATGCCAGACCTGCACCACTCAGCATACTTCTAGCCTTTTCCATGAGTGATCTGTTCAATCTCTCAGCAACTCCATTCTGTTGGGGTGTATATGGAGTAGTCTTCTATGTCTTGCAATACCACATTGCTTACAGAAATCCTCAAATTTATTTGAACAATACTCTCCTCCATTATCAGACCTCAACACCTTAATATTTTTCCCAGATTGATTTTCAACAAGTGCTTTAAATTCTCTAAACTTATCAAACACTTCATCTTTACTCTTAAGAAAATAAATCCATGCATATCTTGAAAAATCATCGACAAAAGAAGCATAGTATCATGATTTTCCAAGGGATGGTATAGGAACAGGACCAAATATATCACTATGAATCAGATCTAATACCCCTCTTGATCTAGCAACACCAGATGGGAAACTCACATGATTCTGTTTGCCATAAATACAGTGTTCACAGAAATAAAAAACCATTGAGCAATCAGGGATACCATGAACCATACCTTTTGTGTGCAGGGTACGCAATCCCTTTTCTCCAATATGTCCCATTCTTTGATGCCAGAGTGTTGAGATTTTATCTGATTCAGCCTCAGGAACAGTTGAGCTATTGCACTCATTTGTCATAGTGCTTCCCAATAGCTTATACAAAGTTCCAATCCGAACTCCTCTTGCTAACACCATTGATCCACGAACCATTTTGCATGAATCCTTACTAAAACTGACATTTACTATTGCATCAACCATTTTGCTTACAAAAATTAAATTTCTAGCAAGGCCAGGAATATGCATCACACCTGGGAGGGTTTTAACCCTACCATCCTACAACAATATTTTCACCCTTCCATGACCAATGATTCTAAGTGGTGAATCATCTCCCAATAGTACCTCCCCTCCATCATATCTTTCATATTCACTGAACCACCCCCTATGAGGGGTCATATGAAAAGAGGCACCTGTATCGATCAACCAATCATTTTTATCTGAACGTGTGGAGCAAGATGCCAGATATACATCCCCTCCTTCATCATTGGATTTATGTGCCTCTATGGAAGTGGATTCATCAGACCTCTTTCCAGAATCAACATTCTTTGATCTGCAATCCTTCTTCATGTGACCAGGCTTACCACATTTCCAACATTTTCTCTCAAACTTTCCTCGAGACTTAGATCTACCTCTAGACTTAGATCTATCACCATATCTTGTTTTATCCTTTTCCTTGGCACGCCCTCTCACTATTAGGGCATCCTTTGAAGTGCCCTCCATGGCTTTTCTCCTCATATCCTCTGATATTAGAGATGCCACAACATCCTCAAACTTCAATGTGGATGAAGTTGTACTACCAATTGCTACAACTAGGTTATCCCATGAATCTGGTAAAGAGCATAGCAAAGTAATACATTTATCTTCCTCACTTAACTTAATATCAATAGATGTAAGTTGACTTACCACTGTATTGAATGCATTCAGGTGATCTGCAACTGAATCCCCTTCATTCATCCTGAGATTGTACAGTTTCTTCTAGAGAAATAATTTGTTCACCAGGGACTTAGATTGATACAGAGCCCCTAACTTCTCCCAGAGATCCTTTGTAGTAGCTTCTCCAAAAATGTTGATTAGGACTGAATCTGCAAGACACAGTCGAATCAGACTCCTTGCTTTTCGATTCATATTTTCCCAATCTTCATCTGATGTAGCTACAGGTTTTGTTTTTTCAGAAATAATGGCCCACTGATCTCTGTCCATGAGCAGATCCTCCATATTTAACTTCCATAGCTCAAAGATTTTTCCATCAAATTTCTCGATCTCGATCCTTGATTGACTTCCCATCATTTTCCTTCAAGCTCCTTCTGCAAAAAACCTCACACTCTGAAATAGGTTTTCTCTAACTCCTAGAAACCCTAGAAACTCTTCAGATGAAATGAAACCCTAGCAATAAAGGCATCCCCCTATGGCTAACAACTTGGCTCTGATACCAAATGAAGAGATTTACAAAAACTTATTCCAAAAATAAAGCAAAAATAAACAACTTAGAAGAAATGACACCACACAATGCACATATAACACACGAGATTTACCCTGGTTCACCCGATATGGGCTACTCCAACAAAACAAGAGCCACACCTCCTTGATATTATTATTCTCTTTCTTGCCCAAAAATGGGACATTACAATAAATATAAAGGAAACTCTTCCAACCCTAAACCACTATGTGGTATTAGAATACAATGGGCACAACACCGTGGGCTAAACCACCCACACCCACCAACCACCCACCAACCATGGGAATCCCAAAAATTGCTCGAAAAAAGGGAAAAAAATTCTAAGATAAAGAAGGAAAAAAAACTTAGCTAAATTTTTTTGTCCAGATAGAATGTCTTACCTCACTGAAGTCCTAACCCTTTATTGCTTTTCCTATCATCTGAACTCTAGCTGAGAAATATTTGCAATTTCATTTTTCATGACTTGAAAAATCATCACTGTCCTTGTTTTAGAAGGTTGACTTCACAAGGTCATATTTACATCAATATTGCTTGGATTCCTTTATATGACCACCTATTTTAAAGCTATTCAAATTTTGCACAAGTTGGTCCAAGAATTAAATGAATCAGATAATCCTTCACAAATATATGGCTCCTAAAATATGAGATATTTAAAAAAAATGCCATAATCCTTCGTGTTAACATATTAACTTCTTCTCTTTACCATATTTTCACACACACACACACACACACACACACACACACACACACACACACACACACACACACACACACACACACATATATATATACTTTTTTTTATTTGGTTAGTGTGAGAATTCCCTATGACCAACACATAGGGCTGAGAAGTCTCCTCCCAACCATGACCCCTCATAAATTTGAGAGCTATGCTTATCAATAGGGAATTTAACACACAACCACCACACACCCACACCCTCACACACTAGCCCACACTATGGTTTGAACCTTGGACCTCCCAAAGAAGAACCAAAGCATGAATCGTTGCACTGTCCCCCCTAGGACTATATATATACTTGAATTGGAATCAATCAACACATTTACCTTTTTTATTTTCACATGTACTTTATGTCTTCTTCATTGGCATTTTATTTATTCTTGTTGATTTCTTCTTTGGAAATAATTGATATGGGAAGATAAATAGTACAAACAATATTCTTCATCTCTTTTGCTTTAGTAGTAGTGGTACCAATATTCTTTTCTTTCTTCTTCAAAACATATTCATGCATATTTGGATTGAACTTCCAATAGGTAGCCTCTTGATGTCAATATAGATCACAATGATTACAATGCTTTGTTTTTTTTTTGTGGTTGCTTCTTCCATTTATTTTTGTATAGATCACTTGATCCTTCTTATTTCATAGTTCAAATCTTTGATAAAATTTTAATAGCAATTATAATTCTATTTATGTTTAAGAATACCAAGTACATGGACTTGTCAATAATGTGGAATTTACATTTAATGTTATATGTGTTAAGTTGAAAATTATACTTGATATGTATGTGATTTTATTACATTGAAACATGTCTAGCTATATTTTTGTTAAGAGTGTTTGATAGGGGAACCCCTTGACCAAAAAAAAAAGGAGAGCATCATCAACAAGAGGTCATCAAATGCTAACAAATGACATGGACTAAAAGGAAAACATGTGCACACATTTCCAATAGAATACACTTGCATGATAGACATAATACACTTGAGTGAAAAATGCATTTGTAATTAATATTCAGTTTTATTATGGACATAAAAAGGAGACTACTTGTCTTGCATGATTATTATGGGGCTTTATCTATCATAAAATATGTTTTTCCTCTTAATTAAATAAGGTTAATAACACAATGTGTACCATATATTTAGGGCCTTGGACCCCTCTTGTTGAAGGGAACCAAAGGGAGTGATCCAATGAGTAGGCAACCCTTCTATTAAAATAATTAAAAAAAAAAAAAAGTTAATTATGTATGTATACATGTAAGTATTTCAAAAGCCCATTTAGATTTGAATTAATGTGGCTTTTACATTCTAGGTAGGAGGAAAAATTAAATAATGGTGGAATGTTGAAACTTGAGGTACACCCATGTTCAAGGTCTCCAAGAAGTTAAGAAATATTGAATATAATATAAAAAAATGGAATAGGGAGGTTTTTGGTAATATTTTGTAGTAGAAAGAAAATGTAGTATAGAATTTAAAGGTTATAGAAACCCAAATTTAGGTGTAGGGAATGACGGAGGAAATATTAATGAAATAAAAACTAACTATCAAATCTTCACTCTATCCTTGCTAAAGAAGAATTCTTTTGGTGGCAAAATTCTAGGGCTCTTTGGCTTAGAGAAGGCGACAAAAGTTAAAAAAAAATTCACCTCTATTCTTTGCCATAAGAGGGTGAATAAAATCAAAGGAATAATTAAGTATGATGGCAATTTGACCAAATATGAAATAGAAATTTGAAATGAAGTGGTCCTATTTTTAAAAAACTTGTTATCTAAGGAACAAGAGATGAATGAGCAAGCAACCAAATAACTATTACTTCATATTCCAAGGGTCATTTCAAAAAAAATAATGAAAATCTCTTAAGACCCTTATTAGGGGAAGAAGTGAAGAATGTAGTGTTTGGGATACCAAAGGATAAAGCTCTAGGGCTAGATGAATTTATAGCTAGTTTTTTCAAGCATTCTATCATATAATTGGAGAAGATGTTAGTGTGACCATAAGAGAATTTCAAGTTACAAATAGTCTTCCAAGAGACATTAACTCTACTTTTTTGGTCTTAATTCCTTAAAAAAAAGGGAAAAAAAAATGGATAAACAATTTCAAGAATTTTTTGTTGATCAGTCTTTATAATATTGTTTATAAAATTATAACCAAACTGAAGGCCAATAGATTAAAGGAATTCCTCCCTTTACTGATATATTAGTAGCAAGGAGGGTTTGTGAAAGGAAGGAAAATTTTGGATGGTGTAATTTATATTCATGAAGTTATTCACTCTATGGAGAAAAGAAATAAAATGTTGGTATGATCCTTAAATTAGATGTGACTAAAGCATATGATAGGGTTTCATGGTCCTTCCTCAACAAAATATTAGAAAAAATTGGCTTTCATGATCATTGGAGATGTTAGCTTTTGATAATGTATGACATGGGAGAAAGCAATCACAAGATGTAAGAAATGTAGTAAAGTAAGATAATGGAAATTTGCAAGAATGTTGAAATATACTATTAATAGAAAGTTACAAAAATAGTACAATGCAATGTAATGGAGGAAATGAACACTCCAGAACTCTGATGAAAAACTACATTGTACCTACTCACAACTCCATAGTAATCTCTCCTCTCTTCTCTCTATGGGGCCTATATATAAGAAGATAGGTTGCTTGGCCCTTACTCTTCCTAACTACCTTTCCTATGACTCATGTACAAGTGGACTCCTTGTACATTTACATCATTGCACATTGACACTTGTGCATTTATTACTTCTTCCTCAAGTAACCTAAGATAATCCCCTAATCTAATAATGTACCCAAGGTGGTACATTGACATGTACCCTAATAATATAATATACTCTAACACCCCCCTATATTATATTATTTGGGTATTGAAGACTTTAGTCTTCAATATCGATCTTCAAATCACTCATTTGAATTAGTCTCCTCTGCTTGCTCAAGTCCTTCTTCTAAGTAAGTAGTTAGCTTCTTTATACAAGGTAGAGAAATAGTGTTGTTGGGTCTTCTCATCCTTTCCACTTTGAATATGTCTATCGTCCATGTCTAGTTTTATGATATATGGGTTCTTTATTTTCTGCAACCTGTTCTCTCCGAGCATACCTATTAGTATTCTTCCCTTCAACTCCTACAATATATTGTGGATTCTTAATAGAGTCTGGAGTATGTATTCTCAAGTGGATATCAATCCTATAGACTTCTATTGCTCATTTTGCTTCAGTGATGAAACACATATTTATTCTATTTATGTATCTAAAATCAACCATCCTATTGCTCTCCACTAACTTTCTTACTGAAATAAGATTAAATGTTAGTCCAAAAACATACATTACATTTTGTAGAAAAAAGTTTGGAAATGCTTTACTAGGTGTAACACATCCATATCCATGTATAGGATAAGTCTTGCCATTTGCAATTCTCAACCTATAACCATTAGTAATTTCAAGGCAATAAAACCATTGTAGATTTCCTATCATGTGCTGACTAGCACCTGAGTCAATATACCAAATATTATTTTGCTTTGTAGAATTGTTTATGCTAGAACTAATTTTGAATTTGTGACATGATGTATTGTGAGTCCCTCGTTCTTAAAAGCATTTCTTTATTTAATACCATGTTTCTTCTTTCCATTGTAGTATGGATGCCCTTGAGGTAGTTTTGCTAAATAATTTTGGGGATGTGATACCTTTGTAGTAGTCTACCTTATGACTCCCTAGTTTAAAGTATGTGAACTAATTTGATAAATCTTTTCAAGCTTAGGTTTTGTAGAAACCTTTATCTTTCCTAAGAGAATTGAATATGATCAAACTTGATAAATCCTATTATTATCAAGTTTTGTAGAATTCCTTATGTCTCCCTAGTTATTGGAATGTGCTATAGCTTAGCAATAAATAGTTCACCTTATGAGTTGATTTTGTAATGTTTTATAAATGATAATAATCAACTCCTACTTTTCCTTATTTCTCCTAGTGCACTTATCAATTTTGAAGAAGTTCTATGGTTGGATTTCTTTTGTCTCTTCAATGTGAGTATGAGATAAATGTGATCAATTGATTCCAACTCTATATGTAAGCAATAGATTTGCTTCTCTATTCAATAATTTAATTTTCTAAATTCCAAGTATTTATAGTTTGATGTAGTATGTCTTATAACTCCCTACTTTGGAATATTTAGAAAATTATAATAATAATATTTTAAAATTGATATTTTAATTTATCAAGGTTGACTACCTTATATCTCCTACTTGTTTATTGCAAATATTGTAATATGTATGTGCACTTCAAATATCTCTTGCTTTATAACTTACTTGTGCTTGACTGATTTGTATTACTCCAATGCAATAGTAAATTCAATCCTTATATGGTTCACCTTATAACTCCTTCTAATATTAATAAAAGCAAGTAATCAATTTGATATTACCTCTATAATGTTGCACACAATATTCCTTGACCGTCGCTCCTCCAATGACTCTTTTGAACATTGTATTTGTTGGACATCATTGAGCATTCAATGCTCCTCCTTTGATGGATGTCTCATCAACATTTTCAACCTCCTTGAATAGACTTTGACCTTGTTGTGCATCAAATGCTTCGATGTTGTAGTTGTGTGCTTAATGTCTCACATTTTATTTCTAAATATCTCTCTATGGAGCAACTTCCAATGTGCCTATTAATAGTTTTATCTCTTCATCGAGTGTTGGGCATGTTATTAAACCTTCTTGATGCTTTTGACACTTGGTGCAATTATTACTTAGATGTGTAGGTGGTGGACGACCATTGTAGTCTCCTTATGAGCATTAATCTGAAATGCTTCTCTTTTGAAATGATTGCAATCTCTTCATCCTTCGAATGATGCTTCTTAACGCTTCCAAGGTGAGCATTATTTTATCTTGGGTGTTACCTTACAAGATAGGTGTTAGAGAGAATAACAGGCACCAAGTGGTGCGTCTTATTTTGCATGTAGAGGTGTCTCCAACGTCCTTATAATCCTTATCTTGGGCTCTTTCCAATGAGTGCAAGCTATGCTATCCAATGTTGTGCTTATCCAAACATTGTGCTATCCAAATTCTATCTCCAATTGTGATGATTCTAGGTATTGCACTGGTGGTTCTATGGGACTTCAAGGGTATATTTGGGTGCTCCTTCTCGATGATCAATTCCTCCAAGCTTGATCTTGGGTATTGCACCTTTAACTTTACCTTATTCCTTACCCTTTTATGCTTTTAATATGTTGTCTTGAGCATTGCCTTTGCAATGTGTAGTAGATGATGGCTAACATAGATGAATCATAACTTCTCTATGATATCCTACTTGTGCTATGTAGTAGATAATGACTCCTTTGTGTGGATACCTTGTGCTTCAGGTTGCTTGTTGTAGATGCTCAATTTCATGGTTGATGGGGGTGTCTTTAGACACCATAATGTGAGCCCTTTTGTTGACTCTTTTACCTTGCTCGGATAGTGCCCTTCTGTTGGTCATTGATGTGTCCTTGAGACACTCAAAATCTATCCTATTTTGCTATGTAGGACAAGAGATTATGGTGCAAGGAACTAATGTAAATGAATTTACAATAGTTAAAATAGAATACTTGAATTTGCACCTTTGTTTGAGATCTCCAAATCTCCTTTTGCAAGCTTTCTTTTTGCTGAATATTATGGTAGCTTCTTTGTACTATTCCTTGTAGGCAAGGGATGATTTGATGTTGTCTTATTTTCTAGACAACTCTCTCCTTTGCTTGGTTAATCTAATAATGAATCCAAGCTAATAATCATGCAGCTAATATGCCCTTAGAGTGGCTTAATCTTGCACTAATTTTCACTTTCACTAAAAATCCTTAGTGCACTTCTAATAATATTTAAGAGAAACTAATATAGTGCTACTGCAATCTCCTTATTACTCCTTAAAAGTAACTTGTAATATGCACTAATGATAACTCTTAAAGAATTTGCAAATGCTCTATAATCTCAATTTTTCTATAATCTCTACAATCTAATGTAGTCTTCTTTGTTGTAACTAGATAATAGGAAGATGATATTTTTCCTATTTTAATGTGCAGGTAATTACCTTAAAAGAACCTTTCTTCTGCACTTCCCTTGAAGACTTTAAAATGAGCCCTTCTCCTTGCAACTTTAATTCTAATGAGGTGCTTAATGAAGCTAAGTAATAATCTGAATATGAGTGTTCAAGTAATGAACCCTTTGCACCTAAGTTGCTTACCTTTAATGATATTTGAAGATGATGTAGATCTTGATGAATAGATTCACCAATTTGATGTCTAGAATGGTAGTAAATCACAACTATGAAACCTTCAGTATTTTGTTGTAGATTCAACAAAATTCTATCTCCAAAATATGCCTTCTTAGCTATGAAAGGCAATCTCCAAATCTCTTGGATTTGGTAGGCTTATTCTATCTGTGTTCTCCTTCAACTTCCTTGTCAAATCCTAGCTTCAATTTGGGCCTTCTTCTCAAGAATCTGAAAGTCTTGAGGTCTTCTCTAATCTCCTCAAAATTTGGTAATCTTACCAAATCCTTCTCCTTTGGGCTTGTTGTCGGATGGCGACAATTGTCCCAATTTCTTCACTATCTTGGAGCTTCTCCTTGGTAGTGAATTTCTCCAATGAGTTCTTCTAGGAACTCCTTTAATGGCTTCAACGAACTCTGCAATAAGGCTCTCCAAGCCTTTTCCTTGTTTCTCCTTGAGACCTCTCCAAGGCCTTCAATCTTGCAGCTTCTCTGGTCTTCCTAATAAGACATTTCCTTCAACCTTCTACTATGGAAGTGTTGGCAATGAGATCTCCCTCTCGGATCTCTAAAATGTGTTGCTACTAAAATCAGGTACATGACCTTGCTAGTCCTTCAATATTCCAAAACTAGAAGTTCTTCAATGGGATATCTTGTAGATCTCTTCAACTTCTTAGGTTGATTTCTTCTATTCCTTCAGGGTGAAGTCTTCAATATTCAATGAGACCTTCTATGATCTTCTTCAGCTTCTTCTAGAAGAAGTCTTTAATCTGCTATCTGTAGGCTTTAATGGAGATCACCAATCTCCTATCTTCTTCTAGACTCTTCTCTAGAGTCTCTTCAATCTGCTACTTGCAATTTTTCAATGGAGATCACCAACCTCCAATATTCTCTTGGACTCTTCTCTAGAGTCTCTTCAATCTTCTACTTGTAATTTTTCAATGGAGATCACCAACCTCCAATCTTCTCTTGGACTCTTCTCTAGAGTCTCTTCCTCAAATCTGGAACAAGGCTCCTATGGCATTTTATTCTTCTACACTATGCAGGTCTACAACAGGACTTCCCTTAGGTTCTTGGAATCTCCTCTTCTTTTGTTTGTTGCTTTTGGTGTTGGATTGATTATGAAGATGATATTCTTCCTAGATTTCTTCAAATCTTCTTTTTCCTGCAACAAAGTATTAATGGAAGAAATTCTTAATGGTAAATCTTCACTAGTTGATTTTTCAATCTAGTGGAATGAATGTTGAGTCCTAGTCTTCATGAGTTTTTTTGCAACTCTGTGGAAAGACTCTAGCCAAATGTAATCTCAAAAATTTTGGAACTAAGATTTTCTTCTATCCTCTCAATCTCTCTTATGGCTCTCCCTATTCCTATCTGATCTACCGTAGCTCTGATACCATTGTTAGCTTTTGATAATGTATGACATGGGAGAAAGCAATCACAAGATGTAAGAAATATAGTAAAGTAAGATAATGGAAATATGCAAGAATGCTAAAATATGCTATTAATGGAAAGTTATAAAAATAGTACAATGTAATGTAATGGAGGAAAATGAACACTCTAGAACTCTAATGAAAAACTATATTGTACCTACTCACAACTCCATAGTAATCTCTCCTCTCTCTATGTTCTACTCTAGGGCCTATATATAAGAAGATAGGTTGCTTGGCCCTTACTCTTCCTAACTACCTTTCCTATGACTCATGTACAAGTGGACTCCTTGTACATTTACATCATTGCACATTGACACTTGTGCATTTATTACTTCTTCCTCAAGTAACCTAAGATAATCCCCTAATATAATAATGTACCCAAGGTGGTACATTGACATGTACCCTAATAATGTAATATACTCTAACACCCCCCTGTATTACATTATTTGGGTATTGAAGACTTTAGTATTCAATATGTATCTTCATATTTTGAATAGTCTTCATATTGATCAAGTCCTTTTGCAGTTTGTATATTACCAAGTAGCCTCTCATACTTTTAACTTTGAATCTTCTATTTCCATATCTACTTTTATGATATACAAGTTCTTTGTTTTTTGCAACCTGTTCCTTAGGCAATATCTTAGTATTGTTTTGAAATACAATAATATCTTGTGGATTCTTAATTGAGTCTAGAGTATATGCATTCTCATGGATTGATCACGTAGCTTCTATCTCATTTTGATTCATGATGAGACACATATTGATTCCATTTATGTATCTTAAATCAACCATCCTGTTGCTCTCCACTAACTTTATTACTGAAATAAGATTGAATGTTAATAAAGGAACATACATCATGTTTTGTAGCAGAAAGTTTAGAAATGCTTTACTAGGTGTAACACATCTATATCCATGTGTAACACACATAAGTCACCATTCCAAAACAAATGAAATAATAGTTGAATGCTCTTTTATTGATTTAAAAGGGGTTACAACATAAACTTCTCTCAAGAAGGGTTTTCCTCTTTTCTCAATGTGAATGTGGTGCATTCACTGATGTCTTCCAGTGCCCTCAATGTAGATGGGCTTCTTGCATGTGTGCCATCACTTGGGTGCTTGAAAATATCCTTTGTACCTATTTGGGCCTGCAAAAATGGGTTAGTACATTTGGGGACCTGTCATTGATCAGATCCCATATTTATGAAGACAAAATGACACTAAAATGAAGGAAAACATGATGAAAACTAAAAATAAAGTTGTAGAAACTGTAAACAAATGATACTTACCTGATCTATAGCTCTGGAATGGTTGTAGACTAGGTTTGCATGATAGTGTGTGAACCTCTAGGTCGGGTTCGCACGGTAGTGTGCAAACCAGACTATTATTGACTGATTCTACAAATTTTTGTTCTGGATGAACTCTTAGTACTATTGCTTGATGTATGATGGATGTGAAAGTGATGGAGAATAGTCTGGAGTGATTTTTGTAGAGTTTTGGTAAGTAAACCAAAAGAGCAAGAGTTATTTCATGGTGAAAATGGCCATCTATTTATAGAGTGGGCCAAGGCTAGGGGGTGAGGTGTCCTTTGTGAGGTGGCATGAACCTTAGGTTAGATCTCAACCATGGTGAGGTTAAAAGGATGAAGTGGAAGGTGAGTCATTCCTTCATATGCCCTGAAGAGGAATCTAGAAATATCCTATGTGCACACATGTGTGAGCAAGGGTTGAGGTTAACCCTGATTAGGTAAATCCTAGGTTAGGTTGTGATTAAGTTAAGCATATTTTAAATATCTTAACTAAGTGATGGGTGCACACATGTGTGAGGATAATATTAGTGTTAATATTAATTATCCCTAATTAATCATGTTTAAGTCATAAAGTGCACTTTAATGATAAAGTGACTTTTAAACTAAGATTAGAGTTACCATGATTAGAATTTTTGAAGGTGGTCGCATGGGGACCATGATTAGATGTAGGAAAGGGCTTAGATGGCCTAAAGGGGCTTATGGATAGCCCTTTTGTAAATACAAGGTGTTTTAGGCTTAATTAGTGCAATTTTGTGAGGTTTGTGACTTAATTAATCGTGAAGGATGAACTTGCGACCAAATGCAACTTTTAGGTGTCTACATTTACCCCTTTTTGTACTATGTTGTGTAAAACACGGTTTAGTACAAAAATATGATGGAGGAAGGTGATGAAGTGATTGGAAAGATGAAGAATTTGTGGGTGGATGAATGCGAATGATTACAAAAGAAACACGATGATAAAATAGGTGATTTGTGATTTAGTACAACACTTTGTAGTATTGTACTGGTTGCTTTTGAGGGAAAACTTAAGATTACTTTGTTCTTGTGATCAACGCAAGATGTTCCAATTGCGAATAGAACAAATGCCTTTTCAAATTTTTGCCTTTGATTGATTGATGAGCACGTGATGATATTTGTTAAACCATTAAAGCCGTAAGGCAAGGGCATATCAGGTGCAACATTCAAAAAATGGTCTTATGTGTGCCATTATAATGACTGGAGTCAAGATATGTCCATTAGGCACATGGTGTTTGTGGTTTAGAAAATATTTGATTGGGATTGGATTTATGTTGAGATAATCTTCAACAAAAAATTTCTTAGGTAGATGTAATACCCATGATTGGATGTTTGGTTGTTTGATCGCGTGCAAAGCAGATTTTTGATTTTGTTGTATGAATACCCCCTCAAGTAATGAATCGATAATGGAGTGGATGAAAAGTGGTGGTGAGTTGATTGAAATAAGATGATGGTAAAAAAAGTAGAAAAATGAGGAAAACAAGGATGGAAGCTGAAATGAATCTAGAAAAGTTAGAAAAACAATGAGGATGATGTGGTGGGGGTTGGTTTGCGCAATAGTGCATGAACCAGGTTTGCACGTGTGGGCACAAACCCACAAAAATTGTAGAATAAAATAATTTTCATGCGTGCAAGCATCATTTGTGTTGCACAAAATTTGGAGGAGAGGAGTGAGAGAGAAGTTGTGAAGTGGAGCGCTACTGAAATATTGAGTCGGGCTTAGAGATGGTGAGTGGATGGGCTAGCACGAGTGGTGGGGCGTTGTACCATTGGTAAGTGCACAAAAATCCTAGTTGTTTGATTTGCATAAATGTTTGAAAAGTATGAGAATACATGTTTGAGTGTGAATGTATGATTGCATGTATTGTTTGATTGAAATGTGTGCACAAAGTGTGAAAATGGCCAAATGGGTATCCAGATGTGGTGTTTATTTTTTGTTTTGACCATTGGATTGTGATGTTTGACTTGTGTGTTGTGTTGCATGTTTGTGAGAGTTGACTTTATTTTTTGCATGTATGGTGTGTTGCTTTTGACATCTGAGCAAATTTTCACTGTGTTTGGGCATATGGGTATCCAAAAATATCGTTTGTTTTTCGTTTTGATGGTTGGATTGCAATGTTGATATGTACCTCGTATTGCATGCATGTGAGGGTTGATTGTGTGTTTATGCATGTTGGATGTGTTGTTTTTGGATTTTGAGCAAATTTTTACCATGAAAGGGCATAATGGGTATCCAAAAATGCCCTCCATGGAAGGTTCATGCAGTAGTGCACAAACCAGGTTTGCACGTGTCTGTACGAACCAGGTTCGCACGTACGAGATTTTTTTTTTAATGAAGGGTATGTGATGAATGTTTACATGTAAAATTGATGATGAATTTGTATACATGTGAAACTGATGATGAATTTGTGTGATGTGTTGGAATGAATGCAGGTGAGGAAGATTGAGCTGCATCATCGCATGTGGACTTTGAGAGGTGCATTAGGGGAGGTGTGGACAGAGGAAGATGGGGAGTGGATGGGCACAGTGGGCTTGAAGGACTTGTGGTAGTTGTATAGTGTGCATGCGAATAGGATGTATATATCAGCCCTATGTGAGAGGTGGGATCTGGATAGGAATACCTTCCATCTCCCAATAGGGGAGATGATGATCACATTAGAGGATATATACTAGATATATCGGTTGCCTATAGAGGGCATCATGGTGAGAGCGATAGTAGATGGTGCACGTGAGGAGATATTATAGTGGATATTTGGTGCTAGGTGGGGAGAGGTGTAGTATGAGAAGGGGGTGGATTATGAGCATTATTGGAAGGGCAAGATGTTGTCCAACCACCACTGCATGGTGATGCTCATGATAGTGAGCTATGCTCTACTAGATAGTTTAGGGGTGAAATTCCCCTAGAATATGATGGGTATTATTTGTGATATGGTGGAGCATGAGGTGGTGTTTGCATGGGTGTCCATGTTACTAGCATAGGTGTACAAAGAGTTATATGAGATTGTGAGGGTAGGGTGATCTGGAGTGAGCTTTAGCCCATTGTTGCAAGTGTGGGTATGGGAGCATATCATGATGGAGTAGACCCATGATATTACCTTATGAGGTGTATGTATTGATGGGAGATTTTATACCCTATGCCTTGAGGTGGCATACGGATATGGAGATGCGAGTGAAATAAGGGCATGAGGGAGATGGTCTATTTTAGAGAGGGATGCTAGATAGGTTACGTCCTAAGCATATCCTATGGAGACCTTGGAGGGGTGAGGTTGTATGGGATGAGGATGAGGAGTAGTTAGGGAAGATCCATCAAGGGATATGGTTAGTGGGGTGGTATCAGTGATAGGTTGAGTACTTCCCTTTCAGTAGAGTGATGCATCAGTTTGGATTATGGTAAGGGTGACTAGATCCACCTATTGTGATACGGAGGAGAGATGGAGAGTAAGGAGTATGACCTGTAGTGCCTCCCTTGGATGTGTTGAGAGATCCACCGATGGTTATCCTTGACGTGGATGATGTGGGTATGACTCCAAAGTATGATATATGGTGGGTGACATAGAGGTGGCAGCCAGGAGTCGAGGTAGTAGATGGATGGGTGGATCTAGTGGGAGGATTACCTATAGCTGATGTATAGGCACCAAGAGGAGTTGTACCTATGCCAGATGTAGAGTCAGAGGAGGAGGTGGAGGAGCCTCTTCAATGAAGGAGGTGATGTTAGGATGATGTGGTAGGATCTCCTAGGATTAGATCACTAGAGTGATAGGAGGGTGGTGGAGGTCAACCACTAGATGAGGCTGTGCCAATGGAGGAGGAGTAGGGAGGAGTGATGCCAAATGATGTGGTTATATCTCCTAGAGTTATGTCACTAGAGCGATAAGAGGGTGGTGAGGGCCAGCCATTGGATGGGGCCATGGCAATGAAGGAGGAGAGAGGGGGATCTACGCTAGATATGGATGTGACATTCGACTTCTAGGATGTATTATATGCTCAGGATGAGGTAATGCTACTATGAGAGATAGTGTAGGAGTTGGAGGGGAGGTTGATCAAGTGTGAGATAGATTGGGTTGCTAACTTAGTGGGATTGGTGGAGGAGAGGTAGAAGGTAGAGGAGAGGTTAGTAGTAGCCATGAGGGAGGCGAGGGGGCTAGCCATAGAGAGATATGGATTGAGGGTAGAGTATGATGAGGTGAGGGTATAACTTACAGCTAAGCAGGTGAGTCACATAGAGAGTGTGGGATAGCTACAATTCTAGGTACAGGAGACTATGGCTACAGAGGAGAGGGTGAGATTAGAGATTATAATTCTACATGAGAGTGTGTAGCGAGCATAGGAGATGTAGGTAGATGATAATATGGTATGAGTTGCAGAGACAAAGATAGCATACCTATGTGAGGATATAGAGTGATATCTATAAGCATAGGAGGAGGTAGAGAGAGTCAGGTTAGGAGGTGAGTAATCCATGATTAAGGCGATAAGCTTACAAGCTGAGATAGATCATTTGTAGCGAGCAAAAAAAAACTTGAATGGGATGTATGCAAAGGAGGCATTGATGAGGGTATAGTGTGAGACACGATTGATTGTGTATAGTCATGGGTTCCCTAAGTATACAGGATTACAATCAAGATCGAGATCATGATATCATACACACTTGCAACAAAGTCAGTGGAGTACACCTTTTGTGGTGTCAAGAGAGCAGAGGATGGCTATGCCAACAACCTCACAGGCGATAGGGGGTGTCCTAGAGTAGAGTAGAGAAATAGAGTGGAGAGTAGAGGTAACATCAATCCTAGTGGGTAGTAGGGGGGAAAGACTCCTAGTACTGATTTATTTACACATGTTATGATTTGTGTGGATGAATGAATAACATAGGATAATGTGTATATATTATGTGAGATATGGTAGAATATGTAGGGATGTAGAAGTAGGTATGAATGCATATGAGAAATGATATCATTGTAGATTAAGAGTAATAAAAATGAAGTAATGTAGATGTATGAATATGAGTAGATGTAGAGTAGAGAATGCATGAGGATCAAATGAAATGACTAATATGTAGATGAAGTGTATGAGATGGATGAAATGCATGTAGGAAGCACTTGTATCATTGCAAAACCAGTGGAAATGTGATCCGTTCCATTATCTCAAGGATGTAAGATGGCAAGGGAGATTTATGTAGTAAATTTGACTATCATAGTTGTAGCAATCAAACCTCATGAAAAACTGAACAAGGTTCAACAACTCATAACTATCCTGATTGAATGGAAGTCTATCATGGACCAGTGTGTGATGAGTGATGTTTATTTATCCATTTTGAGGGAGGTGGGACTAACCTATTGCAAATGTAGCCAAAATAGCTAGCTCATCCATAAGTGCGTAGTGATCTGTACAAGAGAAGATCACTAATGTGATAGATGTGTCACCACTTGTAAGACTATTCCACTTCCAAGCAGGCTCTTGGAGCCTATTTTTGGTGATGAAAATCACCCCATGATGTTATGTTAAACCGAAGGACCAAAGGGATTCAAGCAATTTGGTAGTACTCTTGGAGGCATTTCCTTTTGTTTTTTGCCCCTCTTCCTTTTGATTCTCTTTTTGTGGTGCTCTTTTCTTTTATTTTTTTTTGTGGGTATTGGCTTTTGTTTTTTGCCCATTTTTTGTTTTTGCTTATGCTTGTCCCTTTGTTTATCCCCAGGTTTTATTTTGATCATGCAAATGATAGGATGAGCAGGGGAAATTGTTCACTAAATGGTGATGTCTACGCAAGGTGTTGTCTTCCCTAGACTCAAAATTTGCTTAAGATGTGAAATGTGTGAGTGGTCCATGAAAGAAATCAAACCAACCAAGGGAAGTTGTGAGAAGCATGAGAACTTGTCAACTAGAGGTGACATTTGATTGGCTTAACTTGTGAATGGTCAAATCACACAAAACTCTGTACAATCCATAATCCTAAAAAGGGGAGTGGACATCCAAATGGTGATGCTAACAAGTGTGTGTTTTAATCCATCATGAGTGCATTTCTACAATAAGAATGTACAAGTATGGATGTGGATGTAATGGATATACATGTGGATATGCAATGGAACAACATGAAAGAAATTTGTATGTAGGAGAATATGTACAAGAGGAAAGTCATGAAACTAAAAGGGGATAAAGGAAATTTAGAATAGGTATATAGTCACTTTGATAGTCACTCAAAGTGTGATCATACAACAATGAAAAATAACAAGAAGATGATATATGAAGAAGGGGGAAAAGGAGGTAGGGGGCTAGACTAAGGACGTGGGGAATGGCAAAGCTCAGGTCATGAATGACTAAGCATGGTGGCAACCCGACCAGTGTCATGATAGGTTGTGCAACTGTGTATTTGTTGGAAGTAGTAGGGTATGGAAGTGAATGACATATGTTATGGAGTGGAGTGGGGCACGAGATGAGGTAGTAGTGGGTTATGGAAGTGAATGAAGTATGTGATGGAGTGGAGCGGGGCATGAGATGAGGTGGGATGCATAGATTTTTAGTGGGAGAGGTGACATGCTCAAAATGTGGTGGATATTTCCCATCCACCATGTTGTGGATGAGGCATTCAAAAATACAGTAATTATTGATATCATACCCCTACTGATGATGGTAGACACAAAAATGATGTTTATTGTATCCCCTTGGTTTTGGGTGATGTGGGTCATTTGGTTTGATATTCAGGTAGAATGAGGAGCCCTGCATGAAGTAGTTGGTGAAAGGTGTGAGAGAGAGGCTCTGAGAGGATAGGCATGGGGTATATGTAAGGTGTGGGAGGTGATGATCACAAGAGAGGTGGGTTAGGTGGGGGTGGGTGGACTACCGACGTCGATATGGTGAATTCTATGTGTGAGGATGAAGGACATGTATGGAAGGGGGTAATGGAGGATTAGCCATAACAGAATGATGAGTAGGTGAATGACATATACAATGAATTAAGTGTAACTCAAGATTATCAAATCGAGTAAGAATGTATTGGAGGTTTATGGATGGAGGAGATGGTATCAAAGTTAGAGGAGAATGGGAACATAGTGGGATGGGTGAAGTTGGATATGGGTGTAGATACAAAGATGAATGGAGTGAGGGAGGTGAAGATGGATGATGGTGATGTGATGGTGGTGGGTGTTGAAGGTAAGTACCAAAAAATGGTACTGGAGGTGTCATGAGGAGAGGTGAGGTTCATGATGATTATGGAGAGTGATGATTTAAAGATGGGTATGTATGCGAAGGGATGGTATGGGAAAGATGCAAGTGAAGGTCCTAGTCATAGGGTGACATCCCATTGGCTAGAGGTAAAGGTAACCCCGAGGAGTGAGAGAAAGCAAGTGGTTTCCATTTGTTGGGAGGAAAGGAGATATAATAAGTGCATCAATATGAATAAGTGAGCATGTACGAATTTCTCTCATCAATGAAGGTGGGAGGGGAAAGGTTTCTCTTAGTTGGGTAAGAGGAGGGATAAGGTTCCCCAATGTTTTTAAAGGAGGAATTGGTGGCTTTAATATCATTGGAGTGAGGAGAAAGAGGTGAATATCTACTGTCAGGAGAAGGTGGATGGGTTAGAGTGTCATGGTCCGTATGGGAAGATAGAGATAATTCTGAACATGGATAGAGTCAGGTTGCTCCATATGTCTAGACAAGGTGTTTGGTGAAGGGAGGAGCATCAAGAAGTACTACATGATGGGTTGAAGGTATGCCATGATGTAAATCTAATATGATGTATCCTAGCAAAGGTGGTGCGGCCAGTGATAATGAACATGCAAGACAAAAGGTATAAACAACATAAAAATGACATATAAAAGAAAAATATTCTATTGTGTAATAGAAAGTGAGGAGTGTGTGTCTGGTGTAATGTGCATAGTGAGTGTACTAGCAAGATAATATATACAACCTAACCACGATGGTATATACAATGACTAGTGAATCCTACCTAAAATTATTAGGCATTGAATACCCAAAGATGGATGATGTTTATGGGTTCAGGTTCTGTAAGGCCTTCGAGATTAACCAATAGATAGGCCCCATAACTGAATGTGTGGGTGATTATTAAGGGCCTATCCAATTGGGCATGAACTTGTCATGAAATTGATGGGGTTGGCTAGTGATCTATTGGTTCTATTTAAGAACCAAGCCATCGATCTGGAATCTTGTTGATGTGCCTTACTATTATAGGCATGACAGAGATGGTCTTGGTAAACATGAGTGTGTTCAATGGAATGAATGCAGTGTTAATCCAAGAGGTTCAATTGGTTGAACATGGCCTAATGAGCAATATCATCATCAATGAAATCTTGCATGGATATGCGTAATGAAGGTATCTCAATATCTAGGGGTATAATAGCTTCAACACCATAAAAAAGAGAGAATGGTGTTGCCCTAGTTGCAATGTGAATGCTTGTTCAATAGGCCCATGGTGCCAATGATATTTTATTATGCCAATCATGATGAGACTGCAATAGTTTTGCGAAGAATGACACATATGGTTTTGTTGGTATCTTCTGATTGGCCATTACCTTGTGGGTATTATGGGGTAGAGATACTATGTTAGATGTTGAATTTGGCACACAATGCATGAACATTCTTATTTTAAACGATGTACCATTGTAAAAAATGATCTACAAGGGGATTGCAAAGTGGCATATGATGTATTCAGTGACGAACGTCATGATTTTGATTCTTGTGGTTTGAACAAGTGGGATAGCTTTGACCCAATTTGTGAAATATTTTGTGGTGGTAATTATGAACTTGTGTTTGTTGGATGAAGTAGGTGTAATTTGTCCTATAAGATCTAAATCCCATTGCAAGAAGGACCAAATGGATTGGATAGGCTATCATTCTTATGAAGATAACTGTGTGATATTGGCATGTTACTGACACTTGATGTATCGTTTTAACATACTCACAACAATCATGCTCCATTTTGGACCAATAGTATCCCATGCATAAGATGCGCTTGGTAATGGCCATGCCACTAAAGTGGCCACCACAAGTTCCATCATGGATTTCCTAAACCACTCATTGAACCTCATGTGGTTTGAGGCAACATAGAAGGATGCCATCATGACTGCAATGGTATAGAATGTCCCCCAACAATGTGTAGTGAATTACCCTTTGTTTGAATGCTCATCGATGAGCATGTAGAAAATAATAAGGGAGAAAATATAGCTTGATGTAATCCATAATTTGAGAGAACCAAGGATCATATGGTTCAACATGGATGACATAGGGGGTGAGGGTGAAATGGTAGATTGAGATAAAATATGAATGGACACATGTGTTGTGTTAAAGAGTGAGTTCTATGGTACCAGGGATCCCAAAGAAGCCATGGTGTTAGAAAAATGGTTGGAAGAGCGTGGGATGGCCTCAATATCATACCACTCAAGCTAGGTGAGTAGATGTTGAGCGATTTGCTTGTACTATTGAAGTATAAGGAAACAACATTGTCATAATTACTTGACTTGATTAATGATAAGGAGAGATTCACCAAAGATCTGAAGGCATCTAATATGCATAATAAAGCACTTGCTTTAAGCTGATAATGACAGATTCATATTTGGCATTGTTATTTATGCAAGGAAAACCTAATTTAAAGGAGAAGGGGAGTGGTTCCCCATCAGGTGTGAAAAATACGATCCTAGCATCCTCAGTGTGTGTGAAATGGGAGTCATAAAAGAATAATAAATCAACTGGTGCTTCTGTTTCTACATATTCTTCAACTTTAGTAATGTGAAAAATAGAATCATCAAGAAGATGAATGATGATTGGTTGGTCATGACGTAATGGAGCCTCAGTGAGTAGGTCAATGATCACTTTCCCCTTAGTAAAATTTTGAGAAATGAATTCAAGGTTAAATTTAGTAAGGATCATGATCCATTTGGTGTTACAAGAGTTATGATAACTCTTATTCTTCATGTATCATAGGGGGTTATCATGAGCGATCACAAAGGTTGTATGGTTGAGCATGTAATGATGTAAATTTTGTGTAGCAAAGACTACAATCAGACAGATTTTTCATGTAAGCATATCACGTTTCATAACTAACCAAAGTGTGGCTGATATAGTACACAACTTGCTCATGGTTGAGCACATTATTCTGTGCCAATAGTGTTCCTAGCGCAAAGTTCATGGTAGAAATGTTCAAGAAGAATGGTAGTTGCTGATGTGGTGGAGATAGAACTAATGGAAAAGTGAGATAGGATTTAATTGTGTCAAAATATTTTTGGTAGTGATAATCCCATTTAAAGGTGACCTCTTTTTGCAAAATGTGGTTAAATGGTTTATATTTGTTAGACAATTGGGAAATGAAGTAATGAATTGCTTGGATTTTGCCCTATAGGCCATGTAGCTATTTGAGATTTGTAGGAGGAGACATATTGATAATAGCTTTGAATTTATTAGGATCAACTTCAATGCCCCATTGAGAGATTATGAATCCTAAGATCTTGCCCGAGGTAACACCAATAACACATTTCTTTGGGTTCAACCGCATGTTGTGTTCAAGGAGGTGATCAAAGATCTTACAAAGGTTTGTGAGATGTTGGGAGTGTAGCATAGGGGTGTAGTATTCCTAATGGGGAGGTGATTTCTAATGCTAAGGATGGTCAACTTACTATACCCAACTTATACACCAAATCGTACAACCGAACAGACTCCCAAACTACTAGTTTGTGCCCAATGAACAACTTGTACGAAATCCAAATTGACACATTGTATGATAAAAATCATACAATGATGGAAATTGTATGATTCCACACTCAATAAATCCTTTAGATTTTGTTTTGCAAGCTGCTGTACACAATTTTATCACCAAACTAGTTGATTCCCCAAAACTGCCAAATCGGGTAAATTCCCTTCAATCGCATAAACTACCAAAACGGGTTAAGTTCTTCTATACGATTTGTACGAACTCTGGTGTACAATATGTACAAAAAAAAGGTACAACCAAGTGACTAATTGGATACTCTACTGGACCAATATCTCTTAGATAGGTTTTGTAAGGTTAAATATGGTAATTAATCCTTTTCCAATAACATGTAAAACATATCAACGGGGGTTGAGAGAGATAGGTTTTGTAAGGTTCAATCTAATTCCTCCATAGAAATGCATAAAATATCCATAAAAACAACAAGGAAATACATGCATTAATAGTAATTGGTAAAATGCTATTCTACCATTCCAAGATCGTACACTGCATAAG
Source organism: Wollemia nobilis (assembly GCA_028583015.1). Taxonomy (NCBI): domain Eukaryota; kingdom Viridiplantae; phylum Streptophyta; class Pinopsida; order Araucariales; family Araucariaceae; genus Wollemia; species Wollemia nobilis. The sequence goes on from JAQPPZ010002979.1 coordinate 9,106,706, forward strand.
AGAAACCATGAATCATGTCAAGATTTATTATTGTTCAACAATGTCACTCAACAATGGGGATATGCAATAACAATCCATAGTCAGAACTCATAGTATTCCTCCATGACCAAAATAACACTAGATCATAATAAGAATATAACCAGCATATAAAAATTGAAAATGGGGCCTTATATAATGTTTCCCAGGCTATTCCAAAGTAGTTCCTAAGGAAATTAGTTATTTACAACTACCCATGCATAATGGAATGTATTACTAAGCCTAATACCTTAATAATCAAAATCATGCACAATTACAACTTCAAATTACATTTCCCATGCATTTCAAGTCATTTCATTATGCCTTGTATGGTTTAACTTCACCTTGTATGGTTTACCCTCCTGGATTTATGATTCGCTCCTACATGTACGATTTACAAAACTTGTAAAAGCTATCAAAATTGGGAAAATTTGTTTATCACTTCTTCTTCTTCTAGGAGGTGAATTTACTACCTACATCTACCCTCCCCTTTACTTTGGTTGGTGTCCTCACCAAATCATTCTTTTGTTTTAGTTGTGCTTCGTAATCCATGGCCACAACTTTCAAATTGTCCACTTGGGATTGAAGAATTACATGTTTGTTCTTCAACCTGGATACATAGTTCCCAATTTCCACTGCTTTCACCCCATGGTAATTGGCTCTCTCTTAAACAGTCCTCAGGAGTTCCCTCATTTGATTTTCATGATCAGTGGCACTCTTCTTTAGCTTCTCCTATAAATGAGATTCTATTCAAGTTGTTGCCTGAATCTCCTCATTCATTTATTTAATGGTCTTCAGGTGGTGGTGAATATCAACCTCCAAGGCATGAACAATATATTCTTTGGACTTCAATTGTGCTTGCTTCTCTAGGACCATATCATTATATATTTTTTTATCCTTCGTAAGCTCTTCTATCTTCTTGGCCTGTGTCACCATTTGCTCATATTTTTTGGCCAACTACGTGTTCATCTGTTCCTCCTTTGGTCTAAGTTGATCCTCCAACTCCTTAATCTTGTATTATACCATTTGTGAGATGTATCACTTATCTTCTTCAAGCGAACTAAGTTTGGCCTCAAAATCAGCCTTGGTGCTTAGCAGTTCTTCTTCCAATCTCTTTATTTTCTCCTCTATTATAGCATTACATTTTTACAATTATTCCTCCATTGCAATCATTTCCTTCTGAGTGTATTTCGTCTCCTCCTTTGGAGTTTCCTTGAGATGATAAATCTACTCCAATCTGATTCTCAACCACTCTATCCATTTTATAGGAAGTTCAAATTCCTTAGAGTGATAGCCAATCCTGTAGTGATCCTATTGTATTCCAACTCCACTATGTTCATGGGATAAGTTGGGTAGTTGGCTCTATCTAGGTACACCCTCGAATGCTACCTGTAATTGGTTCTCACTTCATTTGGCAAGTCATCTCTTCCCAACGATGTGGTTACCTCTTCCCTGGGTAACTTCCATGGGTGTTGTACATGAATGTCTGTAATTCTCCTTGTATGCTCTTCGTTGGTCACCCATTTCATTATCTTCTCCAACTCGAGAGACACTTGTTCCTCCCATAACTTCAATTCTCCCATGTGTACAATAAAAAACTATAATTTAGTGCTAGCTATGACATTGCCTATCTGAGAGAAGACATGTTCCACATCATCTTCTACTCCTTGTGTTGCCACAGTTTCATTGCCAAACTACGGTACCTTCAAAAGGTAACTTGTTTGTATTCTCCACATTTCCTCTTCTGTAGGAGTTTGTTCTTCCTCCTCTTCCATGTGGTGGCTAGAGCTTCCCTCGAGCTCTAGTAGTGCTCTCTCTATATTTATATTTTCTCTTGGTGGAGTCTATTCTACTATCTTCTCCACCTCCACATTGTCTTCTATATTCACAATCTCCTACTGAGATTACTGCTACTCTATCGATTCTTGGGATTCTTTCTATTTAGTGGATCTCGCCTGTTGCTCTTCAGTCACCTGCTCTTCTTCTTGATTCTGTTGTATCTCCATTGCTGTGACTTTTTTATCAACAGGTTTTTCCTATTCTTGTGATGCTTTTGCCTCTTCTTGCACATCACTTGGATTATTTTAATTTGAACTTCCCCCCATCATGAATTTGAAATGAGGCTTCTTCTTTTCTCTAGACTCTTCCTCTGAGGCTTCCACTCTCACTTTGGTTTCCTCATTTTTCTCCTAGGTAGTGGATGCCACTTCTTGTGCTATTTGCCCCACCTCTGTGTCCTCCCATAATTTTGAAGAGTCTAAAATTTCAAATTCATTTAGTTGGAAGATTTGTGGGGATTCCATCATCTTGTTTGCTTTTGCCCAATTCCACTCATGCAGATCCAACTTCTCTGAATTTGACTGTCTCTTTTCCTCTTGTTGATCCTTCTATATAGTCTTAGTTTATTTTTCTAGAGCGGTATTCTTTGCCATTATTTCCCATTGTCTCCTTATCCTTATTTGTATTGGGTTGGATTTCCTCCCCATAATTTCCATCCTTTCCTAAACTAATGGTAGCTCCTACTACCATTGCCGAATTACTTCTTTCTCTAGTTCAAGTTCCAACTTACTAAGCCTTTTTCTTTCAGGGTGTACATCCTCATACATCCTCATCATCTAAAGAAGTATCCTCCTGTACCTCAGTGGCCTACTTCTACTTCTTTATCTGAGACTTCTATGGAGTCTCCTTATAGACTAATACTAACTTTGTCCACCTAAAAATGGTTGGCTATCCTACCCTCACATTCCTAGGTTCTGTAAAACCTGGAAAGTGGATTCCCATTTCTGTAACAACATTTAATAACAATCCAATGGCATGGAATGTCATTCCAAAGTTCTTCGGTATTTTCATTAGTACTTCATGCATCTTCCTTTCTAGATAGGTACCCCAATCATACTTGATCCTTTTGGTGATACCTTCTACATATTGAGCCATCTAGATTGGCATCTTTGTAGCTCATGTATCTTATGATAGTCGAGTCATCACAGTATTCATAGCACATGGCCAATCGTTATCTTTTAACTAGCTTTGTTTAATTCCTTGAGTCCCTATACCCGAGATATTTGCATCAGTCGATGACTTCATATTTGTAAGCAAAGTGATGATTCGATATATCTCAATCGGATCAACTAACTTCTTCACTATCTCCGTGCAATATGCTGGAAACCTAAATGTTTTTTGAATGCATCCACTGTAATTTATATTTTTACCGACCTCTTTCATACATTGACATAGGCAATTCTGGTTGTAGGATTATATGCTTGAACCATCTGTAGCAAATAGTTGTTGAAGAAGGTCTTTTGGTGTGGTGGCACTTGCGCTATTACAGCTACACCAACCTTCTCAAACTATTTTCTCTAAGGGTGGTTCTTGTTCTATTCATTACTCCACCATCTCCTGCATGTTTCTCCTCCATGTTGTACGAATGATATATTCATTATATCCACCCGACCTTCCTTAGGTTTGCTACTCAGATCCTCATCTGAACTTGGAAAATTTACATCACTCCTCAATTTTCTCCTCAGGATCCTCTCTTGTGCCATCCTTTCCTCTCAATATCTTGGTGGTGTTCTCCTTCGATCATCCCTCTAGTACCTCTGACCTCTCCATGACCTATATCCCCATATTCTCTAGGGATGAGTACCATGCCAATCAAAGGACTAAAATTATCACCCTTGGTACTACCACAACCATGACTCTCTCTCATGTAGGGGTCCTGGTGACCATTCTACCCTATTGGCTACAATTCTTCTTAACCGATATCCAAACTCTTTTATTGAAATCATTTTCCCATCATACCTATGGTTATATTGCTACTCAAACATCACCAATTCCACAATTAGAAGTGTTAGAAATCATACAATCTACTGTAAATCATATAATATGATTTCCCACTTGCTCCTGTACAGTTTTCTTATGAGCAACCCCTCCACATCATACAACTGTTCAATCTGCCACTGTTCGGTCTTCAAACTATTTGATATTCTGCAAATCATACAATTGTAGCTTGAAATCATTTAGGGATTTACTACTCCATACAATATCCCTCTCTAGCTACTTCTCTTGCTGAATCTATACAATTTCGTATGATTTGCTTTGAATGGCTAATAACAACCCAAAAACTACCTAAAATTGTACAATATTTTTCTTGAGATTGTACAATCCACCACCAAATCATACAGTACATATTTTAAAACCCTTATTCACCTAAAAATCATGTTTTTATCTTTTCTTCTGTAATTTCTCTTTGACCCGATTGCCGAAATGCCTCGATCTATCTTTTCAATGCTTTTCGAGAGTAATTTCTCAATTCTTCCACACTTGGTGCAATTTATCCCCAAAAATAAAAAAATTTGGCTATTAAATATGGCTGTACAATCTTATCCTTCCTTTCCTTAGTCTTATCCCTTTTTTTTTGACCACTTATGTTAAATTAGGGTTTGTAGCTTCCTTTTCCCTGCAAGTTCTTCGCTTCAGCTCCAATTTTCCACTTCTTCAAACCCTAATGTACATTTTCAATGGCTTGGTTTGTATTTAGATGCCTTCTACTAGAAAACCTCCTTTATTTCTAACTAAACTGAAATTTTTCCTTTAATGGAGTCAAACCCTTGCTTTTTCTCTTTTTTCCTTCTTCGGTTTGATTTCTTTGAATGCGAAAAGTCTCCCTAGTGCGAGTTTAAAAATGGATAATAAATTATTGTAACTTACTGATGAGTTTTAATAGCCATGTAGTTGCCTTCTTTCCATTTCATGCTTGTCACCTTCGTCCTCCTACAAAAATTCGAATTCCTCTTTGTACGGTTTTAAAATTTGCTAGGGTGAGCCTTGTATTTAAACTATCTTCAAACCCTAACCACTCTAATTTTAAAATTGTACCATTTTGCATGTATTTTTATCTTCCTTTACCGGATGATTGACAAATCATCATTTTTCATGTGATTTAATTTTTTCTCGTGCTTTTTCGATAACTCATCGCTCCACGCATGCGAACATTAATTACGATGGTTGAAAATCGTACAACTACACCCAAAACTGTACATTGTATGATCCAAATCATACAACATGCCTTTTTGTACAATTCTGCATGTAATTTTTCAAATTTTGCTTGTATGATCTCTTACTTGTGCTTTTTTTCAACTTAAATTTGACTTTGTACGATCTATCACTTAGAGAATTTTTCTATTTTTCTCTCTTTGAAGAGGTCGTCGTTTTCAATTTTTAACCCACTTCCTTCTTAATTGCATCTCGAGGGATTTTCACAATTAAGGTATTTTATTTTATTTTTTTCTTTTTTCTTTTCTTTTCTTTTTTCTTTTTTATTTTTCTTTTTTTTTCCATTTTCTAAACTATTCACAATTACCATTGTGGAAATTGTATAGTGACATTCACTTGTACGATCCCATCAGATTCTTTTCTTGGAGGTTCGACTGTGACATTCTGAGTAGTTGTGTTACCTGGTGCCACCTACTCTCTAGGTTGATGCATCTCCACTTATGATGTTACCAAATTCCCTGGCCTTCCTATACCATGTGTACAATTTAGAATTGTGCAATTGCAAGCTGGAGTATCTTCACCTGGTGTCCCTTCCTCTTGTTGCACAGGTGATTGATCCCTTGGTAGTGGTGCCCTTACTACTCTACTATAATTTGAGTGACTTCTTCGTCTATCTCCTTGGATCAATTCTTGCTTCAGAATTGATGATCATATCCTTTGTTGTCCCTGGCTTCTTTCATCTACAAAATGTACCCTTAGTCTCCCATCAAGGCCTCTACCATGTGAGTGTCTTCCCCACCCTGTTACTCTTACTTCTTTGTGATAGTGGTGATTCCTATCTTTAGAGTAATCCTCTACCACCTACCACTCTTTTAGGTCCTCTTTGGATTAGGGACAATCATCCCAAAGGCTAGTACCTTGTAGTATTAGGTGAGATCCCTCATATCCTTGGTATACCTCACATATTCCTTATCTAGTTCCAACAAGCTATGGGTGTATCTTCCAGCCATCTAGGAGTAGGAGATCAAAATATTACTTGTCCTCTTCCTCCTCTAGTTGTAACATCACCCTATCCTTGTTAAATTTGTAGTCGAATACCTCCTCCCCTTCCTGGCTGAAGCCTTAGGGGTCCTTCTCTATTCCTTCCTCCCATTGCTATATTATCAGGAGTTATCTCTACCAACTCAATGTTGGCCAATGGAATTCTACTTTTTCTTTTACATAGTGATAATTGTTGTAGTGCTCTGATTCTATGATCTACATTTGCTAAATGACGTCTCCATATTCTTTTCTCGAAGCATCATTGTGGAGATGAAGTTGCCAAAACCTCTCTATATACGTCAAAAAATCTATCTCAGAACTTGAGTCATTCCTATTCTCTTCTCTTTGTTTTTCCCAATTTGTTGGCAAATTCATCAGTCTCTCCAATCTCCTTACTTCTCTCCTTATTCTGAGTTATAGATGGGCTATTATAAATGCTTACAAATCAAGGTTGGTTTGACGCTCATGAGATCTTCCTAATTGTCTTTGTGTTGTTGTACATGCTGGGGGATCACGATTATCTTGAGGATTCTAGGGGTTCCTTGGGCAATCATCCTCATCACTGATTTTTGTGCTAGGTTCCCTTACTAGCCAAGGCATGCCTTCATCACTAGAGTCACTCAAATCTAGTTTTACATTACCCTTTGATTCAAGTGATGTGGTTGCTTCCTCAATGTCTCGCCACAACATCTTTGTGTTTTCATTTGTCATTGGCGGATCACTTGGTGGTACTTGTGAACTTATGCTCACTCCATAATTTATTATACTACTTCTTAGAGTTATCCCCTCATTATATTCAGGTTGTCCTTATAGATCTTGTAGCCTAGATGTTCTTTGTTCATCAAGTATTCGTATTGTACTATCAAATTCTTGGATGGTTTGTTCTATCAAATTTGCATTATGAACTTGTAACATTTGATATTCTTCCTATAGTTATTGAGTCTACAATCAAATTATCTACTATAATAGCCCTATCTAAGCTAATGAAGTAAGTCCAACCAATTCTTTATTGATGGTCTCGTTCCTATCTTCTTCTAGAACTTCCATTTCAAAGGTTTCCACTCTATCCTCATATCAACTGTTAACTGTATCCTTCTTCATCCTTCCTCTTGTTGGGGTTGTTATCTATGCTCCACCTGAGGATACATCCTATTTTGGTTCACTTGGGGTGCTTCTTATTACCTTTCACTATTTTTAGGTAATAGTGTAGACACCAAAAAGTCGCACATTGTCCCTCTCCCCATTCCCATGGTTAATTAATATGCAAAACCATCAAAAATTGCATAAATTGACCCAAAAACACTATTCATCACCATTAGCCCCTTTGGGCTAGCTAAGCCCTTTCCTACGCTTAACCCTAGGTCCTCATGTGACCTCATGCCAACTCAACTAAGGTTGAAACCTTTACCATGGTCAAAAATCACTTTATGGTCAAAAAGTCAATATTTTGGTCAAATTGTGCTTTATGGCTAATTTCATGCTTAATTAGATCTAATATTGATTTAATTAAACACCTCCACCTCACCTAGTCTACTTTGACTAGCCTAGCCTTCCACCTCACCTAGCCTAGCCTATCCTAGCCCTACCACCTCTCCACCCAAATATTCCTCCACATCACACACCCATGGGTCATTAATGCAAGATAGAGACATTTGCACATAATAATGATTAATTAATGCTAAGATGCTCCCATAAAGGTGAATATTAATGACAAATTGATATTTACTTCTAATCATCATTGCTTTTGGATGGGTGAGGGATTCTCTCACCCAACTTCACTCATGACCCGGGACACCTCAGGGGACACCTCTTTGGTGGACACCTCACCAATACCACCTCACAGGGGACACCTCATCCCCTTTCTCTCACCCTGGCCCACTCTATAAATAGAAGGCCATTTTCACCATTTAAGATCATCACACTTTTACATACCGAAACTCTGCTGAAATCACCACTGCCATTACATCCATCACATATCCATTGCATAGCTATCATACGACCATCACAATCAGCTTACCTCATGCTTATGCCCATTCTATGAGTGAGACAGGTTGACTTCATTATCAGGATTTGTTGTTCAGGAGTTCTACCCGACAAAATACACCGACAGAACCAATCAGAAGCATCCAGGGACCCTACCTGAGCAATCCAGCTTCAAAAGGGCCGGTTCGCACCTCACACGTGTGAACCTCCTGGTTCGCACCCCAGGAGTGTGAACCTCTAAAACAAGCACCCAAATCATTCGGATAGGTTCTACAGGTCCAAAAAAGCACAAGGAAGCATCCAACAAGTGGTGGCTCATGAGCAAGAAGCCCACCTACATCGAGGAACCCACAAAAAATTGATCTTGCTATCTTTGTACCATCATCAAAGAGCTCCCTAGGGGAGACTCCATTGTAGCCTTCAGGGCAAAGTTGTAAAAGGATATTACCTCTTGTAACCCCTTTTATAATTATCAATACAAATACAATAGATTCTATAATATTTGAATGAAGTGTTATGGTGTCTTTTTGGTAGTTTCATTCTGGCACGCCAGTGGGACCTCCACCAAGCATTAGCTTAATCGCCTTCTAACCAAAAATTATGGTCTATTTTGTATGGTAGGTAGTTGTCATCTTTGAAGAACACCACAAACCAAAAATGCCCTGAAAGACATCTCAGGCCAAACCAACAAAGGTTCACTGGTGCACCGGTGAGCTTACAAAGAGAGTAGAGAGTACGTGCTTGGGCGCGTGTATTCCCCTAATCTGCCTCACACTTGATACTTGATACCTAGGTATTTGTGCATACACCCACAACCAATGACAAGGTAAGTCAGGGGAGGTTAAAAGCCTCATGTTCCTAGAGTCTGCGTGCTTCCATACCTAGATCCCAAACTGTCTCTTGCCATGACGTATGCAAGGTTAAAGCGTCCTTGTATTTTTTAGCACCAAATCAGTAGTTAATCTTACTTTTTGTAGTTAATCTCAGGTATATGCAAAATTTTCATAAGTTTTTGGTTATCTTGCTAGCCACAAATTGAGTTTTGGAAATTTTTGTGCAGGTATTTGTGCTAAAATCACTCCAGAAGCTTCAAAATCATCACCAAGATCCCAGAAATAGTCAACTCAATCTTCGGATACCGGTTCGCACCTCACACGTGTGAACCACTTTGTAGAAGATAGGTTCACACCTCAGGAGTGCGAACCTCCCAAATCTACATAGTTTTGGACCAGAGGACATCCTGGAGCCTTTCATACTCACCTGGACGCAGGTTTTGTCTAAAAAACTTCATTTTCCTTCTATTTCGAGCTAATATTTCATAGTGAGCTACAAATTCCATGCAATCGCACATGCTTGTTTGTTGTAGTTAGATTTCAATTTGCTTTCTAGATCAGATTTAGTTTCAAAAATTTCCCTTCAAGTCATTTCCCTTCCAAAGTAATTAATTAGATTTCCTTTTGAACAATCAATAGCATAAATTTACTTTTGTGTATACCACATAAATAGCTTTTTATTTCGAAAAATAAATAGCTTAAATTTACTTCTCGCACAACCACATAGCATAATTTTCTTTCAAAAAGGCATTTAGAGTAGATTTTCTTCTAAAATAGTATCGCAAAAACAAACACCACACACTCACGTTCTATATTAAATGGTGTAAGGACCTGGGTTTCATCTCCAGGCCAAATTGGATTTCATCACCAATTCACCACCAGAGTTTAGTGAGGTCTGGGATTACTCTCCACTGACTCACCTCCAGTTAGACACCTAGTAGCCCCACCCTACGAGTGGTTTTCTAGGCTTCATTACCAGAAAATCCCCCACTTTTGTGATTGGGCCCTAGATTTTATCACCAACGGTTACCTACGGAGTGGGATAGTATTAGAGCCTTTGTCCACAAGGCTATTATAATTAGTGGACATGGTAAACTATCATTCTTGACCAAGCCCATCCGAGGGTGAAGCGAAAGTAGGGGGTACACCAACCCTGTCTAGCACATCATAGATAGTGCCACCTCTTCTCGTAAGAGGATTTTGTGAGCTCATTTCAGCATAGTGAGTACACCCCCCTTTTTGGATATCATTTTGCTATGTCATTTTACACCTAGGTAGCCATTTTCCTATTGGAACCATAGTTCTATTCTATGTGCTTTTGGGCATTGCAAGAGGTTTTATGCTCCAATATACCTATTTCAAATTAGAAGATCATTCACTACCTTGGTTTTGTTCCTAGGATGCATATTCTATCATCAAAACACATAAAAAAACCAAAAATAAAGAACTTTTGCTTTTGTTGAGTCTCGAGAAAAGTGGTTACAACAGTGCATCAAAAGTGCTATAACTCACTTACGGATTGTCTCACAATTTCATTACCATGATTTTCACTACACAATTTGTTTTTAGGTGACTTACATCCCCCAACATGGTCTCCCTCCACTCAAACTCATTTCGCATGATTCTATGTGAAAACATAGCATTCAGGCTACCATACTGATTCACACAGCTCTACACAACACAAAGAGGGTACACACAACACAAATTTTACCCTCTGCTACACTTTTGGGTGGTCCGCACCCCTAGAGTGTGAACCATTTTGGTCCACACCCCTAGACTGCGAACCTATTTTTTAGGTTCCAGATAGCACAGATTGCACACAGAGACACATACTACACATTTTGGCATTCTATTTTTCATTTTTGATGGTCCATACCTCTAGAGTATGAACCAATTTGGTTCACACCCCTGACCTATGAACCTATGTACTTATCACTAGAGAGTACTCTGGTCAATGACAAATAGTTTTTGAGTTTTGATTTTACACATGTTGATTGTTACCACACCTACTGCATATCTCACCATTCCAGTTATGTTAGTCAGATGCATGAAGCCATTCATCATCCCATCGAGTATTCCTAGTAGACTGTTCTTACTGCTAGGGCCTCTTCTTCTCAGACCAAATATCCACCCTCTGAGTCTGAGCAGGTTTCATCCTGAGTTACACCTGATATAGTGGTGGGGCCTTCCTCCCCCAGTGCTAGTCCCATGTCTCATATACCATCTTCCACTCCATCCCATCTATTGGATGAGACTTTCGAGGAGACCCCTCCTTTGGAAGAACTCTCACCCAACCCCTCATCCACATTTTCCAACATGTTATCTATACCACACCTGGTCGTCCTATCCCCATTATGATGATGGAAGAGTTCACTCCACCTGCTTCACCTTTAGCTCACCATCCATTCCTTGAGCATTCATCCCATCCACTTTTGGGAGACAATTCTAGACCAGTTGTCTCTCAAATCATACCCGATGTTGTCACCACTATCCAGATAGTTGGTATGATTTCCACTCCTTCCTCCACACCATCTTCATCATAGATACCGGTATCCCAGCAGGCCTCATCCAGTCACCCACCTTCATCTCAACCTCTAGCCTCTGGTCCCCCCACCTATTATTCACACCCATATTAGGGTTACCACATCGCTTCATTAGGTCTCACAAACCCCTCCATCTAGGCCTTCCCATCATCTACATCCTTCACTCCGTAGCCTCCTCCTTTCACACCATAGTTCCCCACATATCCACCTACCAACTATCCACCCTTCTCATCCTATGGACCTCCATCGACTCCCACTTCATCATTTTATTTACCTCCTCCCCCTTCATTTTGCCCTCCACCATTGAACCCCACCTATCAGGGTCATCAACCTCGATACTCAATCCAACTAGAATCCCTTCTCACCATTCCATCAATCTCCCCATCCTTTTCTTCAATCCCAACTACCTCTTCATAGAAACCCATCTTCACCACACCAGTATCTCTTTCAGCCCCCTTGTCTGCACCTTCCATATTTTTCACTTCACCTCCCACATGGTCCTCCACCCCTACTGTTTAGGCCCAACCGACTTATTCATACACACAGCAGTAGCAGGTACCCATGCCACCTCCATAGGCTCCTAGATATTATGATCCACATAGCAGCAGATCTTGATTCCTAGTCCCGCACCCCCTAGATACTATGACCCATCATAGCAGCCACCACCCATGTCCCAAGCTTCATACATTTCACCTCACCCATCTCAGGTTCCTGTCCCACAGTACCACTCCATGACAACACCTACTCCACAGCAGGATGCTTACTACCAGTAGTGGGAGGAACAACAACTATAGTACCCACCACATTTGGATTACACATAGGCCTCATTACAGCCACCGCCTACATCCATACCACCACTTCCATTTCTTACTCCTCCTCAAACCACCACCATGCTCTCTAGTGACTTTCAAGCTATGTAGGAGCAACTGCATGTGTTGGATCTACATACAACTGGTTATGGGCCTCAAAAACCCACATATGATGAGCTATGCAATGAACCAATCCACCCATATATTCTTATGCATCCTTACCCTTACAGATTTGAGATCCCTAAATTTGACAAATTTAAAAGTAAGGAGGATCCTAGAGAGCATCTCAATAATTACCACTTTTCTTGTCATCAGCTCCATGGTAGTGACCCCCTCATGCTTCGCACATTCCCACTTTCACTTGGGGGACAAGCCTTAGATTGGTACAATCATTTACCTCACCATAGTTTATTCACTTTTGAACAATTGGCCAATCTATTTCTAGAGCACTTCTCCATAAACATTAAAACCAAGCTTACCCTGTCTGATGTCTATGCATTACATCAGTGGGATGATGAGCCTATTACCAATTTTGTCGCATGATGGTGAGTGGTCATTCATGATCTAGCCCACCCCCTCCCACCATCCAAGCTCATCACACTCTTTTCCAAGAGTTGTCATAAACAAATATCCCAAACATTGTAGATCCATCAAGCCCGAACATTTGAGGAAGCCATTTCCCAAGCCAAAGTAATCGAGGACATCAAGGTCCACACGAGAAAAATCAAATTGCACCAGAAGCCACCCTACCCTACCAATTACCACTATAATCACCCTCCATACATACCACCTACCACCCGACCCCCTCAAACCAATCAAGTTCTCTTCAATTCTCCATATCCTCCATCCCAAGTCACATCCACGTAAGCCCCACAACCCACTCCTCTATGATCTCCCCAAAATCAATTCCAAGCTAATCCTCCACTTCTTCCCACTCCACAATCCCCCAATCCTCCACCTCAATCTAATCCATACCAAGGTCACAATCCACGTCCACCTCACCCCCATGCAATTGGACACCTCTATCTGAACCCATGCCCACTCTATTTCATCGACTGACCGAGGGTGGCCTCATCCATCTCCCTAATGTCCAACCACTTGATCCAAACTGCCCTCTCCCATGGGACCATAATCCGTAGGCTTACTGTGATTACCATCGACAACATGGCCATTCTATCGATTCATATCGCATCTTTCGCCATGTTGTGCAAGACCTTATCGATCGAGGCACTATTCAAGTCTCTAATCCCCTTGCACCACAAAATCAAAACTTGGGGATATTCCAAAATCCATTACCTAAGCATGGGGGTAATCCACCTCAAACTGATCCATGCCAAGTCAATCATGTCAATCGAGGACCTTCTCAATAGGGATTCATGGGTATGATCAATATCGCTACTCGCAATCAATGCTATCCACCCCCTACGACCACCCAACAACCTTCCACTTCACAACAACCACCTGTTACAACTACCATCATCACCCCACCCATTCCTCCACCTCTCCCATGAAATGTCATCACCATCCATGGTAGTATTTCTCACTAGCTCCATACCGCCCCTGCAAGGTTATCCATCTATGACCTTTTGCAACAATCCCAACCTCACTGTGAAGCCCTTGATTCCATCCTTCGCTCTCTCGATATTGAAACCCAAGATGCCAACTCCTTTGAAAATTTTGTTGGCAATGTTCAGAGATGCTTACAACCTTCTATCAGCTTCCATGACCATGAAATTATAGAAGTTGTAGGTGAGGGAGTGGATCCTCCATTGCACATCCAAGCCTCCATCAACGTTGTTACCTATAAACATGTTCTCATTGATACTAGATCCTCCATCAACATCATTTCTACGGCCGCCTTGAGCCACCTTCACCTTCCTCCTTCTCATCTTGCCACCCCATCCATGGATCTTCGAGCTTTTGATGGCTCCATGCATCCCACCATTGGTACTATTGTCTTGCCCATCAAGGCAGGTGCCAAAACCATTTCCACTCTCTTCCATGTTATTGAAGGTGAGATGCAGTATAACATCCTTTTAGGATGACCATGGATTGGTGGTATGCAATGCATCCCTTCCACCCTTCATCATTGTATCAAATATGTTCATAATGGATTAGTCCACTGCATCCCCATCGATGGTGATCCCTTTGAATTTTGCAACATCATCAGCCTTCCACCTGGTCCATCCTTATCATCTACATAATTCACCCCCATTCCATGCCGCACACTAGATCACACCTATCCACAATCATCACATCCACCCCCTACACCTGACCTAAGCAATATCGCCTCCACTTCATCCAACCCACCTCAACCTCCACCACCACCACCTGCTCCTAATTTTTCTCATAGTGCTTCCTCCTCCTTCACACCTCCACCCTTCACCTTCTCCACTATGCCAACCCCTCCCCCATCATCCAACACCACACCTCCCCCTTCTACACCATCCCCTCACCACTTTGTGCCATGATCCACATGGGTGCGCATGGTCCATCACCCACTCACTCCCTCTCCTTCACCTCCATCCCAATTTCAACATGCTAATCATCCCATTGTTGGATCTCCCACTAAATGCTATGAGTGGGCACAACGTGCCACTCGACTTGATGTGGAGTTAGCCCAATCTACCTATATGGATGCCCATACACCATCCAACACTCCCCCTCTACTGCACCATCACCCCGACCACACAGGGGGTCCTCCCCTCCACTCAAGCATACTAATCCTCCCCATGTTTCTATCCACATGACCGCACCCGACCCTGGCGAGTATCACATTACCGATTCTCATGTTTCACCATCCAATTTCCAAACCACCCATGATTTTGGCTGACCTCATGATGTGCCCTTGACTATTGGGGTTGTCATTCCTCTCGGTCCTCCCAATAATTCCATAAATTTTATTTATGGAGGCCTGGACTCATCCGTGCTACCACCCGCACCTCCCCTACCACAAACCAGATTTTATAGTAATCTGAACCACATGTCTAATCCTCTTTTTTCTTGGCAATATCTATATCAGTATAACTGGCATGGGTACGGCCTCGAGAGATATGAACAAGGATGTCATTCCTATATCAGTCCTCCCACTCACCTTCCCACCGATCGATCTAGACTCGGTTACAATCCCACCATGGTCCACCATCTTGAGCATCTTGAGCATGATTTTCAACATCTGAATCTTAATCCTCCCGACCTCCTGCCTGATGAGGAATTTGAACCTTCTATGCCACCTGATAGCTCTTCTCCTCATTCCACAGTTGACATCCCATCCACATTCTTTCCCCCATCTCCACCTCATGACCCCCTTTCCCCCTAAGAAATCGATACCCTTGTCTATCACTTCACCTACCTCACCATTGATGAATCCCTACCTACCGATTCACCCCTACCTATCGATTCACCCCTACCTACCGATTCACCCCTCCTGTAGGTTCATCCCTACCCATCAATCCATCTTCCCCTCCCTCTCCATCCCCATCCTCTCCACCTACCATTCCCTTTTTCCCAAGGTACAAAACCATACCATCTCGATGCCAAATCGCTCGCACACCTTCACCCCCATAGTCTTGAATCTCGGTCACCACCAACCCATTCCCAATTTCTTCCTATCCTCTTTCGACTCTTCAAAACCTTCCTCCCCCACCTCATCCATTTACAACACATCGATCAACATGATTTTCATCGACCTTTACACTCCCCTTCACTACCCAAATCAACCTAACTACACCCCACCTCCCATTAATGATTTTGTCAACTTCGATGATATCTCCTCCACCCCATCTACCACTGATTTCCTCCCTACACCCCACATGATCCACTCTGCTAGCGCACCATTACCTACCATCCCACCCCACATCCCATGGATTCATAATGTAGATCTTTATCTCGATGATGAATTCCTCACCCCTGACTCCATTGATGACCTCCATCTCATCCCCATCCCAACACAACTTCAATATGGTTCTCACATGCTTGTTGAGGACACCATTGAAGTTGACATTGGCAATGATCCCGACCATCCTCACATCGTCTACCTCACCACCAACCTCATGAAAGAAGAGCGTATCCTATACACCAATTTCCTTTGATACTACATTAAGGTGTTTGCCTGGTCCTATCAGGATATGTCGGGCCTCGACTCATCACTCGTGGTGCACAACCTTGTCCTCGACACCAACGCTAAACCTGTGAGGCAAAAGTTGCATTGCATGCACCCTACTATGGCCCTTATGGTAAAATGGGAATTACAAAAACTCCTTGATGTTGATTTCATTATCCCCATTGACTACCCTGAGTGGGTTTCAAACATGGTTCCCATCGAAAAACCCAAGGGGGTATCCGCATTTGCACCAATTTTAGGGATCTTAACAAAGCTTGTCCCAAGGACAATTTTCCACTCCCTAATATCGACACTTTGGTCGATGCTACAGCCGGACACAAAATACTATCACTCATGGATGGTTTTTTAGGTTACAATCAAATTCATGTCAATCCAATGGACCAACACAAGACCGCCTTCACCACCCCCTAGGGGACTTTTTGTTACAAAGTCATGCCTTTTGGCCTCAAGAATGTTGGGGCAACTTATCAACGTGCCATGACTTATATTTTCCATGATCTTATGCATAAAACTCTTGAAGACTACGTAGATGATCTTATTGCTAAATCCAAAACCCGTGGTCAACATATTGCAGATCTGCGACAAATCTTTGATCACCTCTTAGAACACAATGTTCGATTGAACCCGAAGAAATGTGTCTTTGGTGTCACCACTAGCAAAATATTAGGTTTCATCATATCCCAATGAGGCATTGAAGTAGATCCCACCAAATTCCAAGCCATCATTGACATGCCCCCCTAAGAACCTCAAGCAATTACATGGCCTCCAAGGACGAATCCAATCTATTCGATGATTCATCGCCCAGTTGTCCGACAAATGTCAACCGTTTAATCATCTATTATAGAAGGGGGTCCCATTTAAATGGGATAGCAAATGTCAAGCCACTTTTGATGACATCAAAGCCTACCTTACATCACCACCCATTCTCACCCCACCTCATCCAGACCACCCATTCTACCTATACGTCTCAGCTACTGATGTTGCACTGGGTATACTCCTCACCCAAAAGAATGAGAATGACAAAGAGCAAGTGGTCTATTACATTAGTCGCACCCTAATTGATTATGAAACATGGTATGCATACATGGAGAAACTTTGTCTTGCCATTGTTTTTGCCACCCAAAAGTTGCGACATTACATGCTCAGTCACACTACCTACGTAGTTGCTCATGATAATCCACTTCGCTACATGCTCAGCAGGAGCTACAACAACACCCGCACAACCAAATGGATCATGCTCCTCATAGAATTTGATCTCGAATTCATTAGCCAAAAGTCCATCAAGGGCCAAGTCATCGCTGATCAATTAGCTGAGGCCCCATTACCAAATAATGTGCCAGTGCTTATTCAGCTTCCAGACGACTCAGTTTTTCACATAAGCGAAGCCGAAGAACCTGTAGAGCCTGAATCAACTGCCAAACTGACTCTTTTCTTTGATGGCTCCCGATGCACACATGTTGGGGGTGCAAGGAATAGTATTTTTCACACCACAAGGGGAGCCCCTCCCCTTCTCTTTTAAGTTAGGCTTTCCATGCACCAATAACAATGTTGAGTACGAAGCTCTTATCCTTGGCTTGAAGCAAGCACTCTCCATGCACATTCATCGCCTAGACATATTTGGAGATTCCCTCCTCATTGTCAATCAAATCAAGGGAGAGTGGCAATGTCATTGCCCAGTCTTACAACAATACAAGCAAGTTGCCGAAGATCTATTGGCTAAGTTTGAGTGGTATGACATCACCGCTACCCCACGATCCACAAACCACTTTGCCGACACCATGGCCTCTCTAGGCTCACTCATCCCACAAAACCCACTTTCTGACACCACTCACGTGTCCATTCACACCCTTCTCCATTCAGCCATTTCCAACAAACCGCCTCCTCGTGACGATGGCATCAATATCATCGAAGCCACACCGCATGACCCATGGTTTTCCCAAGTTAAGGATTACATCAAGCTCGACATCATACCACCTGATCTCAGTCATACTCATAAACGAGCTTTTAAATTGCATGCCATTCACTACACATTGCTAGGTGATATCCTATATAAGTGAAGTTATGATGGCATACTACTCCACTGTCTTGAACCATCTGAAGCCCAACGCATTACTCAAGAGGCCCATGATGGTACCTATGGTGGCCATTTCAGTGGCATGGCCATTACCAAGCGCATATTATGAATGGGTTATTACTGGCCCACAATGGAACATGATTGTTGTGCTTATGTCAAAAAGTGTGTTAAATGCCAACATCATGCCAATCTCACACACTTACCTTCTCAGGCTCTACAACCTATTCAGTCCATGTGGCCATTTTCACAATGGGGCTTGGATCTTATCGGAAAAATCACACCCGCATCATCTACCAATCATAAGTTCATCATTACAACAACTGAATACTTCATGAAATGGGTGGAGGCCATTCCTCTAGTCCAAATGACTGGCCCCAAAATTGTTGATTTCATCACTCAACACATCATTTGTCATTTTGGTATCCCATCCAAAATCCTCACAGATAATGGCACTCCATTCAAAAACAAGAATGTTCATGCACTTTGTGAAAAATTCAATATCCAACATAGCTTCTCCACTCCATACTACCCACAAGGTAATGGCCAAGCGAAAGCTACAAACAAAACCATTTGCGCCATTCTTCGCAAAATAGTTGTAGAGTCACACCATGATTGGCACAATCAAATGCCATTAGCACTATGGGCCTACCATACCAGTATCCGCACTCCAACTGGGGCAACCCCATTTTCCCTTGTCTATGGCGTTGAGGCCATCATGCCCTTGGAGCTTGAAATACCATCTTTATGGGTATCCATGCAAGAATTCATTGATGATGATACAACCCACCAAGCCCGACTTGACCAATTGACCTTACTAGATGAACGTCGCATTCACGTGATTGAGCATACACGAGTTTATCAAGATCATCTCCGACGTGCCTACAATTCCAAGGTACACCAACGTGAATTTCAAGTTGGAGACTTAGTCCTTAAGGAGAACCAACAAATCACTAGCCAACCATGCCATCTCCATGACAAATTTGCACCTAATTGGCTAGGCCCTTACATGGTTACTCATAAGTTTGGATCTGGGGCATATCATCTGGCCACATTGGAAGGCATTATTGAACTTGATCCCATTAACATTACTCATTTGCAAGCATTCTACGCCTAGTTTTAGGCACTACATCTCACCACTAGTTGTCCATATGTATATACAAAACAAAAAAATAAAAATAAAATAAAACATTCAAACAACACAAAACCACACAAAAATCACATCATCATTTCTTTTTGGGATTCTGTGGCACTAAGTTAATTTGCATATACATTTATACCTGCTTCATCTATCTCCTTTCTTCTTTCTCCTCTTCTTTCTTTCTTCTCTCATGAATGTTGTATGGTCACGCTTCGAGCGGCTACATACCTTTCATTTTTTCCCCCAAAGTCCTTCTCCCTTTTCTTCTACTTATCTCCTCTTTCTTTTCTCCTTTTCTTTCCACCTCGAACCCCACCCATGTTGTATGGTCACGCTTCGAGTGGCTACATACCTTGGATAGGTTTCATTTCTTTCATCTCTTCCAATCTAATTCCTCTAAGTACCCATCAATGTATCCTTTATTTCTTGATCTCTTCTAATCTGATTCCTCTAAGTTACTCATCAATGTTGTATGGTCACGCTTCGAGCGGCTACATACCATTGATAGGTTTCTTTCTTCTTTGATTTCTCCCTCCCATTTTCTTCCTCATTATATTCTTCAATTTCACAATCCATCCCATTCACGCCTCAGTCCAATGTCCATAAAAATTGGGGCACCCATGTACATTCATTTGCACCTTTTGTTACCACTACATAGGCATTTGTACATATCCATTGTAAATACCATTCTTGGGGATTTAAACATGCACATGCTAGCATACCAGAATGATGCCCACATCCCCTTTTCAGGAGACTGGATTAGAGATATGCCTTGATGGCTTCGTCCACAAATAGTTTTATAATCAACCACCATCCAATGTTGGCATATTTTAGAAATAATTTTAAGCTTCCCTTGGTCGTATTGCTCTCTTTCTTGGATTTAATTGCATGACTTACATACTAATAACATTCTGGAAATGGGGATGATTACGTTGCATGCCAGCTGATGCTTAGCGAAAATCACTCTGCTTATTATATCATTCACATGATTTCTCATGAACCAGAGGACCGAAAAAAGGACAAGCTCCCCCCAGAGAATAAAATCCCTTGCTCTATATCTAAGCTGAGCAAGTATCCCAGAGAATCTAGAGAATAAAATCCCTTGCTCTATATCTAAGCTGAGCAAGTATCCCAGAGAATCTAGAGAAGAAAATCCCTTGCTCTATATCTAAGATGAGCAAGTATTTAAAAAAAAAGTAATGCCAAGAAAACTTCTTTGCTCTATATCTAATCTGAGCAAGTATTACAAAAAAAAAAAAAGAGAAGAAAAAGAAAAATAGAAAAGAGTCCTACCAATACAAAGATAGTCATATCCAAGGAGGCCAAAAACAAAAGCCAAATGCCTCAAGAGTAGTAATTGCTTGAATCCCTATAGTCCTTAGGTCTTTATCAATGAGCTAGCATACAAGCTAAGTTGGCATGCAATTATAACCCACTCTATTCCAGAATGGTAAAATGAACATCACTTTCCACACACAAGTCCAGGATTGAGGTCTTGTTTACCGAGATAGCCTCCAAGTGCTTCAAGAAGTTTTGCTCAGTTAGTCAATGGGATTGATTCTATAAACTGTAGTGTTCGAATCTACTCAAGTCATGTTTCACATCCACCCTCATTGAAATAATGGAATGGATTACATCAACTGACTACTATGACAATGCAAATGCTATCCCTAAGCAATACATTTACTTTGTTATATCATACTACATTATTTTATACCATTCACACCAATTACTTCATGCATCCAACATTCCACATTCACAACCACTTAACCATCATTGCATTCACATAATTCATACATCATCATAAGCAAAAATAAACAAACACAAACATGCAAATAAACACAAGTGCCACAGAATCTCATATGTGTGTATATATATATATATATATATATCAAAAAAATCAACGCCATCAGGCTACAATCAAATGTGTGGGCCCATATGGGCACATCATCACATATCCATGTCTATACATCACCATCCACAAAACTGCCATACAACTACAATAAGGAATGCACCATCATCAGGTACATCTCCCCACAAAAATAATCCGCTCCTCATGAGCACCTAAAAAAAAAAAAAAAAGTCATCCACCAACTGCTCCCGTAGGCCCTCATGGCTATTGTCCCTCGATGTCTCCCCACTCCCTCACCTATGCCACCTCCTCCAGCTACCCACCATGAGGACTCTACCTCTCCAGCATCCACCACTCCTACCCTCTCCACCTGTCTAGGTGGTCCCATCCTCACTGGTGCCTGTGACATCATAGGTGCCACGAACCCCTACACTCTACCACCCATGGATGGCGCACTCTACTATGGCTGCATAACCGATGAGGCTAGTGATCCCTCATAGATAGGGATAGGTATCCCCTAAATAGCCAACTCCCCCTCACATCTCACTCACCTATCCGCCTCCTTAGTATTCAAGGCCAAAAGTAGGCGGTTACCCACCTATAACTATGCTATCTCCATATGCACCACCTCCAACTACATCACTACATCACCTAATTAGGAAATCTCCTACCCTACCCTATCTCATGCCCATTGTGTCTCTCTCATAGTCTGCACCAACTCTGCCAATCGCTCTACATGGTAAGCCTTCATGGCCTCCATCTCCACCCTCACCTCCTCCATTATTTGTCTCAACCACCTCATCCACTCCCTCAGATAGTATCACACTCATGCCTCAGTCCATCCCACTCCATCCTGAGCACTGCCATCTCCTCTACCATCTATTGCACTCGCACCTCTACCGCATCCCGCTCCCACATGGTGGCCCTCAAATCCTCATCTGCCTCCTCCCTCTCCTTCTCCCACAATGACCGCTCAGTCCCCCACTCTATCTCCCACTCAAATAACATGTCCTGCACCTATCGCAACTCCACCCGAAGTCGCTCTACCTCAGCCTCTACTGATAGAGCACCATGCAGATCACCCCCAAAATCAAAATCCTCCACATCTCCTATCAACCCCTCCCCCAAAACAACCCCTCACATGGTACGTCCCCTCCCATATCCATCATAGGAACATACTCCATATCCACCACCCTCTCACCACCTCCTCCCGATGGCCCCACACCACTACTCCCCACCAGCCACTCATCCATAACGACAACATCCTCCATAGCCATCATCCCACCGCTACCTCCTGCCATTACTCCCACGCCCACATCACACACTAATTGATCATGCTCATCCCAATGCACTCGTACGCATATCAAAAAATGCTCATACTCAACATCCTTCACCTCATCTAGCTCAGGTGGCCCCGTATCCTCCTCCTCCTCCACATCCTGTATAGGTGACCCTACTATCACCCCTCCTGGTAGACCTACATCAGGTAGAGCCCCTGCTACATCCACCCATCCATCCACCACACCTCGCCTAGGCTCCCAAGTCTACCTCAACCACCACACCTCATACTCCATGGTCATCCCCACATTGTCCACATCTAGGACATCAATCACCTCATCTAGAATCAAGTCTAGTGGTGGCACTATAGGTTATGGCCCCCTATCTCCCCTCACCCTATAAATCTACATAGGCGCATTAGGCCACCCCTACACCAACCCAAACTATCACTGCACCCTAGAAAATGGAAAGTACTCCACCTCCTCCACGTACTTCCCCACCAGCCACCTCCCACACCGAATGCATGCCAAGTGCACAGGATCCTGATCCCACACTGGCCCTCCCCGCCATGGCCTCCACCTCACATGCTCCATAGTCAACCGCCCCAACTCCCCCCGATAGACAACCAACTCACCAGCATGCTCCCGCCTCTTCTTCTCCATGTCTGCCCACCATCTCCTAGCATAAGGCATCTCAACCCCCTCATGTGCATGTGCATCATATGGCAAATTTGTAGGTCTCAAGATGGTAATATGCTCCCACGCCCATACCTACAGCAATGGAAGTACACATAGGCCCATCCTATCCATCCGTACCACTCCATGTAGCTCATGGTACACCTGAGTCAACAATGTGGGTGCCCATGCATATCGCACCTCCCATTCCACCATGTTGCAAATAACCCCCATCATGTTCCAGGGGAATCTCACCCCGAAAGCATCAGGTAAGGCGTGACTCGCCACCAACAACATCCCCATTGCATGATGCAATGAGAGCCACCTCTCCTTCTTCCTCCAATACTGCATATAGTCCACCCCCTTCTTCGCCTCCACCCACCTCCACCTCTCCCCAAAGGTCCTCTCCAGAACCCGGTCTTGGTCCTCCTTCTTCACCACCATCACCGTCACACCATCAATCGACAATCGGTATATCCGATAGATGTCCTCTAACGTCACCGTCATCTCCCCGATCGGTAAATGGAAGGTATTCCTCTCAGGATCCCACCTCTCACATAGTGCGGCCATATATGCGTGGTTCACATGAACCTCGCGCATCACCCATACCCCCCACAACCCCACTATCTTCAGCCACTCCACATCTGCCTCCTTCCACTATGCCTCCAACTCCTTTCTACAAGTCCGAAGTCGATGGCGTGTAAATACTACTTTCACCTGCCATAACACACACCACATGTTAGAAATCACTCACATTTTTGTACATAATCTGTATACATTCGTATGTAACATAAATGCACACATTTTTTACTATTTCTAAGCATTTATTAGATAGAAATTGAATTGATGTACATATACTTAATTCAGTGCTCATTTACACAAGGCATTCCACGCATTTTGCATCCACATGCACACCAAAAAAACATGAAAAATTCCATAAAAAAATACAAATTTGGCCAAACCATGACCAACCCAGATGCCAAAAATACATAAAAATGCCAAAAAATGTGGTTCGCACCCCACACGTGTGAACCTCCAAAAATCGATGAAAATTGCACGGTTGGGTGTGGAATTCCACGTTGATTCCAACGGTACCCAACACACATGCGAAAAAAATTAAACACGTGCCAAAAATGCAAAAAATGACACAAAAACCCTCCCCATTGGCATGCAATATGAGGCAGTCAAAACGAGGTCAAAACAAAAAAATAAAGGCAGATCGAGATACCCATTTGGCTTATTAGGCAGATTTCAGTTTTCATTTTCACTCCCATGCATATTTTCCTACCCATTTTTTCATGTCACATTTCACATCACATCCATGCACACATTCCCATGCATCCAAAAGTCAAAATAAAAAATAGACAGCAGATCGTGATACCCATTTGGCCAATTTTACACGTTGTGTTCAAATTTTACTCATTTTCTACCCACACCCTCGTTTCACGATTGAAAAAGCGAAAATATTCATTTTAAACCCCCCCCAAATTCACACATGTCGAGAAAGCAAAAAACCACCTACCTCGGGCATTTCCACTCCCACGCTGGTACTCCCCGATGCACTCGCCATCTCGTCCCATCCGATTCACAATCTGACAACACTCCATCACCCTTTTCTCCTCTCCTCCACCTCTCCACAATTCCTTGCATGCAAAAATGATGTCATCTCATCAAAATTCACCTTTTATAATGAATTTTGGGTGGGTTCACACCCCACACGTGCGAACCGACAGGTTCGCACCCTTGAGGTGCGAACCATATGGTTCGCATGTGTGACATGAACCTGCCATACATTGCCAAATTTTTCCCATTAACCTCACATTTCATCATAAAATCCATCCCACACCTCATTTTCTTGATTTTTGTGCCAAATTTTTCAAATCTGGCCTTTCATCTTCATCAACCGTCGCATCGCCGACCTCCATTTCCTTCATCGCCAATTCACCGTTTGAGGGGGTTATCATCAATCACACCAAAACTCTACCTTGCACATGATCAAACAACCAAACATCCAATCATGGATAAAACAAATGCACACAAATTTTTTTGCTAACGATTATCTCAATGATCAAAATTCCAATTCAAAACAAAATGATGTTTTCCAAAATTCAAAATGCCTCTGCTTGTAGATGCCACATGGATCGTCATAAGTGGCAGACGTAAGACCACTTGTGAATAAAAATCCTGAAGTTCTACCTTAGGCTCCAACAATTTATCAAATATCATCAAAATGAGCTCATCAATCAATCGAAAGCAAAAGTTAACAAAAGCATCTTGTTTCATCCAAAAATTGAAACATTTCCAATTAATCATAATGCAAGGTAATCATACGACCCCCTCCAAACCAACCATTCACCAAACCATTTTTTATCAATGCATCTCTTTCACAAATCATCAATCATCATCAATGCATATCATCAATTTTTGTACTAAACCATGTTTCACACACTCCAGTACAAAAAGGGGTAAATGTAGACACCAAAAAGTCACACATTGTCCCTCTCCCCATTCCCATGGTTAATTAATATGCAAAACCATTGAAAATTGCATAAATTGACCCAAAAACACTATTCATCACCATTAGCCCCTTTGGGCTAGCTAAGCCCTTTCCTACGCTTAACCCTAGGTCCTCATGTGACCTCATGCCAACTCAACTAAGGTTGAAACCTTTACCATGGTCAAAAATCACTTTATGGTCAAAAAGTCAATATTTTGGTCAAATTATGCTTTATGGCTAATTTCATGCTTAATTAGATCTAATCTTGATTTAATTAAACACCTCCACCTCACCTAGTCTACTTTGACTAGCCTAGCCTTCCACCTCACCTAGCCTACCCTATCCTAGCCCTACCACCTCTCACCTAAATATTCCTCCATATCACACACCCATGGGTCATTAATGCAAGATAGAGACATTTGCACATAATAATGATTAATTAATCCTAAGATGCTCCCATAAAGGTGAATATTAATGACAAATTGATATTTACTTTTAATCATCATTGCTTTTGGATGGGTGAGGGATTCTCTCACCCAACTTCACTCATGACCCAGGACACCTCAGGGGACACCTCTCTGGTGGACACCTCACCAATAACACCTCATAGGGGACACCTCATCCCCTTTCTCTCACCCTGGCCCACTCTATAAATAGAAGGCCATTTTCACCATTTAGGATGATCACACTTTTACATACCGAAACTTCGTTGAAATCACCACTGCCATTACATCCATCACATATCCATTGCATAGCTATCATACGACCATCACAATCAGCTTGCCTCATGCTTATGCCCATTCTATGAGTGAGACAGGTTGACTTCATTATCAGGATTTGTTGTTCAAGAGCTCTACCCAACAAAATACATCGACAGAACCAATCAAAAGCATCCAAGGACCCTACCTGAGTAATCCGGCTTCAAAAGGGCCGGTTCGCACCTCACACGTGCGAACCTCCCGGTTCACACCCCAGGAGTGCGAACCTCTGAAACAAGCACCAAAATCATTCGAACATGTTCTACAGGTCCAGAAAAAGCATAAGGAAGCATCCAACAAGTGGTGGCTCACAAGCAAGAAGCCCACCTACATCGAGGAACCCACAAAAGACTGGTCTTGCTATCTTTGTACCATCATCAAAGAGCTCCCTAGGGGAGACTCCATTGTAGCCTTCAGGGCAAAGTTGTAAAAGGACATTACCTCTTGTAACCCCTTTTATGATTATAAATGCAAATTCAGTAGATTCTATAATATTTGAATGAAGTGTTATGGTGTCTTTTTGGTTGGGGTTGTTCTCTATGCTCCACCTGAGGATACATCCTATTTTGGTTCACTTGGGGTGATTCTTCTTACCTTCCACTATTTTTAGGTAACAGTACTATCTATTGATGTCCTCTTTCGTTTGGAGGAATCCATTCTTCATCTTCCTCTTCTATTCATTCAGTCCCATCTGCAAATCTGACCTGCACTCGCAATATTCTTCTTTCAATGGGTCGAGGTACCAAATTTTGTTGTTCTATGGTTGGTATTGCATCTTCCCCTTCTACAAATAAATGTGTGAGTCTTGTGTCAAGGTCTTATTGTGATGGACCTTGCTCATCTTGAGTCCTCTATTGAGCTTCTGCTCATCTTCTTCGTTCGATCTCTTCTAAAGAAATGAATAAGCACTGTACCTTGCAAGGCTTCAACTTTGAGTCATTTACAATATCAGGCACCTCCATCCCATTCAAGTTCAGCAACTTGATTGCTCCATTATTCATTACTTCAACTACTTTATAGGGACCAAGTCATAACACCTTCAAATTACCAGTCTTAATTTCCCTCTTCCCATTAAACTTTAGAACCAAGTCACCTGTACTAAGTTCTAACTTCCTCAAATGTTTGTCATGCCATGCCTTCCTTCTTTTCTTAGCTACCTCAATTGCCCATTGTACCATGATTCATATTTCATCTAACTTGATCAGTGTTGTCAGTAACTCTTCCAAACTTTCTTGATCACCCAAGTGATGCTCTACCATGACTCTCAAACTTGATGTCAAGAATTCAACTGGAACCACTGCCTCCTGTCCATACATCAAATGGAAAGGTGTATACTCTGTTGTAGGTTTAAAGTTGTTCTATATGCCTAAAAAATAGATGGTAACCTTTCTTCCCAATATTTTCCCTCTATTCCATAGGTTTTATACAGAGTAGATACCAGGACTTTATTTGTTGCATTCTCCTGCCCATTTTCTCTAGGATAGTGTGGACTAGACAATGAGTGCAAATTGTCGTTAAAATTTTGATGATTTCATCAATAAAGTGCCCCCTCGATCACTTTTTACCTATAGTAGAATACCAAATCTTGTGATTACCTGCTCGTACAAGAATCTCGATGTACTTTTTGCTGAGTTATCAGGTAATGCTCTCACTTCAACCCATTTTGTCAAGTATTCCATTGCTACTACAATGTATCTACACTTCCTTCTACGAGATGTCTTCAATGGTTTGACAAAGTCTAATCCCCACCTTTCAAATAGTTCTTGGGGTTGTTGATGGATGTAATGGCATAAATTCCCTTTTTACTGGCTTTCCTACCCTTTGAAAAGTATCGCATGCTTTCACATACTCTTTTGTATCATTATATAGTGTGGGCCACCATAGTCCAACTAGTAATATTTTCTCAGTTGTTGCATCTGGTACCTTGTGCCCTCCTACTAAGTCTTCATGAGATTATTTCAATGCTACTTTGACTTCTTCTTCCATAACACATCTTCTTAGGATACCATCGCTTCCCATATTATACAACAATCCTGCTATCAACTGCAAGGGTGCTGACTTCATGATCACTTTATTTTTCTTGGCTGCCATCATTTCTTGTGGCAAATATCCTATGGAAAGATACTGGCCAATCAAATTGTACCATGATGGAACAACATTGATGGTGAATAATTGTACATCAGGGAATTCATCCGAAAATCATGTTCCTATAGGCTCTCTTGATCGTATTCGAGACAACTGGTCTACAATAACATGCTTCTTACCAGGTCTCACTACTACTCGGAATACAAAATCTTATAGGGTGATGAGCCACCTACTAACCTATCCTTGTATCATTGTTTTATTTATCAAATACAACAGAGCTTGGTAATCTACATATAAAGTAAATGGGTTTACCAATAAATAATGCCTAAACTTCTTCACTACATATACCATTTCCAAAGCTTCTCTTTCTATTGTACTATAATTTCTCTCAGGCATTGACAATAGGTGACTAGCAAAGAAAATAGGCTGATCCAGCTTGAATTGTCCTTCTTGTGCCAAAGCACATCCAATTGCAAAATTTGAAGCATCAATATGGACATGGAATTCCTTATCCTAGTTTGAGAATGCAAAAATTAGGCTACTCACAAGATTAGCCTTCAGCTCCTCAAAGGCTCCTTGATGCTCCTCTATCCATATGAAAAAAATATTCTTCTTCGTCAATAAATCCAATGGATAGGATACATGTGCATAATTATTGAAAAACCTTGGATAATATCCGGTCGATCCCAAGAATGGTTATTCCATGGGTAATATCACACGGATCTTATCAGGTTCTATTTTTAACCCTTCACTGCACACTATGTGTCCTAGCAATTTTCCATATGGTACCATAAGGTAGCATTTTCCAGGATTCTGTACATTTTTGCACCTACTCATGCATTCACTGAGGGTAGGAAGATGCTCCTTGATCTTCCCATAAATGGACCAATCATCCAAAAATTCTTTGAAGTTTCCTATTGCCAACTGATCAAATATATACAATATGATGCACTGAAATGTAGTTGGGGAATTGCAGAGCTTGAATGGTATTCGATTATATGCATAGATGCAATTATCTACAATAAATATGGTCTTCATATTATCCTCCTTGTCTATACTTATCTGATTGTAACCCAAAAACCCATCCAAAAATGAATAGATCTCATGTCCTTCAACTTCTTCCAAGATAGAATCTGTGAAGGTAATAGTGAAGGGGTCCTTAATAGTTACTGTATTTAGACTCCTAAAATCCACACATATTCTAATCTTGTCCACTTCCTTCTTCAAGGTGATCACTATAGGTGATACCCATTCACTGGTTGTCACCCTGAAGATGATTCTTGCCTCCAACATATTTTCTATATTTGCATTCACTAATGTAACATACTTTGGGTTTATCCTGTAAGGTCTCCTCCTTATGGGCTATGCTATAGGAATTAGTGTAATCTTATGGATACATAACTCAGGTGGTACTCCCTTCAGGTAATTATATGTCCATGCAAAGATATCCTTATATTCCAAGAATATCTTAAAAGTTACCGCTTTCATTACAGGGTTCCAATCATCACCATAGTGAATCATCTTAGGTTCCTCTATTCTTAGATTGATGTCCACTATCCAAGGTCCTTCATATTTGATATTATTCGGCTCACTTTCTATTTTCTCTACATTTATTGGGTGTGCTGGTCTTGTATCAATTTCCATATCTCCTACTGTATACTCTGCAAAACTCTTTGGGAATGTCCATTTTTCTTCTACCTCTTTCTTGGGTTCCTAGCTGACTTTTGGTTCATCTTGTTTTTTCTTGATCTCCTATGAATCAATACAAAGATAGTTGGGCTAAAAAATCTTGTACTCCATTTTTCAATGGAGAAGTCTACTATCAGATTTGGCTTCATATTCACTACATTCATCCAGGTACAACATTCTTTCTTCATCTAGTTCATACCCTTCATCACCTGAGGAATTTTTTGATTCATTGGTCATAGCTACATCCTCACTGACCTTTTGATTAGCTAGATTAATCATATATTTGTGTTGTCCCTTCCTAAAAGTGATATAATTCTTTCCCTAGTTGTGATTAACTTTGGCTACTCATAGTCATCCTCTCCCTAAGAGAGCATCGTATGCAGGCTTCTACATAGTAATCACAACAAAATCCAAGACAAACTCTTGGTCGACTATCACCACTTGTTGTGCTATCAAGAATCCATTTGTCTTGATACCATACTGTTAAACACCATATAATCAAAATATCAGAGCCCATAAATATGGAGCACCTAATTCTAGCCAGGTTCTTTTAGGTAGCACATTAACACTAGATCCTCCATCCATAATAACTTGTGTCAATTTGTACCCTAGGATATCCATATGAAATAATACGGGTTTCTTTTCCATATCAAAGTAGGATCCATGAATTGATATTTTCTTTTCTTCTCCTAAATCAGTTGGATCTATACTTCCATCACCTTATGCAGTTGTATCTCTTCCATCATGTTAGTCTCACAATGACACTGAGAGGGGGGGTGAATCAGTGTAGCTCTTTTAAAACTTAAATCTTCAACTCTTAAAGCCGAAACAATGAAAACTTAAAACCAAATAAAGCAAGTATAACAAGAGAACATCACACAACACAAGATGTACCGAGGTTCACCGATTTGGCTACTCCTCAAAATGACTGTTTGGACTCCCATCCAAATCCAGCCTTTGCAAAGCACCAACTTTACAATCAATTTACCAGCACCCACTGGAAGGAGCACCAACCCCTGATTAACAAGCACCAACTAGAAGGAGCACCAACCCCTGATGCCAAGCACCAACTTGGACTTCAATTTTGAAACTAGAAGATTGACATAAAAATGCCTTCACTTTTACAAGACCCTGACTGGTCTATTGCTTACCCAACATCTACCACAATTCACAAAACACACACTCATCGCACTTCACAAAATAAAATCCCCTAATAAAATTCTCCAAGCAACACTCCTTTTATAACTATCCTTTCTCTTTGTAACTCCAATTGTAACTCCTTTCATATTCTCATACGCCACTTGTCAATTGTAACACCTTCTTTCATATTCTCATATGCCACTTGTCAATTGTAACTCCTTTATGTAACTCCTTTTGTATATATTGAGAAGGCATTTCATCAAACACGTCACATGCAAATAATTGACACCATATTCTCCTACCATGACTGTTCATTTTCTCGGTCATGACTATTCATTTTCTCCTTCGATGACTGTTCATTTTCTCCTTCATGACTGTTCGTTTTCTCCTTCGATGACTGTTCATTTTCTCCTTCATGACTATTCATTTTCTCTTTTTTTTTCATTATTTTTCTTATTTTCATTTTCTCCTTCATCTTCTTTTCCTTCATCTTTATTTTCTCTTTCATGCTATTCATTTTCTCCTTGCATGATTGTTCATTTTCTCCTTGCATGACTGTTCATTTTCTCTTTCCCTTATGCATGCATGTGTTTTGGTTTCCAAAAAGGCTTTTCATTTCTATTTTGAGGCCCTTCATTTCCTTTTCTCCACATGGGCATGCGTCCGCTTCTTTCCATGTGTAACGACCATCTTAAATGATTTCAAATCATTAAATATTCCTTATGGGTCCACGTCACTATGCAGTCTTCAGTTTCACCATCCTGATGTTCATCACTAATATCAGATGCACTATCAACTACTCTGTTCCTTTGGCAAAAATGCAACATGTCGCGATATCACGACACTTTTGTTTCTCTGGCTTCCCTTTTGAGTCGAAAATGCGACATGTCACGATATCATGACACTTTTGTTTCTCCTACCTCCCTTTTTGAGTCACAAAAATGTGACATGTCGCGATATCGTGACACTTTTGTTTCTCTGCTCTACCCTTTTTGAGTCACAAAAATGTGACATGTCATGATATCGTGACACTTTTGTTTCTCTGCCTCCTCCTTTTTGAGTCACAAAATCGACATGTCAGATATCGCGACACTTTTTCTCTCTCTCCCTTTTTGAGTCATGAAAATGCGACATGTCGCGATATCGCGACACTTTTTCCTTCTTGCTCTTTCTCTTTGCTTTGGACCTGAAAATACAACATGTCGCGATATCGCGACACTTTTTCTCCTTGCTCTTTCTCTTTGCTTTGGCCCAAAATACAACATGTCGTGATATCGCGACACTTTTTCTCCTTGCTCTTTCTCTTTGCTTTGGCCCGAAAATACAACATGTCGCGATATCGCGACACTTTTTCTCCTTGCTCTTTCTCTTTGCTTTGGCCCACGAAAATACAACATGTCACGATATCGTGACACTTTTTCTCCTTGCTCTTTCTCTTTGCTTTGGCCCGCAAAAATACATGTCGCGATATCGCGACACTTTTTCTCCTTGCTCTTTCTCTTTGCTTTGGCCCAAAAATACAACATGTCACGATATCGCGACACTTTTTCTCCTTGCTCTTTCTCTTCTTTGGCCAAAATACAACATGTCGCGATATCGCGACACTTTTTCTCTTTCTCTTTTGAACACTTTTTCTCTTTCTCTTTCCTGAAAATGCAACATGTCGCGATATCGCGACACTTTTTTCTCCTTGCATTTTCTCTTTTCTTTGGACCGAAAATGCAACATGTCGCGATATCGCGACACTTTTTTTCTTTGCGGTGTTTTGCTTTTTCTTTGATCTTTAGCATATGGGCCACTTCGGTCTTCTTGGAAAATATGCAAAAAGGTGGGTAAACATCCTCATAAGCATTTAACATCACTGTACATACTCTGAGTAACCTCTGAACTCCTGTCCACTGCATCAACCGATCTATCTGACCATGTTGACAACAATGACAATATTGTCGCTGCACCTTGCTCAACAATCTCCCCCTTTGGAATTGTTGGCAACACACGTGCAATTTCCTGTAACTCTTCTCCCCCTTTGACAACAATATCAAAGGGCTACTGCAAACTCCCCCTGAGTCCATGCACAACATTCTCAGGGAAAAATTATTACACTTAGCAAAAATCACAAACATGAGCAAAAAGATAAACAAATACACAAATGCTCCCCTGAGAATGTGGTCCCGATAGCTAGTCAATTCTTGGGAAGCGTGACCACTCCCAATTTATTGTGAAGGTACTCAAAGACTTCCTTGGGCAATGGTTTTGTGAAGATATCCGCTACTTGCTCTATTGTTGGAACAAAATCCAACTTAACCTCACCTTTCGCAACTTTCTCCTTCAAAAAGTGATACCGGATAGCAATATGTTTTGTGCGAGAATGCATAACCGGATTCTTTGAGATGTTAATGGCACTGGTGTTATCACACTTAACTAAAATTGGCTCACTGAAGTTAATACCAAGATCTTTCAGGGTTTGTTTCATCCATAATACCTGCGTACAACACGTTGTCGCTGCAATATATTCTGCCTCTACTATGGATAAGGAGACTGACTCTTGTTTCTTACTGTGCCAC
Organism: Wollemia nobilis; assembly: GCA_028583015.1. NCBI lineage: Eukaryota > Viridiplantae > Streptophyta > Pinopsida > Araucariales > Araucariaceae > Wollemia > Wollemia nobilis. The sequence continues at coordinate 9,140,794 of JAQPPZ010002979.1, forward strand.
GCGACCAACCTGTCTCCAAGATAGAATGCACCTCCACTGGTACTCTTTCTATCATCTACACATCCTGCCCAATCTGCATCTGAATACGCAATAAGGGTGAAGTCCTTACCTTTCGGATACCATAACCCATACTCCATAGTACCCTTGAGGTACCGAAGAATCCTCTTCACTGCTGTCACATGAGTCTCCTTGGGACTAGCCTGAAATCGTGCTACCATGCATACTGCCTGCAAAATATCTGGTTTGGTAGTTGTCAAGTACAGTAAGCTCCCAATCATAGATCTGTACATGGTTTGATCAACATGTGGAGATTTGTCATCCTTGCTCAACTTGCAACTTGTCGTCATGGGAGTGCTAACTGGCTTACAATCCTCCATTGTGAACTTTTTAGTATCTCTTTCACATATTTAATTTGAGAAATAAATATGCCCTTCTCATTTTGATTAACTTGCAACCCGAGGAAATACGAAAGTTCACCAATCATTGACATTTCAAATTCTTTCTGCATCTTATTTGCTAAATATTTACACGACTCATCTTTGCTACTGCCAAATATGATATCATCTACGTATACAACAAGAACAATAAGATGGCCATTTTCTATTTTGACATACAAATTACTATCCACCATACCTTTCTTGAACCCTTGTTGAGTAAGATAGTTGTCTAGCCTTGCATACCATGCTCGAGGTGCCTGTTTTAAGCCATATAATGCTTTCTTCAACTTGCAAACCAAGTTGGGATCATCACCAAGTTGGAAACCATCTGGCTGCTCAATATAAACCTCTTCTTCAAGTTTCCCATTCAAAAATGCTGATTTCACATCCATTTGATAAACTTTGAAATTCTTGTAAACTGCTAAAGCCAGAAACATTCTAATTGCCTCTAGTCTAGCCACAGGTGCAAAGGTTTCCTCAAAGTCAATACCTTCAACTTGTGCATAGCCTTTACATACCAATCTTGCTTTATTCCTGACTACCTGTCCGTCTTCATTCAATTTGTTTCGAAAGACCCATTTAGTACCGATTATATTTTTATTTGTAGGTCTTGGTACTAACTCCCAAGTTTTGTTTTTCTCGATCTGATCTAATTCTTCATTTATTGCCTTCATCCAACTTTCATATTTGCTTGCGTCAGCAACATTTTTGGGCTCAATGCTGGATAATAGAGAGTAGTTGCTTACTACTCTTCTTCTTATCTGAACACCAACTGTGGGGTCTCCCTGAATATTTGTACTCAATTTGTATTGATGTAACTTCCTGCTCATGTAGCCGCTTTGAATGCAATAATAAAATGTGAGCTTTCTGATTTTGCACGTGAATTAAATATTTTCACCAAAGCGTCATAATAGATCTAACAATCTTCACATCAATGTGTAGTACAAATACACACTGCTTTTATCGAAACACATATATGCAACTAGGGCAACATTCTTTCACTAAACCAAATTATCAGAACTGTTATAATCCATAACTTTGAACAATGGCAGTAAGAACCATCAAAAGTACAACACTGACATATAGCAATACTACAAATGGTGACAACTCTCAATTTAATCACCACCCTTCACGGTACCTCCACAAACAACTACATGAACTGAAACACACTTTGACAACTATACGACAACTCCCCTTGACTACTTGCCTTTCATCCTCAGATAACCAAACAAATACATAGGAGCATTAAAATAAAACTTTAAGATTGCTCCCCCTGAGGATGTGCTACCTGGAGTTGCTTAGTGCAATAGAGGAGTAGTCTCCTTCAGTCCAAGGAGACACGATTTCCTTTCTTCTTTCTTTCTCCACTCTGGTTTGATTACAGTTTTGGGCTCTTGTTTTGACTTTTCTTTTTCAGTAGCTTGTGCATGTTTTTCGAGAAATTTTCTATTTTGTCTCATTCCATTTGGTTGAAATTTTCTTCCCTGAAATTGATTTGATGCAAATGTACTTCGACAATTTCTTGCAATGTGCCCAAAATTATGATAGTTATAACATTCTACTGCATAATCCATCAAAGGTGAAAAAACATTTCTACTGGGTGGTTGTCTCTTGTGCATCCTTGATGGATGATTATTTTCCTTTCTTTGATGCACATGATTTCTTCCCTGTCTGTGTTGCATTCTTTGTGTCTGATGAAATCTACTGTCTTGCCTTAGATTAGATACAAAAGTTCTTGGACAAAACCTTGCTATGTGCCCATGACCATTACATTTAAAACATTGCACATGGTGTTCAATCGGAAAAATAGATGTATTTCTACCAAACATAACTCTTTGATCTATTATTCAATCCACAATAAATTGCCTTGTGACCATAATGGTTGCATCTAAAACAATAGCCATTAAAAGCATTATTATGAATAAAGTGAGAGTGATAGAACCTCTTTTGTTGTGGTTGCTTTGTTGTAGATCTCCTTTGAGATTTTCTTCCTTTTGAAGATTCAGCTTCAAGCTTTTCTTGCTTTGATCCTTCAACAGTGGACTTCTTCTTCTCTATAGATTTAGAAGATGAAGGTTGTTCAGCTTCACATCCAAGACCAAGCTTACCCATGGAGCTTCTTTGTTGCCTTATCATTTTATCTAGCAACTCTGTGCTCTTCTCAAATTTGAGATTTGTATTGGCCTCTTCTAGTTGTTTCCTCAATAAAACAATCTCCTCTTCTTGTTTGCAGCAAACAATCTCTTTTTCATTGATCTGTGACCTGAGAGTTTCTTCAATCCTTTTGGACTCTTCTACTTGTAGCTTTAGATCACTAATAACTTTGTTAGATTCCTCTTCACGTTTGCTACATACATCGCCTTTATCATCCAGGTGTGACTTCAAGGCTTCTTCTATTTTCTTGGCTTTATGAATTTGTAAGAAGAGATCTTCAATATTATCCCCATATTCTTCCAACTTCTTGGACAGTCTTTTGTTCTTTTTCCTTTCTATATCCAACTCTTCAAGTGCAGCGATCAACTCACCTTCTAGATCTACTTCAACCTCAAGGTTTTCATCACATACTTCAGAATTCACTCCTATCTTTTCTAGTTCAATTTTCTCTTCCACAGGAACTGAAACTGATTGAGATGCCTTATTTGAGGAGGATCTATTCTTCTTACCCATTGCATACTAATCCAAGATCAACCCTAGCTGATTTAGCCTGACAAGGGAAACTGGCTCTGATACCAATTGTTAGTCTCACAATGACACTGAGAGGGGGGTGAATCAATGTAGCTCTTTTTAAACTTAAATCTTCAACTCTTAAAGCCGAAACAATGAAAACTTAAAACCAAATAAAGCAAGTATAACAAGAGAACATCACACAACACAAGATGTACCGAGGTTCACCGATTTGGCTACTCCTCAAAATGACTGTTTGGACTCCCATCCAAATCCAGCCTTTGCAAAGCACCAACTTTACAATCAATTTACCAACACCCACTGGAAGGAGCACCAACCCCTGATTTATTTGCACCAACAGAAAGGAGCACCAACCCCTGATTTACCAGCACCAACTAGAAGGAGCACCAACCCCTGATGCCAAGCACCAACTTGGACTTCAATTTTGAAACTAGAAGATTGACATAAAAATGCCTTCACTTTTACAAGACCCTGACTGGTCTATTGCTTACCCAACATCTACCACAATTCACAAAACACACACACTCATCGCACTTCACAAAATAAAATCCCCTAAAAAATTCTCCAAGCAACACTCCTTTTATAACTATCCTTTCTCTTTGTAACTCCAATTGTAACTCCTTTCATATTCTCATACGCCACTTGTCAATTGTAACACCTTCTTTCATATTCTCATATGCCACTTGTCAATTGTAACTCCTTCTTTATGTAACTCCTTTTGTATATATTGAGAAGGCATTTCGTCAAACACGTCACATGCAAATAATTGACACCATATTCTCCTACCATGACTGTTCATTTTCTCGGTCATGACTATTCATTTTCTCCTTCGATGACTATTCATTTTCTCCTTCATGACTATTCATTTTCTCCTTCGATGACTATTCATTTTCTCCTTCGATGACTGTTCATTTTCTCCTTCATGGTTCATTTTCTCCTTCATCTTTCATTTTCTCTTTATGCTATTCATTTTCTCTTTATTATTCATTTTCTCCTTATTTTTTTTATTATTCATTTTCTCCTTCATGACCGTTCATTTTCTCTTTCCCTTATGCATGCATGTGTTTTGGTTTCAAAAAGGCTTTTCATTTCTATTTTGAGGCCCTTTCTCTCTTTTCTCCACATGGGCATGCGTCCGCTTCTTTCCATGTGTAACGACCATCTTAAATGATTTCAAATCATTAAATATTCCTTATGGGTCCACGTCACTATGCAGTCTTCAGTTTCACCATCCTGGTGTTCATCACTAATATCAGACGCACTATCAACTACTCTGTTCCTTTGGCAAAAATGCAACATGTCACGATATCGTGACACTTTTGTTTCTCTCCTGCCTGCCCTTTTTGAGTCACAAAAATGTGACATGTCGCGATATCGTGACACTTTTGTTTCTCTCGCTCCCTTTTTAAGTCAAAAATGACATGTCGCGATATCATGACACTTTTGTTTCTTTGCTAGCCTACCCTTTTTGAGTCACAAAATGCGACATGTCGTGATATCGCGACACTTTTGTTTCTCTATCCTCCAGCCCCTTTTGAGTCGCAAAATGCGACATGTCACGATATCGTGACACTTTTTTTCTCTGCCTCCTTTTTGAGTCACAAAAATGTGACATGTCGCGATATCGCGACACTTTTTCCTTCTTGCTCTTTCTCTTTGCTTTGGACCACAAAAATACATGTCACGATATCGCGACACTTTTTCTCCTTGCTCTTTCTCTTTGCTTTGGCCCACGAAAATACAACATGTCGCGATATCACGACACTTTTTCTCCTTGCTCTTTCTCTTTGCTTTGGCCCACGAAAATACAACATGTCGCGATATCGTGACACTTTTTCTCCTTGCTCTTTCTCTTTGCTTTGGCCTACAAAAATACAACATGTCACGATATCGCGACACTTTTTCTCCTTGCTCTTTCTCTTTGCTTTGGCCCGCGAAAATACAACATGTCGCGATATCGCGACACTTTTTCTCCTTGCTCTTTCTCTTTGCTTTGGCCACGAAAATGCAACATGTCGCGATATCGCGACACTTTTTTCTCTTTGCTCTTTCGGTCGTAAAAATGCAACATGTCGCGATATCGTGACACTTTTTTCTCCTTGCATTTTCTCTTTGCTTTGGACCGCGAAAATGCAACATGTCGCGATATCGCGACACTTTTTTTCTTTGCGGTGTTTTGCTTTTTCTTTGATCTTTAGCATATGGGCCACTTCGGTCTTCTTGGAAAATATGCAAAAAGGTGGGTAAACATCCTCATAAGCATTTAACATCACTGTACATACTCTGAGTAACCTCTGAACTCCTGTCCACTGCATCAACCGATCTATCTGACTGTGTTGACAACAATGACAATACTGTCGCTGCACCTTGCTCAACACATCATTGCTTTTTGTAATGATGGAATAGCTTCCAACAGGTTTACCACTTTGATATCTACTATGGTGTCCAAAACCTATGCTGCCAAACTTTGCATAATTGCCTTCTCTTTTGATGGATTTTTTAGTTCCTTTCCCTCCACCTCATCGACTATTTCTATAACCGCCACTTGTTGCCTTTTGCCCACCTCCTACGGTCTTCTATTTCTCTTCTTGCTCCTAGATTGTCAGGACCTGTGGATGTACTCTTGCATTATACGAACATAGTATTACCTCGTGTTCCATCACATTACACATGTGACAATAGTCATTTCATGGAAACTACAATTGTATGCCCTTCAACCTTACATTTTGTGCACCAAATGTCATTCTTGTCAGGTTTGTTTCTTTGTTATTTCATGAACTTGTTGAAATCCTGATAAAATAATACCACTATCCTTTGTATAGTATCATCTTCTCCACTATCTGAATCATTAGACTCGGGTGGATATAAAATTCTTGTATATGTCTATTTTTATTCACTTTAGAAATTCTTTGCATGCTTCACAACTTCTTCATATGTTTTTGAAAGTACTGCCTTCATCTTTTTCTTATATTTCAGTAGTAATCCATCTACAAACCACCGCTTTACCAAGACATCTACCAGAGGCATATTATATACTAACTGCTTTAGTTTACGATTGTATGATTTTACATATTCATCAAGATTTTGCTTCATCATGCAAAGCTTAGTAACAATATCTCCATCATCCTTCAAAGGACAAAATTCTTCAAAGAATTTCTCCTTCACTTGAGTACAAATCTAAAAATTTGTAGTATTTTCCCTTTTCAGATACCAATCGATCTCCAATCCTATCAAGGTAGTAGGAAATAAGCTTACCCAGTAATCTAGTTGATCTACACCATTTTCCCTCAAAATTGTTATACAATTTTTGATATGTCTTGTGGGGTTTTCCTTACCCTCACCTATAAAAGGTGGACATATCTTCGTGGCTGCCTTATTATCCATCTTTAGAGAATCATCCTTGTCACTTAAGGTCTCCCATGGAATCTCTATCTGATTCCTCCTTGGGGGTGTCTTACTACAGTCATCATCAGAAGTCTCTATCTGAGGTATCTTATTTTGTCCCACCAATAATTTACCAAACTCACATGCATCTTCACTCTATGACCTCCTTTGCTGATGTGAGAGAGATGGTCTTGGTCCTTCCTCATGAGACCTCATCCCCTATTGCTCTAGTGCTTGACTCCCATCCTCTAAACTCCCTTGCAACCCTTCCATCATTGTCTTAGGTTTCACAACCTACTCTCCTTCCTCCTACACTACCTCTTTTTCAACTCATGCCTCTACGCTATGTGGTTTTATTTTCTCATCTTTTGTCTCTATCAATAGTGTTTCAAAATATTCTTCTTCAGATTCCCAAACTTGCTCTATTTCTAGTTCATGTGTACTATGTTCTAATATACTTACATTATCTCTTCAAGAAATCCTTGTACTCCTTATTACTAGAATGTTCTCTTGTACTTCCTATCTACTACACCTTTGTACACTGGTGTCTGTCATTCACCTCCAAATTTATAGTATTCTTACTTTATCAATTTGACCCATTTTAACAAAAATGCCAAATTCGATAAGGAAACGACACCAAATATAGTATAGGAGTGTAGTATTCCTAGTGCGGAGGTGATTTATAATTTTGAGGATGGTCAACTTACTATGCCCAAATTATACAACAAATCGTACAACCGAATAGACTCCCAAACTACTAGTTTACGCCCAATGAACAACTTGTACGGAATCCAAATCGACACACTATACGATCCAAAATCATATAATTATGGATCTTGTATGATTCCACACTTGACCAATCCTTCAGATTTGGGTTTTCAAGCTTTCGTACATAGTTTTGTAACCAAACTAGTCGATTTCCCAAAACTGCCAAATCGGGTAAATTCCCTTCAATCGCATAAAATGCCAAATCGAGTAAAGTTCTTATGTATGATTTGTAATAACTTTGGTGTACGATCTATATGAAACTAAGGTACAACCAAGTACCTAATTGGATACTCTACTAGACCAATCTCTTATATATATATTTGGTAAAGGTTTAATTTGGCAATTAATCCTTTTCCAATAACATGTAAAACATATCAACAGGGCTTGAGAGAGTTGTTTATCCAATGGTGATGCTCATAAATCATACAATAAGGTTAAAAAATTCCTCCTTGATATTACCATCATCACAGATCATCCTACCAAGCTACACTGGTGCTGGTTCAATCCAGTTCCTCCACAACAATGCATAAAATAGCCATAAAAACAATAAGGAAATACATGCAATCACAGTAAACGATAAAAGGTTACTATCCCACCATTGTCATCTTGAACACTTGTATCATACATTGTAACATTACACCCAATATACTTGGGGTAATTCAAAAATAAAAGCATTGTAAAATCGAGAGGTTTAGGCTCTCCTATTTTAATACAAAAAGACATTATTTTATAGTGCAAGTGTTCATTTGTTCCTATTTGTTTGGTGTTGTTTATTTTGCTACAAAAATTATGATCATGGTGGAATATCCTAAGGTTTTTATTTGTTTTTGCCTTTATCAAATATGCTTACTGATCTAGTTTTTCTATGGTTGTAGGTTCCTAGAAATTGAGCATGCGAAGATTTTGAGATCGAGATAGACAGACACAAAGCCTATTTCTATTCAGCCCTATGACTAAGAAACCATGAATACATGGTTATAGACCTAAAAAACCACACACTAATGGTTGGATGTTTGAGGAACCGTGCATCAATGGTTGCAAAACTATGAAATCGCAGATCAATGGTTGAGCACATTGGAAGGAGTAATAAAAGGATAACATGTCTGTACACCTGGAACTCTCTTTCCTATGTTTTTCAGTTTTAGCATTGCATCTAGGCTAGATTAAGAGTCTCTATCCTATGTACCTTTTTTTTTGCATTTAGGTCTTAGGATAGACATATTTGGATTTCATAAAAATATTAAAAAAATAAATCAAGGAACCTACATTTTAGCCAATTAATAGAGCATATGCATAGCATGGTTAGTGATAACCTAGGCACATTCGAGGTTTGGGTCTACTTTTTACCTGTTCTATTACTCAATCAGAACCGTGTATCGATGATTGGGATTTCCCAAATACCCACACACAGTTGGTGAACTGCACAAATACGGTTTACCAAGAACCAACTGCGCACCTGCGATTGGTCTTGATAACAAAACTTAGTCATATCTTACTCAAAATAAGTAATTTTAGCCTTTGATTTGTTTGATCTATTATTCTCCATTTCTTGCTCTTTGCACTAGGCAACAAATAAAATTGCATAGTAGTTTTGCATCACACCATAAATAACAAAGCCTCACACACTCACATGAACTTTGGACAAGGTTGGACTTCATCACCAACCCCCAATATATTATTACCTAGTTCATGGCCAAGGTTGGCTCCAAGAACTATTATATCCATTAAAAATAACATGCATTCCTCTTTGGAGGGTGTATCACTGACCACGGTGTGTTGGGTGAGGACCGGTAGGACCTAGGCTCCCTCATCGGATTTGGGTTTCATCTCCAAGTCTTGGTGGGTTTCACAACTTAGAATTCATCACTGGGTTAGTGTGTGAGAGCATCTAGGTGAAATCTGTAGACTCATTTTAGGGCTAAACATTTGCACATCATTTTTCTTTTTACCAAAAAAATAAAAAAATTAAAAAAAACAAAAAAATCAAACTTTACGCAAACTTAGGAACAAAAAAAAACATTATTTGTTTATTTAATTTGAGTGTTGTTTTTATTTGTGCTTCCATAATGCATTCACATACATACATTTTCATCTTACAACTCATCCCATATTTAGTGTATGGTAACAACCTGTGGTCAAGCCAGAAGGTTAGCACTAGTTTAGAGTCATTCTTCCATGGATCTATCTCAGTCTTGGAAAGCCCCTAACACTTCAGTGGAAGGGTAAATTAGTCTAGCCCACACTATATCCTTGAAACTAAAATTTGGACCCTCTAGTATCCCCCTATATCAAACATAGAGATTATACAGAGAGCTACTCACATCACCATCCCTGAGATCCCTAGGAGTGAGCCACCTATGCCAATGGATGATCATGTCACATACATAGACATGGAAATAGTTAGGCTATAACTGAATGTTGTTGGTTTAGAATTTCCATAATTACCTCCACCCACCATAACCATACCCACACATCCATCCAAACACATGTATGGTTCTCCATCAACACAACACGCCATCATTCCACAATTTCCCCATCAACAACCACCTCTCCACCAATACAATTTGCTCATTCTACAACAAATTTTGAACCGCCTCATAAGCATTGAGCTACAATTGAGTCATAATCAACCTCATCAACATCATCCACATCATAAACCTCATCAACATCACCCACCTCATTAACCCCAATGATATCATACACATAACCAAGCTTATTCAAATCATCAACCTTGTATCTGGACCCCTTTATCTGAGCCCATGTCGAAAATATTACAAAAGTTGCAGGATGCAAATATAATTGTTTTACCTAACATACATCCTAAAAAATCTAAAATGCATAAACCTAAGTCATATAGGGAAGATCATTATTGTCTCTATCATTGACAAGTGGGCCATGACATCAATGATTGCAAAGCCTTTAAAAATGTGGTCCAAGATCTTATCGACAAGGGGGAATTTCCCATAGATGATCCACCCACATCATCTCATCAAAACCTCGGTATCCACCAGGACCAAAACAAGGATGCTTAAGGTATCACACATTCCCCATCCAAAAAAAATCATACCAAAAAATAAAAAGGCTCTAAAGGAACCAAATCCCTTTGGTCAATTCAATCCAAAAGGCTCCAAATGGGACACCCCTTTGGTCAAATAAATAAAAAATGCTCCAAAGGGGTATCCCTTTGGTCAAATCAATTCAAAAGGTCCCAAAGGAACCTAACCCCTTTGGTCAAATCTCATTTCAAAATGCTCCAAGGGAGGCACTCCTTTGGTCAATTTCCATTCAAAAGGCTCCAAGGGAACCAAAAATCCTTTGGTCACATGCAATTCAAAAATCTCCAAAGGAACCAAACCCATTTGGTCATATTTTAGTTCAAAAACAACTAAATAAATAAATAAATATAAAACACAAAAATATTTTCATGCACATTTTTTTTAATACATCATGTTTACAATGCCACTTTCATTGCATTCACACATTCCAATACCATTGCATTTGCACATTTGTATCATTTGCATCCATTCATATCACTTACCATATTAATTGTCATCCACTCGAGTTAGATAATTGTTCATTCACTAAGTTTTGTTGCCCTAAATAAGGGCACCTACGGTCTAACATTAGTCCAATCTCACCATCCAAAATCGTGTCTAAAATTAAAAATAGCTGCAATAAAACCCCATAGACTTCATTTCTTTGGTATTCTCTGGTTTGAGGAATCTCTAGGTATTTTCAATCACTCAACCACTCATAGTGTTTCAAGCAACCTTAATTGAAAGTCAAACAATCATTAGGTGCTACAGGGTGCTCCTGGTTAATCAGGTTTTCTCTTGGACCATTACAAAAATGAGCAAACTCAAAAATAAAATCCCCAAAATACTTGGAAAGGAGCTTGAATCCCTGGAAATATTAGTGTATCAAAAATTATGGGGTTATCCTCATTACAAAAATGGGTTGAATGAAACCCACCTGGCGATGGGGTATCCTTACTTGTGGTACCACGTCTATCACATTAGTGATATTATTTTGTACATACCTATGGCTGCTATAGGATGAGCTAGCTTATTGGCATAAGTCACAATTGATTAGTTTGACCTATCTCATAATGGGAAATTAACAACCATCGTACACATAGTTGGTCATGAGGAATTTGAAAAAACTTGGACAACCTTAGCATCATCAATATTTATGAGATACATAGATGAGTTTGTTTGAGATCACTAGGATGTTTGAGTCTTTGTAAAACAACTCTAGATCATTTATCCTTAAGGACAAAAAATTCATAAATAAGCTTCCATTCCATACCACCATCACATAGTCACTATATCAAAGTCTATTTCATCTTACAAAATGTGGTCAAACCAATAGTAGTGTATTGGTACCCCCGATTAAACAATAAATACAATTTGCTCATTCTACAACAAATTTTGAACCGCCTCATAAGCATTGAGCTACAATTGAGTCATAATCAACCTCATCAACATCGTCCACCTCATAAATATCATCAAAATCACCCACCTCATTAACCCCAATGATATCATACACATAACCAAGCTTATTCAAATCATCAACCCTATATCTGGACCCCTTTATCTGAGCCCATGTCGACAATATTACAAAAATTGTAGGATGCAAAGATAATTTTTTTACCTAACATACATCCTAAAAAATCCAAAATGCATAAACCTAAGTCATATAGGGAAGATCAATATTGTCTCTATCATTGACAAGTAGGCCATGACTTCAGTGATTGCAAAGCCTTTAAAAATGTGGTCCAAGATCTTATCGACGAGGGAGAATTTCCCATAGATGATCCACCTACATCATCTCATTAAAACCTCGGTATACACCAGGACCACAACAAGGATACTTAAGGTATCACACATTCCCCATCCAAAAAAAATCATACCAAAAAATAAAAAGGCTCCAAAGGAACCAAATCCCTTTGGTCAATTTAATCCAAAAGGCTCCAAATGGGACACCTCTTTGGTCAAATAAATAAAAAATGCTCCAAAGGGGTATCCCTTTGGTCAAATCAATTCAAAAGGTTCCAAAGGAACCTAACCCATTTGGTCAAATCTCATTTCAAAATGCTCCAAGGGAGGCACTTCTTTGGTCAAATTCCATTCAAAAGGCTCCAAGGGAACCAAAAATCCTTTGGTCACATGCAATTCAAAAATCTCCAAAGGAAACAAACCCATTTGGTTATATTTTAGTTCAAAAACAACTAAATAAATAAATAAATATAAAACACAAAAATATTTTCATGCACATTTTTTTTAATACATCGTGTTTACAATGCCACTTTCATTGCATTCACACATTCCAATACCATTGCATTTGCACATTCGTATCATTTTCATCCATTCATATCACTTACCATATTAATTGTTATCCACTCGAGTTAGATAATTGTTCATTCACTAAGTTTTGTTGCCCTAAATAAGGGCACCTACGGTCTAACATTAGTCCAATCTCACCATCCAAAATTGTGTCTAAAATTAAAAATAGCTGCAATAAAACCCCATAGACTTCATTTCTTTGGTATTCTCTAGTTTGAGGAATCTCTAGGTATTTTCAATTACTCAACCACTCCTAGTGTTTCAAGCAACCTTAATTGAAAGCCAAATAATCATTAGGTGCTACAGGGTGCTCCTGGTTAATCAGGTTTTCTCTTGGACCATTACAAAAATGAGCAAACTCAAAAATAAAATCCCCAAAATACTTGGAAAGGAGCTTGAATCCCTAGAACTCTTAGTGTATCAAAAATTATGGGGTTATCCTCATTACAAAAATGGGTTGAATGAAACCCACCTGGCAATGGGGTATCCTTACTTGTGGTACCACGTCTATCACATTAGTGATATTATTTTGTACATACCTATGGCTGCTATAGGATGAGCTAGCTTATTGGCATAAGTCACAATTGATTAGTTTGACCTACCTCATAATGGGAAATTAACAACCATCGCACACATAGTTGGTCATGAGGAATTTGAAAAAACTTGGACAACCTTAGCATCATCAATATTTATGAGATACATATATGAGTTTGTTTGAGATCACTAAGATGTTTGAGTCTTTGTAAAACAACTCTAGATCATTTATCCTTAAGGACAACAAATTCATAAACAAGCTTCCATTCCATACCACCATCACATAGTCACTATATCAAAGTCTATTTCATATTACAAAATGTGGTCAAACCAATGGTAGTGTATTGGTATCCCTGATTAAACAATAAATACAGAGTCTACTAAATAATGGTTTATAACCTCTTTGAACAATTATTAATAAGGCAACGCTATTCATTCATTTTCATACATCACTACCAATTGCATTCATTCATAAAATATTCATTTCAGCACATGCACAAAAACAAAAATCTGAACAATCCATCATTACACATATACATAAACAATCACAAATAAAACCAACTAGGGGTGGTTCAAGGTCTTACACCTTCCCCAATAATCACATCAAGTAGTCAACCAACTAGGGGGATTCAAGGTCTTCCACCTTCCCCAACAATCATATCATCAACACCAACTAGCGGGGTTCAAGGTCTCACACCTTCCCCATAAATCACATCAAACAATAAATCAAGCAACTTGGGGGGGTTTGAGGTCTCACACCTACCCCAAAAATCACATTAAAAATTCACATTTCAAATCATTTGCTAGGTTCAAAAGGTTGCGCCCTTTGCCTTGCATTCACAAACACAACACATCCAATTCTATTTAGTTTACTACATTCATCAATTTGATTCACGAGCTTAGATTCCCAATCTAACCTCATATCTAGTGATCTACTCTAGACACTTGGTGGTTGTAGTGACTGGTTATCCATGCAACCCGGTAGTATGAGTAGATTACCATTAGGATACTCATCATTACATCAGTTCAAAAGGCTCCAAAGGAACCAAACTCCTTTGGTCACATTTAATTTAAAAGGCTCCAAAGGAACAACATCCCTTTGGTCAGTTCAAATCAAAAGACTCCAAAGGAACCAAACTCCTTTGGTCACATATAATTCAAAAATATCCAAAGGAACCAAACCCCTTTGGTCACATTTTAGTTCAAAATACTCTAAAGGAACCAAAATCCTTTGGTCACATACAATCCAAAATTCTTTAAGGGAAGAACACACATTTGGTCAATTCAATTCAAAATGCTCCATAGGGGACATCCCTTTGGTCAATTCAATAAAAAATGCTCTAAAGGGAGTATCCCTTTGGTCAACTCAATTCAAAATATCCCAAATGAACATAACCCTTTTGGTCAAATTTCATTCCAAATGATACAAAGGAGACACACCCCTTTAGTCAAATCATTTCAATGGCTCCAAAGGAACCAAACCCCTTTGGTCAAAATATCCTCGAGAAAAATTTGTATCTAGTGATATACTCTAGTCACCTAGTGGTTGTAGTGACTAGTTATCCATACAATTTGATAGGATGAGTATATTACAATAAGGAAACTTGTTATATTATCACTCATGTAATAAGGTCAATTAGCTTGTTAGTTTAATCTATTTTCATACTTCACCCATTTGTCACTTGGGGGAGTAAGTAAAAAAAAAACAAATTACATCAATTCAAAAGGCTCCAAAGGAACCTATCCCATTTGGTCAATTCAATTCAAAAGGCTCCAAAGTAACCTAACCCATTTGGTCAATTCAATTTAAAAGGCTCCAAAGAAACCTAACCCCTTTAATCAAATTTAATTTCAAAATGCTCCAAAGGAAATACACCCATTTGGTCAAATTAGTTCAAAAGGCTCCAAAGACACATACACCTTTCATCAAATTAAGAAAAAGTCTCCAAAGGTACTGACACCTTTCGTCAAATTAAGCAAAAAGCTCCAAGGATATCCTAATTTATTTGGTCAAATTCAATCTCAACCAGGCTTTTGAAAGAATTGAAGTGCTATAATCTCAAATCCCTAAGAAAGATATGCAGTTGGAATTCTCCATGGGATAGAGATGTGCATTTTCTTCTTCCACTCAACCTTAAGTGATCCTTGTATCTAGTGATCTACTTTAGAAACCTGGTGGTTGCAGTGACTAGTTATCCATGCAATCCGATATGATGAGTAGATTACCATAAGGTCACTCATCATTACATCAATTCAAAAGGCTTCAAAGGAACCTAGCCCCTTTGGCCAATTTAATTCAAAAATATCCAAAGAGACCTAACATCTTTGGTCAAATTTCATTTCAAAATGCTCCAAAGGCACCTACACCTTTGGTCAAATTAATCCAAAAAGCTCCAAAGGTACCCTAATTCCTTTGGTCAAATTCAATCTCAACAAGGCTTTCTAAAGAATCGAAGTACTATAATATCAACTCCCTAATAAAGACATGCAGATGGGCTACTCCATGGGATAGAGATGTACATTTTCTTCTTCCACTTAGCCTTAGGTGATCCTTGTATCTAGTGATTTACTCTAGTCCCCTAGCAGTTGTACCGATTAACTATCATACAATCCGATAGGAGGAGTAGATTACCATAAGGACAATCATTATTAACACAATTTAAAAGCCCTAAAGGTACTTACCCCTTTGGACAATCAATAAAAAATGCTTCCAAGGTACCCAAATTCCTTTTTTTTTTTAAAATCAACAAACATAAAAACCACAAAAACAATATAAAACACAAAAAAAAACAAAAACAACAAAAGCAAAAAACTCCAAAGGTACATCAATTCCTTTGGTGAAAAAAAATTCAACAGGCTCCTGAAAGAATAGAAATTATCTCATCTCAAATACCTAAGAAGGCCATGCGGCTAGACTGCTCTAAGGGATATATATGTACATTTTCTTCTTCCAATTAGCCTCAAGTGATCCTCATATACAACAACTTATCCTATATACCTGGCGGTTGTAGCGACTAACTATCCATGCAATATGGTAGGATGGGTAGGTTACCATAAGGTCCTTGAATAGTGATTCACCTTAAGAAAGAATCAAAATGTTATCATCTCAATTCCCTAAGAAATCCATAAGGCTGGACTGCTCCATGAGATAAAAGTGTGCAATTACCCATAATGGTTGAAATCACAATTGTAATAAAAAACATCCATTCCATTCTAACCATTACCATATAATTTATTGCTTTCATCATTTCATATCTTCTTCCTCGACTCATTGCTTGAATGGATAGACAAAATCTATAAATCCTAGTCTCAAATCAAGTCAATACTCAAAAACTCAATCATGCAAATTACGTTCATTCAAGAATCATTACCAAAGACTATCATACGTCATTTTTTTTGGGTTAGATCATAAGAAAAATTCTCAATCAAATAAACACTTGGTATACCTAAAGCCCAAAGTTTAGACCTCTCCCTATACATCTACTTCAAGCTAAAATTTTTACCAAAATCAAATACCATCAATTTGTCGAAGTAATGATTTAACTATGAGCATATTTTCCATGATTGGGGTAACCCACATTGAATTTTATTTGTGACCATATTACACAACTCCATTTCAAATGCAAATGGTTTAAAAACATAATAAACACCCTCTCAAAAACAACCAAATTCATAATTTCATATTCATCATCACATGCATTATCACAAACATCACACATCATCAACATCATCATTAAGTGAACCTTGTATCTAGTGAATCACCCTACATACCTGGAGGTTGTAGCAACTAGAAAACCATGCAATATGGTAGTATGGGTAGATCACCATAAGGAAACTTATTCACAATAATCCAACATCATCAAGTCTGAAATTAAATCTGTGTGGTCCCTCACTTTTTTTGAGTGTGGCTGCATTCAAGCAAATTTGTCTAAGGTTGTCATTGATGCCTACTCTATGGGGTTACAAAACATGAAAAATTTATACTTCATCATTTTGCATTAAGGAATTTTCTATAGTCACTAGGACAAGCCCCTAGGGTGATTGGTTCCTTTACTTCATCATCTTGCATGTCAATAATACCAAAAGGTAAATTTGTGACAACATAGGTCCACCTCAAACTTGGGGCATCCAACTTGATCTTGATTTCAAATATTTGCATCCATCACATCCATCCCTTTTTCATCATCCACATTCGGTCAATTGGCTCATGGGTTTCATTCTTCACCCATTCGCCAATTGAGGGGGTAAGCTACAAATAAAAAAATTTAAAAGTCATTCATTCTTTGTGTCAAGAATATCTAAGTCCATTCCTCCACCCAATAAATCCAGGTGTCTCTTGTTTTTGCATCACATTGTTTTTTATGCAACACGGTACAAAAAGGGGCATATGTAGACAATAAAATCTAGGTATTTGCATTTCATCACATAATTTTGCATATTAAATTATATGCCTAGGTCTAAAATTAGGCATATAAATTACTGTACATTTCACCCACATTACACATCATAATTTTGCATAATAATATATGCCTAAGTCTAAACTTAGGCATATAATTCCTGCACATCATTCATTCACATTGCACATTCCAATTTTACATAATAATTTATGCCTAAATCTAAACTTAGGCATAAATATCCTGCACATTAATTTATCTTATTAAAATCTAGAAAATCCCCCTATGATAGCTTGAATCTCCATGTGACACTTGTCCTAGCCACCACTACCCCTCACCTTGCCACATCTACACACATCACTCCACTTGCAACTACCCACTTGCCACATATCTTACACCTCAATCCACTTGCATCCACCTCACCCTAGTTAAGTGAGATACCCTAGGTGACTCACTCTAACTATCCTCTCCATTTGGTAGCCTTGGATTGCCACTTGGAAATCCTGGCTTGCCACCTCTCATTTCCCTCCAAACCCCTAAGGATCCTATAAAGGCACCTTCACCCCATCAACCAAACAAGACTGAGAATTGATATCATCAAACTATTTAAATATCACAAGGATATCACACTCATACTTAGGATAAAAAGAGATATGAATGCTAGAGGCAATTTTTGGAGAAAGCTGACACTTAGTAAGAACTGCCTATCCATGGTTACATAGTCAAAACCACACCTGCATGATTTATCCATCACCTGTGTGCATTTTACCAGACACCACTGTGCATCTATGATTTCTTAGAGTAGGAAAACCTAACATACTCAATTAGTAATTTTATTTTAGCAAGGCATTTAATCTGTATTTTACTATTTTTTGTATTGCGTGTTTATCCAACTAGGGTTTTATAGTAGTATTTTATATCTTGATTTACAGGTGCTACTAACTCTTATCTGGTTTTCATGTGTGTAGGAAGTAGGTATCTTGGAGTGTTGTTGAAGCTAGAGTGGTTCCTACATTGGATAGCAGAAGCCCACTCACCCCTTTGAAGCTATAACAAAAGAATGGAGGATACTGGTTGTTTATTTGGAGATCCTACCATTGTCATATTGAACACTTGTATCATACATTATAACATTGCACCCAATATACTTGGGGTAATTAAAAAAGAAAAGCATTGTAAAATCGAGAGGTTCAGGCTCCCATATTTTAATACAAAAAGTATTCTTTTATAGTGCAAGTGTTTATTTATTCTTATTTGTTTTGTGTTGTTTATTTTGGTACAAGATGAAAGGACATGATCTGAGCAAGGAGAAATGATGGAAAGAGCAACAAATCTATCGACTAGATCATCAATGAAGTAGGTGGATGTGGCATCAGAAAGGGGTGATTCTTGAAAGAATATACCTGGTATGTTGATGGTGAAATGGGACAATCATAAAGAACATTGATTTCAAGTTCATATTCTAGCGAGTGCATAGGAACTACTAAAGTATGAAGAGTGAGGTCTCAAAGTTCATCTTCTAGTGAGTGAATGGTTGTAGGGTGATAACCCAAACCAAATTTATCCATAGGTAGTTGAATGTAGGGGTTAATATATTTTTGTAGACCCTGGTCATAACATCCTAAGACAAAACCACACCAATGAAAACATTAGAGGTAGCATAAAGAAAAGTATGGATTGGATATGTGCTCTAAGGTATAAAAAAAGATAGATTATGGTCGTAGGGGTACAATTACTAGGAGCGATGAATCAAGGACCGCATAAATAAAATTTGTATAATTTTTAGGTGAAACAAGTGGAATGATGGTACCTATGGTCAGTACTGAGGTAGAAGGATGACCAAATTCATGGACAAATTGGACTGTGGGAGGATGCACATGAGTATTATGAATATTGTATTCATCGAGACTAGAGTCTATTATAAAAATGGATACCTATGGCAAAGTATGAGATGGTGAATGAGGTGGTGAGTTTGAATTAGAGGAAGAAGAATAAATTTGGGAGTCACGTATGGTGCCATTAGGATATTGAAAGAGTTGGGAATTTATATGAGTAACCCATTGTTCCCAATAATGAAATTTAGCCACAATGGAAGGAATAGGATGGGCAACATGTGGAAACTATGATGCAGGGTGAGCAGGAGTCACACTGTGAGGTGAGGTGAAAGACCAATATCAAGGATAGAATGGAAGTAGGGGTGTATGAGGAGTAGGTAGGATAAGAGGATCTATAGAAGAATATGAGTGGGATGTAGCAGGATGCCACATGAAATATGGAGAGAAAGGTACAAAAGAAATAGGGGGATCCATAGAAGAAAATGGGTGAGATATAGAAGGAGGCCACATGGAAGGTGGAGAGAAAGGTATGGAAGAAATAGGGGATCCATAGATGAAGATGATGGCATGTGGGAATTAGTCATAGAAGAATGTGTGTGCATCCCAGGTGGGTGATGCGAGGATGAGGCATGTGGTGGAGTGGAAGTGGATGTCTTTGCCTGATGATGTGAAGAAATAGGAATGACTCAAGTAGAGGATGATGAAGGTCTTGGTGGAAGATCTACGATGTTGCAAAATTTTAAGGGGTCACCATAAGTGGGAATGAAATGGACTACTCCATTATGCACGTATTTGAGACAATGGTGTAAGGTAGATGGAACACATTGCATATCATGGATCCATGGACATCCAAGCAAGATATTGTATTGCATATCACCTTTAATGACATGGAATAAGGTAGACATGGTCCTCACACCTACTCAAATGGGTAGAATGATGGAACCTACTATGGGATGCATAGAACCATCAAAATATTGAAGGTCGAGTGAAGGTGTAGCAAAATGAGTAGGTGGAATGTGAAGGTGATGAAGGGTAGCGATAGATATGATGTTGATGGAAGAACCGGTATCAATGAGGATATGCTTGTAAGTGATGTCATTGATGGTTGCTTGGATATGTAGTAGAGGATCAGCTCCCTCACCTATAAGCTTGATAATTTCATGGTCATGGAAGCTGATCGAAGGTTGCATGCATTGAGGTATGTTCCCAATGAAATTTACAAATGCATTGGTATCATTGGTTTTGAGTTCAATGGAGTGAAGAATATTGTTTAAAGCCTCACGATGAGGGTGAGATTATTGTAGAAGATCAAAGATGGACAATCTAGTCGAAGCATTGTATAAATTATGGGTGAGACTATCATGCATAGTGATAATATTACATGGTAGAGGTGGTGAAATATTTGATACTACATGTGAGTGAGGAGAAGTAAATGGTGGTGGAGGTGAAGCTATGGGTACATCTTGACACACTGTTTAATATTGATTACAAGTAGTGAGGTTAATCATGCCAACCATTCCATGTGAGGGAGGATCATGATGGACATGATTAACTTACCTTGATTGGGTTTGTTGAGTGGGTTGATCCCTTTGAGGATTATTCCCCCCATGTTCAGGTAATGGGTTTTGATAAATGCCCAAATTTTGATTTTGTGGTGCAAGAAATTTTAAAACTTGGATAGTACCATGATTGATAAGATCCTATACCAAGCCATAAAAGGAGTAACCAGATCTGATGTCATGGTCATTTTATCGATGGTAAGCACAAAAGGCCTATTCATTGCACCCACGAGGCTTGGATTGATTAAGGTCTATGGGTCTAATATCGAGTAACGTAACATGACCAACATAAAACAACCTTTAGAATAAAGCTGGCAGGGGGTTGAGAAGCAGAGTCTAATTGCACTGTGGGAATTGAGGATAAAGACTATGAGCCTATTGTGGTTTAGATGGAGAAGGTCCATTAGTATGAAACAATTATTATTGTGGAGGAGGAGGTTGTGAGATCAATGAAGAATCTAGATAGGTTGCCTCTACTTGATTGGATTGTGGTAGTTTGGAAAAGGGTGGATTTAGAGCATTGTGATTGAAGCAAAAATTTGAGGGGTAGGATGTCTTCTAGTAAAGTTTAATTTTTCTATATTGGATCTTGATGTCCTCAATGGCTTTTACCTGAGTTATGGATTCATCAAATGTCTAGCTTTGATGCCATTGTAAAGGCATAGAAATGTGTTTGTGACAACTTTTAGTGAACAATGTGATGAGATCAGTGCAAGGTTCCTCTACGTAATAACCTTGGATTAATAAATTGGAATCACATTTGTATTAGAATCGTAGTTGAATTGAATTGGATAACCCAAACAATGATATAAAATGAATGTTCTTCGATATCTATAACTTACCAATGAATTGCCTACTTATACGCAACATAGGGTGCGACGTAAATACATACCTATTCATATCTCTATTAGTGATTATAAAATAGTGAAGGTTAATTATAATTATTATAAGGAATAGGGTCCTAACATGCCACCCTCCTTAAAAATACCTTTGTCCTCAAAGCTCAAGGGGAGGAGCTTCGTCCTTTGTTTTCCAAGACACATTTGCTCATGTTCTTGCACAAATTTAATGTTTTTTTTCATAAGCAAGGATATCGGGAAGGGGGAATTGTTAGTGGTGGATTGCCAAGAGAAATAGGAGAATCTTCCTTAGAATAATTGTGATGACGATGGAAGGAGAACTTGTGGGGGTCCTTAAACACTTCAAAATGATGCCTTAAAAGTGGTGGTATTACTTTTGTATCTTCCTGTTGTTTCCTAGGAGAGTCAATGGGAAATGAGCGTGTAGTGACTTTTTTGCTTTGTTTTCGGATAGGTTTTACCATTTTATGAGAACTCACTATTTGTGAGGAACTTGAGGGTAGTCTATTTAGAGTGTATTTCTGACCTTCATTGTTCATTGTATGGATGTTTACCTCAACCTTGCTTGGTCCACTCATCACTTCTTACACATCGACCTTATTGTCTTCATTGTGGTGAGTAGGTGTATTGGCTGCTTCAGACATAATTACCTCATCTGCTTGCTCTATGGAGATACAAGGATCAACTTCCTTCAATAAATACAATGTTAGTGTAGCACATTTATGGTGGGGTCCAAATTGTTCATCACAATTATCATAGAGTCCTTTTGCTCATCATTCCTTCATCTCATCAAAGCTAAGATGTTTAATTTGTAAAGTTTAGTTAGATTTGGGGGTTGTGTAAGTGCTTTGTGCCCTTCCATTATGCATAGGTTTGGGAGCGATGTAAGTGGTCAAAAAATTTTCCATAAGTGGTTTCCCTAATCATTGTTGTGCATTGGTTTTATCTTCAGCTAATTTTGCCAATCCATAGGTCTGCATCATGGTATAGGGATTGAACCTTGTCACCTCCATTCAAATTTCCTCTTTCAATCCACTAATGAAGCCACTGATGAGAATTGATTCATCCAACCTTGTGTTGTGTTTGGTGATATCCTCAAACCGTGTTTGATACTCACACACTGAAGTGATTTGACGAAGGTTGATGATATTAATCGATGAAAGCAGGTTGGTGTCATGAGATCTTCCATCATCGACCATTTGCGTAGTCGATGTTTGGAAGTTGTCACTAATTTGCTGAAAAATCGGCACAAAACTATCACGAGAAATCATTGACACAAGTTGCTAAAAGTCATCGTCAAGATTTGTTGTCAAAAAGTTGTCGAGGTTTGCAACAAAAAGTTTGGTGACAAAATTTACCATCGGGCTTATTGTCAAAAATTCGTCAAAAAAAAATCGTCAAGTTTTTGTGGTCAAATTTTGTAAAATTTTAGTTGCCAAACTTTGAAAAATTTTATATATCAATTATCAAAAATTTCTACTTTTTTTTTCAACAATTGACAAGGTTTTGTGCTTACAAGTTGACAAAAATTTTATTTGACAAGTTTTTGTGCTTACAAGTTGTTGACAAAAATGTAAAATTTGGGTTTCAACTTTTTTGGCTACGGCCCGAGTGCATGAGTAGCTGTGAGAGAGGTGGTGAGGGAGCAATGGTTGAGCAGGGGGACTACGAGCAGATGTCAAGAGGGGGCAGAGCAGCAATGAGTAGGTTGAGCGAGATTGGTGCAGGGGTGATTGAGAGGCAGAGCAGAACTCAGAGGCTGGACTGACGACGCAAGTGTGTAAACTTAACAACAGAACTAAGTGAAACATGAAGTGATAGGATAGGAAGGGTAGAGCATGATTGAGGAGGATATGTTGGGCGACTATGTGACCACCACTGAGTGATCACAATGTTTATGGTGTAAATTGAACTTTTTATATCCCTTTCTTCTTGTTGTATGAAGAATGTGGGATAATTAAGCATAAATATTTTACGCTTATGTCCCTCATTCATCGGTGATCGATGACGAAGCCGGATGATTTGATCACTGTGCATGGCACTATTACTTGTAATTACGACCCACACAAAAAACTTCAATGGATAGAGGGCCTACCTTCCTAGAAGCCCATAATTCTTCCACTGTTCTTCGTTTAAAAAATAGCATCAAAATTTAAAAAATTATCAAGATTTTCTATGATAGCGCACTGCTTACCACACGAATCGAAACTTGCTTACGGTGTGAATGCTTCCACTCTTTCCTATGCCCTCTATCCTTTTGTAAACAAAGAACTGGAAGACAGTTAGGGTTAATTTGAATCTGCATATGATATTTCTTCGAATGGTTTTAAGTGTCTATCCATAAATCTACGTACACTGTAGAGTGAAGCACTAACACGGTGTAGTTTGTTTTGAATGATGTCCAATAGTAGGATTAAATCAGGAGCAGTTGGTTGCTATGTTGAACACCACATCACTAACGCCTCAAGATGCTGTATTTTCTTTTTTGTTGTAATTTTGCTATATTAACAATCTATCTGGATACCAGATAATGTTGGAATGACTCTGCGGATGAGCGGTGAAATGGTTGTGAGAAATAAGCGAATGATTTGGTTGTGTGATGATCGAATCGGCAATAGCCACTAAGTTCTGGAATAATGTGCCAATTGTATTTTTTGTAATGCCTGGGTGACAGTTTTGTCACTAGTAGCGAAACCTACTGTATGACTACGATTTTTTTTTTTGGATTGACTGCGAGGCAAATGAAGACGAAGATGGACTTTCTTCACGAAACGAGGCTCTGATACCAGATGCAAGGTTCCTCTACATAATAACCTTGGATTAATAAATTGGAATCACATTTTTATTAGAATCGTAGTTGAATTGAATTGGATAACCCAAAAAATGATATAAAATGAATGTTCTTCGATGACTATAACTTACCAATGAATTGCCTACTTATACGCAACATAGGGTGCAACGTAAATACATACCTATTCATATCTCTATTAGTGATTATAAAATAGTGAAGGTTAATTATAATTATTGTTAGGAATAGGGTCCTAACAAGCAATAGATAGGAGGTTGTAAGCTAGTTCATGAATGACTGATCCCCATTGAGAAACAAAATTAGTGATAGGTTTGTCATCAGCCTATCACAAGGTATATATATAAAATTTCATCTTTTTCTTGATGTTGATGGAGAATTGTTCTAGAAATGAGTTAGCCAACTGCTCATACGTGAAAAGGCTATGGTGTGGAAGCATGTTGTACCAATCGAGGGCTTGTCCCCCAAGTGAAAGAGAAAAAGTACGCAACATGAGGGGATCGCTACCATGAAGCTAGTAGCATGCGAAGTAGTAATTGTTGATATGTTCTCGAGGATCATCTTTACCCTTGTATTTCTCAAATTTTGGAATTTCAAAATGGTAAGGATAAGGAGGAATGGGAACTGAGGGATGAATGGGTTCATTGTATAACTCATTATATGTGGGTTTTTGGGGCCCATAACTAGTCATACATAGATCCAACATCTTGATTTTTTCTTATAAGAGTTGAAGTTCGGTTGATGGGGTTAAAGTGAATTATGATGAAATAGTGGAATAATGAGAATGATGAGGATATTGTAGCTGCTAATATTTCCATTGTGAAATGGGAGTATACTAAAACTATTATTGTGGCTGCTATTATTAGAAAGTGTGAAGTATGGAAGTAGATGTGAGAATTTGCTATGGGAAAAATATCTACTATGAATAGAAAAATTATGGTTGAAAAGCTTGTACCTGGTGCACCAAAACCTATTGTGATGGTTGCACGATTGGTGTGGAAGACCAAGAATAAGGTAATGTGAAGAATGTAGGCACAATGAATTATGGTGGGGGAAGTGGTGTTTGAAGAGAGGAAGAATATGAATTACAAGATGATGTGCAAAAATATGCGAGTTGCGCTGGATCAGATGAGTGATGAATAGAAAAATTACGTTGGGAAAAATAGCATGGGGGGTTGGCAAGATAATATGGATAAAGTGGATTATAAGAAGAAAGAGGAATGAAAGGGGGAGCCTAAAATGGATGAGGTGGAGGAAGGTGAAAGGTGGAAGTAGATGAAGGTGGAAGTGGAGTGGAATATGGAATATTATACATCCTCGAAGAGGGAATGTAGGTGGTGGTAGTGATGAAGAAGGAGTATAAGCATCAAAGGTGGAAGAATGAGATGAAATGGTGGTGAACGTATCCATAAATATTTGTGGATATGGGACTTGTTGTTGTGATGGAAGAAATTACTGTGATTAGAAATGTGGTTATGATGTTTGAGCTGAAGATGAAATATATGAGTGTTATGAAGGTGGTTGTTGTGGTTTGTGTGAAGTGTATGGATAAGATAATTTAAGTGAAGTGTATTGCTATTGCAATGATGGCTATTGTGGGCTTGACAATGATGATAATGCATAATTTCTAGGAGTGGATGATTAAGAATTTGAAAACATCCCTGCTGTGGGGGTAGATGATGTAGTATCGAGGTAAAGATGATCAAGAAAAAAGGTATCATCCTAGAAGAGAACTAAATGGATTTTGAAAAAATGGATGAGAATATGTGGGTGAAGTAGGTGGAGTCTCTTCACTAATAATGAGATATGGATATGGATCTCCCAAAGCTATGTAGATAACATGATCACAAAAGGTAGAAGGTGGATTAGGTGGAGGGGAATGAGGGATAAGAGGATGATCCTTGCTAGAGGATGTGACAAACATGTTACTTGAAATGGAAGTATCACCTTGGATCATGGTATGCAGGTAAGATGGTTTGAAACTAGTGAGAAGATTAGGTTTGACCATGGAAGGCTCCCTCATGAACTGAAGAGTGCTAGACTAGTTGGAGGTAACACGAGAAACCTCCTTAGCAAGGTGTGCTTGATTGCATGCTTGAATATGAGTGAAAATAGGCATGGTGATGTGTACCATAATTGAGTGCTCAAAACTATTTAGAAATGAAAATTTGAACTAGTATGTATTCTATGCAAAATTTTGTGTGTGTGTGTGTACTGGAACAAATTTTGCACACTACTATGCAAACCTGATTTGCACAGTGTTATGAGAGCTTGGTTTGCACACTACTATTCAAACCTAAAATAGAGGATAAATATGACAAAAAATTATAGTGGCAGACTATGAATACCTAGCAAGTGAAATTTTACCACAAAGTAAATGTGCTGAAACCAGTTTTTGTGAGAGTGCAATACAAGAACGTAACTAGAATCAATTCTAAGAAAATAAAAGCAAATATTTTTGTAGTTTTTTGTGTTTTTATGAGAATACTATCTAACAATAAAAATATAAATGGGTGGATTCTAAAACAAATGGGTATGTCATAGCACAAAATCTTCTACAACACCCAAATGCACAAAGAATAGAACTATGTGTCCAATGGGTGAATGAAAACCTAAATGTGATAAGGTATAGTAAAATGGTATCCAAAAGGGGAGACTCAAAATCCTCTAATGAGTCAAAATCCTCTTACAAAAAGAGGTCATGCTGTCAATGTGCTATTACTAGCCTAGCCGAGAGATCACTTAACCCTCACATTTAAGGGATGCACAGTAACAATCAATTGAATCCAATAATTATTTGAAAAGCCCTATGGTAAAGGGGCTTTCTAAAACTACCTACTCCAAAGGTCCCTTCCAGTGATGAAATATAGAAAAACAGTTTCAAGAGTAGGGGATATTTCGGTGATGAAGTTTGAAAAACCATTCCGGGGGGGATACTATGGTGACTACAGGGGGCAAGCTAGTGGAAGGATATGAATTCCAACATCACCAATATTGAGTGGGGATTGGGTATGAACTCCAATATTACCATGATGTATGAAACATGAGTGTGTGATGGTGAGTTAGCTACTGATGATATGAAAGTAAATCTAGCTAAATGCCTTTTCAAAAACACGCTAAATCTAGATGCCTTTTGAAATTGAAATCTATCCTAAAAGGTATAAAAGAAGTAAAGATAAAATGCATAGAAAAGATATTTGAAATCTATCTAAGTGCTTTGAAAAGATATTTGAAATATAATCTAATGCTTTTAAAAGAGATTTGAAGTTCGATGAAGTGCTTTGAAAAGATTTTTAAAATTTGAGTAAGTTATTTGAAAAGAGGTTTGAAATTTAACCTAGTGCTTTGAAAAGAGATTTGAAATTTAACCTAAGTATTGTTGAAAGGGACTTGAAATCTGATCTAGTGCTTTAAAAATAAATTTGAAATTTGATGAAGTGCTTTGAAAAGAGATTTGAAATTTAACCTAAGTGTTGTTGAAAAGGATTTGAAATTTGATGAAGTGCTTTGAAAAGAAATTTTAAACTAAACCTAATGCTATTAAAAGAGATTTGAAATTCTATGAAGTGATTTCAATATGAACACTAAATGCAAACAACCTTTAAAAAACAAATAAAAATTGTCATTATGAGTAAAATACCTAATGCTAAGTATATTGGGTGATCATGATTTTTTCTATTTGGAAGAATTTTATGATTTTGATAGGTTTGCATGGCAGTGTGTGGACTAGGTTCATATGGTAGTGTGTGAACTAGGTTCTCGCAATAGTGTGTGAATCGAGTTCACATGAAAATATGTGAACTGGGTGTAGAAGGCTAAAGCTTTGTAGCAATGGGCCGAAAGTGTGTCTTAGGGTTGATTTGAGCTCTTCTCTAGATTTATAGCATCTGCAACACAGAAAAGTAGGCCATAAAATAAATTAGATAGTAGTGAGGCTAATCTAAATTAGGCAATTATGGGTTTGAGTCCCACCAGACGTACCAGAATGTAACACATGGAAGTCAAAATTCCAAAAAAAATGAAATAGTAGTTGAATGCTCTTTTATTGATTTTAAAGGGGTTACAACATAAAATTCTCTCAAGAAGGGTTTTCTTCTTTTCTCAATGTGAATGTTGTGCATTTGATGATGTATTTTGGTGCCCTCAATGTATATGGGCTTCTTGCACGTGTGCCATCACTTGGGTGCTTAAAAATATCCTTTACCTATTTGGACTTGAAAAAATAGTTTAGTACATTTGGGGACATATCATTGATCAGATCCCATATTTATGAAGACAAAATGATGATAAAATGAAGGAAAACAAGATGAAAATTGAAAATAAAGTTGTAGAAACTACAAACAAAGGATACATACCTGATATGTAGATCTAGAATGGTTGTAGACCAAGTTCACACGATAGTGTGCAAACCTCTGGTTGAGTTCGTGTGATATTATGTGAACCAAAATATCATTGATTGATTCTATAAATTTCTATATGGATGAGCTCCTACTATTGCTTGATGTATGATGGATGTGAAAGTGATGGAGAATAGGCTGGATTGATTTCTACAAAATTTTGGTAAGTAAAATAAAAGAGCAAGAGTTATTTCATGGTGAGTGGGCTAAGGCTAGGGG
Organism: Wollemia nobilis; assembly: GCA_028583015.1. Taxonomy (NCBI): domain Eukaryota; kingdom Viridiplantae; phylum Streptophyta; class Pinopsida; order Araucariales; family Araucariaceae; genus Wollemia; species Wollemia nobilis. The sequence continues at coordinate 9,170,017 of JAQPPZ010002979.1, forward strand.
GGGTGAGGTGTTCTTTGTGAGGTGGCATGAACATTAGATTAGATCTAAACCATGGTGAGGTTAAAAGGGTGAAGTGGAAGGTGAGTCATTCCTTTATATGCCTTGAAGAGGAATCTAGAAATATCTTATGTGCACACATGTGTGAGCAAGGGTTGAGGTTAACCCTGATTAGGTATATCCTAGGTTATATTGTGATTAATTTATGCATATTTTAAATATCTTAAATAAGTTATGGGTGCACACATGTGTGAGGGTAAGATTAGTGGTAATATTAATTATCCCTAATTAATCATGTTTAATTCACACAATGTACTTTAATGATAAAGTAATATTTTAAGCTAAGATTAGAGTTACCATGATTAGACTTTTTGAATGAGGTCACATGGGGACCCTGATTAGATGTAGTAAAGGGATTAGATGGCCTAAAGGAGCTTATGGATAGCCCGTTTGTAAATACAAGCTGTTTTAGGCTTAATTAGTGCAATTTTATGAGGTTTGCAACTTAATTGATCATAAAGGACGAACTTGTGACCAAATGTGACTTTTATGTGTCTACACCATGTATAGGATAAGTCTTGCTATATGCAATTATCAACTTGTAACCATTAGAAATTTCAAGGTAATCAAACCATTGTAGATTTCTTGTCATGTGATGACTGGCACCTGAGTCAATATACCAAATGTTCTTCTGCTTTGTAGAATTGTTTATGCTAGAACTAATTTTGCATTTGTGACATGATGTATTGTGTGTATCTTGTTCTTGCATTCTTTTGTAATAGTATGTTCTTATTTCCATTGTAGTATGGAGCTCTTTTAGTATTTTGCAAATAATTTTAATAGAACCTTTGTAGTAGTCTACCTTATGTCTCCCTAATTTAAAGTATGTGATCTAATTTAATAAATCTTTTCAAGCTTAGGTTTTGTAGAAACCTTTATCTTTCCTAAAAGAGTATGATCTAACTTGATAAATCCTATTATTATCAAGTTTTGTAGAATTTATTATGTATCCCTATATATTAGAATGTGCTATAGCTTAGCAATAAAGAGTTCACCTTATGAGTTGATTTTGTAATGTTTTATAAATGATAATAATCAACTCTCACTTTTCCTTATTTCTCCTATTACACTTATCAATTTTGAAGTGGTTCTATGGTTGATTTTTTTTTTTATCTTCAATGTGAGTATGAGACATATGATCAATTGATTCCAAATATATATGTAAGCAATAGATTTTCTTCTCTATTCAATACTTTAATATTCTAAATTCTAAGTATTTATAGTTTGATGTAGTATCCCTTATAACTCCCTACTTTGGAATATTTAGAAAAATAATAATAATAATTGCAAATTGATATTTTAATTTATCAAGTTTGGCAACCTTATACCTCCTACTTTTTTATTGAAAATATTATAATATGTATATGCACTTCAAATATTGTAACTTCTAATATATCTTGCTTTATAACTTACTAGTGCTTGGCTGATTTGTATTACTTCAATGCAATCGTAAATTCAATCCTTATATGGTTCAAATTATGACTCATTCTAATATTAATAAAATCAAGTAATAAATTTTACATTACCTCTATAATTTTGTGCACTATATTCCTTGACCATCACCCCTCCAATGACTCTTTTGAACATTGTATTTGTTGGCTGTCATTGAGCATTCAATGCTCCTCCTTTGATGGATGTCTCATCAATGTTTTCAACATCCTTGAATAGAATTTAATATTGCTATGCATAAAATTCTTTGGAACTATAGCTACATGCTTAACATCTCATGTATGCATGCTAAATATCTATGGAGTACCTTCCAATGTGCCTATTAATAGTTTTATTCCTTCATAGAGTGTTGGGCACTTATTAAAACTTCTTGATACTTTTGAGACTTAGTGCAATCGTTACTTAGATGTGCAGGTGGTGGATGACCGTTGTAGTCTCCTTATGAGCATTAATATAAAATAATTCTCTTTTGAAATGATTGCAATCTCTTCATTATTCAAATTATGTTCCTTAACGCTTCCAAGGTGAGCATTATTTCATCTTGAGCATTATATTATGCATTAGAGAGAATAATAGGTGCCAAGAGGTGCATCTTATTTTGCATGTAGAGGTGTCTCCAATGTACTTATAATTCTTATTTTTCCAATGAGTGCAAGATTATTTTCAATGCTTCTTCTTTCTTTCCAATGAGTGCAAGCTGTGCTATCCAATGATGTGCTTATCCAAACATTGTGCCATCCAAATATTGTCTCTAGATGTGACAATTATATGCATTGCATTAATAGTCCTATGGGAATTCAAAGGAGTCTTTAGGTGATCCTTCTCAGTGATCAATTCCTTCAAGCTTAATCTTGGGTATTGTACCTTTAATTTTACCTTATTCCTTATCCTTTTATGCTTCTAATATGTTATCTTGAGAATTACCTTTGCAATGCATGGTAAATGATGGTTGACATAGATGAATCATAGCTTCTCTATGATATCTTGCATGTGATATATGGTAGAAAATGACTCCTTTGTGTTGATACCTTGTGCTTCAGGTTGCTTGCTGTAGACACTCAATTTCATGGCTGATGGGGGTGTCTTTAGACACCGTAATGTGAGCCCTTTTGTTGAATCTTTCACCTTGATCAGATAGTGCTCTTCTACTAATAATTGATGTGTTATTGAGACACCCAAAATCTATCCTATTTTGGTACATAGGACAAGATATTATGGTACAAGGAACTCATTTAAATGAATTCACAATAGTTAAAATAGAATACTTGAATTTGCACCTTTGTCTGAGATATCCAAATCTTATTTTGCAAGCTTTCTTTCTTTTGAATCTAATGGTGGCTTATTTTTACTATTCCTTGTAGGTAAGGGATGATTTTATGTTATATTCTTTGCTAGAAATATCTCTCATTTCCTTATTTAATATAATAATGAATCCAAGATAATAATAATGCAACTAATATGCCCTTAGAATGGCTTAATATTACACTAATTTACACTTTCATTAAAAAACCTTAGTGCACTTCTAATAATATTTAAGAGAAAATAATATAGTGCTGCTACAATATCCTTAGTACTCCTTAAAAGTAACTTATAATATCCACTAATTATAACTCTTAAAGAATTTGCAAATGCTCTATAATCTCTGCAATCTAATGTAGTCTTCTTTGCTGTAACTAGATAATAGGAAGATATTTTTACTATTTTAATGTGTAGGTAATTACCTTAAAAGAACCTTTCTTCTAAAATTCCATTGAAGACTTTAAAACAAGCTCTTATCCTTGCAACTTTAATTCTAATGAGGTCCTTAATGCAGCTAAGTAATAATCTAAATATGAGTGTTCAAGTAATGAAACATTTGCATCTAAGTTGCTTACCTCTAACATTATTTGAATATGATGTAGATCTTGATGAATCAATTCACCAATTTGCTGTCTATAATGGTAGTTACTTACAACTATGAAAACTTCAATATTTTGTAGATTCAACAAAATCCTATCTCTAAAATATGCCTTCTTAGCTATGAAAGGTAATCTCCAAATCTCTTGGATTTGGTAGGCTTATTATGTCTGTGTTCTCCTTCAACTTACTTATCAAATCTTGGATTCAATATAGGCCTTCTTCTCAAGAATATGAAAGTCTTGAGGTCTTCTCTGATATCCTTAAAATTTGGCAATCTTGCCAAATACTTCTTCTTTGGGCTTGTTGTTAGATGACAATAATTGTCCCAATTTCTTCACTATATGAAGCTTATCCTTGGTAGTAAATTTTTACAATGAGTTTTTATAGGAACTCCTTTAATGGCTTCAATGAACTCTATAATGAGGCTCTCAAAACCTTTTCCTTGTTTCTACTTGAGACCTCTCCAAGGCCTTCAATATTGCAAATTCTTTGGTCTTCCTAATAAAACCTTTCCTTCAACATTTTACTATGGAAGTGTTGGCAATGAGATCTCCCTCTTAGATCTTTAAAAAGTTCTTCTACTGAAATTAGGTACAAGATATTGCTAGTACTTCAATCTTCCAAAATTAGAAGTTCTTCAATGGGATCTCTTGTAGATCTCTTCAGCTTCTCAAGCTGTTTTCTTCCTTTCCTTTAGGGTGAAGTCTTCAATATTCAGTGAGACCTTCTATAGATCTTCTTTAGCTTCTTTTGAAAGAAGTTTTTAATCTACTATATGTAGGCTTTAATGGAGATCACAAATCTCCTATCTTTTTTTGACTCTTATCTGGAGTCTCTTCAATATGCTACTTGCATATTTTCAATGGAGATCACCATCCTCCAATATTCTCTTGGACTCTTCTCTGGAATCTCTTCAATCTGCTACTTATACTTTTTCAATGGAGATCACCAACCTCCAATATTCCCTTGGAATATTCTTTGGAGTCTCTTCCTCAAATCTAGAACAAGTCTCCTATGATCTTTTCTTCTTATACACTGTGTAGGTCTGCAACAAGACTTTCCTTAGGTTCCCAAAATGTCCTCTTCTTCTGTTTGTTGCTTTTAGTGCTGGATTGATTTTGAAGATGATATTCTTTCTCGATTTCTTCAAATATCCTTTTTATTACAACAAAATATTAGGACTATAATTAAAAAATTCTTAATGGTAAATCTCATGAGTTTTTATGCAACTATGTGAAAAGACTCTAGCCAAATGTAATCTCAAAAATTCTAAAACTAATATTTTCTTCTATCCTCTCAATCTCTCTTGTGGCTCTCCCTCTTTCGTATCTGATCTACTGTAGCTCTAATACCACTGTTAGATTTTGATAATGTATGACATGGGAGAAAGCAATCAAAAGATGTAATAAATGCAATAAAGTAAGATAATGGAAATCTGCAAGAATGCTAAAATATGCTATTAATGGAGGAAATGAACACTCTAGAATTTTGATGAAAAACTACATTGTACCTACTCACAACTCTATAATAATCTCTCCTTACTCTCTATGTTCTAATCTAGGGCCTATATATAAAAATATAAGTTGCTTGACCCTCACTCTTCCTAACTACCTTTCCTATGACTCATGTAAAAGTGGACTCATTGTACACTTACATCATTACACTTTGAAACTTGTGCATTTATTACTTCTCCCTCAAGTAACCTGAGATAATAACCTAATATAATAATGTACCCAAGGTGGTCCATTGACATGTACCCTAATAATGTAATATACTCTAATAGGAGACATGGATTGGGACCTTTATTTCTTTTTTCATGTTCTCCATAATTATTAATGGAGCACTTGTAGGGTATTTTAGTAGTTAGAGAGGCTTAATACAAGAAGACCTTGTCTTCCCATATATTTTTTATTATCATGGTAGAAGCATTAGGGAGAGCATTCTATACAACTAGAGTTTTTGAAAGGCTTAAATATTTTAAACCAACTTCAAATCTTGAGGTAGTTACTCATCGATAATTTGTTGATGATACCATTTTAATGGGCCACACTTCAGTAATTGAGGCAAGGGAGATTAAAGACATTCTTGAAACTTATGAGCAAGATTCTAGTTAGAAGATCAATTTTGTTAAAAGCAAAGTTTACTTCATTAATGCTCTAATAATGATGAACCAAAGAATTTCTAGAGTTCTCAACTATGGTTAGAGCAGTTGCCCTCCTTGTACTTAGGAATGCTTATGTTTAAAGGTAGAATGAAAAAGAATTATAAAATTCTATTCTAGATAGATTTTAGAAAAATATAGCAGGGTGGAAAGGGGTGCTTTTAAGCCAAGCTAGAAATCTTTAGTTGGTGAAGACATCTCTACAAAATTTCCTATTTACTATATATATTTATTTAAAAATCCAAATAAAGTAGCAAATAGGTTGGAATAAATTCAAAGGAGATTATTATGAATTGATATAGAGTAAAAACAAAGAATATCCTTGGTAGCTTGGGATAGGGTTTGTAATCCTAAAAAAGGAGGAGGATTGGGATTGAGAAAAATGAAAGGGTTTAATAAAGCCTTGGTTAGAAAAATTGGATGGAGGTTGATTCAAGAGAATGAGGCCTTATAGATAAAGATAATAAAAGCTAAATATTTGGAGAGTAACAATTCATTTCTCAGATGTATAAACCCTCCTTTAGGTTCCTCTCTTTGGAATAATTTGGTTAAGATAAGACTGCTTCTTTGGAAAGGGATTCTATGGAAAGATTGAAGATGGCTCCTATATTAATTTTTGGAAAGATTCATGGCTCATGGATACTCCTCTGGGGTTGATTGATGAGTTGAATCCTACTAGAAATATTTTGGCTAATTCCTTTGAAACAAAAGTCAAAGATTTTATAAATAGAGGAATTGATGGTAAGCAATGGAAAAATATCGATAGGCATTCTAGTTTGAGGTAAATTCAATAATAAATCATGAAAAATCAATTACTACAAGGATATCATTTCGGCAAAAAGAAGGACATAAATACTATTATGTGGGTCTCCAATCCCTCTGATAGCTATTTAGTTAACTTAGGATATGAATCCCAAATCTCTCCCTCCCTAGCTAGCTTTGATGCATATGAAATTTGGATATAGTTTTTAATTCTAAATATTGCCTTCTTCCTATGTCTAGTTATACAAAATAATATTTTAACATTGGATAACTTAATGAGAAGGGAATGTGCTTTCCCCAATAGATGTGTGTTGTCTTAAAAGTTAAGAATTAGTCAAGCATATGTTTATGGAGTACCTATTTTCTTCAATGGTTTTTGAATTGATGATGAAGGAATTTGAAATTTAGTGGATGAAGACAATGGATGTTATAAACTTAATAGAACAATGGAAATCTCCCTTTTCCAATTTAGGGTTCTATCAAGCTTGGAAGCTAGCCCTACCTCATTTTTTGGGGGCATTTGGAAATAAAGGAATGAAAAAATCTTTAAAGAAATGTACAAGAATGTAATCTCAAGATTCAATAGAATTCTAGCTATAGTTAAGGATAAAATATTTATTATGCCTTATCATAATAATGAAGTAAGGATAGTAGAAATCATAATTGCTTTAAAATAGGGATTTCTTGCAAGCCAAAATTATGATATTGATCCCAAAAATGGCTAAATGGAATTGTAGCACCCCAAAATTGGCACAGTTAAACATTAATAAAAAGATAAAAATTTGAATTTTAACCCCAAACCGCCCGTTAACCGCCTGTTACCCGCTTTCCTTGTTTTTCGTGCCATTTTTAGGATTTGTTTTGACCGTTGGACAATATCGTCGCAGATTAGACGAAATCGTCCCAGATCTGATGAATTCATCTGGAACAGAACGTCCAGACGATTTCGTCCCAAAACCAAATTTTCATAATTAGCTTTTGTTTCAACAACTTCTCTAACCTGGGCAAAAAGTGTGTCTGCACAAATAGAGTCTCCCCCATTGGAGATCTCCCAAATTGGGATGATTTCCAACCTCCTAACCTCTCCCTAATCCTATATAAACTGGGATTTTCTCAGTTTATCCCACTGAACCCCCTAGCTGATGGATTTCCCTGCAAATTCAATTCCTTGTGCCTTAGAACACCTTCATACTTTTGTTTGCATTGCATATTTCAAGTTTTCTTGCAAGAATCTTACTGTTCTTCAATCGGAACAAGCTTGGATCATCGCAGGCGATTACAGACGATTTCGGATGATCCTATCGTAGTTCGATGATGATCTCGTATGATTGGAGGCGATCTCGACTGTAGTCCATATTGGGGGCAATCAGAGCTTAGAGTTTGCATTTCCTTATTGTTTTTTGCATTTCTTTATGCATTGTCTTAGTTATTGTATTTATGCATCTTGGAGTTCACCTCATTTAATATAAATGCATGATAAAACCAAAATAAATTGTTAAGTTGATGCATTCCCTTTTAATTGCTATTTTGATTTATTATTTAGACAAATTCATTGTTATTTCTATCATTTCCCCTTGCTTTTGCAATTGCATTTTTGGTATTTTGTATCTATTTCTGTGATTGCAGGTTTCTGACGAATTCGTCAGATCGACGATGATCTCGTCTGATCTCAGATGACCTACTGAGATCTGAGATGATTCTATGCAATTCCAGATGATTACGTACGATTTGAGATGATTTGGACTGCTACAAGACTCAGAATCTTCATCAGACATCCGGAAATCAAGTATGTTCTATCCTATTTAGCATATTCTCTGTGTTTAGCATTTATTCACGTTTTTTGTATTCATAAAATCAGCATTGGCATATAGAATAGTTTAGATTCATCTTGGCCAAACCTAGGAATTGAATGATTAAAGCGCAAAATGAACACATCAAACCTACTATCAACCTAGGCGTGGAAACTGCCACTCAAAAGTTTCCTGGTGAACCCACCATCCGTCGAAAATTCACCCTTATACCCCTCCCCCGAGAGGCGGGACCTTCAAAGGGCCTCTCAGTCTGAGGTATTGTCCCATCCTTCTCGCATCCCCCTTTCGGGCGCGGATCCTATAGCCTGAAGGTAAGGATGCGAAAAATTTGGAGCGATACATTTTGGTGAACCCGACGTGAAAAACTAAAACCTTTTGAAAATAATCCAAAAAAGAAAAAAATAATAACAAAAACATAAATGCATTTAGAACCAAAGATTGCATATCACATTTAGATGGTAGATTATAATAAAAGACGAGCTGTCACCATTAATGTTGAGAATCAATTAGCAGCTATAGAGATTACTTCTGTACTAAGAGTACCTCAAACAAATAGGGTTCAACCTTTATGGGACGAACTTAATAGGAGATTGGATATCATTGAGTCTAGATCAACCGAACTTAGACAAATCAAGAGGTTTGTTCTAGATAGAATCCTGGATCCTGATCAAGTGACCTTGTATCATGAGCTTCAGAGAGCTTGCCATAGGTGGTTAGCGGATAAAAGAGCCCTTGTGTCTTCTGAATTGTATACTTTTGAGGAATACCTCGACAATGCAGTTGTAGTACATAAATTTCTATCTCGTATAGAGGATCAAGAGGTCGTTCTTATGGATAGAAAGAGATGGAATAGAGTTCCTAGAGCTGTGTTATACCGAGAGTATTGCCATGAGCTCTATTTTTACAAGACAGAGTCGGAAGTAGATAACATCACCATAGCACATTTTGTTAAGTTCCTGAAAAACCATTTCCAATTTGAAGAGGAGCATTTCATGACTCCTGATGAACTTGATCCTATCAATGACATCTATAAACTATTTATAGAAAACTAAGCTATTCTTTTATTATTATTATTTCTTGCATTTAGTGTGCTGTTTGTTGTCTTTATTATCATAAAAACAAAATCATAACAAAAAAAAAATCAAAACATTTTCTTTTAAAGTATTATAGTAGGTATATAATTAAAATATATACCTCCCAAATTTGTTGCAAATATATTAATATATATTTGCTAAAATCTAAATTTCAACATAATGACTAGACTCGGGAATGGAAAACAAATTGAAGTAGAAGAAGATTGGTTAGGAAAAATAGTAAATAAACCAGATGTCCTTCCTGAAGACCCAATTCAAGAAGAAGGAACTCTAGACCAACAAGAAGAAGATTTTGTTGACACAAATGAACAAAGAGAAATTGTTAGAGAGGAAGGATCCTCATCTCCTAAAATATCTTCGGAAGGAGCTGTTACTTTTGAGAACATGGAACATTTTTGGAAGTTCCTCAATACTAATATTGGTACTCTTAATAGAGCAGTCCATATGGACAAGGATCAAATTAGTGACACTCAAGCAACCCTAGAAGACATATATCACACACGCACTAATCCCTTGTCCTTCGTTGATCAAGAAAGTGATCAAGTTGGACCATCCAATTTGGATATGGCCGCTATAATCCAGAACATGCAACAACAACAGGTTACCCAACCACCTAGAGAGCCTGTTACCAAGCCTAGGGTTATTCCCACACAAAAGAAACCATCATTCACTGCTTTATTTCATCAAGTTATTGATCAACATACCTCAAATCAACAAAAGCCTAAAACAAAACCAAACACCAATTTCCAACAAACTAGGGTACAACATAATGCTACAACAAATCTTCTTCATAATACTCTTCCTACCAACCATTTGCATAACAACAATATAGCATCTAATCCTTACGTCACTCCATCCTACGCTCACAAATCCCATACTCATGTACCACCAAACCAATATGGTGGACAAACTGGTAATCTGGAAGCCATGGTGAAACAATTAGTCTCCCGCATGGACCAGATAGATCCCTACCATCCCTCGTACAATTATCGAGAGATGTGTAGTCAGCCTTTAGATCCTATAGTTGTAGCACAACCATATCCTAAACACTTTCCTATGCCTGTCCTACCTATATATAAAGGAACTGAAGATCCCATAGAGCATCTTCGTATGTTTAGGATAGCGTGTCATGATATATCCCATGATGATTTGTTATTACTAAAAATGTTCCCAAAAAGTTTAGGAGGGATGGCATTGGAGTGGTATTATCAATTACCCACTCATTCTTTGAGAAATTTTGAAGAGACTGCCGAATATTTTGTGCATCAATTTAGTGCCTACATTGAAAGGCATGTAACTATTAAATATTTGTACAACCTAAAACAAGACAAGGAGGAATGTTTTGCTGATTTCCTAGCTCGATGGAGACAGTTGATAGGAAAATTGCACTTTGTGTTACCTTATCGAGAAATGTTGGATATCTTTATCAATAATTTACAAGAACAACTATCCTATGAGTTATCAATCGCTACCTTGACCACCTTCGATCAAGCTATAGATTTAGCTCGAAGAGTGGAGGATGCTCTTGTTAGGAGAGGTCAACTTAAAAAGAAAGATGATGAGAAAACATCCAGAAATCAATATAAAAATAAACAAGTTGTGGGCGATGGAGTCACTGATAGTAGAAATATCGCTACTATTAATGTTGCAAAAACAACAGAGAAATTTATACTGAAACCTCCTGATAAACCACCCCGAGAATTTACTAGGTTAAATCAACCCTTATCAACCATTCTCCCGCAATTACTAGCACGAGGAATGATCCAATTACCAAATATCCGGGAACCTGATCCAACTATACCCGGATACAGGGCTGATTTACACTGTGATTTCCATAGAGGACCTGGACACGCTACCAATTCTTGTAAAATATTAAAACATAAAATACAAGACCTGATTGATAACAATGAGATGGAGGTGCAAGCCTTTCAACCTAAACAAAATCCTCCTAATAATGCTCAAAAGAACATCCCCCAAAATCAGAATCAGAATGCCAATCAATCATTGGACATATTTCAACATCCTTTACCAAAGCATGGTAAAGAGGTGGCTAATCAAATTGAGCATCATAATGTTCCCCCTCCTACTCGATATGTAGGAGCTATTAGTGGACATTTACCTGTTCATGATCCGCAAATATTTGACACTACTTTATCCATGGTTACGGCCAGACCTCTACATAATATTCGGACACGTGATCTTAGTGATACCGAATATGAGACTGAAAGTGACATGGAAATCACTTCAAATCAATCGAATAGTTCTGAAGATGAATCAGATCCTATTCAACCTATCACAAGTTCTATGATTCCAGAAGAACCATTTCCTAGAAGAGTCACTACTCGACCATCTTCTCACCAATTACTTTCTAATGAACAAGCCATAAACGCTAGACCAAGACCCATTCATCATCCACAAAATAATATTGTAGGTACCATCGGAGTTGTTACTCGACAACGAGGCTCAAAATTCTCAACAAGATCAAACTCAGAACGATGGATCAGCTCCATTCGTTTTGAAAAATCCCAATAAAGGGAATCATGCGCCTAATGTTCAACCTAAACCTCCTTATAATATTAATGAACAATTATCAAATACTACAGCTAGAATTTCCCTTTTAGACCTTTTAAGATCTTCTCCTACCCATAGGGATGAATTAATGCTCACATTAAGCCAAATGATGGTACCACAAAATATTCAACTCTGAAGCCATGTCCAATACTATCATAACTCGAGAAGTCGATTGTATTGACTTTCGGGATAAAGATATACCACAACATAGTTTACATAAGGATAACCCCTTATATATTACTGCCCTAATTGGAGATGTAGCAGTTAAACGAGTCTTGATTGATAATGGTTCATCTTTAAACATATGCACTTTTGACTTCTACCAAATATTTGGGTTTAGAAGTGATGAAATGAAAAGAACTGATATGATTATAAAAGCCTTCAATGACGAAACACAAGAAACATGTGGAGTTATTACTATCCCATTGCAAGTTGGTCCTCGAACCTTAGACATGACCGTGTTTATTGTACATTGCCCTGCATCGTACAATATACTCTTGGGTCGCCCTTGGATCAACGCGATGCGAGTTGTTCCCTCAACTTTACATCAGTGTGTTAAATTCGAATTTAAAAATCAGTTGGTTACCATTCATGGTGATCCTAGACCCTTTGATATGTGTGCTTTGGCAGAACCTGTTGGAGTTCAATTTTGCATTGCTCTGTCATCCACACATCCTAATTCTAATCATCCGCTTAAACGTGTGAAACACACACTCATAACATCATCTAATTTTTCCCCACCAACTACACCTCTACATGTAGTTCAACCATCTTCCGAACAAACCACATTAGGACCTCAAAAATATCCTAAACCCACAACCAATGCTTCTTGTTTTACTCCTATAACTTCCATACCTATAGATCCATCCAAAGACATCTCTACAACATCTACACCTACCAGAGGCATATTTTCTGCATCCAAAAACATAGGAAATGTTCCTTCTACCTCTTACGCTCTTACTGACGAGCTCTTACCCGATTTATCTAAAATTCTTGTATCAGAGAAAACAAACGTTGCTATGCAATATTCCCTTATTTTAAATAAATTGCCACCCTCTCCTCGTACCTTGGGCCTCCCATAGCCTATGGGAAGTATCTACCAAGTCGGGAGTTGTGCTTTTATTTATAAGGGATATGACTGGGGAAGAATACCTAGAAACATCAAGACACATTATGATGGATATGCTCGATGTTATTTTACTAATGAGTATATTAAAGCTAAGTCTATAATGCTTAAATTGGGATATAAAGGGAAAGGTTTGGGACCTTTTCAGAATGGTATGAAAGAACCTTTTGAGGTAGAACCATGGCCTGCCCGATGTGGTGTGGGCCTATTTCCTAGTAAAGGTCAGCCCTTCCCATTTGAGGATGATGACCATCTCATATGTTACCAAGATTATTTGGATAAACGCGATGCTTTGCATTTAAGGGATAATCCATTTACATGCAATATGCTATCCATAGCTTACCCTGAGATGATTGCTGAATCCGATGATGAGTTGGAGGGGGATATCTTCCATGATGTCTCCATTGAGGAATTGTTACATAACGGATTTTATTTCGATGGCTCTATACCTAGTGTAGCCCAACTTGAGGCCACGGCTCCTCAAGATGAATTATCCAAGCTAACTTTGGAAGAATTACAAGAATTAGGCGTTTCACCCGCCCCATCTAATTTTGAGAGAGATCTACATATGGAAGTTGAAAACGTTATAAAGATTAACATTGGAACCGAAGATAACCCTCACATAATCAACATTGGATCAGAATTGAGCCAAGAAAAACAAGATAAATACATTTCATTCCTAAAAAAATATGAAGACGTTTTTGCTTGGACATATGAAGATATGCCAGGATTAGACCCTTCTGTAGTTATGCATCACCTAGTAGTCCATCCAAATGCTAAACCTATTAAACAAAAACTTAGAAAAATGCATCCTAAAGTGGCCTTACTAGTCAAAGGAGAATTAGAAAAACTCTTGAAGGTTATTTTTATACAAGCCATTGATTATGCTTAATGGATCTCAAATGTAGTTCTAGTAACTAAGAAAGAAGCTACCAAAGTTAGGATTTGCATAGAATTTAGAGATATTAATGCTGCATGCCCTAAAGATTATTTTCCTCTTCCCAACATGGATCAAATCATTGATTTTACTACTAGAGGAATGATATCCCTAATGGATTGATTCTCTAGTTATAATCAATGGATAGCTCTCTAAAGATTAGGCTAAAACAACATTTATTACCCTTGGGAACCTTTTGTTGGAAAGTGATGCCATTCGGTTTAAAGAAGTAGGGCAACATATCAATGAGCCATGAATTATATCTTTCACGATATGATGCATGATATTCTACATGATTATGTAGACGATATTATACTCAGTTACCATCAAGAAGATCATCATTTAGATGACTTGAGCATATCAATTAGCTACCTTAGATGGTAAAGATCTTAAAGAACCTATGAACATTATGCATTTTAAGCATTACTATGCATAACATTGGGTCATTTTCATCATTTGTATATATTGTATTTTGCATATTGTTTCATTTTAGTTATTCATATAAAATTTCAAAAAATAGTAATCGTATTTCTTCTTTCCATTCATCAATTAAAATCAAAATATAAAAACATCAAAATCCTTAAAATCTTCAAAAACATCTTTTATTTTTGCACATATCAATTCTTGAAGTATTGCAGTTATATTTTCAATTATTTTGGATAAATTAGCATTTATTTGGAATCCCGCACTTTCACACTCACATACATAAATATCTTGCTTTTATTTGGTATGATTATTAATCTCTCTTATATCAAAGTCCACATTTGAATTAAATAAAGTTTTGAGCATAGAGAATTGATCTTGTTATTTACTTGAACCAAGCATATCTTTTCACATTAAAATGATTTCATTGCAAATTCAATATGATGCTACATAGTAGAAGTGGTTTCTTGAGCGAAAAGTTTCCCCTGCTATCCTATCATGCACATGGTCTAGAATCTTTGAGAATTGACAAAAGGACAAGCTCACCCCTACCCAGAATAAAAATCCCTTGCTCTACAGCCAATCCGAGCAAGTATCCCTAGTATAGGAAGAAAAAGAAAAGTCAAAGCAAAATGAGAAAAAGAAAAATATCATTTTGTACCATCGCAACAATATTTCAGCATTATCTAAAAACTACAAAAAATACAAAAAAAAAAAAAGAAAAGAAGAAGCAAGAGAAAAAAACAAGCAAAATGCAAATAAATCCCTTTCCCTACCCCTTGAAAAGAAAAGAAGGGTGAATGAGCTTGAATCCCTGGAATTCTCAATTATTCGAAAACCGTGAGGTAAGCCCCATAACAGGTGGTTTGTGCCCAACCCACTTGGCCTTGGGTAATTCCTAGCGTGGTGATATGTCTGTCACATTAGCGACCTTATTTTGTACTGGACCTATGTCGGCTTATGGATAGCTAGCTCTTGATAACCTGACTTACATAGTAGTCTGGTACGGTTACATGCATATAAATCATGGTCAAGGAACACTTATTTGGTTAATTCAAATTACTTGTATCAAATTTTCTTGCTCAAAATTGGTGAATGAACAATACAATTGCACACACATTTGTATTTGAGAGATTCTGTATCATTATGATAAAGCAAGATCGGTAATGAACTCACATTTGCACATGAGGGTTCCGTATAAATCTATATTTGTCTTTGAGATAATGTAAAATATTTCTGCAACTCTTTTTTGGAATAATTTTATCTTCTTATTTCAGCACATCTGTTTAGTATCAAAACAACTATATACATTGTTTTCAAAAATCACAAAATCCTTTCAAACAACATATGACACAAATATAATAAAAAAAGTCATGTTCATATTATTATTTTCTCGTTTATCAAAAGTCAAAAATCAATCATGCAATAAAACTAAAATATCAATTTCTTCTTTGGATTTCGTGATGATGGTATAAGTCTATACCTATAATTCTATGCCTAGCGCAAACCATTGTTCTAATTTTATTTTCCCATTCATTTTAAAAATTCATAAAAACATATGACTTACATCATTATGTTACACAATTGAGCTTTAAAAACGAACGAACACTTATTCTATTTCATGTCATTATGTCAACATTCAATTTTGCAATGATGGTATAGTTCCTAGGGACTTATTCAAAAATTTTATCACACTTAGGAATTTATGCCTAGCAAAATCATATTTCTTTAATATGTCATGCATAATATTTTTTATGAAAATCTGAAAACAAATCATCACCATCATCACTTCCATCATCACAACACAAAGTCTTAAGACAGTCTCTTAAGCACTCTTTTACTTTTAACAATATTTCTATCCTGGGATTAGCTTGACGACCTAGTGAGCGGTGACTCCATGAAATGGTCTATAACAATGACAATGTCCTTTGAAATTATTGTTAGAAGTCCCTTTTATTTTTCATCAAAACACACCCACAAAACAACCAATTTATTTACATCAGATTATTTCATTTACAATTTTTATGGCATGACATAAAATTATAATTTATTTCAAAACGACATAATTACATGAATAATCAATCACAAAATTCAAAATTAAAGCATCATACAACATATACACAAGTCATATCATCAAAAAGATAATATATATATCATCAATCAATTATGTACATCAACTGGATTGGTATGCCACAATCAAAACCCTGGCATACTCAATCCTCTAAAAAATCTATACAATATATATGCAATCTGCAATAGCTAGCCTCGAGAAGCCCTCGAGCTCTCAGCCTCATCTCCTCTCCCACCCTAACGTGGAGGAGGTGGTCCCATAGAGGTCCGAGCTGTGTCCTGGGTCCTCGCCGTCGATCGTGAGGATGTCCTCGATGATCCCATCATGACTAGCTCTGCAATGGGGGCTGGCAATGGTACCCTCTGTCCCTCTAGGACCACGTGATAGTATAGCCCCTGGTAGAATGCGGTCTGAGCAATAGACCATGCCAGATCCCGAGTGCTCACCCCTCCGCTCTGAGCCCTGAGCCATGTAGCCTCATCCTGTAGTGTCTGCACCTGAGCCTAGAGGCGGGCAACCTCAGCCCAGAGAGCCATCGTCTCGCTGCTCTCCCCTACCTCAACACCCTTGCCCTTATCGGGCGATGGTGGTCTCTCCCCCTGCTGAGAAGGGACTCCCCTCTCCCTCCTCCCTATCTCCTGAGGTCTTTGTGGAGCCCGACCCATCCTCTGGTGTCTCTCCTATGGAGACCATCACTATGCTCTCCCATCGTGACCTCGTGCTGCCTCAATAGCAGCCTGACGCCACCTCCCCATCTATCGCACCATGGCATGCATTGGACCCTATGCCCTCATCATCCGAGGAGGGTGGATGCCTACGTACCAAGCATCATAGCCATATGCAACCCCAACGTCGTCACCATCCACTGGCTGGATGGGGGCATCATCCGCATCCTGACTCCAGAACCGCTGCATGTCTGGAGCCCCGCTCAGTGTGGTACTATCCCGGATAGTCCGAGAGTACTCGTAATCCCTGAGAGAAGGGATCCCCATCGAAGACCGAACTATCGTAGAACTCGGTCGTAGCGGTGGAGCTCTACCTCTCCCCGCTCCATCCTCAGCCAGCAGACTCGCCTGATGCGAGCCAGCTCCTGTCCATCCTCTCCCCACCCTGGGTGCTCCCTCCATGGCCTCCAGGTGATCTGGTCAGGGATGAGGTCATCTAGAAACCTCCGAGACATCGACAGATCTATCCACCATTGTGACCCTCTCTGGAGCCACCAATAGAAAACTCGGGGCCTCTCTCGATCAACCCCTATTAGTGGGAGCCCTATCGGCCTCCGCATCGTAATGTGCTCCCAGCACCAAACCTACAACAGTGATGTCAAAACCAGACATCGGCCTCCCTTGTATACGACCCCATGCAGGATCCTATACAAGCGACATAGTACAAAGCTGCCCCATGCAAACCTCTATCCGTGGTCTCTCATATCATAGACCACATCAGAGAGGAGCCACGGTAGTCTGCACTCACTCTGGTGGCACAGTAGTAAGCCACCTACTACCCTTGCCAAAACCCGAGTCAGCCTAGATGCCCCAGGAATCTGCCTTAGAGACTCGATGTTCACTCCGCCCTTCTCCAGGGTGAAGCTCGGGTCTTCGATCAATCTCATCATCGCCTAGCCCTGATTGGCCATAGGAGTCATCAACCGTCCCTGTATGGGGATCCTCATGATCCTCCATACATCCTCTAGTGTGGGAGCCATCTCCCCTATCGGTAGCCGAAAGCAGGACGACCCCGGATACCACCTCTCTGCTAGGGCTGTCAGTAGCCCCATGTCTATCGGTACTTGTGGCATCTCTGCCACATGCTGCAAACCAACCTGAGCTAGTCGGTCGCGCTCCGCCTGATCGAGCGTGGCTATGTCGTCTCTCAGCCCATCGTATTTCCATTCCTGACTCTTTAGTAATCCCCTCTACAAAACAAATAATAAAACCATAAAATCCATTAATAAACCAATCATTAAAATAAAATTAAAAACATTTTAATCAAACTTAATTTCTTAAAAGTGACGATATCGTCCACCATTGGATGATATCGTCCCAAATTGGGCAAAATCATCCTTTGTAGGATGAAATCATCTCCGATTTTGCAACTTGGGGATCGCCCCTTGTTGGACGGGATCGCCTCTAGTTTGCCGATTTTGCCCTTCGACGAAATCGATGATCTAGGGACGATTTCGATGAAATCGGGACGATTTCATCCCGACATCGTCGACGGCCTAAAAACGGCCGCGATGCCCCAAAAAAATCAAAATTTCAAACAAAAAATTGCACAAATTAAATTCAAACCTAATTTACTAGGATTAGATCCTTACCCGTAGTCCGCATCGGACCTCTGTCGATCGGTGTGCTGCCTCAACCATTTTTGTCTACAGAGCTCTAGAACAACAAAAATGAATAGTAAAAATGAATTAGGGTTTTACCCTATTTTCTTAATTTTATTTAAAATCAACAACATTTTTTTATTTTTATTTTTCTTTTCCGTGCTTTTACCTCAAACGTTCGATTTGGGTAAAAACATGGAGGGGGCACCATAGTAAGCAGTCGTACGATTCGACCTAGAATCATCATCTAAAAAATTGAGTAAATTTTTGCTTTCTCGTAAAACGGGAAGAACTTGTCTTTAACGCATTTTCTTCGAAAAATTCGCTAAAGAGGGGGCAAAATGTAGCACCCCAAAATTGGCATAGTTAAACCTTAATAAAAAGATAAAAATTTGAATTTTAACCCCAAACCGCCCGTTAACCGCCTGTTACCCGCTTTCCTTGTTTTTTGTGCCATTTTTAGGATTTGTTTTGACCGTTGGACAATATCGTCGTAGATTAGATGAAATCATCCCAGATCTGATGAATTCATCTAGAACAGAACGTCCAGACGATTTCGTCCCAAAACCGAATTTTCATAATTAGCTTCTGTTTCAATAGCTTCTCTAACCTGGGTAGAAAGCGTGTCTACGCAGTTAGAGTCTCCCTCGTTGGAGATCTCCCAAATTGGGATGATTTCCAACCTCCTAACCTCTCCCTAATCCTATATAAACTAGGATTTTCTTAGTTTATCCCCCTGAACCCCCTAGCTGACGGATTTCCCTGCAAATTCAATTCCTTGTGCCTTAGAACACCTTCATACTTTTGTTTGCATTGCATATTTCAAGTTTTCTTGCGGGAATCTTCATTGTTCTTCAGTCGGAGCAAGCTTGGATCATCGCAGGCGATTCCAAACGATTTCAGACGATCCTGTCGTAGATCGACGATGATCTCGTACGATTGGAGGTGATCTCGATTGTAGTCCAGATTGGGGGCAATCAGAGCTTAGAGTTTGCATTTCCTTATTGTTTTTTGCATTTCTTTATGCATTGTCTTAGTTATTGTATTTATGCATCTTGGAGTTCACCTCATTTAATATAAATGCATGATAAAACCAAAATAAATTGTTAAGTTGATGCATTCCCTTTTAATTGCTATTTTGATTTATTATTTAGACAAATTCATTGTTATTTCTATCATTTCCCTTTGCTTTTGCAATTGCATTTTTGGTATTTTGTATCTATTTCTGTGATTGTAGGTTTCTAATGAATTTGTCTGACGAATTCGTCAGATCGACGATGATCTCATCTGATCTCAGATGACCTACTGAGATCTGAGATGATTCTGTGCAATTCCAGATGATTACGTACGATTTGAGATGATTTGGACTGCTACAAGACTCAGAATCTTCATCAGACATCCAAAAATCAAGTATGTTCTATCCTATTTAGCATATTCTCTGTGTTTAGCATTTATTCACATTTTTTGTATTCATAAAATCAGCATTGGCATATAGAATAGTTTAGATTCATCTTGGCCAAACCTAGGAATTGAATGATTAAAGCATAAAATGAACACATCAAACCTACTATCAACCTAGGCGTGGAAACTGCCACTCAAAAGTTTCCTGGTGAACCCACCATCCATCAAAAATTCACCCTTATACCCCTCCCCCGAGAGGCGGGACCTTCAAAGGGCCTCTCAGTCCGAGGTATTGTCCCATCCTTCTCGCATCCCCCTTTCGGGCGCGGATCCTATAGCCTAAAGGTAAGGATGCAAAAAATTTGGAGCGATACAGGAATACAGTTTGGAAACCACCTCAACTCAGTTAGATTAAAGTGAATATTAATAGGGAAACTAAGGAAAACCTTGGTAGGGTAGGAGGAGGAGGAATTTTTAGAAATCCAAGTGGGAATATCATATCAACATTTATGGAATCTAACGGTATTAAATCCAACCATATGGTAGAAACAATGGCCCTATTCAAATGAATGAGCTTAATGAAGCAACTGAATATAAAGAGGGTCTTTATTTTTAATGAGTTTACATAATTTTTAATGAGAGGTCCTGATCCCCTCATACCGAGTGGTGTTTAAACCTTGGACCTCTCAAAGAGAGGTCATCAAGAGGGTCATTATTAAAGGTAACTATTTAAATATTATTAATTACTTAAGGGGTAAGAATTAAGATAGTTGGAACATATAAAACATTATATTAGATGCAAAAGAGATCATTGTAGCCTTGGAGGAGGTTAATATAATGCATATCTATCGAGAGGGTAACCAGGTAGTGGATTTTTTGGCAAATAAAGGTGTAGATATTCTTGAACCAATTTTGTGGAGGGATGATTTCCCTAATGAGTTAGGGAGTTTAGTTGAGAGGGAATTGTAAGCTTATGATAGATAAAATTATGGTTAAATTATTAGTCAGTGGTTGTAATATTTATTCACCTCTTGTAGTCATAGAAAGTGATTCCCTAGTTCCTATTGAGTGGTGCAACAGTGGGATAATATTTTGTGGTAGGTTTATTGTTTTGTTAGTCTCAATGACTATTGTGATAGGGTACAATGTTTGCATGGTCCATGTGGCATTTTGTATGATATTTTTTTGTAGTAGAATTCTTATTCTATGGTAGGGTTACTATTTTGTGATAGGGTTTCTATTGAGTGATGTGGTGGCTACAGTATCTATGGAGGGATACTATTATGTGGTAGGGTTCCTATTGAATGGTACGATAGTGGGATACTATTCTATGGTAGGGTTATTATTCTATGGTAGAATTCTTGTTGAGATGTGTGGTGGCTATGGTCATTGCAACCTTAGAGGAGATTAATATAGTGTATATCTACTGATAGGAAAACCAAGCGATAAATTGGTTGGCCAATAAAGGTGTAGAAAATTTTAAACCAATTTTATGGAGGGATGATTTTCCTAGTGGGTTGAGGAGTATAGTTTGTTAGAAATAGAGTATATTCCATCATTTGGGTCATGTAAATGTATCTTCCAAGGTACATACTTAGGACATTAGATTACTTTAGGGGGAAGTTATCTAGTTACTTCATGCAATGTAATAAATGCACAAGTGTCAATGTGCAAGCTGTATATGTGCAAGTTGTCCCTTGCACAACTAGGTAGAGTGTTGGCCAAGGAACCTATCTTCCTATATAAGAAAGGCCTCATTGTTAGATAGATATGAGAAGGGGGACATAGATAGATAGAGCTGCTTATAGCATAGTCGTAGGTAGTAGTACAATGTTGTGTAGATCACCATATATTGGTGATGGGTGCAATGTAGTTCAGTAGCTTCATTAATGGAGTGTTCATTTCCTCCATAGCTACATTGTATTCATTTATGTTATTTCTATTTATAGCATACTTTAGTCATCTCGTAGATTTACTTTCTTTTATATTATTCTGCATCTTGTGATTGCTATCTCCCATTGCTCATTACATCAAAATCTAACAGTGGTATCAGAGCCACGGTAGATCTAGCCATAGTAGATCAATAGGAAAACCACCATTATCATTTAGCCTGAGTTTTTTGTCAACCTGATGCATTGTTGGACCAACCACTATCAAAAAATCTCAGAAGAGTCTAGGTGGTAGAATTAGGGAGAGTCACAAAGTTAGGACTGAAATAAATCTTAGTTCCAGAAATACTGAGATTACATTTGACTGGAGTCTTTCCACAGAGTTGTAGGAAAAACTCGTGAAGACTAGGACTCAACATTCAATCCACTAGATTGATAGATCATCTAGTGAAGATCATCCAGGATATCTGGAATTTGTTAACTATTGCCTAAAGTTTCTTTTGTTGTAGAAAATTAATTCTCAGAGGATTGGGACTCCTCCTACAAAAAAAGCTAGGAGACTCCAACTTCATTGCTCGAAGGTCGGTGTGCCTTCATAGTGCAGATATTAGTTCCTTGTGCAAGAGAAGAATACTATGGAAGAAGACTTCTGGTGAAGAGTCATGGTGAAGTTAGGAGACTGAAGATCTCCATTGCTAGATTGAAGAACTTCACAGTTGAAGAAAAGGCCATAGAAGCCTTGATACAAAAAGGCCATAGAAGCCTTGAAGAAGAAGCCATAGAAGCCTTGATACTAAGAAGCCACATAAGTCTTGATACTGAAAAGGCCATAGAAGCCTTGATACTAAAAAGGCCATAGAAGCCTTGATACTGAAAAGGCCACAGAAGCCTTGATACTAAAAAGGCCACAAAAGCCTTGATACTAAAAAAGGCCACAGAAGCCTTGATCCTAAAGAAGAATTCAAAGAGAATATCTGATTCAGAAGTAGATTAATATTTTAGTACTAATACTTTGTTGTAGGGAAAGAAGATTCAGTGAGTTGGAAAACTTCCTACAAGAAAGTTAGGAAGAGTATCTTCTTCAAAATCAATTCAACACCTAAAGCAAAATTGAAGGAGATCAGGAGAAGATCTCATTGAAGAACTTCTAATATTGGAAGAAGAAGAAGGACTAGGAGAGTCCTACTCAAATACAGAAGTAGAAGAATCAGATATCCAGAAGAAGATCTCACCACCAACACTTCCAAGAGTAGAAGGTTGAAGAGAAGGTCTCAAGGAAGACCAACAGAATATGCAAGATCAAAGACCTTGGGAAGGTCTCATTGAGCATCCAATAAAAGGCTAGGAGAGCCTTACTAAAGAAATTCTCAAAGGAGAACTCATTGGAGAAATCCACTACCAAGGAGAAGCCCCTGATAGTGAAGGACTTGGGACAATTGTCACCATCCGACAACAAGCCCAAGAGAAGAAGAATTTGGCAAGGAGTGCCAAATTTGAGAAAGAATTTGAAGATCCAAATTAGAAGAATAATTTGGAAAGGAGTGCCAAATCCAAGAAGAATAATCTATGAAGACCTAATTTCAAATCTTAGAAGAAGATCCTGCTTGAAGTCAAAATTTGACAAGAAGACTTGAAGATAGAAGAAGCTCACCAAATCTTGGAGATTTGAAGATTACCTCTCATAGCAAGAAGGCACCACTTTAGAGACAAAGACTTCTCCAAATATATAGTAGAAGGAGGAGAACACAAGAGGAGAACAAGCCACCAAATCCTAGGCTCATGAAAGAAAGTTTGAGACCATAATTTGGTGAAGAAGGAGCTATTCAGGATAGTCTACAAAGAGCTACAAGATCCTACTCAAAGCAGCAACTTGGTGATCTTAGACACCAAGATCTACATCCTCTACAAAAGTGACAAAAGAGCTACAAAATATTTTAAAAGGTAAGCAAATTTTGGTGCAAGTAGATTCATTAATTGGATTACTTATCAGATTTGTTAAAGCACCTTAATTTGGATTAAAGTTGCAAGAAGAAAATTGGATTACAGTCTTCAAAAGTGCAAAAAGAGAAAAGTTATTTTTAAGGTTCATTTGCACATTAATTAGGAGTTGATTAGATTTTAGAATTACTTCTATCAACTACCTATCATCTACTTTGGAAAAGGAAAAAGAAGACTAAGTCCTACAATATTAATTGTAGTGAAATTACAGAATAAATCTTGAAGATTCATTACAGATTATTCTTGATTAGTTGCAGTAAATTGATTAAGTGCATTAATTTGAGAGTTGATTGGAGTGATAAGGTGAAATTTTTAGTGCATTAAAATAAAGTCTATTAGATTCATTTGCACTATTCTATTGCTCTCAAAAGGATTATTGTTTGTGTTCTTGAGAAGGGCACAAAATCAAAAATTGTCAAAGTGTCTAAAGACACTATT
Source organism: Wollemia nobilis (assembly GCA_028583015.1). Classification (NCBI taxonomy): domain Eukaryota; kingdom Viridiplantae; phylum Streptophyta; class Pinopsida; order Araucariales; family Araucariaceae; genus Wollemia; species Wollemia nobilis. The sequence goes on from JAQPPZ010002979.1 coordinate 9,194,430, forward strand.
AGTGCATAAAAATCTGCAACACATAGTGGCCAAGTGAAGCCACAAAAATAGGTTAGAATCCTCCAAAAACTTGGAGAAGAAGATGACTAACCAAAATAAGAAATAGAAGCTTCAAATATTGAGACTTGGTGAGTCTCAAATCCAAAGCATTACAGGGTTAGTTGCAAGGAGAAAAGTGCAGAAAATTGCATCATATAAGGAGCTTCTATCTACTTCTATCTAAGCTTGGATTTGTCATCATAATATCCAAGCAAAAAGGGGAAGGTGTCTAAGCAAAGAGACAACCTCAAAACCCCTACACTGCATTCAAAAATTCTGCCATATAAATCAGAATATTAGACCTACAAAAAGGAGTGCAAGAAAGGGTGCAAAAGGCATCTTATTTACAAATATTGTTACATTGGGTTGCACTTCTCTAACTCATTCTACATAGGAAAAAAGGTAGATTGGAAAGTGCCTCAAAGGCACAATATAAGCAGGTTGAACCAGCCAAAGGTGGCCGAAAGCTAGCATTCTCCCAAGCATAGCAAAGAGCCACTCATTTAGGCTCATCTTCTACGTATCTTGGATGGCCGAACCTACAAAAGACAAGGCACAAATCCAGGGAGAAATCAAGTAGTGTATAAGCAAAGGAAATCAAAGCAAGCATACGTCCAATCAAGGAGCATTCCTACCATAAGAGAAGCATCATAGAGTCTTCATCAAAGTGCTACCATATCTCCACCAAAGCTCCTCCATATCTCCATCATAGCTCCACCATAAGCATTGCTTGGCTGGAAACATCTCAACACCAATGAAGTACAACAAAGAACAAGGTGGAAGAATAGGTTGAAAGGCTTGCAAGAAGGTATTGATAAGATAAGGGCATGCAAAGGAAAGAGGATGCCACTTGTCATTCTCCAAAAGAACCCTAGAAAATACCCATGAAGGAGATGTTACAACATCATCTTGGTGGTAGAGGAGTTACGTACAACAAGAAGCATTACAACAAGTAGAAACATCTCTTGGATAGCGCATGAAGAGGGAGTGAAGAATAACATCTCAAGCGAAGGTGACACTTGTCACAAGCATTGAGACAAGATTGGTGTCTCCACAAAACATCCAAAGCACTCTTGGAGCATTTGAAAAATGGTTGTGACACTTGTCACTCTATTGACTACCTATTAAAGATGACTTGGATGTAGCAACGATAGCAAGCAATTTGAAAGTGACTCATAGAAACACGGTAGCAACACAACATAGAATTGTAGCAACTTGGTAGCAACTCGAAGAGCAATCTAAGAGCAATTTGGAGTATTCAAAAGTAGCAAAGAACATTACTCTTGGTCAAATAGGTCAAGGAAGCATTAAAGAGAGTGTTGAAGCAAATAGCAAGTGGGAGAATCTTCCATTACTCACAGCACCCAAGAAGGATAGACTACCACCGATTTCATAAAGGTACAATTTCCCATCTAATTTGCTTTCCTTAAAAAGGGAGTTATAAGGTTATATTATAAGGTTGAATTATTGAAAGGAATCAATATTTATTTGAAAGCAAAACTTAGGGAAATTAAATATCAAAGTTGACTAATATTTGCAAAACATAACCTAGGAGAAATAAGGGATACTACTTGGAATTAATCCATTTAAAGTTTACAAATATTAATGTGTTCTAATTTTCCAAATTTGGGAGTTATAAGGGCTACAACACCAAACTAGGTTATTGGAAATTAGAAACAATTAAATAAAATCCTAAGGGATATAAAAAGAGGTTATTAAGATTTTTACTAAGGTTGGAAATTTATAATATTCTTGTCTCAAAAATTTCTCAAAAGGGACAAAAGAAATCCAACATTAAAACCTCTTCAAAATTGAAAAGTGCTTAGTTCAATAGGAGTAATAAGGTGTTAAGAAGTTGATTTTTGATCTTTACAAAAATTGTACAAAATCAACCAAAATTGAACTATATTTTACAAAAGCACTATATCATATTCCAAAAATCTCTAGGGAGTCATAAGGTATTCTACAAAACTTGATAATAATAATATCTATCAAATATTATCAAGTTGGGAAGATATAAGCTTTCTACAAAAACCTAAAATTAGGTATTCATACTCTCATTACTAGGGAGACATAAGGAAGTCTACAAACCTAAGGATTAATAAAGGTTTTATCAAATCAAGCTTATATACTTCAATAAGGGATCATATATCCTAATATAGGGAGCCATAAGGTAGACTACAATTCTATCTCTTTTCCTCAATTCTACTTCTTCAAATGGGAAAAGGAATGTCATACAATGAATGTAAAACTTGCTCCAATAGGAACCAGTCTACAAAACATGAAAACATGTGGTACATTGACTCAGGAGCCAATCATCATATGACAGGAAATATACAATGGTTTGACTATCTTGAAGTTGCTAAAGGATATAAACTAAGAATTGTAGATAGCCAAACCTATCCTATACATGGATATGGATGTGTAACACCTAGCAAATCATTTCTAGATCTTCTACTACAAAAAGTATTGTATGTTCCTGGATTAACATTCAATCTCATTTCAGTAAGAAAGTTAGTAGAAAACAACTATATGATCAACTTTGGATATATGGATGGGATCAATACATGTCTCATTATGAATCAAGATGGAATAAAAGCAACAGGATCAATCCATGAAAATACATACGTCCTAGACTCAATGGAAATATCTCAAGATATTGTGGTGTTTCAAAATGATGCTAACACATTTATAGAGGAACAAGTTGAAGAAAATGAAGAACCAGTACACCAAAAAGGTAAGCATAGAAGGATCAAAATAAAAAATATGAGAGGATAATTGCACCATGCTTTACTCATTCATCAACAATCAGAACCAAATGAAGATACTTGCAAAGAGAACTACAAAGGTGGCTGGATAGAAGACAAGGATGATGAACCTAAACAAGCCAAATTCCATTATCCAATGGAAGAAGATCCATATTGAAGACTAAAGTCTTCAATACCCAAATAATGTAATACAGGGGGGTGTTAGAAATAGAGTATATTCCATCATTTGGGTCATGTAAATGTATCTTCCAAGGTACATACTTAGGACATTAGATTACTTTAGGGGGAAGTTATCTAGTTACTTCATGCAATGTAATAAATGCACAAGTGTCAATGTGCAAGTTGTATATGTGCAAGTTGTCCCTTGCACAACTAGGTAGAGTGTTGGCCAAGGAACCTATCTTCCTATATAATAAAGGCCTCATTGTTAGATAGATATGAGAAGGGGGACATAGATAGATAGAGTTGCTTATAGCATAGTCATAGGTAGTAGTATAATGTTGTGTAGATCACCATATATTGGTGATGGGTGCAATGTAGTTCAGTAGCTTCATTAATGGAGTGTTCATTTCCTCCATAGCTACATTGTATTCATTTATGTTATTTCTATTTATAGCATACTTCAGTCATCTCGCATATTTACTTTATTTTATATTATTCTGCATCTTGTGATTGCTATCTCCCATTGCTCATTACATCAAAAGCTAACATAGTTGAGAGGGAGTTGCAAGCTTATGATAGAAAAAAGTTTGGCTATATTATTAATCAGTGATTGCAAGACTTATTCACCTCTTGTAATCATATTAAGTGAAGCTTTTTAGTTTTTTTTTCCCTTTAAGAGGTTTATGTAACTTCTTATCTTGTTCTACTACTAAAATTATCTAATTATTCATTGTTTGATTTAATTTAGAGGAGTGGTATTGTAAAAAGGGGTTGGGACCCTTTCAAAAACCCCTTATTTTTACCCTCATCAAAAAAAATGCATGCATTTATGTATATTTTTGATAATATTAGGTTGCATGGTCATCAAAACATAAGAACTTGAGATAAAGCCTATTAGTTTTTGGAGGTAACCATTTTTTTCTGTGAAAATGGATAGAGAAGAGACCAAACCAAAAGGGGAACCTTGAGAAAACTAGTTGCATGTAAACACACTCTAATTTGAGATCTCTCCATGGAGTTTTTCTATAGGATACAATTGCTTATTTAGGGAGAATATCAAATTTAGACCAAGTGGATCTCTTTAAATAAGCCTTTACGAATCCATAATGGAGGTAGTGAGAAATAGAAACATTAGAATTAGAATTCACAATAAGAAAGTCATTGTGCTCCATCGATTCCAAAAGGTAAAGGGCAAAAAGGAAAAGATAATAGAGTTGTCCTACAACTTTTATTCATACTCAAATTTGTGGGAGTTCACTTTGTAAGGTACCTATTTTTTTTTCTATTCCAACCCTCAAAATAGTGATAAGTTTAGTATGATTTATAGTGTTTTAGCTTGTTTTTTTTTTTGTAAGAAAAATTGTATGAACTTGAGTATAATATTATTTTGAAACATAGTGTCATCTTAGATTCAAAAAAAGAGAAAATTGTTGTGCTTGATTTTCTTTTTGACTTGCATGCCTCTAGTATTTTGGTTACTACCTTATAATTATAGCTAGTAATCATCCATGAAGAATAAGAAAAATACATTTTGTAGCTTCAGAATAGTATTATAGGTCCACAAGTTTTAAAGGAATGTAAAAAAAATTGGCTATTCTTGAAAAGTGTGATACATAAAATAGAGCAACTTGTTATATTAGGTGATCCATGAAAAGGAGTGATCTATATCAAACTAGTAAAGTGCCATTTTTATAAGTTTATGAATAACCACTTTCAAAATTGATAAATTACCATTTTTGAGCTACATAGGACAAGGGCAACACAAAATTCAAGGATACCTTCAAGAAAGTGATATTTTATCACCATATGACATCCAAAGGAAGATAGAGGCCTCCTAGATAGATTGAGAATATATTTAGAGTAATATAAAATTTATATGTCTATCATTTTGCTAAATATGTCCCTAAACAAGTGATTTTACTAGTTTATATTGTGTGTTTCCTTTCTATAAGTTATTTTCCTTATTTGGGTAACATGTTGATTCCATTTGTTTTAGTAAAGTATTGTGAAATATAATAAAAAGTATTTACCTTAGGAAACTCATAGGTGAATACTTTGCTATAATTAGAAGATATGAGTCCATTGTAAACATATTTTGGCTATTTGAAGTAATCAAATATACACTTTATGGGCTCCATAATTTACTCTCAAAATAATTTTGGAATAATAGAAAGACTATGCATGGAATTTGCTTTTCAATTATGGCGATGCCTTTATGGTCTATAGAATGCATAGTGATTATGGTGCTTCACATTTGCTTTTTTTAGTCCTTCCTTCTACTGTTGCCAATTTTATATATTGAAGTGTACTTATGTTGACTAATCACAAATAAATATTACTACAATTACGACCATATTTTATATCCTTGTATTTTATTTCAACCTTTTATATCCTTATCTCTTATAATTTACTTTTTAACACTTAAATTAGATTAGTTTAACATGATGAGTGGGAAGCCAATCTAAATTTAGAGGTTGGTGAGAGCACATTTTTTATCCTTTCAATTATTGAAATAGAGTTATGACACAATTAGAGTCAAACCTTTATATAGTTTAATAGTTTCTAGCATACCCTATGGGAACAAGGCATTGACTTAAACATTGAAATTAGGTTTAGTCCTCTACCTTAGAATTATATCTATGTAAATTTACTTAGAATTTTTTCTAAATATGTTTAAGTGTTTGTTTATTATGTTGATTTATACATAACTATAGAGGGGGAAAACTACCTTGTTGTGCATGATTCTTGACTAGATTTGTTGGGAGCTGAGGCAACCGTAGGGATGTGTTATATTCTCTACACTCGAGGTCTTGGGGGATTGAAGGATTCACTAGGAATGGTTTTAAGGACTTGCTCCAAGTTCGGGGATGGAAGATTAATGTGTATATTGAAAAAACATCTATGTTTGACCCTTCTAAAATATAAGGTATGGAAAATAAAAGAATAATATAGGACAAACAATTTTGCAAGAAAGCAAAGACTAATCCTAGAATGATTCTTGATTTTTATGATGACTAAACCCTAAATTGCAATAAAATAGATCTTTCATTTTTAGCAAGGTTTTGAGAGAATGCACAAACAAAGTTAACCCTAGAATGCAAACTATATGTTGAGATCGTACCACTAGGGAGAAGGGTGATAGACGAGTTGTGGGATCATATGATCATATAATCATATGGAAACCATGGTATCAAAACCTAGCTATGTAGAGGATATGGAGGAGATATCAAGGGCCAATAGGGTCAGGTGGGTCTCTACGAAGAAGGGGGAGCTAGAGCTCTATCGATTCAATCGATTCTAATGGTAGTTTGACATCTTTCAGGATATATCAAACTTGGGAGACTAATGATACATGTAGGTTCAAAGGAATCCATAAATATTTGAAGAGGACATTGATGTGGGAATATGGGTAGAGGAGGACTTGGATGACCCACTATACATGGACCCAGGGGTGGATGATATTGATGTGGCTCATAGGTATAGGAGGTGGTACAAGAGCATTATGTTCCCAAGGATCTCCCCATCCATGTTAGTGCATAGGTACTATGTTATGGTCCAAGGGGTGTAATTAGAACTTTTAGAGGTGATCTAATGCACCATAGAGCAATGGTAGTAGGGCCAAGAGTCCCCACAGCTAACATGGGTATAGATTTAGGTAAAGATGGTGGAAATGACTACCATCACCTCTAGGACCAGGGAGGGGAGAAGTAGGAGATTCCAGCACAATGGTGGGAGTTAGATAGAGTAGTATGGCTAGAGAGGCCTCTAAATTAGCAGTAATAGGACCAAGTGGGACTACCTATTAGGGGGAACCAATGAGGAATACAAAGATATTACAAGCTTAGATAGTAGCCATGCAAAAGAATATGGACCTACTTTAGAGGATAGGTCCAAGAGGATAGAGGGGATTTAGAGTGCCTTGAGCATGACACTCATAGTGCAATATGTGATGAGGTATAAGGTATACCACTTTAGGGGGATATGAGTCAATTGGAGTAGGAGTGATAGTAGGCTCAAGCTATGGGGATGGTTATCATGACTAAAAACCAACAGGGTGAGAGGATCTGCTTATTATAGGTAAAGTTGTAGAGGGTAGGGGAGAGGGCAGAGGTGGCCACATTAAGGGAGACCTTCTACAAAATCTTGTATTTCTAGGTAGTTCTAGTAGAGCAAAGTGTACCTCCATCATCCTTCCTTTAAACACAGGATCAATCACAATCGAGATTATAGACTGCTATGTAGTTTATGAACATGCTAATTTTGATTGTGGTATGCATATTTGGGAGAGTTGAGTGTGTTAGGCTTGGACTGTGGCACATTGAATGAACTAAGATGTACTCTCCTTTTCAAATAATATCATGTTGTGTTATATGAATGTGTTTGATTTTTATGTTTGATTATGCATTAATGAGTAAAAAGAACTTAACAATGGATGCATGAATATATTAAACTAATGCAATGCATGATGGGATAAAAATAACTAATGAATGATATGTATGAATGATTAAGGAGATGAAATAAAAAGATAATGGAAGAAAGAAAAGAAAAAATCAAGAAAAACAAAACTCTAGCCAAAATCGTATCCCATAAAAATGGACCGTGAATTCAACGTAGAGAAAATTCATGCCCCATATGGATAAGGCCTGAATTTGAAAAAGAGGGAATAAAAGGAGAAGAAGAAGTAGAATATGGATAAGGTTAAAAAAAGGTATTTTTAATATGACTTTTGAATCAATGTAGACCATAAAAAATCAATGTGATCAAATGAACATAGACCAAGCAATAAAAGGAAAGAGTAGGGTAGAATCCTGTAGGGATGTATGCTTGTAAATGACCAAATGGAGGTTTCCTCTCACTTGTGGTTATGAATATATCCAATAAGGGTGTGATACTTACAAAAAATTGTCAAGTGTGAAGCGATACTTGCTATAGGTGTAGTACTCATTGATGGCCAAAGATGAAGAAATACCCGCTAGGATGTATGCTTACAAATGGTCAAATGGAGGCTGCCCCTTGATCATGATCATGAAGCTATCATATATGGGGTTAAATATTTGATTGATATGATAGAACAAGTACTACCTAATAGGGGTGTGGTGTGTGCAATAGATGAATGATCAAAAGAAAAACATAACAAGACAATGTGCATGTGAGTGTGTTAATCGAGAAGACAGAAGAGTGAGAGATGAAAGGAGCAATCAATGTTGTGTGTGTGTACTTATTAAACTTTTTATAGCTAAGATATGTGAATAAGATAGTCAAGAAGGAAAATTTTGAGTGAAATATCCCATGAGGATCCTTTAACAATAAAAATATCAAGAAGGAAAAGTGTGACAAAAAGCAAAATGAGCAGATAGAAGAAGGAACATATAACCTTTGTCTTGAGGAAAAGAAGAAATTATTAAAACTTTCAAAGGGTAAAGGAAATAAAAGATATGAAGAAAAATATATCTTGACTTGGAGAAATTAGAAATGATGAAGACTTTAAAGGTCAAGGAATATAATAAAAGAGAAAAAGAAGAGAAGACATGAGCAAATACAATGATGAAAATGCATGAAGATGGGCCCTAGGTTGGGGATTCCCTAGGAATTAGAGCCCTAGTATGAGTGCAATGCATGTGAGCTATAACCTAACTAGGTTTCATTAATTGCCATCCTCATGAAGTCCCTAAAAATCTATATGATCAAGTAGTCATGCAAATATGATCAAGCAACAATGCAACTATATGACAAGAAATAATGCAAGTGGAATAGAATGTTAGAAAAACCATTCAAAATATTATAAGCAATCATGCAGTATGAATAAGCAAACCAAAATGCAGGATGAAGAATAAAAATTCAGAATCATGCATAATATCATTTTAGGTGCATTATGTTCATTGGTTATTTTAAATATTTACCATCTAACAAAGCTAAAAAATGGGTGCCTTAGCCAAAACCAGAAATTATGACAAAGAGGCCTACCCAATTGGGTTAAAACATACCTTTTATATCTAAATGTGCATTAGTGTTATTTTGGTTCTCTTTGAGGACAAGGTCCTCAACTTCAAAAGAATGATTGTAAAATTTCTTAAACTAAGATTGCTTGAGCATATTTTGATAGGCTCAAAGATGCTCAAAGGCATGAATGTGCTTTTTCATCCAACAACTCCAATTGGTTTAAATGACCTAAATGATACTCATCATTCACTAAGGCATATTGTATTAAGATGCAAAATTAAAGGACCTCTAACTTGAATGGAAATACTACCTTAGTCCCATAGACCAAGACATACAAAGAAGCACATGTAGGAGTTCACACACTAGTAAAATAGACCCACAAGAAAGGATAAAGTTGGATATGCTAGTTGTGACCGATATTACTAACCAATTTCTTGAGGAGCTTGAATAAAGACTTGTTGGATGTTTTGGCTTGACCATTACCTTGGGGGTAATATGGTGTTGACCACTTGTGCTGAATTTTGTCCTTAGCACAAAACGTATGGACATCCTTGTTCTTGAAAGGAGTGCCAATGGCAAAAAGAAACACCAAATGAATCCCAAACCTATAGAGGATCTGGTTAAAAAAGAACTTGGAGACCTAAGCTCTAGTCACCATGGCCAATGACATGGCTTCAACCCATTTAGTGAAGTACTAATTACCATGATGATAAACTTGTGACCATAAAATTATTTTGGGTTAATATTCCCTATGATGTGCAATCCCCACATGGAAAATGGCCAAGGAGAAGAAATAATCTAAAGGTTTTGAGATGGATCATGAACAAGGTTGTCATTTCATTGACACTTGTTGCAAAATCAAACATAGTCAAATGCATATTTCTCCATGGAAGGCCAATACTACCCCATTTGAAGGATCTTCTTAACAATGAAATAGTAGCTAAAATAGCCTCCACACGATCCTTCACAAGCTTCACTAAGATATAATTGGGCTTCATTAGAGTAAAGAATTTTTAGGAGGATGCCTTCAAAAGAATATCAATATAGTATTGCTAATTATCATGAATCAACACACTCTTTTATGCAAAATCTTGTATTGATTGCAATCTAAACCATCAAGCATAAAACCATCCTCAAGGAAATTAAATATGTCATTATACCATGGCTCAAATGAGGAAAATTTGATGGTTAGAATATCTAACATAACAAGACTAGAACTAAATAACACGTGCTCATGGAGTTATCTAATGATAATTGATGCTTGATCATCATCCAACTCCAAGGGAAACAAGGATGTAGCAATAACCAAAAAATCCACATGGTAGTTGGAGGACCTAGGGATAGACTCTATGGTGACTTGATCCAACATGAGAAAAATATTGGTGTCAATCTCTTTGTAAGGTTTTAGATTATCATCCCAATTTTTATAAACATCATTAATTTGATTAACCACAAGTTGAGAGCCACCAAAAATTTAAAGGACTCTAAACTTCAAGGCTAAGGATACTCTAAGACTAAGGATCAAGGCTTCATACTTTGTAGTATTATTATTGAAAGAGAAATGAAGCTTGAAGTAAAGGGATATGAGCTATTTTGTGGGATAACTAGAATAATTCCAGCACCAACACCCTTTAAGCATCAAAATCCATCAAAAAATAAAGCCTAGGAATCTTGCTCTTTAGCTTCTAAACTAAGGTATTCATCGAGAAAATCGATGACTAAGGGATGAGATGAGTTTAAGGGAGTAGAGGCTAGCTGATCAACAATCACTTGAATTTTTATAGCCTTCTGATATAAAGGTTAAGTAAAACTCACTAAGGACTAAAACCCACTTAGCAGCTTGACCTGAAAGGTGGAGATTAGACATTAAGTAGCATAAATAATTAAACTTCATAACAAATGATGCCTTATGGCTAAGCATGTAGTGTATTAATTTTTGAGAAGCAAACACTACAAGGAAAAGTTTTTCTAAGGGGTGTATCAGGTTTTATAGATAAGCCAACCGACTCTTTATTTTGATCATCAGGTTGAGCCAACATTGCTTCCAAAGTGTGAGTTGTGGTTGCTATGTAAAACATCAAATGCTTATCAAATTTAGGGGAAACTAAGACAAGCGAGGAAGTGATATACCTTTTGAGTTAATCAAAAACTTACTAACACTCAAAATCTTATTAGAACACTATATCCTTCTTAATGATCTTAATAAAGGGCTAACACTTATTGGCTAACTGAGCTATGAACTGATGAATAGCTTGAATTTTACCTTGCAAGCTATGCAACTTGGTTAGGTTATGGGGAGGAGGCATGTTAGTGATAACCACTATCTTAGCAAGTCTATTTAAATGCCTCACCTAGACATGATGAAATCTAACAACTTGCTAGATGTAACTCCAAAAACACACTTGAAGGGCTTAATATGGACTTTGTACTGCCAAAGCCTTTCAAAAATTTGCCTTAAAACTTGAACATGATTCTCTTGATGTATGGAGCGACTAAGAAGGTTGTCCAAATAGTCCTCAATAATATTATGAATCATGTCATGAAAAATATAAGTCATGGCCCTCTAATATGTTGCACCAATGTTATTCAAGTCAAAAGGCATAACTTTATAATAGAAGGTATCCCATAGAGTAATGAAAGTTGTCTTGGTCTAGTCCTTAGAGGTAATCATGTTCTGATTGTATCCTGAAAAACCATCTATGAGCGAAAGCATTCCATATTTGGTAGTGAAATCAATGATAAAAAAAATCATCCTTGGGACACACTAAGTTAATATCCCTAAATTTGGTACATATTTTGATTGATCCTACCTTTTATCCATAGGAAATATGTTGGAGATCCAATCAGAATAGTCGATAGCTTTGATAAAACCGATATCAAGGAGTTTTATGAGCATCTCATTCAATAAAAGGATGACCTTAGGATGCATATTCCTAATATTCTTCTTAACATGCTTAGCACTAGGTTTAACTACCAAACGATGCATATCAAGGGAGGGATCAAGTCCTAGCATGTTGACATAGGACCAAGCAAAAATATCATGAAACTCCTTCAATACATTGGTCAATTGCTCCTGCTCGTCCATGGACAAGGCTTTTCCTAACTTAAGTATTATATATCTATGGTATCCTCAATGAGAATATAATATTCATCCTAATAAGGAGGTGAGGCGAGGATCACTCCTAGTTACTCAAGGTCCTCAGGAGACATAGGGATGAAATCTCCTTGAGAACTAGAAGACTCGATATGCACAACATAAGGGATCGATCCATCAAAGAAGAAACTAATTTGAAGGATATCCTCATGATCCATATCACAAATAGTATCCTCTTTAGCATACTCCCCTAGGTTTACAACTATCAGGATGCACTAGAGTTACCACATTGTAAAATAAGATATCAGTGGGATAAGATGGTCCCTCATCCTCATCATTCCACTCCAAGCCTTGATCATAAAAATATTCACTATAAGTAATGAGGTGATCATCATCATCAAATGGAAAAGGTTGGTTTTTATTAGTTATGTAGCCTATGCCACATCTCCTAGGCCAAATATTAACTTCTAAAGGCTCTCGAATACCTTTCTATTATGGTACCAAGCCTTTACCTACATATCCTATAATAGATAAGATTTACTTGGGAAGTGGGTAATCGTTGAATAGGTAACAATGGGTAAAATATTGCTCTATAGAAAGAGGGTTTCTACTAGAAATATTTTATTTGAGGGTTGCATCCACATAGATAAAGGTACACATACCAATGTGTACTACTTCACCCTTCCTATGAGGTAAACCCATAGTCCAAGGTGAAGGTGGTAACTTGGATAAATATAAAAGAGTTTCTTTAAGAAAAGGGTTGAAATGATGTTATGATGAAACATTGATTAGTGATTCCTCACTTATTTTCAAATTTTTAATTTGCTTGGTGATGTGATATGAAGAAACTGATGGATATAAATTGAGACTAGATTGATCTTGCTCAACCATTAAACAATATTGGAATGGATGAGGGTCTCTTGAAATATTGAAAAGTTGATATTTGAATTTGAATTTTAAACATTTATGAAGATTAGAAGGGACAACCCTTATCACATGAATCCAAGGGCATCCAAGGATATTAAAATATGCATGGTAAGGTACCACATAAAACAAGGTATCTAAAATCTTAGGTTCAACCCTAAGGGGGAGGGATATAATATCATAGGGATCTTGCAAATAATTGTTGAAAGCTTTGATGATGACATCAAATTTAATTAAATCTTCCTCTTTTAATCCAAAATTTTGGAAAAAATTGATAAGTGCATAGATTGAGGGAGGAACCATTGTCTATCAAAATTTACTTGATAAACATTTTCCCAATATATGTGGTGATATAAAGGGAATAGTCCCCTCAAAAATTTGAGGAAGGAATATCATCATCTAAAAATGTTATATGATGTATCCCAAGGGAGCCTACAACATCAACTATAGTGCTATAGGAAATGTATTGAGGAATAAATTGTTGACTTAGAAGTTTTAACAAGGATTCCCTATGAATATGAGAATTTTTCAAGAGCTCTAAGAGGGAAATCTTGGATGGGATACTAGCTGACTATTGTTGAATGTTGAAGGAGACTTTTAGTTTTGGCTTCAACACTAAAGATAAGTTTTCTACTCTTGTGATCCTTTTTTGGGTGATCTTCAAAACTAAGGGTGGTTTATAAGGTTGGTTGGATGTAGAAATCATCTCCTGCTGAGAGTGTTGAGTTCATTGAGCTAGAGCTTGTTGCCTTGTAGTTATTGCTATCATACCAACCTTATTATTATAGGGAGGTGTCACATTACGATATAACACTTGATTAGTTTCTTTTTGCTCATGCTTAGGTAGGGGATCTTGGAAGATCCCCACATATTGATTAGTTATGGGTGCTTGTTGTGTAGGAGGTTGATTGTTTATTGGAGGATTATGATTAGGAGTAGGTTGAGAATCCTCTATAACAAGATGACCTACATTGATTAAGTTCTAAACCACATGTTTCAACCTCTTACATGAATGTATCATGTGCCCCTCCACTCTATGATTGAATTAAAGAAAAATATATCACATTTCATTTATATTTCATAAAAGTGTTACAAACTAAAATGATATCATTCTTTTACAATATGCATTGAGGGCTACAAAAGAGGGACTCCATTGGGAGAGACCCTAACATTGAATATATTCATGACACCAAAAGTATCTTTATTTATATCCTCAATAGATAGTGGGCTTATGAAGCATGCCAGCATGAGCTGCATCAATCCTCAATTTTATGTAACTAAAAAAACTTGTTAGATCATTCAAAGGCCTATCTTAATCAGGCCTCCTACAAACACAGATATGTTGACTAAAAAATTAAACAAAAATGCATCAAGGAAGTATGGAAATCAATTGAAAATAATGGGGGAGAAAGGGATTACTGGGGAGGCTGGATTGACAGCCTCAAAATGGATAATGTATGGGTTCATACATTTTTGGGTGGTCATATGGGTCTATAAATTTTCTAGTTTCTGACTTGGATCGATATTTCCTTTGGCTCTATAGTCCACCAGTGGAGTTTTATGTTGATTCAAAATTTTTTGGTGCCTATTCTACCCATGGAATCATATAAACCTAGAAGGAAAACTTATTCAAAAAATGTTAGTTGTTCAAAAAATATTATGCATGAGTTGGGATGCAATTTGGTAGCATAACGGTGCTTAGAATCTCCTCTTGAAACCATAGGTAACATGGTTTATTTATAGACCTCTTGGAAAGAAAAGGGGCACATGATGTGGTAGTAGAAGAGGGAGGAAAGAGAAATACCATTTAATATATTAGGTGGATAGGTAAGGCTTACCTCCTATGTGTGATGGGTGTTCCATGCTTCTTAATCACCTAAGGAAGGTAAAAAACACTTTTTGATTAATTTTCATTAAGTGTTTTAATGGGGGAAAGGAAATGATTCTACATTAGGGGGATAAGTGCTTAGGGTAATGTGTAGAGGGGTGTGAGTGGGGGGTGAGGTGGACTCTAACTAGATCTTAGAGTATCCTAGGGTTTAAGTTAGATTTACATAGGGTTTAGTGCAATCAAATTGGTTTTTGAATGTTTTGTTCTTTGCTCATTAAATGTTGTTGCAAGAGGTTGGTTGAGATATTTTTAGGTGTCTATATTTTATCCCTTTTTGTACTGTGTTGTGTGAAGACATGATGCAGTGCAAAAACTTATGACACTCATTTGATGGTTGATTGTGAGAGAACATGGATTTGTGGTTGATGATAAATGATTGTTTGAGAGGAGTAGATGTAAGATTATCTTGAGTCATGATCAATGTAAGATGCCCTAATTGTGGAAGGGGTGCATGTCCTTAAAACTTTACCTTTGATAGATTTATGAGATCATTTGGGTTGGTAGACTAGTTAGCCATATGTAGGTATGCTCATGATTGCTTTGATGGGCTCGATTGCCCACCTCAATGAAGTGTACACACATGAGTAGGTCTACTCATGATTGCTTCGATGGGCTCGATCACCCACCTTGATGAAGTGTATACACATGAATAAACCTATAATTATCAATATATAGCATACCAAAATTGATTGGGTTAGATTTTTATTAATAAGAGAATTTTTTTTTTGTTTGCCCCAGTAAATGAGGGCTTATGATGGTCTCAGGCAAAGGTTTTTGGGATAATGCAATTTCTAATATTGAGTGTTTGAGTATTGATCATGTGCAAGGTGAATTTTTATCTATGATATCTACCTCCTCAAATGATGAGTTGATGGGTGAAGAATATGATGTTAAAAATGAATCACTTTATAAAGATAATTTTAAGATCATTAAAAGGCTGAAAGGGGTGAATTTTAACGTTTTGTATTATTTTGTGGTAAAAAAATAAAAATCGTATGAATATGTACATTTTAAAATTGTATGGATGGGCATAATTAAAAATTGTATAGACTTGTACAATTAAAAATCATATGGATAGGTGCACCTAAACTGGCTATATGGGTTCATACGATTTCCTACCTGGCACTTCCAAAAGTGCAAGTGGAGAGGCACACCTTATTTTTGGTCGTGCAATTTCAAAAATCATAGGGAGAGGAATTAAGGAGAGTGAGTGAGTGACATAGAGAATTTTTGGATTGTAGAATGAGAGTAATGAGATGGACTAGAGTGCTCTAAGTATTGGTGTTGGATTGTGCTCGATGAAGGTATGTTGAATTTTTGCTCTATTTTGTGTTTTCAAAATAAAATGAAGCCTTATTTTTTTATATATATTTTTTTGTGTTTTTATGCATGTTTTTAATTTATTTTTTGCATTTTTGTGTGTTTTGGGAAAGAGGGTATCCAAAAATACCCTTTTTCCAAAAATCATACATTTGGGTACACCTTTATGTATGACATCATATAGATTTGTACATTTTGTATGGAATCGTATGAATTTGTATGAATTTTTTTTGGAAATAAAAGATGGATGGAGGTTGGATTTTTTAAAACAAAACCGATATGAATGTGGAATAATAGGTTTGTTTTTGTTGTTTTTTTTAGGTCAAAGATCTGAAGCCTTGAAACCAATTTTTTCCTTTGATGAATGATCTATGAGCATTTTTGGATGATGTGGAGTGGGAATGGCTACACAATATTGGCTTCTACAGGGTAGTGCACATGGATGTAGTTCAATGTGATCATGCACACTTGGATGTGATTTATGAGTGGTGGGTTTTTGATAGGAACACCTTTCACTTTTTTATTAGGGAGATGACGATCACCCTAGAGGACATATATTAGATTTACCAACTTCTTGTGGAAAGACTGCCTATGGTGATAGCACAAGGAAGGGTGGCTAGAGATAGGACACTATAGAGGACTTTTGGAGTGGCTTGGAGTGATGTGAAGTTGTATAGTGGTGGTATGAAGTATGTATATTATTATTGGACTGGGCAGTTGACTTGGCATCATACTCTATTGATGATTTGTATATGCAGTTATGTGTTGCATGATTCTTTAGGGGTGATATTTTCTTGGAATCTAATTGATCATGTATGTGATATGCTAGAGTATAGGAATGTTAGAAAAACATTTTTTACAACTACAACTAATTTATTGCTTCCATTTAAATTGTCAAACTTGGGAAAACTCGTAAAATTTGTAAAGTACCATGCACAATTTATGCATGTAAAACCAACAAGATGAGTCCACTATATCCTAAGGTTTGGGGGGGTGGTTTGTGGTGTTGTTTGGTTTCTTGTAAACAAAATTAATTTAGCCTAAATTATCAAACACATGACTGGAAATAAACTACAAAAAGTAAAAATACACATTTGCTATAAAATATAGAAAATTAGAAAATTACAATAATCAAGTAAACTGTAGAAAAGACAAAAAATAGAAAACAAACAGTACATAAATGAATTATAAAAAAAATAGAAAAAAGGGGAGGAATACCATTGAGAGTGGGCCTAATATTTTAGAAAATTATGCCTAGATTAATTCATGTACACTGGATGCTTAGAAATATAAAGATGAATACTCGAATGAATTTTATTGTAGCTTTAGAAGTGATTTTACAAAACATTATCTAGGATGCTTTTTTAGGGGTGATCTATGCATTTATATAGTGTACAACCATCCCCGGTTACAAAATTAGGTAAGTCTATTTTAGACTTGTCGTTATAATAAACATGTTAAAAATAATCATAGACAATGAACACATGCTAAATTTATCCTTCATAGGATAAATTAGGTGTGTTTTATTTATCGAACATAATATGTCTAAAATTACACCTTAATCGATATCCATAGTTTTTAACTATATATTTGCATGTTTGCTTAATAATTTATGAGGAATGGATAATTTTTATGGTTCATTCTATTGTCATTAATCTACATATATTGTTGAAAACCGCCATTCTGTTTCTTTTGAAAATAGGGTTCTTGTTGTACAATGCTTCAACTAGAGTCAAGCATCATCCAACTTGTCATGGAATGAAGAACATGTGATTATACTGAGAGGGGGGGTGAACAATATAACATAAAATTTTTCTCCAAATAGTAGCATCAACATTAATAAAATAGTGAATATCACACAAAGCATCACACACATGAGAGACATCATTTTTAATGTGGTTCACCCAATGTGGGCTACCTCCATAGAAAAATATTTCTTCTAAATATTTCTCAAATAATATTTTGGAAATCCTTCCCAAGTACAATGTTTATGGACCTCTGTCCAAAGGAGATTTTGATCCCCTAATATCAAGTTTATGGATCTCTTCCATAGGAGAACTCTTTCCCCTTCTGCTCTGGCTAGTGATATTTTAGAAGACTTTGTCTCTCTGCTGCACTGACTAGTGGATCTCTCTCCACTTGAAGACTCCTCACTCAAATCTATCTTCAATTGTCCTGGCTATTGGATCTCTATCCACTGAGACTCTGTCCTCTGTACTCTATCACCTCCAAATCTCTATCAATAGGTTCACTTAGAACCTTCTCAAATATACTCAACAAGCTCACTCATAACTTATCCAAATCTCCTCAACATATCCATACAGAACCTGCTCAAATATGCTCAACAGGTCCACACAGAACCTGCTCAAATCTACTCAAAAAGTCCACACAAAACTTGTCCAAATCTTCTCAATTAGTCCTCTCTAGGACTTGATCAAATATGCATAGCAAGATTCCACAAAATCTTACTCAAAATCAGTCCACAAGCCTTCTCAAAGACTTGTCTCAAATCTGCTTAACAAGCTCACATAGAACTTGTCCAATCTCATAGAATCATAAAGATAATTGTTAGAGACTCAATATGTTCTATTCTCAAATCTCAATCTCAACTCAAATCCAAAATATAGAATAGTTTTTTTTATGGAACTTGAACAACCACATCAACTCAACTCAACCAATCACCTCAATGAACAACCCTTTCTCACAAACCCTAGTCCAAGCATGTATCAACCAACTCAAAATGTTTCCAATAATGCTCAACAAAAAATCTCACATAGCAATGATACTCATGTTCTCTTCTAACTCAAGTTCAAGTTATTTGCACAACCAATTGGATCCAATAAAAATGCTTATAAAACAAGGTTTAATCACAACTCTCAATCCATAAAACCTTGAAGCACTAAACCAATCACTTTTTAAAAGGAAACCATAATCAATCCTTTTCACTCCAAAGATATTTTTAGAAATCAACCACCATAATCAATCAATAGGATAATGTGCCCATACCTTTTATGAATATGAAGAAGCCTCTTTGGAAATCTGCCACAATCAGAATATTCTTTTTCCAATCTTCACAAGGGTTAGAAGATCACAAAATAATCAACATTAATCCACTTCACAATAATATTTACCAAGGCTTTTAATTATAAAACCTTCTTAGGAATTAATGCACAACTTCCTTATTACTCCTAAAACCACTTGTACCATAAAATAAAATAAATAAAATCATTGCATAACCTTGTCATAGTGCTTACTTACATAGGTCCTTTTGACATCAATGACAATTTTTATCTTAGGGACTCAAAATGTCCAACAATCTCCCCCTTTGTCATTGATGGTAACCCATATTAATTTTACTGAAACCTGACCTTCTTTTCTGCTCCCCTTGGGACTTTGCTCCCCCTGGCTCAATGATCTCTCAAATATACAATATCATATCAAATCTCTCCCCCTATGAAATCAATGGCAAAGGGTCACCTTTGGGGCTTAGGGATAAGAATGAGCCTCTTAGCTTAGCCCCTCCCCCACCTCCACATGAGGTGGTTAATTATGGGGTGGGAGTCTCACTCCCAATTTTCCTCGAAGATACTCAAAAGTCTCCTTTGAGAGTGGCTTAGTGAAAATATCTGCTATTTGTTCCTTTGTAGTGATATACTCCAATCTGACCTATTTATATGACACTTGTTCTCTTAGAAAATGATACTTAATCAGAATGTGCTTCATCCTGGAATGCATTACCATATTTTTTGAGATACATATGGCACTAGTATTATCATATAGTATAGGAATGGACTGATCATGCTTTATCTTGAAGTATTCTAAATTTCTCTTCATCCATAACACCTGTGTACAACTACATACTATTGTAATATATTCTGCCTTTGATGTAGATAGTGATACTAAAACCTACTTCTTGTTTAACCAGGAGACTAGAATTTATCCAAGAAAGAAAGATCCTCCACTTGTGTTTTTCTATCATCAATGCTACCGATCTAATCTGCATATGTATATGCTGTGAGTGTGAAGTTGTCACTTTTGGGATACCAAAGTCCAAAATCCATAGTCCCTTTTATAAACCTAAAAATTCTTTTTACTGCTGCCACATGTGTTTCCTTAGGTGCTGCTTGAAATATTGCCACTAATCCCACTGTCTATACTATGTCTGGTCTTGTAGCTGTGACATATAATAAGTTGCCAATCATGGATTTGTATAGTCTCTGATTTAACTATGGAGATTCATCATACTTACTCAACTTGCACCCTGTGACCATAGGAGTACTCACTGGTTTGCAATATTCTAATCTAAATTTCTTTAACATCTCCTTGATGTACTTGGATTGAGATAGAAACACTCCCTTCCCTGATTATGAAATATGAAGACCAAGAAATAAGGATAATTCACCAAGAATTGACATCTCAAATTCACTCTACATATTCTTCGCAAACTCTTTGCACATCTTGTCATTGTTTCCCCCAAAAATTATGTCATCAACATAAACAACCACTATTAGAAGATCATTTCCTTTATTTTTGATATACAAATTACTATCTGCTATTCCTTTCTTGAATTCTTGTTCTTGTAGATACTTATCCAATATTGAGTACCATGATCTGGGAGCCTGATTTAAACCATACACTACCTTTTTTTAATCTGGATACCTGATCTGGTGTATCTACCAATATGAATCACTCTGGCTATTCAATGTAGACCTCTTCTTCTAGAATCCCATTTAGAAAAGCTGACTTAACATCCATTTGATATACCTTGAAGTTCTTGAAACTTGAAAAAGCTAAAAATATCCTTATAGCTTCAAGTCATGCAACTAGAGCAAAGGTTTCATCAAAATCAATTCCTTCTACTTGTGCATAACCTTTGCATACTAACCTTACTTTATTTATGACAACTTGTCCATATTCATTCAACTTATTTCTGAAGACCCATTTTGTGCCAATCACATTTTTATCCTTTGGTCATGGAATAAGTTTTTCTCTTCTCAATCTAATCTAATTCTTCATTCATTGCTTTAACCAAAAATTCATCTTCACTAGCCTAAGAGAAATATTTTGGTTCAATCTTAGATAGCAAAGAAAAATTAGCTTGTTGAGATGGTTTTATTATTCTTCTCATTGTCTATATTTCATCTAGATTCCCAATGATCTGATATTTTGGGTGATGTTTCTGTACATACCTAGAAGAGTCTTAGGAAGAGGTCTTTGTGTTTCTTCTTCATCATTATATGATTCCTCAAAAAATTCTTCTTGACAACATCCATCTTCTTGGTATACCGTTTGCTGAATTGGCTCTCTAAAATCTATTTTCTCATCAACTGTTACATTCATACTTTCCACCGTAGTGTGTGTTATTTTGTTGTAAAATATATGACTTGATTTTTGTGGAATAACCAAGAAATATTCCCTCATCACATCTTGGATAAAATTTGCCTAAATTCTGATCTTCCCGTCTTATGTAACATTTGCTTCCAAAAATCTTGAAATGTTTTACAGTAGTAGGTCTTCCCTTCCAAAGCTCATAAGGAGTTTTGTGATGATTTACCCTTAATTGAGCCCTAGTAATTATGTACACAACTGTAGATACTACTTCTTTCCAAAAACCATCTAACAATTTAGATTCATTTAACATAGCTCTAGCCATGTTTTCAACAGTCCTATTTTTCCTTTCAACTACTCCATTTTTTTGGGGAGTTCTTGCTACTGAGTATTCTCTCTTGATTCCATGTTGTTCACAAAATTCTACAAACTCATCTGAAGTAAAATCTCCTCCTGTAACATATTGTAGACACTTAATCCTTTTGTTTATTTCATTTTCAACCAACTTCTTGAATGCTTTAAATTTTTTGAAGGCTTCTAAATTTTCTTTTAGAAAAGTTACCCACACCATTCTGGAATAATCATCTACAAACAACATGAAGTAACTCTCACCTTGAATACTTTGTGTTCTGGTAGGACCACACAAATTAGTATGTATTAAAATCAAGGGCTCAGATGACATATAACCTTTTGGTTTGTAAGTTTTCCTAGTTTGATTTCCATGTTGGCAAGGTGCACGAATTATGTTTTGAGGTCTTCTTATCTTAGGTAAATCTCTGACTGCCTATTTATTGCTTATGCTGACTATGTTGTCAAAATTCAAATGACCCAATCTTCTATGCCACAACCAGCTCTCATATTCTTATGATAGAAAATACTTTTTTCCTTTGATCACATCGAGCATGTACAAGTTGTTTGGGGTTCTTCTTGCATTTGCAATGATTCTTCTTGTTTCTATTTTCCTTAGCTCACATCTATCTGGATGGAAGGTAACCATATATCCTTGATCACAAAGTTGACTTATACTCAGTAGATTGTGTTTTAACCCTTTGACATACAAACCATTCTCTGTTTTTATTTTTCATTGTCTAGACTTAGAGTGCCTCTCCCAACAATCCTAGCTGATCCATTATCACCAAAACTTACTGATCCTCTATTTGTTTCCTTTAGAACAATGAATTTATCTTTGTCTCCTGTCATGTGACTAGAGAAACCACTATCCAGATACCATTGTTCTTCTTTATTTTGAGCATGCAGGGCTATTTGGACTAACATAGATCTAGCCCTGACATTCTTTCTTTCATCATTCCTAGTTGTTGGAATTATTTTTATAGACTCAGGAAATATCATTCTACACCACCTAGCCTTGTGCCCAAAATTATTGCATTTGGAACATATAACATCATCATCCATGATAGGTGCAAAGGAATTGAAATTTCTATTGTATCTTGCATGATGATACAATGTGCAGCTATATGACCATATTTATTGCAAGAAAAACAATGACCATGAAAGAAGTTATGTAACCTTTTTGGAGGTCTTGGATATTGTGAAGAAGTCATCATATTCTTGTAATTAACTCTTATCCAGGGTTCCTATTTTATTTCCTCCTTTCTGATCTCCTTTGCTTGCTTTTATTTTTTTGAAGTTTTTGCCTTTTGGAAGCTTGATTCCTCCTTTTGTTTCACATATTCTATATTTTGTAGTATCTTGATCCCTTCTAGTTTGTTCCTTAGGAGAACAATTTTTGCTTCCAATATTCCACATTCTATTTCTTTGGATTTCAATAGATCTGACATATCTTGATCAATCTTCTTTCCTTCTTCTACCTTAATCTTGAATTCTGTACGGTTCTATATAAGTTCCACTCTTTCCTCTTCATATTCTTGAATTTGTTCTTTCAAGTTTGAATTTTCTCTCTAAGTCTTTCTAATTTTCTAAGAGTAGCAAATAATTCTTCTTTTATATCAAACCTACTCTCTTCTTCACTTTTTGAATTCATGTGTGCTACCGAAGGATACTCTTCCAAGCTGTTAGACTCTTCATGGAGAGACCCGCTCTGATACCAATTGAAGAACATGTGCTTATACTGAGAAGGGGATGAACAGTATAACATAGAAATTTTCTCCCAAAAGTGGCATCAAAATTAATAAAATAGTGAACATCACACAAAGAATCACACACATGAGAGACATAATTTTTAACATGGTTCATCCAATGTGGGCTACCTCCAAAGAAAAATATTTCTTCTAAATATTTCTCAAATAATATTTTGGGAATCCTTCCCAAGTACAATGTTTATGGACCTCTATCCAAAGGAGATATTGATCCCATAATATCAATTTCATGGATTTATTCCATAGGAGAACTCTTTCTCCTTCTGCTCTGGCTAGTGATCTTCTAGAAGACTTTGTCTCTCTGCTACACTGACTAGTGGATCTCTCTCCACTTGAAGACTCCTCACCAAGATCTGTCTTCAGTTGTCCTGGCTACTAGATCTCTATCCACTAATACTTTGTCCTCTATACTTTATCACCTCCAAAACTCTCTCAATAGGTTCACTCAAAACCTTCTCAAATCTACTCAACAAGCTCACTCAGAACTTATCCAAATCTGCTCAATAGGTCCACACAGAACCTGCTCAAATATGCTCAACAAGTCCACACATAACCTGCTCAATATGCTCAATAAGTCCACATAGAACTTGTCTAAATATTCTCAATAATTCCTCTTTAGGACTTGCTCAAATTTGCATAGAAAGTTTCCACAAAAGCTTACTCAAAATAATTCCACAAGCCTTCTCAAAGACTTATCTGAAATTTGCTTAAAAAGCTCACACAAAACTTGCCCAATCTCATAGAATCATAAAGAGAATTGTTAGAGACTCAATATGTTCTATTATCAAATCTCAATCTCAACTCAAATCCAAAATATAGAATAGTTTTTTTTATGGAACTTGAACAACCACATCAACTCAACTCAACCAATCACCTCAATGAACAACCCTTTCTCACAAACCCTAGTCCAAGCATGTATCAACCAACTTAAAATATTTCCAACAATGCTCAACAAAAAATCTCACATAACAATGATACTCATGTTCTCTTCTAACTCAAGTTTAAGTTCTTTGCACAACTAATGGGCTCCAACAACAATGCTTATAAAATAAGGTTTAATCACAACTCTCAATCCAAAAAACCTTGAAGCACTAAACCAATCACTTTTTAAGAGGAAACCACAATCAATCCTTTTCACTCCAAAGATATTTTTAGAAATAAACCACCATAATCAATCAATAGGAGAATGTGCCCATACCTTTTATGAATATGAAGAAGCCTCTTTGGAAATCTACCACAATCATAATATTATTTTTCCAATCTTCACAAGGGTTAGAAGATCACAAAATAATCAACATTACTCCACTTCACAATAATATTTACCAAGGCTTTTAATTAGAAAACCTTCTTAATAATTAATGCACAACTTCCTTATCACTCCTAAAACCACTTGTACCATAAAATAAAATAAATAAAATCATTGCATAACCTTGTCACTCCACAAACCACTTATACCATAAAATAAATCAAATATTTTATATCTTCCTTTCAACACTTTTGCACTAAAAAAATAATCGCAAAGCTTTATTAGGCAATATCTCACATTAATCAAATATCAAACCTTATTAAAATATTAAAGCTTGCTCAACCTTATATCTCCCACAAAAATTATAATCAAACCTTAGCAAAATATTAAAGCTTGCTCAACCTTATATCTCCCACAAAAATCATAATAAAACCTTAGCAAGCAAATATTTTAATTAAAATATTTACCCTCGTAAATATCGGAGTCAAAGTTTATACCTCAAAGGAGCCCTCGAAGGGCCTTGGCATTTCGAACCTCTTCCTACCATGCTGCCAAGCGGTAGCTAAGCCACGTGAGCTAACACTACCCACGTGAATGCATTGGGAACTTTCTTCCTTAAACTATGTGTGCTTTCCTCATAAGGCACCAAAAATTTGATCATCCATGACTTGACTACCCATGTCACACTTCACGAAATTTGCTGCGCAATATTCAGATGCAAAAATACTTTTGATTTTCAAAAATCATGTGACATGACTTAGGTTTATTAAATGGAAAACATTTGGCTTATTTATATAAGCCATACTTCAATGTGAATACGTCGACCCTTTTAAAATTGCCCTCATGACGTCGATGGCACCAATAAGAAAGGAGGGAAAAACCTTTTATTTAATTTTAAAATTTAAATTAAAATTTTAAATAAATTAAAATTTAAACTAAACCTTTAAAATTAAATTTCTCCATCACCGGGGCACCTTTTTCGATGAAACGAAAGGCCAACTTGGGTTTTAAGAAAAACCTATTTCAAATATACCATCCATTGGTTTTAAATAAAACCTTTCCTTGCCTTCCTTGGTTTTCATAAAAACCTTTTTCTAAGCTTTCCTTGAAGCTCCTTTTGGAACCAAATGCCATGCATCCCTTCTAAAACCTTTGATCAAAACCTTGGCTTCTCATGAAGCTCTTTGTGGAGCAAAATCATAGTGCTTACTTACATAGGTCCTTTTGAAATCAATGAAAATTTTTAGCTTAGGGACTCAAAATGTCCAACATGGAAATTAGGCATTGTTGACTCCGAGTTTGGGATTCAGGCACCATTGACCCCGAAGTTGGGAGTCAGGCACCTTTGACCCTAAAGTTGGGAGTCAGGAATCTTTGACACCGAATTTGGGAGTCAAGCACCACTCTTTTGGAATATAGGAGTTAGGTGCCTTCCATATTTTAGCCAAAAGTTAGGTGCCTTAACTCAATTTACATAACTCTTTTTTGCGATCACCTTTATCCTTAGTTATCCACCATAAAATATGAAGTGTCAGGTTCAAATGCGATATTGACGTAAATATGCAAAAAAGTTGCAAAATCATCGAATCTACATACAAATCACACTCAAAATTCATATTAGAGAATATACACAATTTCCAATTAAATATATATAAAAACTTCATAAAAAGTACATTCTATAAAAATAATGTTGCACAACATGTTATGAATCCATACAAAAATATGAGTATTTTTGGTGCTCATCATTCCCCCATGCCTAACTGTTGCCACGCCCTCATGGAACATTCTGTTGGTAATTCGTTGTTTGGTCAACATCTTGCCAATATGTTTTGTTTCTATGTTTTCTTTCTTTGGTTGTGTCTTTGTCTCTTTCCTTATTACATTTCCATTTGCCACCCTATTTTAGTTGATTGGGACCTGTTTCTATTTTGGATGCCTTCTTTCATGGACTGCACCATAGGGGTTGACTTGGCCTTGCTCCTGTATTTGAATTTATTTTACTCCACCCCTTTTTATTGCTACTTCTACTATGTAGAATCATATAAATGTAGTGGCATACTTCTAGAATGCAAACTCATCTTGCCTCTAGTATTTATAGTTTGGAGGAAGTTGGACTACCACTAGAAAGTTAGGCTTGTCCCATGGTGGATAATGGGATGTATCATGCACTCAAGTCCTTGGCAATTTTTCCACCTTAGGGTCTGTTGTGGCTGATCCACAACACACCCCAAAATTGGGGACCCACCTTTTTTGCATGCTTTCAAAGAAAACTGCAGTAGCCCAGATGCTAAAAAAATCAAGAAAAAAGCAAAAATTTCACTAAGGAGAAAAAGTGTCGCGATATCGCGACATGTCGCTCTGTCGCGGCCGAAAGTTGTCGCGATATCGCGACATGTCGCTCCGTCGCTGCCGAAAAATGAAAAAGTGTCGCGATATCGCGACATGTCGCTCCGTCGCTGGCAAAAATGAAAAAGTGTCGCGATATCGCGACATGTCGCGTTTTCACGGCCCAGGCAAGCAGGAAGAGGCATTGATGGAAAATTGTAGCGAAATCGTGACATGTCGCAAAATCACGGTCAAGACAGTCAAACGGGGCACGAAGCAGAAAAGCGTAGCGAAATCGTGACATGTCGCAAAATCATGGTCAACGCAGTCAACGGTAGTAGGTGGGCGGAACCGTCGCGAAATCGTGACGTGTTTGATTTTCACGGCTTGCAAATGGGCAGAAGGCATAAAATATAAAATGGTCACGAAATCGTGACAAAATCGAGCCAAAGGCGATAAGGCCCAGCAGTGTAGCGAAATCGCGACGAGAACTGACACAAAGCGCATAAGTTGAAAGGCGTCGCGAAATCGTGACGCGTCGCATTTTCATGGCATGGGTGGATTAAAAGGCCTAAGTGGTAAAATGGTAGCGATTTCGCTACAGTCAAAAAATGAAGCCAAACAAAGCAAAGAGCATAGCAAAATCGCTACGTGTTCCAGTATCATGGTTCACCTGAATGAAAAGAGTCTAAGGCACAAAGGCGTAGCGATATCGCGCAAATTTTGAGGAAACGTTCCAGCTAGACAAAGACGTCGCGAAATCGTGACAGAAAGTGAAGACCATGCAGAGGGCAAAAAATGGTAGCGATTTCGTGACACTTTATTGAAAAGAGACTAAGTGCGGAAAACTTGTAGCGAAATCGTGACATGTCGGATTTTTACTGTGCATGAAGGCAAGAAAGGCTGCTGATAGAAAAACGTCGCGATATCGCGACATGTCTCATTTTTGTTGTGCATGAAAGCGGATAGGGTTATTGGTAGGAAAATGTCACGATATCGCGACATGTCGCGTTTTCACGATGAAAGCAAGGAAGCAAAGCTACATGCTATTTTTGGTCATGATTTACATGGGGCCATTACAGAACATGCAAAAAAGTGTGGAACACGTGGCATACATGTGTAAGGGCTGCAGAGGCATTACAGTTCACAGAGAAGATCTCGAGCATAAAATCAAAAGCAATGGAAAGGCGAGGAAGGTGAAACGAAGCAATCTGGAAGACGAAACGATACAATCTGGGAGGTGAAACGAAGCATCACAGAATGAAGCAGAGAACCGTACCAACAAGTATAAAATGCAGAGGCACAGATTGATAGAGAGGGGGAAACCGCTACGAGCGGGTTGCAGAGTTGATGGTGATTAGCCGTTCTGAGCCTGCTATGGAGTGCTTTTCTTCCACCTTTTGCTGGTTTTGAGAAAAACCAGAGATTCTGCTATTGTAACAGGACACATTATTTTTAATGCAGAATTGTTCAAAAATTTGCATTTTATGGGCAAGAAAGGATGAGAAATTTTTTGCATGCTTCATTTTAAGCTGTTCTATTTTTCTCCTTTCGGATTTCAGATTTATATATGAAATTTATGCCATTGTTTTGGATTATTTCATGTGAATGTCTGCAATCTGGAAATTATTTTAAACCTTAGGAGCTAGCACCTAGTTTACTTTGATTGTGTTTGTTTTGCAAGTCAAATAGGCTAGGTTGCATGTACGAAACTCTCACATATTCGATTTTGTCGGAATAGGATAGCATCAGACTGAACGTGTTCTACTTTTAATTTTCTGCATTTTATTTTATTTTTCAGAAGGTTCAACTTAGTTAAAATGAACATTTAAAAAATTACAAAATCTAAAAAAAAAAAAAATAATGAACAATCACTAAAGTTTCATGGTGAAATAAACCAACATTGCCCCTTGTTTACAATTACTTGCAATCACTAAGGTGTTCCAAGCATTTTAATTGAATATCTTTATTTGAGATTACTAATACATAGTTGCAAATGCTAATACAGTGGAGACCTTGGAGAAGTTGGTTGTTTAACTTCTTTGCAAGAGGGGATTTGGAACCCAAATCCTAAGGAAGAGTGTAATTTCACAAGTGTGTGAAAATACCACTCAACATTTTGGCGCTAGAAGGAGGGCCTGAACCGGTTTATTTCAGATTGATTTAAATGCTATAGGGATTTAAATTTTGAATATTTCATGCCCTATTGATTATTATCTTTAGCCCTCTTTTAATATTACAACTTTGTACTTGTTAAAAGGAGGACATGAATTGCTATGCATTGTTCTAACGCTTTGATTGTTCATACAGGAATAATGTGATTTAATTTAATTTAAAAAAAATAAAAATAAATAATAAATAAATAAAAAATAAAAAAAAAATAATAATAAATAAAAAAAAAAGAATTGTTTTTTTGGGTATTAAAGTTATATTCTTTAAGATTCACTAATGGCTATGTTTTCACCGTGGATGACAGGTAGCCCATTGAACATACCAGGAGTTCAACATTATTTGCCCGTTGGTTTTGAGAGATGTCTTCCTCGATTTTTGTCTAACGGGACAAATACTGCAGGAGAACACATTCAAGCATTCAAATTTGTTGTGAATCACTTAACAATTTGGCATGATGATGTTGTTTGTAAAATGTTCCCTTACACCTTGGACAAAGTGGCATTTGATTGGTTTACAAGTCCGCCTTTAGGATCTATCACTTCTTGGGCTCAACTAGAGGCAGAATTTCTTAATCAATTCAACAAAAAGCAAGTTGACCCAATCCGCATGTATGAGCAGTTTGTCACTATTAAAAAAGGACCAAGTGAAAATGTGAAGTCATTTTCTGAAAGATTCTTTGGATTATATGCTCAATTAGTGACATTTTATGCTCTTCAAGAAGAAATGGCTCTCCAAATATATGTAAATGCTCTTGACCCACTCATTTCCACATATTTGCGAGGGATGCCTCAAATCACATCTTTGACACAAGCCTATACTCAAGCAATGGCAATTGAGCAACAATTGAGTTGTCAAAATTATGGTGGGGGTTTTGGATCGTATAATCTTCAATCATTTAATACATCCTTTACCCATCCAATGATTTATCCACCTCAACCAAATTCAAGTGTGAATCAATTTCAGAATCAACAATCATTCCCAAGCTTCAATCAATTTCAAAATCCTCAACCTACTATGCAAGATCAACCATCTTTCTTAAGTATGAATCAACTTCAAAATACTCATCTTGATTCAAAGGATATTTCTAAAATCAATTTTAATGATTTTCATAAGAATATGATTTTAGGCAAGGGAGGAGTACTAGATCCAACTAGTATTGAAACATGTGACAAATTGGAAACCCTTGACTCACCAAAAGATGAATTCTATGAGGATGAATCTGTTTCGGATGACATTGTTGAAAATGATGACCAAGAGGATCCACACCTTCCAAATTGTGATAAAATTGAATCATGGGTTACACATGTGGATTATGATAGCCTTATCAATTTGAATACAAGCAATAACCCAATTTTGGAAGTAATTGAACCATCTAAGGAAGGTGAAGATAAATTTGATGAGAAACATGTTGATGAATTAAAAGATGAAGAAGAAATAGTTGAGCATCACAATTTGATTTTGAAAGATGATCATTATGATTCTTGGGAAGAGTATGCTCACTCCAAAACTGCTAATGAAATTTGTGTGCCTATTGATATGCAGGATGATACAATTGCCCTTTCACATGAGGATATTACAAGTCCTGTGCAATCTGAGAATGTTTTGGAAGAAGGGTTGGAATCTCATCAAAGGTTGGAGAAGGATAATGATTTTACTACCATGGATGAAGAAGGAGAATCAATTGTTTTTGTTCCCCTTGAGGGGCAAGAAATCAAAAATCTTGATCCACCTATTGATTCTACAATGTCTATGCCATCTCAAAATGATGAAATTACAAAGCCTAAGTGGTGTGGGTTTGATACTATTGATGATCCTAATGAAAATATGGATTTTGAGGCAACTCAAGCCATTGATCATGAAAAGGTGTCACGTGACACATATCTTGAAAAATTAGGCTCTTGTTTTGAAAAATATGGACGCATGTTTGATTGGGTGCCTAACTTTGGTGTTTTTGAACAGGTGTGGGATGATGAAGAAGACAATGAAGAAAAAGAAAAAGCTACTAACACTCATCAAGTTGTGATAAATTCTAATCATGATGGGTTGAGTATGGGTGACAAAGTGAAATCTCTACCTTTGGTAGTAGCTACAAAAATTTCAAGTGATGGGTTACATGATGTCCCTTTGGATGCTAACATCATTAGTGAGGAAATGCCAAATTTTGTTGATGCTTGTCAAGTTTTGAATGATTTTGATTGCTTTAAAATCTTGGAAAATGATTTGAATTCAAGATTTTTAGAAATAGGCTCTTGTTTGCAATATCTCACATTTGAAAAAGAAAGCCTACTTCTAAATCATGAATGGAATGATGAAACTTGCACTTTAAAGAATAGACAAGATAAAATTGAATACCAACCATTGTCTAATCAATTTGATTTGAATCTCACCTATGATGTTGCTAATAGAACTAAATCAAATTGGTATGGTGAGCATGGCAAGTTGAAATTTGTTGCATTGCTTGGTTTGATCTTATTGTTGTTGGATTCCTACAACATTTGGCATGTGTATTGTGACATATGTCTTTTGAAATGTTCTAATCATGTTTGGGATCCAGGAAAGTAATAGTCCAAGCTTGGCATCATCTTGTACTATATTGTATATAAATTTTGGTTTTGGGTTTGAGTTTGTGTTTTCAAGTTTCATTTTGGGATTGCTATTTGGATTAGGATTTAAGTTGTGTGTTTGATTTCATTTGACATGTTTGGTTTGTTTTGATAAAAAAAAGAAGAAGAAAGTTTGAGATGTCAACTTATGCCTAAAATCAGGAGAATATGAAACATTGGAATTATGTTGTAGAAAGCTCCACAAGTAACACAAACATTTAAATAATATCGTTTGAATCTTGTGATGCATGAAGTTGTCAGTTTTGCACATTATGGTAAAATAGATGATATATTCCAAAAGAAGTAGTGCATTCATATCTCATGTCATATTCCACATTGCATATACATGTCATCTCAGTTACATTTTCATTCCATGGGCAATTATTGAGAAGGTGTTGAATCCTCTTAGGATTATTACATAACATATATTAAAAGGATCCTAAGGTTGGGAACTCGCTGCCCAAGCTATCTTGAACCAAGCACATTCCATGCACATTAAAGAGAGTCTTGAGCAAAATGGTTAAAACCATACTTGGATGAAAAGGTGAGGTGAAAAGAATATTTCATGTTTGTCCTATCATGCAACATAATCCTTAAAACAGTGGTTTTTACCATTTCCATCAAGCTTAAAGCCTAAAACCAGAGTAGTAAGGATAGGGTTAAATCCTCATCGAACTTAGGTTGAGGATCCAACTCCCCAAAGCTCTGATTTGACCTACATGGAGTAGTAAGGATAGGACTTAATTCTCATCTCGCTTAGGTTGAGAATCCGATTCCCCAAAGCTTCCATTTTTCCCATTTCATCATAAAGCTTGGATTGGAAGGATCGTACTACATGTCCTCCGCAAAGGATGGGTAGTCATCCCAAAGGTCCAAGCAATAAAAGTAAAACTAATTTTTTCCATTTCATCTTCATCTTGGATTGGAGGGGTCGTACTACATGTCCCTAGCAAAGGATGGGTAGTCATCCCAAAGGTCCAAGTAATAAAAAATTAATATTTCCCATTTCATAAATCTTGGATTGGAAGGATCGTACTACATGTCCCTAGCAAGGATGGGTAGTCATCCCAAAGGTCCAAGAAATAAAAGAAAAAGAATGAATGAAGCCAAGTCATGGATTATGGGGTTAAGTATGCTCATGCGTGGCAACATGTCTTGCCTAAAAGCAAGACCACTGATTGCTCATATGGATAGACTAGCTTGACCATTTCATCCATAACAAGTTAAATTATTTTGTTCAAGATGAGGTAATGAACTCCAAATCAGAATAGTAAGGATAGGGTTAAATTCCCATCTCGCTTAGGTTGGGAATCCTATTCCCCAAAGTTCTGATTTCACTCACACTTGCACATGGGTTCAAGATGGTAGTGACACATAACCAACTTTGGGATCTAGTAAATTTAATTCAGTATACATATATTTGGTCCTAAGAGGGTTTGACATCTTTAATATGTTTGTCCATGATATAAGAAGGTTTGAGCATTTATAAAGCAGGTTGTTACATCTCTAGCATCTTCATCATGCATCAAATCCTGCACAAATCATTCATAGCCTTGCATACAAATCATAAGTGAAACTGACAATGGAATGTTGAACAAGTTCAAATGATAGGGAATGAAGCACATTGCACACACCGAGCTGATACTTAATGATTCTGATGTTTCATGTATTTTTGATCTGTCGGTATTTGTTTATCTTCTATGTGTTGACGCCTGTATCTAAGCTTGTATGTTTCAAGTTGGGTTCTCACCAAAATGCTCAAGAGCATTTGACAGCAGAGTCGCCATTTGTTGTGGCTGATCCACAACACACCCCAAAATTGGGGACCCACATTTTTTGCATGCTTTCAAAGAAAACTGTAGTAGCCCAGATGCTAAAAAAATCAAGAAAAAAGCAAAAATTTCACTAAGGAGAAAAAGTGTCGCGATATCGCGACATGTCGCTCTGTCGCGGCCGAAAGTTGTCGCGATATCGCGACATGTCGCTCCGTCGCTACCAAAAATGAAAAGTGTCGCGATATCGCGACATGTTGCTCCGTCTTGGAAATGAAAAAGTGTCGCGATATCGTGACATGTCGCGTTTTCGCGGCCCAGGCAAGCAGGAAGAGGCATTAATGGAAAATTGTAGCGAAATCGTGACATGTCACAAAATCGCGGTCAAGACAGTCAAACGGGGCACGAAGCAAAAAAGCGTAGCGAAATCATGACATGTCGCAAAATCATGGTCAACGCAGTCAACGGCAGCAGGTGGGCGAAACCGTCATGAAATCGTGACGTGTTTGATTTTCGTGGCTTGCAAACGGGTAGAAGGCATAAAATATAAAATGGTCACGAAATCACGAGCCAAAGGCGATAAGGCCCAACAGTGTAGCGAAATCACGACGAGAACTGACACAAAGCGCATAAGTCGAAAGGCGTCACGAAATCGTGACGCGTCACATTTTCATGATGCAGGTGGATTAAAAGGCCTAAGTGGTAAAATGGTAGTGATTTCGCTACAGTCAAAAAATGAAGCCAAACAAAGCAAAGAGCATAGCGAAATCGCTACGTGTTCCGGTATCGTGGTTCACCTGAATGAAAAGAGTCTAAGGCACAAAGGCGTAGCGATATCGCGCAACTTTTGAGGAAACGTTCCAGCCAGACAAAGACGTCACGAAATCATGACAGAAAGTGAAGACCATGCAGAGGGCAGAAAATGGTAGCGATTTCGTGACACTTTATTGAAAAGAGACTAAGTGCGAAAAACTTGTAGCAAAATCGTGACATGTCGGATTTTCGCTGTGCATGAAGGCAAGAAAGGCTGCTGATAGAAAAACGTCGCGATATCGCGACATGTCTCATTTTCGCTGTGCATGAAAGCGGATAGGGTTATTGGCAGGAAAATGTCACGATATCGTGACATGTCGCGTTTTCGTGATGAAAGTAAAGGAGCAAAGCTACATGCTATTTTTGGTCATGATTTACATGGGGCCATTACAGAACATGCAGAAAAGTGTGGAACACGTGGCATACATGTGTAAGGGCTGCAGAGGCATTATAGTTCACAGAGAAGATCTCGAGCATAAAATCAAAAGCAATGGAAAGGCGGGGAAGGTGAAACGAAGCAATCTGGAAGACGAAACGATACGATCTGGGAGGTGAAACGAAGCATCGTAGAATGAAGCAGAGAACCGTACCAGCAAGTATAAAACGTAGAGGCACAGATTGATAGAGAGGGGGAAACCGCTGCGAGCGGGTTGTAGAGTTGATGGTGATTAGCCGTTCTGAGCCTGCTGTGGAGTGCTTTTCTTCCACCTTTTTCTGGTTTTGAGAAAAACCAGAGATTCTGCTATTGTAACAGGACACATTATTTTTAATGCAGAATTGTTCAAAAATTTGCATTTTATGGGCAAGAAAGGATGAGAAATTTTTTGCATGCTTCATTTTAACTGTTCTATGTTCCTCCTTTCAGATTTCAGATTTGTATGTGAAATTTATGCCATTGTTTTGGGTTATTTCATGTGAATGTCTGCAATCTGGAAATTATTTTAAACCCTAGGAGCCAGCACCTAGTTTACTTTGATTGTGTTTGTTTTGCAGGTCAAATAGGCTAGGTTGCATGTACGAAACTCTCACGTATTCGGTTTTGTCGGAATAGGATAGCATCAGATCGAACGTGTGCAATTTTTAATTTTTTTTGCATTTTTGTTCATTTTATTTTATTTTTCCCGAAGGTAACTAGTTAAAATGAACATTTAAAAATTACAAAATCTAAAAAAATAAAAAATAATGAACAATCACTAAAGTTTCATGATGAAATAAACCAACATTGCCCCTTGTTTACAGTTACTTGCAATCACTAAGGTGTTCCAAGCATTTAAATTGAATATCTTTATTTGAGATTACTAATACACAGTTGCAAATGCTAATACAACGGAGACCTTGGAGAAGTTGGTTGTTTAACTTCTTTGCAAGAGGGGATTTGGAACCCAAATCCTAAGGAAGAGTGTAATTTCACAAGTGTGTGAAAATACCACTCAAAAGGGTCAAGCATGGCATCCTCTGTAGCATTCTTCTCTACATCATTTTATTTTACATCATTGTCCTCTATATCTTTAGGGTGTAAAGACTTGAATGTTCAAACTAGTGGCAACATTATTGGATCTTTGCTGAATATGTCCATTTTGTCCATATATTCCCTTATCCTCGAGGGGTTGCCATATTTTGAACCATATGGGTTCCATAACTATTTTTGTTCTGTAGGATAAAAATAATACCTATCTCTCAAACCATCATTTTGTAAGCCTTTCACTCCTTTTTAGTCACTTTTAGGTTCTTTTGGACCTCTTGGAACTACTCCTTTTGGCTAGTGAAGGCTTTAATGGATGCAACCCACTCTTTATATGAGTTTGGGTCTAGATTCACCTTCAATTTTTATTGGGTGGAATTTTGATTTGGTTATTTTGTTGTTCTAGTCCTTGTCTTATGCTTTCTCTATGGTGCTCTTACTGCTTTCCTTTTGGCCCATAATTTCCTTGATGGTCTTGGTGTTGATACCTTAGTTGTGGATGTCAAAGGACCAACCTCTTATTCCTTCTGTAGGGTGGTATTTCTTATACCTTGAAGGACTCTACATATTTATTTTTTTGGTTTTCTAGTGTGGTCCCAATTGGTCTAGTTGTGGTCTAGTAGTTCGATTGTTCAACCATGGTTTGGTCAACCAATGGTTGACCAGTTGACTATGCATATTTCATGGGATCGGTTGAACCTTGTGTGTGATCTATTTCATGTCCTTGCCCTTGCCCTAATTCTATTTAGATAGCATGGTCAAATATCTGTGTGTCACCAACTGACTGAGTGGCACCTAATTATGCTTTAGATTCTTCAACTGACTTGGCCACTCCTGCTTGATCATCTGGTAGCTAACCATTTGACTAGGTAGCATCAGATATTTCAACTGACTCCTAAGCCATACAATCATCAATATTTATTACAAGGGGTTCCTATTGCACAACAAGGTTCCCCTATTCTTCACAAATTATTTTAGTAGAGGCCTTAGAAAGGTCTCCTGCCTTAACTTCTAAGTTGGCTTATTTGTTGGCATCTAACCTAATCTGACCAGAAGAAGCAATTTTCTCCTCAAAGTCTAGAGAATTTGTAGGCACCTCCATAACCTAGTCTATTTGAACTGTAGCATCAACCTTGGTTGGATGACCAACCTCTATTTGCTGAACCTATGATTTTAATTGCTACACTATGTCCTACAACTAGCGTATGGTGTTGTACATCTTCAAATACTTTTTTGTAGTAGCCTTTTTAGACACTTGAAAGAGATTATGTTTAGCTTTGTACTTGATTTCTCAAATGAAGGCTTGCTCCTTTAATGTTTGTACCTATTTTTGCAGATCTTCTCCTTGGACTTCTAGATGAGAAGGCTCATCACCGTCCATGTTCTATAGAACCTAGGCAAAAAATTCATCCTCAGTGATGCCAATGACTTCTTCATCACTAGATGGACTGGAGAAAACCAAGGATGATCTCTTTTTTCTAATTCTAGTCCTTGAGTAGGTCATTATATGAACAAGTCTTGACATGCTTGGTCCTACTTCCTCATTAAAATGTTGAGAAATAGGGGATAGAGGTTGCCCTACCACCCCTATTAATTGATCATCACATGAGGCAGACACCACCTCAGTTGGCCCTGATACCCCTATAGCTAATTGAATACGAAAGTCAGGCACCTCTACCATCTCTTGCTACTTTGTAATACCAGCATTTTATTTAATTGGTACCTCTTTATGTGCCTCTGCATGCCTGATTAGGGCTAAAATTAGCCCATGGTGCACCAGTGTAGTAGTTGTCCCTACTTGATACCAACTGGTCTCATCATTTAGGGTACACACTAAATAATATAGGACATTGATATTATCCCCATGTAGCAAATGATTTAGAAAACGTATATGGTTTGCATTGAGCCATGAGTACTCACTCATGTATGTGAAGAATTAGGATATTTTCTCAAAGACTTGGCTCTAGAGATCTGGGAGGTACTATATTGGTAGTCTAGAGTATGTTAGATACGTCGTTGGTTTCCCAAAAAACCTATGTGCATAATGTACAAGGTTATCATATTTATATATATGATATCCTATTTGAGGGAGATCAATGACTACAATAATAAGGGCCTTTGTGATTGGAATTTATAGTCCATGCATTCTGATGACCTCATCCCTCAAGGATTTTGCAAATTCTTTGGCTACTTCATCGTCCTAGTTTTGACTAACCAAGAAATAGTAATCCATCCATTCGACAACTTTGAATTAGATATGAACATCTTCATATATCCCTGAAAGATCTCTAGGCTCGTTCTTTCTAAGTAGATGATTTGTTGATTTTCCTACCATGGTGAATTACTCTCTATTTTTCATCAGCAATTTTTTTATTCTCTGGATTTCTCTACAACTTACCCTGGCTCACAGGTTCATTTTAACATATCATTTTAACTCAATCATATTGTGCAATTATGTTCTTCATCACCATAATTAGAAATAATTATAGTGATGTGTACAAAAGATCGTTAAAATCATGTGATGGATTTCTAATGGATGATTGTTATAATTATTCACCCAAATGATCATTGACACATGGATAAATGTAGAATTGGGTATAATGATTGGATTAATGTCTATGGATAATGTGATGCAACTATTTAAAGAAATGTATTTTCCATGAAAATTATATACATATAAAAAAAATGAGTACATACCTAAATAGCGTTTTGCACATGCATGATGTGTAGATGCTTGTGGCACATACAGATTGGTTGTCTCATGATGATTGGGATTACCAGAAAAAATAATGTCATGCGTATTTTCCATGTGAATATATTATTCTCGGGTGTTGCAATTTTATTTTCATTCGAGTTTCCTTGCTAAAAAACATGCAAGAAAAATATTAAATTAATACTTCCCTGTGGGACGACACACATCCCTCCTTGGAAGTTGTTTTCTAATTTGTCTTGGAATGTGCATACATCTCCAATGGAAAAAATATTTTTATCCATGAGAAGTTTGACTTTGATCACGTCGATGAAATGTTGACGTGGCTTCGACTTCTTCTCAATGCTGAAGATTTATTTCGTATACTCGATACATGCACTTATTTGAATGGACGTTAAGCACCTTTTTGCAAGAAATCAAGTGCCTTCAATATATGGGATACAAGCACCCATTAGAATGAAATTCAAGAACATTTTTTCTAGAAATCAAGTGTCTTACTTCAATAAATGGGATACAAGCATGCGTTAGAACATAATTCAGGCACCATTTTGCTAGAAATCATGTGCCTTACTCCAAAACACAAGAAATAGGAGTTTGTTTATTGATGAAGAACACAAGCTTATACTGAGAGGGGGGTGAACAGTATAAGACCACTTTTTACTTTTCTTTTCCAATCAATATTATGCAATGTATAGATAGCAATATCAACAATAGTAATCAAAGCAATGCACAAATCACCACACACAATAGAGACACCAATTTAACGTGGTTCACCCAATGTGGGCTACTCCATGGAGAAAATATTTCACTAAAATTTTCTCAATCAATCTCTTGGGAATCCTTTCCCTATTACAATGTTTATGGACCTCTATCCAAAGGAGACACCAATCCCCTAATCAAGTTCATGGATCTCTATCCACAGGAGAACTCCTTTCTCCTCTACTCTAGCTGGTGATCTTCTAGAAGAACTATTGCCCCCACTACACTGGCTAATGGATCTCTATCCACTGAAGACTCATGTCCTCACTCAGAAGACCTATCCTCACTACCCTGGCTAATGGATCTCTATCCACTGGAGACTATCATCCTCTATACTCTATCACCTCCAAAGCTTGCTCTCAGCTCTATCTCAAATCTGCACTAAACACAGTCCTTCGGTCTAGCACAAATCTGCTCAAACTCTATCTCTGGTCTGGCACAAACCTATCCTCAAATCTGCACCAAACTCTATCCTCAAATCTGCACTAAACACAGTCCTTCGATCTAGCACAAATCTATCCTCAATATCTATCCTCAAATATGCACTAAACATAGTCCTTCGATCTAGCACAAATCTATCCTCAATATCTATCCTCAAGCCTTAACACAAATCTTGACTTAATCACAAATCAACTCTACTAGATCTGCCCCAAACCTTAACTCAAGGTTTGAACAAATCAATCAATCAACTCTGCTCACAAGTCTTCTCAAAGACTTATCTCAAATATGCCTTGTAAGCTTCCACAAAAGCTCACACTAATCTATCCACAAGTCCTCTCTAGAACTTGTCCCAAATCTACTCAACAAGTCCTCACTAGAACTTGTCCAATCTGCTCAATAATATCTATCCTCAATTCTATATTGTAAGCTTCCACAAAAGCTCACACCAATCTGTCCACAAGTCTTCTCAAAGACTTACCTCAAATCTGCTCAACAAGTCCTCACTAGAACTTGTCCAATCTCATAGAAACATATAGAGAATTGTTAGAGACTCAATATGCTTCACATTCACAACAATGCTCAATCACTTTCAATCTCTCTTTTTACCACAAAAACATATAGAGAATTGTTAGAGACTCAATATGTTTCACACTCATAAACACTCAATCACTTTCAATCTCTCTTTTTACCACAGAAACATATAGAGAATTGTTAGAGACTCAATATGTTTCACACTCATAAACACTCAATCACTTTCTCAAATCAATTAGAATATAGAACAATTTGTTTCACAGAACTTGAACTATCACTTCAACACATCCACTTAACTAAGCTCAACCAACTCTACTCAACCAATCACTCAATAAATAATCCTTGTTCACAAACCCTAGTCCAAGCTTATAACACTCAATCAACTTCAACAACAATGCTTATCAACCAATCTCACATAACAATGATACTCATGATCTTTGCAAACCCTAGTTCAAGTTCTTCACTCAACCAATCACTTCAACAACAATGCTTATAACTCACATAACAATGATACTCATGATATTTCAAACCCTAATCCAATATTCAAACTCAACAACAAAGGATCTCAATCACACAACAATGAAGTATGCATTCACTCACTCAAAATCTCCAACAATGCTTATCAAACAAGGTTTATAGCATTTACTTCCATTTCAAAAAACTCATCAACTCAACAAACTTACAAAGGAAAACTTAACCAAATCCTTTTCACTCCAATCTTGTTTTTAGAAAATCTCAACCAATCAATTATTTCAACTAAAGAAGAATATGCCCATACCTTTTATTTGTTGAAGAATAGACTTCAAAACTTGTCTCAATTATAACCACTTTCCTTGCCAAGCACAAAGGTTAGATGACAAGAATTATCACCCTAACACTTCTTCAAAAATATTTCTTCAATACAAAAATAATATCCAAATACACCTTATAATCTCCAACTTTTAAAATAATATCCAACACCCTTGAATCTCAAAAATAAACTTTCCTTACTCCCTTATAACTCCTTAAACACTTAAAAATTCAATCCAGAAATCAAAGTTTTGCATTCCCTTTTAACTCCCCTAAACAACTTATAATCAAATTAATTATGCAAAAACTTTAATCAACATAAACCCTTTGAAACAAAAATATTTTTCCTTTTATTTTTCTCAAGCCAAATCAAACCTCACAATGTGCATACCTCAATAGTGCTGCCCAAAAGGCCTTGGTGGGATTCGAACCATCGTTGGTTCTCCCCCAAGCGCTTTCGTAGTGCTCATGCCCACCAACTGGGCTACATGGCTCCACAAGAGCCAAAAGGCATGAGCGTGCCTTTGACCTTCTCCCTCGAATGATGCAAACTCAAAATATGAACCTCCTTCAACCAAAATGACATGCATGAGATTCGAACCTGCACCAGGCACCTAACACGCATCTTACGCAGCCCTTGGCTGCCAACTCAGCTATGAGGGACTTCAAATATTTTTCAAAGGCTATTACCCTTTGTCCTTTCCTTTGCTCGAATACACATGCAAAAATTACACTTCTCTTTTGCATGAGCCAAAATACAAATCGCATGGATAATCTTCCAAATGCCAACTTTGGCATTATTTATATGCAACCCTTAGCTTGTTCCCACATCGATGATTATTCAAATTTTATTTGAATTCGAATATTTAAAGTTAATTTAAATATTAAATAAATATTTAACTTAACCTTAGCATCCATTATTATTTAAATTAAAATTTTAATCAAAGATTAAAATATTTTAATTTAAATTAAATCCTCTTGTGGGTCTTTTCAACTTGATCCTTAATATTTTTAAACTCGGTTTTTGATCCAAAAATAATAATAATAAAATATTATTATTTAATTTTACTTTGCTTCTCCTTCCTTGGTTCTTCATTCTTTGAACCCTCCTGGGTATATAATATTTAAAAATAAATATTATAACCTATTGCTTTTCAAGACCTTCTTGCTTTTGGAGGAAACACTTAATGTCCTCAAAGATGATGAACATAGCACAACAATGCTTTTGACATCAATGACAACAAACACTC
Organism: Wollemia nobilis; assembly: GCA_028583015.1. Classification (NCBI taxonomy): domain Eukaryota; kingdom Viridiplantae; phylum Streptophyta; class Pinopsida; order Araucariales; family Araucariaceae; genus Wollemia; species Wollemia nobilis. The sequence continues at coordinate 9,236,886 of JAQPPZ010002979.1, forward strand.
CTCAAAATGTCCAACAATCTCCCCCTTTGTCATTGATGGCAACCCAATTACTTTTTACCATTTCCTTGACCTTTTTATGCTCCCCCTGGGAAACTACTCCCCTTGACTGAATGCTTTCCTTCTAACTTAGATCTCTCCCCTTACTCAAATCTCTCCCCCTTTGACATCAATGGCAAAGGGTCACCTTTGGGGCTCGGGGCTAAGAATGAAACTCTTAGCTTAGCCCCTCCCCCACCTCCTCTTGAGGTGGTTAATTCTGGGGTGGGAGTATTTCTACTCCCATCAAGCACTGATCTTTATCTTTGTCCATTATCTTCTTCTCTTGATCCTTCTGGTTCCTTTTGGTGTTTTCTTGTTCCTATTCATGTCCATGTTCTTCATGTTCCTATTCATGCTTGGTTTTGGAATGTCTGCTCTACACCACTTTGTTGTATGTCCATCATTATTGCACTTGTAACACTTAATATTGTTATTCCTTGAAGGTGCAAATATCTTGGGATTTCTCCTAGTGAAGCCATATCTATTCCTATCATGAACCCTACAATTCATTGCCTTGTGACCAAACTAATTACATGAGTAGCAATACCCATGAAATAATTACATATTCCTGAAGTTCCCATATTCTTATCTTTCATGTGTCCTACACTGTGAAGCTTTGTGCCCAAATCTATGACATGAGAAACATCATCCATTGAAATTTCCTTGCCTTGACCTCATTGGTCTCTTAGTCTCTTTTACCCTATGTTGGTTCCTATTCCATATGTTTCTCCTTTGTGCATTGTTTCTTTCCTTGTTGAACTTTCTATTGTCCAACTCATCCTCAGAAGTCTCACTTTCTCTTACATTATCTTCTTCTGAAGTTTCTTCTTCTTCAAAACTTGAGGTTGACTCTTCTTCTTATTTCTTTTGTACCTATTCAAAACCAAGACCTATCTTGCTTGATGTAGGCTTTTGTGACTTGATAATCTTATCCAAATTCTTTGAGCTTCTTCCAAACTTGTGTAGCTTATCCTTAGACTTTTCTACTTCTTCCCTTAGTAGAGCTACTTCATGTTCTAATCTTTCACATTCTAAGACCTTTGCTTCTAACTTATCCTTGAACTTATTTGTCTTAGCTATTGACTTATTTAGATCCTCTATAAGCTTTCCTCTTTCTTCATCACATTCTTGAAACTGAAGCTTAAGTTGGGAGTTTTGCTTTCTTACCTTCTTTAATGTGTTAAGAGCATAAATAAGCTCTCCCTCAAGATCAACTTCTCCTTTTTCTGATTCTTCCTCTATTTGTTTACCTTTGAAAACATCTTCATTCTCTTCTGACTTGTCTTCTATAGGATCACCTCCTTCTTCTTCTAGTGCCATTAGAATATTCTCTTCTAGTCCTTCAAGTGTATCTTCATATTCATCATCACTAAAACTGAAACCATTCTTTGTACAACTATCTTCAAGATGTCCAAAATTACCACATCTAAAACACTTGAGAATTATTGGTGACCTTTTCTTAACTTCTTCTTTTTCTTCTATCAGAAATAGAACTTCATCTTTATCATTATCTGAGAAACTATTATCACTATCACTTGAGTACTTACTTGCCTTGTCTGCATAGTAGCTCCTCTTTTATCTTTGAAAGAACTTCTTTCCTTGTTTGCCTTGTCCATCCTTACCTTTCTTTTGGTACCTATATTTTTCTGATTCCCTATTCTTATGATCCTATTTTTCTTCATCATTGTCATTTCTAGCTTCTTGAAAATCAGTTGCATAGTGACCATACTTTCCACAATTGAAACATCTAACATATTTTGCATCTTTAAATCTTCTTGAATCCTTATTCTTTTTACCATAATTTGCTTCTTCATCACTGGATGACTCATTGCTTGAATCTGACTTCTTACCCTTTGTCTTCTTAGTAGCTTTGAAGGTTGCTTCCTTCGGATATTAGGTTCCTCTTTTGTTCTTATCTCAAAAGTTGTAAGAATACCAAGTAACATATCTCTTGTCAAAGAATCACCATATTTTGATTCTTCTATAGCAGAAATATTTTCACTAAATATTTTTGGGAGAGATCTTAAGATCTTATCACAAACATCAGATTCTTCAATCTCAAGTCCAAGTCCTTGCATGGCATTAACAACCTCATCTACATGAAGTAGATAAGCACTAATGTTTTCCTCATCCTTCATTCTTAATTCTTCAAATTGTCCTTTGAGATTTCATATCTTTACCTTTTTGACACTTTTATCTCCTTCATATATGCTTTGCAACTTATCCCAAATTCCTTTTGCATATTTACAATGCATAACTTTTATGAACTCTATTCTATGCAAACCTCTCAAAATTGCATTCATTGCTTTTGAATTGTAATGATGTAGAAGCTTACCATATTTATCTATAGGTGGAGTAGCTGGTGGTATGTATCCATTTTCAACTACTTCCCAAATTTCATTGCCAAGTGCCATCAGGTGGATCTTCATTCTCATACTCCAAAATACATAATCGCTTCCATAAAATACTAGAGTTGAATTATCTGAGGACCCATTCTTAGAATCCATTGTGTTCTTGTAAGCTTTTCCTTCAAGTTGTTAAACTCTTTCGAAGGAACCCGCTCTGATACCAATTGAAGAACACAAGCTTATACTGAGAGGGGGGTGAACAATATAAGATCACTTTTTACTTTTCTTTTCCAATCAATATTATGCAATGTATAGATAGCAATATCAATAATAGTAATCAAAGCAATGCATAAATCACCACACATAATAGAGACACCAATTTAACGTGGTTCACCCAATGTGGGCTACTCCACGGAGAAAATATTTCACTAAAATTTTCTCAATCAATCTCTTGGGAATCCTTTCCCTATTACAATGTTTATGGACCTCTATCCAAAGGAGACACCAATCCCCTAATCAAGTTCATGGATCTCTATCCATAGGAGAACTCCTTTCTCCTCTAGCTCTAGTTGGTGATCTTCTAGAAGAACTGCTGCCTCCACTGCATTGGCTAATGGATCTCTATCCACTAAAGACTCCTATCCTCACTCAGAAGACCTATCCTCACTACCTTGGCTAATGGATCTCTATCCACTAGAGACTATCATCCTCTATACTCTATCACCTCCAAAGCTTACTCTCAGCTCTATCTCAAATCTACACTAAACATAGTCCTTCAGTCTAGCACAAATCTACTCAAACTTTATCTCTAGTCTAGCACAAACCTATCCTCAAATATGCACCAAAATCTATCCTCAAATCTACACTAAACACAGTCCTTCGATCTAGCACAAATCTATCCTCAATATCTATCCTCAAATCTACACTAAACATAGTCCTTCGATCTAGCACAAATCTATCCTCAATATATATCCTCAAGCCTTAACACAAAGCTTGACTTAATCACAAATCAACTCTATTAGATCTACCCCAAACCTTAACTCAAGGTTTGAACAAATCAATCAATCAACTCTGCTCACAAGTCTTCTCAAAGACTTATCTCAAATATACCTTGTAAGCTTTCACAAAATCTCACACTAATATATCCACAAGTCCTCTCTAGAACTTGTCCAATCTCTCAACAAGTCCTCACTAGAACTTGTCCAATCTACTCAATAATCTTTGTCCTCAATTCTATATTGTAAGCTTCCACAAAATCTCACACCAATCTATCCACAAGTCTTCTCAAAGACTTACCTCAAATATGCTCAACAAGTCCTCACTAGAACTTGTCCAATCTCATAGAAACATATAGAGAATTGTTAGAGACTCAATATGCTTCACATTCACAACAATGCTCAATCACTTTCAATCTCTCTTTTTACAAAACATATAGAGAATTGTTAGAGACTCAATATGTTTCACACTCATAAACACTCAATCACTTTCAATATCTCTTTTTACCATAAAAACATATAGAGAATTTTTAGAGACTCAATATGTTTCACACTCATAAACACTCAATCACTTTCTCAAATCAATTTAGAATATAGAACAATTTGTTTCACAGAACTTGAACTATCACCTCAACACATCCACTTAACTAAGCTCAACCAACTCTCACTCAACCAATCACTTCAATAAATAATCCTTATTCACAAACCCTAGTCCAAATTATAACACTCAATCAATTACTTCAACAACAATGCTTATCAAACAATCTCACATAACAATGATACTCATGATCTTTGCAAACCCTAGTTCAAGTTCTTCACTCAACCAATCACTTCAACAACAATTCTTATCAACTCATATAACAATGATACTCATGATATTTCAAACCCTAATCCAATATTCAAACTCAACAACAAAGGATCTCAATCACACAACAATGAAGTATGCATTCACTCACTCAAAATATCCAACAATGCTTATCAAACAAGGTTTATAGCATTTACTTCCATTTCAGAAAACTCATCAACTCAACAAACTCACAAAGGAAAACTTAACCAAATCCTTTTCACTCCAATCTTATTTTCAGAAAATCTCAACCAATCAATTATTTCAACCAAAGAAGAATATGCCCATACCTTTTACTTGATGAAGAATAGACTTCAAAACCTGTCTCAATTATAACCACTTTCCTTGCCAAGCACAAAGGTTAGATGACAAGAATTATCACCCTAACACTTCTTCAAAAATATTTCTTCAATACAAAAATAATATCCAAATACACCTTATAATCTCCAAATTTTAAAATAATATCCAACACCCTTCAATCTCAAAAATAAACTTTCCTTACTCCCTTATAACTCCTTAAACACTTAAAAATTCAATCCAAAAATCAAAGTTTTGCATTCCCCTTTTAACTCCCCTAAACAACTTATAATCAAATTAATTATGCAAAAACTTTAATCAACATAAACCTTTGAAACAAAAATATTTTTCCTTTTATTTTTCGCAAGCCAAGACAAACCTCACAATGTGCATACCTCAATAGTGCTGCCCAAAAGGCCTTGGTGGGATTCGAACCATCATTGGTTCTCCCCCAAGCGCTTTTGTAGCTTGCACCCACCAACTAGGATGCGTGGCTCCACAAGAGCCAAAAGGCATGAGCGTGCCTTTGACCTTCTCCCTCGAATGATGCAAACTCAAAATATGAACCTCCTTCAACCAAAATGGCATGCATGGGATTCAAACCTGCACCAGGCACCTAGCACACGTCTTACGTAGCCCTTGGCTGCCAACTCAGCTATGAGGGACTTCAAATATTTTTTGGAGGCTATTACCCTTTGTCCTTTCCTTTGCTCGAATACACATGCGAAAATTACACTTCTCTTTTGCACGAGCCAAAATACAAATCGCATGGATAATCTTCCAAATGCCAACTTTGGCATTATTTATATGCAACCCTTAGCTTATTCCCACATCGATGATTATTCAAATTTTATTTGAATTCAAATATTTAAAGTTAATTTAAATATTAAATAAATATTTAACTTAACCTTAGCATCCATTATTATTTAAATTAAAATTTTAATCAAAGATTAAAATATTTTAATTTAAATTAAATCCTCTTGTGGGTCTTTTCAACTTGATCCTTAATATTTTTAAACTCGGTTTTTGATCCAAAATAATAATAATAAAATATTATTATTTAATTTGAATTTGCTTCTCCTTCCTTGGTTCTTTATTCTTTGAACCCTCCTGGGTATATAATATTTAAAAATAAATATTATAACCTATTGCTTTTCAAGACCTTCTTGCTTTTGGAGGAAACACTTAATGTCCTCAAAGATGACGAACATAGCACAACAATGCTTTTGACATCAATGACAACAAACACTCCTCAAAATGTCCAACAATCTCCCCCTTTGTCATTGATGGTAATCCAATTAATTTTTACCATTTCCTTGACCTTTTTATGCTCCCCTGGGAAACTTTCTCCCCTGATTGAATGCTTTCCTTCTAACTTAGATCTCTCCCCCTTACTCAAATCTCTCCCCCTTTGACATCAATGGCAAAGGGTCACCTTTGGGGCTCGGGGCTAAGAATGAAACTCTTAGCTTAGCCCCTCCCCCACCTCCTCTTGAGGTGGTTAATTATGGGGTGGGAGTATTTCTACTCCCATCAAGCACTGATCTTTATCTTTGTCCATTATCTTCTTCTCTTGATCCTTCTGGTTCCTTTTGGTGTTCCTATTCCTCTTCATGTCCATGTTCATGTTCCTATTCATTCCTATTCCTATTCATGCTTGGTTCTGGAATATCTTCTCTACACCACTTTGTTGTATGTCCATCATTATTGCACTTGTAACACTTAATATTGTTATTCCTTGAAGGTGCAAATATCTTGGGATTTCTCCTGGTGAAGCCATATCTATTCCTATCATGGACCCTACAATTCATTGCCTTGTGACCAAACTGATTACATGAGTAGCAATACCCATGAAATAATTACCTGTTCCTGAAGTTCCCATATTCTTGTCTTTCATGTGTCCTACACTGTGAAGCTTTGTGCCCAAATCTGTGACATGAGAAACATCATCCATTGAAATTTCCTTGCCTTGACCTCATTGGTCTCTTAGTCTCTTTTACCCTGTGTTGGTTCCTGTTCCATATATTTCTCCTTTGTGCATTGTTTCTTTCCTTGTTGAACTTTCTATTGTCCAACTCATCCTCAGAAGTCTCACTTTCTCTTACATTGTCTTCTTCTAAAGTTTCTTCTTCTTCAGAACTTGAGGTTGACTCTTCTTCTTATTTCTTTTGTACCTATTCAAAACCAAGACCTATCTTGCTTGATGTAGGCTTTTGTATCTTGATAATCTTATCCAAATTCTTTGAGCTTCTTCCAAACTTGTGTAGCTTCTCCTTAGACTTTTCTACTTCCTTCCTTAGTGAAGCTACTTCTTGTTCTAACCTTTCACATTCTAAGACCTTTGCTTCTAACTTATCCTTGAACTTCTTTGTCTTAGCAATTGACTTGTTTAGATCCTCTATAAGCTTTCCTCTCTCTTCATCACATTCTTGAAACTGAAGCTTAAGTTGGGAGTTTTGATTTCTTACCTTCTTTAATGTGTTAAGAGCATAAATAAGCTCTCCCTCAAGATCAACTTCTCCTTTTTCTAATTCTTCCTCTATTTGTTTGCCTTTGAAAATATCTTCATTCTCTTCTGACTTGTCTTCTATAGGATCACCTCCTTCTTCTTCTAGTGCCATTAGAATATTCTCTTTTGGTCCTTCAAGTGTATCCTCATATTCATCATCACTGAAACTGAAACCATTCTTTGTACAACTATCTTCAAGATGTCCAAAATTACCACATCTAAAACACTTGAGAATTATTGGTGACCTTTTCTTAACTTCTTCATTTTCTTCTATCAGAAATAGAACTTCATATTTATCATTATCTAAGAAACTATTATCACTATCACTTGAGTACTTACTTGCCTTGTTTGCATAGTAGCTCCTCTTCTGTCTTTGAAAGAACTTATTTCCTTGTTTACCTTGTCCATCATTGCCTTTCTTTTGGTACCTATATTTTTTTGATTCCTTGTTCTTATGATCCTATTTTTCTTCATCATTGTTATTTCTAGCTTCTTGACAATTAGTTGCATAGTGACCATACTTTCCACAATTGAAACATCTAACATATTTTGCATCTTTAAATCTTATTGGATCCTTATTCCTTCTACTATAATTTGCTTCTTCATCACTGGATGACTCATTGCTTGAATATGACTTCTTACCCTTTGTCTTCTTAGTAGCTTTGAAGGTTGCTTCCTTCCAGAGATTAGGTTCCTCTTTTGTTCTTATCTCAAAAGTTGTAAGAATACCAAGTAATATATCTCTTGTCAAAGAATCACTATCTTTTGATTCCTCTATAGCAGAAATATTTTCACTAAATCTTTTTGGGAGAGATCTTAAGATCTTATCACAAACATCAAATTCTTCAATCTCAAGTCCAAGTTACTTTTGCATATTTGCAATGCATAACTTTTATGAACTATATTCTATGCAAACCTCTCAAAATTGCATTCATTGCTTTTGAATTGTAATGATGTAGAAGCTTACCATATTTATCTATAGGTGGAGTAGTCGGTGGTGTGTATCCATTTTTTCAACTGCTTCCCATATTTCATTGCCAAGTGCCATCAGGTGAATCTTCATTCTCATACTCCAAAATACATAATTGCTTCCATCAAATACTAGTGTTGAATTATCTGAGGACCCATTCTTAGAATCCATTGTGTTCTTGTAAGATTTTCCTTCAAGTTGTTAAACTCTTTCGAAGGAACCCGCTCTGATACCAATTGAAGAACACAAGCTTATACTGAGAGGGGGAGGTGAACAATATAAGACCACTTTTTACTTTTCTTTCCAATCAATATTATGCAATGTATAGATAGCAATATCAAAAATAGTAATCAAAGCAATGCATAAATCACCACACACAATAGAGACACCAATTTAACGTGGTTCACCCAATGTGGGCTACTCCACGGAGAAAATATTTCACTAAAATTTTCTCAATCAATCTCTTGGGAATCCTTTCCCTATTACAATGTTTATGGACCTCTGTCCAAAGGAGACACCAATACCCTAATCAAGTTCATGGATCTCTATCCACAGGAGAACTCCTTTCTCCTCTACTCTGGCTGGTGATCTTCTAGAAGAACTGCTACCTCCATTGCACTGGCTAATGGATCTCTATCCACTAAAGACTCCTATCCTCACTCAGAAGACCTATCCTCACTACCTAGCTAATGGATCTCTATCCACTAGAGACTATCATCCTCTATACTCTATCACCTCCAAAGCTTGCTCTTAGCTCTATCTCAAATCTACACTAAACATAGTCCTTCGATCTAGCACAAATCTACTCAAACTCTATCTTTGGTCTAGCACAAACCTATCCTCAAATTTGCACCAAAATCTATCCTCAAATCTACACTAAACATAGTCCTTCGATCTAGCACAAATATATCCTCAATATCTATCCTCAAATCTACACTAAACACAGTCCTTTGGTCTAGCACAAATCTATCCTCAATATATATCCTCAAGCCTTAACACAAAGCTTGACTTAATCATAAATCAACTCTGTTAGATCTACCCCAAACCTTAACTCAAGGTTTGAACAAATAAATCAATCAAATCTACTCACAAGTCTTCTCAAAGACTTATCTCAAATCTACCTTGTAAGCTTTCACAAAATCTCACACTAATCTATCCACAAGTCCTCTCTAGAACTTGTCCAATATTCTCAACAAGTCCTCACTAGAACTTGTCCAATCTGCTCAATAATATTTGTCCTCAATTATGTATTGTAAGCTTCCACAAAATCTCACACCAATCTATCCATAAGTCTTCTCAAAGACTTGCCTCAAATATTCTCAATAAGTCCTCACTAGAACTTGTCCAATATCATAGAAACATATAGAGAATTGTTAGAGACTCAATATGCTTCACATTCACAATAATGTTCAATCATTTTCAATCTCTCTTTTTACCATAGAAACATATAGAGAATTGTTAGAGACTCAATATGTTTCACACTCAAAACAATGCTCAATCACTTTCAATATCTCTTTTTACCACAGAAACATATAGAGAATTGTTAGAGACTCAATATGTTTCACACTTATAAACACTCAATCTCTTTCTCAAATCAAATTAGAATATAGAACAATTTGTTTCATAGAACTTGAACTATCACTTCAACACATCCACTTGACTAGGCTCAACCAACTCTACTCAACCAATCACTCAATAAATAATCCTTGTTCACAAACCCTAGTCCAAACTTATAACACTCACTCAACTTCAACAAAAATGCTTATCAATCAATCCTCACATAACAATGATACTCATGATCTTTGCAAACCCTAGTTCAAGTTCTTCACTCAACCAATCACTTCAACAACAATGCTTATCAACCTCATATAACAATGATACTCATGATATTTCAAACCCTAATCCAATATTCAAACTCAACAACAAGGGATATCAATCACACAACAATGAAGTATGCATTCACTCACTCAAAATCTCCAACAATGCTTATCAAACAAGGTTTATAGCATTTACTTCTATTTCAGAAAACTCATCAACTCAACAAACTCACAAAGGAAAACTTAACCAAATCCTTTTCACTCCAATCTTGTTTTTAGAAAATCTCAACCAATCAATTATTTCAACCAAAGAAGAATATGCCCATACCTTTTACTTGATGAAGGTTTAGACTTCAAAACTTGTCTCAATTATAACCACTTTCCTTGCCAAGCACAAAGGTTAGATGACAAGAATTATCACCCTAACACTTCTTCAAAATATTTCTTCAATACAAAAATAATATCCAAATACACCTTATAATATCCAACTTTAAAATAATATTCAACAACCTTCAATCTCAAAAATTAAACTTCCTTACTACCTTATAACTCCTTAAACACTTAAAAAATTAATTCAGAAATCAAAGTTTTGCATTCCCCTTTTAACTCCCCTAAACAACTTATAATCCAATATTAATTATGCAAAAACTTTAATCAATATCAACCTTTGAAACAAAAAATATTTTCCCTTTTATTTTTCTCAAGCCAAGACAAACCTAACAATGCGCATACCTCAATAGTGCTGCCCAAAAGGCCTTGGCGGGATTCGAACCACCGTTGGTTCTCCCCCAAGCGCTTCTATAGTGCTTGCACCCACCAACTAGGCTGTATGGCTCCACAAGAGCCAAAAGGCATGAGCGTGCCTTTGACCTTCTCCCTCGAATGATGCAAACCAAAATACAACCTCCCTTCAACAAAATAGCATGCGTGGGATTCAAACCTGCACCATGCATCTCAACGGTGTCTTACGCAGCCCTTGGCTACCAACTCAGCTATGAGGGACTTCGAATATTTTTTGGAGGCTATTACCCTTTGTCCTTTCCTTTGCTTGAATACACATGCAAAAATTACACTTCTCTTTTGCACGAGCCAAAATACAAATCGCATGGATGATCTTCCAAATGCCAACTTTGGCATTATTTATATGCAACCCTTAGCTTGTTCCCACGTCGATGATTATTCGAATTTTATTTGAATTCAAATATTTAAAGTTAATTTAAATATTAAATAAATATTTAACTTAACCTTAGCATCCATTATTATTTAAATTAAAATTTTAATCAAAGATTAAAATATTTTAATTTAAATTAAATCCTCTTGTGGGTCTTTTCAACTTGATCCTTAATCTTTTTAAACTCGGTTTTTGATCCAAAATAATAATAATAAAATATTATTATTTAATTTGACTTTGCTTCTCCTTCCTTGGTTCTTTATTCTTTGAACCCTCCTGGGTATATAATATTTAAAAATAAATATTATAACCTATTGCTTTTCAAGACCTTCTTACTTTTGGAGGAAACACTTAATGTCCTCAAAGATGACGAACATAGCACAACAATGCTTTTGACATCAATGACAACAAACACTCCTCAAAATGTCCAAAAATTGAATACAGGAACATATATATATATATATATATATATATATATATATATATATATATATATATTAGGAATCTCCAATAATGGGAGTTAGACACTTGTGGGAGTCAAGAACCTCCCCATCATTGAAAAGTCAATGTCTATTGATGTGTCTGTAGTTGAGCATTTTTGGTTGATCAAACTTTTGACGTACTCCTTTTAATGACAAAATCAACATTCGTTGTCTGAACTAGCATGTGGGAATTTCTCTCCATTGAAGATATAAACACCTACACACATGTCCAAGCATGGTTATCCCCCTTCGTATGGGGATGAGCATACTCTACTAAAATTAAACCTCCTAGAAAGCTAGAAATATGTACAGGTTCATGGATCTTGTGCCTGATAGGCCTAGGTTTCCTAGGCTACCTTCAGAGTGCATTCAGGGCATCATTCCTACAAAAAAAAACACAACTAAAGAAATAAAATGTAGGACTTTAAAAAGAATAAATTATTTTTGGTTCATGTGGACAAACATGTGTCCACATATTACTAAATTTTTTTAAAATTTCAATCAAGTGGGGTCTCCCCCATGCCTATTCTAGACTCAATCATGTAATTCTCAGGTGCATGATATGGCCACAATCGGTGACCATTGACTGTCAACATAGTGTTGCTTCCATCAATAGTTCTGACATGCACAACACCATTGTTGATCAGTTCAATCACCTCATATGGCCCCATCTAATGTTGCATGAGTTTTCCCTTTCTTTCTTGGAACCGAGAATCATACAACAATGCCCATTCTCCCACCTTGAACTACTTTGGCTGAATGCGATGATCATGCCATCGGGTTCTCTATTTCTGAATGACTTATATTCGATGCAAAGCATCACGTCGGTATTCATCTAGTTGATTAAGTTGCTGAATCTATTCTTTCTGTGCTTCATCCAGATTCAAATTCAGTTCTACTATGGTTCTAAGAGTTTTGATTTCAAATTCTATAGGCATCATAGCATTTTTCCCATATACCAACTGGAATGGTGTAAAACCAGTGGTAGTTTTCCAAGTGGTTCTGTAAGCCCAAACTGCTTCTAGTAATCTCATAGCCCAGTATTTCCTGTGTTGCTGCACCATTTTTGTGAGAATATTTTCCAATTCACGGTTAGTGACTTCTACTTGCCCATTTGCTTGGGGATGGTAAGGAGTGGTCTTATTGTGCCTAATTTTGTACTACTACATTATTTCCTAGATCAGATTCAAAGTGAATTGGGGTCCCTGATCAGTAGTGATTTCTCTTGGAATGCCAAATCACGTGAAGATGAATGCAAACAAGAAATCTGCTATAGTATTTTCCTTGGAATCGTGCAATGCCTGCACCTCAACCCATTTAGTCACATAGTCAGTACAAACTAAAATATATCTCTTACCTATTAATTGTGGATTAATGGGCCCTACAAAATCCATTCCCCATTTGTCAAATGGCTCAATGTGCACATGTGGTTGGAGTGGCATTTCATCTCGGAGAGTTGGTCTGCCCATCCTCTGACACTAGTCACATTGACTCACATGTTTGGCTGCATCCTTAAATAGTGAAGGCCAAAAATATCCAACCTGCAATACTTTAAATGTAGTCCTTTTACCTAAAAAATGGCCACCATAGGGTTCATCATGGCAAGCTTTAAGAATTTTTGCAATGTCATTTTTAGCAACACACCTTCTCATGATTTGATCAGGCCCGATTTTAAATAGGCGACCATCAATCCATGAAAAGGTCCCACTCTTCTCTATTAATGTCTATTTTTCACGTGGTGAGAGTGTAGGGGATACTTTACCCATGGCTAAGTAATTAGCCATATCTGCATACCATGATATTTGTTCATCAAGAGCAAAGAGATGCTCATCTGGAAATTGATCTTTTGTGGTTGTATGATCTAGAGGTGTCAACTTGGAAAGAAAATCTGCAACCACATTGTCTTTACCTAGTTTTTCAACAATTGTAATATCAAATTCTTGCAAAAGTAAAATCCATATAATAATTCTACCACTAATTGCAGGTTTTTTCATCAGGTATCTGATGGCTGAATGATCAGTATGCACAAAAACCTTGTAACCTGTAATATAATGGTGAAATTTGTTAATAGCATGAATGAATGCAAGAAACTATTTCTCTGTGATAGTGTAATTAAAATCAACACTTGTAAGATGTTTACTGACATAATAAATGGCATAAAATTCTTCACCATATTTCTGTCCCAGTACTACCCCTATCGCATTATTGGATGCATCCACATATATGTGAAAGGGAATGGTCCAATTTGGACCTCTCAATACTGGAGCAGTGGTTAGTCTCTCTTTCAAAGTTTGAAATGCCTATTCACGTTCATCTATCCAAACAAACTCTACATATTTTGACAACAATGTGGTCAAGGGTTTAGAAATTTTGCTAAAATTTGATATAAACCTTCTATAGTATCCAACAGAGCCAAGGAAACTTTGGACATCTTTCTGAGTTTTAGGAGTGGGCAGATTTTTTATTACCTCAATTTTCTTTTTATCTACCTTTATCCCATCTCCAAAAATATGATGTCCTAATACTATCCCTTCTTACATTAACATAAAATATTTTTCATGACTCAGGGACAAATTAGTTTCCTCACACCATTGAAGCACTCTTTCCAAATTTGTTGTGGCTTCCTCAAAAGTCTCACCATAAACTGTGAAGTCATCCATGTATACTTCCATAGTTTCTCCAATCATATCAGAGAAGATACTCAATACTACCCTTTGAAAAGTGGTAGGTGCATTACACAAACCAAAAGGTAAGACTCGGTAAGTGAAGGTTCCCCATGGATAAGTGAACATTATTTTATCCTGATCCCCTTCCCCAATTTGTATCTGATTGTATCCACTAAACCCATCCAAGAAAGAAAAGTACTTTCTTCCTGCTAAGGTGTCAAGGACCTAATCTATAAAGGGTAAGGGGAAGTGGTCTTTCTTTGTTGCCTTATTGAGCATTCTATAATCAACACAAATACACCACTTTCCATTTTTCTTGGGTACCACCACCAAAGGTGATACCCACTCACTATCAGATATAGGGTAGATAAATCCAACTATTAGGAGTTTTTGTAATTCAGTTTTAACAATTTCCTTCATGGTTGGATTCATCCGACGTTGTGGTTGTCTTACCAGTCTTACTTGTTCTTCTAGATATATATGATGAGTACAGACTTCAGGAGCAATTCCCCTCATGTTTGAATAGTCCCAAGCAAAATAATTTTGGTGTTTGACTAATATCTTTTTTAGGGTGTCTTGTTGAACAAGTGTCAACTCATTGTTTACATTCAATATCCTCCTAGGTTCAACCTCAATTTGTTTGATGTGGTGATATTTACTTCCAACAAGTGGTGATTCTGGAGGAGGGCAGGAGGATTCTCCTTGGAAAAAGTTTTTTATAACTCTCTCTTCATCATTTTCATCCTCAAGCTCATCCAATGCCATTATTGGTTGAATCATTGATAAATCACCAGTATTCTAATTTTCATAGTCGAGTTCTCCCAACAAGTCAACGGATTGTGCAGGTGGATGAATAATCAGATTTTTAACATTCTGACCATTAGAAATGGTCATTTTTCCATTCCTTGTAGCTTATATTTCCAACCAAGGTCTACTTAATATGAGTGGATAACACCTAAAATTTGTGAAAGATGTTGGACATTTATGATACTATAATGTTAACATCATGAGAGTGGATAACCACCCAACCCAAACTTTGATTGCAACACCAAGAAATATGTTGGATATTCCCATGCATCTACTATAACTAGAATGTCCTCCAACATTCCTTAAGGGAGCACTGTAAATATGTTAGCCAATTGAAGAATAGTTTTAGTTGGCTTCAGATTTGTGAGTTTAAGTTTCAACATAGTATCCTTGGGCATGACATTAATGGCTGCCCCTAGATCTACTAGTGTATTGGGTAATGGATAGCCTTCAATTTTGATAGTTAAAATAGGGCTTCCTAGGTCAGAATATTTCTAGTGGTAGGTGTTTCCTAGCATGAGATCAGCTAGCTGACCCACCACATTAATTGCTTTTGTTGGCCTTCGGCCTGGTTTTCTCAGACATAATTCTCGTATGGATTTTGTGTAAATTGGAACATCTCTTATAGCCTGGAAAAGAGGAATTGTGATTGTTAAATTTTTCAGACTAGATAAAATGTCAAACTCTGGTTGTACTGGCTTTCTTGGTTCCTGTAACCTTTTAGAAAAAGGTGGAACCTCTTCTCTATCATTTTTAGTAATTGGTTCTTCCTCTACTTCTACAAGAGGTGATTCCTCAACTTCTACTTCTACATTTTCCTCCTCTTCTACCAAAGGAGCTATTTCTACTCCTACTTATCTTCCTGATCTTAACTGTACAGGATTACATCCTACTCTAATATTGTACATTGGAAACATCTCATTTTCCACTTGGTATGCTAGCTGATTTGATTTGTTGTTGTTGGGATTTGATGTGGGCTGTGCAGGAATTTGAGCAGGTCTCAAAGTAGGGGGAGCTGGCAAACTCTACTGTAGTGGGACTTGTGTTGCATTCTATGGAGTTGAATTCCATGCATTATAGTTTCTCCACTAAGGTCCAGGCTACTGATATGGCATCCATGGGTATGGATTATAAGGAGTGGTTCCTTGGGGGTGTTTGTCCAAGGTGGTTGTCCCCACAAACCCATATTGGGTGGCTGAACTTGACCTTGATTCATGTAATTACCTCCCCCATAGGGTGGCATTCCAGCTGACATGTTGTTTCCCATAGGAGACTATTGCCAGTTTCTCCTATTTCCCATGAAATATGCTTCCATTACTTCAGGATCTTCTCTAGCTTTTGGAAATTGTGGGCACAACTTTATCTTATGGTCTTTCTAACAAACAGCACATACTCTAATATTGTTTTTTGGACATGCATTTTTGGGGTGCTTCCCTCTACATTTGGGATAGAAATAGGCTAATGCTACCTCATTCTCCTACTTCTTTTTCTGAAGCAGAAGAGTATCCATATGAAGTGCAAGAGATGACAACATCTCACTCTTTAGGTCTTCTAGCATGTTACCTATTTTAGTTTTGGTGACTGTGGCTATTGGTTTGATATTTTGGGAGGTTGGTTTACCTTTCCTTCATGAATAATTCTGACATAAACATTAGATATCTGACATTTGATGCTGGTAAATATCTCCTCTAGATATCATGTTCAATGCTTCAAGAGACTCATTGGTGAGTCCTTTTAAGAAGACACTTCTTAAGGACCTATCACTCAGTTTTGCATGGGGAGATCTTTGTAGGTTAAAGCTAAATCTATCCCAGTATTCTTCCAATGATTCATCTTCCTTTTGAGTCATATCAAATATTTCCTCTCTAGAATCTCGTGCCCTACCAAAGTTTTGGTATTGGTCTAGGAAGAGTCTTTTCATATCTTCCCAGGTAGTAATATATTTATTTCCTAAACTAATGAACCAATGTAGGGTTGCATCATCTAAGGTTGAGGGAAATAGTTTTAGTTTTTGGGCATCAATCTTGTAATCTACTGACCTGCATAGAACATCATACTTAAAAAGGAATAAGTCAGGATCTTTAGTCTAAAATCCTCTAAAAATAGGAAGGTGGGCAGGAGAGATGTGTTTCATTTTTGTGTCTCCTATTGCCTCTTCTATTGGAAAGTTAAAATTGGTGGATGTCTCTTCAGTTTCAGCCATATTTTTAGAAAATGGGGTATCTACACCTGCTTCCCTTAAAGCAGTCTCTAAGGCTCTTCTATCATTTTGAGTATTCTACACAAGAATCTCTAAGTCAGCTACTGATATAGTTCCATCCTCTATAGCTTTCCAACATTGGTTGTACAACAAATCCTCCTCAGATTGGATTCTTCTAAAGTTGCTATTATCTACCATTAATTCTTCATCAAGATTTGGCTATTTTGGTAAAGAAGAACTCTGTGCAAAAATTGGATGTTGACTCCAATGCATTGGTGGAGGTGATGGGGGTGATGAAATTTCAACTTCAGAATCTAGTATAGCTGATTCAGGGGCTTCTTGTGAAACAATATTTTTACTCTTGAGAAAATGACCATCCGGTCCTCTGGTTCATGGTGGACTCATACAAGATTAGGTGGAAAAATTCTATAGATAAGTTAACCTAAAATTTTTAGATTCACTTGCTACATAACAGGTTTTTATAGTTGGTACTTCCTTGACAACGGTGCCAAAATGTTGGGCAAAATATTGGTTACAACTACAACTAATTTTATTGCCTCCATTTAAATTATCAAACCTGGGAAAGCTCATAAACTTTGTGAAGTACTTGTTGTGGCTGCTCCACAACGTACCCCAAAATTGGGGACCCACCTTTTTGCATGTTTTCCAAGAAGACCGAAGTGGCCCATATGCTAAAGATCAAAGAAAAAGCAAAACACCGCAAGGAGAAAAAGGTGTCGCGATATCGCGACATGTTGCATTTTCACGGACAAAAGAAAAGAGAAAACAAGAAAGAAAAAGTGTCACGATATCGCGACATGTTGCATTTTCATGGCCAAAAGAGAAGAGAAAGAACAAGAAAAAAAAGTGTCACGATATCGCGACATGTTGCATTTTCGCGGCCAAAAGAGAAGAGAAAGCAAGAAGAAAAAGTGTCACGATATCGCGACATGTTGCATTGTCGCGGCCAAAAGAGAAGAGAAAGAACAAGAAAGAAAAAGTGTCGCGATATCGCGACATGTTGCATTGTCACGGCCAAAAGAGAAGAGAAAGACAAGAAAGAAAAAGTGTCACGATATCGCGACATGTTGCATTTTCGCGGCCAAAAGAGAAGAGAAAAAGCAAGAAGAAAAAGTGTCGCGATATCGCGACATGTTGCATTGTCGTGGCCAAAAAGAAAAAAGTGTCGCGATATCGTGACATGTTGCATTGTCACGGCCAAAGAAAGAGAAAGACAAGAAGAAAAAGTGTCACGATATCGTGACATGTTGCATTGTCACGGCCAAAGAGAAGAGAAATAACAAGAAAGAAAAAGTGTCGCGATATCGCGACATGTTGCATTTTCGCGACCAAAAAGAAGAGAAAGAACAAGAAAGAAAAAGTGTCGCGATATCGTGACATGTTGCATTTTCGGGCAAAAGAGAAAAAGTGTCGCGATATCGTGACATGTTGCATTGTCAGAAAGGAAAAGTGTCGCGATATCGCGACATGTTGCATTTTCGGCAAAAAAGAAAAGCAAACAGCAAAAAAGAAAAGTGTCACGATATCGCGACATGTTGCATTTGACCAAAAGAGAAAAGTGTCACGATATCGCGACATGTTGCATTTTCACAGTCAAATGAAAAGAAAAAAAGTGTCGCGATATCGCGACATGTTGCATTTGTGACTACAAAAGGGGAGAGGAGACAAGAGTGTCACGATATCGTGACATGTTGCATTTTTGCCAAGGGAACAGAGTAATGGACAGTGCGTCTGATATTAGTGATGAACACCAAGATAGTGACCGAAGACGCATAATGACGTGGTATTATTACATAAGGACAAAATCCAATGAATAAGACAAAATGTTACATAAGGAATCTTTAATGATTTGAAATCATTTAAGATGGTCGTTACACATGGAAGGAAGCGGACGCATGCCCATGTGGAGAAAAGGAAACATTTTTTTTTGAAATCAAGGGCCACAAAATAGAAATGAAAAGCCTTTTTGGAAACCAAAACACATGCATGCACAAGGGAAGGTGAAACGAACAACCATTGGAAAATGAAACGAAAAGCTTCTTGAAAATTTTAAATACGCCAGGCAAGGATGTTTTGAGGGGTTGGAAACTGCTACGAGCAGAGTTGCAGATTTGAAGGCAAGAGGGCCATTCTGGACCTGTTTGAGTCATTTTTCTTCCATGGACTGGTTTGGGAAAACCAAAAATTTTGCTATTGTAAAATGACACATTTTTAATGCAGGAGTTTTCAGAAATTTGCATCTTGTGGGCAAGAAAGAAGGAGATTCTCTTTGCATGCTATGGATTTAATGTCTATTTCTTTTCTCTTTTTCAGATTTCGAGTTTGTAGATGGAGTTAATGCAAGTTTGCTTGGTTGCTTCATGTGAATGCTTGAACCTGAAATTTATTTTAAACCCTAGGAACCAACACTTAGTCTATGGGGATTGTGCTTGTTTTGCAAGTCCAATAGGTTAGGTTGCATGCATGGAAACCTCACATCTTCGGTTTTGTCGAAATAGGATAGCATCATACTGAATGCATTTTATTTTCAGTTTTCTGCATTTTCTTTCAACTTTTTCTGCATTTTATTTTTCCAGAAATTTTAACTTTTTTTAAATTTTCAGGCATTAAAATAAACATTTAAAAAATTTCAAAATCCAAAAATAATTTCACCATTGCGTAGGTTATACTTCAGACTTCCAATACGCACTTTGAAATTTCATTTTCGGAGTTGTTTAGTATTTTTAAAAATTCATCGAAGTTGTTGTTTTATTACAGATTTTGAAAAATCCGAAAATAGAAAATTTCCATTTTAAGGTCAAATTTCATTTTTTCAGTTTTGTTTTGCATTCATGAGCCTATGATGACATTCCCTTCATGAAAATTCCAATTTCATTGAAGGAGTTATGTTTTATGGCATTTTCACAAATTTCCATTTTTGGAGCCTAAAATTGCCCTCTCTTCATAAAAATTCTAATTTTACGAAAGAGGGGTAATTTGAGTATTACATTGAAGGTCATTTATTCAAAGCACTTAATTGTTCATCTTGATGAAAATTTGATTTCATTTAAGAGGGATAAGTTAAAGTGACATTTAAAGCCCTTTATTTAAGGCCATAAATTATTGCTTCTTTGTGAAAATTCATTTCACCAAAGAGGGATAGTTTATCGATCATATTGAAAGCTATCTTCATCTTCATGATAAGAAGCCATATTTGGAATTAATAAAGAAGATAAAATCTACCTTAAAACTCTCAAGATAAAAGGAATTAAGGCACTACATCGTGGTCATATGAGGGCCAACTCACATTTGCTTTATTTTGGTTCAATGAACAATCACTAAAGTTTCATGGTAAAATAAACCAACATTGCCCCTTGTTTACAGTTACTTGCAATCACTAAGGTGTTCCAAGCATTTAAATTGAATATCTTTATTTGAGATTACTAATACACATATGCAAATGCTAATATAGCGGAGACCTTGGAGAAGTTGTTTGTTTAACTTCTTTGCAAGAGGGGATTTGGAACCCAAATCCTAAGGGAGAGTGTACTTTCACAATTGGGTGAAAATACCACTCAACAGATTGGCGCTAGAAGGAGGGCCTGAATTGGTTTATTTCAGTGTGATTTAAATGCTATAGGGATTTAAATTTTGAATATTTCATGCCCTATTGATTATTATCTTTAGCCCTCTTTTAACAATACAACCTTGTAGTGTTAAAAGGAGGACATGAATTGCTATGCATTGTTCTAACGCTTTTGATTGTTCATACAGGAATAATGTGTTTTGATTTGATTTTGAAAAATTTTGGTCTTGACTAACGAGGTTGTCTCCATGCAATTACTTTCATTTGATTTTAATGGATACATCTCTTGGTTGATGCTAACATGATTATTCATACGTTACATGTTTGATATTTGCTAGTCATTTCATGCTTATTTGTAAGGAATTATTTTGTCTAAAATGTATTTGTTGTCGGTATTATGCTCTTCACTTGCGTGTAATGCGATCTTGTGAATCGGAAAGCCTACAACACTAGGAGTATGCTCTTCACTTGCGCATATGCGATCTGGTGAATCAGAAACTAATTTACATTTTTAGAATATTGCTTTGTCATGGTTCCTTCTTTTATTCATGACTAACAAATTGGTTTTGAAGTTATATTTTGAGTTTTACTAATGACGACATACGATATAAGAGCTGAAGTAGCATCTCTAAGAGAAAGAATGGTATCTACGATGGAGGATCATTATAAGGGTTTGTCTATACATGGGATACCCTATCAAATTCCTAAAATGTTATTGGAGTTTCTACGATGTTTTAATCAAGAGGTGCCACTAGGATACTTGCAAAAATTGTATGTCTACAAGAATACATTATGTCAATTCCAAATTTTCTATGAGGAGGTGGCTTGTAAGTTATTTGCATACATTTTGGATGATAGACCATTCTTTTGGTATGGCCAACTACCCATGGAGGTTAGGACTTCTTGGATACAACTAGAAGCAACCTATCTTTATCATTTTGGTAATCAGGTTGACTTAGAGATGTTGAAAAATCAGTTTACCTCCATACGTAATGAGCCTAATGAATCCTTGAGTCAATTCAATGGAAGATTTCGTGAGTTGCACTCCCAAATGTGGGAAAATTTTAACACATCAGAAGAGGAAGCTATTCAAGTATACATGGGAGCCATACACCCCAAACTTGCTACATCTTTAAAGAAAAACTTGGATGACTTGTCTCTAGAGACAATCTATGAGATCTTGGAAAAGGTAGAACAAGTTTTTGAAGAAGAAAAGGCACAACATGTTCACATGAGAGATTGTTCTTTTGGAGTTAGTGATGCCAACCTACACCAACCATCAAATGTAGCACCCTCCACTCCAATGATACCTAAGGTAAATGATCAAGGGGATGAATTTGAAGGTCCAAATGTTACAACCACCTTAGATGTAGTCCAAGAGGAGGTGCAAATTGCTAAGTCGACATCCACCAGTGAGGATTATGCAGAGATGATCTCATTCATAGAGATACATGATTATTTAGATGAAGGGGTTCTAAATTCAACAATGTTTGAAATATGTGATAGGACGGAACCTACCATAGAATTGGATGAAGTGGTTGAAAGTGAAATTGGAAGAAAACCAATAAATGAATTTGAAGATATGATAGAGTTTCACCACTTGTTCTTGGAAGATACTATTGATGAGATGTTTGAAATTAACGACCAAGAAATTCTTCACCCTCCAAATTGTGATGAAACGAAATCATGGGTTACCAAGTTGGACTATGATAGCCTTACAAATTTGAATTCAAAAAATGACCCACTTTTGGAAATAATTGAACCATCTAAGGAAGGTGAAGGTGAATTTGATGAGAAACACATTGATGAATTGGAAGATGTTGAAGAAGTAGTTGAACGTCACCACTTGACTTTGGAAGATGATTATTATGATGCTTGGAAGAAGTGGGAAGACTACACTCACTCCAAAACTGCTAATGAAACTTGTGTGCCAATTGATATACAGGACAACATAATCGCCTACTCAAAGGAAGATATTACAACTCCTGTACAATTTGAGGATGTTTTGGAAGAGGGTTTCAAATCTCATCAAATTTTGGAAGATTATAATGATCCTACTACCAAGGACAAAGAAGAAAAAGAATTGACAAATGAATCAAAAGATCATGTCACAAATACCATGGAGTTTCATCCCACAAATTTGGAAGATAATTTTTACAATGGTTGGGGAAGATATGAAGATGTGTTATTTCCTCACACCCCTATTGATGAAGCCTCTATTCCAATTTATATGCAGGATGTTGAAACTTCTACTTCATACGAAGATCTCACATTCACAAGATTTGAGAAGGTTACAAAATTCGATCATGTTGAATATAAATTCATTGAAGATTCGGATACAAGTTTGCATGATTATTTTGAGGATTCAAATGAAGAGATACCATGGATAGTGAACAAAGAATTGGAATTAAATGACAAAGTGGTTGATCTATTAGAAGCAACGCAAGTGATTGATCATGAAGATGAGTTACTTGACATACACTTTGACCAAGAATATTTGAGGGTTGAAAAGGATGGGCATGTTTTCAATTGGGTGCCCAATTTTGGTATGTTTGATGAACAAGTAATCAATGAAGAATATGAAGACCATGAGGTGAAAGAGGGAATTGCAAATCCTCACCAAATTTTGGTAAATGAAAATGTGAAAAAGGTAAAATCTAAACCTTTGTGTCCAAACATCCAAGATTTAGGTGAAGATTTGTATAATTCAAATGATATTTATGATGAAATGCCATTGAAGGTGAATGAAGAACAAGGATTAATTTCTAACCACACCTTTGATAACATTACTTTAATGAATGAAAAGGAGCTTGATGCACTTAAATTGCTAAATCAAATTCATCAACAATTAATTCTTGAACCTAGGATAAAAACTTCTAATGATCCCCATTTAGTAAATATCCTAGATGCTTGTAAATTGTTGCACAATTTTGATTGGCCTAAGAACATGGAAAATGAATTAGCTTTGAAATTTTTAGAAATAGGCTCTTGCTTACAAAATTTCATTTTGAATAAAGAAAGCCTAGTTCTAAATCATGAATGGAATTATGAAATTTACACCTTAAAGAATAGACAAGAAAGAATTGAAAATCAACCATTGTCTAATCAATTTGGTAATTTGAATCTCACCTATGAGAATACTAATGGAACTAAATCTAATTGGTGGGGTGAGAGAGGAAAGTTGAAGTTGGTTGCATTGTTTGGTCTAATCTTGTTTTTGTTTGATTCCTTCCACATTTGGCATGTGTATCACATTATATGTCTTTTGGAATGCTCAAATCATGTTTGGGATCCAGGGAAGTGATAGTTCAAACTGTGCATCATCTTGTACCATATTGTACATTTGTATATAGTCTTTGGTTTTTGGTTTTGGTTTGTGTTTTCAAGTTTCTTTTTTGGGATTG
Source organism: Wollemia nobilis (assembly GCA_028583015.1). Classification (NCBI taxonomy): domain Eukaryota; kingdom Viridiplantae; phylum Streptophyta; class Pinopsida; order Araucariales; family Araucariaceae; genus Wollemia; species Wollemia nobilis. The sequence goes on from JAQPPZ010002979.1 coordinate 9,261,021, forward strand.
CATTTTGGGTTTGGTTTTAAGTTTTGTGTGTTGGTCCTTTGGACACTTTTGGTTTGTCTTGAAAAAAAAAAAAAAAAAAAAGCGAGATGTCAACTTATGTCCTTATGAATGTTGACTAAGACTAAGAGAATATGAAACATCGGAATTGTATTGCAGAAAGCTCCACGAGTATCGCAAACACATTAAAGAATATCGTTTGGAACTTGTGATGCATGAAGTTGTCAGTTTTATAAATTATGGCAAAGTAGGTGGTATACTCCATCCGCATTTCAAAAAGAGCAATGCATTCATCCATATCTCATGTTACATTCCACATTGCATATACATTTCATCTCGGTTGCATCTACATTTCAAATACAATCATTGAAAAGGTGTCGAATCCTCTTAGGGTTATTACATAACATATATTAAAAGGATCCTAAGGTTGGGAACTGATGCCCGAACTATCTTGAACCAAGCACGTTCTACACATATTAAAGAGGATCTTGAGAAAAATGGTCAAAACCATACTTGGAAGAAAAGGTGAGGCGAAAGGAGTATTTCGTGTCTATCCTATCATGCAACATAATCCTTAAAACAATGGTTTTTACCACTCCTATAGTGCTTAAAGCCTAAAATCAGAGTAGTAAGGATAGGGTTAAATCCCCATCGAACTTAGGTTGAGGATCCAACTCCCCAAAGCTCTGATTTGACCTTCATGGAGTAGTAAGGATAGGGTCTAATTCTCATCTCGCTTAGGTTGAGAATTCGATTCCCCAAAGCTTCTATTTTGCCTCCTTTCCACTCAAGAACTTGAAATTCCAAAGCAAATATTTTTCATTCTACTTTTATTGCATCATTGATATTGGATTGGAAGGATCGTACTACATGTCCCTTGCAAGGATGGGTAGTCATCCCCAAGGTTCAAGAAATCAAAAGTAAAGTCAAATCCTGGATTATGGGGTTGATCTCCACCGGGGCTATAGACGCCTGACTGGCAGTGGAGTATGCTCATGCGTGGCAACATGTCTTGTCTAAAAGCAAGACCACTGATTGCTCAAACGGATAGGCTAGCCTGACAGTTTCATCCATAACAGGTTAAATCATTTTGTTCAAGATGAGGTAATGAACTCCAGATCAGAGTAGTAAGGATAGGGTTAAATTCCCATCTCGCTTAGGTTGGGAATCCTATTCCCCAAAGCTCTGATTTCACTTACACTTGCACATGGGTTCAAGATGGTAGTGACACATAACCAACTTTGGGATCTAGTAAATTAATTCAGTATACACATATTTGGTCCTAAGAGGGTTTGACAGTTTTAATATGTTTGTTCATGATACTAGAAAGTTTGAGCCTTTGCAAAGCTTGTTATATCTCTAGCATATTTGTCATACATTAAATCCTACAGAATCATCCATAACTTCTCATACGCACGAATCATAAGTGAAAATGACAATGGAAAGTTGAACGAGTTTCAAATGATAGGGAATGAAGCACATTGCACACATCGAGCTGATGCTTAATAATTCTAATGCTTCATGTATTTCTCATCTAGTTTCATTCTTGGGATATTTGTTGACGCTTGTATTTGAGTTTTGAAGGTGTTCAGGTTGAGTTCTCACCGAAATGCTCGGGAGCATTTCCCAGCAGAGTCGCCATTTGTTGTGGCTGCTCCACAACGTACCCCAAAATTGGGGACCCACCTTTTTGCATATTTTCCAAGAAGACCGAAGTGGCCCATATGCTAAAGATCAAAGAAAAAGCAAAACACCGCAAGGAGGAAAAAGTGTCGCGATATCGCGACATGTTGCATTTTCACGACCAAAGAAGGAACAAGAAAGAAAAAGTGTCGCGATATCGCGACATGTTGCATTTTCTCGGCCAAAGAAGAAAAGTGTCGCGATATCGAAAAGTTCATATCAAATGTTGCAAAGAAAAAGTGTCGCGATATCGCGACATGTTGCATTTTCTCAAAAAAAAGTTGTCGATATCGCGACATGTTGCATTTCAAAAAAGTGTCGCGATATCTGACATGTTGCAAAAGTGTCATGATATCGCGACATGTTGCATTTTCAGCCAAAGAAAGAAAAGTGTCGCGATATCGCGACATGTTGCATTTTGACCAAGAAAAGGAGATATAGACATGTTCAAAAAAGAAAAAAAGTGTCACGATATCGCGACATGTTGCATTTTTGACTCAAAGGAGAGAGACAAAGTGTTCACATATACGACATGTCCCATTTTCCAAGGGAACAGAGTAGTGGACAGTGCATCTGATATTAGTGATGAACACCAGGATAGTGAAACTGAAGACTGCATAGTGACGTGGACACATAAGGACAAAATCCAATGAATAAGACAAAATGTTACATAAGGAATATTTAATGATTTGAAATCATTTAAGATGGTCGTTACACATGGAAGGAAACGGACGCAAGCCCATGTGGAGAAAATGAAACGAAGGGCCACAAAATAGAAATGAAAAGCCTTTTTGGAAACCAAAACACATGCATGCACAAGGGAAGGTGAAATGAACAACCATTGGAAAATGAAACGAAAAGCTTCCTAAAATTTTAAATACGCCAGGCAAGGATGTTTTGAGGGGTTGGAAACTGTTGCGAGCAGAGTTGCAGATTTGAAGGCAAGAGGGCCATTCTGGACCTGTTTGAGTCATTTTTCTTCCATGGACTGGTTTGGGAAAACCAGAAATTCTGCTATTGTAAAATGACACATTTTTAATGCAGGAGTTTTCAGAAATTTGCATCTTGTGGGCAAGAAAGAAGGAGATTCTCTTTGCATGCTATGGATTTAATGTCTATTTCTTTTCTCTTTTTCAGATTTTGAGTTTGTAGATGGAGTTAATGCAAGTTTGCTTGGTTGCTTCATGTGAATGCTTGAACCTGAAATTTATTTTAAACCCTAGGAACCAGCACTTAGTCTATGGGGATTGTGCTTGTTTTGCAAGTCCAATAGGTTAGGTTGCATGCATGGAAACCTCACATCTTCGGTTTTGTCGAAATAGGATAGCATCATACTGAATGCATTTTATTTTCAGTTTTCTGCATTTCATTTTCATTTTTCTGCATTTTATTTTTCCAGAAATTTTAACTTTTTTTTAATTTTCAGGCATTAAAATAAACATTTAAAAAATTTCAAAATCCAAAAATAATTTCACCATTGCGTAGGTTATACTTCATACTTCCAATACGCACTTTGAAATTTCATTTTCGGAGTTGTTTAGTATTTTTAAAAATTCATCGAAGTGGTTGTTTTATTACAGATTTTGAAAAAACCCGAAAATAGAAAATTTCCATTTTAGGGCCGAATTTCATTTTTTCAGTTTCTGTTTTCACTCATGAGCCTATGATGACATTCCCTTCATGAAAATTCCAATTTCATTGAAGGAGTTATGTTTTATGGCATTTTCACAAATTTCCATTTTTGGAGCCTAAAATTGCCCTCTCTTCATAAAAATTCTAATTTTACGAAAGAGGGGTAATTTGAGCATCACATTGAAGGTCATTGATTCAAAGCACTTAATTGTTCATCTTTATGAAAATTTGATTTCATTTAAGAGGATAATTGATTTAAGAAAAAGGATTAATGAAGAAAAAATTAAAACTAAGATAAAAGGAATTAAGGACTACATCGTGGTCATATGAGGGCCAACTCACATTTGCTTTATTTTGGTTCAATGAACAATCACTAAAGTTTCATGGTAAAATAAACCAACATTGCCCCTTGTTTACAGTTACTTGCAATCACTAAGGTGTTCCAAGCATTTAAATTGAATATATTTATTTGAGATTACTAATACACATATGCAAATGCTAATATAGCGGAGACCTTGGAGAAGTTGTTTGTTTAACTTCTTTGCAAGAGGGGATTTGGAACCCAAATCCTAAGGGAGAGTGTACTTTCACAATTGGGTGAAAATACCACTCAACAAGTACCATGCACAGTTCATTCCTATAAAACCAACAAGATGAGTCTACTATATCCTAATATTTGGGGGGAGGGTTTGTGGTGTCATTTTGTTTCTTGTCCAAACCATTAATTTAGCCTATATTATCAAACCCATGAATGGAAATAAACTACATAAAGTAAAAATGCATACTTACTAGAAAATATAAAAAATAGGGAAACTATTATAATCAAGTAAACTGTAGAAAAGACAAAATAGAAAACAAACTGTGCATAAATGAATTACAAGAAAAATAGAAAAAAGAGGAGGAATACTATTGATATTGGGTCCAAGATTCTAGAAGATTCTTCCCAAATCAATGCATGCACATCGAATGCATAGAAATATAAATATTAACACTCGAATAAATTTTATTATAGCTCCAAAAGTGATTTTATAGGATATTGTTTGGGATGCCTTTTTAGGGGTGGCTTGTGCATTTATATAGTGTATAGCCATCCCTGATTACAAACTTAGGCAAGTCTATTTCAGACTCATTGTTATAAAAAACACGTGAAAAACAATCATAGACAATGAACATGCACTAAATTTATCCTTCATAGGATAATTTAGGCATGTTCTATTTATCGAACAAAATATGTCTAAAATTACACTTCAATCAACATCCATAGTTTTGTATAACTGATTTGCACATTTTCTTAATCATTAATGAGGAATGGATAAATTTTCTAGTTTATTTTGTTGTCCTTTATCCACATATATCGTTGGAAACTGCCATTCTATTTCTTCTAAAAATAGGGTTCTTGTTGTACTCTACTTCAACAGGAGATAGGCACTGTCTAACCTATCATTGGAAATCAAGCACACTTGAATACAAAGTCAAGAGTTGGGTACCGTTGACCCCGAAGTTGGGAGTTAGGCACCTTTGACCCTGAAGTTAGAAGTTAGGCACCTTTGACCTTGGAGTCGAAAGTCAAGCACCAAGATAGGAGTTAGGCACCTTCTAAATTTTAGGTAGAAGTTAGGCACCTTAATTCAGCATACATAACTCTTTGTTGTGGTCAACTTGATCCTTAGTTCTTCACCATAAAATATGAAGTGCTAGATCCAAATGGGACCTTAACGTAAATATACAGAAAAGTCGCAAAAATCATTGAATCTACACATAAATCACACTCAAAATGTATATTAGAGAATATACACAATTTCCTATTAAATATATATAAAACCTTCATAAAAAGTACATTCTATCAAAATAATATCGCACACCATGTTATGAATCCATACAAAATAAGAGTATTTTTGGTGCTCATCAGGGAGTTTGTTGATATAGTTATGGGCCTAGGAGATAACTATTTTGAGACTTGAGGAGTTTTTTTTTTAGGCCCATGCATTGTTGGGGTCAAATGTATTATATGCCATGTAGTGGTGACATGACATGGAGGAACGAACTAGGTGAGATTACAAGGGTCATACCCTCTTCTATTTATGTTAGTTTGGGAGCCTAAGACCTAAGGATATTGTTTGGTAGCTTTATCAAGGAGATCTAGTGTGGCAAGATGATGGCGTTGAGATGGACCGAGTGAGATGGGATAGATGGATGGCTGGTCAATATACCTTTCAAGTGGAAATATTTCTTTTCAGTAGTGTATAGAGGTAGGATAGGCTACGATAAGGTGCGCTTGATCCACTTGTGGTGATTTGGTGAGTCCATGGAGATCATGGGATACAATCATAGGTGGGGGTATTTGATCTGTCATTAGATGAGTTACTAGCCTTACCCTATGTTAAAGACAGAGGGAAAATACTAGAGTATAATTCATGGTGGGATACATAGATATGGGAGCCTAGGTTATGGGTGATTGATGGGGTTGGTAATAGAGGACTAAAGGTGGCATCTAGGAGTCAAGGGGTGGCCATTGATGACACTATAGGTGTGATCGGTGATGGGGGTGTGGAATTTGGTGTTGGTAGTTTGGAAATAGTTATAGGTGATGAGGTGAGTGGTGCTTCTTAGGAGGAATCATCCTTGAGGTGACACATGTGACCATGATGTGATAGTGGGGGTGGACCCTCATGGGTTGTAGAGACTACAATAGATGATTGGGATCAAGATGTTGATGTGTATGTGGAGGAGATGTTGGAGCATATGTAGGATGTTGAGATATGGTGTGATATGGAAGAGCAAACAAAAGTAGAGAGGGATGTCCTAATATTGGATATAGGGGAGTGCTAGATGCTGGTGACAATATTACTATAGGATCATGATGTAGCAATTGAAGAGAGATATTGAGTGTTAATGAGTTGAGGAGAGCTAGAGGTTGCTTGTGAGCAACTAAGAACATAGGTTGATGTGTTGGGGTAGCTCAAGGGAGAGATGGGGGACTACAATAAGAGCATGATGCAACTATAGTAGACAAGGATATTGTTTTAGCTACCAGAGGAGTAATGGAGATGGAGGTAGAGTAGCTAAGGGTATAAGTGACCAAGTTACAAAGGGAATGAGATGCCCTTATCATTTTTCAAGATGTAGCTAATGTGAGGATAGGATTTGGAGAGGATCTAGAGTGGATGAAGATGCTGGTGGGGAGTTGGAGCAGGATCACGAGGTGATTGTGGTAGAGAGAGATAAATTATGAGAGCATGCCAAGTGACCTAGTATGCAAGGAGTTAGGATAGCTCTATAGGCTAAGATGACCAAGTTACAACATGTTAGGATGGTTATGGGTAGTCGTATCTATAGGAGAAGGACAAGGTGACAACTTGTGATGTAGCTTTGATTACCTAGAGGATACCACTTCCTATTTATGCAAGTTTAAGGTTGCATTGTGGTCACATGAGTACCATTTTTGTGACCCTATTAGGATCATGATTTAGGGAACCAAGGATATCATTGGTGGAAATATTAGCCTCAATGTAGAGAGGTGAGATTTCATGAAGGAGAGTGAACATGATGGAAAATGGGTGTAATATCTATCAAATATATATATGCTCAAAAGGGGTTACAAGAGGTCCTCCTTTTTATGAATTTTTCTTAGAAGGCTACAAAGAGGGATTTCATAGGGTGAAAGTCCCTTCTCTTTTAGTAAACAAGTCAAAAATTCCCTAAATTGGTCTTCCAAATATCCTCAAATTTGGTGGGCTTACTACTAGTGTGCCACTATTGATCAAACCTACCCTCAAAACCTGCATGACCTGCAAAAATGGGTTAGTGTATTTGGGGGCTTATCATGGATCAATCCTAGTATTTTTGAAGAAATAATATGTTAAATAAAGTAGTAAAATGCATAAATAAAGTTGTTGTAAATGACCATAAATGAATAAAAATAGTAAATATTACATGTTTGAAGGGTTTTATGGCCTGTTGTTGCTTGAAATTGGCTTTTGAGTGACGGTCACTAGGTACCTAGAAACTCAAATTATGTTCATAAAAATGGAATAAAATTTTGTGGGGACCTTCCTCTTGTTTTTAGGAATCTACCCTCAAAATTTTAGGTCAAACGGAGTTCAGATGCAATATTTATGGGTAAAATAGTGAGGGTGACTTTGGTTGGCCCTGATTGGGTCGCAAGGTAGGGTGCAATTGGTTTTGGTTGTAGGGTACTTAGTGAATCTGAATGTGACTATATTTTTTTGATTTTGGTGGAACATGATGATGCCCTATAGATATTGAAGCTCCTGGTCAGTTTGGGGTCACCTTTAGAACCTATAAAACTCATTACAATAGGACACAAAAAGGGTGCAAAAAGAGATTTGACATGGTAGCAAGAGAGGCCTTATGATGCATCTATGTGGGTATGGATGAATGAGAGCTTAAGTGACCTTTATATTAATTCCCACAGAGTCTGGTTATGCAAAATGGATCATCAATATAGAATAAATGACCCTCTATTTATAGAATTTGGAGAGGTTAGGGGTAGGGGATAAGGTGTCCCCTATGAGGTGTCACTCATGAGGTGTCCCTTATGAGGTGTCCATGAGGTAAATGTCAATTGTGGTGAGGTTAAGGGTGAGGTGGAAGGTGACTCACCCTTTCACATGCCTTGAGAAAGGATATTTTAAATATCAAAGTGCACACATGTGTGAGGCACAAAATATCCAAATTGGTCATGGGTGCACACATGTGTGAGGGAAGGTTAATGTTAACCTTGATTAAGTTGACCCTGGGTTGGACCAAAGTCAAGGGGGTGAGGTGGAGGGTGACTCACCCCTTCCCATGCCTTAAATATTAAGCATATTTAAATATCTATTAATATCATGGGTGCACACATGTGTGAGCAAAAGGTTAATGTTAACCTTAATTAAGCTTAATTAAACATGTAATTAGCCCCTTAAGTGTACTTTAGTGATAAAGTAACTTTTATCCAAGGTAAAGGTTTACCTAGGTTGAGTCTTTGATGGTGGTCACATGAGGACCATGGTTAAATGTAGGAAAGGGCTTAAGTGGCCTAAGGAGCTTATGCATACCCCTTTTAATAAATGTAAGGTGTTTTAATGTTAATTAATACAATTTTATGGATTTTGCAATTTAATCAATCGTGGAGATAGGAAAAGTGACCATGTGTGAATTTTAGTTGTCTACATTTACCCCTTTTTGTACTACAGTGTGTGAAGACACAAAGTAGTGAAAATTTTTATGACACCAAGTGATGATTTTATTTGAAGAAAGAAGAATTGATGATGAAGGATTACATATGATTATGGCCTTTGTCATGCCATGGTAATTTTTGGGAGAGTAGACATAATATTGTCTTACTATCATGATCAATGTAATATGCCCCAATTGTGGAAGGAGTGAATGTATTCGAAACTTTACCTTTGATAATTTTTTAAGCTTGATTTGATTTGATGAGCCATTCAACTCATGATAGGTCTTGATTAGGTGCTTCATTCATGAGTGGTCTTACGACTACCATTCTGAATGAAGGAAATCCATGATTAACCTACAGGCATAGGTATTAGATCCATAAAATGTTCATTTGGATTGAATTTTTGATGAGAAGAGAAATTCATTTGGATCAGAGTTTTGATGAGGAGAAATTCTATTTTTTGAGTTACCCTAGCAAAGGAGGGTGTAAGATGATCTTCGAAAAAGGTTCTTGGAAAAGCACAATTTTCAATATTGTGTGTTTGGTTATTGATCATGCGTAAAGTGGCTTTAGTAAGATGTCTACTCCATCAAGCGATGAGGCGATGAGAGATGAAATAGAATTAGTGACGAAACGCTTGACAAAGTGGTCGATGAAATGAGATAAGTGATGAAATGGTAAGAATATGGAATAAATTAAGAATACGACATGAGGTGAAGGTGAAAAACACCATGGGGGACCCAGGGGTAGGTTTTGGAGAATTTTGGGCTCAGTCGCATGGTACCATGTGATTGTATAGGGTCGTAAGGTACCATGTGACTTTTTACTGATGTGACCCATTTACAATTTTCTTTTATGGGGGACCAAATGATGTCAGAATATAGGTAAACCATATAACATTGGAAAGCTCTTTTCAATACCAATATAATGGTAATGGTTTTGTGAAATTTGGAGAAGTTTTGGTGGGGGAATAGTGAGTTCAAAGTTGACAAAAAAAATTTAAGGTGATGATTCCTTAATTTTAAGCTTTTAAAAGAGAAAAGGGGCTTGGTTGGTTAGTTGACCAATGTATGAAGGTGAATTGATGGAAGAGATGGCCAAATTGCATGATGAGGTAGAGTAGTAGAGGAATCTAAGTGATGTTAGTGTGGTTGAGATGGCCAAATTATGTAAGGGGATGTTGGACCCATTTCTTGCATCCATAGGATTCGATTGTCATGCTACAAGAAATCGTTTGAAACCAATGAGCTATTACAGGCTCTAGTAAACTTACCTCTCTATTCTAATTAAAATAGATATTGCTAAAGAAATTTAATTGAATGGGTAAGGAAATACCAATGGTAATTTGTGATTTAACAAACATTACACACTTTAGATTTAAATATACATTACCTATATAAAAATGACCAAGTAGAGACAATGTAGGTATTATACCTTATGTAGACTAGTGCCTATCCAATTGGGTTGTTATAGCAATTTAAAAATATTCAGAACATGAATATAAAGAATAGGAAAAAGAAGAATCGACACCATTAAACTTATTCGAATATCGTAATCAGTCTAAGGGTTAACCGACGAAAGAAATGCTCAATATATGTTCAAATATTGTAACCTATTATGAGGAAACACACATAACTAAAGACAAGAGAATGATAAAACTGAAACCTAGAATTGTATTAGTTTCTTAAATAATAATTACATGCAGAGTTTGTAGAATACCATTAAACTCTATTTTTCAAAAGTTTTAATACAATGAGAAAGCCTTGTTCAAATGATGTAACAAGACTTCGTCAATTCTCCTTCTAAAATATTAGCAAGAAGAATATTTGGACATAAAGATCAAAAAGATTGGAAATATTATTAGCTCTCCAAACGCAACATTACCAAAACCTACACAATAAAGGGAGGAATGAGGGATGACAGAGAAGAAAAGACAATGGAAATACAACAACACAACTCAAATGGGCACTCAAGTGTACCTCTTAGAAAAAGTGCTATATCTAATGCTTGATGTAGATTCCGACCATAGCTGGTGTATTTATAGCCTCCAATCCTTGAATCTATTATTTTTTTCTTGATCTTGGCATTACATTTATCATCATCTAATTTGATCTTCAAAACTGGTATAGTTGGTTTCCACTATCCTCTTTTATTCATATTGTACATTCCCTTTGAATTTTCAAGTTTTAACTTGTTCAACCAATGATGTCAGTGCTTGGAGGGTCTCCTTCTTCTATTGCTCTTTATTTTGTTTCTTCCCCTATTGTTTCTCCTTGGCCATCTGACTGGCTTTCTGCTTTGGATGTTTCCCCTTTTCGAGAAACTTTCTCTTTGTCTCTAGGATGTGAGCTCTTTTCTAATTGTAGGTTGCATATTTTAATTTGTTTACCCTTTCTACCCTATTGTAGCCATCTGATTTGTTTTCCAATCATTCTCCAGGCATCAATGTTAAAATTTACAAATTTTTTTTACATATTCATCTCTTGTAGAATCCTATTTTTCTACATGCTGATATAACTTTTACTTTTTTGATACTAGGTGATCAGTATCTCCACAATATTTATGAGAAATGTGGTTTGCCTGGTCATCTCTGGTTCGTCATCTAGCTCACAATCAAAGTCTTCTATTTTATTTTTAAGGAGATCTTCTATACTGGTAGTTTCTAAGAATTCTTCCAATGATAACCCAATATCTGCTAGTTTTTTTGTTATGTCATCCAATAGAGTGAACATTCCTACAACATCATTAAGCCATATTTCCTTGTTTGATCCAAACATAGCTTCTCTCATGAATTAAATATTACACTTGACCTTAGTACCATCATTCAGTAATACTTATTTTTTTTGCATCTCCTTAAAATATTCTCACATTAAGTCGAGGGTAGGGTGAATGATCTCAAAGTCTTCTTCCCTCTACCAAATCAGGATTTCCATTTCTTGAGCAGTAACTTGGATCACCCCAATTTGGTTGAACATATCTGTGATCCCCTTGATTTTGTCTTGAATTTTAAATGATATCTCCCTTTTTATTTTGTTCAAATAGTCTGTATAATTGATTATTTTTACCACCAAGGGAGGTTGTGCTATTGGGGTGTTCTTCTGTGCCAACTCTTCTTTGATATTATTAATTAAGGTTCTCATCTCATCAATTTACTTATCACTAATTTCTAGTTGACTTCTCAACTCTATATTGCTCTAATGTAACTGGTCCATAGTTTTCTCTTATAATGCTTTAGCTACTCTGACCATATCACCTTCTTTTCCATGTACTAAAACTCCAATTTTATCATTGACTTTGAGAAAAATAGGTTCTTGTAGGGCAGGTATATATACTTCTACCATATCTAATTTGGACTCTATTTCTATTCTAGCTATAGAGTTGTTTCCCATGCCTCCCATTCCTGCTACTACCTATAGCTCATGCTCATTGGCAGCACTAAAAACTATTTGCTCTTTTGTTCTTTCCAACATAACCTTCATGGAGGGTAGAGACAACCTACGCTTCTTTGTCTCTGGGATAGATACAACTGTTTGTATTTTAACTTTATGATCTCTAAAGATATCTCCAAATCCACCTGCTTTTCTCATGTTCATCTATATTACTAATGGAATTTTTATCTCCTTGTATTTTATCCTTAGAGAGCTAGGAATAGCCCTAGGAGCTAATTTTCTCACACTAGTTACTATTAACATCAAATAAGATATGAGAACTATAGCTTTCTATGGAGTAGTGAGCTCCTGAGAAGGTGTGGAGATGACTTCCTTTCCTTTTACTACACTCAGGCTTATAGAGACTCCTTGGGAAGTGTTGGGGTCACCTCTATTATGAGGTGAGTATTATCAGGGGTTGGGACTTGGTGTTCTACAATGTCTTATGTGCTTATAGTGACTTCCATATAGTCAATGCCCTGATCCTCTATCAACTCCAATATAGGGTCTTCTCTGATTGCTTGGGTGGCTTCTAGCAAGAGGGAGCTATAGATTCCACCAAAATTATTTTGATTAACCAACTCTAGGGGGGTAATCATAGGGATTTTGAACTTGTGAATTGCCCCTTTTTTCAAAGGGGAACTTACTCCATATGACCTGCAAATATTTACCCTTTTCCATGGCATCCAATAATTATTCCTCATAAGCATCCTTCATGTGCTATACCTAAGCATACTCATGATTTTTTGTTAACCTCTCATCCTTTTGGTTTGGATCGTAGGGTATCCAAGTTATTTCTTCAAAATCCATGAGATCCAAGTCATACATTCCCTTGATCAGAGCTAGATATCCTATGAATATGTAATTTCCAAATCTATAGGGAATGCTGAGCCACAAAACTTTGCTACGCTTCTTCACCAACCTCATCTTGCCCCCCTTGGCCACCTATCTACATAACTCTAGGGAAATGAGAGATAAAGGGCAATACATAGGTAGCATTTTAGGAGGAATTTTAGATCCATATAGCCGAATGTAGGTGAAACCCTCAGAGAAGAAATAATATATGATGTCCTTTTACTTAATGAAATCTCTTACCCCAAGCCCTAGTCTCTCAGGGAGGAAGCCAGTTAGGAGCCAATGAATTTTCAACATGAAATTATCACAAAATCAACCAAGGTGAGTACGACCTTCGTGTATCCTCCAAAAATTAGTTTGGACGTAGGAACTCTCAATGGCCCCTACCATTTTTTGGACTTCCTCTCCCAATTGCCCTTCTAGAAGGTGCATGAGGATGGAGTAGTGAGAAAAATGAGGCATCTCCTACCTTTTCTCCAAAACAACCTTTCTCAATTTTGTCAATTGTGTTTATTCTTTTGCTTAGTTCTTGCTCCTAGGTGTAAACTGGGGTATTTATTGCCCTGTTACTCTATGCTACTAGATACAATACCTTTCTACCCACTACATTGAGTTCTTGTACTCCTAAAATGATATTAGACATATCACAAAAGTCTCAAACCCTTGGTTTGAAAGAAATTTTTTTTATGGGAAACTCAAAAACCACTTTCTCATGATTTTCAAAAAATGATTTAAAAAAATCTAAATATGTTAACATTCGAGATTGCCTTTCAATTACCTGTTGAGAGTATTAGAAGGGGATAGTTTGAAAACTTGCCTGATATGCTTGGCTATGATACTAAACACTGGTTGGTCTCTATTGTCTCATAATGTTCTAGTTTTTTTGTCGTATGCCATAGCTAACCAGACTAGTAGGTCTGAAGAGTAGTATACTCTTGGACATATCAATTTTTCAAGGTTATGGTCCATCTGCTACTCCTAGGGAAAACATTATGTTGCAGCCTCCTAGATTTGTAAAATAAATAATATAGAAACCAAGGGGCTCTCTAATCGTTCTCCATTGTGGGAGCAAAACTTTGAATGCAAGTGTTATCAATTTTGTAAAAATATGGAGTGAGCTTTTTTTTGGCCCCGCTCCATCGGGTAAAATCATACATCGTGCTTCTAGGCACATCTAGTCTAAGGAGTTCAACATACGGTGATTGGTTTGTGATAAAATTCACTGCTTCTTCAGTATCCTTAGATACAAAAGCATTTTCCTAGTTTGCCATCTTTCTCACTGTAGCTGTTCTACCTCATTGAGCACAACTCTTAAGTTATTGCTCACTCTCTACTTCTTAGAACCAGTTCCCTGCTCAAGATTACCAGGGTGGTCATGTCATTCGATAGCATGGGTTTAAATGATTGATGGTGAAGTGGGCTTACTGTCATCATACAAACTACCATTAGTACAATGTCATAAACTACCTTTTCAAGTTTGCCAATGGAGACTTGCCAAAGTGTCACATTCTAAAGTCATACAATTATGGTAGGTGGCTCTTCTCATCTTGCACATTTGTGAGGACTTTGGTCTGTGTATTTGCAATCATTCATATATTTCTTATTAGTCATCAAAATGATCCTTCCTCTGACATGGAAATATGAATGTGGTGGTGGTGGCTCTTCGCAAGAAATTGCTCTACCACTTTGGACCCGAAAGGAGATTTGGTTTTGGAAATAGTTACACTATTAACAAGGTGGTGATCATTTTTAGGGATCTGCTATCAGATTTTGTCATTCATCGGATCTACCAACTCATGATGACCATTGGATGGGATATCCATCGTATACCTTTGTTAGATATCTTTGGACCTATAAGAACATTAGTTCTACAATATAGAAAACATATGTCAATGGTGGTTATGCATATTATAGGAGATACCCAAAAGTTATTGGTTAGTCAATTTTGTACACTTATATTTTATATGTAATAATTATTGACTCGATATTAAATCAGGGCTTTAACATTTGTCTAATATTTATTTATTAAAGGTTAATAATAGTGATCAAAAAGTTACTAACCATGGTTAATACATAACCTTTAATAACTTGATTACCTTGTCAATAGCTCACCGTCTGATCAAATATACGATCTTGCACGTTCATCTAATTATCTAGATGCACAATGTGTTTAGACCATTCTTTATTCTTGATTAATTATTTGAAAATGAAAAAAACCATGTTCCTTAACATTCAAGTGACTTGGCCATGTGCTATCGTAGGATCTAATCGGGGTCCATCGCTGTCATCGGATCGGGTAAGGCTGTGCGCCCTTTATTAGACTTTATTTTCCTTTGATGGCCTTGATCAGGCACAACCATTAGATCTAAGCAAAGACAAGCATGATCGTTTGATATGGTTCAAATATTATTTTAGTCAATGACCATTTTGTAATATTTCATCTTCTTTAGCCTAGGTACCATCATCAAATCTAGTAGGATCAAGCATGATCATTGATGTCCACTTTACATTTATTAATGTATTTGGATAAAAGTGTAACCATTAGATCTAGCAAATTAAAATGCTACCATTGATTCCCTCTTGCTTTTAATTGCTCTGGATATAGCACCATTGTTGGATCCAAGTGGGATCAAGCATGACCATTGATATCATTTGCTTTGATTTTTTATTTAAGTGAAGCACCATCATTGGATATTTCCAGATCGAGCACCACCATCATATTGAAAATTGACCATCAGTTGTTTGACTAATTTTATTTAATATTTGTCCACTTTGAGTAAAGCACTACTGTCTGATCTATGGTGTATTAGTTCCACCATTAGATCTGATCGAATGTGGGAAATCACTTTTCTTAATCATGATATTTTTATTGGTTGGATGAGTGGCTGTAGGTGCCACCGTTATATTAACTTATGATCACACGCTACCGTGGATATTCATTGATCCTTTTTAAAATGAGGTCCCATTTAACCTTTGATCAAATTTCTTAGAGTGTGATCGTTAGTTCAACTAGGCTCAAACACAACCATTAGATCTACTTAAATGTGGGGGTATTTTACTTTGACTTGTACGAGAGATTTTAATTATTGATTATCTTGAGATGTGCACTGCTATTGGATTATCTCTAGCGAGGGCACATCTGTTGATGTTCCTTAGACCTGCACATGCTTTAAAACATGAGTGCGACTAATACTTTAGGCTAATCTTGGTGGCTTGTGGTAAATGTGCATCCATTGGATCAGGTGCGGGTTAGGCACAACCGTTGGATTCATCTAGAGATGCTAATTGTTTTAGCAGATCTGGTGCATACTTGAAGTTGCTTTCTTCAGGAAATGCGCATCTGTTGGATTGAATTTCGATCAAGCGCAACCATGGATTCTTTATGACCTGTTAACTTCATAACCGAACATAAACCTTGTATTAGCAAAAAGGAGGAGTGATTAGCAATGTATGACAACCCTTACTAATTTCATAACTGAACATAAACCGAATTTCGATCAAGCGCAACCATGGATATGAATTTTATCATGGCACACACCTTTGCCCTTAAATGATTTTATTAAAATTTTATTTAGGCTAGAGGTGACCTCGGGTCTGAATGCTCTAATAACACCTTTAGACATCTTGGGACTTAGGGGTTTATTTATTTGACTTAGGCCCAAAAGTTATGATTATTTTTAAAATAAGGGCTCATATTAAATTG